>JAPXFQ010002216.1:0-1353841 GCA_028564705.1 Apricaphanius iberus
CAGTACGGTAATAGGTTAAATATTTTTTGCCATCCCATACTGCCCTTGCTTTCATTATTTTCCTGTACTTTAGATACAAAAAAAAAATCCATCAATTGTAAGAACAGAGAACATTTGTGAAGATCATGAGGACAAAGTCAAATTATTATAAAAACAAGGTGGTCAGGTTGATATGTTCCTTTATGATTATACAGTATGTATTTATTCATAAAAATAATTACCTTTAAGAAAGATTTATAACGAGCTCAATCCCACCAGTTAGTCCCACCCCACATGCAGCACCATTATACTGGCAAATTATGTCAATTTTAGGTTGATACATGTTGCTTAAGCTTTGTCATCCACAACAGAATCCATAATGTCTTTGGGGTATCTGGAGTTTCCCTCAGTTGGTGTAGCTCATTGCAACTCCAACGCAATTTGAAAGCATTTGAAATCACAACATTTTTTTACAGTCGATCATAATGTTTACCAATACATGCTGACCAGCTCTGTTCCTCAGTGTGCTGAGTACTTTGTGAAATCATGCAGTGGAATTGCATACTTCATAATCCTGCTGTGTAAGTGAAAAAAAAAAAAGTCTGGATTGTATCGCAAATGGGCCTGTGTGCAGATTCTTAATATAGAGTACATGTACTTGATATATAAAAAGGGCTGCACAGTGGCATAGTTGGTAGCACTGTTGCCTTGCAGCAAGAAGGTCCTGGGTTCAAATCCTGGGTCAGTCTATTTCCACATGGAGTTTGTATGTTCTCCCTGTGTATGACTGGGTTCCCTCCGAGTACTCTGGTTTCCTTCCACACTACCTTCCTAAATTGCCCTTAGGGCTGAGTGTATAGTTGTTTTTCCTGTGATGGGCTGGCGACCCGTCTGGGTGTTCCCCACCCCTTGCCTGTTGACTGCTGAAAGATTAAGTAAAACTCAGTTAGCTGAGGTACGTTCAGATCAGATCAGGTAAGATACGATATTTTTTTTTCAGTTACTATCTGATAATAAGCTGATATTAAAACAAAAGTTCAGTTACTCACAGTTTTGCAATCAATATAATACAAGTGTCCAGGAAACTTTTTGAAAACTTATTCGGTAATGATTGATTAAGGAAGATAATTGTCTTGATTTTCCTAAATTTAGGCAGACTAAAGCATCGCTAAGAAAGTAATAGTGGATGTTTTGTGTGGAATGCATGTTTGGTTTCCTGGACTACTTTGTTAGCCAATCTAGGCTGAAAAAAAGTGTGGAGCATCTTCGTTATCTTTCAAGTAAATCATCCTTCAAAGAAAAAAGTATTAATTTGAATCAAATTGTAAAGACAGTTTACTTTAAATCAAATGCTTTGTGGAAGTCTTCTGATCTGCTTCTCATTCCTTCTCATTTATCTATCACACGTGAATCCTGGTTATGTCCATAATCCTGGAGCTGACAGTATTAGCGTTAGTAAGAGCATTAACTGCGTGTTACCGCCTCCCCTCTTTCCCCCTTCTGAGGAGAATTAATGACTAATTATGTCAGGTCACTCCTCCAGATGGTCCTATCAGATGGGCTCGCTGTCTGAACCTCACCTCCAACAACAACCTCTGACCCTGGCGACCGCATCAACCCCCTAGCAGCGAGAAGTCTGTAGCCTGTGCGGTTGTGAACGTGGAATTAAGGGGTCCACAAGTCTTTGGGGTGCAAATAAAAAAGGCATTGAAGACGAAAGAGACCCATTGGGCATGTCTGATCACTATGGGATGGCTGCCTTTAAAAGCTCCATGAACACAAGGCTTCCTGCTGGCACCCTGATCTCCACGGTCATGATTCTGTTATTACATGGCATGTTTCCTGCGACAGGCAGATGGCTCACAGAACCAGTGCACACATTCACACACATTCAACACACTCCGGGCTTGCCGCATCAATGGACACAACCTGATACTCCTCTTTCTTGTCTCATTAGGAGGCTATAGAAACATAGGAACATAATAGGGGGGATTTAGGAGGCTGTGTGGTGGTCAAAGGGGATGCGATGGAAGATTGGGACGAGGGCTAACAAGTGCATGGTGAGCTCCCTCGGAGCTTTGAGTGATGATTAGTGCTTTGGATAGGGATGACAGGTAAAAGACAAGTCCTCTGGGACGGAGCAGCTTTTTAAACTGACACTTAAACAACCAGAAAACGGAAAGAAAGAGGGAACAGGCGTCAAAGCTTATGGCTGAAAACCTGTCAGCGGATATCATGAAGCATGTACTCTGTGCTTCATCAAAAAACTCCAATTATAATTGTTTACTATCAAATAAGTAATGTGCAAACACCATAATAACAGTAAACATAAATCCACTAAGGGTGGGATTATTGTGTAGTTTTTCTTAATTCTCTTCAATCAGACTATAAGCAACACACCCACAGCTTATATCCACCATTTGTCACTTAAAAGCCAACTAAACTCTTGAGCAAACTTCCCCAAAGCTCCCGAGTCTGCAGGAACTGATCTATGCCTCGTATTTGAGCAAAAGACTGGCGACAAAGCAGCTAAGAAGAAATCAAACAGACACCTTCAAATAGGATTTAAGGTGTTTAACCACATCTCACTAATTCAGCTATTCTGAACAGAGGTGCAAAGAAATATATGTGGGACAGAGAATCAAGACAAAGACCTTAGTCTCTGTCAGTGTGCTGGAGCAAATCCTGGAAGAAAGTGATATCATGGCAGTTTGAGCTTTTAAATGCTTGGCAAATCAAATAATTTTTTTAAGGCGCTGACAAGATTCGTGGTTATTACTCTCTCAATTATATTAAATGGCTTGGCACGTGTTGATAAACATAGATAATTACTTGTTAAAAGGTTTGTCATTATCATTACATCATTACTTTCTGTCATTTGGGTGCTAAGTGTTTAACAAGATTAGTCTGCTGGTCACGTTTCTGCTCTCAGCCCTGCAGACAATGGACAACTTTAACAGCTGGTGGTCTTCTTTTTCTACATCTGCCCGTTATGAACTCTGAAATTTAGTAGCATATGGACTATGAGAAAAAATTTCAATCTGCTGATAGGTAGATGATTCACAGAACTATGTTTATTATTATTATGTTTTTAAGAGAATTTTAGGGAATAAATGTATTAAGAAGAACATTGCATTTATAAAAGAAAATTGTGAAAATGTACTGTATCTGTTTTCTATTTATGTTCTTTGCGTATTGACAAAAGAACTAGCAAACTGATGGTCTGGTCTGGACCTGTCAGGGTTTCTGTACAGCTTTAGAACAATACTCCACTCTAAGCCCTATATTGGTTGGCATTTTTTCAATCACTAAATTTTATTTCTTCTGGTCATGCCAGCCGAATAGAAAAATATTTTTCCTCAAAGTATTTCTTAAAATCATTTTTAAGACATTTTACCAAAACATACACACACTTTTTACATCATTTAGTTCCTGCCAACAGGGTATATTTTTTGATGCCAAGACAGGTATTTTTATTTTTTTCTTCCCTGCATTATATTGCTACGTTTAATAAAATTGTTTTTGTAAAAATTGAATGCATAAGAACCATCTGCCACTTCAAACTGCCAAAAAAACGGAATCAAATTGATGCTTACACAACTCCAAACATATCTGAAAACATTACTAAAGCTAAAGAACAACAAATATAAAACTTAGGCATTTAGAAAATAAGCACATGCAGTCAAATGCACATGTTAAAAACTACATGTTTGTACCTTTACCTTTTTTTTTTTTTTTTAATTGTTATGTAATATAATTTATAAATGCACTGTTATGGTTAATACATATTTCCTTATAAGTCTGGGGATTTTGGTCTGTGTGGTGGTTTTAACATCAGGTACATCGTTAAAATCAGTTCCATAGGTGATCCACTGGAGGGCGCAGCAGATGCACCAGTTTCTCAGCTCTGGTGGGTGGAGATTGCAGGTGTGCTTCTGCACACCTGTTAACAGAGATCAGCTGGAGGATAAACGGAGCTGGAAGCCAGTAACTCACTGCCTGAGTGTTTGCCTTTGTGGTCATCTTCAAGCTTCTGTTATTTCCACTGTTTTACACCAGACTCTTCCAGCAGGTACTCGTTTCAGGTCTTTTTCTCCTGAGCTCCAAATCACTTGTTTCCGGACTCATTGCAAAGAGATGAGGCAATACTTTAAAACAAAATGTAAATATTGAAGTTATAGAATTTTTGTTTTCCGTCACATTGGGCAGATTCTGGAAAAAAAACATCGGTACAAAGGGTATGAAAATCAATTCCTGATATTTGTTGCAGATTAGGATGTTTAATTTTAGTCAACACTTGACTTTGACATGAAGCAGACCTCTTACAAATTCTCCCTAATGACAAACCCTCAATATTAAATCAAGTTATCAATATGTGTACTCATTTAAAAGGAAAAGAAAAACACCATTTACCATTAGAATTGTTAATTGTTTTTAGAAGGATAGAGTATAAATATGCAAATTACAAGGGCCTAATCATGTCAGGAGTTAATATTTACTACTATTTTTCTTATACAAAACATTTGCCATAAAAGCGTCACTTTTTACTCATTTGAAAGTGGGTTTAATTGTCTCCCCATGTGTTGCTTCATTGAACCTAGAAGCTGTGTCACTGTATTGCAGCAGGAATCCGATGATAGCCTCTTCAGAGCAGCTATCACACACCATCTGTTAGCACTATTCTTCAATGGCTGAATTATCAGGAAAATCGACCCATCATCTAGACTTGCACCATCCCCTACCTGCGTGCACACAAACACACAGTCGAATGTACACTGGTGACACGCACCTGCACACAGACACATACTTTCAGCTGCAAACACACAAATTTAGGACCCACGCTGGTCCTCTGATCACCAGTGGGAGAGTGATGTTTTTACAGCTTTCAGATGCCTCCTATTAGCCAGTACTCTGTAATCACTCTAGTTATATATTAGTACAATCCATTGATTACCCCATAATCCAATCACTCGCCTCTTATTGATCTTTTATAGAGCACCCCTCTAGACAATAAAGCTGCAGCCACAGACTGCGGGTCAATAGGCACACAGGGAGATGAGTCTCCTTGCAGCTAATTGGCTTATGAAATAATACAAACATTTTGCTTTCTATGCACTAGCAGAAATCAATGCAGAGTCCAGCTGCTGCATTCAAATTTTTTTTCCTCTGGCTTGCAGTTTTAGCGCTATCAACAAGTACAGTCTTTACAATTGTTATTTCACCAAATTTCAACCCTATCAGTATTTTTTTCAATTGTTTAACACTTTGTCTTTTCAGTCCATCTTTTCCTTGTTTGGTCTTCACTCTTTTCTTCTCTTCCTCCTTCTCTGTCCGGCTTTCAACTGATGTTGGGTTGCCAGATAAGTTTCTGCTTACAGGGGAGACCACATCTGACACCCAGCTGTGTGGGTCATGGGCTACAAGAGCAGCTGCTGGTCATAAATCACCCAGCCGGAGGAGCTCTGCCACTCCTTCTGTCAGCCGTGAAACAAAGACATAGAGGTAGCAGGGGGTCAGAGGTATCTAACCTGCGTAACAGCAAAAGACGCAGCACCACCTTTGAGTCTATGCACACCGAATGGTTCTCCATCAAGAAATCGCGCTGTAAAGACTGGATGAAATTTTTGAGGAATACATTGAGGAGACAAAAAGAGGTGCTGAAAGAATTGAAAGCAAAGTCAAGAAAATGTGCTGTTCTATAGTATGCAAGCAATTATGGTTTAACAATCAATGTGGTTTGGCAGCTATGGGGTCAAAGCACAGAAGGCCCCTTGCTGAGTTACTACAGCAGAAGAAGTGCAAATAAATTCTGTCAACAGAAAGGAAAGTCCATTGTCTTGACGGAACTCTTTGATGTGCACAAAAAATTGTCATGCAGGTTCTCCTTCCAAGTAGATTAAGGTTGATTAAGGTTGACCATGCCAATTCAAAAGAAATAAATCTAACACAGCCAAAGCCAAGATATGGTACATTGAAGCTGGAATTTTGACAAAATTGACTGTTTTGTTTCAATTAATATTTCCATTTCGTTTTTTTAATCTTTTTATTCCTTACAACATAAAATGATTCATTGATTAAGAAAAATGGAAACACTAAAATGCATAATTGCTTCTTTAAGAGTTAGTTTTTAGTTTTGGTTTTAAAATATTTTTGCATTGCGGTGACCTACAAAATTCTCAGAAAATTTAAAATGCAGTAAACCTTTTTCTCATCTGCCGCAGAGTTTTTACAGCAATTTTTTTTTTCATTTAACCAATGAAACCACAGATAGGAAAAATAAAAATCTATTTTTTATGTAACAGTGACTACTTCAACATTTTTATGTGTCATGTAGCCTTGAGAATGGATTAATGCTGCAACAGAAACACCACTTCACAAGCATTCCATTGATTAATTCATGAACTGCATTGGAATCTTATGCTTTCTTCTGTTTTGCACCAGGATACATAGAACTTAAAACACATTTTCAATATTTTTAGCACCCTGCAAAATATTAAATTGCCTACAATAAATTTGCTTCAAGGCTTTAATTATACTTAGTTTGACAGTTTTGGCAAATTCAAATCTGTATTTTAATTTAGAGTTAGGGTAAACAACTCGGTAGTATTCTCTACGAACATTAAATAAAACTAACTGTGATGCAAAAAGAAAAGAAGGAGGATAAAAGTGATTATTCTGTTAAAAATAAAATATAACAAAAATGGAGAGAATTTTTGTGATCTCTCTACTTTGTCAGATTGGCAGATAATTTAATTCAATAATCCAATTGGTAGATTGAAGTTTTCATCATATATTATATTACTTCATAAAGAACAATATTTGGATTTAACATTTTTGTCCCTAATGCTTCCATATTTGATTAAGCTTTTTAGAGCACTAAACTTAAGTAATAAATAAATAAATACATTAGACTTAGATCTCTGTAAATCTGTCTGCAATATGATGAATAAATCCCACATGGTATTGATTTTTTTTAGGATTTCTCCACATCCATTTGTTTTTCACTAGAAAAAAAGCACCAAAACTTGTAAAAACACGGTACACTGAACAAAAAGTATGTGAATTAGACAGATGCTCCGAAAAAACGCACATTGAAGAGTTATAAAGGGTGTGTATAAATATATATATATATATATATATTTTTTTTTTTCTAAACAAGGAAATACTGCTATCAAAAATAAATACTTTTACTGTTACATTTACAATGTGGCAGTCTTTCCATACTATAATATGGGGGGTATGGAAGGCTATATCAGTAGCTAATTGGTCAATACTCTGACAAATAGCAGAAAGCATCGTTTGTCTTATGCAGTCACTACACATTGTACTGTTTTACATTGTGAGCAGGTTGTGTAGTGCTGTAATTCAAGAACCTCTTCAAATACATCACTCAGCCCACACAAGGCTGCATACTTTACAGAGATCTGTATAATAAATTGGGTGTTATTTTACAGGAAACAAAATCTCTCACAAGATAAAGAAGAGAAAACTGATAAGAAGCGTGAAGGCATGGGGTAGCCAGGGAGGAAGGTTTCACAGTATAAATTCTTCACATTGCCATAAAAAGGTCTGACCATTGTATAAACTAAAACAGACAAATAGAAAGGCACCTAAATACGATTTCCAGGGAAGGATTAGATGTAGGCATGTAGCATAAAAATAAGAGCAGATTATAAAAAAGGGTATAGGATAGGAAAAAATGGCAAAGGGGAGGAAAAAAGGAGGATAAGACTTCCTTGCCCTTTAGTGTGAAGAAAGGGCCGATCGATAACAGCGTAATGAGCGTGGTATTAGCTGCGGTGCAGAGGGACTGAAGCGGGGCAGAGGGGGGAAGGAGAAAGCCAGAATCTGATTCCCAACAGCAAACAACACAGAGCTGCAGACATCAAAACCAACACCTGAGAACACCTATTAAAGCCAGATAACCCTCAATTCGGCTACAGATTAATTCAGCCTCAGACAAACTCTCCACACACATTTTTCCCAACCTCCAGGCTAGTTTCAACCAGTTTTCTCGCCTCTTACCAAAAGGCGGCTGAGGGAGAGAAACCAAGCCTAATCCTTCCTGAGAAAAGGATCACACTCAGCATCACCTCTGCTTTTTGATACAGATTAAACAACAATGGGTTCTGCCACTCTCTTAAATCGACTACACAGTGGCAATTTGTATTACAAAGATGGTGACACAGGGATTGCCATTGCTTAAAGAGAGAGAAAAGGGGGAGGGGGGCAGATTAGAGGAGTTGGGTATAGCCATCAGGTACACTCAACACCAATCTGTTCCTTCGTCAATAGGCTCCTTCTGCTGGAGTACCATGTGCTGGGGACAACCCAACACACCAACCCAGACAAGCACAAGCTAGGGCAGAGGGGGTGGGAGGGCATTGGGCTCCCCTGAATAGATGGATCAAAGCAGGGATAGAGAGTTGGCCCCTGTTCTTTGTGCTCGCGTGGCTCTCAAAACAAACTCATCATCCTATGCCTGCTGGAAGCTGCACTGAGGAAGCTGGATGCAGGAACAGATGTCACAGAGGAGATACTCTGGAAAATGAAGTGCTGTGTTCGACGCATCTGTGGGCTTTGATTAACAGGGACTGGAGATTACTTTTTAGTACAAGATTAAATGCTACATAATGATCCTGTATATTATATGCAGTAAACTGATGAGAAAAAAAATCCAGCATCTTGTACATTAATTTCACTGATGTGTTTTAAAAGAAACATGGCAATGTCTGTGAACGAAAAGCTTTTTAACTTCCTGTCACAGCTTTCTATTTTTTGTCCAAAGCCATAAAGGAAAATGCATTGGACATTTTTTTGAGCTTGTACTAAATTATCCGAAATAGACAGATTTTTGTTATTATGTCAAAGTTGACCATTCTGAGTTATATTTTTAAGAATTGTTTGAAATTACAATTTAATTTATTTCAATCTTAAATAATCTTTTAATATTTAAGAAGTAACAGCTGTCATAAAAAAACTTTAAACATATTAATGTAAACTGTTTTAGAATTTTTCTTTTGCCATTTCAATGACATAATAGGCATTTTGTTACATAAAACAAACAAACACAAAGGATTGCTAAGTTTACTCAAAACTAATGAAAAAAACTATAAGTTCATGGTCATTAGAAATGTGAAATCTTAGTTTAAAATTCACACCCTAAAAACTAAACAAAAAAGATGAACAGTCTTCCTTGGAAACTAAATTACATTCCAATGGTCAGCACTGGCCAGACTTGGAGCCAGTCTTCACTTTTGGACTTTGCTACAGCAAACATCACTCTGCGGTTCAGCTCGCCCCAAATCATAGTTTGGAGGCCGGGTTATTTCACAATATCTTGTAAAAGTACTACATAATTCCATTTGCTCATTCATAGTTTTGATGCCTTCGGTGAGAATCTACAATGTAAATAGTCATGAAAATAAAGAAAACACACTGAATGAGAAGGTGTGTCCAAACGTTTGGTCTCTATATATATTAATATGTGTACACATATATAGGTGAGTCCAGATCCGGAGGGGACATTTAATCTGATCGAGTATGAAACCATGTAATTGGGCCCAATTTCTGATCAAGTGATCGGATCTGAACACCCCCAGTATTTACAATTTTTTACTTGTGCGTAGAACAAGTACAGATTAAACAATGCGTATGTAGAGCATCAAGTGTTAAAATGGGTGACCAGCAACACTAAAAAAGTTTTACCTTTTAGGAATATTTATCTCATCAGTTTATCACCTCTGCCGAGGAGCTCATATTGATGTCTGTCTTTCTTTTAGCAAAATAACTCAAAAAATTTTTGATGGATTTGGATGGATTTTGGATTTACTATGAAATTAATGATGGAGAGAAACCGCATCTCTTCAAATTAATTTGCGTTATCTATGACAATTTTCAAGAAGTCCGTTCATCATGACCATTTTTTTTTGCCCCACTTATGTTGCACTTTCATAGTTTCACTTAAATCCCTTTTTTTTGTTATCTCTTGGCCATTATTTTTAAGAAGAATGCAAGGAGTTCATGCTTGTCTCAGAGTATGTGGTGTTACCAAATACAGCTAATTAAGGGCATTCCTGTATGCAAATGACTGAACCGGCACAAGCACCTAGGTACACGCATTTATAACAGCTCACTGCGGAGGAACATGTGAACAAGTGGCTACCTCACATTTACTGTAAAGAAAATTTGACTGTTCTTATGAACATTCTAAATTTAATTTGTAGGGTAAAATGTCAGACTGTTTCTACAAACATTTGATAAATGTCTCAGCATTAGAAGATAAATCATAACACCATCCTACCTCCATGGGGCATATCACTGGGCTACAGAATGGAGTCAAATTTAACAGGATGTGACCTTTCATAATTTATTTATATTTTACAGTTTTACAGACATATTTTGTCAGTATAGTGTCACTCTATAGTGACACTATAGTGAGGCATGTTGTTTTTGAGATTGACAAGATGCCTTAGTTTACATCCTTCTCAGATTTTTTGCACATCTAAACAAGCAAAAAAATAAAAAAAGGATGAATTTTGATTTAGCTCAAAATAGCATTCTGGAATCACATTTTAGTACCAGATTTATAAGCCAGCAATGCTTTATGGCCATATTTTCTCACTGTTGTTAAATGTAGCTTTACTCCAGCGGGTGGCCAGTCCACTTTGACTGGACATGCCATTGAGCAATAGACATCTACCCCAGGGAACCGCTGACAGATGACTCTATTATTTAAATATAAAGAAAAAAAGAAAAAGAAAATATGCTCGTCCTGCTCTCTGACTGACAGCCCCCTAGAGAGAGAACCACATCACTTTTATCAGCAGAATTGCATTATGAGAGAAGTTACTGTTCAATGCTTCAAGCCCAGATTCAAGTAACTTTTACTGCTTCTTGTCTAAGATGTTTTCTTTACCCTTCTAAAACTAAATTAATAAACTAACCAAATCTTCCAATCCTCCTTGAGACAAAAAGTTTCTATCATCATTTCAAATAGAAATTCTTTCATTACAGTAATAGTTATTTGTTTTAGAATGCAACAATCAAAATGACCTCTCCAGTATTATTAACAATATTTCCCCATGCTCTGATAAATCAGTCTCATTCCCTGCTGTTGAAGTGAAAGACTTCCCCCCAGCCCATCAAAGATAAGGCTTCCAGTAGATATAACCCATGCTATGGTAATCACATGCTAATCACACTTAAAACCAGCACAGGGTCCTATACTCTAGATTAATGCATCCGTGGTATATTCACGTTTCCATTAGCATAAATCAGGTTCACCCTGCCTTTGTAATTAGTGTTTTCATGAGAATGATAATAAGATATGGTGATTAGGTCAGGGTACTAGAATGGAAATGACTTGTCAGCTAAGTCGGGCCTCAAACAGCCCTGCACATGATGGACCATCAATATGTGCTTCCTCCAGAAGCAATTAATGATGTTGAAAGGTAATTGAAAGTGGATGGATGGATGTGGAAAGCAGAAGTAGACTATTAATCAAATTTCTGCAAGATATTGCTTTAGCAGTTTTTTTTCCCTTTATAATTTAAACCGTTTTTTAATCTTTTTAATTTTTTTGACTCAAAACTGTTCAGACAGACAGACAGACAGACAGACAGACAGACAGACAGATAGATAGATAGATAGATAGATAGATAGATAGATAGATAGATAGATAGATAGATAGATAGATAGATAGATAGATAGATAGATAAATAAACTAAACTTTTGGGGGGGCAGAAACTGCAAAAGGCCATTAAATTCAGCTCCTGGAGATGAGAGAAACTCAACTAAAAACTAATTTAGGACCTGGGATATTTATTATAGCTGAGTTGATCCTCATCTTATCCTTTTTGTACAACCCCCTCTTTAAGTCAATCACACTGCATCTTTTTGGGGAGTATTGGAGAAGGTTTGCAGTTGCCTTTTCTTCACCTCTATTTGGTGCACCAGCAACCTCTTCAGCCCTTGTCTTCTCCAATCAGCATGCAATAAAAGCCTCTGAATCCTCTCTGCAGTCAATGTTTCACCTTTTAAAGCAGAAGCAGTGCAGGGAAAAGAAGAGTACATGAGAGCAAGTAGTTGTGTGCTACAAGGACAAGTGTAAATGGTGACGTACAGGGCTGTAGAGAATTTTATGTTAACACATCAAAGGTATGAGTTTTTAATCAGTTTAAGTATTATTTTTATAATGAAATAAAGCAACTTTGCTCAATTTAAACAGAAGCACAACTTTAAATTAACTTTAAATATCATTAATAAATTTCAGTTAACGTGTTTTGTCTAATTTCCACAAAATACCTGAATACACATCCTGACACATTTTTTTATATTCATCTTGATCATGATTTTTTATTTTTTGTCTTCTAAACTTTAAGTATGGGTTACACCATTACTTTGGGAAGGCTACTCCATTTTATTTTTCCCCCAACACTTTTGTGTTTGTTTCATTTTCCCATTGGAACACCCAATTGTGTTGAAGTGCCAACTGTTACACCCAGAATGTTCCCCTCAGATGACAAAAGAATGGTTACAATGGTTGGGACCGTCCAGGCACCACTAGAACATACCAAAACATCAGTGTCACTGTTGACAGTGAAATTAGTTTTATGTCACCATTCACACAGAGGGGGCAGACCCAAAGACAAGCCCTCGCTCCAAAATCAGCATCTTTGAGTTTGACTGAAATTTCCATCCACTCACATGAACATTCCGAATTACAAAAAAAATAATAATACTTTACAGCCGATTAATATGTTTTCAGTGTAAAGTGCCAACTCACAATCATGGTGGTGGTAGTGGCATCATGCTGTAAATCTGTTTGTTAACAATGTTTTGCACCAAACTGATTGATTTAAATAGGAAGAATTAGAACTACCTCCAGATACAAAATTCCAAATCCAAAGCTAGACATTTGTAAACTGTAAAAATCTAGATTTTATAACAATGGAATAACTTAAAAAGCACTTGACTGGTTTCAGAATGGATAAAATAGGACAACTTTAAGATCCTGTAATTGAACCAGCTTCAACTAAATTACAAATTGATGGCTATGCTTACAAGATGGGTCTGTGCAAAGAACTCAACTATTTAAAAGAAGTGTGAACAAATACATCTCATTTTTCATAAGAAATTTTAAAATTTAACTTATTAGTCATTTTCTTTTAGAATTTGCATCCCGATCTCAGTTTAATTGGAGGTACTAGAACCTCTATGTGGGTGTTTTAGGACAAGCCTTTGCAGTAAGTATGAATCAGTATGAGATTCTCACTGTATGTCAACTTCAAGCAAAAAACTTTTATTTCCCAGTAGCATGGTATCAATCCAAAAGTTTAAAATAATGATGTATAACATGATATAATTGATTAAAATGCTCATTTATTTGGAATGAAATGTAGTAGCATTTTTAAGTCCCTGCTCAACAAAATATCATACCTTTTTGCTTTTATTGCTTTTTTATAAAATAACTCAAGTTGATATTTGCTGTTTTATTAGTCAACCCTGCAGTCAGGTGCTTACCAAATTTCAAATTTTAAAAGACTACCTTAAATTGATGATTGGTGCCACTCTACACTGTCTTTGTTGTGTCTGGAATGTGTTAGACAGCATAATTAGTCCCTCTTACAGGTAAGAGAAAAGGGTAACAGTGTTTTTTAGCAAGCTGACCAGCAAAGTGCAGCAACAGGTGTGTGGAGGAGCTGTAGAAAACTATGGGTCTTTCTTTGGCACCTCATTTTAACCCATACTAGTAGAATGAAATATAATTTAATTAAAATTGTTGTGGTCTCAAAAAGTCAGGTTGTGAAAACCTTTGTGCCTCGATACCAGTAAGAGGTCTTTTGATTCTTGTGTGGGTTTTTTTTCTATTTATCCTAGTTATGGCTAAATTTCAGGTTTTGAATTTCATCAATTGCACAAATACCAACAAAAGCATTAATTTGATCCCCAGGTTGCACATCAAATGGATAACCAACCGTGCATCTCGTGTCAAGGCAGAGAAAAAGCAGTTTGAATAATTTGTGGAGTGTGTTTTTAAGTTATTCCAGCTCCCTTCAGCTCAGCAGCGCCTGACCCTTCTCCCCTTCTGTCAGCTAAGAGGCCTACGGGGAGGAATCAGACCAAATTACATTTATTGATCCAGAGAGACAGGTGAATACCAAACAGACCTCTTTCCCCTCTCTCATCTTATCTTTCATCATTTCAGTCTCCTCTCTGGCTGCAAAACCAGAGGATGTGAAGGAAAAACAGGGATTATTTTATGAGAAAAGGACCATTATAACCATCAGCCGGTGCAGTAATTCACTGTTTACATTCAAGTTGCTGTGATTAAACCTGCCACCTTGTTGCTCATCTTTCACCAACAGCGACAGGAAAGAGAAACAGGGACTTGCTGCTTTTCTGCCTCCCATCCACAGACGCCCTTTTGGCCCAGCATACAAATCACTGTGGCGGTGGAAAAGATACTCCATTAGGTCCAACTCTGAGTTAAATAAATGCGTGACTTATCAAATGAAATAGGGGATTATGAGGTAATCACCTAACAAACGTTGCTGAAATTGTAATTATCTCCATCTCAGGGAGAAAAGACCAAACTAACTATTTAAGTGGAGGGAAAGATAGCGAGGTGCAAGAGAAGCACATCAGCTTTTTCTTTCTCAGGACAGGAGTGGGAGATGATATGTTTGTCAGTTTACTGCGAAAACAAAATATTTAATTCCTATTCCAATACTAAACCACTCTTATCTTTGATGTAGTCCTGACACAACATGTCACTGTTACCTGTATGTGTCCCATTTGAACAGTTTGGATGAATAATTAACACAGACAATACAGTTACATGGTTGTTTTAGTTGAAAGGGTGAAGAATTTATTAAGAATAATTTAACAACAAATAAATACTAATAATTAATAAATCATTAATACTATTAATTATTATTAAATGTTTTTAATTAAAAAAATTTTTATAGTGAAAATGATTTATTAAATTTGTATTTTTATTTATTTATTTATATATTATTCTTTTACATTTTTTATATTTTAAAATATGTTAGTATATATTCATTGATTAATTTTTGGTGTTTTTAAAATGTATTTATATTTTTAAATATCCAAAGAAAATAATATGTATCTAACAAACAAAGAGTTGCATTTAAAAAATGTAAACAGAATGAAAAAAACTCAAATTTTATGATTATCCATTATCTAATTTAAAATGCATTTAAAAAGTACAGGAGAACAGGAATGTAAAATGTTTTAGGACTAGGCCTACTTAAAAAAGTTTTTGGCAATTCATTTGTTTATTAGGATTTCAACCGCGTGTGTTACAAATTCTTTCTCAAGTACAATACTGCCTCCAGGTGGAAACACAACGCTAATACAGTACAGGCGACAACTTTAACGTTTTTTGCTATTCTACGCCATCTGTTGGTCAAGATTAAAAGTGTCAAAATATCTAAGAGGAATTCCTTTAGGTCCTTTAGTCAAAGCATCATAGAAACAAATTTCACAAGTGTTTCAGGGTATATCTTTACCTGCTTCATCCATCTGGAGACTAACATTGTTTACAGTTCATTTTTGAAAAATATACAAAAATCTGTGAGACTGGATGAATAGTGTCTGAACATGCGTTTTCAAATCTTACCACAGACTCAGATTAACTTAATTCTGAACTTTGGACCAGTCTAACATGAAAATACTTGGAGTGGTTGATTGTGGCTCTGATTGTATGTGACGGATTGTTGTCCTGCAGAAAGGGAACCTATCCTTTAGTTTCAAGTCGTTTGCAGCATCTAAAAGGTTTCCTTCCAGGATTGTCAAGCTTCTATCGCCATTCATCTTCCCATCAACTCTGGCCATCTTTACTTTTTCTTGTTTAAGAATCCCCACAGGTTTGATTTACACACAGAGTTCTCCATGTAGCCCAAAAATATCAAATAATTTGTCATATCTGACCAGAGCACTTAATGTTCCACATGTTTGTTGTGTCCACATGGGTGGGGAAACTGATTGATCACACTCTTTTTGTCTCTCTTCCAAGCCAAATGTGTGGAGTTCATGAATAATAGTTGTCTTGGCAACTTATTCTCCAACCGGAACTGTGAATCTCTGCAGCATCTCCTCAGTTACGTTATGTCTATTGGGTACTTCTTTGATCAATGTCTGATTTGACCGACCTGTCAACTCCGGCCTGTTAAGCTAAGCATTAATCTTTGCTTTCCAGTTCTCAGTGTTAAACTTAAAGCTTATGATATTTTTTTAAGTCCTAACCCAGCTTAAAACTTCTCCAAATCCTTCCCTCTTAGTTGTTTGTTTCTGTTGTCTTCATTATGCTTTTTATGCACTATTGTTCAATAATGAACATTTAAGGCCTTCATAGAACTGTTGGATTTACACTAATTGTAAATTAAGCACATGCGAACTATAACTTGGTAACTTTTGAAGGCCTCTTGTTTGTTTGTTTGATTTTAGAGGGATTAGAGCAAGTAAGTATCGAAATACGTACCTGTAGCCTACGATTACCAGAATTTCACTTTTTGACAGATTTTTAATTTTGACAAAATGTATCCTTTTCCTTTCACTTCACTTAATTTTGCATAGGCGTATCACATAAAATCCCCAAAAATACAGTTAAGTTTGTGACTGTAACATGAAAAATTTGTTTTCATGTTATGAATACATTAACGAAGTCCTGCACATTCAACAAAGTCCATCAAATTGTGAGTTAGAGAGGGCTTTTTAAACTATATAATAAACACTTTCTAAAAGAGTACACTGGTAACTAATATACAGGGCAGGGATCTCATTTATAAAACTTTGCAAAGAATCCTTACTAAAACTTCAATTAAGCTCAGCAAAATAATTTTTACTTACAGCAAGTACATTTCAGATCTAACTAACTTGGAATAGGCACAGATGCCTGAAATTTCTGCTTTGTAAATCCCACTGTCCCTAGAAATGTGCTCAGATGATTTTTGGTCATATCTCGCCTCCTACACAACCTATCTCTGTAATAAACGGTCAGTACAAAATGCCTACTGAATATTCTACATAAACTTAAGCTGGCTGATATCGGGCATTTCACTGATAACCATGGAAAACAAGATGCAGAGAAAGGACATTTCCACTGAGAATGAAATTGAGGTGTTTTTGGGTGGCATAGAGCCACGGAAAAACTTTCTGTTTTAATCAGTCAATCATTTATCTGTATAAAGCTTTACTCAACCAAAAGTCAACCAAAGTGCTAGACAGTAAAAGACAAAAATATAGTTAGAAATAAGAAAATGTATAACAAAATAAGAGTAAAAAGACTGAAATAGAAAAATAAAAGCAGTAGCACAAGCAATAAAACAAATAAGAACCATAAATATAAGGTTTGATAGATGTGATTATTTCTTGTATCAAAAATAACACAGGAGTGAAAGCAAATAAGATAAAGAATTATATTATAGAAGAATATAATACGTTTCAACACTCCTAAAGATTTGAAGCCTGACACCAAGCCCAGTTAAGCACATAGATTTAATAAGACTGTGTTAGCGAAACTACATGGGCTCGCCCCATCTAGATGCTGTCAGTGACGTGATTTCCAATGAGTGCCAGCATCTGTTGTCCAGCATTATGCATTATCTTTGCTTTCAAACACACCAATGGGTCATCAGCACATGTTTTTTTATTTATTTAAAATGTTTACTATAAAATAATTCAAAATATTACACATTTTCTTAACACAAACCTGAGTACAGCAGTATCACCCTTTAACTCATAACTGAGTAATAATTGCAAAGAGTAATCAAAAAAAGAAGATTCAATTCTGGCAGCATGTTCTCTGCATTCCCTGTGTTTAACTTAAAGTGTGAGTGTGGGAAGCAAGGCTTAGTAGATTCAGTCTCATCTTGGCCGAGTCACACTTTGTCACCTTGCTGGTGTCTGTCATCACACCACAACCTGTAGTTAAAGTTCACAAGAGTATACCAGCAGTTCCACTCTGGAACAATTGGCTGCTGGACACTGAGAATTATAACAAAACGACATAACACTGTGCAGGAATTAATGCTGAGATATGAAAATGTATGTTTTTTTAGGGTTTAGCAAAGAAACTTACACAGTAGTGGTAGTAATATCTAGTCTGTTATAGTCATATAAAAACGTTATTTAGTGATTGTTACTGTTTTATTTAAAGATGTGTGAAATTCTTTTAAAAAAAAGTTAAAAATGTAAACTTTTGGTATCTTGATAAACTTGGAACTTTACAAAAATAAACTGATTCATGTCAGTCAGACTGTAATTTGATATTCTTTAACGATACAGAATAAAGTTATCCCACATTATAATTTATGATAATAAAGTTTTACTTTTCCAGTCCAAATATGAAATCAACTATCCATAATATAATACACCCCTTAGTGTCAAATGTGCTTTAGATGGTGTATACATAAACCCACAGATTAAATCAGAAACGGGAATCAGTACATGGTTTTAAATTTAATGAGGGAGGTGGACACATTTCACACCAACCTAACTGACTCTGTGGATCTGATTCTCATACATAGGAAGACAAAGAAAGCCAAGCAGTTGTAATATCCTACATATCCTTATATCCTACATAAACAATCAGTTTTGATGCAGAGTACTCAGCTTTTATGTTGCATGGTCTATATATGTCTATATATTTGTCAGTTTATCATAACATTCCAACTTGGTTCAGTCCATTGGCAGTCACAACACCAGAGGCAGCACCATGACCTCTTCCAGAGGACAACATGCTTCCCACCAAAAAGGTGTGCAGACTTTACGCTTTGCCAGACACCTAAAGGCGACTCAGGAAAAGTTCCCACACACAGGCCCAGCAAAGGCTAACGTGGAGGTGTGTTAAAGAATTAAAAACTGGAATGAGTCTCTTTAGCACTCTATATACACTACAGTGTATACCATAGCATCTATGGTGAACTAATAAACCATAATCCATTTTGAGCACTCTAGTGATTATCCTTACAATTAGTGAAACAAAATATTAAAATAGTTATGGCCGTTATGAGACATAACATAATTTTTGAACAGGACACAGCCAACTAAATATTCAAATCCTCCCTATCTCTCTACCAACACTTACTTTATAAACAAACAATTCTCAGATTTTTTGCTGGCAGTTGTGGCTTCATCCCGGTATCTATCTGAGCACTCTGACTTTAAATTGTTTAGAAAGAGCCTGGAGGAAGAAACTGTCTCTGTGGTAGCTAATTTTTCGTAATATTGCATTTAACATACAGTCAGTCTTCAAAAAAGCTCAGCCAACAGCTTTATCTAGGAGAGAAACATGGTTAAACACTGAAAGACAGACCTAAGTGTATCATCTGTAGAAAGACCATTCGGTTGTTTACAAGAGTCGCTAAGTCGATTGATGTCTGATGGTAGAGCTTGTTGATTAAGAGCTTCATATGTGTGAAGGAGAATTTTAAATTATATTCTGGATTTAACAGGCAACAAATCAAGGGAAGCTAAAATAGGAGAGGTATGATCTCTCATTTTGATTTTCAACAAAAATCGTGCTGTAGTGTTTTGGATCAGCTGATGCTTTTAGCAGCATTTTCTTACCTATTCACAATAGTTTCAACAGTAAAAAGCATTTTTAAATCCAAAATAACTATAATATTAATCTCGAGACCGTTTGCTACAAGACAGTCATAAATATATTTTCTTTGTTGACTCACTGACAAATATGAAGCATGACACAGATTGTCACACAAAATGTTGTCTTCCAGCACCAGTAAGTGGACTCTTATATGATGCTATCAACAGTCTGACCCCTTGGAGATTAAAATACACAATACTTGTTGGTGATTTAGAAACTTTTGAGTATAACAGAAGTTAAACGGTACTACACCACTTACATTATGTGTTACATTTTTTTACACTAAAGATGATATGGATCATATGTCAGAGTTCTACAATGTTTAATATGAAAAACTGTTCCATCAAAACAGAATGGACAGATTAAAGCTGCTCAAAATTTACAACTTGATATTTGTAACTGTAACACAGAAAGTCTTCAAATTCCCATATGAATTATAAGCAGTGAGTATGATTTTTTTGTTTGGTCTACATAATGGTAAGAGTTCAAAAACAATTGATTACATGTTCTCTGCCAGTTTTCCTTTAACATCCATCTGAATGAAAACTCTTCCTTCCCAGTTGGATTTGTATCCTCCATCTGTCAGTGGTTTAGCACCTCAGGTGACATTGTGCAGGATGTGAAGTGGCTTCTAGCACTTTGCACTTATCCCTTGTAAGAACTGAACAAAAGGCAAAACTTGCACCTACATTTCCAAGTAAGGGTCTTATCTTATGCTGGATATGTCAATATACCATTATTGTTTAATTTACCCGCACACATTAGAAATGTATTGAGTATTTATTGAAATGTATTGGGACTTGGGAAACTTTATACTCTGTGATGATTTAATTCAGTTTAATAAATAAAGACACCATAGAGCTATATTCTTCAAAAAAGACTTTATTGCAATTATATAAAAAAATATCAAAAAGATAGAATGTTTCATTAATAATTTAGTTATATATATGTTTGTTAGTTAAGAAATGAAAGTCTGTGTGCATGTATGTACAAAAATAACTTAAATGAAATATAAATATCATGTCATTGACCAGCTAGATTTCTTCAACTGGTCGTGTTTAATTCTGATTCTTTCCCACCACCTCCTCCTCATCTTCCTCCTCGCCCTCCTCATCGCTGCTGGAGTCTTCATAGGGGCAGATGGTAGCTTGGATGGGATAATTTCGTAGGAGCGTGTCAGCATCCCGGTACAAATAGTCAAAGCATTTCGATTTTGGCCAGAACAACCTGAAAACAGAAATAGAGATAATTAGTTTGATGTATAATTACTCTTTGAAAAAAGAAAAGAAAAGAAAAGAGACATTCCAAATGTTCTGAAGATTTTTCTTACTTGACTGGATGGATTACTTGTTGAATCTTGGGCTTGGAAATCTGTCCAGGCACGGAGCAACACTGAAATTTAAAACAGAAGGAAATGTCTGCAACCATTCCTCTACAGCACTATCTTCAATATTTTACATCTTATATTGAAACTCACCGTCAATTGCGTAGTTTTGCCTTCAGTTTTATTCCACGGTCTCCACAAATTGTTCTGCTGTGTGGGGTTGTCTCCAGCGCGAACTGACACTAATCCACTGTTAGCGGCTTTATTCTCCATGTTCCCTTGGCGTTGGTGTGTTTTCGTGTAAATTTCCTTCTGGGAGTGAGACCTGAGACAGGAAACTGGTATTTATCAGGACCCGCAGGCAGCCCCGTGCCAAATTGAACTTTGACGCGTCCCCAAGTGTCTCCATCAACCACGGCGTAAAGGTGAGAAATCACACTTGGCAAACAAACGGCCATATGGCCACTTTGCTTCTTTTCAAGTGTAACTTTAAAGGAAAAAAACTCCTGAGAATTTGTAAAAAGCGCACAACCCCGAAAGAACTGATGCCCGATATTATGAAAACATATAGCACTAGTATATTTAAGTTCCACGTAAAACTGTGTCAGATAATTATAATTTAAGGAACTTATGAAGGGGTTTAAGTTTGGGGAAATACTAGTTATGTTTAAAATAATTGTATTCAATATGTTAGTGTTTAGATTCGACATTTGGTATTTTGTCGCAGAATCTTTCTTTATCTGAATAGCCATTTGGGTGTGAGGTGTGAACAAACACGTGCCGAATCAGATTTAGTGGATGGAGCAAGGCTCGTGCACGAGGGGGGGTCGACACGCGCCAGCCTTTTGCGTAGCCGCGTAACAGACGGATAAAGGTTATTACAGCGCCTTAGCAGATGTGTCTAACATATGGCAAACCTTAGATCAAATAGTAGTTAAAAAACATACTATAGACTATATTCTTCAGAGCGGGGATTGTTCAGTTGCGTTCGTTATTTTAATTTGAAATGTGCAGATATACGTTCCTCCGGCTTACACCAGTAGGGGGTAGCGTGGAGCTTTATTATTACGGGAAAATGTTCGCATCTGATAGGTTTTATGCAGTAGCATTTTGTAATAATGTACAGTTAGATCAATTAGAGCAAAGTGGAGTGCACCGTAAAGTGTGCTTTTTGTTATTTGACTCCATTCACAACTAAAGGGTCATGCATTTGCAAGCAGCTCTTGTCACAGCAGTTGGTCTACTTAGAGGTGAATCATGCATGACCAAGCTTAGATTTCTCTCCCCACCGGTTCTGTCGACATTACAGAACCTGCCTCGAGGGAACAAGAGATCAGAACTTGGTACTATTAAGGTCCACATATCCCTTTTCCTCACTCTCTGTTTCAACTGTGAATCTAATTGGTCCCATGGGCTCTTGCTGACTTCAAGTGTCATTCATCCGTTTCCTTTGATTTAATTTTTTTTCAGTTGGATCAGATAAAGTTATTTGCGTTTCGAGTTTTTATTGGAATGCAGTTTAAATTGATAAAGGTTTTGTAGTTTTGTAGATATCCCCTGTCCCCAACAACAGCCTTCAAACAGTTTGCCTATCAGCATGCAAATAAGTCAGTATAAGTGAGGTGTACTAAGGTAATTGGTGCAGAGTAAAATCTGCATTGGTTTGGATTTTGTCATGTGAGGAAGGGCTCAGGTATGTGTGTAGGGGGTTTGGTTAACAAATAAAAGTATTTGCTGCAATATATTTAACTGCAGCTACAAGTCTTTGGAAATATGGATCCACCAGCTTTGCGTAACTAGACCTTTATATTTTTGCCCATTTCTCTTTTCAAATGGCTCAAACTCAGTGAGATGGGATTGAAATTATCTTTGGACTCCAGTTTTTTTATTTTGGCCACAGATTCTCATTTGGATTTATGTCTGAACTTTGACTTTAGTATTTTAACAGCTCAATTTGATTTTAATCGCTCTGGTTGTGTTATAGATCCTAAACGTCTGCTCCAGTCTCAAGTCTTTTTCATCCCCCAGCAGGTTTTTTGCAGAGTTTTCCTACATTAAGCTCCTTTTATTGGCCGTTGTGACCACCTTCTCTGCCACAACCGGATGAATGCCTCCCCTTATCATGATCCTGCCAACTCTGTGACAGCATGGGGATTGTTTGTTTAGGGTGATGTGCAGTGTTAGCTCCATAAACACGTTTTTTTTATTCAGCCTAAGATTTTGGTATATGGGTCTCATATACTAGCACCTTCTTCCACATATTTTATTGTGTCTGCTTCATGGCTTGTGGCTAATCTTAATAATTACTTGTGACTGTTTTTTGTTTTTTTTTAACCATGGCTTTATGGAGTGTACAGCAAGTAGTTCTAATGTGAAAAAGGTCATCCTGCCTCAGCTTTCAATGTCTGCAGCTCCTCCAAAGTTATCAGAAACCTATGGGCTAATTCTCTGATTAATGTTCTCCTTGCCAAGCCAGTCATTTTAGTTATATGGATGTTTTATTGTGGTTTTGCAGTTGTACCAAACTATTTCCATCTTTGAATTATGAAATTATAAGTGTTCTGTGCAATGTTGTTTTATAACTCCATCCTGCTTTACACTTCTTCGCAGCTTTTCCTCTGAACGGTCTGCTATGTTCCTTGGTTATTATGATCTGTTTACTAATGTTCTCTATCAAATTTCTAAGGCCTTAAAGGCCCAGTGTGTAACAAATGTGGCTTTTTCTTAATAAAAATCAAGTACTGCTTTCATAAATACATATTTTACAGAGGTCTAATCACAATCGCATTATCATGAAAGCGTTCCCGTGTCTTAGAATACATTGTTTATAGATGCTGAGGGTGCACCGCCCCCCATTTGAGGCTGCCATGTTGCATTGCCATCTATGGCCGAAAGGGGTTAAACTTTTTTGCTTTTCGCGTTTTAGCCAGCAGTGACGTCGGGGGGAGGGGGAGAGGTGAAGACAAGAAACGAGCATAGAGGACTGTGGATCATAGTTTTCAATTTCATTGGAGGACCATCCGTACTCTTTGCCCCGTGAGAGGGAGGAAACCATAACACAGAAAAGAGAAATAAATAACCGGGAAAAAACAAGAATCTACATCGGTAGAGCGTTTACCAGATGGAGACTTTTTATGAGGGACACGAACTTGAAGACAGATGCGGAGGTTGCAGGTTTGCTGGACAGGTAAGTTCATTATATGAAACAATGAAGTTTATGTTAGCGTAATGTTTGACACAGGACAGCTTAGTCCAGCAAATAGTTTATCTTCCGTTTAACTCGGACAATTTACTCTGCGGCTTCTGTTGTAGTAATGAGTTGTTATAATGGCGAGAAGCCAGAAACATAGCTCAGTTTATTGCTTTCACTAAGCGCACCACTAGTTGGAGGTAATTCTTACACACGGGGGCTTTAAATGAAAAAGTGTGTTTATTTACATGTGTTTAGATGGACTTGATTGGAGAGGAGTACGTTCAAGTGGATGCAACACTTTGGAATCTTTACTTGTTAAAAAATATTTATCATTTTCCTTTTTCTTTTCAATCACATCATCTTTGTGATGGCTTATCGCATAACGTCTTTTTACAATAATTTAATGTTTGTGATTGTAACATGACAAAATATGAAAATATTCAATAGGGTATTAAAACTTTTTCAAATGTCTGTGAGCAGCTTCTTGAGAAACACAAAATACAGTCTGGCTGTTGTTTGTTATATTTGAGTCTGTTTTTTATTTCTTATTTCAGCAAGGAAGTATCAGACCAACACAATTCTATTCAATGGCCACATTAGTCCATAAAAAAAATCTTTTAAGTAAGAAGTGGAGGACTGGATCTAAATTTAGTAAAATTTTCAATACATCTCCATCCCTTTATAAGTTTTGCAATTACATGTTTTATGTACAGATCAGGTATTCTTGCAGAACACTAAAGAGTGTGTCGAGAGATTTTTGTGAAAATGGAGTATGAAAGAAGTAGAGATGATAATAAATGGGAAATATGTGCAAGATTAGAATGAGGCTGAAATAAAAGTTGCTGTGAAGACCACAAAAAAGCACTGCCGATCACTGGGTTTGCAATAAATAGGCTAAATACAGTACATATTATTATTTTATTTATTTTTTTAAAGAACCACTCTCATAACGGAACACTCCAAAAACTCAGGGTGAATACATTTTATTTTCAGGGCTGAATCCATTAAGGATAAACTGGTAATGAAGAATAAACTGGAGTAAAAAGGAGACAGGGAAAAATTTTAACAACTTTATAGTAATCTTTCAGCCTGAACCTTGCTTGACTGGGTTTTGTCTTTTACCAAACTGACACATTTGATTCAACTCTTTACAGACTTTTTAAAGGTTGAATATGGAACATTTTCACAAAAAGCTACATAAAAAAACACATTCATGGGGCTTTTAGAGGGGTGCAGAATGAAAGTAAAATATGTTCCTAAAAAAATATATTTGAATCAAAATATAATACAATGTACATTTAAAACAGGCACGACAATGACATTATATATATATATATACCAGATAGTAGTGGCTGTGAGTTACAGGTTGAAAGATATGGTCTCTATGATCCAACTATATGGTCGGCACATCTCGGCTTACACTGGGAAGAATGGTGGCGTCAGTAAGTCAAGCAGCTGCTTCAGAGCCCCAGAGATATCCTTATCCGTCTCAGGAGAGGGGTGACCCCAGAAAAACAGAAAGTAGAGCAGTATTAGGTGAATGCTCCACTAGATGGACCCACATAAAATATTTCTACGGCATCAAACATAAGCGGAAATGGCTTTCCTCCTGGATTGGTAAGCTAACTCACTTGTTAACTTTGCTAACGTTAGCTGTCAGTTAAATTCCAGTAAAATACTTAAGTCACTCAGTTGGTCACTAGACATATCGGCAGCAAACCAGGCAAACCAATGGCTGGATTTATGTTTTTGCTGTTGTAACCACAACCTAGATAAACTAGATGTCACTATTTTACTCATGTTCTATATCCAACCTTTAAGCCACCATTGGTGGGGTCTTTCACATCAAAATAATTTCCCTTTCTCATTTCCTTCCTAAAATATCAATCTTTCGAAAACCACGAATACTCTTTTTCCAGCTCTCCCAACCATATTGCTCCAAGTAACATATTACTTTTCTTTCTTGCAGATTAATATCTTCATGTTTCAGCTCTGTAACTGATTCAAATTAAAAGGCACAGCTGTTAACTGTTAATTATGTAATTATCTTCCTGGTCCCATGGTTCAGCATGGTGTTAGTTGATCTGTCTGAATGTACATATCTGTGCATGTAATTTCTTTCAATTTAGTACGTGAGCTATTAGTGTTACCAGATTGGTATAGCTCTCCTTAGCACAGAATAGAAAAGTTGCTTTAATGTCATCCTTTTTTGGAATAAATGGTTTTCAAGCATTTTTGGGGGATTTAAAAGGATATAGAAAATATGGCACATGAAAAATCAGAATCAGACTCAGACTTACCAGACGTTGAGACAACGACAACAATTGATAACAACATCAGGAAACTGTCTCTGTACTTTGTGCGGTATTTATAGCAAGAACAGAACATCAAAAGAACAGGAAAAAAGGTTGAATGAGACAGGAAGTTCTATATACAAGTTCAGACAGTAGGCATGTTAAAGGTACAAGACGGTTCTTATTGTTTAAGCAGAGCGGGTAATGGGAGTAAACGTATGATTATTGTTCATTAGCCCAACAGCAGAGGGGCAGAAACTGTTCTCATGGTGAGTTCCAACCCTTGTTGCTGGGCTAATGAACAATAATCATACGTTTGCTCACTAATAAATGCCTTCTGCATTAATATTGCAATAAAAACGCATAAGTATAAATATGTTGTTTATATTTTAAGATAGATCAGTTTCTTGTTACAATGAAATACGTTCTGTTAAATGTTTGCATTGGATAATATATAGCCTTCAACAAAGTAACACAAAATGAATGCAGCCAGATTGTTTATATTTGAAAATCATCCAAATACATAGTCTGACAAATCTGATATTTGAAATATATATATATATATATATATATATATATATATATATATATATATATATATATATATATATATATATATATATATATACAGTGAGAGAGAGAGAGAGAGAGAGAGAGAGAGATAGGTTTAAAATTCATGTCCAGCTGGATTTGCTAACGCACCCATATAATGTGGCTAATAAGCCGAATTTCTCTGCATGTAAACGACAACACAGCTTAGCTGAGCTACTGTATCAGCAGCCTGGGGACTCCCACTTCAATAAGTGACAAGACCGCAAAAGTGGGAGTAACAACATGGAAACCAGCTGCACCATTGAGTGTAACACAATCAGTCCAGTACTTATAAAATTGACTTTGCCGCAGCTTGTTGTTGTCTATTTCTTTTCTCATTGTGCATATCCTGCTTTTACTCTGTCTGCTTCACTGCTGCCAGCATTTGTTACTATCTGTGTCGAAGCATCAAAGGTACTTCATTCAATTATTAAATGTTCTTTGTGAGATAAAATGAGCAAGAAGTTTCTGTTCTGGTTAGACTACTAGCTAGTAAAGTATAGGGACATAATTTTCAGTAGATCAATAGGTTTTTATTGGTCCAAATTCCTTTATAAAATAAGGGAAGGATGTATTTACATCACTCTCTGTGTAATGAATCTGCATTTTATATGAATTTGCATTTGTAAGTCAATTAGGAAAAAATATTTTTCTAATAACATTTTAATTAATTGAAATGCATATGCAGATGTTAAACTAAAATATTTTAATGTAAGCAGTAAAAGAAGTTTAGTTAAAGTTTATTCAAAGCCACAGTTAGGGCCTTTGCTATGCATACTGCAGTATTTTTCTTTTTAATCCTAGTTTAAGAGAGCAAACATTCCTTCATGGCAGCAGCACAGGTACACTCCTTACTCAGTGAGAACCACATGCTCGTGCAAACACCCTGCTGCCTCAAGTTTCATGTTGAGCTTGACCTATTTTCTTAACCCCTCCAAAGCCCATTTATTGATTTTTTTTTTTTTTTGGTGCAAGCTTCTTTTTTGTCGGCATTCAAAAATTAGGCTTTTTTATTCTAAAGTCTCAAAGTTGTTATAAATTTATTAAAGTTTTTTTGTAAGCTTGTGAATTATGATATGTTGGATGCTGATATAAATTAATGCATTTGAAAGGGTTCATCTGTATAAAAATGTCTGTGTATTATTTAAAATATATGCTATTGAAAGGTTATCAGTATTTAACTGTTGTTAAATATTGGTGGTAACCTTTACAATATACAAGTATAGGACATTTTTTAAACTCAAGAAAATTTTGCTTGGTTTTAAACTGTATTATACTGCATATTGCAATCTGAAAAACGTATTATACATTTAAATATAATCCTCTTTCTCTGTTATCCATAAATAATATCAAGTGCTACTAACTACCTTCCATAATCAACTCATTAGTAAGGTAACTTATTGGCTATGATTTATCTAAGGTTTTGCGCTTGTGAAAATGTGTACAAACCTCAAAGCAGGAGCAAAATTTTGCAGCAGGTTATTTACCAGCACAGCTACATGTGTGCAATCCCTTTAGTGCTTTTGTCTGTGTTGAATCTTTAACATTTTAGGCACAAATATTGGGAGAAGAACATGCAAATATGTAAGCGTTCCCATCCCACCCATAGTGTGATTTATCAAATATTAAACAGTTTGGATCGACTATTTTTACTGCCTCTGAAGATGTATTTTGACTTTTCGCCAACACATTTGAAGTAAATTTATTACTGAAATGAGAAAAATATAATTCACACACATTCTGACCTAATAGTCGTTAACGCTGTAATGGCCATACACCTGACTTTTATTATGATTTTTTCCCTTTTTTTCAAGAGACGCATCTTAACTCTATTTTACTCAACGCGTCTGCAACCACTGTCTCTGGAATCTAGGTGCCTGAATTGAGCAGAAAGAGGTGTATGTACACCGCACGCATAACGTTTTATTAATGACAAACAAAAAAGAACATTCATAGACATTCGAGCCCAATTAACTCTCTAACAACCATAGACTTAACAAGTATGTTGTTTTTTCCCTTCTTTTTTCAAAAAAGCATCATGAATCTACTGTGCCTATTCTTCCTTTGTATGGCTGTGGCATAGTAGATGGGGCAGAAAGGCTAGCACACACAGCAGAAGTCTTCATTTGAATACTACTCTTTGCACCTGTTAAATTTGAGTCCATAATCTTAATAGATCAACCCACAAACCAGAAACACTCGTCTTGTGCAATTGTTTTGCAGGGCACACAGGTTTGCTCTGCCTATTTGTAATATTGATAAATCAGGCCCATTGAGTACACTTGTGTGCAATATAAAGCTATTCTTTGAAGGTCATTGTGGTTTGTTAGATAGTATTTAAGAACAAAAAAGCATCACAAAGACTAAGAAGCACAGCATCCAGGTCAGAGAGAAATTTAAAGTAGAATTAGGTCATAAAACTTATCTCAAACTTTGAACATATCCCTGATCACAGTTCAGTCCATCACCCAAAAACTTATAAATAAATGTCTTTCCACCTTGACTGACCAAAAATTAATCTATGGTACGACGGGACGTGGTGGTGGCAGCATCATGCTGTTGGGGTGCTTTTTTTTCCAGCTTAGTGTTATGGAACAGTGTTCACTGACAGCTTCTGGTTTTGGGCACTGTCAGTTTAGTGTTTAAAATGCTGTTGGAGACTGAAGCATCATCCTAATGGAAGATAGGAGATAACTCTTTCACATCAATAGACAGCGAGGATCATAAGAGTCACAGGATGATGAATGGAGCTAATTAAAGGGCAAGCTTTAAGGAAAAGTAAGAGGCTGCAAAAGATAATGGAGTGGAGGTTCATCTTCCAGGTGGCCAAATAATTTAAACATAAAATTAGAGCTACAATGGAAATATGTCCATCTATTCATACACATGTGTTAAAATGTTCCTGTTAAAATGAATCTAATACATAAATTGTGGAAAAAAGTTAAAATCAACTTTATCAACTTTACTTACTATACACACAGATCTGTGTGTTTTTCGTGTGTAGGAACAATTCAATACATTGTGTTGTATTTATAGATTTGTTCTTTTGTGTAGAAATGTTCCTAAATATACACTAAAAAAAAAATTCCACCCAACCGAGTTGGGTGAATTTAGCAATAATTAATTTTTTGGAGTGAACTAAATGTAAGCATGTTGGGTCAACCTCATACATTCAGGTTGCTGTAAGGCACGACTTCATTTCCAGTGTTCTACTGGGTGGGGACCGAAAGAATGAGATCCCGGTAACCAGAAATGAGTTTCCTCTGTAGATGGAGTTGGATTACTGCTATATATATAATTTGTCCACACATCAAAATTATAGAAGGGATCCCAAAGGAACTTTAAGAAATTATCAAAGGTTACAATTTTGTTTGACAGAGAGACACAGATACCGTATAAAAAATATTTCATTACTTCTCTACTTTTCATTACACAAAGTGTGGGGTAAAATTCTGTATTATTTACTTCCTGTATTAGATGGATAGCATGTGTTCCTTATCTACAAAGATTATCAAATGATCGACAGCCAGCAGACAGGAAGTTAATAAAACGTAAGGCACTGAATAAAGGTTCCTAGTGGCTTTTTAATAAAAACCTATTCAGTATTCAGATTCTCGTCCTCAGAGAGCCACAGCTCAATAATGATTCATGATTTGATTCAAAATTTGTATGTGATATGATGTCATGAAGCACAATTGAATACTGTATCAAACGTTAACATTTCTAAATATGGGTTTCTAGCTTCTTTCTAAGAATGGCTGCAGCAAGGGTCAGGCTGAACCAGATCCCAGTTTAATTGAAGTCCTGAGTGTTCCCTTGGAAACCACTGCAGGGCAAAAGATGTATTGTCAATGAAGGCTTCAGGACGACAGGGTTCAGTGAAAACTATTAGAAAACAGAGAAAATGCTATCAATTCAGTATCTAATGTTGGCACAGGTAATCAGAGATCAATCAAATGTGATCTAATTAAATGTCCTACACTAATGTTGTTATCAGCTTTATTTCCTCCATAATTATATTAATACCAGCCAATCTTTATCTGTAATTTAGAATGAATAAGTCCATCAGAGCAAGGCTGAAGAAGACAAGGCCCCATCCATCCTTTTGCTCTGCTCGGGGATTAACATGTGTGACTGCTTTGGCTTTGTTGTGACAAAAAGAGAATGCTAATGCACTGAGATAGAGCTGATGTCCTAAAGAACTGAGAGAAACAAAGAAAGATAGAATCTTAAAAGTTGATTTTGCAGATAAGAATAAGGCTGATATACGTATAAGTTTGTGCAACCTTTCTTGTTTAGGAGCTTCATGCTTTTGTACCAGAGTATAAACAGAGAGCTGCCTTAGGAAAGAGACAGATGCAAGGACTTTGTGAATGTAATGCAAGCCATGACAAGGAAAAGAAGAATTATTTCAACTTTAGCAGCGGGGCTTGTGAAATAAAGTCTGAATTCCTCTTGATATTGTTCCGAAAATGCATTCCACGTTGCAGGAGGGCAAATGTTGAATCTCTTGGAGTCTTTACTTGTATGTGTTTGGGTTTTACAATGTTTTTCACCTCAGTCAGAGATCAGACAGAGAGCTGGGTGGCAGTAGTTCAAAAGCTGCGGGAAATATGTGATCAGAATGTTGGTTATTTTAATTTGGAAAGCTAAGGAAAGAAAAATAAATAAGGATCAACAGCAGAATTTGTGTTGACTCCCAACATCACTCTATACACATACAAATTTCTGATGAATGCTTAAGAAAGGGTTCTCTTTTTGAGATGCATGTGAAGCAGTGAGACTTCATGCATTGATCAGATTAATTTATATGCATCAGAATTCTGCGAGTGTCTCACATCTAATCAATATGGACTCCTGTGCTTCAGGACAGATTAGTAATAGACAATGGTCATCATCACATGATAAAGGCAGGGTAAGACTATAATTGTTATACAAACACACTAAGGAGAAAGATACAGCTCCAAAAACCATGAAATGTTAAAGAACAGAATATATTTATTTTGCAGAAACTCAGTCTGACTCAGGTTATAGTAGAAAAGTGAGGTAAAGACCTTAATTTTAGACATATTGATACACAAGCAGTCATTCAAGCTATACAAAATTAATGAAAATTTGCTTTTTGAAGACAAAAAGTTTGAAATATGGCTTCTGATGGTTGTTTCTTAGCTTTATGTGCTCAACGCTCTGGAAAAGCCAAAAAATAGCAATTTTAGTAAAACAACAAAAACTCACATTTATGAAAAAGAAGTAATAAAACCATTAAACTGTGTGTGACTATGATGGAACAGATAATAAATGAAAAAAAGTCATGAGTGAACTGGTATCTTTCGAGACGTACCACCAACATAGTATAACTGAACTCCTTTAAAACCACTAAAAATATATTTCTTCCACTCGGAGGATAATCCAGAGGTATCTAATGATAAAAAATTACAAGATCTGAAGATTTCATTATTTCTTGTTCATATTCTCCACAATTTCCAAATAAACATATTTTCAAGCAGTGCAGGAGAGTACCATCTTGTTACCTGTATTCATCATCATAATTTGAGCACCACAATGGTATTTGCTAAGCCTTTTCTATGCACACTGTAAGTCAATGATTATCATTCCTTCACCAGCCACATCGTTCATAAAATATTCAACTACCACAGCCATCACTGCACTGCTACTGAACTGGATTATTATACAAGGAGTTAACAGTCCGCACTTCAGTACAAAGACAAACATCTCCATCTTAATGTAAGTAACAACAAAAAAAGTTATTAACCCCCCCCCCCCCCCGCAACTCAACTGAAAATTGCTGTTAACAAGTGGTTCCCAAACCTTTCAGCTTGAGAGAGCTGTGATCCTGACAATTCACAGAGAATAAGCATTACATGAAAAGCAATTCAACCAAAGGGTAAATGGCAACAGAAGAAGGATCAACAGGCAAGATTTTTAATTGATTTCCAAGTTCTGATTTCTTCACTATCACTGGACAATAAACACACTTTCAACCAACATATCACTGATGTCCAGATATGTCATTAACAAACTCCTGTTACTACACATTTTCATGGTCCTGCACCAAATGATTATCTAGCCAAATCTCATTTAATGTTTTAAAGGATTTTGAAGGATTTTAAGTCCCCCTATCATCTCCTGATAATGTACAGACACACTATCTAGCTTATTCTGCTTTCCTGTTCTACCTGCTTCTATAAAGATTGATCATACAAAATTACATGCATTGGTCTCACAGCCTAAGGAAGCTGCCTTGGACCGTTGTTATTTTCAATTTTTACAAATGATATGCCGTATACACTCAGTAAGGCTACACTGACTATGTTTGCCGATGATTCTACTCTTTATTATGCAGCCCCTACATGTTCAGAGCTTAATCAGGTTCTGTCTTGTGAGATCAGCAAATTGTATAACTGGATCAAAACAAACAAACTTGTTCTAAATATATCAAAAACAACGAGTATAATATTTGGGTCTAAGTATAGGTTATCTAATAATCCTAAAGTTAATATACAAGTAAATGGTCAAAATATACAACAAGTAAAAAAGGTGCAGCTTCTTGGACTTTGGCTTGATAGCACATTGTCATGGTCTGATCACATCAATAAAGTTGTTGCTAAAATGGGTAGAGCTGTTGCAGTAACTCGTAAATGTGCATCGTTTCTAAATTCAAAATTGTTTTGTCGTGTTGTTTGTACATTGGTTTTATGTCATTTGGATTACTGTTCTGTTGTGTGGTCTGCTGCATCAAACATTCTTTTTAAAAAATTACAAGTGGCTCAAAACAAGGCCACAAGACTGGTTCTTGGTTGTTCTTCTAGGACTAGTGTTGCAGAGATGCATGAACGTCTTGCGTGGCTGATGGTCAAGCATAGACTATCTGCTAATATGTTAGTATATTTTCATAGAATTATTAACACTCAGACTCATAAATTTCTTTATGATAAAATAATTTACTGCTCAAATATGCATTCACATTACACAAGAGGGGCGAATAGTCAACAGATTTCTCTACCCTAAGTCTGACTCTATAAAAAGGACTGTGTTTTATAGGTCAGCTGTGCTTTGGAACAATCTTCTAGTTGCTATTCGTGAAATCGAGGGAAAAACTGCTTTTAAAAAGAGACTAAGACTGTATTTGTTCTCAACATCATAATATCACCTGGATTGTTTGGGTGAGGTTGTGTCATGTGCTATGTTGCTTTTCCTCATTATATTATTATTTTAATAAGTACTTTTAGTATAGTTATTCTTTATTGTTCTTTTATGTGTATAAATATGTGATTTATTTGGGAGTAATTGCGAATGTAACTATTGTGTTTTGTATGTATTGTTTGGACCCCAGGAAGACTAGCTGTCGTCTCGGTATCAGCTAATGGGGATCCTTTTAAATAAATAAATAAATAAACAAATAAACAAATCTCCTTCAGGATCCTAGCAGGACTAAAGAATATGTTAATGCCTTTGCATCAATGCAATTCTCACATCCACTGTACTTCAACTGTAATGGTTATCCTGTGGGGATAAAATATTGGGCTGCAATAGAGATGCAAATGAGTAGGTCTGAGCTTTGGGGAAAGCCTTATTACATCAGTCATGGCCTCCTTGAAAAAACAGCATACTGTCTAGTTTCTATAAGGAATGTGGTGTAAAAACAAACTCATCCACAAACTCATCCTGATTGCTGCTTAATACATTAATGTGATAACACCCAATCAACCAAATAGAAAGAAAGTGGACTCAGAAGAACCTAAGCAATGTTGCCTGGGAACATGGTAAAAAGCACAGGATCACACAGTTTTTCTGTATCATTGTTCCTGATACACCATAATCCTACAATATTTTTTATGGATTAAAGAATATAAACATAAAATATCTATAAAATCTCCCAAACATTTTTTTTAGTTACAATGTTTCAAGCTTAAATGTCAAATATATTTCCCAGTAAAATTGGCCCTGTATTTTTAGTAAATTTATGAAAGAAAATAATTTTTCAATGACAATTATCTGTGCGCTCATATTAAAAAGATCAAGTCTGTGGGTATTGACAAGTAGTTTGTTATTAGTAAGTCAGCTGGTGAAAAAGGGCCATAACTACAAAGTAAACTTTCTTCAGTCTTCTATACTTGCTTAATCCTGCCTTACAGGGTTATATGGAGGCTGGTATTTATCCCCAGCTATTTGTGGAAAGTTTACACCCTGAAAAGGTGTCCAGTCAATGTTAACTCAGTGACATACAACCATCTATGCTTCCAAACTGAAAAGCAATTTAGGGTGGCGAATCAAACTGACACACCTACTGTGGGAGCAAGATGGAGGGCTGAGAGAAAACCTACATACAAGCATACAAATGAAATGTATTATTAATTATCACATTATAAAGTTCAGATAAAAAGTAGGATTTTATTTTATTTGCATTAAATGAATATGTGACACAAAAAAAATCACTATCGATATTTGTAACAGAGTATCATCTTTTTTATTCTATGAGAAACAGCAAATGATAGTAAAATATTTGGTCAAAGGAATGAGCTGTTTGAATTCATGGCAGATTTTTTTGTTGAGTTGGTTTTAGATGACAAATTTGTTGTGAAGAAGATCAATCTTTAGGATGACTCACTCTGTTTGCATTCTGCACCTATATATTACTTCCTTATCTCTGAGGCACAGACGAGATTTAGTTCAGGTGAGAGCAGATTGATGCAGATACAATTCAAAGGGATGGTGCAGGTCTTTGAAGGCAGAAGAGTTTCAGTTTTACACAAACAAAAAGCAAATACAGATATTACATAGTTATTTTGCCAAAAATTTCAATGTAATCTCTTATGCTCAATAGGAACACCAATTTCACACCATGACATACAAATATGTGCCATGTTTTTATAGTGTACTGGAAAGGCACTTTATTCATTCTGTACATCATTTCAGTCTTTCGTTTTGTGGATATACATTTCTCGGCGATGCAATGAGCTCTTACATCTCTGTGAAGCATTTTGTATATCTTTAACATCAGTAGCTATTAAGTGCTCTTCTTCTGATCAAAGCATTTCAAACACAGCCTGAGTAAATAGGATAAGATCTTTCTGAGATCACTTTGGCTAAAGCAGAACAAAGCAAGAGACCACAGAGAATCCCACAGGACAGCTTTTAGAGATGAACTGATTTATTAAGGCATACATTATTGATGCTCTAGAAGCATGAGGTAAAACCGTATGACCAGTAATCTCTGATATACCTTGTTTGTTTATAAAAATGTACACAGAATAGAAGATAAATACATCTTAAGTATTACTACTGCTATATGTTTAGCATCTTATGTAATTATAGTAATTATATGTAAAACTCAAAGATAGAATAAAACTGTAGATTGTTATTCAATAAACACACAAAACAGAAACTGGGATTATCTTTTTTTTTAAATCAGTAATGAACATATTTATGCAACATTTTTTTTTTCTTCAATTTTGCTTTATTCTTAGCTCATCAAGAGGTTATATTAATGGATAATACTCAGCAACATTATTTATATCTTTACTAGAATTTTCACTAAAGAAGGGTGGAATTTGTGATAAATGAACAATATTGGCAAATTGTCAAGTTTGAGTAGCTCATGTTTAGAAACAATTTCTTGTGAAAAAAAAAATTCTGAATCTGACAGCCTTTTTTTTCTAAAATAGTAATTAAAGCATGAAACTTCTCTTCAAAGATTTGGGCCATAACATTTACTGTTGCTTGGATTCAATCTTTTTACTTGCTTTTTAAAATCATAGAGCTTCAGTCTTAAAACTTGTAGCTTGTGGTGCCAACCCTGTAGATTTGTTGTAATTCTAACTAACTAAATGTACGTGTACAGCCCAATTTTCAAGTATTCAAAATGTCATTCGTCATTCCTAATCAAGCCACCAGATGGTGCAACAATTTGAACCCGACTCAAGATGAAGTAACCTGGTATCCTTAACTCTGAGGATATGAATGAATGAATGTTTAGCTTTATTTTCTATAATAAAGAAAATATTGTTGAAGATTTTTTTTTACATAAAATTATGTGCTGACATCAAAGCTCTTCATGGGTCTTAAAAGAAAAACTAAATTTTTAGAATAATTGAGACAGTTAAGGTGCACAGATGGTTTACTCTGTCAGAGAAAATAATTGAAGAATGTATTGGTTTACTTTAATATCAATGTTGAAATTGATTCGATGTTGAAATCATTGCATTAATTCTGAACAGTTGAAGCAAAAGAGCTGTCCCAGACATTTTAATATTGTTTGATTGTATTATTTTAAAATCCATCCATCCATCTTCTTAACCGCTTATCCAATTCAGGGTCACGGGGCAGCTGGAGCCTATCCCAGCAATTATTTTAAAATGTATTTTACAATTATAAGCAGATCACATCTTATCTTCTGTTGTATAGCAGGTGGAGTTTTCAAATAAGAAGTTGTTTCAGTGTTGTTGAGAACTTTTTACCAGATAACAGTAAAGTTTTATAATGGTTTTATTTCAAATCATTTAGTATTTTTTATATCTATTTTTGCTGCATGCTTTTTTTTACAAAATGTAGCTTTTTATTTAGTCTGTGATTCTTTTCAGCTCTTTTTTTTTCATTTTTCTGATCAGATTGGCAGTTTAGAATATGATGCCTTTATATCATACCTGAAAATAAACAAACTATATAAAAAGGAAATCACAAAAAAGTTTTGTTTTGTAAACTCTCATTGCAATAAAGAACAGTAGCCTACCTACTAAAAAAAAAAAAAATGACTACATCCAAACTATAAATTACAGTAGTGGTCGGATTGTGGTAAGGGATATATCATCAGCATAGCTGTCATCTATAACAGAAAAAGCTTTTCCCACTGACAAAGTAGGTGCAGCTAACTTTGAGAGTCAGAATCTAAAAGAATGATTCCAGAAAATAACAAATTTTATCATTTTCAAATAATTTATTTGCCTTTTTATTACATGAAATAGATATTTGATCACCTACCAACCGGCAATAATTCTGGCACTCAGAGACCAGTTAGTGCAATAAATAGTCATCTTACCCGTCTTACTTGTTTAAAATTGTTACCTGTATAAAAGGTAACCATGATTAATTATCACATTGAAATATGAGTCATTCTTTATGGTGAAAAAGGGATAAGCAAAAAGATGATTATAGTTACATTCTCATAGACATATTGAATGTAATAAAATCACAAATAAAGCCAAATAGATAATAGTGATCATTGTAATGATCACATAATGACCCCCTTTACACATCAACCACCGCTATCAAGATATGAATCTGAGAGGTCAGAGCCCATAAACAGTTTTATTATTCTTTTATTTTATTTTTTAGGTTGATTCAAATGGTGTCTCCATCTGAAAAGATTTTAGATTTTAGGCATTTGAAAACTCTTCAAATTTTAAAATAAAAGTTGTTTTATATCCGTCATAAAGGGGGGAAACAAGTAGGACAACATCATTGATGTGTATAGAGGAAAAAGCGCCTCCTACAGTCACTATTTGCAACTGTCCTAAAAAATGTTTAAGATTAAAAAGCTATTTTTCCGTTTCTCGTTTGACCAAATTAAAGTTCCTACTCATATGTTTAGGCACAAAACATAAAAACCGCTAGTATTTCGATTTATTAATCTGTGTTTTGACACAACCACATCAATCAATTTCATCAGTCAATCAGTCAAATAATTAGTAATTGTGTGTGTGGGGGGGGGGTGACTTTGATGAGAATATCAAAATACAAAATTATGCACGGACCCATGCAAGCGCTTATTGTGTGCTTGATTCTGAGAACAATATGCAAAACTTGTCACCTTTTATTTTCAATAGAGGCAATACGTTAATGTAGAATCACTCCAATGCAAATGTATTCTTTAGACTATACAGGAACCACACCGGTGCTGATTGGAGGTTGTCAGCAGGTTCAGTAGAACAGATTTGCTGCGTAATCTCTTTGTGAAGGAGTTAGTGCGCCACCAGCACACAGTTGTTGGATAAGGTGATGCGCACTGAGAAGCTCTCCAAAAGGATGCAGCATCACTCCCGGGGCATAAAGATAGGCAGAGTTTTCCAGTAACGCCACGGATTTCCACGTTGCGGCTGACATCATGGATTCTCTGTAATGAATTGCAGCTGAATATAAAATCTTAATGTTTCTATTTTTTTAATGGGGATGTGAATTTGCTTTTGTTTGAGGGTTTTTAACAGCGAAATGTTCAGCATATCTGGGAATGGGCTTTTGCCAACTTCATGGATTCAATAAATCCGCTTTTGCGCGGCTTCTTTCTTGTTTTTTAATATGCTGAATATTCTTCTTTTCTGCTGTAAAGGTTCGTAAAATTCTTTGAAATGCCAGACTTCTACAACCGAAGCCAAGTGAGCGCACGACGCAGTGACTACGTCTGGCAGTATGAGTATTACGACGACGAAGAGCCTGTTTCTTTTGAGGGACTCAAAGCCCACAGATGTAAGCTGATTTAATTCCTCATTATTCAGGGTTTATCTTGAATTTGCATGCATTAAGCTTATAATGCCCTTTGTGCACTTTTATTTAATTATGACCCATTAGACCTTTATTGGGGTCCATTATCTTTATTGCTTTCACTGAAGGCTGACCTGGTCTGTCTGTTTTCCGATAATAGTATTCTGCTGCTCAGGTAATGATTAAACCACTTAATGAGACATCATTGTGGTTGTAAACAAATCAGCCTCAAGTTTTGGTAAAATGTATGCTTACTTGGATTCATTAATTAAGGATTATAAGAACTTCGCCTAATAAACATGGAAGAAAAGAAAACGCATCAATATGACTGTCTTCTGTTACCTTTCAGACTCCATCGTCATAGGCTTCTGGGTGGGACTGGCAGTATTTGTCATATTCATGTTCTTCGTTCTCACCCTGCTCACAAAGACTGGAGCACCACACCAGGAGTGAGTGTTAAAGCAGTACTGATCTATGTTACCTTCTAATATGGATTGAGTCAGCGCTGAGGTGAGATCAAGTCATTTACTGTAGAGCTGACCTTTTTAATCTCTGAGCTATGTGAAGAGCAGTGCTGAAGCCTTTTTTTTTCGTCTATCATGTGTTTTGCATCAAAACACTATTGAAGGACACTGAAGACAATTTTTTTGTTTTATGGTGTAGGCAACCAGATTTTTTTAAAGGTGATCCGGTATTTCAAAGAATTCCTGATAACATGCAGTTTAATAAGGTGCGTAGGCTATAAAAAAACCGGCCTATATCTTAGCTGATTTTTACCATACCTAACAGTGGACATGGGGATGCTTTTCTTGATATTAGATTGAAAAAAGATGCAATTTTGCTACCACAATGAAATACTGCGCTGGCCATACTTTTGAAATATATGTCAGCCATGTGGTAATAGTGAGTGTTAAAGCAGGGAAACTGCTTCCAGTTAGTCAAACAACATTTTTGCATCCAAAATTTGAATACATAGCCTACCCCACAAAATGTGAAAACCTTATAAATATTGGATGCAAATACTGGTTTTTGCACAATACTGATACTTTAAAGTATCCTTCGGCTGTAAAATGTATGTTTTGGTTTAACTCTTACACATTTCAGAAAGTCTTTTTATCATAACTAGGGTTTTTTTGCCCCATTTATGCTTTAACTTGACCTCGATGTCACTGAAAATCGTTTTTTTGTTCTGTAGGCCATTATTTAAAAAAAATGCAAGGATTTAATGTGTTAAAGGATGTGGATGACAAATATGGTTAATTGAGGGCGTTACTGCATGCAACTAACTGTGAACGGGCACAAGAACCTAGATACGTACAGTACATGTGGGATTTATCAACAGATAACTGCAGAGGAGTATGCCAATAACTGGCCATGTTCCTACAAACATTCTCATTGTATTCGTAGATTAGAATACAAGAAAGTTTCTATTAACATTTGATAAAACAGATGATCTCTAGTTCTCATTCCAAAATATTTTGACTGGTCAAACCTAAACTGAATTGTTCCACACTGAACAGAGTACTTTAGGTTCACAAAACCTTTATTCTAACAATTGAAAGATACAAAATTATCCTCTTTCTTGGCAGTAGGACCAGCTTAAGCAAATTCTAACAAGACCACAGAAGAAATAGTCAGGTTATCTCTAAAGTTATCTTTGTGAGGAGCATATTAGCAAAAAGTTATTTTTTATTTACTTATCTTTATTCAACCAGGAAAAAATCCCACTGAGATTGAAATAATCTTTTTTAAGGGAGTCCAATGGATCTATATCAGTGTCATACTAATTACTATAAGTTGAATGATTTATAGTTTATTTTGATCAGAATGGTGTTTGTTGCAGCAGTGGGGGTTGGGTTTGGTTATATGTGTAAACCACAGAGGTTGTAGACTATAGAAGGAGATGCTTGGATTTATTCAAGAACCACAAATGGTGGGGTGTGTAGATAAACCAGGCTCATCAATCCATCTGAGTGGGCAGTGGCTTAAATAATGTTGCTTCTGTTATCTCACATCTAGAGTATTGCCCAAAGTAAAAGAAAGTCATTATTATAGACTAAAAGTTCCTAGAAAGTCTGACCAGTAAAGGCTCCACTTACATTTATTTAAAAGAAATTGGTAGAATACCAACAACTGTCTTTGGTGATTTTATTAAATATGAGAACTTCCATAACAGTTTTCATTGCCCTTTGAATAAAATGTTAATACTTTAATAATTGAAAACCAATTGTATTTCTATATAGGCCTACAATAAAATAGGGGTAAACTTGATCTGAAAATATATTTTGGGCTTTGATCAAATTTGTTTTTAATTTTGTCAAGTAGTAAAGACAAGTGATAAAAAGTGTAGGGCTTATTACAAAAAATACTGTAATATATTTTTTATTACTAGTTACAGCCTCAGATATGTATTATGTTTGAATTACATTATTACTGTCTAAAAGATTTCACTGAGTTGCACTAATTTAATTTACTTTGGCAAAATATCTTAAGCATGTAACACCATTTTTAAATACTGTAACTTATCAATTTATATTTTACACAGGTGAGACACCACAAATACTGTATTTTTAACACTATATCATTACCATACCTACTGGTGCTGACTAGAGGGGCCGATGGCCCGATGTGGCAGCCTCGCTTCTGTCAGTCGGCACCAGGGCAGCTGTGGCTACAATCGTACTTTGGTTCCACCAATGTGAGAATGAAAAATGAAATTTTTAAAGCATCTTTGAGTGTCCAAAAAAAGCGCTATATAGGTTTGATGCATTATTATTATATTATTATTAATAAACTTCAAGTCTCAAGTGCCTTTGCATACCTTCTATCTCATGGCAATGTTTGTTAAATTACATCAGAAGAAGATGCTGAAAGTGCTCATCACAAAGACACTTAAAAAAGATGAGACTCCTGAGATTTAACTCGTTCAGCGGGTGGTTGGGAGGTTAGGGAAATAGTGTGAATAAAAACACCATGTAGATTTTCCTCAGCCATCCTGATTTTCTCATGGTTTGGTTTTGAGCAACAGAAAGTGGAGAGTGGATCTTCTATGGTATCCAACTTAATTTTTTTCCGCCGCATTACTTGGGCAGAAAAACAATTTCAAATAAGCTTGCAATTTGATTTACTGAAACTGTAACGCGTAATATATTGCTGTATATTTGATAAGTAATGAGTTACATTACTCCGTTACTGAAGAAATAAATATATTCCTTTGACTTATTACTTTCGTAATGTGTTACTCCCAACACTGGTGATAAATATGTTACCCAGTGCAACTTATAAAGCCAATAACCCAAGATAGAGTTGAGAGTTTATTACTCAGCTATAAATTACCCACCCCCATGCTTCCTCCATCATAGCCTCATAAAGATGGTGCCAGAAATGGACAAATCATCCTTAAAAGCAGACAATGTACAGCAGGAAAATGTTGAATTAAATAATTATCATAATTAATTCAATGCATGTTCAAGCAGAGACAAAAATGGAGCCAATTTCCAGTTTAACATTTATTTTGAACAGATTAACAAATTGCAGTTTTACAGAGGAATTTGCCCCCGTCGTTCCCCTGTGGTCCTGATTTAAAGAAATCTAACAATTAAATGATCTTCTTCATTTCACAGCTTTATAAGATGATACGGGGACCTCTAGGCGTTTCTAAATCTCTCAAATCAGAACATTTTCAATATCAGTGTCTTGCCACCTTATGACTGTCAGATACCCCCAAGTCATACAGGTGAATATGTGGTGATGACGGTCTACTTCCATCTAAAACGTAAAATGGGATATGGTTTTATGGCAACACACTAAATCTACAGACATCCTGTTTTTTCAGCTTGCAATAAAACTCACCCCAGAGTTTTATGACTTAAAAGCTTACCCCCATAAACAATAGTGACAGACATATATTTTACAACCATGCAAACTATATAAACAGACTTTTACCTTCTGAATAATAAAAGTTTAAACCCTATGCAGAATTACACCACAATTCCCTCTTTCAATCTTTTTTAAAAATAGATTGATATCTCCTCTGTACTCTCCTTCAAGGTAAGTGTTTAGAACTTAAGATCAAAACCTGTAAAGCATTTTGAGAATGCAAGAAATCAAATCCAAGAAATTTCATAAATTCACCCTCTTTTGGCATTATACAAAAAAATTATTTTAACAATTCCCAAAAACTAATTCAAAAACCAAAAAATGTATAAGAATGTCTTACATGTGAAGAGATAATTAAATCTGACTTGAAACATGTTGATACTGGTGGAAGAAGCTTAAAAAATCCATGAACAAATACATTCTTACTATGTTATATTCTGAAATAAATCAAACTTAAAGTGTTAAGAAACCTGTGAAATAGAAGGTATTAAGAACCCTTTAAAATGTAATCCTCGAGTCTATTTAGTCTTTCTTCTAGTAGACCCTGTTGTTTATTAATGCAAACCTTAATACAACCTTAAAAACTGGAAATTAAGAAATCCTGAAAATTAACTGATTAAAAATTCTTTAAGAAACCCTCCTAGGCAGTGTTACCACTCTTCACTTGTGAATAAAAATAGTTAAACAACCTGTAAAATGCAAGAAAATGATTAATAAATGTTCAGTCTTTATATTTGTATTCTGTTCCTCTTTCTTCACTCTCATTTTATCCCCCTCCATGGCTCCTGGCAGCTGGAGAGCGATATACAGAGCTGATCAGTGTGGAGGGCTCCTTTTTTTTAGTGTTCCAGTTTTACTCCCATATATGCAGATAACCACTCTCTGAAATGCCAATTACTTCATTAATTGAGCATTTCCCCCAATATACACAAATGCACAGACAGGCCCCGCTTCCCATAGCTTAGCCCATCGATGTGGGCTGGTCAAAACCTGCTGTGCAGCTGATTGGTGAGTTGTGATCTTCTTCTGTAGATCCCTCTTTTGAGATGGCAATTTCAAATTGCCCATCTCATTCATTGGCACATAGATCACACTGGATGAGTAATATCACCACCCAAACAACCTTCTGGGTGAGCTAGGCCCCGTCGCCTGTGGCCCCAGCTTCCGATTCAGCTTGGTCAAAACTTTCTCGACCCTCTCCAGGCAGACTCCTGCTGATCCTCGACCAGGTTCGTCGTTGGCGTGGAGCTGCACTTTGGACCCTTTCAGCAGCTGCAGTCAGCTGTGACCAGAGGAGATTGTGTGCTCCTCACGTGCTGCCGAATCCTGGAGATAATCCTGGGGGCATAAGCTTGTAAACATCTAAAAAAGACAGTTTTTTGATCCGGTCTTGTGATCACTCCTTTTCAATCTAATTCAACTGTATTGTGCCGAGAAATTATTTCACCCATCTAATTAAAAATAATCCCTGGGGAAAGAGCAAGTCCATATTATTTTGATACAACACAGTTGTTTTTCCTAAAAACTAAACCAAAACACCTCCCTCATTAATGGATTTAAAAGCAAGAGCAGGCTCAAGAGTTTACTTTTTGTCTACAGTTCAACTGATTACTATCCATTTGCTTGTTCACCCAAATTGATTCTTACATTTACTTATTTTATTTATCCAGTTTAAGACACTTATGTCTGTTCCATTACAATATATCCTTTCTTAAATTCAGTACGTCCCTGTGGATGAAAACGTAAAAATAAGAAAAAAAATTTTTTTCTCTCTCACCAGCCAGCAACCCTCTGCTATCGGCCCAATTTTTCCTTCCAAATTTTGTTCCCGGTAAATGGTGGTATTTTACCTGGAGATAATCCTGGGGAAGACATGGGGTTATCAAAGTTCGAAGAACCTCGGCCACCTTCGATCAGACAAACAGAAACTCTTGTGGTTAATTCAGCAACATTGACATTGAATCAGCAGTCTTTGATCATCACTTCTTCAGCAGAAACAGTCCATCTCACGCCAGCCAAGTGAATTCACACATATTGTCCTTGAAAGTTCAGCTCAGCATGAGGAAACGTGCTCATTTTGAGGGTGTCCTCCAGTTCACCCCTGAAAATATACAGTCACTGGTGCCCCCCTGTGTGGGAGCAGTGCACAAGAGAGTCGTAATTCTGCGCTGGTCGTATAGATGTTTCTTTCTTTGGCAGTTATGGCGGGCGCCTGGCACTATCCGTCATCAGCCCACGCACCCCCACCCATCTTATCTCCCCAGGAACATAAATTACATCTCAAGAATGTTATCTGAGGGGTCTCTGTTGCGGGATGAGAAAAAGAGAAAAAATATATAATTAGAGTAAGAGAAAAAAAAAACAGACAGAGAGTCGATCCTCTCAGCCTATTCAAATCAAGTTTCATTTAAACTTTTTATTTTCATATTCATTAGTCTCCTTCCTCGAATGCTGAATTTAAATATCTTCCACACTCAGACTGCCTATGTGGGCTCTATTTTAATTTTACTTCAATCAGTTATACTAGTAATAATTTCTTCAGTATTAATTCTGGTAAAAATATACCAATCAACAGGTTTGCTCTCTCCACCAGGAATAATAATTTATCCTTATACGTCTAATTAAACTGTTGTTCTAATACTTCCCCTGCGTATTTTAATTAATGATTCCTTCATTTTTCATCCAATTTATATTCTATACTTTATCAATGCAATGCCTTTCTCTATTTTTTCAATTTGATAAATGTCTCTTCCATCTCATGTGTAAATTAAACATTTATAAAGATTGACCATCGCAATATCTCATCAACACACTTAGTTCTTAGAAAAATAAAATTAAATCAAAAAAGAAACAAACAAAAAGGCTGGATTTTTCTGTTAGATATTGCTAAAGCACCACTAAAACACTGCAATAACAAAAATAAAGTCAATAACCATCTGCAAAGATCCAGTCTCCAAACTCCCCATCACTTAGTGTACTGGATCTCTATCAAGCTGGCTCAGACAAAAATTATCAAAATTAAAAACATCAAATGTTTAAAACAAAACCAGAGAACAGCACTGACCGATAAACACAACATAGTTTACAAAAACAGTCTTCAGTTTGCTATACTTCAAATTCTATCCATAGTTCTAAAGAAAAATCCAAGATTTAAATCACTGACAAAACAGCTTCCCTATAAATATTGCCAAACCTAAAGTACTTTTTTTAACACAAGCCAATATAAATTCAAAGTACTTTTGCTTATATGATTCCTCTTTAAACAAACCCAAATGTGCTCACTTGCCCAAATATTCTTGATTGTAAATAATGAAAACATTTCATACTTCAAAAACATCTGTCCGATTCTGTGAAGGGAATCGAACATAGTCAAACTGATTTTTGCAACTAAAACTCCTCTTAAATTTTTGTAGGATACATAGTAGTCTAATTCCCCTTAGCAGTAAAACAAAACAAAAAAATTCAATAAAGGAGGTTCAAGAGATGAGATTTCTCTAAACAAAAACTAGTCGCATTAAAAAAAAATAAATAAATAAATAAAAACCAGCATTTTTTCAGTATCCCTCCTTTCCTCTCAGGCTTCTTTTTTTTTTCTTTTCTCCAATGATAAACACCAAATTAAATTGAAGCTTCTAGAGATGTCAAATACATTACCACTGAATCATGTTTTCTTTAATCCAGCTTCCCAAATTAACATTTTTCCAAAGTTCTAATTAATAAGCAGACCGCAGTTCAGAAATCTGGGTCATAATCCAAGTCGAACCAAATATATAAATTTTGAGAGAGAAAGAGGAAAAAACAAAAAATAAAAATAAAAATAAGAAAAAATAAAGAAAATAAAATCAAAAAAATCTAAATAAATTGTCAGTTACAGAGTCCCCACTAATCAAATGATATATTATGCCATTATTCTAGGATCAGATCTGTTCCAAAATGTTTAGGACCTGTAAATTTACTCTCAGCATCAAATAAACTAGCTAACAATCAATAAAGAACATCTGAAAGATTAATCTTAAACTTTAAAACTAAAACCGATTCTTATTTGTCAAAACAAATGTGTATTCAAATATATGGTAAAAATTATTTCAATGTAGCTGGTCCAATCACATTTTGCCTCTACACGATCAGAATAAATGAATTTAGAATTTACTTCTTACTTCCAAATTAAACCATCATTTTCGATCACCGTGATATTCATTACTTTCAATCCTTAGACCAATTTAAATTTATCCCCAGCCTGTTTAAAAACAAACTGATTACTTAAAGATGACTCTGTGTTTTAATGTTTTCTTTTTTTTCAAACTCAAACATTCAAATCCCACTAGTTTATAAACTATCACTATGATAAGTGTTGTTTTGCATGGTAAAAACATTTAATTTGTAACGGAATTGAAATGTACTGGGTTACTTCTTGAGCCCCAGTTGAATTTTGATAACTCCAATAAGCCTTGAGTGTCCACATAATCATTAAGAATGTTCAATTGTTTAAATAATTTAACATCAGTCTCCTTTAGATCATTTATTCAGAGACCAAGCTATATTTCTAAAGTCTATAGAGCCATCAGAAATAAGCCAAACATAATTTTAGCATAAATGATACTTATTTAAATCACAGAAAGAATTAATTCCCTGTATCATTCAACACGGTGCTTAAAAAAATAATTTAGACCAGTTTCTTGCTTTCCAATTAACACCGTTTGCTTTTCGTTAAATTCTTATAATTACTGCTTATAGCTTTATCTTTATATAGGCCAACTTAATCAAATCCTGCTTAGATCAATCCAAAAAGCAAAAAATCTACCTACTCAAAAATTCAAAAAATGCAACTTTTATTTTGACTAAACACTCTCCTCTTTTCAATTTTAAAGATGAAATCAAAAATTAAAACTTCAAGTCAGAATCGACTCATGAGTAACTGTTCTCAGCCATTTGCGTTTAATTATAACATGCATAATTGTTCTCCTCATGTAATCAATCGAGCCTTCTCAGGCTAAAGCAGTTAACCAAATACAGCATGTACTTCTTAATCTTTAATCTCCGTACCGTAACAGTTCAGTTAAACATGAAACACCTTAAATTGCCCTTCGTAGAAAATGTGCTAAAACATTGCCGAAAAAGAGTTGCAACCAAAAGTTATCTGACCAGTTATCTTGAGGCCGTTTTACCTCTTACTCAACCAGAAAAAGTTAACAAAAATCCAAATAATTTTAAGTCTTAACAAGGCAATCGTCTGCAGGAGTCTGTAATCACTTTCTATCCAAAATCAACTTTTAGCTTGCAACACATAGAACATGCAGTTAGTTTCAACCACAAACACATTGTCACACAAAAACCACCACCGCTAGGTTAGCACAACAGCCTATAGCAACATGCTACCGTTAGCTTTCTTTGTGAAACTAAACGTTATACAGTACAAAACGTACGGCGAAAACACTCCAGAACATCGCAACACACACTTTAGAAGATGACTTACCGCCATGCCAGGACTTTATCCGCACAATTTATACCACTTCACCAAACTTTAATTCGGCATGAACAAAAAATCTCCTGTTCTTCCCACGCGGACTGAAACATATGTTTCCTTACAGCCGTTCCGCACAGAAAACACCGATTCAACTACGTCCGTTACAGCCCAAAACCATTAACCAAAAACACATTATAAGCGGTGACTTTTAGACCGTATTAATTATTTTCTCGCGGAGGTTTACACCAATCTGTTATAAGTTCCGTAGTCCGCTTTGAGAAATTTCCTGGCGCCGGCCTCCAGAAAACCACTCAAAAGACTCGAACAGATGGCAGAAAACCGCCTACTACCACTAATTTATTTATCAAAACATATAGTCAAAGCTGTCATATGTTAGCCGTGCTATCAAGCAAAAACTCACACAGTATTAGCTCCGCCATAGCAACTAGCTTAGGGCGGCCACCCTGATGGCCTGTCGTAAATGTTCACAACTAATTCTTATAGATTTTTAATTACAGTTATCCATCATATTTAGTTAGATATTCATTTATCTATTTTATTTATTATACTCGAGTCCATTATTTATACAATAACATTTTAACACAAAACGCAACATCACCAGCACGTCTCGCAAAGCGCCTGCGTACAAAAACATCTCACACACACACATAGACACACCCTTGTACAAGCAGAAATCTAAACACTAACCTCATCGGACCTTTTCCAAAAAATGCCGGACCATTTTCGCAATTCCAATTCGTGGTGCTCAGCCACGCGTTTGGAAGTAAACGCAGCCCCTCTCCCAGGTAATCCGTTAGAGTTAACAGAGGGCGACCCAGGCCCTTCTGTAATCTTTTTTCGATTGCCAGCCTGGGAGCTCCCAAATAGCGTCCTGTCTGGGCAGAGTGGCCAACCCGTCGAGTTCCGATCCGCACCGTGGGTCCGAGTTTGAGTCGTTGAAGAGATCGGTCCATCTGCTCCACTGTCCGCCCCGGAGAACAGGCAGCCCCCACTGGGCCCGCAGAGTAAGAAACTCCATCTCCCAGCAGGCACCGGTGTTTATCTACGGAGCGTAAAGAAGGACTCAATCCTGCTCAGAAACAGGGAAACAGACAGCCGATCAGGCTCAACACTCCGGGCATGCAATAGTCAATCTGCTCAAAACAAAAAAACATATTTAACTTGCATGACAACATTACCCAATGGTAGATTAACCAATCAATAGAATTAAAAAAACTACGCAACTCTGCGCAAATTGTCAATAGAGCAAATACATGTCCGTTAATTAACTTAAAAAATATAACTGGAGCCTGGTCCAAAACCCTGCACACAGTCGAGGTCACCATTTGTTGAATTAAATAATTATCATAATTAATTCAATGCATGTTCAAGCAGAGACAAAATGGAGCCAATTTCCAGTTTAACATTTATTTTGAACAGATTAACAAATTGCAGTTTTACAGAGGAACTTGCCCCCGTAATTTCCTCTGTGGTCCAGATTTAAAGAAATCTGAACAATTAAATGATCTTCATTTCACAGCTTTATAGAAAACCGGGCCTCTAGGCGTTTCTAATCTCTCCAATCAGAACATTTCCATACAGTGTCTTAGCCCTTATTGGCTGTCAGAAAATTATACAGTCATATGGGTGAGACGTCTTTTCTTAAAAGCTCATTCTGAGTTTTATGGTTTTATGGCAACACACTAAATCTACAGACATTCTGTTTTTTCAGCTTGCAATAAAACTCACCCCAGAGTTTTATGACTTAAAAGCTTACCTCCATAAACAATAGTGACAGACCCATTTTTACAACCATGCAAACTATATAAACAGTCTTTTACCTTCTGAATAATAAAAGTTTAAACCCTATGCAGAATTACACCACAAAAAGTAAAACATATTTGAATTATCTTAAGTGCTGAGTTATTACATTTTTCTGTGCAATGTCCCTCATGTTTCTTCAAACAGAAACCCAGAGTCTGCGGAGAAGCATCACCGACTGGAGGGCCGTCTGGTAGACATCAATGGCCACCAGGACGAAAATGACAAAGCTTTCTCACGTCCGCTGTTAGAAGGCTCCCGTTCATACTTTAATTTCTACATCAGTGAAGAAGATCAGGCCCATGAGAAACAAAAACCCGAAGACAAAAGGAGTTCTACAAAAGGAAAAGGTGGAAGACATCAGCACTCTGCTGAGATAGATGAGATGGATGAGGAGTTGGAGGAAAGTGGGGGGCACCAACCTCTCAATGGACTCATTGAGAAAAGTAAAACAGACAGAGACTGTGCTTTCCTGTCTCACTTCAACATCCCAAACTTTGTGAACTTGGATCAAAGCTCCACTCTAGGAGAAGACGATCTGCTATACGAGCCGTCTGTTATCCTGGAGCGTCAGTCTCAAGCTCACAATGCTCACTGTGACACGCACTAAGCCGGGTAGTTGCAGTGGTTGTAACACAATTTGGCTTACATTCAGAGGAACTTTAAGATGTGGCAGTGGTAAATGTATGCACCTGCCACTTGTATCTTTCTGTAAAAGCTTTCAAAGAACTTTTTAATGTTTTCTAAAATTAATCATTGCATTTGGGTTCAGACGAAATAGGGTGGAATGCATAGTCTGGAAAATGTGAATTCAGAGTAAAAAGATGAGTTTCCCTCCAGAAGAAAAGATTGCTTCAAAACTGATACCTTTTTATTTCAAGTACTGTGTGCCTGAATTGGATGCAGCTGGACTACATCCGGACTCTGCTTAGAGAGAATAATGAAAGACAAGTGGGGTCACAAGGGAAGGATATGTTGGGGAAGTTATTATGATATTCTTGTTGTTCTTGTTGCATTGTAAGATTCTGAAAAATGGATCTCGTCTATGGGGGAGAAACTGAGGCAAGCTGGTCAATCAGAAGAAGGACAACATAAAATTTTCTGGGTGCTGTTTTAAAGTCAAATACTGTTAAAGTGAAATGTATACTGACTGTGTGTTTTGTAGCATAAAATAAAAAAATGTAACAAAATATAATCTAAAATGCATAAATTCTAATGACAGATCCACTACTATAATAAAACGAGGCCAGTTTTGAAATAAAGGCATTGGAATAAGACCTAATAGGTTTATACTTCCTTCCAATTCAACTTGGACATGACATTGAATTGTTATTCTTTAAATGGGGAAGATTTTTATTTTATTTTTTTACTTTTTCTTTCTTTGTTTGAATTAACCAATATACATCATATAATAATATTTGGTCACATCTAGACAGTTGCACTGTATTTTATTAAGGGATAGCATAGTGAAAGGCAGCCATACTTTTAGATGTTTATTTATAAGATGTTTTAAAACCATCTTTTTTTCAACCAGATGATGTATGCACTACTTTGTTTTCGTGTCTCAGTAAAGAGTAAAAAGAAATACTGTAAATTGAAGATTCTGGTTGTGAATTGTCAACATTTGCAAAGGTAAAAGCACATTAAATTTGTTGAAATATGCTTTGGACTGGTGTTGTACTTTCTAGGTATTTGAAGTAATGGAAGGACAAAATATATTTAATTTAAACCACAATTACACCCTCGAAAACTTAGGGCAAATTGAATCTTCTACCATGTCATAAGAACTTTTTAGAGGACGAATGAATACCTTCATAAACAAATCCCGAAAGCTCCTACAAAATATGCAATGTGAATAATGCGCAGGGGAATGTAATGGAGGATAAATGCCTCTTTAAAGCTTACACTTGATGCATAGGTAGCCCCGCTATATATTAACAACTGTATCAATTTCGTTAAGGTAAATACTTTATCAGTTTCAAATCTTATTTTCCTGACTAATACATAAACTCTCTTTATCAGTAAGAATAAGTTTCACACAATGAGAAAAAAAATTAAATCCTCAAATAGAAACCAAGTATCTGTCACTACAGACTTAATAAAGACTAGAAAAGTTTGCATTTCCTCCAAAAATGCAGTGTGAATGCTGTAAGCTGAATTTGTTTTGCAGAAATTTTCTGAAGAAAGACAACTGCAGAGTATTTGCTGAATTGTAAAAATCAGAATAAGCTGAACATTTTTTGCAAAATTGTCCTACGTAGAAAAACAATATTAGCTCAAATGCAAAAGTTCAACAATTTTTATAACAAACTCAAGCTAGCATGTTGCGGAACTATAAAAAGTAAAAATCAGCAGAAAAAGGAGAGAGCCATCAAATCATACTTAATTGTAAAACTGTTGAAAAGCTAAAATACTGATGTTAGCTAAAATTCGACTGTTAACATCTTGCCGAAATGTAGTAAGGAAACTGCTGAAAAAATAAGTTTAATCTGCCAAAATGAGCAAAACTGAATTAAGTAGCTAAATGAGTCTTAAAATGCACTTTTAAATGCTGTTTTGTATGAAAAGTGCTTTGCAAATAAAGTGTGATTTGATAAAATGCTAGTGGTACTATGTTGCTGAAAAAGAATTATAGTCTGCAAGGTCTTCTGCATAAAACTGTAAATTAGCTAAAATAAGGAAACATTTTAATATTAGCTTAAATGCAAGTTTTTGCATGTGCCATCCATCCATCCATTTTCCGAGGTGGGGTTTTTGCATGTAAAAGTTGCTAATGTTAGCTAAAATGCTAGCAGTGAAATTTTGGAAAATACTAACATTTGGTTTTAATGACTCGATCATTCAGTGTAATAAGACAGGCTACAAAGCCAGTCTTTCCTAAAAGTAGCTAAAATGCTACTGTTAGCTAAAATGCTAGTTTGAGTATATTGGATGTCAATATCAGGTTAGATAACCATATCATACTCCCTGAATAATGCCCACAATAGCCTAAACATAAAAGCCTGCATAACTGCCCTTTAAAAATACTCACCATGGTAGTAGGCTGCTTAATTTTAGATACTGCTTCCCTAGGTCACTCTGACAGGAGTGAGGAAAAAGGACACAGGTAACACTGGGCCCTCTGAATACCAGCAGCTAATGTGGGTGAAATTTACCGGCCAAAGACAATGAATGAGATGGAAGAATCTGGGATTTGAGCCAGCAACCCATCAATTCCTGGATTCCTACCACCTGAGTCACAGCCACCCTTTGTAGTGTCCATAGTGCATAGTAATTCTCTTGTCCACCACAAGAGCGACTCCAACTGTAGCAATAGAATGGTCTTCCCTTACTCAGCCAATCAGAGACCGGCTGGCCCTGCAGGAGAGAAGCTGACAGGAGGCCAGCTGCAGCACCTCATTTTGGGTCTTAATTCCTCAGCCGTTTAAACAGGGAATCCTTCTTCCGCACTACTCTTAATAACTCGGGAACCGTAAGGCGTATCAATGTGACCCATGTATACTTTTTATCGGAATGCATAGGGGAACACTCCTAAAGCACTCAATTTAAAAAAAATATATAACATAAAAGCTGTAAATTGATGGCAAACATGAGTATATTTTTGGTAAAACAAGAAAACTGACTTGACTTGGTTCCGAACTATATTATATTACTCCGGAAGTGTAAGGGATATCCAAATAAGAATTTCACTTTGAGTATCAGGAGGCTTTGAGGATTATGACTTCTTTGTTTCATGTATGTAGCTTAATCGGTCTCCGCGCAGCGAATTTGTAAAAATTAGCACAATTTTGAGGTGCTGAAGTATGATCATGATCCACTCAGAGGTGTTTTGTCATCGCTTTGGGGCCATTTATGGGAAATCTGTAAATGTCACTTCAATGACGGTTACATTTCCTACGCTGGAATATATAATATGTGTAGATTGTGTGAAATTTGTATGAACAGGAGTAATTTGTTTGTGAAAGATCAGAAAAGAGCAATAAGTGGCAGTTGCTAGAGTGTACACAGGTGTACACTCTGCCGGTTGAAGAATTCCGCCATTGAAATACATTGTAAATTTGAAAACCTGAAAAAATTGGCATGAAACTTAAATAGTGATTTCAGAAAAACCGTAACAGATAGCTAAAAGCTGAATCATTTGAAGGTAGCCTAAAGCTTTGTGACGAATTTAAAGTTTGAATGGCAATTCCAGCTGAAAGTATGCTGAAGTACTTAGTTGCCAAATGGCACAAATTTCTTGCTGAATTTCGTAGGATTTTAAAAATTCTCCATGTATTTCAATGGGCCAAAAATGGCTATAAAAAGCTGAATATTTAAAAAGTGTTGTAGAAGGCAGATTCATATTGATCTGTGTCTGTGTTTTCCAGCTACCTCAAAGCGGCTTTTGAAAGAGAGTTGGAGAATGAACACAGAGCATTTCTTGAACTGGCAAAGAGCTAACATTAACAGATCCTTTCTCTGGAAAGGTAAAATCACAGTTTACTTGGCTAATCTGGATCTCAAAATTTTCATTGGGAATCTAAGTAAAGTCTTGAAAGAATTATGAGATGGGTCCAAACAGAAGAATGGCTGGATATCTAATGCCCAAAAGCAACCTTGCAAAATGAAAGGTTAGAGACCATCTAAACTGGTTCCATCAGGTTTCTTGAGAGGAAAAACTGCCAGCAATGGGTCAGACATGTTTCGTCTTGTCTGCCCAGGGAGTCTATTCTGAGACTAAAGGCTGTTGGTGTTTAAATGTTCAGAATCAAAGTGTGACAAATGACTGCAAAATGTTTAGTTTTATTTGGCACTGCTTCCTTTTTAGTGCGCATTTAGCTGATGACAGTTTTACCAATTTTACCAGTTTTACCATTGTCACTATTTTTCTGGGTCTTTAAGCCATCTCATCATTATTTTTCATGACACTGACTCAGCTCTTAGTGACATGCATTAGTGCTTTTTGCCAAATCTACATTAGCCGTTATAAAAAAAATGTATTCTGCAATTTAAAAATACATAAATAAATAAATTATTGTCATAAATAGACACATTGTTCTAAAAGAAGAACATCACCATCAAGAGCCAGTTTATTTGTTCAAGGTCTGAAACCTGTACTGAGATATTCTTTGCTAACATGTGTTGAAATGCATTTTTAATTTCAGTAAATGTTTCAAACATGCATTGAAACAATTTTAAGAGCATGGTCTTCGGAATACAGCATTATCTTCAATCTAACATCAGCTGAGGAGATTTTTCAGCTGTCTTCGGAAGAATAGTAAAGTGTTCATGTCTGTGTGAGCATAAATATGGTCAAGGTCAATGTTTGTGCTTTTCTTTACAGATATTCATCAAAGATTTTCATTATTTCTAATGATTACAATAAGGATCTGGATTACAAGTTTGAGTTCTTTCTTTAAAATTGTCACAGATGTTTTAGATAACAAACCACTTGCAATGAAATGTGAGTGTGCCGAACACCTATTGAAATAATAACAGCACATGGCAGACTGATAAAATACATGTGAAGAGAAGGAGGTATTTTGTTCCCTCTGATATTATGTAGGGAACTGTTGTTACACCTTAAAACTGAACAGAAAAAAATAATTGAGAAAAAAGATTTAAAATCATATATTGACAAATATTTAAAAAAACTTTTTTGTGTTTGAAAGAAAAATACATTGAAAGTCCCATCACTAGGAATGATTAGATCTGACAGATCCAAGTAGAAAACAAAAATTTATAATAAAGTTATTCTTTATTCATGTATGATATCTCCCCCCGGTCAAATTAAATTAAAACTGTTTTGACCACATTCGGTAATAATTATGCAAAGGAACATTGCCGCTAGTCATAACAACTGATCAGGAAATATATAAGACTCATGTACAATCTTTCTTAGATGGAAGGGTGTGCAGGGAATACCAGACAACCTATCAAAGCCAATGTGATGCTGACTCTGCTAAATCATTCTTTCATATTTTTGACAAAGAGCCCATTAAATTCAATTTGAGAAGTAACAAATAATGACCTCTGATGAGATTTCTCCTGGTTGTTGAAAGGCATTCAGCAAAGAACATACAGAGTAGATGTGCTTTTATTGCTCAATGTGAATGCAGCCTCTGTGTTCCTTCTTTCACACCAAACTCCCCTCAGGGAATGTTTTATTATTTAACCATTTTGCAGCTTTATCACAATCTAGTAGCATTTAATCATTCTCTTGCTCATTATCTCCCCATCTAGTAGCTTTAAAGAGTGAAAAAGCATCAGAACAAATACAAAACCCACATGCTTTTAAAGCTCCTGCATGTCCTACTTTATTCTTGGAGCAGATGACCTTGAAGAAGAAAGCAGCAATGCCTAGGTCACTGTCACTGAACATAATGGCTCATTGGTGCCTGCCAATCCAATGCATGGCATGCACCTATTATTTTAAACACATTGAAACTATATACCCATCTCTTGCAAGCTCGGGTCCCATAGGCCTGGGAGCTTGAGGGTCCTGCACAGTATATCTGCTGTTCCAAGTACTGTACTTTTCTGGACTGAGATGTCTGGGGTTCTTTCAGGCATCTGCTGAAGTCATTCCTCCAGTTTGGGGGTCACTACCCCAAGTGCTCTAATTAACATGGGTACCACTGTCACCTTCACCTTCCAAGCCTTCTGTAGCTCCTCTCTGAGCCCTTGGTATTTCTCAAGTTTCTCATGTTCCTTCTTGATGTTACCATCACTTGGTATTGCCACATTCAACACAACGGCTTTCCTCTGCTCTTTATCAAAAACCACAATATCTGGTTGGTTGGCTATTACCATCTTGTCTGTCTGCATCTGGAAGTCCCACAGGATCTTTGCTCGGTCATTCTACACCACTTTTGGAGGTATTTCCCACTTTGACCTTGGGGTTTACAGCCCATATTACGCACAGATGTCTCTGTACACTATGCCAGCCACTTGGGTATGACATTACATACTTTTCCTGCCACCATCTTACAGTCTGCTGTTATGTGCTGGATTGTCTCAGGTCACTCTTTGCACAGCCTACAACTTGGGTCTTGTCTGGTGTGGTGGATCCGAGCCTCTATTGCTCTGGTGCACAGAACTTACTCCTGTGCTGCCAGGATTTGTGCCTCTATGGTGTCCCGTAGTCCACCCCTTTCAAGCCATTGGTAGGATTTCTTCAGATCTGCCACTTCAGTTATGCTCCAGTGGTACATCCCATATAGGGCTTATCCTCCCATGATGTTTCCTTCTCCAGCACCTTCTCATCTCAGCATTGTCTCAGGCATTCACAGAGTATGTAATCTGATGAAGCATTGTCCTTCATGTACTCATGGAGCTTGGATGTTTCATCCTGGATAGTGGCTCTCACGGTCGTTAGTCCTCTGCTTTTCAAAGGATTGGAGTAATAAGAAAAGACAATCACAAATAAAAATATTACTTTTTTGTAACTTCACAAAAGCTGCTGCAACATTAGGCATTTTAAGATGAAACAATCACAAAAAACTGCTCCAAAATCCTGGAGGGACAGGTATTAGACATCTCAAACAACTTGATCACACACCTGAGAATAGTGTTAACACTCCTTAAACAATTATAGCCATCTAATTAGAATTTGCCTTCTTCTTAGCATTAACATGCTAGTTAGAATTGCTAATAAGTATTTAGCTTATAACTACTTGCTTTTTTAGCTATTTAAGCTTCAAAGCTAAATTTATTCTTCTTGCTGAACCTCTAATTGAGGTCCGACTGATAACCACAACGTGGCAGGAGCCTTTTAAATCTCTTCATTACATGGCAATTTTACAACTTTACGCTGGCAAGAACCTCTGCTATATAAACAGTGTACTTGATAATTTTAGGCAGAGCTCTAAAATTAATAGATAATAAACAGATGGCTCTGAGTTTGGGGCAGCAGTTTTGAGTTGTACTAAAAGTCAGTAGGTCAGTATGTAAAATCAGCCTACGTTAACATGAGCGGTTCTTAACGTTGCCAATCTTGAACAGAACTATATTATTGTTTGCACCAAAGCAAATATTGTCTAGCTTTGAGTGCCAGAACTTCAACCTGGAGCTGTGCACACATTGACAGCAATGGTTGCTGTGGTGATGCAAGACTAAATGACTGGGCAGTAACAGAAAAGAGCAGTGAATCACATGTTTTCTTTACTGATGGACTAAGGGGGCGTTCAGTCAAACTGTGTCCACTGAGTGGACTTAGAGATGAGAAGGTGGAAGGCCATTTGGGTAGAATCATAGAGAAGACCGTGTTCAGATATAAATTTTGTATGATATGCAAGTCATTAGACTGTCCTTTCATGTGGTTTTCTCCAAATGTCTTGGACAACACCTTTGGTTTTATTTTAAACTGTCTTGTAAAAGTCTTAATACCTATTTAACAAGATGGAGAGCCACTGATTAAAGGATAATGCTGTTGCCTGTCTCCGCACCTACGCAGATGAAGAAGTATAAAGTAGGCTTAGTATATTCCATAATTCCAGTTGTTTATTCTGCTAGAAACAGAAATCATTCCTCAGTCTCCTGCCTTGCCATATCGTTTCCTATAGTTTTTGTTTTGTTTTTTTCAGGACTGGCCATTATCTACCTTCCCATAAACTTCCCCCATCTTCTTAGTCCATAGTAAGGAAACATAACCACAGGTCCTGATGCTGCAACCACCATGTGTTGCAGCAGGGATAGGGAGTTCAGGGTAATGTAAAATGTTAGATTTATGTCACAAATAGCACAATCTTGCAAAAGTGAAAAAAAACTTTATTCGTCATTTCATATGAACAGAGCACCTTCTTTCATATGTTTTCTGTGTTTACAAGATAGATTGTGGTAAATCTTAAATTGTACTTGAATGTCTAGATGGCTTTGTTCTTGCCAATCTTCTATAACGTCCAGATTTCTGGAGTGGATGACAAACAGTTATCTGTCAACAGAAAAAATGTGTCCAGCTATCTGAGCTTTAAACAACTTCACACCACCTGTCACTTTAAACACTTGTAAATATCATCTTACAGTTCCGAGAAAAGATAAAACAAAAATACAACAACAAAACAAAAGCTGTAATGCTAACTGTTTTTAAACAGCAAAGTTTTAGTCAGATAATTTTAGATGATGACAAACAAACTGATTTGATATGACAGAACATGCTTTTCAGCAAAGTCTAGCAAGCATGAATTTTAAATACTCAGTGCTCCTGGCATTTTGAGGGGGAAGAAATGGAAAAAACCAAAAGGCAGTGACAGTTAAAAACAATAAAAGAGGAGAAAAGAAATCATCTTTACACAAATGAATAAATGTGCAACCATCCAAGTTTGTCCTTCCCCAAATTTGAACTGGAAAAATCTGCATACAAACAAACTATGAGACTCCTCCTCTCCTGCCGTTAATAGATCCCTCCAGCGGTGCTCCTCTCTGCAACAAAAGAAGGCCATATGGTGAAAACAGCTGCTGGCTGTGCAAGTCTGTAACTGTGTGAACCGTAACTGTAGAGCATTACATTTTTTGACACACACTGTAGATTGTTTTTGAATGAACACATGCTATAATGTCATCTCCCACTGCTTATTAAAACTGGACCACTTGCTCGTTTAAATAAGTTATTTATTAAATTAGCTCAAATCCAGTAAAGCTAGACTTCCAGTTGGAAAGAGGAAAAGTAGTGTACTGTTCCCTTATAATTTGCATGCAGGCATGTGACTGTGTTGTTTGAACTTCTGTGAAATGCTGAAATCCCCATTTCAAAACAGACAACCAACAGTGTACATCTTAGGTTAAGAAAATGCTTAGTGACAAGGAAGAGAAAGAACTGTTAAAAGCGAGGTGTGAATTTTTCATGGGGTGAAAAATGTAGACAGGTCTCAGTTTCTCTATCTCATCAATAAGGCATGAAAAAGGGTAGAAAAACAAAGAGCTGTGTATTTGCACAACAGAGGACTTGACGAATTCTATTTTGTCCACAGCATGTGTTGTTTCTGCACAGACATCGATCTAGCAGAAGATAACTAATAAAAAAATAGGGTTTAACACCAACTTGTAAAAAAAATTATTACCCTCTTACCTCTAATATTATAAATAACAATTATTCTGAAAAGAAAGATAGAACACATAAGGTTCAGTCTCGTGTAAAGAAAGGCAACTCCAGGATGTCATATGTGCAATGATATGGTTGCAAAACAAACCTCCACAGCTTACTGCTGCGTCAAGGTGCTTGTTATGCCCTGGGGTGTGTTATCTGGCTGGGGCAGATTCCTCCGGAGTTACTGTCATTTTCCCTTTTGGCAAAAAATATAATTCTACAATGACATCAGTTTGGCAAAGACTTACTTTTTTTCAGAATAGATTTCACGAAATATTAATGAGGCTCCTCTTTTCTGTGTGAGGAGGGACAGATTATCTCAGAGATAGAGGCTTTCTCCCAGGAGGTTTCCCAGCAGCGGGCTGCATCTGACCGGTTTATTCCTCGGACAACCAACAGAGACACTCTAATCATGGTAAGAGCCGATTCTTTCTCTGTCGTGAGATGGTTATGTAGGAGATGAAGTCCCTGGGGCTTTTCAGAACACTTTGGTTGATGAACTATTTGAGGTTTACACGATCTAATTTTACTGGAAAGTTTCCGGGCCGCCGCCCGCTGTAGTTGGATGAAAATGAGGCTGTTTGTGAAGAAAGCAGCTTCACAATTTACGGCTCTTTAAACCTATTATAAAAGAAACTGTTTATTTTATAGCAGCATAAGTAAATGGAATCTTACAAAACCGTTTGTGTTGGGAAAACATCCAAGCCTAGAAATAATAATAATAAAAACAGTGATCAGGACCACTCCCATCTCTACCTGTGGACGGGTAATTTAACTGACAGGTAGAAATAAAACCTTTTTAAAATAAAAGCTACCGGTTTATGTTTGGTTTATTTAGTAAAATACACCAAAAGTTACGTAAAACACGAGAAGTTAAGAGTTAAGTTCCTCGACTCCGTGCATGGAAAGAATGATATGAGCTGATCGCGCGGTGAAACATGAGCAAACAGAAGGCTAAATTCCACACGCTTTGAAAGTCACACAGTCCCTGCGTCATTTCCCGTGAAAAACTTAATTTGGACACAGCCCGCTGCTGCCTTCGCTTGATCAAATAAATGTCAGACATTTCAAATGTGTTCAATTGAGAGTCCATAATGTTACTAATCATTCTTTAAGCACCCAGTATTAGAAGTCTGCTTATTTAGACTCTTCTGTGTTTGTTGTTTTCTCTTTTTAAAACTTAATCTTTATAATCGAACTAACTGGGATCGTCTGAACTTGCTCTTTTATCTACGCTTCTACAGCACTGACATTTATGTGAGGTTTTTACTTGTCCAGACGTGTCAGGTGTTTACATTTACCAACATATCACAGTTTGCCACCAGACTTGTACCACTGGTAGTACTTGGGCTCCCTTTAGTGGTAGGCTATTCAGGAAGACTTTTTTGTTACCAATACATTTTCAGTGTCATTTAAAAATATTCCATGATTTTTCACATTTGTTACATTGGAACCACAAACCTGAAGGTGTTTTTGGAAAACCCATAAAATCTGAAATTGTTGGTGTCTATGTGTATGTTGCCCCTTTTATTCTAACTCAAATGAAATATATACGACTTCAGTAGTCACTTAATCACTAAATACTGTGTAATTTATTTATAAGTAGAAATAGAGTGGTTCAATGATGGCCTAAGAGAGAACATTAAGTAAGCACCATGAACACTAAGGAACAGAGCACACAAGCCATGGATAAAATTGGGATAAAATTGTGGGTACGTTTGAAAGAAGCTTACCATGGCCTGATTGTGTACCCAAGGTGATTGTCTGGCCAGCAAAAAGAACCCATGTTAACTCTGGAGGAACTGCTAAGAATCAAAGCTCAGTTGGAATAATTTATCGAAAGGCCAGCTGTTGGTGCTGTAGAGCAAAGGACTTTTTAAAAGAAAGCCATTAGAAGTTCTGTTTGCCACAGTCAATTAAGGGAACAGAGAAAGCATGTATAAGGAGTTGACAGAAGATGCAGCATTTTTTACCTTCGTTCAGAATGCTATGTGTAGTGAAAAAATAACCATCCACACAACCCTGAACACACCATCCTCACTGTGACTTATGATGTTGGCAGCATCATGCTATAATGCTTGTTTGTCTTCAGTAGGGAAAAGGAAGCTGATCACAGTTAATGAAAAGTTTCTACAAAGATCTGTTGTAGATGCTGTCCGCCGTTGGAGGGGATGATCTCCTGTGGCAGATCTGAAGAAGCTTCTGATGGAAGACACTCTGTTGTTAAATGACTCAGGGGTTGTCCTTAATGTTCTTCATTTTATGAAGAACATTTTTTTTAAAACACTAATCTCTATAGGGTTCACAGCATTAATCCTGTTTGCCAACGATTTCACATTGACGACGATGATGGATGGAAGAGATGTTTTGAACTTCCTTCATAAGAGATGTGATGAGATTGAACTCAATAAAAGCTGTAACTGCAACAAAAATACTAATGCACATCATACCTTTCAGATTTTATTTGTAAAAATGATGATAATACATTGGAATCGACACATTAATTTCCTATCATTTCACTACTTTGAATTGGTCTATCACATTCAGTCCCAATAAAGTACATGGTTGTACCTTTAGAAATATGAAAAATTGGATATACATAAACAAATGAATGTAAATAATTTTGCAAGGCATTATTAGTTTCTCACATCTTTTTGGATTTTTACCCTTTTTTTTATTTTTATTTTTTTTATTATTATTGGTGTGTGCTCCTCAACATCCGTCTCTCCTCTTCAACATCAACATTAAACTATTAATCAAAACGTATCTTACTGCTGTCAATCAGATGATGGCTCGGTATGCTTCTGCCTCTACTCACCAGCTGCTTAGCTTTGTGAGTGAGGCTGCTGGGAGAGGGTTCAGGACTCTGCTCTCCAACTATAAATGTATGGCCAAGAATTAAAAACATAGACCTGTTTGTGAAGGAATATATAGTATTGATTTTGAGTTTACATAATACTGTGTTTATGTTATTTGCTTGCAGAAGTGGTTTCAGATCTAATGAAAACTTAATTCATATAAAATCCTTAGCTTATAAGTATGAAACGGCACATTTTTTCATTATGCCTATAATATTTAGCCGTTGTAATTTATTTCTACTAGTGTTTATTTAAAAAATACATATTTTTCAAGTTTATAGCTTTTATTTCATAGTATTTTTCCCAATGACATCTATTTTAAAAGGATGTTTTTCAGTTGAATGAGTACATCTGCCAATCAGGGTCAGAGGGTGGGACTTGAGATTAGTTTCATTCATAATTTCACTGTCACATTATATATTTGCATATTGTTTATTAATGTAGACATATTTCACAAAGTTTTATTTCTTTTATTTTCATTTTGAGCACTTACGTTCCATAATGGAAAGCATGACATGCCACAATTCGATAAATAAAAAACTTAAAACTTATCCAAATAAATATGGATTACTTTTATTTATATATATATTTTTTTTTATTTATTTTTTGACTCGTTGCACTGGCTGAAGATATAAAATGTATTTATTCTGTTGATTTAAAAAACTCTAATCCCTCAGAGTAGCTAGCGCTACTGTAAAAATGTAGTTTGCCCCTCCGAGCGCTTTTAATCTCATATTCCATTCCTAAGTAAAAAGTTGCCTGCCAGTAGTTCCCATTCACTTAGATTAGTTTATGCTACGGTAAAGCAAACTGACTTGTGCCAGATCAGAGTAATTATTGGGCTGGTTACAAAATGTTTTTTTTTAATCACTTATCTAACTCTGAGGAATATGGCAACAGAGATATTTTTACTTAGAGGTGGAATATCCCTTTAAAGTTAACCAGTCAGATATTTATTTAGTGTGACACAGCTTAAAGATTAATTATTCCATTGTGCACTTTATAAAAACCTTTTTAATTAGCTACCAGGTCTCCTATGGTCTTTGTAATGCTTGTGTTCGGTCAACACATCCCAGCAGCAGCGTCTCAACAGCAATATTGCACCCTTTCAGATAAAAAACAGGCTACATTCACTTTGCATGGGTCCCTGCTAATGACGTTGATATGTTGTGATACTCTTTTATTCTATTGATCGATACTGGTTGTTGCTACTCAGGATGATACACTACATTATGTTGTAAGCTGTTTTAAAATCTTTATATATATATATATATATATATATATATATATATATATATATATATATATATATATATATATATATGCATATATATATGTGGGTCTCTGCACGGCCCATCCCAAGTTACACTGAATCTCAGAAACAAACATGTATTTATGAATAGAAGTTTTATTTTATTACAAGAAAACTGAGCTAACTAAATAAGATCAGAATGAGCCCAAAAATGATGGCAAAACATCTGACCTAGATAAGGTTTAGTGCATAGCCACACTTGATGTTCTTCTATTTGAATAAGTGAGGCACAAATTAGTTGCACTGATTCATTAATGGACTGGCTTAATTGGTTTTATTCTGCTGCCGCAGTACAAAGCTCAGCAGACCGTGCACTGGGGTTTCTCAACCAGAACAATACATATACTGCAAAGACACAAATGCAAATTATATGATTTGATGCAGCCCAGGTTGTTATTCTGGTTCGATGTGTCATCACATTCAGCCAGGATGTTGGAGAATGAACAAAACTCTATAGTCTCTGTAATTGCTTTATATTTATAAAAAAGTACATGTGGCTCAGAGCTGCTTTAGTTGAGAGGTTTTTGTCTGTGGAAATGTCAATCTGGGGCCGAGCTGTATCTCCTGCAGAGATCTTTCTGTATTGATTTATTTTCTTCTCAAAGCTAATACGTGGTACTTTATAAAACTATAATGCCTTCACTTCAATTTGCTTAAACATAAAGGGTGAAGATCTCAAAACATTGTATAAAAAAAAAGTGTTATTAACCTAAGAATTGTTTTAACAACTGATTAATTGATATAGTATATGCAACCATTTCCCATTTAGAATTTGTGTTTTAAATGATCTTTTATGTAATACATTAGTTTATGTGATTTGCTGATTTTTGTCTACAAATGTTTTGTTTACGCATCTCCAGACAAAATTCTCTGATATCTGACTCAAACAATGGTGTTTAGTCTTACATACTTTGATTTCCTCATGATACAGATTTTTTCACAATGCTAATAAAATAGGTAGTTTGGCACAATAAACTATAATAGCATTTCTATACTGTATAGTCAATAATCAATTAGCCATTCATACTTATTGTGGCTATCATGAAACATTTTTTGTTTTTCAAAATTTTTTGCAAACAGCATTCTTTTCCTAAAGAGAGAGAACAACAAAACACTTGGCGAAAAACTTGATTTAGATGAATTTGGACGTTTAAAAGTTGTAAGGTACATGATTAAAGGGAGGGTGTATTAATATTAGCCATGTCATTAAGCATATCTATTCACAAATGTCACTGTTTCTCTACCTTCAAGCTGAAACACAGTTAAAACATTGTTATGTAATTTCCAGATCCAAATACTGACCTGTGTAGGAAAAATAGAATCTGTTTTAGAGCCTCCACCACTTGGTTTTAATCACTGTCATTATTTTCAGTTTTCTCCATCGCACTTATCTTTTTAAAAGTTTATCCTGAAGCAAAAATCAAAGAGCTTGAAACTTGGTTGTTGTTGGTTATTAGCTAGACGTCACGTGAGGTAATACAGGTATTTTTATCAAAAAATAAGATGTAGCATTTTTAAAGAACCAGTCAAGAGAGGCCACTAATGGTGTACTAAATAAAAGTATTACTTAATGGTAATAAGAAGCACCTTTATATGCCTTATTTAAGATGTAAAAAAAATAAGAATTTAAACGGTTTATGCAGATGTTGTTTGTTTTTTTGTCATATTTAGTGTTCTTTATATTTTTTTTTTTATTTCCTTGACAACACCCAAAAGGTTGAAATAACTTACGAATAGATAGATGGAACTAAATTGTAATGATCCACTGAGGTTTTCAAAGCTCTAAAAACAACAATAAGACTAGGCCTACATTTAAAAATAGAAAAAAAAGAACTGAAAGCTGTTTAAGAATTCATTTGAAGTAAAAAATAAAAATAAAAATTGGACATCAGCCAGACTAAAAAGAAGTCCAAAATGAAAACGCAACTGGGCGGCAGACGTGGAAATATTGTTCGGTGACTCACTACTAAATAACAGCGGTATATGGTTCACGGAGCAACATTTGAACGCATCATTTGAAGTACTGGGCTACGCGCTGGCGCTCCGATGGAGGGGGGCAGAACTTTTTAACAACCCGCGTTTACACAGCGCTCAAATAGTTTGGGGATGCTCTACTCGAGACAAGGAGCAACGCGAAATGTTCATCAGTTACATTTTAGTGGAGACTCTATCCTGGACTATCTAACAGGGTTTTGCATAAAAGAGGGGAGAGAAAAGTTTTCTTCAAGAATTAAGGGTGAGTTTATCCTGAATTGATATTCCAGACTTCTTTGTATTTTAGAAAGTCAGGTATTAGCTCTCACTTTGATAAGGAGTTTTGCCCTTTTCAAGATCTCGTCTTTCTTAATGGTTTTTTTTTTAGTTTTTTTTTTATGGTGGAATGATTTTGTGTCTGTCTTATGCTCTGTAGGAGTTTTTGTTCTAAACCAAAATCATGTTCACATCCTACATAAAGACTCTCAATGATATGGTATTTTCTACGGTAAGCGTACGGGTTTATAAGCACTACTGCATGTCTTTGCAATGCTAAGAGATGCATGGCTGCAGTAGAAATGCCTTTGAATAACACTGACTTGTCTTTAAACCCAGAACTTGCACATTCCTCCTTTGGTGACAGACAGTTTTGCATGTGCTCAGATACATGCAGTTATTTTATTCTTTATGTATGTAGTTATTTATTTTTTGTGTAATGAATTTTTATGTATGTGTGGTGCATTTCCAGACAGATATTTATGCATGTTGTTTTTTCTTTGGTCTGCTTTTTACTTTAGTCTGAAAGCCCTGAGGAACAGCCGAGTACTGGCGTATTGGGCCGTATTGGCAGCTGGTTCTCTCCATGGAAGGGAAATTCTCCAAAGTCCTTGGATGGAAATGACTTCTCAGCTTCTGATTTCTGTCAAAGGACAGAGGATGAAGACAAGAGTGAGGATTCTGTGAGAAACGGAACAGAGGAGCGACAGTGGCAAGAGGGAGATACTAGTTCACTTAGTCTCTTAAAAGAGTTTCTCCCTTGTCAAGAGAAGGACGCCACGCAGTCTGCCCACAGAGACAACTCAGTTGTGCGCAGCACTGAGACCGGAGAGGGAGCTACAAAGAAGGAGGAGTTTGCTGAGAGGTGGAAGCAGAGAACAGGGCAGGGCATAGAATCTGAGGAGAACAGCAGTACTCCTTCAGCAAGTGGGAATCCTGAGAGGAATGTCAGTCATCTGACACATCTCTCGTCTTCATCTAAACAGGGAGTGGCGTGGGACTTTGACCAGGCTCGCACCCGGCCAAACGCACTGAGAAAGGCACAGGCTCAGACAGGTAGGAGACTCCATGTTTACCTGGAGGAGACTAGCGTGATTCAGTGTGGCCAGGAAACCAGTGCTGGAAAGGAAATTGTTTGCAAAACTGTCAAAAAGAGCTTACAGGTCCTGCGGAAGTCAACTTCATCACCAGGTTTTGAATTAACAGCCAATTCAAGTCCAACAAATGCTGAAAAAAATGTGGGTTTAGCTGCTGGGGCACAAAGTTATTACAGTGTACTAGGGGGAGTGTCGCTCAAAACAAGCAAAGACTCGTGGTACGAGACTGAGACGAAGCAAACAGAGGCAGACAACATGGGGCGTAAAAACTCAGGTAGAAGGAGAATCAGGAAAAATTCTCAAGGAGATGGAGTCAAAAGCCCAACAGACAAAAGTCCCAGAAGCACTCACTCTGCAGATAGACTCCCTCCAGCAGGTAACTCTGCAGACAGTCCACAGGGGAAAAGTCCAAACACTCACTTGAAAAAGGCATCCACAGACTCCACCTTAAAGCCAAGCCCCTCCTTACAGGTCTCACCTGAAGGAGGAGAAAGCAAGCTCTCCTCCACAGATATGGTCAAGCAGTTGGACACACTCCAGAACTCAATCTCAGTCACTGCAGCCAGCCAGACGTGCAAGGTGGATGTAGGAGCAGACATGGACGAGGATCAGAGTCTTTACAAAGTGCAGAGGAAGACTGAGACACCAGAGTCCAAACGCAGAAGCATAAAAGTTTCTAAAAGTGAAACAAAGCTTTTCCCAAAAAATGTTCCTCTTAAACCACAACAAAATACGACAACAGATCACTCGGATTCCAGCAATACATTAAAGGATATCACAGAAGAAGAAAAGCCTCAAACAGAGACTGATTCAAGGTAAGTTCAAGTTTTAAGTAACTGAAATTTGTTGTTTTCAGAGGCAAAGGGTTAAATATTTAAGCTGAGTTGCATGTTTCCGGGGAATGTTACTTCATAGACATTTTCAGAGCAGGTGTGGGTGGAATTGACTCAGGTATATCCACATAGAGACAAAGGTGTGAGTCATAACACAAAGTTCAGGGCTGAGCTTTAGGACTGGAATTGTAAAAGTGTAACTGAGATTTAAATTGAGGTCAGATAAATATTTATATTATTGAGAAATTCTCTGAAGATTAAACTGATGTTAGTTTATAGAAAGTTTTTGGTTTTAAGACAGCTTTCTTTATTTGCTGCATTATTTGGAATATTTCAAATGTTTTCCATTTGTTTTGCACAGTGCCTCCGACCCAAAGAAGGTTGCTGAAGAGCCCAAATCTGTTGCTGGCCGGATTACAGATAAAATTAACCTGTTTGAGCAGAAACGACGAGATGGGGTTGTCAACAAGAATTTCCAGACCCCAAGAAGTGCTGATGTCTCCCCTACCAGAACGGTCTCAGACAGGTTTAAAGCTGACTTCTTTTCATCGGAGCAGAGGTCAAAATCTGCTGAACGTTACAGCAGTCCAACGTCCGGCATTCAGTCAACTGACGGGGAGAAACCAATGACAGTCAAAGAACGAATGAGAAAATTTGCAGAAGCACCAAAGTTGCATGCAAAACCAGCACAGACTCAAATGCCACCTTTAAAAAGAATGTCTCAAAAATCCCACACCTCTGGGACAGGTCCAGTATCTAAGTCATCGAAACTGGACATTCAGGAAAAACTTGATACTAAAGAGCCAATGCAAATAAAAACAAAGTCAGAGATAACATCAAAACCAGCTGGACAGGATATTTCTGATGTAGGGGTACAGATACAACCTCAAGAGTTGCAGCAAATGGAGTTTAAAACTAATGAAACAAAGCATGAAGATCAAGTCATACATTCAAGCATTGTTGTAGAAGAAGATCCAGGAGATTCTGCAGATGCTACCACAAACTTAACCTCACAGCCCAAAAGCCCAAGCAGAACAGACTGCAGCTCTAAAAGTAGGAAAAATAAAGCAATAGCTAGTCTTGTAAGCCCAAGTGTACAAATAAAACCAAAGGTTTCTGATGTAAAACAGGAAAAGGTCCAAAATATAGAGGGGATACCATTCACCCCCAAACAACTCCCAAAAACAATTACATTACCATCTCCAAAACTCCCAGAAGATGCTTCAGGAATACAGCCTTCATCGGAAATGAAACAGGATGATTTAAAAAATGAATCAGAAGGGGCTACTGACTCATTTGTTAACAGAGATGAAACTGATGAAGCTATCTGTAGTGGTAAAACAGAAGGGACTATTGAAAAGGAGACCGAATTGCTACCCAAACTGGAGGAAAAATCCGAGGAACAGAGCCTCACATTTACACAAGACACACAAAACGCCTCAGACGGCAGGAGTCAAACCTCAGCCTCCTCCTCATCAACACCTCCTTTAATTCAACAACATCTTGAGACACCACCTGCAGCAAATCAGGAGGCATCTGCTGAACAGCCCAAATTAGATAAAGAATTATCAATGCAGCCCGAATCGACAAGCAAAGAGGGAGACAGCATCCCAGTTATAGAAGAAGTAGTTCAAACTCAGCTTCCTACAAGAACAGACACAGTGCTAATATGTCATGCTGAGACTGAAGACAAGCAGAAATTAGAAATAACGAACAGTGGAAATCTACATCCTACTGAGGAGAGAGACACTGAAAACACCCAGCAACTTCTGCCTTTAGACAAAACCTCAACAAATGATGATATTTCAAACAGTGGACAGAGTATATTAGGGGAAAAGCAGAGTTCTGAAGAGTCAAAACAACCCAAAAAAAACTGTCAAAATTCAGAAAACACTACTGAATCAACAGCCCCCCCGGTTGAAACACAAAAAACCAGTGAGGAGGTGACTCTGCCTCCAGAGAAAGCTGCTATTTGTACAAACACCCAGACTAATGAGGCTGTGAGTGCAACAGAGAGTGATAAAGAGCCACAGAAGGCAGAGTTGGCCACAAATGTGCCTCCTGAGTCACAAAGAGAAGTCACAGAAAGCTCTGGAATACAAACTGGGCTGGTGGTGAGAGTAGCCAAGCCCGAATTTGTATCCATGGAAAAATCAGAAAATTCACTTGATGACTCATGTAGACATGGAGCTAATGATGCTGAGCTCTCCGAGTCTGAACCTATTATAAAAACAGCCACACCAGATGAGGGAGCGAAAGCAAAAGGCACTAATGACACTCCCGTGGTGGCACCTGCTCAGGTTGATGTGACATACAAGGAAAAGACAGATTCAGCTACTAAAGATTCTTCTTGTTTGTCTGACAATCAGTCTACATTTGGCACAGGTCTCAGGGAAGATAACAGGGAAAAAGAAATCACTCTGCCATCAGTGCTAGAAAACTTGACAGAAATCAGGAAGCCAACTCCTAGTCACACATGGTCTGAGGAGTCATCAAGCACAAAGAGTAGTATTAGTGTCTCTTCACTCAAGGATACAGAGAAAATAACTCAGAGCCCCACTGATAGCATCTCACTTCACTTGACCAGTAGTAGAGCAGAAAATGCAGCAGGGAATACATTTCTTCTCCTAGCAAATACACTTTCACCTGTTGCTAATGGTGATATCTTCTCGCATTCACAACTCAGCAAAGTGATAAAGGAGCCAGCAAATGAAACACTGAGTCAAACCCCAAAAGCTCCTTTACCCATAGAGGCTAATAAGCTGATCCCAGACTCAGTTCACCATTCTTCCATGAGGAAACTCAATTTTCCAAGGGAGCTTAAGAAAGACAATTCCTTCCAACAGCAAGAGTCACCATCTAGCTGGCTAGATGTAGATGTTCCCAAGCATAAGCTGAAAGTCCCGGAAGCAAAACTGACCTCCTCTGGAAGTGAGAACAACCTGTTGGACACTTCTGGTGAGCTAGATGATGATGATTTTGTCGAAAGAATAAAGAAGCTTTGTGCCCCTTTCTCTCTTCCACCCCGTAAGCACAACCACCTTCGGACACCTCAGCCTCCTTTTGTGATGCCGGCCATTAGGGAAGACCGCTTTGAGAAGTCATTTGACCCTGAGGAGTTCACATTTGGTTTAAGGAAGAAGACAAAGTTCGCTTTAGACACATCTCCAAGCCTTTTAGCCAATCTCCAGAGTGCAGAGACAAAATCTGGCCTGATACCAGCTAGGGCAAGCTTTGCTGACAGGAGCATGCTGCTTAGCGGCTTTGATACTCACTCTCGCCTCAAAGACAAGGACACTGGAAAGGCTGAGGAAGAAGGAAAGGAAAAGAAAGAAGATCAAATTAAAGTGAAGTCTCGCTTGGAGAGGAGCTCTATCCTCAGCAGTCTCACCTCCTCTCTTATTAGAGGTAAGAGGAATGGAACTCAGGCTGAAGGGGCCAGCTCTGACAGTGTGTTGCCTAGCGAAGCCCCCCAACTCAGCCCTCTAACTTCACCCCAGCCGGCCCCTCCAAGCCCGACTGCCTCAGCTGGAGTCAACCAACCAGCAGCCAAACAGAATGAAGAGGAAACCCGCGCTGCAGAGACTGTGGTCGGTGACTCAGGTCCTCCACTTCCTGCTTTTAACGACATCAAGTTGCCTGACTATTTAGAGAAGTACCTCCCACAGGATCAAGCAAAGGCAAGGCCGGGAGTACAAGGACAAGACCAAGTAAAACCAGAGGTTTGTTTCACTCTCAATTAAAATTATTTTAATCTCACTTGTATTGAAGCTAAGTATAGTACAGCAAAGCTATTAGCTGAAAGCTACGAGCTGAAAGGGGAAGGGCCAATGTCAGTCTGAATTAAACTTAACAACAGTAATCTGAGAACATTTTATAAGCAATAAGGCAAAGAATTAACCAAACTAAACTATAGACTATGTCTTATGTCTCAGCTTTCAGGGAAAATGTCATCTCTGCTGTCTGGAGGTAAGGCAGAGAAAATTATGAAACCAGGTCTGGAGCTTCCTGACTCTGCAGCTCCAGGTTATCCTGGGATTCCTCCAATCACACACCCTCCACATCTTTCCAAAGAGCCTTTGTCCCAACCACACGAGGCACTCAGAAATACCGTAAGTATATCACAAGCATGCTGCTGCAGGATGCTTTGTTGTCTTGTGCAACAGTTTAATCTTCTACAGTTAGACGTATCAGGTTTCAGTTGTTGGCGTAGTAAACTGGAGACTGTTTTAAGTGCAATATAGATAAAACGTTGTATGCTTTACTAATAGAACAGCTTAAACTTATATTATTTTACTGTATTTTGTACCACTTTCTCCTGTATTGCTAATTATGTTGTAAATAAAGGAACTTCTCTCCAACTACTGATGATTCTGGTAATCCTTTGAGGCAGAAACCACTTTTACCATACCTAAACCAGAAATGTCTCCACAATTAGTACATGTAGTAAGTGTAAACCTACAATCAAATCCATTCCTGCCTTTGAGCAATTCCAATGTTCAATCAAAGGGCTGTAAAATTGTGTTACTTTGGTTTTGAGTTAACTATTGCATTTTGCAGACATTGACCTTGAAATGACAAAACTGGGTAGAGGTTTATCCCTATTTTTGCATCCACGAATGTGTCCTTAACCGTTATCTGAATATTTAGTCACACAACGTATTGTTTGTTGATGTGTTGCTACATATCAATAAAAGTTTATGTTTTGATTAGATTTCATATTCCCATTTGTAACACATTTATATATTCTCCCTCTAATTATTTATCTTATTTGTACAAAACCTCACATAGTGTTCATGCATGATAGTTACCATAAATTTTGGCTTTTTCTAAAGCAAGGCATTACAAATAAGACCATCATTTAAAATGACAAGAATCTTAATTTTACTTGTCTTGAATTTGTTTTGGATTGGTTTCTTGGTTTTCTCATGGAAAGAACGACAATTTTATTTTAATTACACATGAACTCAGGCAAAATATTATATTTAGAATAAGATGGGTTTCTTGTGGGTAACTGCTAAATTGTAGAGTTTTTCCACAGCCAAACATTTGGGCATGTTTGCATATTTGTTTGTAAATCTAGGCAGTGGGTTATTATAGAATTATGGTCGACAAAGTTATTCGGTTCCGTCTTGTTGCTCGAAATTTCTAGCTTCTAGCATTCCTTTGGTATTGGGAGCATGTGTTACCCTGTTTGTGGCAAATTTACCCAGAATTGTGCAGCTACAGTATGAATTTAGAGCCTTGTACTGTCAAAAGACAATAAATCATCTAACAATGTCAGGTTATTCTATAGAGATGCAATTAGCGTACTTTGCATTTTGCAAATGTTTACCATGCTTAATAGCATTTGTCACAATCCCAATTATGTGCTTTTGTGTTCCAGATAAGAGCTGTCAAGGGATTTCACAAGCGCCCTGGAAAGGTACAGTAGGCAAAACCTTCACCCACAGAAGATAGAAACAAGATGGAGATAGGAATCTAAACAGACAGCGCTTTGTTTTTGGGGAAAACGTGCTTTTCATATAGTGTTCTTGGGGGTAAAAAACCATATTAAAACAGTCTTGTGCGCATATGCAGCTGGGTATGATTAGCATTGTGAAATGTAGTGCTTCTAACTCAGTGCAAACGACAAGGATCTTCATTAGTCTGTAACCCTATAATATATAATTTGCATCTAAGTCAGTTATTCCCCAGGTGCTGAGTATACTTAGCCCATTGCCTTCTGCTTCTGCTGTCCTGGAGATGCAATGACTTAAAATAGAACTTTGTCATAGTTGTTTATGAGGTCTTTTGAACCAAGCGATATGAAAAAAAAACATTTTATTCCTAAGAGGAGGCAGTTTTCCTAGTTCAACTTTGCCTCTGACAATTTATAAAATTCCGTTGGACTAAAAAAACTTGTTAATAACTTTCCAAATAGTGACTCAAATATAAAACAGCATATCCTACTTGCATGCCTGTATGGGCTTTTTTAGCCTGAGTAAACATCAGCATCCCACTGCTTATACGCTTTCAATGAATCCTGTTTTACTATAAAGAATTTAATGAGTGATGCCTTTTTCCCATTATTTTCCTGCATGCTTAATGTGATGGAATGTTTTATCCTGCCCTCTGTGTATCCACACAGATGGTGCTGTTTGAAAAAGCTCAGTTCAGTGGCCAAGCGTATGAGATTTACAGGGATATGGCAGATGCTTCTTCTCTGGAGCTCTCGTCTCTCATATCTGTAAAGGTTGTGAGGGGATGGTAAGTGTGTGTATAAAATATGAAGCTTCAGTTGAGAATGTGTTGTGAGGTATAGTTCTAATTAATGTCAAGTGACTTTGTGAGGCTGAAGTTAGGGCATCTCACAGGACTAATTTGTTGAAATATTAGAAGTTAGACTCTCATGCTTGCTAACTGCTCTCTTTTTCAAGGATTTTCCCATATGGATTATACAGTCTATCTTAGAAATATATTTGTATGTAAATGCATGTTTTAGATCATCATGCTGCTGAAAGACAATCATGATCTATTTCCAATTCAAGGTGTTTATTTACTATGTCCTAATAATTCAAGAGTTCTTTAAGTCATCTACTCTAAAACGTTCCTAACACTTCTACATAGAAAAAGGCCTGTAGCATTACAGATCTTCCACTGTACCTAAGAGTAAAAATGATGTTTTACACTAGACCCACCAGGAAAGTTTATTTCCAAAATCGTAATACGTTTTTAAGTGAAAATGTGATGTGTTTTTATAAAAGTTACATTTAGTAAACTCTGCAAATACATTTATGTCTTTAATTGTAGGAAGGAAAGTGTGTTTTGCTATTATTCCCCCCCCCCCCCCCCCCCCGGCACATCTAGTGTGCCTAAGGCTTTTTATGAAGACTTAGTGACATCAAGATGTCCCTCTTTGCTGCAGGTCTTTAGAGGTGGGCTTTTTTGACTTTTCTATATTTCTACCATCCTCTACCCTTTGTGTGGAGGCAAGATAAACATTGGGTTTCATCCAGCTTTGTTCATCCACAGTTCAGATAATTGAGATTTTGTAATTATTGCTTTAAAATACATGGAGAAGTTCAGGGTGTTGTCTTGAAGCCTTCTGCTGATTTAAAAAGATCAGCTCATGTCTTTCTTACTTGAATGGCAAGCTCTTGTGTGTTTCCCACGTTGAAGGGCGGCTGCTGCATCTTGACATATGTCATGACTGGAAAAACATTAGGTATTAGATTTTTGAATAGGTGTTTCTAGACACCGTGATCAAAGTAAAAGTGCCTGTAAAAATAATGCAATAATTATGGAAATGCTTTGTCTACATTCTTTTTTTATCAGAGTTGTATTCCTGGTAATTTTGTTAAAAACAACTGTTTCTTAATATGTTTTTTTCCCCAAACCAAATAAGTGTATAGTAGTCTCTCTACATTCTCTCTAGATTTTCTACTGCATTATGTTATGCTACCAAAATAGCAAAAATGTAAGATGTTACATAATTTTACATGTCTGTGTCACTATTTGGATCAGTTCTGCATCATTGAACAACAAACAAATGTGTAAATTCAAATAGTTTTACTTGCTTCAATTAAATAAATAAAGAAATCTGTAAAAGGAAAGAAAGCTATTTAAAAATTATCAGATGTGACCTTCTGCAGGCGCTTTAATCCAAGCTAAATCAACATTTTCTCATCTCAAACGAATTCCCAGTATTAAAGCTGTCTAATTCAGCTATTTACATAAGGGCAGGTTATCTTCATTCGCTGTGATGGGTTGATATTACACCTCAGCTGGTAAAAAGATTAGTTCACAAATTATTTTGCTTTTCATTTTGAGGTTTAGAGATGCAATTAAATTTAGCCAAGCTAAGATAATTGAGTACTGTAAGTTTGCCAATGTTTTTATTTACACAAAAAACATAAGAGTGATGATCAAGTGAATAAGTTTATTTCATTTCAGTCTTTCAGTTAATTAATGCAAACTTTGTGTAACCGACCTTTATCATTTTTTAAGTTGACCTATCTATTTCTGTTATATGACAAAACCTCTGCTCATATTACAGCTGGATCCTCTACGAGAAGCCTGACTTTCAGGGTCGCACTATCGCCTTGGAAGAAGGTGGAATAGATTTGGAAAACATATGGGCAGAGACAGAAACAGAACCACAGAGCAGCCAACCAATTGTCATTGGCTCGATTCGACTTGCTGTCAGGGTGAGTGCACTCATTAAATTCACTTAATTTTCACCTCATTTCCCCTTTAGTAGCTGCTGTGACATTCTGTCCAGATTCCAGAGCACATAAGTCAATGAACTGATATCTGATTTGCTTCACTGGGAAGAATGATTGAAGATTTAGTATTGACTACTCCAGATAATTGAAATTCCTTCGCTCTCTCTGTAGGATTACAGCATCCCTCATATTGATCTGTTTACGGAACCAGAGGGCCGTGGCAGAGTGACACCTTACCATGATGATGCTGTAGAAACTGGCTCATTTGGTATCCCACTGAGTACCGCTTCCATCCAAGTGCACTCTGGAGTGTGAGTATTTTACTTATTATTGTAGCATCTTATTTAAATCTCAACTTAATACATAGCGTGTTAGATATTAATTAAAGCTGGAACTAAATATGAAGAGTTTTTCTCTGTATAATCGCAAAGGAAGTTTCAAATGATCTGAATTAACAGTAAAAGGTGATATTCAAACACTCAAGATTTAAGTTTGGTTAAGAACCTTTCAATGTCCTTGCTTAGTAAAAGTTTCTCTGAGGTCGCACTGAGAACTTGAAAAGCCACTCTGATAGTCTGGGATCTAATTCAACCTGCAGTATTATGACTGGTTTCATGGGCTAAAACAAAATTATTTTTTTTTGTTCAAATTTCACTACATTTCTGCTTTTTAATGTATGGCAGCCACATTAAATCTGAACCCTGGGTCTGCTAGGCTCATTTGATTATCCAAATTGGAACTCCAAGTCCATTAAATGTTCCATTTAATTTTTTTTATTTAGAACTTAGATATTACTACTTCTTAACAAACAAATTGCATTGAAATGCAGAGTTTCATTTGTTTCCTGTATGTTCAAATTCTGAAGTCCTATTAGGAAAGAATCAGTTGAAATGTCATACATTTTGATCTTGAAAGATTTTTGCTGCAGTTCTTTAAATATGTGAGTGTCAAGAGCTTATTGTCCCCCACTTGATGATCTTTCTTACTGTGTGGGGAGGCAAAGTAAACAACTTAACTTCATTTAGTCTTGTTTGTCACAGTCCCAGTTATTTTAAGTGCTTTAATTGTTTCATTGTCTGTAAATATGAAAAAGTGGTTGTTTTGTACCAATTTCCTGACTTAAGATTACACATTTACCCTAGTTGAAAGCTTTCTTGAACTTGCTTCATTTCTGCTGTACTTCATACATTACAACCGATGGTGCATGTGTTAATTATTGTCACATGAAATAAGAACTTCTAAAATACAAGTAGGAATAAAATCGGCTAAAACTGCCATATGTAGATGAAAATTTCATTTGGATTTTTTTTACTCACCAAGCTAAACCTCTAAATCCAGTATGGCTGCTTCATGCCAAAAGAGACGTTTTTGCTGCAGGTGAAAAAAAGCACAAAACATTTGCTAACCCTTTTGTCAGTGTGCATCCCATTAAACCAGTTGCACATGTACTGTACAACCACCATTAGTGAACATAAAATTGCATAAAATTCAGAGAGATGTGTGATGTTGTTTCTGTCATTTAGCCTGGACCCTAAGCACAGAAAATAACCTTTAATGCCCGGTTTTCTAATTGGCAGCTGGAACACAGGTAAACCGAGTGTGATGTCAATCCTAGATTCCAAGGAAAATAAAACACAGCATAAAACAATACCTGAAATTTATGACCAGGGTTAAAATATTAATGGTATGGAAAACCATGGGCATAAATTAAGTCAGAGAGAATGATGTATGAACTGAACAGAGGTACCTTTGTCTTTTCCCCCTGTACACTAGAGTATTGTTCTCCAAATATGGTCTAAATGTAGAGATTCAGTGATTGTCTTGAGCTTTAGTTAAACAGCTGTCAATCACATATTCTGCATCTCTTTTCACAGCAGTTTCAAACTGGGTGAGAATCTGTAATGAAAAACACAAGTAAAGAGCAGCCTGTTAGGAAGAGCAATTAGAGCTGAATTACACTCTAACGTGCAACGGAGAAAATGCCTCGAGGTTCAGAAAGACAAAGACATTGTGGTTAGACGCATAGGCGTCACTCCTATTTGCCATCACTTATTTTTCTTTTTATATTAATTGATAGACTAATCAGGCGTTTACAAAAGAGTTAAAATCATTTCTGCTGTGGTAAAAATAAAATAAGTTGAGAGACAACAATTACATTTTTTTCTAATATTTCTTTATTTTTTTCATTTTTATTCTTAGTCTTTTGCAAGCCTGGGAATGTCTGACCTGTCATTGCATGTCAGAAAAAAAAAGTGATGAGGTGAAGACTAGAAGTAGAGTGAGAACCAGACAGAAATGTCTGCTTGGCAAAGCATGGAATGTTTTTCCACAGAAGAGGTGTAGGCATTCAGGACATTTTTGTGCCCTGCCCCAGAAGGCAATGACATTTGCATTTTGTAGCTGCTTTTTGTGGCTTTACCTTTGAACAAAGATTTTACTTTCGAAGTAGTTTGACCAATTTACATAAAAACAAAAATTATAGGTGTCGGATTACAGCTATTTAGATAATCCTCATCAGCTGGTTTATCCTTTACGGTTTTTTTCCCCCTGCCTCAAGTGGAGACAGCTGTGTAGCAGATGTGGTTTTGTTCCTGCCACATACGTAGAGAGAAGCTACTCCTTTGCTTACCAGAAAGAGGTTGGCATTGCCTACTGTTATTATTTCCTCAGCCATGGATGACAGGGATGAGGTTGTTTTGGGGTTTTCTTGTTTTTTCCTGCCAACGGCTCACAGATGGTAACCGGTATGAGGCATTGGTATTGTGTTCGAAATGCCAGAGAAAGGGGGCAACAAAGGCTGCCCACGCTAAAAAAGAAATGTGAAGAAAAAAAAATGCTTTAAACTGCAGCATACCATTCCTCTGGCCTTCACTATGAAACGAATGTATTTTGTCCTTTACTCAAGTTTGTATCACTCATATCTGACGAAGGTATAAAACTAAAGTCTTAGTTTGATTTTTTTAATTGCGGTGTACAGCAGGAAAAGTTGAAGTCGTTTCTGTAAAAGACTAATCTTTTTCCTCTTTGTTAAAATATGTACTTTTTCAAATGTTATCACTTTACACCCTCAAACTTTAGTGTATTTTAAAAATACTTTATGTAAGATGCACAAATAAAGTAGTGCAGAAAATGGAAGGGAAATTATATTTTTGATATGATTTTTTTTTTAATGGAAATCTGAAGTGTAACATGCACCACCAGATATCCAGACTAGTTTTTGCTACAATTATTGTTCCATTCTTCGCCACAAAACAGCTCAAATCTGGTCACAGAAGAGCACGTGTTCCGGGCCATTCTAACACACACATCTTTTTATCTAAACCATTCCATAGTAGCAGTGGCTTGGTATTTAATCTTCTTATCCTGCTAAAAGGTAAACCATCATTCCAGTCTTAAGTCTCCTAACAGGTTTATGACCAGGATTGCCCTGTATTTGGGTGCGTTCATCTTCGCACCAGTTTTCTCCAGTTTCCTTGTTTGTGCTGAGCGAGCAGGTTCTCATACCTCTATCATGTTTAATGTGGGTATGGTGCATTCAAAGTCATGCACCTCATCCAACGTTCACTTTGTCCTCTACTTAAGCTTGTGGCAAGATACAAATATTCTCTTATTAAAGTAATATTTCTTACTTGTAAAATATTAATAAAAAAAACCTGTTTCATTTTTCTTTCCACTTCACAATTGCGCACTACTGTGTCACAAAAATTTCTAGTAAAATTAACAGAAAGTTTGAGAACGTTTGCACTTATGATACTACTTAGAATAATCTTACTTACGATGCAAATAATTGTAAGTATGAGAACTATGTCCTTAAAAAATTCAGTATAGGCAATTGGCATATTGATAAAAGGGTAATGTTGCCATTTCTTATTCTTCCCTCAGCTGGCTGGTGTTCAGTGATCCAGGATTCGAAGGCATGATAGCTGTGCTGGAAAAGGGGGAATATCCCATTCCTGAGAGCTGGGGCTTTACTTCACCATTTGTGGGATCTCTTAGACCACTAAAAATGGTATGTTTGTTTATGTGTGTTTCTTATAATAAGTTTGGACTATACATTCATTCACTAATATTCGCAATTCTGGTAAAGAGGTTTTATGGTCGTGAGAGTTGGTTATATATTCGGTTTTGCTAAAAAGCTTGATGTTTGCAATCAGAAGCTTTACTTCACTCTCAGATTTTTTATAATAAACACCACACATCTAACTACTATTATCCAATCATACTCTCAAGTAATTTGAACTTAATACAAAGGCGGTTTGACATTTTCTGTGTGATTAAAATAAAAGGAAAACATTTAGACTTGTTTGCTCTGCATCCCTGTAGAAGTTTTTTCCAAAGTCCAAACTGGAAAAATAAACAGGAATGCTCCCTGACTTTAGTAAGGCCAGCATGGACAGATGGAGGTTTCTCACCAACGTCAAACTCATGACAGCTGCAAAAATAAACTGGTTCATTATTTATTTATTTTTGCACTTTGGGTAATTTGATGGATCATTAAACCCATAAAACTTAAATAAATGCTTGATCCCTGTTTGTAAAAAAAATATTGTTGTGTTTAAATACATTTAATTTATTGCCAGTAGCTTGTATTACTTATAGTAGTTAGCTTTTTTATTAATTACAATATTTAGGAAATCCTTCTGTATTTCCAGCTGAAACACAATTAAGTTGGCCTTGATTTTATTGCCAGATCTAGCATCTGACTTCAGAGAGAAATGGAATACAAGATAAGGAGCCATTGGCCCTTTTTGGTTCACTGTCCTCTGCTTCAGTTTCTAAAGGGCGATTTTCAAAAATATTGTCCAATGTACCTGTTTAGTACCATGTTCAGGATTGTATATTTCAGTTTATGTATTTAAAAGGGAAATGTACACTGATGAACATAGGTTATATACAGGTTAAATTTAAATTTAGCAGACTTGGCCTAAAGACTGGTTATCGTCAGTGTCTATGCCTTAATGAATCCAGCTATATCAATTAAACATCAATGGACTTACATGGCTTATTTTTTGGGCTGTTTGAGCTTATTAGCTCCATGTTACAGCAAGTTTGCTTAGATTTTACCCTGTAGATATTGTATTTGATACAATGTCCTTATTGTATAAAAGGATATCCAAACAACAAAAAGTGATATTTTTATCATAGTTTGAAAATCATTACTCTAACTTAATGATTCATGATATCTACTACTGTATTTATCTTGACTTCATCAACAGAAATTTTCCCATTTTCTCAGTTGTGATTTTGGACATGCTTGATTCCCTTCCAATATTCCTTTAATCTAAGTAATTTCTGAAGGGGAGAGAAGGATTCAAGCCCATTTCCATTTAGCTCCATCTCTCTCCCGTGAACTCTGATCAGTTTCCATATCCCTGCAAGAGAAAAGCATCCAGCAGTATCATACTGACACCACCATGTCTCACAGTTAAGATGGTACTTTTAGAATGTTGGTTTTCTGTTTGGATCATTACTTAAGTTAGATCTTCTGGATTTCATTAAGCGGTATCAGAATAAAAGGAGCAAAGCACAAGCTTACATTTTGCTTTGCCATGGATGAAAACTATGAAAGCCATTTATCCTTTTATGTATCCTATTATGATATGCTTTATCTTGGTTTGTCACATAGAGCTGGATTGAAATATATAGAATTTTGTAGTCGTGGCCTAATGCTCAATAGTTTAAGGGATGTGAATACATGAGCAGGGCACTTTACATTAAGTTTTTAGTCCACATGAGCAATGCTAATTAACTCTCCTTGAGTTATTTTAGGTTTAAAAAAAATCTAAGAGAGTTGGACACGCAATGCTTTCATTTTATACTAATCCATGGTGAAGCTAATGTCCTTTACATCATCGTTTAGCTAGTTGCTTTGTTTGGGTCTTATGAGAAAATGTTGTTATGCTACAATGTCAATGACACTGTTAGAGAAGTGCAGGGGAACATTGTCTTTGTGAGGCCAATTAGCAGCTTAAAAGTCTTTGAAAGAAAATGCAAAATGAAAGAGTAATGGCAATCCATTACTCTTTCATTTTGCATTTTCTTTTTCCATGTATATCAGCTTAGGTATGTCACTGTCTTCAAAGGCTTTCAGCATGACAGGAGCCAGTACACATGGACATTCTTTCATTTTTCTTTCTGTCTAATTACTTGACATATTTACCTGTATTTCTAAAACATAAATGTAACTCATTGTCATAATGTTTCTTTTCTAGGGTGGATTCAAAGTGGAGAATCCCAACGAAGTTAAGGTACGCACTCTTCCTCCCTCGCACTTAGATTTTCAGCTTTGCAAGATGAGAATTCAGTTTCCTGAGGAAATGTTGTCATGCTCTACGAAAAAGCCTTCTACCCTTGAGCCTTACATTTTCAGAACGAGTTACTGGGCTGATCTCGCTTTGAGGCAAAAAAGTCACAATCTTGTGGAATTTCCAGCATTACCATAAAAAACAGATACATTTCAAAAGCTCAGAATGTGAGAATACAAGACTCTTTTCATATCCATTTTTTTTCGCTCCTGTTCAGCAACAGTAGAAGATTCGAAGAAAAGACATGCTGCCGATAGATTATTCACACAAATCAATGTTGCTATATCATTTTGTGTAAATGTGGGGAAATAGGAAGACACTATTGTGGATTCACTCAAATGTTTGATCGTGTCTGGAGGATATTATAAAAATATCACATCTTATGACCTCCAACTATTTTTGATTGAATGGTCTTAAATACAGTCTGTCTGTTCCTTTTGCAGGCTGTGGTGTATGAGAAGCCCGGCTTTGAGGGCTCCTTCTTGGAAATCGACAGTGACGTTTTCAGCTTTAGTGAAACAGAAGAAGGCATCGCTGCAGAAGGAACAAACCTTTACACAAAGGAACTCAAATCTGTGGGATCTTTGAAGATCATTGGAGGATTGTGAGTCTTCTTCTTGCGCCTTTTCATCCTTTCATTGTACAGATTCATATGCAGTTATTATTGCTGCAGTTCTAAGCTGAGTTTATTTGGATCTCCAGTTGTTTAAACGGAGTAAAATCTATAAATGTAGTTTAGGCACAGATGTTTTCCTCTTCCAGCTGGGTGGGATACAGCCAGCCCGGGTTTGAGGGTCAGCAGCACATCCTGGAGGAAGGGGAGTACCTGGACTGCAGCGAATGGGGAGGCACCGAGCTTCTGTCATTACGACCAATAATATCTGTGAGTTCTGCACTGCACACATTCCTCAGGCTTGTGTATGACTAAAGCTCTGGGAAGCATGTGATGAATTTGAATATGGGGGTTGGGACTTGTCTACTAGGTGTTACCAAGACAACTTTTTATAGGTAATTCTTAAGATTTATATCTCACAATAAAGATTCTGGCCACATTTTTTTCCTAATTGCACAAGACAAACCTTCAAGACAACTTTATTTCTGCACTGTGCTCCACTAAGATAATTTTAACCTTCCGGTTGAGGCCAGTGCTGCCTACACATATCAAGAGAAAATATAGAGAAAATAGATATAAGATATAAGAGAAAATACTAGTCTGTTCGGACTAGCTTTCCTCAAGTTAAATGATCTATTAGATTAAGCTATTTAACTAATAGCTAATTAATATTTTTTTTTAAACTGCAGTAACGTGGTTTGTACATTTTTTTAAATTAAGCAATTAGATGATGTGAGAATCTTATACAGCAAATATGTTGTTGTTTTTTACATATTTTGTGTTTTAAATTTAATGAACAGCTTTTGAGGGAGATTTCGATGAGTAACACTTACTAAATAATACTTTAACAAAAATAAATAGAAAAACACTCTACTTATAGATTTGTTAGCTAGTTTTTATATTGCAGTTTGTGAGTAATTAAATGTTTGATTTGCTGTGACATGTTAGCTATTTTCTTCCTATCTTTGCTCATCTTTGACTCTGGTGGATTTTATTTGTTGTGGCAGGCTTTTCTTTCTCCACACCTAAAACTGTTCAGTGACAGAAACTTTGGCAAACTTGGAGTGAACGTCGACCTCACAGTGCCTGTTGTTAATATGGAAGAAACAGGCTACGGGATAAAGACACAGTCTATTGATGTCAAAAGTGGAGTGTAAGTGAACACTTTTAAATATACTCATCCTTGCAGGCTTGCTTTTTACCGAAGCAGCAAATGAAACAAAAATAAATAAACATGCTTTGCTGGAAACATGCCTTTACTACTTAACATACCTGGTAAATTCTAGTGATATGCAGACATTTTTATGTGTTTTCTTAACCTTCAAGCACATAATTAGCTGAGTGTTGCTGTGTTGGTTTACTGCCATTCTTTGTTGTTCAGGTGTAGCGGTAAAACTGCCACACCCAAGCAGACAGGTCAAGACAGATGAATAAAGTCACTAATGTTTTTTTTTGTTTGTTTTTTTTACTTTGCACTTCTCTTTTTAGGTTTGTTTATGTTGGAACATGCTGCCTCACACCCTGGTCTGGTTTGGGATAATTGTGAAATTTGATTAGATTTTGTGTGGAGGTGGGGGAAGATTCTTTGAATTAAAAATGCATCCACTTTGTTTTATACATGCCACAAGAAAACTTGAAATCCAATGCAGAGGCTCTATTTGTTTGTGGTTTGTGTCTTTTTAGGTTGTGAGCAGTTGAAAAAATGTAGAAGTAAACAAAACGGGAGAAAATAGGGATAATTAAATGCAGAACATACAAAGCCGACTGCTGCTTCCCAAGGGGAGAAACTAACAAGACTGTTATTACTGCGAAGCGGAACATTGCGTCCTTCTTTACACGGAAGGTCTCACAGCACTGAAATTCTTGCTCTGCTGCTAGTCTGTTGTTAGACTGCACCGCCTCACCCATGTTCTTCCGCCGTGCCTGTGAGCCTTTGATTGGCTCCGAGGATTTTGAATTCGACTTGTCTTACAAGCTATTAGCCTACAAAGGCAATAAATCCTCTTACCCACATTTTAATCCCTTTTTTCCTATTTTCTTAAAGAAAGCAGTTGCAAAATGCCAGAAATGTTTGTGATTTAGAACATCAGATTTGTTAAAGTAACAAAATGCTGACGCGCCATCATGTGGGACATTACTATTAGTTTTGATTCATGCCTAACATTGTCGGAGTTTATGAGAACTACGCACATCTTGGAATCCTGAAGTGATCATTCCCAGGAATTGTGGTCACATCAAAGACATACCTGTGTTTTATTAAGTAAAAGAGAAAGAAATTGAGAATGATCATGTCTGTCAGAGAGATCACGCTCCTCCCCTTCTGTTTGCTTTCCTCAGCTGGGTTGTGTTTGAAGAGCCGGACTTCTGCGGTGAGGCCTACGTTCTGGAGAAAGGCCTGTATGGGAGCCCAGAAGACTGGGGCGCGCTGCAGCACAGAGTTGGCTCTACTATGCCTGTCTTGCTGGTGAGAGCAGTGACTCACAGGAAAACCATGAAATATCACTGTTTTCACTTTGGTGGAAAAATTGTCTGGTTATTACTCAGACACTCCAGCAAGTTTGTCGTGCTTAACATTTGGTCGCTATAACAGTCAGTGTTTTTGTTTGGGCTGAGCGGTTAGATGAGCCTTTTTGATGAAATTTCACTTCCTCAGCTCTGACTCTCTGCATGTGACCAGTCACAACACTCATAATGGTAACGCAATCTAATAATAAGCAGAACAAAAATCTCTGAGTTCTGAGAACATTTTTTTTTTATTAGCATTAAATCAAGAATGAAATTGTAAGAGGAAGTCATGAGAATGATCATGAATGCATCTCAGTTTAGAAAGGTGACTAATCCGGCAGCTGTTTTGGTTTCAAACAGGAAGATAAACATGCACCGTTTTAGCTGCGGGGTGTAGTTTAGCAGCTAAAACAAAAATTTAAAAAACATTTGTATATTGTTTAAAGTATGCAAGTATTAAGCTGAAGAAAAAAACAGCATGTTACTTCTAAATATTTAAATTCCCCCAAATTTTGGAGTTTGTATGTATTTACAGAATTCATCCTGTAACCAGTGGGTTGCCAGTTTGAACCCCCGGAACATCAGTTGTGTCCTTAGACGTACGCAAGCTTCGCTTCTGTCAGTGTGCTGCAGGGCCGCTGTGGTTACAATGTAGCTTGCCACCATCAACATGTAAATGAAGTGCTCTGTGATCCTCTGACTGAAACAGTGCTATACAAATATGGGACATTTACTCAGGCATATAGGAAAAAGAGGATTTGCATTATTACATCTTTTCACACACAGATGCACCTAATCGTAGAATTGCTGGGTTAATCTAACACATTAAGATGCTTTGATCTAAACCATAGAAGGCTTACTCCAGTCAAGCCGAGTCTGTTTTAGAAGTGCTCCTGGTCAAAAATCATCAGAACCAGATGCAAATGAATACTTCATATCCAGATTCCTTAAAAAAGCTGATAACAAGCTGAGAAGGTAATCAGAGAATTGAATGACCTCTGTTTGTGTAGGGATACACCTAACAAATGGACTTGGAATATTAATTTACAAGTCTGCCAAAAACTTTTTGACAATCTTATCTCTGTTTCTGTTGGTCAGCAAACTTCTAAGGCCTTTAAACCTGGATTTATACTCAGAATAATTCACAAGTCAACCCTGTTACCAATGACATGACTTTTGAAGGTTATTGTATGAACTGAATTTTATTTAAGTTTTCAGAAATAAAATGGGTAAATATAAATGAATCCCACACTTACAGATCTTTATCATTTTTCTTCCACCTGATGTGTGCTTTTCTACTGTACAATTTGAAATCCCACTAAAATACACTTGAGTTTATGGTTATAACAAGTGTGTGGACTTGCAAATAGACAAAGGCTACTACTTTCTAGAATTTCTTATAGCTGTTATTTCACTCTAAATGTTTTTTTGTTGCGTTTAATTCATTGCATCACAAGGAAAACAATAGTTTGTGGCAGCAGTCTGCTGTACATAATCTATTTATAAAACTTCAAGCTATCAACTACTTACCTTATTAAGTAAATAAGAATGAACCCAAGGTTATTACCAAGTTTACACAATTTCACAACACGTATTTACATAAATTTGAATATCTCTCCACCTTATACGGTAAATCTAATTGATAAAAGTAGCAGAGAGTCACAGGAGACCCTGACCAGCCTATCAGCTGTATTTTACAAACTGTTCTGAGAACAAGAACATGCCTTATTCATAAACAGGTTTAGGGAATCTCATTAAAATGCAACACTCCTTTTTTCCGTTGTGCTGCTGATAGTAATGCTGATTTTTACACCATGTAAACCTCCCAAGGACATTGGGTCGACTTAAGCCATTGCACAAAAGTAGATTTTTATGTCATATTGTTTTTGTTCATGGCAATTGGGAAAAACAGTTTGAAGATTTTTAGCTCCAATTATAAAGCCCAGATGGTATTTTCTAGCTTTTCTTTTCTATCTTTGTGTAGCTGAGTTCTTTTTAATTAGTTTATTTCTCTTTCCTTTCATTGCAGGATGATTTTGAGAACACTGCCAAGTATAAGGTAGGCCCTATCCGCATAATGCATAGAGAAAAATATAAATAGCATTTTTCTTGATCTTATCTGATTTTACGTGTGAGGAGATGTCTCATTCTATTACTGTTTTGCTTTGTGTCTCTCAGGTACAGCTTTTCTCTGATCCTGGTTTCCAGGGCTCTGTCCTCGTCCTGGAGGACAGTGCAAACTGCCTGCAGGATGGTTTCTCAGTGGCTTCCTGCAAGGTCCTGGCAGGGAGGTGAGCAATGTTTCACGCTGTGGGGAAAACATTGTACTGTAGCTGTTTTTGAGTTATGACACAGGTTGAATGGAGAGTGCTTAAGCACACTTTACAACAGCCTTCAAAAAGCAGAGCTTGGGTGATCGTCGGCAAGAGAAATGTCTCTGGGACTGCTCTAACTCATCTTTCTAGTTAATATTTCATATAGGAGCGGACTGAGACACATTAGATTGCTTAAAAAATATAACTTAATAGAACAAGTAAGATAAAAAAAAAGTAAAAGGAAATGATTTATTTTTTATTTAAATTTTCATTTTTCCTTTGCATGTCATGTTCATGGAACATCATCTTCAGCTGGCTGGCATTTGAAGGGCAGAATTTCACAGGGAAGATGTATGTGTTAGAGGAAGGAAGCTACCAAGATCTGAAAGCGATGGGCTGTGTCAGCGGGAGCTCATCCATCCTTTCACTGGAGACTGTTGGCTTTGTGAGTTTTTTTTTTGTTGATTCTTCTAATACCATTCCACCCACCTCTGTGTTTCTGGCTCCTTATCCTGTTAAAGGTACAAAGCTTTAAATATCCTACGCATGCTGTTTTATAAATCAATGTGTATAAGATCAGGGCTTTTACTGATTTTGTGCTGCAATTTGTTTTTGGTGCTCTGCTGAATGCAAAATGATGATTGTTAGAATAAGAGCAATGAAAAAGAGTTATGTTGCTTGTTCATTTGAACAGAGAGAGGTGAAAAAGATGCAAAAGCTGAAATGCAATCAGACAGAAATGATTGTTAGAATTTCTGAATATAAATATATGTATGTATTCAACCGATTTCAAAGCATCAATCAGTACTGTTTACTCTTTACTGTTACACACAAGGTGGTTCTGGTATGTAACATATCATAATTTTAACAAAAGATATTAGAAAATGAAATACAACTTTTTTATTTAGAGAGAGGAGTCGATAACTAACAGCACCATGACCCATGGATTCCAGGAAGATCAGGAAGGACGTTTTTGAGAAAGTAGTTGGCTAAATAAAATTCAACCCCTCTGTCTTTATTTTAGGACCGCATGCCTTTTGTTTCCTTCTACTTCACTACTTCACATTGCATAAATCCAAATTAAATACAAGTTTTCAGTTGAAATCTGAGGAGATGTGAAAAACTTATTTAAAAGTACATTTATGGTTTTGCAGGGTGCTTTTGTATGAGTTAGTTTTATATGTGTAAACTGAGGGCTACTAGTTTCTCCTATCAATGGACAAAGTGTTGTCACTGTTGTATATCCATTTTCCACTTTCCTCATTAAGGCAAAAATAAAATTTACATTGTGATTTTACTTTGTACTCTTCTTTTTTTGTACCATTAGCACTCTTTATTGGCCACCCTTAATGGAATGTAACCAGCTGCCTTGTTGTTTCTAAACAAGGGAGAATGTTGCTATGTTACCCCGAGACAGTGATTTACATGGTTATGAGCTTAAAAGAACCCATCAGCTAAATCTGAATAATAAACTATTTTGAGTTTGAACCATTTTATGTTGCATTAGGACAAGGAATTGAAGTGGTAAAATTCTCTGTCCTTGCTCACATAAAAGCTGCTATCAAGTAATAAATAACACACTAGCATCAATTTAGGAAAAAAAACAGTTTTTACCACTTTCCAGACAGCTTGTTTGCCAAGAAGCACAGAGTTCTAAGTGTAGTCGGTTCACAGGGCAACTTCTCAAATTACTCTTATTTCCAACTGCCTGACCTGCAGTTTTCCGAGTTTGTTAATGTTCTTGTTGACTTTATTGGCAGGAGTTTTCCCTGCCATCCATCGCCCTGTTCGAGCGGGTCGGTTTGCGAGGGAAGAGGGTGCTTCTCACAGAAGGATCAGTCAACCTTCCACTGGCTGGAGGGTGCAGCCGGGTCCAGTCTGTGCTGGTGGAGGGAGGAATGTGAGTACTGTACAACTTTTGCAGTTTCATATATATATACATATATCTCAAATTTTTAAACATATGTCTGTGCCTTTGTATTAAAACAGTAAAAAAAATGTTGTTTAGACGTTAGAAAGCTATAATGAATAATCAATATGACTACTAATAAATAATAAATATGACTTAACAGAAAGGACTAATATTCTTACATACTTTTTGTAATGAGAAAGAATACAGAACTAATTTGTTGATTTGGTTGTCCAAAGTGTATTTACATGACCACAGAGAGCAGTATATCAGAATGTAGGCCTAATCCTGAGATGATGGACAGTATAACTTTTTTTAATAAGATTTTCCAATTAATATCATTGAGATATCATATAACTATCTACATTTGCTTTTAACTATTTTAAACTTGAATTTACGGTGGCAAAGTGACGCAATGGGTAGCCTTGTAGCAAGAAGGTCCTGGGTTCGAATGCCGACCCAGGGTCTTTCTGCATGGGGTTTGTATGTTCTCCCTGTGCATGGATGAGATCCCACAGGTACTCCGGCTTCCCCCAACAGTCCAAAAACATGACTGTCATGTTAATTAGTCTCTCAAAATTGTCCTTAGGTATGAGTGTGTGCATGCATGGTTGTCTGTCCTGTCTGTCTCTATGTCGCCCTGTGATAGACTGGCGACCTATCCAGGTGATCTGTAATTGGCAGGTAAAATACAATTATTTTTACAGAATTATTTTCCTATTCATTAATTGCATCAACTCTCACAATGTACAGTCTATGTATGTATTAGCCAACATGTACTTACTGTAGATGCACAGATCAGATAAAGGTTAAGGAAAAACATTTTGATCCATATTTTTTTTATTTTATGTTTTGGTATTTTCTGTTGGATTCAGAACTGCCACTACCGTTAAAGAACATCCCACCCATATTTATATTCTTTTCTTTCTTACAGTACTGAGAATAAAATTAGGAATTAGCAGGTTGGACCTTAAAGAAAACCTGAGTGGTGCATATCTAAATATTAAGTTCGTTGAGACTGCTTTTGTTGTGTTTATATTCTTGTCTAATTCTCCTATTGGCAATGTTTCAACAAATTACCAACTCTTATATTTTTAGTGGTTGATCTTTTTTAAACATTTCTCTTAGTTTATGTCCGATCTCTTTAAATAAATCCACATGTATTGCACATTTCTGGGTAGCTCTTTTGCCTAAACTATATCTAATCTATTTGTTCGCCAGGTGGAAAATTAATATCTAATCTCCCAAAGTTCTGATATTTTGGATTCCTCCCTCTCTTGTTTCCATTTTCCATTCTAAAAGATGAAAGTGTTTTGAGGCATAAAGCTCTGTTGAGTGGACATGGCATGACTTTGCAGAATGTAAAGCAGGTAGCCAGCTGTCAGCATGCAGTGACTGATAGGTTCATGCTTGAGAAGGTTTCTGCTGCAAATCAAACCCACTGTGTGCTTAAAGTAAAATATTCTGCCATGGAGGGCTTGAGACAGAGAGCTATGTTGTTTTTATTCATCACAGAAAAGAAAAAATCAGTATTTGCTCTGCTGGCTCTTAGAACCACCACTTCTGAATGCATATTTTTTAATGGTTTTGAAGCTTCTTGCTTCCAGAGTACTTAGCCGTTTGACAAACAACTCCTTTATAGTGTTATTTAAAAGCGGATAAATGTTAGCAGACCAAGAACCCAAAAATAAATCTAATGGATTTTTAGATGATGAGACAAACAAGCAGAAAGGTTGACAATCTGAAAAAACTGGCTTTGTCCTTTTTTTTTCCCGGTGGTTGTTTTAAAATATGTCTAAAAGAGAATGCCTTAGTCTTTTATTGTGACTAAAAGAAAACATGAACTATTTTTGTCAATGACTGTGTGTGAAATGATATTTGGAGATGTTTATCAGATTGAAATTCAGAGTGCTGCCTCAGCACATCTCACCACTGCACCGCTGACATGTAGATCAATGATGGAAACCTGCTGCTGATGTGTCAAATTTAGACTGTAGGTGTGATCTCTTCTGAGGAAATACAGAGCTCACGGTTTGGAAGAGTCGCCTGTAAGGTGTTTCATTCCCACTGCAGAGCAGAAATCAGGCATCTCTTCAGAACATTTTACAAATTTATCTCAGAGATGTGTCGATTTATCAGCCAGAGGTTGAAATTTGATAAAATAAAAAATATTTTCTTTAATCCACAAAATGAATTACAATTAAGGACACATAATTTTCACTTTATAAACACACAAGAGGGCTTTTGGGCTTTACAAAAAAATCTGATAAAGGTTAACGTATTTTAAGATAAATAAATGCAGTCAATCACGAATTGGCTCTTTTCTTACTGGATTCAAAACTGCTGCCTATATTAAAGAATCTGCAGCTCTTTTTTCTCTTTTATGTGTCACTCTTTCTGAGATTATGCAAGTTTTCAAAGAAATGTATATGAAGAGATAAGAGAAAAAATACAGTGTTTTTGATTTTGAAACAATATTCATTCTGGTGGGTATGCTGTGATCATGGAAGATGTAAGGTTGGTCTGTTCTTACATCAGGTGGATACTATACAACGGAATCAACTACAGGGGGGCCCAGATTTTGCTGAAACCTGGAGAGGTACCCGACTGGCGGAAGTTCAGCAGCTGGCAGAAAATTGGATCTCTCCGCCCTCTTTTACAGGTTTGTTCCAAATGTGTCATATCTACAATAGTTCAAAGCTTGTACCAAATATCAACTTCTGAGGATACAGGTATACCAGACGCATCTGTTTCTGGTACTCATTTTATGTAGAGATGAACCAATCAGTTTGCCAGAGATTGGAATCACCAAACCTTCCCTTGATCAACTGATAGGCACAGCAAATACTAAAATATACATTTATAATATAAGACACCTGCCATTTTTATTTTATAAACACATGCACCATTAGCATGTACTTTGATGAAGTGTTTTTAGTTTGAAAAACATTTTGATTAAGGTTGGGTTAAATTTTATGTTTTGTTACAGGATTGAGGGTAATCTTGTTAATTCCTCATTTTCTGTTGAATTTAAAACTAGGGATGCACCGATCCAACTTTTTCAGTCCCGATACTGATGCCTGGATTTTGTGTATCTGTCGATACCTGATACCGATCCGATACTATTGTTGTAAGCTGTATAACTTCCACCTTATTCCTTTGTTGAAGAGACTAAAAGCACCAGACTTTACTAACTAATTATAACTGAGACAAAATAACATATGTGAAATATAAAATTACCACAATAACAAAATTTCAAGTGCAAAATGTAGCTTTTTTGTGAGTTAATTGCAGATTTTCCACATTTTGAGTATCGATTCGTGGTATCGGTTAAGTGTAACCGATACCGATACATTCACATTAGACGGTATCGGGGCCAATACCCAATACCAGTATCGGTTTTTGGTGCATCCCTATTTAAAAAGTATATCCAAGAGCCAGCAGCTGTTTTAGTTTCTTGTACTCAAAAAATAAGATCTCAAAGAAAGCCTAAAATCAATATTGGCCAGGAAAAACCTGACTGGCTGCATATTTACATTGATTGGTTACAAACCCTTTTAATCCCAACTCAAAAATGAAAAAAAAAAAAAAATTAATCCAATAACAAATGTCATTTACCCCCTGATCCTCACCCCCTAAACATATTTTTTGTGTTTGTTTATGTGTGTGCAGAAGCAAGTGTACTTCCGCTTAAGAAACCGGCAGACGGGGCTATTAATGTCAGTGACTGGTGATTTGGATGATATTAAACTGCTGCGGATACAAGAAACTGAAGAGACGGGTGGCTTGGAGCAGATATGGTCCTACCAGAACGGATATTTACACAGCAAGGTACAAGCTGAGCATTGTTATACTGGTAATGTCAAAGGCAACAGGATTCTAAAAAGGCTGCAGAGTTTCTAAACATTCTTGAAAAGTCAGGAATTGATTGTATTATTTTCCTAATCTGAATAAATATGGAAACAGAATATTAAATATGAAAAGAATTCAATTTGTATTCGACATATTGAAATAAGGTCTTGGCTTTTGGATAAAAAATGCACTTAGAAGTGTCAGCTTCCTGAAATGTGTAAGACCCCTGAGGCTTTAGCAACTTTTAACATTGAAACAAATATTATAGTTAAACCTAAAACAAACCGAGATTAGGTCAATCTTTCGACTGAATGAAACAAGATTGAGTTTAAACATGTAATAAATGCATACATTCATTTAGTCATTCAATTATTTTCAATACCTGATTAATAGAGATGTACTGATCAGGCGAGATTTGAGGTCTAAATTGCATATTGCAATTTTAATTTAACTTAAACATTACTAAAAAATGAGGGTCTGCAGCTGTCTTTTACAGTGTGGCAATTGAGTTTTTGGCAGCCACTGATTTTGCAAGTTGTCCCACTTAAAAGATGAGTGATGTCTGTAAATTTCCTTAGCCACACTTCAACTGTGAAAGAAAGAGAAAATAAGTATATCGGACCTACAAACAAGAAGAATTCTGACCCTTACAGACCTGTTACTTGTCTAAGAAGCTCGTATATCCTCCACTCATAGCACCTGTTTGAACTTATCTGTATAAAAGACGCCAGTCCGCAACCTGTCAGACTTCAACCTCCACAGTGGCCAAGACCAAAGGAGACTTTGGGACAAGATTGTACACCTGCATAATCTGTGGAGGGAATTGAAAGACTATGCTGTCCAGCGACAGCCACAAAACATCACAGCTCTAGAAGATATGCATGGAAGAATGGGCCAAAATACCAGCTACAGAATGTGCAAACCTAGATAAGACCTTCATGAAACGTTTGACCAATGTCATGGCCAACCAAGGTTACATTACATACTATTGAGGTTATTGAACAAATACTTATTTTCTGCACTATTATACGTATAGATTCTTTAACAATAATACTGTGTGATGTCCTGTATTTTTTGTGTGTTTTTTTTCACATTCTGTCTCTCATAGTCGAAGTGTACCTATGATGAAAATTACAGACGTCTCTTATCTTTTTAATTGGGAGAGCTTCTACAATCGGTGGCTGTCGAATACTTTCTTGCCTCACTATACCTAGTAGTTTTGAAAACAAACAGAATACATATTTTCTTTCATTTATTACATAATTTGTTCCTAACCTTTATTAAACATTTTTCTTTACTAAAAACAAAGAATATACTGTTTGATGTGTTTACAGACAAAAATGTGGGAGTTTTCAGGTTTGATGTCTTACATACAGGAAAACAAATATATGTTTTGGTCACTTTCTAGAGAACTGCTCCACCTTACATTTTATCATTCTTTTTTGATAATAAACACTCTATTTGCCTCTGTTTCGTTCTTATTTCCTGTGTCCAGCTCTTGGAGGAGTGCTACCTAAGCCCAAGTGGCAGTGTCACAATTGCTGGAAGCCGAGTGGGTCTCACTCCAGAGCTCAACAACCAAGACCACCTCTGGAGTATCACCCCTAAAGGCTTCATTCGCTACACCCCCTCCGCTGATCTTGTCCTGGAAGTAAAAGGTGAGTGTCCATATCTGACATGTGATCCATGAATGTTAAAATATATGTAGCCCAGATTGTTTTTGGTTTTTTTGACATCTAAAAAGAGAAAAAAAATAACCAGTGAACATTTTGTGGGAAAATACAACGTAGTATAGATATTTGCTTTAGTAGTTATTCCTTTTTTGCTTTTTTACATTTTCACAAGTTACAGTGACACATTTTAATGTATTTTTTTATTTCAAATTGTGATCCTCACATTAAGTTGCGCATTGCTGTGAAGTGAAAGTGTAATGAAACAAGATTTGAATTGCTCTATTTAAAATAAGATTACAAAAAGATATTTTGTAAAGGTATCAGGGAAGATTAATATTTTACTGATTAATAAACAGGAACAGATCATAAAATAATACCCCATGCCTCAAACATCTCATTGAGCTTTGTTGAAGGCAAACCTAAAAATCTGTGCAGTTTGCCACAAGCCATTTAGTGGATGCGGTAAATATGTGGAAGAGGGTGCTTTGGTTAGATTAAGCCACAGTTAAAAAAAATTTCTTACATGTAAGACACAATGTGTGGTGAAAAACTAAAACTGCACAATACCCTGAAAACACCATCCCTACTGTGAAACATGAAGGCAGCAGCATCATGCTGTGGGGATGCTTCTGTTCAGCAGGGAAAGGGACATTTCTCATAATTAATTAAAATATGAATTGAGGTTTCTGTTAAACGCTCTAAAACACTTAAGACTAGGGTGAAGGTTCATCTTCCATCAGGTTAAGAATCGTACAAATACAACCAAAGCTGCAATGATTAAGGTTAACGTATATTTATGTTTTGGAATGGACAAGTCAAAGTCAAGACCTAAAGTACACATATATTAAAAACAGTGACGAAAGCATCACTGAATGGCTTTTGTTGTTATTAATGTTTTATTGCTAGTCTTCTAATTCCATCCATTTTTCAATTACTTCCTCTAAGGAGGTTTTGTTTTTGCCAGGGTTTGTCAAAAAGTTAAAGACAGATTTTAATTACATTTTCAGGAATTCTCTTAGGTGAGACCAGGAATAAGTGATTAGATTTTAGGGGTGAACTGGATCACCATCATTGGCGGCAGATATCTGCACTCAAGAGTGCTTTTCTAGATAAATATATATAGTATTTAGTCTGGTTTAGCAGTTTTTTTCTTTTTATTTCTATTTAAAATGGTCTCGCTTTTAAGAACAAGACCTTGCTTCTCAATGAGATTTACCTGTATGAGTAAAAAATGTTCATAAATCCCTTTAAAATCCTTCAATGGCTGAGAATTGCCCTTGATGGTTCCTCTCGGTCTAGTCTGACTGAGCTTGAGCTAGTATGCAAGGAAGAATCTGCATAAGACTCTACAAGGTTGAATAAAAAAGCACTCCAAGCTTTAGATTTTTATTAATAAAAAACAAACTTGAGACCCATGTATCCTTTTCCTTCCATTTCACATAACTGCACTTTTTGTAATGGTCAACCAAATAAGATCCCAATCAAATACATATAAATGTGTGTTTGTAAAATAGGTTAAGAGTGAGAAAATGCAGAAACATTAAATTGGTGTTAGTACTTTTTCAAGGTGATCTATTGGAACAAATTTTCAGTCTTTTCAGGTCGAAAACTGTGTCCATCAGTCTTCATATTAAAGGCAATAATGTTACTCAATCTTTTCTGTGCTTTAACATCTTTCTTTTTTAGAAACATGTTATTTGAGATTTTTGAAGAAATGACACCATATTTCTAAGCCTCCCACAAAAAAAGCTGTTGATTAGTGACACCTTGTGGAGTAAACACTGAAACTGTACAGTATGTAATGTTACTAACTTACACTGGGAATGTTACATACGATTTGAGCATCTGTTAATAATAGAGTATTCATTCCACTAAGACAAAAAGGCATTAAAAATTCTAAGTATGATAGACGTTCCATTCAATGGTGATGGGGTAAATAATATGGAGCATGAACTCAACCTGAAACGGGGTTAAGAAGTTACCTACAAATTGATAATTTATATCCCCCCATGTGGTTAAAACTGCAATTAAACAGACAAATATCTGGATACTAACTGGAAATCTCTCTTGAATTTTAGGTGGACACCTGTATGATAAAAAACAAGTAATTCTGAACACATTTGACCAAAATAAATTACAGCAGAGGTGGGATGTGGAGATCATTTAAATGGCCGTGGGAAATATACTGGAAACCAAGAAGGCTTCAGAGCTGGTCAAACTATGGATGATGAGGTCAACCCGGAGAGCTAATTTTTTTTAAGAATGTATTATTACCCACTGAGCATATAAACAGTAGGAACTTGAAAATACTTTGATTTTTAAACCTACTCTGTTTCTTTTGAGATTTGTGTACATTTTTCTGTTGGATAAATCTGTTTTTACCTGATAAGTTAAACAGTGTTACCACTCTTTGACTCTTGTTAAGTAACAGCATACTGCTGTGTCCTGCCTTACATTCCAGCTGCATAAAAAAACGAGCAATAACAAGCTATCACTTTTCTTTTTTGTTTGACCAAAACTGTTAAAACAAAGCTGTAAAACTATTTTTGTCAATAAATTTCTGATATACATTGTGTACGTATGAGTATTTTATGACAATGCAGAAAGGATATGCTTTAGTTTTAATAAGAAAATGTTTATTCTTATAAGGATTCTGTTCAGATAACAAACATGCAACATGGGACTCTTGGTTGGGGTACTGCAGCAAGAAAACGCAAAACAGAGCAGGCAGACTCAATTCTTTTACTTCAAAGATTACTGTAACAATACACGTCTCATAGTTCAGCTCCATTCGCGCGTGTGTGTGTGTATATATATATATATATATACATGTGTATATATATATATATATATATATATATATATATACACACATACAGTACACCTCAAACATGTTGCTTAGAGTGTAGCACATTGGTGTCCTGTATAACATTTATAAGTCACCAGTTTGAATTTACTTTAATTTCACCAAACCATGAACACATCATACTTTAAGCACCTTGTACAAAACCAAAATAGCTCAGACAGGTAAGACATGTAAGAAAAATATGATTTGGCTTTCTCGCTTGTCTTCTACAATTCACACTTACTGTTTTCCAGTCATAACCTTTTCCTACACAGTCTGCTGCTGTCAATTGAAGCCCTGTGAAAGGTCAAAGAAAGTACATGATGGATTCTCTTGGCAGTTGCCATCTTTCTTCTCAATTTTGCTGCGCTGTTTCTTGCACTTCTCGCTCAGACTCTGCGGTCTCTCTGCACTCATCATCTTCTGACACCTTAACTACAGTCTTCCCCCTGGCGTGGCCCTGCTCCAGCTTGTGGAAGGCTTGAGGCACCTGAGTAAATGGAAACTGGGCCTCCACAACTGGCAGGATCTGGAAAGAAAATGTCAGAAGCATAAAGATGAAAAGTCATTTAGGAGTCAGGGAAAAATCAAGGACTTAAGAATTGTGGCGGGCGTTTTCATTCAAAGGGTCCATCTCCATCTTCTAGGGTTAATTTTTTACTAGTTTTTGGTTGATGTTGTAGTCTTTTGAATTCTGGAAATATTTGCTTACATATGACTGCAACTACAAACTGTAGTCAAAGATGGTGGATATGGATTATTTCTGAAGAGTGAGACAATGGAGGTGTGCATTCTACACTTCGCAACCCTCATAAAAAAGTGTGATAGCCTCATAATAAATACTGCTATTCACATGTTTTGGACCCTGTGGCCTATACAACAATGCTGCTAATTTATAGATTTTTGTACAGGCCAATAGCCTCAGGGTGGCACTATAACAGGAACGAAAGAGTGAGACGTCAGATCTACCCCAAAATTGAATTGCTTGTTCCTGGTCTCACGGCTCGCATTTCCTGAATATGTCATCGTAGTCAGTCAATCATTTACGATTTGTTTTGCTCAACAGACATTTTCTCAACAAAATTTTACCTCCTGGCAGAGGTAATAAAAAAATTAAATAATAAAATCTCCCAAATACCGGTCTTTCTGTCAAAATGTCATGTTATAACACAAAAACCTGCGGCTTATATCAGGTGCGGACCTATGCATTTACAAAATCTTTTTGTTTAAAATTTAGCTGGTGTGTCTTAAATTCAGGTGCGGTCAATAGTCCGTAAATTACGATAAATCTGTTATTGCAGAAGCATAATCTCATACAGAAAAAAGTGGAAGTAGATTAATACCATTCTGGGTTTTTATTAATCCAAAATCACCAATATTGTGTTGTATTACAATGGGATAACAGGGTTGGTAATAACTATGTTATAACAATTACATTTTTTATGTTCGACTTTTTTTCACTAAAATAAAACAAAATAAAAAATAAAAATGATTTTTTTTTTCATCACATTTTTAGGGTTAGATTATTCTACCACAATAAAGGGAGTAATTTATTCCAATTTATCTACATAAGAAATGGTAAAAACATGGCTTATTGGACAGAGTTCTGCTCTATCGGTTACAAAAAGTGATAAACTTCCATTTTATTTGATCCACATTTAAAAATAAGTTTTCTATATATATTTTATGGATAAACAGGAATGTTTTATCATCCCTGCTTCCATAGTGCAGAATGTGAGGGAGGGGTTAAGAATGTGATGAGGCTAGACAATCCTCTGCTAGTCCCACAACACAGGCTGTTTGGTTTGTTATTCTGGTCAGCAGCTCTTGTCATTAACAATGAATGGAGGGGGCAATGGCGTCACTACAAACCAGAGTGGGTTTGTGTGCGTGTAAGTGGGGGTTTTGTTATTTGATAGTATGCATGTGCGCTTGTTCCCCAGCTTCCAACCACTGGTCAGAGCATGCTGTCAGCTGTAAGCCCCCCCAGGACAAAAGGACAGAGGGTACGCACGCCTCTGTGATGCGCTGCTCAGCACTGTTTTAAAATCCAATCACAGTTTCCTGGTGCCCAACTCACAGTGCCCCAGCACCCAGCAGCGCACACCAGCACGCTGCCAGCTAAACCAAGCGAGGCACTGCGTGAGTTTGATTCTCACTCATTTACAAAGCCGCAGGGAAGCGTTGAACACAGGCATCTAAGGAATCCCTGGCATGTTCGTTATTTCTGCTCTGCGTGATCTCCATCACAGCATGAAGTCCACGGTCAGGCTGTGACTGCTGTGCAAATCAGGCAATTTCTATCGTCACTATTCTGTCAGCACCAACGCTCTGAATGTCAACTTTGCATGATATGAATATTAAAGCAGTATTAAGGCAGTACCTTCCCCGCATCCACCAGCCGACTGACTTCATCCAAGGTGGGACCATCGGGAGCATAAAATGCCCACCTGTAGAAGACTCCACTTGATGTTATATTCTAGGAGGCAGAAAGAGAGAAGACAAAAATAAAACAAGTCTAAAATCAGAACACAAAAGGTTTGAGAAATTACAAATGAAGTCTCTTTGCTGATATATATATTTTTAAGGGTGTCTAATTTTTGCTTTTCCAATGCTTTTAAGAACGTTTGTATCATATAGATGTGTTTCATAGTAAGAAACAAATCTGATTTTTATTTAGCTGGAACAAGAAGCCATCGAGCCCAAAACAAGTCATACACAACCTACATTTTCTTGAATAAATGACATTTACAGACTGCTTTATGGCAGATAAAGAGCCTTGTTTATCAGATTTTTTCACTGTACATCTAACTTTAATGCAGGATTTTTTGTGATGGACTGATGAAAATAATGAATATTTTTTAAGTGGAGTAAAACAATTTAATAGTTTCTAAATAAAAAAATAAGAAAAGTGTAGCGTATTAGTTATGTTGGCCCCTTTGTGTAAACATGTTATAGAACTAACTTTTAATGCAACTACAGCTGCAAGTCTTTCCGAATTTAGGTATTTCCTGCACATCTGTTAAGTCATGCGTATGAGTCGGCCTGAAAAAAATAAAGGGATTCGGTTTATAATTTGATTGTGTACATAACAATTACAGCTTATAGATATAAAACCGTGACCAGAAAAACAAATAAAAGCACAATCTGAAGAACATCACACTGCTCCATTTTAAACGTACGCAGCCATTTTTGTTTATAACTGAATTCTGTTTCTTCTTCTATGGCCGTTACTGGTATTTTAAATTAGTTCTGCATGGTTCTGCACATGTCAAAATGATTTAGTCTGATCATAAACGTAGCGGATGTAAACGCTCATAATCTGATAGATTTTTTTCAGGGCCCATGTACACAGTCAAATTCTAATCCGAACTATGATCGGATTAAAGACATTTTCCACATGTAAACATAGCTAATATTCTGCTGATATTCAAAAGCAATGCATCTTTTTTGGGGGGGGTTGTTTTTTCTTTAGAATTTGAATGAAACCATTAATTATGACAGAATTTTTTTTTGTAAAATTAAGAGTGTGACCGCTAGTTGGTGGAGGATTTTACCTTCTTTGTCCAACTAGATTAACTAGATTTAGTGATAAAACTGGATGTTTGAAGTATTTAAACAGGTTGGGGTGTTTAGAATGCTGTGACAGTTTTTCTACGGTTAAAATAAGTTTTCACACTCACAATTTATATTCTTATTCATAGTATTTCAATATATTGTATCATTCCCCCTGTGTTGTGAGAAATATCATATTACCAGATTCTTGCCAGTACACATTACTAGTTTATGGGGTATGTGGAACTGTAATAATCACTTTACAATACAGTACAATACAATATACAATACAGCTGATGATTTTTTTAAGACAGTTTATCATCATTTTAAAATCCTTTCTAACATCTTCAGCAGCCGTCCTGGACTCTGACTCTCTACGGGAGAGATGTCAAACTCATTTCCATTTTGGGCCAAATAAATATAATAAATGTCCTTAAAGGGTGGGTTGTGGCAGAAAGTAACGGCTAAAACGTGAATAAATATGTGTCTTAACACATACTTCTTAAAATCAAATGATACTGAACATCTTTTCATAGTGATGTGATTTGGGACTATTCAAATAAACACTGATTTAAGTGATAAAAGGGTATTTAGGTGCATATAAATAGAACTTAAAGATCTATGTGCATGCTCCTCTACAATTTAGAGGACCAAATCAAAGGCCGTGGCGAGCCGGATTCAGCCCCCGTGCCTCAGCTTTGACAGCTGTGCTCTACAGCCTTTGTCCTGCATAATGTTTATACAGAGCCAATTCACATGTCATCTTTGGGCACTTTAAAAAAAAAGGGTCAATTCAATCTAATCATACAGACATATTGCAAATCAAAGAACATACTCACACTGTGATGCACCAAAAATAAATCAATTTATCATGAGCAGCCGTATGTAGATGTTTATGACAACCTGAGGAGATTAATAAATCCTTGAAGTCGGAGTGGTTGGAGCAGCAGCCCATCTAAAAGATGCAGGACACCTGTCCCTTAAATGATGGAATAAGGTCCCACTAATTGAGAAATATATATCCAATGCTATGTAAACATTGAACACTAGAGGGCTCAGTTGTGCCATTATCTCCCTGATGTGATTAGATAAAAGCTGGATCGTGGTGGGGAGACTGCTGCAGCTGAGCCCCACCTCACTGACCAGCTGGCTGCTTTCCTGGACAAAAGGCCTCGAAGGCCTGGCAAGACATGCTGTAATGCTGGTATTTGCTGGTGTGGAGAGTCAGTCAGTCGGCTGTAATCTGAACAAATACCAAATACTGCTGCTTCAGCAGCAAACACGAACACACACACACACCTCGTAGTCGAATGCCCTCGACAGGCACAGACTCACCAACAGCCAGCCAGTCCTACCACGGCGTGCTGTGGCATCATCGACGCCTTTTCTGGGCCAGCTTGACTCAGTCCCTGTACGACTCATCCATTGCAATCATGAAATGTTATTAATTCACTGCTGCTACCTAATTAGGAGATCAATATCCGAAATTCTTTCTTCCGTATCCCCAATTTCTGATTTATTATGCCCCTCGGCATTTTTAAAGCTTGAAAGGAAGCCTGAAAGGAAGAATGTGTAGCCTGTTCATGTGATGACATGATTTCTCCCTCCCAGTTGTACCTGAACATCCATTAATCTGATCAACTGAATGGAAGTAAAATGTAGAGAAAACTTTAGGCGCCTGAAGAGGTGTATGCTTCAAGAAATTCTGTCTTCCAATACAATGAGCGTTAAACGAGACATTCTTGTTTGGGAGTACAACAGCAACCCCCAGCCCAACAAATGGATTCATGGGAACTACAAATCTATGTGTAATTGAGGAACTATTATAAATAGATATAATAACTTAGTAGAAACGAAAGCAAAATGTCCTCATTGGAGCACAAAACCTGTAACATACAGAATCATTCAAACCATTTAAAAGTTTACCTGAAAGGCTTTGTTGTGCAGGGTCAGCCCAGCGTGCAGTGTTCCATCTAACAGGCCCATGGAGTCAGTGTTGAGGAGTAAAGGTGACACCAGTGTGACGTACTTCGCCCCTGACCAAGGCTTCAACAGGCGCATGGCCCATTCCTCTGTATCGCCTCCCACGTTGTCCAAAATGACATCAAACCTATCAGTGAAGGCACAAGCTGTAAAATGGAAAGAAATCTTCTTGAAAAATAGGCTTAAAGCATTTTTTTTTTACCTCTCCATTATTTCCAGTTGTTCAGCCACATCTCCTGCAGTATAGTCCACCACTTCATCTGCCCCAAGCCCTCTGACGAGGCCTTCAGCATTCTGGGAGCAAGTAACGGTCACATGGGCACCCCAAGCTTTTAATAGCTGGGAACGGGGACAAAAAAAAAAAAAAAAAAAGAACTGAAACAGACTAAAAGCAGGATGCATTTCTCTCTTATATATGGTTAATGAGTCAAATGTTCCAGCAACTAGAGAATTTTTATTTGAATACTTGAATAGAGAACGTTCCGACGCCTCCGGACGCTCCAGTAATCAAAACTCTGAAAGGAGGCACATTGACAGAGACAAACATTGATTGTGTAACTCATTTAAGCAATGCTTTGAACAGAAATGACAGGATCATGGTACACAAAGGAAATTATAGGACTGGAAGATATTAGTTAGTGCCCTGAATAGCTGTCAAAATTATCACTTAAGTTTTTCACATGTATTGGTAGTTAAAACCCTGAATTTCAGTGTATTTTATGGAGACTGTTGCATCATGTGAGATGCTGCTCGTTTTTTTTATTTTATCTCAGTATAAGTACAGCTATGTGTGGACAAAACTATCACTGCACACCACATGAATATACCATCGAAACACTGAAACGTGATGATGGCAGAATCTGCCTGTGGGGATAGTTTTCTAAGGAAAACCTTTTTATGAAGATGGATAGAGTCACATACCGGGTAATCCTGGAAAAAATAAAAGCCTGTTACAGGATGCCAAAGACATGACACGGGTACTGAGGTTCATCTTCAAGTAGATAAAACAACCCTAAACAAACAACTAGAACAATGGAATGGTTTAAACCAAAGCATATTCATGTTTTAGAGAGCCTCAGTAAAATGTTCTGCAAAAATATAAAGCTCAAGGAGGGTGAAAGGTTTTCATATGAAAAGCGGTTCTTGCCTTTTATTTAAGGAGTTTTCGTTACATAGACCACCAGCATTGACAAGCGCAGAGAGAGCTGTGTTGGCTACATAGGGGATGGAGGCAGCCTCTATGTGACTCAATGATTTTGGCTTGTAGGAAACCTATAAAAAACAAAACGAAGACAAGAAAAATAAAAAAAGCTGTCACAACAGGACTAAAAGAGCTGACACAAAAGCAAGGACTTTCTGAATAATATATTTTTTTTTAAGTAAAAAGAAAAAACGGGCCAATATATTTGTCTGTAATTACTGACACAGCAGCTCCTACCACTAAAGAAACCTAATCCTAATTGACTACACAGCAGGGTTGCATTATGCAAAATCACTTGAAATAATGCTTCTACAGCCCATTTTAATATTCCGTATGGAAAACAATTACTTATAATTAATCTTTAAACACATGCACTTCTGGTATACAACACTCTGTATATCTCACCTCATACTCTGTTAAAGTCACATATTCTGCCAGGCTGCCTTGTTTCCATGGTGGAATAGCAGCCCACACCTAGAGGACCAACATGACATTTAACAAGGTGAACACAACTGAATTTACCCGCCCACTCATGGTGTCTTAGTCTGCCTAATCAGCTATCTCTTAGAAGACAGTTCCTGCTGTTCATCATAATTAACTGGCTTTAAAGGATATTTTTAAGTGAACGCATTGCCGCAGCGAACGATGCGTTGCAGGGAATATTTGTGTCCTTCTGTTCTTTAATCATGTTCACTTGAAGCTGAATTTCCAAAATCACATTTCGGAAGATCCTAATGTGGACATGTGGGAGACAACACAGTAGGCGTCAGTAATTATTATGAGTCACCTTAACGTAAGAACCGACCAAAGATATTCATTTAGTTCCAAGAAAGGACCATGAATAATAACAGTGTAACCTCTGTAGCCTCAGGATGTTCGTCTAAGTATGTATCATAATAGGCCTTTTGGGGTGTGTAAAAAAGGTTCCTTTAAGGTTTTTGCCAATATTGAAGCCATGTCACCAACTCCAAATGTGGGCAAATTAGTGTGTAGGTAAAGAAAAAAAAAACTCCCAGTCTAATATTTTTGGGGTTTTGTCTTTTTTATTTAAATCATGATCAGCTCATGATTAGAGTATTGGTTGAACTTGGAACTCATAAAAAACATGACCAAAAGCAACCCAAGAACACAATGAACAGGAAACTCCAGGAGAACCTGTTACCCCAACCACAGTGAGACGAGTTTTAAATCACCAACCGAGGGAGTGCTCTACAAGAATTGACAACTGCTGCCGACATGGAGAAGTCTAATACCTTCTGGAGAAAACCTTCAAGGTCAGATGTGATCATTATTTAGCTTTTTAACAGAACGAAAGTGACTTTTAAGATATAAAAACACTGTAAGGAGTCCGCAACATGAAACTCTGGAGTTACAAGTGGTTCTTAATACCATTACCTTAAGGTGACATTACCCAGTGCATTTCAATTGAAAAGCTTTTTTTTTTAGGGAAAAACATAAAATATATTAAAGCAGTAACAGACTGGTTGATAAGTGTAGACATATCTAGACATAACCTATTTTTAAATCTACCTTTTGATCCCATTTCAGAATTCCTAAACACCTTCTGAAACACATAACACCATCTATGTCAAATTGGTTTAATCTGAAACATAATTCAACTGTCCTTTTCGGACATTTTCAGCCTCTAAAGCCATAATTTGCATATAGGTTATAAAATATCACAAGGATAGCAATGTAATATAGTAGGAGCCACGAGAAAGAAATGACTGAAATGACTAAATCAAATCAAACTTAGTTTATAAAGCGCTTTTGAAACACAGTTTCTCAAAGTGGTTTACAGATTTAAAATGACCCCACAACCCCCCCTTCAAAAACCTAAAAATCATCATCTCAACTACACCCCCTCCCAACCCAACCCATCAGCCATACACACACACATACTTAAAAGCTACAAAACTAAAACTAGTCAGGGAGGTTGCCAAGAGGTAAAACAAAATTATACTGAAAAAAACTAGAATTCCTGAGAAGTTCAACATTTAATCATGAACTATGGTGGATTATTTCAGATGTAACCATCTTCTTGGGTTTTTTTTGTGGAATTTCTGTTTTGTGTAAACATTAACAAAATTATAAAAAATGTCAAACACCAGTCCAGTTTCTGCCATAACTGTCTGGTGTCAGCATAGAGCTGAGGAATTTTACTTACTTTGTAACTTCACAGCAGGTGAAAGCAGTCAGCCAAATTAACAAGAGAATCAGTGCATCTGAAGAAAATAAACTTTAAACAGCGCATACCCAAATCCAAAGCTACATCTCACATGAAATATGTGGAGTCCCTTAACAGAGCTGTAGATAAGAAAACTAATGGTTTGAGAAACTTTGAGGACTATTGTAAGGTAGTATGGGGTAACCTTGGCAAATTAAGATGTGGTATGTTCCTATACTTCTGCTTAAAGGAGACATATTATGAATAAATCACTTTTCCTGGGATTTGGGTTGTTATTGTGTGTATCTGGTGCATATACATGCATATACATTTTGGGGAAAAAAACATCCATGCTGTTTTGAGTGAGATATGATTTTCTTAATTGATCCTGCATTCAGTCTCTGATTGAGCTGTTCAAAATCTGTCCGGCTTTCTACGTCAAAAGCCGGAATATTGGAATATCCACACCTCCTCAGAGCTGCCTCCACCCACCAGGTGATTGCTGTCTCCACCCACCAGGTACAGCAGTAAACAACAGTTTACGATTGGAAAGCCCTTGTTCAGATTAGGAAACACCATGTTGCAGCTCCACACAAAATGCTCCGTTTTTGGCTGCTCAAAAGAGCTCAAAACACTTTATCGGGTCCCAGTGGAAGAGGACAGAAGAGCGGCATGGGTTGACTTTATTTTTTATGGTAAGATGCTGGCGGTAAGAGCAGGGAGGACGGGAGAAGAAGCAACTGCGGAGTAGAAGGGAAACGCGCCGCCAAACTGAGCTGCTGAGAACCGGTCAGAAGATGTGAGATCTGCCGCAGAAGAGCAGCATAGGTTGGATTTATTTTTGATGGTAAGATGCTGGCTGTAAGGGCGGGGGAGGCTGAAGACATTCCGCCGAACGGAGCTCAAAGAGCGGGGTCTCTGCGCTGCTAGAGAGCTGGAGTCAGCTGATGAAGCTGGAAGGCTTTAGAGTCGGCATCTCAGGAAGATAGAGTGCCAGGTAAGCAGTTAAATCTATTATTTTAACTTGAAGTAATTTCTTCAATAACCATTCAGAAGTATTTTTGCTGAATTCTCTGAGTATCAGGTTCTCACACAGAAACATTGGGGAGTGGATTTATTAGAATAAAAATATTTTGAGTTAATTTTCAATTAAATCAAAAATACTTGTATTGATCCCATGAGGGGAAATTCAGTAGTTTACAGTAAAACCTGTCCACAGATCCAGGTCACTGAAGAGCAGTGCTCCCATCTGTATTATTATTGTTAACACCGACAGAGTAATTGCAACCTATGGTGTAAAAATTTTTATCATGTCTTGAGTTATTTATCTGAGTTGACCACAGTGGTCACCATATAAACTCTGCATGAGTGCTGATTTCAACTATGAAAGTGTTATTTCTGCACTTTTAAATTTGCTGTGCAGGAGACTCCCCTCCTACAGGAGCAGATTCTGGTTCAAACATGTTTGGTTGAACTGATTTTTTTCTTGTATGGTTTAATTCCCTTTTTTGTGTGTATGGTTGAACTACTGCAGCAGCCATGTCCATAACTTTCACACATAGTGTCATTATGTGAGTGTTTGGCGTGAGCAAAGATTGTAGAAGCGTTGGGTGTGGCCAAGTTAACAGCAGCTCATTAATATGAAATGATCAGCAGAAAACGGCACAATCTGCAAGGGGCTGAAACAGAGAGAAATACAGGTTGGTAACTATTGTTTCCTACAAGTTATTTCCAGGAAACAACTTCAGAAACATGTTTTCCGGAACTCTTAGACCTATTTTAAATTGTGGAAAATTAGTCAGAATATGTCTCCTTTAAGGAGATAACATAGTGTTTACAAATCATGTTGGCGCTTTAGCAAAGGATGTACATTCAAATACAACCATGTTGCCGCAGTTTTTAAATATACCAGATAGATAGATCGATATATTCCATACTTGTACAAATCTGAAATCAATTTGAATACTTTCCAGACTGCCTGGAAACAATGGCACATTTAAATTAATAGAATTTTCAAAGACAGATTTAGATGAAAGTGCTTACCTCATCCCCTGGAGCAAAGTGAGTAACCCCTGACCCACAGTCCACTACTACACCTGACAGATCACGGCCCAGAATGAGAGGAAACTCATCGAAGCTGTTTATCAGAGACCAAGGATCCCTCCTTAAGTTAAGCAATGCAGCCCCATAGCCACCTAAAGGTGATTAAGATATCAGAGTTTGGTTAATAACCTCAGATCATGCTGAATTATTATTGCCAATGCCAGGGTAGCACTCACCCCTCATATTTAGATCCAGAGGGTTGAGACTAGCCGCACTGACTTTTATCATCACATCATGCGCAAAATTAATAGTCGGGATGCGGATATCATCTGTGTGCCTCAAAACTCCACTAGATCCATACTGATCAATGACCCAAGCTGACATGCTCTGCAACCTTGAGGACGAACTGCAGATATTTCTGCAACTAGTCCGGGCTAATGTTTTGCTCCAGCATGCAGCTTTCCCATTGAACAATAACAGAAGCCTAGTTGATGCCATAGCTCCGATACAGCCCTTTTAAACCACTACCAGCTACAAGGTCAGTTTTAAAAATAAATATGTCATCTACAGCTGCCTACTTGATACCAAGATAGCAAACTACAGGACGAAGCTACACGGCTAATATTAGCAACTTCAGCTGGTCGCCGCAAAAATACACGCCATAAGGTTGAAAACTGACTAAATCCATCAGCGACGCTCCACCTGTGCACTACTGTTGTGTAACATTTTAATAAAGATCAAGTATTAAGCTTGAACTTGCAGATGAAACGGTTCAGCCAAAAGTTACCAAACGACGTACCCTCTGAACTCAAGCACGTAACCAATCAGATATTAGTAAGCACAAGCTGTGTCCAATAGTATGCAAGAATTGGTTGTGACGTCATATGTTTTGATTGTAGAGCCTCTTCCTCCTTCACGTCTGATTATCTCTATTCATATATTTTTATTGGTTGTATAGCTGAACAATATGCCACAGTTCTAACAATTTTGAAAAACATTACAAATTTCCAAAGACAAGTTTACGTTGTAATGTGTAGCCTACTGCAATTTGCACATTATTATGTTTCATAAATTCAAATGAGTTTAAATATTAGCGAACCGGCAATGAAGAGTCAACAAAGACGAAAGAAAAACTTAAAGAAAAACAGCAATTTTTTCAAAACTAAATGCCAATTAGAAATTTGTTGGGAAAGACCAATTACTAAATTTCCAAAGCAAGCTAGCTCAATAAATAAATAAATGCTCCTTAATAACATTTATTTTGTGGAGATAAAAAAAACATATAAATAAATAAATTGGTTCTGCTGTATTTGTCTAAAAACCTCAGCCAATAAAATGGCTTGCTCCTAATACAACAATTTGACCATCTGGTTGTCTGACTCGATGGACAATGTCATAGTCTTTGCTCCTTGATTTTAGAATGCTGTGCTCTTAAACAGACTCCAAGCACTATGTTCATATGTCAACCCCTGTATTTTTTTATCTTACTTTATTTTGTTAATACACTGTAAGCCCAAAATGTTTTAAAAGCAAACAAATGTTGTTGATTTGTTTTGTTTTTCCTTGAATTAGTTATTTTAGAAATTGATGTAATCTTCAGTTCAAATTGTAATGTATGACACATTGTAAATTGAAATGAATCTTTAATAAAAAAAAGACATACTGGACAAGCGCACTTCCGCAGTTACGTGGCTCCTCCACTTATCATAGGCTGCTGCATTTTGCAATAGAGGAAGATTGGTGAGAGAGGTTCTCCCCTAAATAATGTCAGGAAAGGAGGAACAGCCAGCTTCTATCACCTCAACTTTAGGAAAAACTACAAGACTCCAAAAAAAAAAAAAAATACTATTTGAAGTCATGGAAAACAAAAGATGGGGGGGGGGGGGGGTGACTGCAACTGGTGTTTTGTACTCTTTGGTATGCTGTGGCAATGTGTCTTCCCAAATCAGTTGGGCGTGGCCCAAGGGTGATAGCTGATGGGAGGGGTGAGTGTTCTCTGACTGTGTTTATGTTTTAAGCTAGTTTCTTTTTTTTAAAAGCAGTTCTAACCCTAAAGGGGGTTTTACAGTCGCAATTTATCATTCTGATGTTGTACAATAACAAAAACGTGGTGAACTTAAGTATTTTCTCCAAAACAGTAAAATGCTATGCTTTTTTTTAAATGGTACCCTGTCATTCCGATAAAATATTGTAATTTATGTTTCCTCCAGAAGAAATATGCCATCTCCATGCAGGTAGCTTCTTGTTTAAGTCAAAACTACTTTGTTGGCCAGCAGCCTTTCATATTTATGCTAAACTCACTCTAATGAGGAATGTGGCATTGGTGTTCCAGCATCTTTCAATGTATGATACACCTCTATGGTTTTTGGGCCGTCTTTGAACACCCAAACACATTTTCATTTGTTAGAGATAATTGTTTTGTTCAAATTTGTTAAATTTGTGAAGTTTTCCAATTGACAATGATCCCAAACACATTAAATGTTTTCGGAATGGTTAGAGCAGGCTAATATTCAGATTCTGTAAATGGACCTGACCTTAACCCCATTGTAGTTTTTGTTTTAAATGTGACATTTGCAAATTCCAAGTTTCCAGCTGTTGAATACAGTGAGTTGTGCATTTAGAGTCTCTAGGAGTGCAAAAAAGCATAAATTAGTTACTCGAAGTACTGTACAAATATTTTTGTATACTGTTAAGCTTCAAAAAGACTAATGCTCAAATGACGACAAACTTTATTTTTGACATTCATTTATTGCCTATTAGTCATTGTGCTTATGTTAGTGCTTGCCTATGTGCTATGCATTTTAATTTCCCAATGACACGTCTTTTTATTAGTTCTTTCATATAAACAATATTGCATCATTTTATATATTTTTTGTCTTGGATAATGGATGATTCTATCCCATTCAAAGACATTAACTTAATTTCAGCAGAAACTAAACATACAAAAACAAAACAAAGAAGCTTAAACCTATTAATATTCAGGAGGCCTATAGCAGTGGGGATAAAATTATTCATAAGATCGTGATTATGATTAGAAGGACTCTTCATAAGATCAAATAAAATATAGACAACCTTTAGAATCCTTTTTATGAAACTATCCTACAGCAACAGAGTATCTTAAGTCGGAGGCTTTTTCACTTTCGCTGCAGCACAGACTGCTACAGGAAATCCTTCCTCCCCACAGCCATCATGATCTACAGTGACTCCTTGAAGAATAGTTATGTAGTAGTTAGTTAGTTATGAGCTACAACAACACTTAATTTCCCTCTGGGATCAATAAAGTGTTTTTGAATTTAAATTGAATTTGAAAAGTATTCCTAAAACAAATTTGTGGCATCACTATTTTATCATATCTCTATCAAACTACAGAAATGGCTTAATGGGGTAGGGTGTAAAGTTCTGCAGTCTGGAGGCGGTCTGGGTATGCATTTAAAGAGACAAGCACCAAAACAAGACTCCTCACAAAAAAAGTGGAGCCTGTAGAGCTACAATAATGAGAAATTCAGAACCTAAGAACTACAGTTGCATTATATATATAGACCACAACTGAGTGATTTAAATATCAAAAGGAAAAAGTTAAAAGTGTGCTATATTAACTTTAGTGGTAGGTATGTGGCTAAGTTAAATGAGCTCTACCAATTCTCAATATCCACCTGGTATGAGGTCAGGACTTTGTTGATTACTTAAAAAGCAGTGTAGTTTCAAACAACTTCCTAAGGGATCTATATCCAAATATTGTATGTACAGTAACAATAAGCGCCAAATTAACCCCAACTAGTATCTCGGCTTGAAATCTATAGAAAATCATTGGAAAAATGAAAAGATTAGCCTCAGAACAAGGATGCCGTCAAAAATCAAACACCGAAAACCTATTTTAAGAAAACAATAATCAAAGAGACCAGTTATAAATGAAAGACCTGATCAGTAGTTGTATTGACTGATGCGACATAAATAAACCTCTTGGTTGAATAAAAGAAACTTAATATACAATTCTGACAGGGAGATGAAGAGTTTTGTGATCGATTTTGAATGCATTTCAATTAATGCCAAAGATGAGTGTATGTAAACCTCTGTCTGTAACTGGTACCATCACAAACTGAAACTATGAAATCCATTTCCAAATAAGTTTCTAAAACAATTAAGTCCATTCAGTACTAGTTTTTCCCTCATATTATAAAAAGGAAAACACATGAAATATTCATGACAGCATGCTTGAGAGATTCCACAAGCAATAAATTCACTACTGAGTGCCCCATCAAGTATGTGGATACAAGCCAGATTGCAAAAGCTATTGAAGGGGGCAGTGAAAGAAAAACAGGAGATGAGCTGAAAACTTAATGTTTATGTTTCATGAATTCACAAGGGACTATAATCAGATTGGTTTAAATGCTTACATGATGCCTGTTAGAACACAGCATTTGCTGTGTGTCTTATAATTTTAATAGGGGAAAGTCATATTTATTCCATAATGTTTCAATATCTTTAACATAGGTCTTTGTAAGTTGTTACCTTTTAAATACTAAGTGAATTTAAATCAAACCAATAGTGTAAGTAATGCCCATTACATAATTTACCCTCATATAATATATCTATTTGCAGGACTTGTGTAAATGTACAGGAAAATTTAATTATGTTTTCCCAAGAATTCAAAAGCTGGTAAAGTAAGATCAGTGGCAGCTCAAATACATAGATACATTAAATTAAATTTGTATCATAAGGGATGAGGCTTAATGATGTTTTCTTTTGTTCCAGACACTGAGGACAGAGAGGCCTACATGTTCCTGATTCAGCACAGAACCAAGTAACAAACAGCTATGTCATTATCCCCACAAAACTCCCAGACGAAAGAAGACACTGTGAAAATTGGGTGCTTTGTCTCTACTGGATCATTATAGTGGGTCTGCCTAATGATATACACCAGTTTGGCACATTAAAAAAACTTCAGTTTCATCATGCTGAGAGCAGATTGTAACATCTTACAAATATCGCCCTCTCAAAAATAAAAAACCTCAAATTATTACTAATTAGTTTTATTTTTTCAAAAAGGGATAGACTTAAAATGTAGCCCTAAATATGTATATTAAGGGGTTATTTCTTTTAAAAAAAAGAAACAAAAGAAAACCCCCAAGGATAGTTTTTCTAGGTCCACAGTCTGTCTTGATACCTGTGGCCCATCTCATGTGGCTGCTCTAAAAATAATAGCTTTGGTCTAATTTCATTTATTGGTCATGAAGGAAGGACAGTTTGTTGCTAAGAAATAACACTCCGTGGGTCTCCATGCTTTCCTTCACAATGAAGATAAACAGTGTCTTGCAAATGTTTTCATTTCGCTTAAACTTCTTCAGTTTCTCATGTTTCATCCAAAAACTTCAATGTATTGCACTCAAACATTTATGTCAGTAACATGGACAAGGGCATAATTGAAAATGGAATGGTAAATAATACATGGTTTTCCAGTCTGTCTGTTCATGTTTTTACAAATAAATACGTGAAAAGTATTGCAATGCATTTGTATTCCAAGTATCCAACACTTCTAAAAGCTTTTACCATGCAGAAAATTCAACTTCAGAATTTTCTTTCTTTCTTTTTTCTAGCAGAAGAGCTAAAGCTCAGATGGACTGGATGAAGGTTGTCTCGAAGGCAGTTTTCAAGTTCTCTAGGACAATGGTTTCCCACCTAGGGTCCAGGTCCCTAGAGATTGCAGGGGGTCTGCAGAAAAGTTCTGTGCTGAGGTTGTGAGGTTACCAAAATTAGATTTGTAAATATTACATGCATAAAATCCAAAAAAGAAAATCCTAAATAAAGACTACATCATACAACAGATTAAGAAGAAAAAACTTAAATTAATGGGGTTTTTTTTTTTGTGCAAACAAAGGGTTGTAAATAATCACTTTTCATTCACGTGGGTAGGAGATGGGGGACCCAGACAAGTCTGTTTTAAGCCAATGATTTGCTTTGATCTACATCAGGGATCTGTAATCTGGAGAGGGACCCAACTGCAGTTACAATGGCCGACAAGGGTGCCTCCATATATCCAATCCAAATCAGAACTCCCAAGCGGAAACTGACATAAAATAAAAAGAAGAAAAGTACCAAGCAGAGGTTTCTTCTTTGTGCAATGTACATATTGCTTATTTGGTGTCCATACCCAATTATTCCTGTTCCGCCTTTCTTGTCTTTGATTGGCTAGCCAGGTGGATTTATTGCTAATCCTAACATTTGGGAACCATTACCTACCCCTAATCTGAGTCATTTTCTAATTCTAACATTTGAGGAGCATTACCTAAACCTAACTTCACTTTTTTCCTAAACCTAATATTCAAAAACCAGTGCCTAAACCTAATGTGATCCATCTGTTTATTTTACACATTTAACATTTAGGAACATTGATATCCATAAAAAGTTAACCTTACAATTATGGATTTATGGTATTTAACTAACTTCCACTTTGGACTTCTGACATGGTTTGGTTATATGGTTCAATGTTAACATCAGGAAATAAATCTGTAATTGTGGAGAGCATGCACAGCTACCTCCACTAATGAGTTAGCATTAACTAAAGTCTGAAAACATTACTTTAACTGAATAATTCCGCTTTTTAACTCAGCAGTAACTTATTTCAAAATGTACTGAAACTAAACAGTAAACCAACATGCATTAAGCAACATGAATACAGTGCACTATGGCTGAGCTGACATCCGAAGCAGAATGTAGGAAAATTCCCACTACATCTTATGAACTTAATCAAATCCACTTAAAGCCAAAACTTCAATTATAAGAATATACCCATAATTCAACAATTGAATTTCCACAGCAGAGAAATAGTAAAGTACTGGTGATTATTTTAAGGTATATTTTTGGTGTCATTAGGCAGAAGACTACTTTTTTGTTTACTGATTTTCAACAATGATTAACATCTGGCACAAGAAAATGTTTATTTTTGCATAAGTTGTTATTCTATATTTTAAAACCTATATTTAGACATGATGATGGATGGAGAAAAAATTATGTTTTTATTTTTTAAATGACAAGAGACTTCCTATAGTAGATTTCTTTTTTAAATTAGGGGTGTGATGAACATAAAAAAAGAATCTAATTGTTTAGAGGCTTTGTAATAAATTAATCTTAATTGATCAAATTTTAAAAGTACAAATATTTTAGCCCAGAAACCCCATTTATTTAAATATGAATGGTTTTTGGAGGACAACAATCAATGGAAATTTGCAGCTATGTTGGGGGAGAAACAGTCGGTTGAGTGAGAACCCGCATTTGAACCAGATAGTGCTAGCTAGCGTTAGCTCCGAGACATCATATAAGCGACTTCTGATTTGTAGGTAATTTAATTGTGAATTTTTATAATAAGAATCTCAAATCAGTTGAAAAACACAGTCAACATGCACAACATTAGTTATCATTTAAATTGAGGTCGAGCATGTGAGTAATTCAGGGTGTAAGACAAAGCAGACCAGAAAATATTTTTTATTGCTCAATAGATTTTTATTATTATTATTTTATTTTCGGCCAGAGGACTCATGGGGCAACAGGAAGGGGAAGAGATTTAGGCTCCCCATTGACAGGAGGGTATCCATGGACCATAAGTCGAAGGGCGTGACTTAGACTTAGCCAGATGGTTTATCTTTTTGCGGTTCATACGTAAAGCTTCTACTTTGACTTAATGTAAAAGAACAGCAAAGTGGCAGGGTGCATTTCAGCCCAATCACAGCGAGGTGTAACTTAAATTACTTTTTAACTTTAATTATTTTTTTAATGTGCTAATTCTTCTATAATTAATTAAGTAAAGATAACTTTATTTTAAAAAGTCATGTAACATTTGCAGCTCTAAATGGGGTTTATTTAGCTGGACTGAGGGCAAATGGCTCTGAATTGTTTAAGGTTGCAGACCTAATCTAAATCAGTGGTGTCCGGGTCAGTCTTTAGGGGCTGGTGCTCTGCGTGTCATAGATAGTTTCCTGGTTCATGTTGTCTCAAAAGAATGAGTGTTCATTCTAATCCATCAGAACTTGAGGATATGCAGGGCAGACATTTGAACCACCTCTATTAAATCTGTGCAGGAAACTGGGTGATTTAATCTGGAATTGGACAAGCTAGATCCAACAATTCTGTTTCCTTGTCCCTGCTTAAAGCAAAAGCATCCTCAAAGTATGATGCTGTAACACCAGATTTCACCATGAAGTTGGTGTGCTCTGGGTGATGTGCAGTGTTAATTTTCCGCTCTCATAGTACTTTGTTTCTAGGCCAAAAAATATCTTAGCTGGTTTCAGGCAAACTACATGATTTCTAATTGCTTTCTTAAACAATAGGGTTCTTTTTCCCACCCTTTCATGAAGGCCAATTTGTACAGTGCACAGCTACAGCAATAGTTTCCCTATCAATAGCTTCTCCCACCTATGCTCTGGATCTCTACAATTCTTCCAAGGCCTGCATATCTCACTTTCCAGAATTTTTTTTTATGTAAAACAATTTGAAGCCCATGTGTCATTTTCCTTCCCCTTGACCATTGTGTACTACTTTGTACTAGTCTATTACAAAAAAGATCCAATAAATTCCCAATAACTTTGAAACCACAAACTTTGGAGTGAAAACTATTTTAAATGTTCGTTCAAAGTATAATACTTTTGCAAAGCATTGTATAGTAATAATATGATAAGAAAACAAAATCATGATTTATTTACTTCATTTGTTAACTCAAACTTTAATGTTGTATTAGTATCATCTTCCCAAAAACAAGTAAAATAGAGGACAGTTGTTCTGATTTCCTGCAAAAGTCCAGTTGAATGAAAGGCCACTTGTTGCAGGATAATGAGCACATAACCACTGTTTATTATGTGACAGGCCAGTTCCCCAATGAACTAACGGGTAGAAAGAAAACAGGACTTTGTACTGCATTCTCTGTGTATTTTTAGAAGGATAACTTGGTGTTCTCATTTTTTATTCTTATGGGAAGGTGCTCAGTAAGAATGTGCTAGATGAATTTAAGAAAACTAGGTGTAGTGGAACATGAGTATTAAAAGTACATATCAAAAAGTGATGCAGATACAGGTCCCTTTTTCTAAAATAAAAAAATAGATTATTTTTCCTGTCTCCGAACTGACTTTCTAAAGGGAACCTTGAAGATCTTTGGTTTCCTCCTTTCCTTATTTTGCTGTCCAAATTGTGATAAATTGTAAACATTGATAAAAACAATCTGTCTGAAGTGAAAAGTAAAGTGCTTTGAAATTAAGTATTCATATGCCCTTTCAACATTTTCACACAATACAGCCAGAAACTTTATTTGTTTGTTGTTGTTGTTTTTTCATGTACACAAAGCAGTGCATCCTTGTCATCCACACCCCAAATATGGTGGTGGCAGCATCACTCTGCTTTCTTTAGCAAGGTTAAGAAAACTAGGAAGTTGATGAGAATATGGGTTGAGCTAAATGCAGCAAAATATTAAAAACTTAGTTGTTGATTCATTTTACAATAGAACAACCAACTATAGATCAAGATTGAAAATGTAAGTATTTAGGTTAATGCATATTTGTAACTCTCCAAATTACTCAGGCAATGTCCAAAAAGAAATCGGATTGAATACCAAAAGTGTTCCAACTGTAAAAGCAGCAAATGGTGGTTCTACAAAGGATTTGGTCAAGCAGGATGTAAAAATATATTCACAGAATAATTTTGTGTTATAAGTTTCCATTACTATCTAAATACTAGACAGCAAAAAAAAATTATCTAAACATTTTAAGTATTAAAAACTACCTTTAACTCAATCAACCATGGCCTTATTTATTAGGTTTGAAGCCACTTGGAGTCCTTCGGGAGAAGTTTATATTCCCGATCAGCACATATCCATATCATGGGTGTTAATGGGGCACTTAAAATGCAGCCTCTAAATAAGGCATAAGGTACAAAACACCTACATTTCATCAATATTTTATTATAAATTGCTACTATTTCCCTGTGAGTGAGGCTTTTAATCCAACCAATTCTAATTTACAGTACAGTAAGCAGCTAATTCAATGACATTGTAGCCATTCGCCATTACAGTTGTACTGTGAGCATGTTTGGTCATTTAGTTTGTGTAATTAGGAAACATGCAAATGCAAAACATGTTGATGTTTGCAGTGGCAAGTTCTGTCTAACCGACTGCTGTAAAGCACAGAGTGAAAGCCCTGCTCAGGCTACAACCGGGATGTCACATGGCAGTGACGTAATTGAAATTGTGTGTCAGTGAAGTTGGCTCTAAAACCTGTAAAACAACCCTACAGAAAACAACAAAGCACCTCTGAGATGGTCTGAACTCTGAGGGGAATAGTGCTAGCGATTCATAACAAACATTGTTGAAACGAAGGAATTTTGTGGCACTTGCCGTGCCCCCATGACTCCCATTATATGGATATATGCTGATTGCGAAGGAATCTAAACATCTCCCGAAAGACTCCAAGTGGCTCTATACTTGTCTGGGAGAGTATATGAATGTAATGCATGCTGTAAATAAGTTCCAGGTTGCAAAAAATGCTACTTCCTCTTTAATGTCATTATCTTATGTGTCTGTTCAGTGCTACCGGTGTAAGGCTTTATTTGTTTTTGCATCTATACCATTTTGTCCTATAAAAAGTATTACAAGTTGCTTCAGTATTTTTTAGATTGTCTAAATATGGCACATTATTTATTTCTAATAAAGGCAAATCTTTTACTCATCAGGAAGAGGACAAAGCACATAAATGCACTGATGTAAAACTTGGTGAATACCGACATAACATATTGCCATTTTACTCAGCTGAGGACTTTGACAAAGTGCTCCACAGAATGGATGGTAATGAATTTGTCGTCTCATAATGAATATGGATGTAAACACTAGATATGGCAATGAGACGACCTTACCAACCCTTACTCAAGGAAGAACAAAACTGTGGAAATTCCAAACCAGAGCAAAAGGAAAAATTCTGCCTGGATTACTGCTCAAAAACAGATTTACAGCACTCTGTTCCTCCAAAGGACAATTAGGCCCCAAACCCCAGCCAAGGTTGCCAGAAGAAATCCAGGTCTATGCAGTGGACACACAAGAAAGTATGAAATCTCCCACCAAAAGTTATTTTTATTCATGATGGTTCAATAAAGGAAATGTAAAATTTCTGCAACAAAAAAACTAGAAGTAATATGGTGAGATATGCTTCAGGAAAAAATCCTGACAATCATAAATCAACACACAAAGCTGGAAAAGCTTGTTATCAACACAGGATCTACTGACGTACCAAAAAAAAAAACAGTCAGAGATTTTGAAAAGGGATTTCACTGATCAAGAACATCTGCACTGACCATACAATGCAATTTCGATTTATGAACCATTTAAAAATATTTTGTGGTGCAAAACTTCTCAGATAGAAATCACATGTGGGGTGCCCCAGGGCTCCATCCTGGGGCTCCTCCAATTTAATATTTACATGCTGCCTCCCACTAAGCCAGGTTATAACAACCAATAAGATTATTTACCATAACTACGCGGATGACACTCATTACTACACATTACAATGTCACCAGGTGACTTTGAATCAGGAGTCGCATTAACCAAATATTTTCTGTATTTTACCAGTTTTTTTAGAACGGTGACAGATTCATCTGAAGGCTGTCTGTCATTTTTAGAGATTAGTATTAACACCTCCCTCTGACCGCTTTAAATAATGCATAGTTGCTGTTTTTTGTTGTTGTTTTTTTACTCTATGCACAAAGTAAATAAATTCCCTCCATTATTATTCCACTTCTCCTTAAAGGGTCGTGGGGGTCTGGTGCATATCTCCAGCGGTCATAGTGCGAGAGGTGGGATGCACCCTGGACAGGTTCCGAGTCCATCCATCCCAGTGCACCCGATTAGATGTGCTCCACAATGTGTGCCAATGACAGGTGTGTTGCTGCACCGGCTGTTCCTTTAACAGCAGTCGTTCTTCCAGTAGTTTAAGGGGCAGGAGACGGTTTGTTCTGAATGTCTTTGATTTCTAGTCGCTTCAATAGGAGAGTCTTTCCTCATGTTAAAACTTTTTTGTCTGAAGTGCGGGACTGAAGCGTGGATTCTGCCTGCAGATCAATAGTTAAAACTCCATGAGCGGTAATCTATTCTGTCCGAGAAAAAAATCATAACTCATATCAATAAATTCTGCAACAATCTGACTGTTAGATTACAAAAAAATAACATTTATGTTCCTTGCCATGCAGGAACCACATCAGATATTGCAACAATGAATTCACTTTTTATGTGTAGTTGTCTTATCAGGTTGTTTTGGTTGAACACTACTTAATAGATACTATTGAATAGGTATTAACTCATCAGACGATTGCTGGAGATAGACATGCCCCCCCCCCCCCGCCTAATAAAAAAAAAAATGTTTTGACCCTGCCCATCAAAATGATGGCGGAAAAAAAGTGTTTAGCAAAAACCTCTGTTTTGAACCTATCCTAACCATAAGTGAATCCATTAAGCAAATTAATGGATGATATACATACAATAATTTTCTCTAGCTGAATTGAAACAAAACGGAAGTAATTATCTTTGGACCTAAAGACACACGAGCAACAGTTTGCACACTGGTTTTAGTTGATGCAGTTAGACACTACTGATCAGGCCCGAAATCTAGGTGTAATAATGGACTCAGACCTGACCCCCAGGGTCACATAAAAGCGATAGCAAGGTCTATCATCTGAAGAACAATTGTAGTATTAAAGGACTGATGTCCCAGTGGGACCTCAAAAAACTCATCCATGCATTTTTCTTTAGTTACTTTAGCCAAATTCTACAGGATCAGTTCCAGCCTGACCGTGACCCAAAGCTGAACAAACTAATATGGTATAGAAATTAAGTGAAAGGGTGCTGTTAAAAGATTTCTGACAGTTTACACCTAGTGAATAGTATTTACACAAACGTCAACCTCATTTGTGCAGCCAGTCCACCCCTTGTTTTGTCTGTGATTGGATCAGGCATTCCAATAGGGATTTTCTAAAAAAAAAAATACGAACAGTTGTTACAATCAGAGTTCAGAAAGTAGTTCCTGACTCACCCACTTTTGTAAAGCAAATTAGTTTTGCTGGACATGTTGTGTAAGGGTGTGCATTTTCTTAAAAAAGATCTCAAATCACACTCTTTTCTCAAGATTAAACATCAGCTTGATACTAGTAGAAGCAAATCTGTGTGATTTAGATCTGATTTGTCTCATTTTTTGTTTGATAATTCAGATTTTGTAGAGTCACTTTTTACAAAGTTACTTTAGCTCAGATATTTTATGCAAGTCTAAAGGTAACTTTGGGCTCTATGTTATAAGCATCACGAGTGTTGTGTTGTTTCAGACAAAATGTATGCAGTGCCCTTTAAAAATATCCATACTGATTGAACTTTTCTTTTGAATTTTTCTGTCATTTTTGAGTCAATACTTTGTAACATACTTAGCTATGATTACAGCTAAATGCTTTTGCGGTATATCTCTCTAAGTTTTGAGCAACTAAAAAGGCTAAGTGTGCAAGCCTGATCAAGACCTAGAGGAAAAATCTGATATCTGTAGTGCTAAAAACTATATTTCTATTGTTTAAAATACTTATCTTATGCAGCAGAATGCCAACTAATTACTCAAATATCATATAAAATACTATAATCTGTATACTGACTTTTCAGGTTTTCAGGTTAAGAGCTTTGACATACTGGAATCAAGATACCTACATATTGATACGATGTAAGTTCATGAATCCTTTCAATTGACAAGTTAACTATCACCTATGTCCTTTTCAGAAATTCAGTCTAATCCACTTGGAACTTTAATTAGGGAATCACTGTGGTGCAAATACAACAAAACTTTCCCCACAGCTCACAGCCTCACACCTAATTGGGCAACATTCTGAAAATGAGGCACATTCATTACAGAAATGTCAGTGCCTGCTGGTGGAGTGTGGGAAGAAGAGAGAGGCCTTGGAGGAGGTGTGGAGGGGCTGCAACTTGAGCTGATGAGATATCATCAAGGAAAAAGGCTCCTCAATCTATTCAAGAGGCACAATTTAACAAACGAGCTGGGTGAAGAATCAACACAATATTTATTGTGATGGTTTAGGAAAAGCTAAAAAATTTACATCTTTTCAGGTTTTCTATTCAAATTGATTTTCTTGAAACATTGTTTATAAGGCATCAGTTGGTATGAGCTATCGCTGATAAGACGATTGCTTTCAGGAAAATCTGTCTGCATAAGAGCATTTATTTAAAACATTAGAGAAATACAGATATTGGGTGTAATTTTATGAAAACACACTTCAAGGATACTAAAAATCTTACTTGTTAGCCTCAAGCTACGATGGTGTCTGATTAGTTTGTATGGTTTGGGAGATTTCTTTAATGACAAAAGGTAATGGAATTGTAAAATCAAACATTTTGAAGGCATGGATATAAAAGCTAAACAGACATTTTAACTAAATTTAAATAAAAATAATTAAAAAGTGATTTCTAGCTAAGAAGAAAAGGAAACAGGCAGACAAATATATTACATAAATAGACACAAATTAGGGGCAATAAACTATATATACAGTATATATATATATATATATATATATATATATATATATATTATATATATATATATATATATATATATATATATATTATGCAGGTTTGGCCATTTCTAACAGTTACAGTACATCCAGTTGAATCAGATTTTTTTTTCATCATTAAAATAACTGTCTTCTCAAACTCTTAGTTGGTTGTGGCCACTGGTATTGAGCCAGGATCTACTAGCAGTTTCTTCCTGTTGTATGGGAGTTTTATTCTCCACTGTTGCTATATGCATGCTCATTATGAGGAATTTCATGTGAATTTAGCAACAAGCTAGTCCACCCTGCGCTGATCCGCCTGTGGCCTCTGTACTCTGTGGGACCCTGGATGCATACATCTCTTGCCTCCTCCATGTCTGTGTCGATTCCTGTAGGACGGATTGACGGTTCCTTACACCAGCTATCAATCACTTGCATGGGGAAACCTTATTCAGACCTGCATGCTCGCACACACATAGGTGTGGGGACATTGGTGTGGACGGGCATATCTTAAGCTGAGGTTATCATCATTAATTCAATTCAATTCAATTCAGTTTATTTATATAGCGCCATTTCACAACAGATGTCATCTCAAGGCACTTTACAAAAAGAGTTATTACAATACAATGTTTAGTGTAGAAATTACAGAACCAGTCTTGTTAGTTGTTAGTTAACCAAATTAGTTAGTTGTTCACAGGAGCTTACCAGAAACATTTGTATTATGTTCATTAATCCATGCTTGTGTGTAGTGAATGTGTAATTCTTACTTTATTCTACTAGATCCGAACTATTGGTTTGGTTCTGTACAGTTTGTTGTTTTTGTTTTGTATTACTGTTTCTCTGCTGTCCGGCAGAGGTGGAGGACTGGGATGTTTTCTTGTGTTCTTTGTTTGCCTCCCTGTCTTGTGTCGTCGGTTCGCGCCTCTGCTGGTCCGGTTTCTTTTCTTCACCTTCTTCCTTTCTCCCTTCTTGTCTCGGTTTAGTGTCCATGACGTCAGGAAATTGAACCCACAGTAATCACTAATAAAGATTTTTCATACATATACATCAAGTGGCGTACTACAGCGAAGCTGTAATACTCTGCTTGGGAAAGTAAAACTGTTGGGCTTGTACTTGGTACTCAGACACCAATTCTGAGTAGCATACTGCTAGACGGGACACGTAAAAAAAAAAAAAAGCTAGTCCACTGTCACTACATTTCTTCAAGAAGAGAATACTGCAAATAATTGATACAAAGCTGTCTGTTGTGTTTCCTTCGATTGAAATATTTTAAAGTGACTGGAATAATGCACTGAAGGATAAATTTGTATTTATGTAGGATAGAATTTAATTTTCATGTAAAATGCACTGAGATTACATATGTTGTGAATTGACTCTACATAAAAAACTGGATTGAATTGTACTGAGCCCCGCAGGGGACATGGTGGAGAAAATATTTTAAGGTGAGATAAAAAAAATAAATAAAAATAAATGGATTTTGCGAGATTCTTTTGCGTTATCTTTAGAAAGTTTTGTGTTATCTTGAGAAATGTTTGCGTTATCTTGAGAAACTTTTGCGATATCTCGAGAACGTTTCGAAAAGCCATTCCTGCATTTACAGTACAGTGTTACCGACTCAGTTTGCTGCAGCCTTGTGCACTCCTATGATGGAAGACACTCACAGACGGGAGAGCTTATTAGAGTTTTATTTTGAGATTGGCCTCAAATATCAGGACATAAAGTCAGTGCTTAGCTCTAGACATGGTTTTCATATAAGTGAAAGACATTGTCCACAGGATTTTGCGCACAAAAGGACTGTGGCGTCGTAAACAGCTTCTGAACTAGTGGACAATTACATGGCTATTGTTGGATGTGTGCAAAATGCAGAGAAAATGGACAATGTGTGAGAAAAGAGGACGTATGGCTGGTGTTGAAGGAGTCGGATTTTCTCAAGATAACGCAAAACTTTCTCGAGATAACGCAAAACTTTCTCGAGATAACGCAACAGTTTCTCAAGATCTCGCAAAATCCATTTATTTAATTTTTTCTCACCTTAAAATATTTTCTCCACCATGTCCCCTACGGGGCTCAGTAGACTTCTAGTTTGATGAATGGGCTGTAAAAACTGTAAAACTGCTTTCCCGTGTTAGGCAATTGTTCCAGGCAAATGGATCATGGTTAAGCATGGATCATTATGAAGGTTGATATGCACCGAGTTGAAGTGACTGCATGATAAGCCATTGTTCTTAAAAGAAACCCCTTTTTAGTTGTGAGTTTGAACAAAATAGATGAAGCTGTATTGAAAAATGAAAATTTAGGCACAAAATCTAAAAATATAACCACATTGAAACTGTTACTTGGAGCTTTTCAATAGTCTCATAAAACATTAAAAATATATATTTTCTATTTTTGAGTCGCACTCAGGCGTTCTTACCATTAGCTCCATGTTACTTGTTGAAAATGTCTGTAGGGAATTAATGTCGACAGCTTTCAGCTGATACAATGCTTCTGACAAGTGAGAGCAGATTGACAGTAAAGCATAGACTCTGTGATACCCTGCAAACCAGATGGCACTGATACTCTGTTTCTGCCTCCTGCAGTCATTGTTTGCAGGATTAGTTCATATAAATTGCAGTTTCCCATGATGAGGCTTCTCGTTTAATTTTGTTTGGATGTACATTTGGTGGAAGCAATTCCCAGCAAACATGTGCTTTGGTGCAGCATCAGGTGTCATTCTGAAAGGTTAACGGAGATGAGGCTGCATGCTTTGTCCTACATATTTAGTCAGTGAGACCACAGACTCTCTGAGGAGAAGCTGAGTTTGGTAGCTGCAGGCAGCAGGGTTGTAAATGTGGGATCCAACCTGATTTGCTTACAAAATCAGGTTAGCATTTAGGGTTCTCACTCCTGTCATGTTAAATAGGTCATTCAGTGTTTATAAAAGGATGACATGTTGGATGGTGACAGAGAAAATATGAATTCATTTTATTCTATTGGGGGAAGAAAAATGCTAAATCATAACCTCATCTGTCTGATGACTCAGATAAGAGATAAATAATCATTGATCAAAACCATTTGTATCCAGAAAGGTCCATCCTGATTAAAAGATCAGTGTTTAGAAAATGTTGCATGATCAGGTCTCCATGGTGACTAGAGCATCCCCTTTTCCATTTGCCTGCCTAATTGATGAGCTACGTGTGATTAGTAAAAATGAGAGCTAGCAACCAAACCAGCCATCTTTGTACTAATTGATCCCCTTCGTATGACTGTGACTACAGAAAGTAAGAGCTTCATTGTGTCTAAAAAACAACAAGTCTCCTGAGAGGGGTGTAAGGCAGAAAAATAAGTACAGCAGACCAGGAAGCAGGTTTTAGCAATTTCCCAGCCCTTTGGCTGCCTTTTTCCTTTTCCTTCCTCTATTGAATGTTCTAATGTATAAGTTCTTGCGGCCTTTTTCACCAATACTTTACAAATAACCTAATTTTACAAATCACATAAAAATATGTTCAGCTGAGTTTCAGCTGTATGAATAGTTTTCATGTACGCTTTAAGGGATAGTGTGGTTCTGATAAAAGGCTCAAAGTGGTTAACTCCTAATTACACTTTGCTTTTACAAGGTCAAGAGCACAATAATTTAGTGCACCTTTGGGCAAGGCAACTTTATTTGTATAGCTTTAAACTCTCATGAATTGCCAGAGAAGCCAGTGATTGTTTATGCAGAAATTTAAGGTAGGAGGAAGTGCACACCAATGACCTTCCTCTGTGAAAAAAATACTAATAACTGAAGATGTAGAGCATTTTGATCAGAGTCACTCATATAAAATTAAAGTGATGTAAAAGAACAAATTATTACAGAGTTTGAAGTGAATGTTACTTTATTGATTTTACACAGCCCCACCATTCAATTAGGCTGTTGATCTGACTTGAAAATGCCTTTGTGTTCTGAAAGGCCAAAAAAACCCACACCATAATCTTTTTGTGTCTTTAGTTCTTTACATTTTTTAATCTGACCAGAAATGCTTCATGTGTGTTTCAAATTCTGCACCATCCCTTTAGGTATGATCGAAAACAACTACTGGAGATATTAATCAATTAGTAAGGAAAACATCATGAGCAGGTGTTGTTCCACTAAACTGCTCGGAATAAACTGAAGCTGAAGAATGCAATAAAATCTAGAGTAAAATCTATCAGCTTGCTAAGTAACTAATGTTTTATTTGTGTATTTTTAATACATTAACCATCCAGATGTGTGTCTCCAGTCTGTGGCTGGATTTTTTTCATGGAAAGAATAAGAATACTCACAATAATATTTATGAAAATTGTAGTCCTAACATTCAAAGAATTTATTTATTTATGTATTAACCATGAACTAAACATTTCACTGTTAGTGTGGATACAGTCTGTAAAGAACTTTTATTGTTTATGCTGTGTCTCATACATCCTGCCGGCTGAGTGAGATGTTCTCAGAGGCAGGAATGACAGCAGCCTGTTCTGCTTATAAAAGGCAAATGCTTACAGGAACAGAAAATTTGCATGAACAGAGAACATAAGTGACAAAATAAACGAGGATCAGGATGATCTAAACATTGCATATTATTTTCCTATAACACATCATTTAGATGACAAGATGGTTACAGAAGTAGGTGTTAATGCATTTAAAATCATTATACATATGGTTTTGAATCGCCTAATATCATTACCAAATACGGAGCTTTTGTCCATTTAATTTAAATGTATTTTAATTTTAAAAAGTTTTATATTAAAATCTTATAAATCCATGAGAAGGAATTTACCCCCAAAAAAACCAAACAAATAAAAAAAAAACGTATGTATATGACCTCTGGCCAAAAGTATCAACACCTACACTCAGACAGCTTCTTTTTTTTTTACAACACATTTATTTTCAATTCAAAAAATGTAGCCGATTTTTAAGAAGTTACCTTTGAAGCCAATAAACCTTTCTGCATACTTACTGTTGTGTGTTACATTTAATGTTTGCATAATTTATTCCCTAACTAAAAACAGCATGATTAACAGTTATTCTTCCTTTTATGGCAAGCCGAATGAGCATTTATTCTGATATCTTGACATGAGGCATAATTGTCATGAACATGCAAGCCATTTCTGTCCACTAGTTAACTAGTGAGCCATGTTTTTGTGAACTAATTAACTAGTGAGGGTCAAAATATGCACACTAGTTAACTAGTCACAGCAAAAATGCATACCAGTAAGCTAGTTGAAGGTGTTTGTGTCTCGCTAGTTAACTAGAGACAGCCAAGAATGTGCACAAGTTTATTAGTGAAGGCATAAATGCTCACTAGTTAACTAGTTGGAGTAGGTCAATATCACTAGTTAACTAGTGAACCATAAATGGCTTACTAGCTAGCTAGGTGATGACATAAGGCTCACTAGTTAACTAGTTGATGCATCCATTGTATAGCTAGTTAACTAGTGAGGTCATAAATTATACTAGTAAACTAGTTCAAGCCTAAATTCACACTAGTCAGCTAGTGGCACAGAATTCTAATTAGGAGGCGGAGAATTCCTGAAATTGAGGCTTTCTATTGGCTCCCTATGTCCAAGTAAAATATGACAACCAATCACAGTGCAGAATTTCGCCAAATCCCACCCAAAACATTTGCATGTGGCACACAAGTTAACATACTGGCCAAAGGAACTTTAGCTAGTAAACTAGTGGCTTCAGTGTGACACTTACATGTAAACTAGTGAAGGCCGAACTGCTCACTAGTTAACTAGCAAAGACACAAATGCCCAATAACTAGTGAGGTGCAAAAAGTGTCACTAGTTTACTAGTGTGCCCAAAAAAGCCCACTAGTCAACAAGTGATGGCAGTTTCCATTTGACTAGTTAACTAGTGAGGTGCAAAAAGTGTCACTAGTTTATTAGTGGGACCCAAAACACACACTAGTTAACTAGTGAAGGTAATTTCAGCACCACTAGTTAACTAGTGAGTTGCCAAAATGGTTACTTGTTAACATGTAAAGGCAAAAATACCCCCTAGTTTACTAGTGACGGTGTTGCGGGCCTTACTAGTTACCTAGTGGCGTGCATATTTTGTTCACCAGTAAACTAGTTACACCTAAAAACACAAACAAGCAGATCATTTTTGTCCACTACTTAACTAGTGGAACAATTGAAGACTCACTAGTTTGCATGTGTGGCAGTGAAGCAGCACACTAGTTAACTGGTGCGCACAGGACACACACTAGTGGCTGTTTTTGGAGCTATCTAGTTAACTTGTAATGCAAAAATGTGCTCTTCCTAGTTAACTAGTGACAAATTGGCCCTCACCACTTAACTAGTTGGCATGTTTGGCCTTACTAGTTCACTTGTAATGGAACAGGACAGACTCACTAGTTAACTAGTGAGCATATCTGCATTATAATGTCTTTCAGTAGCTTATAGAGGACAAATTGAGCCTTACATGTTAGCTAGTGAAGACAAAACATTGTCCATAATAAACTACTTGGAGAAAAATTTCCCTCACACTAGTAAACTAGTGGAATTTGAATAAATACACAAACGGCTGGCATTTTGTGCCACTAGTTAACTAGTGGAACTGCAACAATGGCCAGTAGTTCACTAGTGAGCAATGACGCACTTGCATGCAAATGAAGAAGGCGGAACAAGGATGTTGATTGGTCCATTTAGGACTCAAAAACCTACAAAGCATGGCTGAGTTTGTCCAAGCTGTTCTTAGAGCAAATTTTATGAAACTAAGATCGTTTGAGCATAAAATATGTTTTGATAACATTTCTAGTGACCAAGTTGTGGTGCATTGCTGTAATCTCCGTTCAGTTAATGTGTACAGTCTTCAGTTTTTCAGTTATGAGTCTGAAAAAGCCTGCAGTCTGATCTTTCTGTTGACATAGAAGTGCTGATATTAATCAGTTACTGTGCATGTCAGTGTAGCACATGTGGCGCAGTGGTAAAGATACGCACTTTTCTTTCCACAGCTCTTTTGGCCCAAGAGCGCATCTATCGCGCTTATCTCGCAGAAAACGAAGTTAGAGCTTAAAATAAACAGACTTAATGCTGCCCTGCGACCAAAGTGAGAGAGAAAAAAATGTCACCCTCTTCTGACACAGAGACTCCCATGAGTTTTATGAATGAATAATAAGGGATTATTTCTAAATGTTAAGTGTTGCTGAGCAGGGGTGATCCAGGGGGTGAATAAAGAGGGCCTAAAAGGGCCCAGGGTGGGTCTGTTACTGTAATGTCAAGTTTTATTTATTTCATAATATAAATAAAGGTAGTCATGGTATAAAATTGTATTACAAATCAATTAACTACACACACATTCCCGGTGTGGATATAACAAATAAAATAAAAATAGCACAACAAATTCACACAGATCATAAAAAAAATAAGTACAAAAATGAAAGTTATGTTGCAATAAAAATTGGGCAATCAAGGCATTTGAGGGGAAGAAGTTTATCTTACAAATTTGCTCCAAACTGTTTTAACTGAAAAAGTTCTTCTCCTAAAAATGACCCAAGAAAGACCAAGTTTAGAAAGCACCATTTGCTCTTGGTAACTAGCTGTGTGGCTGTAGAGGACAAACAGTTCTACATCTAAACTTGATTATTCATGTATTAAAATACAAGCTCTCAAAGAGAGAGCAATCTTTACGTGCAGATCAAACGGATTGTTACTACTTAGACGTACATATAAAAATCAGCACTTTACTTCCCACTGTCGCGTGTCTTATTGTCATGAAACCTGACACAACGCATGGAGGCCTCACCCCAATCACCTAATCGTCACTGTATCTTACATTACAAATCACCACACAAACACACAAAAAACACTTGTTTACTATTATTTCTCTTCATGATTCATATGGAAAATTTACACCCAACAATCTTCCATATTGTAGTATTGTGTGTGAATATCGAGCCTGGACTAATCTTTAAATGTGTTTTTAAAAAAAACATATGAAACACAACGTTGTTGCTGTGGGCTGGGACCTGATGCATGATATGCAGGTGAAACTGTCCCTGTAACAGTGGCAACCATCTGAATAATTCATCAAGCCAATCAATGATTAAAGGTTTGCTGGGTGTCACACCGCATGCCACGGAGCAGGTGGCTGTGCATGACATGGAACTGTATCAAATATGTGTTAAATGCTCTCTATAGATGGGTAAATAAGAAGATTTAACTGAAATATTTGGTTTTTAGTGTGGCATTATTGTATCGTCTAAAACAAATATATATTGTTGGTGGTAAAAGCCAGAGCATAATGATTCTTTCCAGGGAAACTGTGGCTTACTGTTCCTGCTACTAGATCTTACGGGAAGCAACAGTTCTGGAGAAACATTACAAGTAATAATGGGTCCAATTAAAAACAGGGAAAAGCGTTCATTGAAAATGCTTCACATGATCAGTACATTATCAGTGGTCAGTAGCAGCATTTCCATTGAATTCTTGCTTCAAATTTTTTGGTGGAGTTGAAAAGAAATCCAGTAGGCTATTTGCTTCAGCCTGGCCATTTTCTTAATTTACCCCCCCTCCTTTGCTATCTAGGTGGATACGTAAGGTTTGTGTTACCTCAAAATACAATCAAATATTAAAAATAAAAAGTCTATATTTGGAACATAACAGTATGGATTTGTGTTTGAGTAAAATTCAAAATTAAATCAAACAAATCATTTTATTAGATTTACTTTTGCTTGCAGAAATTCAATACGCATACCATATGTCATTCACAACGGGGTGCTGCACCATTGTCCTAGTTCCCACAGCCATGATGAGAGTTTTTCACACAAGAACATCTGGTTCTTTTTCATTCCTCAGCTACCCTTTTACTGTTACCAAGTACAGTAGTTAGTTTTTCTGGATTGGTGCCTATCTCCAGCAGTCATCGGGCGAGAAGCAGGGATACACCTCGGACAAGTCACAAGTCCATCGCAGGGCATTGTGACATCACAGATGTAGTATTATTTAGCCTGCTTCGTAGTCACAATTCAAAAAGCCATAGCATACAACACATTTTCCTACCATCTAATAGTATTAATCAGCATTTATAAAAAAAAAAAATTCTAAAGAGTGAAAGATTGCCTCCTCTTTCTCTTTCTTAAGGTCTTGGTTTCACATCACAAAATTTGCAAGGTTTTCTAAGAATGTAAATCTAAGGATATTTAAGGAAATTACTAGAAGACGAGTTTTTGAACTTTAGAGTTTGGACTGTATGTAAAAATTAAATAGATGGACTCTAATAGGTTTTATTTAGGTACAGTATGCAGTGAGGAAATGGCAGCCTGCATTGTAGAGGATTTCAGAGACAATAGGCAGGATAAATGAGCCATGAGGATGGATTTATAAATGCTGAGTCATTTCTGAGCCTCATACTGCTTGTTTACCATTGCAGATCTCACCCCCGTGCAGCGTTTGATGTATGTTTCCCCTGTGTAAGGATAGATTAACACAATAAATAAAAATACAAACAAACTTGAGGATCTTTTATTTTTAAAGGATTTAATGCTCTCACAATGGGCATCATTGAGCATTAATCTGAAGCAGCTAACAAATCTAGCAACTCTGTATGGGCTGCAGAGATCCACAGCTCAGGTGGGATAATCTAGTAAGAGACCATGCACTATAAATCTGGCCTATATACAGTACAGACCAAAAGTTCGGACACACCTTCTCATTTAATGAGTTTCCTTTCTTTTCATGACTACATTGTAGCTTCTCAATTAAGGGCATAAAAACTATGAATGAAAACATAATGTATGGAATTACTGTATGTGCTTACAGTAAACAAAAAGGGTGAAATAACTGAATACATGTGTTATATTTTAGAGTCCTCAAAGTAGCGACCCTTTGCTCTGATTACTGCTTTGCATTCTCTTGAGCTTCAAGAGGTACTGTAGTCACCCGAAATGGTTTTCCAACAGTCTTGAAGGAGTTCCCAGAGATGCTTAGTACTTGTTGGCCCTTTTGCCTTCACTCTGCGCTTCAGCTCACCCCAAATCATCTCGATTGGTTTCATGTCTGGTGACTTTGGAAGCCAGGTTATTTCACTTTTTTTTTGTAAAAGTACAACTTAATTCCATGTCTTAATTTATAGTTTTGATGCCTTCAGTGAGAATCTACAATGTAAATAGTGATGAAAATAAAGGAAACCAACTGAATGAGAAGTTGTGTCCAGGCTTATGGTCAGTACTGTACAAGACTGGCGTGATAGTGTCTCATTTGCAGTAACCATGTCAAAAACTCATCAAACACATGGAAACATACTCTGAACAGTTGGAACCAAAACAGAATATGCTGATAATATTTGTGGCAGACAATTTAATCTGTAGATTTCCCTGAACAGAGGGTCCTCACAGTGAAACACGGTGTGGGCAGCATCATGCTTTGGGAAAAAATCCACATCTACATAGACATTCCTGGTAAAGACATCCCTCAAAAGACTTCCAGCTGTTTAAAAGGCGAAAGATGTAAACTCAGGGAAGGGCTGAGTTAAAAACAAAAGACACAATTGTCATATGTTTTTTTTATATATGTATGCACTATTTTGAGTTTCTTTAACACAAATAGGGTAAATCAAGAAGATTCAGATTTGTGGTTGTAACTTTTGAAAATCTGTAAAAGTTAAAAGGGTTTGAATATTTCAGCACCTTGTCCTGTTCAGCAGGCCTACTGAATCAAATCTAACACAAAATTTCCCTCAGGAATTTAAATATATTCCTTATGTTATAAAAAATACATTTTTCTAATTTAGAACTCTGACAAGTGAAACCACATTCAATAGCTTTACTCCTTTTCTAAATTATCAGAAAAGAGGTGTCTGATTCTTAATTGCTACACAATAAGGGATGACATGGCTGAAAATCATGCCAGTTAGTGCTTCTCTGGCTGCTTTCCAAATGAGATCTGTAGGAGGAAAATGCAGAGTCCCTTTCTGGCCTGTAGCTCAGCAGCTGCCTGTCTAGACTGGCTGGCAGCTTGATGAATGTATCACCACACCCTTTTAGTCAATGTAGAATGATTTTATGTACAAAGACCTAAAATTTCCAAATAAGGAAATAAATGGTATGAAATTAATTTTTTACAAAATGAGAAACAATTCCAATTATTTTTTTGATAATTTATTGTACACTGTCATTTCTTCCATAATCTCATAAACGTGTGCATTTTGATTTATACAAAATATAAACTATAAGGGGGGAAACAAAAATCTAACATCACCCTTCCCATATTGTGATACATGCAGTAATTTCCTGGGCCTAGACCCTAGAATGAAGGGAGGAAAGGTGCCACACCCTCATCATGAAAAGACAATAATTATTTTTCTTCTAAATCACAGGGCAAAACTAACAAAAAACATGTGGCAACATATTTGCTACATACATTTACAGGCAAAAGAGGCAAAGTTTGAGAAAACCTACCTATATGCATCAAACTTCACTTTAACTAAACAAAAACCCTTCTGATCTAGTGATAGCCAGATGGATTCATAGTGGCAAAAAAGGAATCTGTGCACTTAAGTGGTCCACATTTCAATCTAAACTTAAGGCATGACAACTGCAACCCTTAGCGTCTCCAATGCATGTGACGGCATGACTGGAAATGCAAACCGAAAAGAGGGCTGGATGCACCAAAATTCCTGTTCGAATCTGTGCAAAGGGGCTGAACGGAAGGGGGGAGGTCCTGAACTCCTTTTCTTACGAGTTGCTGAAATCGATGAAATTTTAGCATTACTCAAGGAGGATGAGGAGGAGAGTAGTTGAGTCCATCCGTGTGAGTCTTGTGGTCTCTGAAAGAGAAAGAGAGGCTGGAGTGGGTAGGGATGACAAGTGACAAAGTCGAGCGTTGACGCCGAGGAGAGGAGCGGATAGAGACCGTTTAGCAGTAGTGCTTTAGGAGAAAGACTGCCATGATGACTGGGGTCAGGACAGAGAGGCCACCTGCGTTCAGCGAGACTGCCGCTCCCGTAGGGGAGGTAGAGTTGACTAAACTGCTGAGGTTTTGTGTGCCTGTGGTGGTAGGGTGGTAGGTGGAGTTACTGGATGTCATGTTGTTCATGGTTTGCTGAGAGACCACCTGTTGGAGGAGGGAGAAAAGAAAGGCCAATGATTTAACATTTTCGGGAATAACACTAATTAAAGCACCTTGGACTGCCATATTTTGACTAAAAACTAAATAGAATGACTATAAATTACAGATGTATGTGTTCTAATATATGATGATGACTTTCAGGTTGGTTTGAAAGACATGAGACTTGTGTTTCGAAACCTGACACCCACATTTGGCAAATTGCACCAAATAGAAACTTTAGATTCTTCCTCCACCTTTCCACATGGTAGACATACAGCCAACATCTAAATCATTAATTAAGTGTAATACAATCACCAAGCTTAAACTGAATATAAGCAAAAAACATTCTCAAGGAGGAAAAAGGACTAAATTCTTTAAGGTGACAGACAAAAGAACTAAATCATCAACCTTTATTTTTAATTTGGAAACATTCCAACTTTTCACACCAATTTACATCCTGCTCATAAAGATAATGCAAAGTAAATTACACACAATGTTTCCAAAACAAATAACTTAAATTCTCTAAAAAGATGTGGTAATTTCCTTTAGCTCACGATTAACATCAAATTTTAAGCTAAAAAAAATGCTGTGATCAAAGTATGACTGTCATCTTACCTGGGTTGATAAGCAAATAGCGAACACCACCATTACCAGCTGAGCGATCGTCATTTTGGACATTTTACTGAATTTATTTATTTTTTCCAGAAGTGGTATGGCCAGATGAAGGAGGACACCCGACAGGCGATGCTTCTCTGTAATGTGAGAACAGCATCAGCCGAAGCCTTTTATACCACCGGGTCTGCAACGTAGGTGGAGCTCAAACAAAGTAGGCTACGGAAGATTGTGGAAATATTACACAGTTTGTATTACATTTATATAAATTTGATCATCACGGTCATTTTGTTTATGGGAGTTTTAATCTTGGACAGTTTAGATCAATTTTAATGACTCTAAGTTGATAGGAGCTGTGTCAGCACGCGTGCTCATTTGCGCATACACAAATGAGCATTTTTCGGGGCTTGTTGAAAATCATTATCCTTTCTCATTGACTACCGTGTCGAACCCCATCCCCACATCCCCTGCTTAAAATGCATCGTACCTTAGTGTTGGCATGGTGATTGATTCTGGAGCCACTGGGAGGCTGTGTTCTAGGTTTTCATGACTGAGATTTCAAAACGCCGACTACATCTTCTGGAAGAATCACACATTTCGGCACCATTTAACTTTAGTGAGTAAGGAAGCAATTTAACCAAACGAAAGGGCTCAAGAAATGCCCAACTGATTAGTCGTTACCTGTTGAATGCTCCATGAGGTTTTGTAAGTGCATCAACAGTGACACCTGGTGTTGAGATTGTAAAATTAGCTTTTTTTGTTTGTTTTCTCATGATTCAAAATTAAGTTTTTATGCCATTAATTAAGTATAGTAACATTCTTAAACCGTGAAACAAGTATCACCGGTAGTATTTTGGTTGCCCCAGCTTGTTCTCTGAAGAAATTTTTGTATCAACAGTTTATAAGGTAAATCTCTAAAACTCTAACAAAGTAAGTCCCACTGAGCTCAAAGATCTCTTTTACAAGGAAGACATTGTTGAGTCCGCAACATTAGAAATACATTAGAAATGCTAATAAAAACAGCAGATAAGATTAACAGCCATTTAACCAAAAAACAACTTGCACACAGAAGGTGAACTAAAGTGCACTTTAGAGTGTGAGTCATACCCTGCGCTATATAGGTGTTTGTAACCTAAGGGCTTTCTTTCCCATTTCAATTCATACAATAAAAAATGTAAAACCGCAGAGTTAGTAAAATATTTCTCACAAGTTAGAAAGCATAAGTAAACAAACATTTGCAAAGTTGTGTTCTTGGTGACCAGGCAAACTTTTGTAGCAATACATTCTCATAAGAATGCATTTTCTACTTTCAACTATTGGAAAAACATGTTCAGCAAAAGAGGTTTTGCATGTGGAAGAGTTTTTTTTTCCTTCTGTAACATAAATTCAAGGTCCTGGTTGAAGACAAATCTCCAAACTTCCCTCTTAGAACTTGGATTTTGCAACCTTTAAACTTAGAATAATTGATTATTTTTTTCTACTTTGTTTTTGGCTATTCATAATAAAAAATATATTGTCTTGTGCTGTTTTGCAAGATGGCACTTATAAATCCTAAAATTTAATGAGGTGAGACTGGCTTTAAAATATTTGAAAGCCACAAATCTAAGGCATCAGATTACTTACACCCTGATTAAAAATGTTCATGGTAGGGCAAAATTCAGGAATTTTACATATACTTTGAAATGTATTGATACCGACTATAACAAAAAGTTTTGATAATTATAATTGAAGGAGTACTTCTGAAAATTTAGATTCAGAGCGTGATTTATCAAGATTCCTAATAATGACCACAAAATTGGGTGCTCTGCTAGAAATTTGCAACACTGGATTGTCCGTTATTTGCGCATGATCCACAAAGATTGCGTGAGCAATTCATAACAGGTGCAAAGAGCAGTATTTAAATGTGGACTTTGTGACTGACGGGATAAGTGCCATGGCTAGGAATATGTGCATGGATTAATGATGTGTCTTTGGCGAAATAAAGGGGAAAAAACAACATACATATCAAGTCTATGACTGTTACAGAGTTAATTACTATTCGGCTAAAATGTTGTGAATTATATTTCTCTTTTTTCAATAATAAACTTGAAGCATGCGGTGTACATTGACTGCTCTCTGCTCAATACACGGCATAATCCAGAGTCAGACTGATTAAAGCTGCAGCATGTCCAGAACAAGATCACTAAGATGTCCACATTATACTAATGTTGTTGAAATGTACAGCACTTTACCATGGCCTCTATTAAATATCAATTTGCGGTACAAAAAATGTTATCTTGAAAATATGTCAGCTTGAAAATGTTTTTGAAACAGGGTTGTCAAGCATATTTCCAATTTGGGCCACATTAAAATAATGAATGTCTTAAAGGGCCTGTTGTGCAGAAAGTATTGATAAAACAATTTTTAACAAACCAATAAAATATTAATAAATATCTGTCTCAACGAGTACATCTTTAAGTTTGACAATTACTTCTTAAAATTAAATGATACTGAACATCTTTTCACAATTATGTGATTTAGTACTGTGCAAATAAACAATGATTTGAGTGATAAAACTGTTTTTAAGTGCACATTAATAGAACTTAAAGGTTACATATATAGGATTCTCTAGAGTTTAGAGGGCCACATAAATGCCTATGGCCGGCCGGATTTGGCCCCCAGGCCTTGACTTTGACGCGTGTGTTTTAAAGTGTCGTCTAATGTGGCCCAATTGTTATTATGATACTGTACATGAGTACTATTTCATTAACTAGAACTCAGGAAAATGAACCACTGCGGTGGAAACTAATGAGGATCAATGAGGATGGCAAGTCACTGCGCTCTTAGTGCGTCTTCAGCGGGCGCAGTCAGGTATGATGTGTCTTTGGTGAAAAGAAAGGAACTATCTACATAACTCTCAGGTTTATGGTCATTGGAGTGTTAATCACTAATAGGTTATTTTTGTGTGTGAATTACATTTTTCGTTTGTCAATAAACTTATGTTAAATGTGGGTGTGCAAATTTAAGACTTGCCTTTCAGAAGCGGTAAAAATAGATGCTAAAGAGCTGACGTAAACATTTTGATATTTACTAAATCACACTGCGCCTGGAACGTCTACTCACATGACTGTTCTCCTCCCAATATTTTGAGTTTTTTTACAGAAACACCCGTATTGCATATTCAGCATGGGGGCAAGCACTTAATGGATTACATGTGTCTTGCTCTGGATTTAACAGGCGCAGTCCTTTCTGCACCATGTTAGTAAATCAGCAACGGTCTGGGTTTTTTTTTTGCGACCTTTGCAGTTTGCAGTGTTGGGCAAGTTACAAAGAAATTGCAATGTATTTCACATTAGTAGTTACAACGTCCAAAATGTAATATTTTTGCATTACATATTACTAACTTAAACATATCACTGAGTTACACTACTTCAACTTACTTTTGGGAAAATATCTTAAATATCTAACACAAGTTCTAACCACTGTAACTTATTAATTTACATTTTACACAAATATCACACCACAAATACTGTATTTGTAACACTATCTTATTAAAATTAAGTCTCAAGCTCCTTTGCATGCCTTCTATTTCATGGTGATATTTGTTAAATCTAATCAAAAGAAGTTGCTGAAAGTGCTCGTCACAAAGATGGTTGACAAAGATGAGACTCCGATGTCTGAAGTCTTACAACAGATGGTTAGGAAAACAGTGTGAATTATTCCGCTGATTAAATGTACAGTCAATCTTTTCCTCAGCCGTCCTGATTCTCTGATGTTTTAGTTTTGAGCAACAGGAAGTGGATGGTGGATCTTGTTCTACCATATCCAACTTGATTTGGTCTGTTGCATTAGTTAGCCAGAAAAACAATTTAAAATGCATTTGTAACTTGAGTTACTGAAATTGTAACTAGTAATATATTGCTGTATATTTTGTAAGTAATGCATTACATTACTCAATTATTGAAAAAAGTAATCTATTCCTGTAACTCATTACTTTTGTAATGCATTACTCCCAACACTGGCATTTTACTGCAGTTTTAACAAGTGAAAACCATTGATAAATCAGGTCCTAAAAGCGTTACCTTTTGGAAATTAGCTCAACCTCAGTCAAATTAAACTGAAAGTATACCTAAATAAGAGTTTTCAGGTCTTGACATTCTCAATTGGAAGTGGAGTCTATCCAGGCCACTTTAGCACCACAACATGCTATGATAAATTATCTATATAATTTAAATTTGTTTCTGACAGTATGTGAAGGGTCACTGTTTTGCTATAAGGTGAACCTCTGTCTCAGTTTCAAGATATTTTAAACCAATACAAGTTTTTTTTTCTCAGAATTGACTTGGATTGATGGATTTTGTGTAGCCTATCTAATGCACTTTCTACTAAATGTTTTTTTATGTTCCCCGCAAGCATTGTGGTGACGTGCAAATGAGATTTCTTTGGCTTTCTATAAAAGCTTTTTTCTTGCATTGGAGAGCCAAATAATAGTTATTTTTAAAAAAAAAAATTCCCACCTCAGCTGTGGATCTGTGAATCTTCTCTAGCGTTACCAAGGACCTTCTTTCTCCATCTCTGAATAAGGGTCTTCTTTCCCAGTTTTTCAGTTTAAGTGAATGGTACTTTCTGAGTAGGTTTTCACTTGTGCAAACGTTTTTCTGTTTTCATATGATAGTCTTAGGGGTGCTCTGCTTTTAACTTCTCTAAAAAATGTACCCAGTACCTGTCTGCTGTGTAGTTTGTCTGATGCGTAGTTTGTCTGCTGTGTAGTTTGTTCACTTATGTTCTCCAGCAAACCTCTGAGCCACTTACAGAACAGATGTATGTATACAGAGATTCAATTACACAGCAGTGGACTATGTTTGTAATTACGTCCTCTGTAGAAAATTGCTTGATTTGGATTTTTCTGTTTTACAGTAATCAACTTGCGTTAGTATGACAAACAGATTTATGGTAAAATACATTTAAGTTTGCAGTTGTAATGGGAAAACCCCCAAAAAGTTCAAGAGTATGAATACTTACTCTTTAAGAGTACAGTAATTTTATGCAGGATAAATATTAGATTATAGGGTTTGTTTACAAATTTTGAGTAAACATCGCCCTCTATTGGTGGCAATATATGACTATAAACCACACAGACTTTATTACCTAATCAAGTCTAACAGAGACAGTGACATGTCCATCTTTTGAATAGCATAGAATACTTGATGCAATCACGTACCCATGTACAGTAAAACAACCAATCACACACAAAGCGTCTGATGTTCATAATTCGCCCCAGATGTTGCAGACTGTAACTTAAGACCTGACGACTGTCTGTAGTCCCCTGTCATTTGTGCTACCCCAGTAGATTGGTGAAGAAACAGTGAGACGTCTTTATTTCCAGCCTTCAGCCCCAGAGGAAGCCAAGGGGACAGCGCTCCCTGCAGAGGCACCAGATGTGCGCCGTTATGGAGCGCATGGAGAGAGGGGCCTTTTGTGAGGCATCAGATAAGCCCTGTTCCCAAAGCCGGCTCGGATCAGGTATCACCAGTGGGTCTACGCGGGGGCGAAACCCAAGCCCTGTGCAGTGGATCGGGTTTCTGTTTACACGAGCGTGGTCTCTGGACTTCTCCGAGCGGAGCAGAGAGAGGCAGGAGAGAGGGAGAGAGAAAGAAGGGGGGAAAAGCTTGCTGTCCTGTGATTGTTTACCTGTCTGTCTCCATGCATGAGGTTTGGTGATCGGATTGAAGTCTTGCAAGATGAGAATGTTTGATTTAACATCTGAACTTGTTTTAACCCACTGAAATGTCCCCAGAGTTTCATCAGCAGTGTTTGAACACGATACAGTAATAAATTCCGTGGCCTTGCTTTAAGAATAACCATTCGACAAATGTTTACGCTCAAAGCCTCAGTTTGCTCACAGAGACAGGGGAACACACCTTCCTGGCTCTTAACCCTGCCCTCAGGCATGTGTCGTCGAGCAAGGCTGCTTGACTTGTGCCAGTTGTGGGCCTTTCAGGTGTTTTTCGTGCAGTGTGTACACATTGGTTCCACACACGGGGGCCTGATGAAACAGATGCCATTTGAGAAAGCTCCGAACCCTGTGCCATGAATATCATTTAACTCACAGGCCCCTTTTCATCTCTTTATTTTAAGACAAGAGCGTACAGACAGTGTTTGCACTGTGTCCCCTCAGATAAAACACAGTCTTTGAATTCCTTATGAAATGTATCTGTTGAGATTTGGGAGGGGTGGGCGCCAGGCGTTGGGTTACATCAAATCAGAGGGCCCTGCACTGATGGAGCCGGCTTAAATGAGCGGCCTTTCATAATAAAAGCACATGGTGGGCGAGGCATCTTTGTTTGACACACTTTTTGAACACATGGGGTACCTATATTTGCAACATGCAAGAGCTACACATTACAGTGAATACGTTAAATAAACTTTCCTTAAGGGCATTACTGTATGAATGATTCCTACCCAATAAGCAATTAACAAGCCATCAATGCATGTTTACATCCAGGTTTAAGTGCAGAACAGATGGAGAAACCCCAAACAAGAGGCAACATCTTTTTTTTTTGTATCTGGTGAAATACGGAGAGAAAGTTGTAAGGTTTTGCAACGGCTACACGAGCACATCAGTGATGACAAAGAGGCACCTTATCACACATGGTGTCAGTGGCTTATGTATCTATAGAACAGGAAATGTATATTTTTAGGCAACCAATCCTGATGTTCTTTTTCTGTGAACTTCTCTGAAAAATTATGCCAGGACAGCAGTATTAGTCATCTCAATTTGCCTGCCATTAGAGAAGCTCTGGTAAATGAAAACATGTTTCTTTTTAAATAAAAAAAATGTGGCATCTATATTGTATGTATTGATTTCCCTTTACTGTGATACTCCTATATAAATCCAGTGTCAATGGCCTTCTTAAATTACCTAATTGATAAAAAAAAGTCTACCTAGTTAGACCTAATATGTTTTAAAACTATATCCCAGGCTACCAACACATGGCCATTAACCTAAAATGACAGCCTGGGCTAAAAGCGCATTATTTAGATTAGCAGCCAAGATTTTCATGGTATACGTATCTGGAAGAGCGGGAGAAATCCTTAGCTCAAGTGCATAGTCTGCCATCCTGTTTGTCATTCACTGCACAAATCTGGCTTTTATGGAAGGATGATAAAAAAAGCAGTTGTTATAAATATGTATATATATGTTAGGTTGCCTTTTAGGAGAGACAGGAAAAAATGTGGAAGAAGATGTTCTGGTCATATGAGTCCAAAATCAAACTTGGTGTCATTGCAGCCTCACACTGTAAATATTATTTTCCTTAGCAGGGATAAGGAAGCTGGTCCAAGTTGATCTGAAGATAGATGGAGGTAAATATTGGAAAATCCTAAAAGAAAATGTGTTAGAGGCTGCAGAAGATGGGGGAGAGGTTTGCCAGCAAAATAAATACATTAGAGCCACAATGAAAAGGTTAAGATCTAAACCTATTTGTATATTGCAATGAACCAGTTTGAAAAAAAAAGTTGAATCTAAATCTGATAAGGAACCAGTTGTGAGACTTGAAAAGTGATGTTCTGATTAACTCTTCATCAGTCCTACTAAAATTGTGGTATTTCGCAAGGATGTTACAAAAATTACACTCTAAATGTGCAAACTGGTAGGGACATACTTTGAAAAACTTGCAGCTGTACTTTCGGTAAAAAGTACTGATTTTTATTTTATAAATAAAATAGAAAGAAAAGTGTACGCAATATTCTTCCACTTCACAGTGTTGCATTAATTTACCAAATGTTGTAGAGTTTTAAGGTGAAAGAAAATGTATGCACTTTTTTGTGTAATCCCAATAATATATATTGAAACTAAGAATAAAAATGTTTCACCAACCATCTTATTTCTGGTTTTATTATACAAGAGATGCTCGTGCTAACTTTTAAGTTATATAAGCCCCAACATATGATGATGATGATGTTTCATTCAAATAATTTTTATACTTTAGAGTTACCTTTACTCTCACACTGCCTCAGTAAAAGCTATGTAAGCTAATAAGCCTAATATTCTTCTGCATCCACTTCTCGTTTGCAGAAGGAGTCTATTTTGAAAGTTTTTAACAGGAAGACGCATGTTGTGCATCAGTTCGAGCTTGATAGCGGTGGCGAGAAGAGAGAGTGAGGGGTTGTTTAACAGCGGATCCTCCAAAGAGGGGAACACACACGCATGTTCAGTGCTACTCGAATGGAGCGGAGCATTAAACGAGAGACTCAGGCGTCCGAGGAATGACAGGCACTGTCACCAGGATTGACGAATTCCTCCTCTGACTCTGCGCGACTCCGCCAAAACTTCCCCTCAGCTGACAGTCGAGTCACCGATCCGATTCGGATCCAGCCTGAACGGGTCTACATTATGCCAGAGATGGAGAAAGGCAGACCTCCAGAAAATAAACGCAGCAGGAAACCAGCGCACCCGGTGAAGAGGGAGATTAACCAGGAGATGAAGGTAGGAGTAAGGCATAGATTTGAACAATTCTTTACGCGCAAAATGCGCACGCACCAGTGTCTGGAATAATCTCGACACTAAATGCCCACTTTTCCCCCACTGTTTTTATAACTGTCAATAAATTCAATGGATGTTTTGGCAAGTTAACAGAAAGCATGTCGTTTTTTCAATTTTAAGAGGACAACAATTGCATTTAAGTAAACATCTATTTTATTGTGAATAAAAATGTTGCATTAGTTGGCCAGAAAAACGGTCTCCAAGATGCTCACTTTTTGATTAAATATATTGGTAATTTAAGGAAAGAATAGGCTGACACTTGGTCTTCTAGTGACGCCACAGAGGACCAGCTGTGGCCGGACGCACACTCTCCAATGTCCAAAGGAGATCCAGATGTGCGTCACTTCTTCCCCGCTCCCTGCGGTGCGCTCAATCACTGCACCACAGAGGCTCATGAGAAAGAGAGGGGAGGGCATTTATATTCTTTAAATAGCCTGCTTGAGCACTATAGTGGGAAAACTCTGCAGATCTGTCATACAACTGTGAAGAATGCAAACATGCATGGCTAAAACACCCCCCCCCCCCCCAAAAAAAAAATAAACACCCCAAAAAACTCAAAGTGTTAAGAATCTCTCATCAGGGTCTTTAGTTAAATCACAGTAACAGATACAATTCCCTCCCACCATTATGAGTCCATTGCATGGAAACCAATCCCTGGATTGTCTGCTTTGTTTGGGTTTGGATAGTGGCTATTTGAGACTCTTGACTGTGGTGTTAAAATGATATCTGAGGATCCTAGAAGCCGGAGCAAGGAAATTTAAAAAGGCAGCATGTCTTCCTAGGGAGGATGAGAGAGGAAAGGCACTTCTTTAGAGAGAAAATCTGCTGTTTTTGTGTGTAAGTGGTTTGGATTGCAGCGTCTGATATCCACAGGAGGTGTATTGTTTCATCTTAACTAATTTTAATCAAAACACTTGAAACACTATCCCCCCCTGATGTAAGCCTGCCTGGGCTGGATCTCTGGGTCGGCCCAGTTTGTTGCCTTTGGCTTCCAGCTCTCTCTTGCTGCGTGGTTTTGGATATGGCTTGTCACTCTCACAAAGCAGATGTTTGTCCAAACTGCCAAAAAGAAACAAAAACAACATTGTGGGAAGTGAAAGGGGTGGATACGGAGGAGCAAAAAGAAGAATTTGTCTTTAAAAAGAGGAAAAGAGAGAAAGTGACACAAGGATGAGATGGAAGAAGGAGAAGAAAGTGAGAGAAACTGATTTCTAGTTCAACTGAGGTCTGTCCCAGTGCTTTCTTTGTAACACATCTGCTTCAACACCACATTCGGACCCCACTCCCTCCACGTCAGACACTTGATCCTTGACTTTAATCATCGTTAGGCATATTTAGCGGGATATGATACGGCCGCTTCCACTCACTCACTCACTCACCCACACACACACACACACACACCCTCACACATGCATTCCCCCTGAACAGACAGAGCAAGAAAGTGAGCAAGCAAATAGGGAGAGATCCATTTCTGTCGGAGGCCCCGGGTTGCGGAGCAGAGGTCGGAGCAAGGAAAGAATGTGCAGTCAGTACTACAAGCCCTGCAACACCACAGCATACTGGCTGTGTTGAAAAAGGGGGAGAAACCCGAGAGGCAGCGTCGTGTCGAGTGTCAGGCCTGGAAGGTGCTGGGATGTTGAGGGGAGGACAGGGCAAGAGGGAAAAGATGGTACGAAGAAATTATGAAAAGATGCGATGTGAGGGATATAGGAGAAAGCTTGAGGAGGAGAGAAGGAATTGTGGTCATTAGAAAGAGAAGAAGAGAGGAGCGGGGCATTTCCGAGAACCGTGGGACCTCACCGTGGTGTTGGGTGTCCCGCTCTGATTTCTGCCCGTTCCGGATCAGGTTTCTCCTCCAATCCGGTTTCTCTAAAGCCACAGAGAGAGGTGGGCGGATAAAGAGAGAGACCTTTGTGTTTTTTAAACAAAATTTTTCGTCTGGTCACAATAATAAAAAAAAAATAAGCTGAGGACACACTTCTAATTTTTGCAGAATAGTAATCCTTTCTCCTTTTTTTCCAATTAAAAAGGATAAACAAAGGATAATTCATAGATTTCACACTGGTGTTGGGTTATAAACCTTACCGTCTCAGATTAAGCAAGAGTAAACAACTTCAATACATCATGGAAAAAGAGTCACACTATACTCCACTGTGTCAGTATTCATTTTTCCAAACAGGGCAGTGACTGAGGAAGAATCTCCCACTTTGTCTTAGACTAGGAAGCTCTGATTATGTTTACCATTGGATGACAACTTCCAGCAATAACCCCAAGATGCACGTTTATAATTTCCTATTGCTTTACTTTACTATTTCTTTCTGGTAGACGTTTGCAGAAAGCACAATGAATGAGCTCCTGGGGTGGTACGGCTACGACAAGGTGGATCTCCGAGAGTCTGAGGCCAATGAGATCAGAAACTACAGGGAGAGGCGGCAGCATGTGTCTGTGCTAAAAGGTAAAAGGGGGGGCAGGTGGGGACAGGTCACTGTTTGGAGCAGTATTACACTAACTAACAGGTTCAGCAGGTTTTAATGCAGACATTGAATCACTGCAAGACATCATCTCCTGTGGCAGCAAATCCTCAAGTTACATTCAGCCAGATGTGGGTGTTGTTTGTGCAGACGTTGTTATCGTGTCCTGTAAAGCACACTGCGGTGTTATGTTGTTGTATAATACAAAGATGGATTCCTGTTACATTTTTTCTCGTACATCTTACAGAAAATTCGTTGCCAAAACCCAAAAGTCTGGACGCCAAAGTCAGCCACTCAGTCTTGGCCATGAAGAGTGGAGAGAGGGACTTCTCCAGTGTCCCTTCTTCCTCGCAGTCTTCTTCCTCAACAAGCTCGATCCTAACCACCCCGAAGGAGCACAACAATGCCCCTGTGATTGTCCCCCTCATAAAGCCTTCAGCAGGTACGCAAAGTCTTCTGCAGCACTCAAGAACCCAGTGCGTTATGTTAAGCCTGCACATTAAGATATGTCTTTGGTTTACAAGCATAGCACACCAGAACTGATAATCCATGATATTTACTGTATGTGCCGAAGGGCCAGAGTGTAAGATCAGCTGCAAGCGATGGAACAGGTATTAATTTCAGTTCTTTCCTGAGCAGTAACTGAAGCTTTGGAGAAAGTGAGGAGCTGCTGCAGTTACACGACATGTGTGTTTATCCTTCAGTTACATGGTGCTTATCACTGGGCGAAGTGTCCTTAACACTAAACTGGATATTTCTTGTGAAGTAACAACGAAACCTGAAGAATATCCAGAGGTGCACCAAGCAGAAATTTCTTTCCAATTTCTGATACAGGTTTTTAATTACTTAAATTTCTTTGTAGAAACTAGAATGAGCAATTTTCATAAAAAATGTTTTGACCTTACCGATGTGAGCAATCACATCTTATTAGTACAAGTTTCCAGTATCAGTTTTTTAGGATAATTTTACCAGAACTTTAAGAGTCACTGGGTGGGAGCTATTCTTAATTCACCCTGATCGGTTGTAATTCAGATGTAAATTGGCAGATGTCGCCAAACCAGAAGAGTTGATGGCGAAGCAATTTATAGCAACATAGCAAACTGAAACAAAACGGCAATCCTTGCTTCTACTATGAGTCTCTTGTTATTTCTGCTGCTATGGGCGCCGTTTGGAGCTGATAAGTGACGCTGCTCACTGCCAAGAGATTCATAGCATTCAGACATCTCAGCTAATTCCTTAAAAGACCACTTTTGTATCGAAACTTGACGGCTGACAGAAGCAGGCCAACAAATTGACCCGAAGGTAACCCCAAAATTTAAACGGTGGAGACGGTGGAAATGCGGCATATAGGAACAGGAAAGATTTCACACTGTGTGTGAGATAGAGTATTCACTCTAAAAGAATATTGCTAAGTTAAAAATAGAACAAAATGATTTAGAGGTAACATTTTAAACATTGATTTCCTGTCTTATTTCTTATATACGCAATTAGGATGATTTGTCTAGTTAGCGGCACTAACAATAAAGAACACTTTAAACCCCTATGTTGAGATTACTTATTTACACTGAGCAACATATTCTTTTTTGGATTATATGTAACTCAAACCTTATGAGTGATCTAATGATCATTTTGGGAATTACCTAATTAGAATATTTCCCAGGGTGGTCTGGGGCATGTTTCTGACACCATGAGTCACTTGGAAGTCTGTTGTATTGAAGTACCCAGTGTGTTCCAAATATTGTCTTGTTTAACTGTTCAAATATTGGTGTCAATCATGATTCAACACCCCTAGTGATTACAGTTCTAAATTTCAAGTATCCCCACTTATTTTGGCAGAATTAGATCTTGTGACTCAAAGTATTTAAGTTGTAACAGCTTGATATTAATTTAACTATACTGAAATATGTTAGGTAGTCTCAACTTAAAAAGGTGCAGCTCACTCATATATAATGATTTCTCAATACTTTCCAGAATTAAGTTTGTTCACTTACTTTTTGCAAGGTAATCGGTTTCCTAAATATTTTCAAGTAAACTTAACTTGTTAGAATTTACAGTATAAGTAAAAAACAAGCAAAACTGCAAAATAATGAAAGAGTAAATTGACATGCACCTAGCTCTCTGTTGTGGAAACCTGAATAAACTACTGACTATCATCTGAAAAGAATATTTGGTTCCATTTTGAATAGCTCCTTTGAGCCTTTGTTTGTACCCATTGCCCAAAACAGCTTTGTTATTATACGTTATACGTTCTTCCCTACGTAAAAGCATCCAAATCAAAGAGTGTTGTTAGCACAAATTATTAGCACTTGAGTATGGTGCATGCACAATTTAAAAAACATAGATTTTTGCATTTCTGACTGCTTGGTAAACATGAAATGTTTCCAATATTGGTTGGCAGCTGCGTTTTCAGTTGTTTGCAAGGTCTCCCTTTGAATTCATAATAGCCTATTATTTGTTTTAGCAACATAATGTTTATATAGCTTACTATGAAAATGCAGAATATATGGAAAAATAAAATTGAAGTCAGAGAAACCCAACTGCGTTTGATTGTAATCTGAAAGAGTTTGCCAATTTGCTGATGAAAATCAACTAACAAATATGAGCTAAAAAGAAAATTGGGTTTTTGTGTGTCAGACTAAGCAATCACTGGTCAGCAGTTAATGAATATCCCGATATCAGTCACTATCTTTAGGGATATAAGAAGTATATTTTATTACTTAAATCAATATACTGTTTGCCACTATAAATGTGAATTAGGAATATGTCAGATAATGCTAAGCTAATATTTTTATGATCATATTTTGATGATGTGAAGTTTTCTTATTGAGACTAATAACTTACCTGTTAAAGAAACATATGAGCCAAAAGTTTAATTTTAATTTGAAAGGGTCTATGAGAGAAAAGTATTTATTGCAGTGCTTTGTGTGCTTTTTCACTCTTCCAATATGAGTTACGCTCATTTTACATGTATCTAAAGAGCATGATCAGAATTAGACAATGATTGCTAGGTAAATATGTCAAAACAGAATTTCACTCTCCATATGGTTCCTCGCTACTACAAACCTGCATAAATCCCAGCAGACAATAAGGGGAAGCACATATGTAACATGATATCAGGACTTTAATAAAATACAAGCCTGAGACACCTTCATTTAATTTAATGCAGGATACATTGTCTGGAAGCCTTTAAGCACATCCAGTTTTAAGTAAATGGTTTGCAATTCTTCTCCATGTTTAAGATGGTTAGCAGTTTAATAGTCTCTAAGAAATTAACCTGTTTGTGTTTGCAGTGGAAGATGTACAGAACGTGCAAATAGTCTGTGTTTGGTGCCAGAAGGAGGGAATGAAGCGCTATTCACTGTGTATGGGCTCGGAGCTCAAGAGCTTCTGCAGTGAAAAGTGTTTTGCTGCATGTAGACGGGCCTACTTCAAGCGCAACAAGGTTGGTGATGGGGAAGGGGTACAATAATTAACTTTAGATCTACATGATTATAAATTACTCAGGTACATTTTTAGCATAGTCACAAACATCCATGTGCCTACACAAACAGAAATCTACTGCTCAATTTATTCTTAATAGACAGGGGAATTAAGCATCAGGTGGCTTCTTGCAGGTTCAAAGACTTTCACCAACAAATTCTTCTGATCTTTAGAGGTCAGGAGTGATTGGTTGATTTAAAGGATCCAATTAAGGAGTAATGGGGGGGGGGGAGGTTGAACTTTGTACAGGACACATAGGATCAGTTTCAAGTTAATGCAAAATGGGCCTTGATGTAAAGGACAGGGAAGCTGCAACTTCAGATAAACACTCTGATGTACATGGAGATGTTTTTTCTCTTCCCACTACAACAAAATCGCTCAAGATTCAAGTTGACATATCAAAGTATTGTGCTTCATTACTGTTATTTTTTTATTGAGAAAAACAACAGAGACACAAAGAAAATCTGAGCAGACTGTGCACAACAAGCTGTCTAGTGTTTTTGTTTTTTTTAGGCAGGAGAGGAAAGGACTTCTGCTGGCTTGTTGCTGCTTGTCTGAGAGGAAGGCCAGAAGGCCTGGGGCGAGGTGTCCACTTTCAGTGCATACCTTACCTTCAGCTGCCTCATGTTTCGTAACTCAACACGACTCATTGGGTCACATAGATGGGGGAGCACTCAGATCCTCTGCAGATCATCTTACATGAATCAGAAGGAATTTCCTTATATTAATACTGTCACAAGCATGAAAAATAAAGCAGTGCATCCACTGCAGTATGTATCACCATAATAAGCAGCATGAAACCTTATCTATTTTTATGTACCTTTGTATTTTGGTCCCATGCATGAACTTCTTCCTGCTTCATAAAGAGGCAAGTCAAGAAGCACAAATGTAATGTTATGAACACTCTATGATTCCAGTGTAGCCTTTGCATATACGTTTAGAGGTTCTTTCAGTGATGTGTCACATTTGTCACATTTTGGTTTCTCCTTGTCAGGCCAGAGATGAAGACCTCCAAGTCGAGACATCCCCTCAGCACCCCCATCCAGAGGACTCACCCAGATTAGTGTTAAAGATAAACGCTAATGTCAGAGTAAGTGGAATTTATTAATGATTCCTTTATTCTTATTTGGAAAGTATCAATAGGCATGCTATGTATGATGCAGAAAATTCAGTAAAGCACATTTTCTCTTGTTTCTGTATGTTTGAACCAAGAATCTGATCCTTCATTGACCCCCCGCAGTCTCTTTCGCCTGTACCACAGGTTTGTGACTGGTGTAAGCATGTTCGCCACACGAAAGAATACCTAGACTTTGGATCTGGTGAGGAACGGCTTCAGTTCTGCAGCATCAAATGTCTCAACCAGTACAAGATGGATGTTTTCTACCGAGAAGCCCGTGCAGCTCTTACCAGCACAAGTTCCAGCCCAAACAGAACCACCCAGGATGGCAGAATGGACGGCAATTTAACGGGGCAAAAGCTTCTCACTCCTGAGTCTTGGAACAGCAGCACCAGCAGTACAGGGGATGCACGCAATCAAAATGTCTCACCCAAAGGGTCGTTGCTAATTCACAGACCGATGGAATCAACATCTGTGTCATCCTCAGAATCATCATCTTCTCCTTCCTCTTTAAGGGTCTCAGTTTCAGGACTTAGGAGTCTAGAGAGATCCATTCAGCCATCACTACCTACTATGGATACACCACCTCATCCAGCTGCTCTCCCTCCTCCACTTCCTCCCCGCCCATCTCTGGATCAAAAGCCATTACCTCAAATCCCCATACCCTTCATTAGGCCCCCGCTTCATGCTCAGGGTCTAAAAAGTCCCCTGGCCAATCCTCCCAGACATGCAGGCCCGTCTTCCAGCCCTATCCACAGACCCCCACACTCTCCTCTCTTTCAGCCCCCGACCTCTTGTTCAATTAATCCCCCAGGACTTGTGCACCCTTTTCCTGGTGCCTATTTCCCTGGCTTACACTCACCTCCTCTAAACTTAATGCCAAGAGGACCTGTCCCAGTGCCTCCAATAATGAACTATGGTATTCCTTCTTTTGGTCCTCTTTTACCCCAGCCCACTGTCCTGGTGCCTTATCCTATCATTGTTCCCTTACCTGTTCCCATACCTATTCCAATTCCCATTCCAGTCCCTCCTAAAACAACCCTTGAAATGCCAAATTATGGTGGAGTTATCCAGCCTGTGCCAGAAGGGGTAGACAGGGGAAGATCCAGAACTACTAGGTCCGAATCTCCAGATATCTCTGATGAGGCAAGTCGAGTGGAGGCCAACAAACAGGGGGGAAACTTTTCTCAAAGTGTGAGTTTATCAAATGAACCTAGCCCAAAGGACATAGCTTTGGTTAAATCAGAAAGGCAGTTTTTGTCCCCATTAACCACACCTCAAAGTAAAGCACCCTCCCCCAGAGCACAATGTAGTGAATTATCCTGTCAAACCAAAACCTCTGAGGGACTGACAGATTATAAAATTATACATCAGCAGACAGAGCGACAGGTCATCCAAAGGGTTCTCCAGAGGACCCAGGTAAAGTTAGAGCCCAGTGCCAATGGGATGGTGGATCTGGCAGCACTAGGAGAGTCCGGACACGGCCAGATTAAAAGACCAGGGTTCCACAATATCATCAGACCGAACCTTACACTGCCACAGTCACCTTCAAATGACTTTCAGCAACCTGATTCCCTCACTCTACCTTCTAACAGCCCACACAGCCCCATTGAGAGCAGCCATTTACATAATGCCAAGTCCTCTACCCAGAACCATTCTCAAAATGGCACATCCTCCTCATCCACAACCTCAGGTATGGACTCTTCCTCACTTCAAAGATTACCAGTGACACCCCAGGATCCTTCACTAAATGAACTCGAAGCTATCAAAGAAAACAAGTGTTCTGTTGTTTGCCCGGTGCTAGCTGAAGGTCCAGTCAGTCAGTTAGAAGGGCCCTTAATAGTCAGCGGGGATGTAGAGGAAGATTCCCATGTTCCAGATGAGGACCACGCTTATGCCCTACCCACAGCACCGAAGACTGGTGGGACCACACCCCCGTTACTCTTGCCCAAACTCAGGGACAAGGCTATTTTACGGAGTCCTACCACTATGCCCAGTGCAGCTGAGATGGAGCCAGCCCTGAAGAGGCGATGCCTAAGGATCCGAGATCAGAACAAATAGAGAACCAAGGTGAGTAATTTTCATAAAATATGTTGGAAGGTATGAAAAGCATTACTTTAAACATAATGTATTAAAGTTTGTGGTATAATGACTTGGACCATTAATTGTACAAGGACATAGATAATCATTTTCTTGGAAGTTACTGATGTCCAGTTTGTTTGTTTTTATGTAGGTCAAATAAACCAATTTTAATTCTGATCTTTTCTAACTTAGAATTTAAAGACTACAGCACAAAAAAGATAAATATTTTCTGTGGGTTTTTTTTCAATGGAGGCAGTAGTTTTTGGATCACATGGTAAAGGAAGGAGTTATTATCCCTCTTTTTGCTTCATTCCATATATCAATAACCTTTACCTTGTTTATATTTAACTCAAAGTGTATGCTCATGCATTCACAAACTGAATGTGTTAGGGGTTCTTAAAGTTCTTAAGTTTAAATCAATTTAAATAATAAAGAAAAAAAAGATTTTCCAGTTTTTGTCCTCTTGATCAAAGATCAACGTCAGTTAAGGGAAATGTATTAATTCCAATGAAGGACTACTGTAAATAGTTGAGTATCTCCTGTTAACTGCAATTGATATTCACAGGTATGGTTTAATAAAAACGTGAAGTGTAAAAAAGTATGTCTATGGAGTTTCACACATATGTTGGGCAAGATTAATCGCTTCTCTCATAGTGTCCACATGCTCACTAAACAGTATGGCGCCAACCAAAGAGAATCCCGGTAACCTGGCACCTTTAGTGGGCTAAGATTACAGCAGGGAGAGGAGGTGGAGGGCACAAGCAGTGAGAGTGACTTTGAAAGGTAATCACTTCACCACAACCTGGCAGTCACAATGCTTTGTTTGCGTGGCTGTCTGCATTATAGGCTTGGATTTGCTGGTGAATATAACTCTGTTGAAGATAGACAGAAAAAGGCTTTGATCGATCAAGGTCATGCCCTCTTCAGGGACAGTTTGCAATGTATTATTATGTTAATTTAAAAATGCTTAGACAAATCAGTTTTTGAAAAGAAATTAAGAAATTACACTTATTTCAGAATATTTGAAGTGGGTTTCCATTAAGGATGTCAATGCAATAATTAGCTATTAGCATGAAAAGGGATAATCTGAAGTTTTTCTGGTCACAGTAACTTCCATAGATAAATGTAAAGTATTAGCATTTATTCAAACCACTATAATTTTTGTCCTTTTTTTTTTGCATATCATGCTTTACACATTCCATTCTTAATACATGTTTCATACAGGAAGATATAAGATGGAGCAACACTTTCAACACTAATTTCCTATGTAAATAATCGTTGACCTCAGTGTGAATAATAATAATAATAATAATAATAATAATAATAATAATAATAATAATAATAATAATAATAATAATAATAATAATAATAATAATAATGGTTTGAATGGTTATTACATAGCATTTGCAAAAACTGCTGTGACCTTTTTGATATTGGAGTTGTTTTAAATGGTTGATGTTTATTTTGATCTTGGCTTCTCTCAGTGGACTAAAACTGCTGCTTTTAACTCTTCAACTAAATCTGCCTTCAGTTCTCTTGAACTATCCCCTTTAAGTGTAAACTAAAAGGTGATGCAGAGATCTTTCTGACAGTTTTCTTTCAATGCAGCAGGGACGATTTCCCTCTTTGGACCAATCAAAACCCTTCTTTATTTTACTTGCCTGGTTGTCCAAATAACAGTAACACTATCTATCATCCTGACTGGCTGGTATCTCACCATAACAAGATCATGTTTCTGGTTTACTGTATGTGCTGAGATTAATCTGATGATATTACAGAGATGACTTACATTTCAACCTGCCTTTTTTTTCTCTTTGTATCCCTTTCCAAAGGCCAAGGGTCATGTTAGTGATTGTGTTTAAATGTGACGGCTGCTAAATAGAGACAGAACGACATAAATCCTGATCTTGGATCACATATGTTTGGATGACTCTGTGCAACAGAATTATTTTCACTAAATCAATTTCCTTTTGTATTTTTAGTAACAAACTGCCATACAAATGTATTCCTACTTCTTACATTAACATTGTATTTCTTTGTGATGTTATGTGATGGAACAAAAAACAAACAAAAAACATATTAAGGTGTGATATAAAAGAAAAAAAGGACACAGGTTTTCAATTTTTTATCTTTGGTTGACTTTAGCTGGCCACCTCTGTCCTCTGAGCTGAACATTGCTCTCCTGTTCTATCGTCCAAACTGTAAAAGTATTTTTAAACAAACACCCACTCTGACAAAGTTAGCAGCCAACTGGAGGATTTTATCTCAGGAGAAAGCCATTTTTTCCCCTTTTCGTCTCATTTTTCCTTGCCTTTATTTGGGATATTTTATAGCTCCGTGTAACCTGATCTCACCACATGGGTATTCACTAAAAGTTTGAGAGTAAAACGCAATGGGACAACGGGAGCACAGAGTCTTGGTTTGGTCCTTACATGTATGTGTGAGTGCTTGACTTTAATATGCGTGTATGAATTAAAGTGCATGAAAGAGAAGAGAGGCCAGATGTTTTTGGTTTGATTGTACCCTGTGCAGCAGTTATCTGAGCGTTGACATGACTAAAAGCCTCATTTTAAGTGTTTATGTGGAATGAGTGGATTAGGGAATGAGTATCCAGAGCAGTAGATCTTGTTATAAGATATAACAGAAATAAAATTCAACATCTCTCTACTCTTTTTGTCTTCTTTTTCAAACCTCTTTCATTTTGACCAAATGAACAGACTCCCTGTTTGACGTGGAATGGCAGTGCCAGATTCAGCGCCACTCTGTTGTGTGGACAACACCAAAGTGAACACCCTCCTGCCTGCCTGCCCGCCCATCAGCCCGTCAGACCAGCAGGGTGCCAACCCAGGAAGCAGTCCAGATGGCCGAGTCATCGCAAATCGACAATGTGGAAGAACACACGACTCAGTCGCATATTTTTTTTTTCTCTTGGACCAAAAAGTATCACTGGCTTGTGTGTTGCGTTGAGCTGACTGAGAGTTTGAAAGGGAGGTCCTCAGATCATCATCCTGTCTGACATTGCCCTCAAGCGTTTATATGTGCACAAGTTAGTGTGGCTGTCCAGATGCACTCCTCCTCTTACTCCACTCAGCAGACAGCGCTCTGATCAGCCTTGTGTGGTCTTCTCAGATGGAGCCTGAACATGATCTCTTTCCAGGGGAAACGGTTTGTTTTCTCTGCCCGGCTTGCACAAAGAGCCACATTGTTTCTCTCCTCATATCCCACACTGACTCCCCATTCCAGGTTTTGAGTTACCTGGCTGATCGGGGCTCAAACTTCAGGAGCAGGGTTTTTTCTTTTCCCTTTCTATTTTTTTGAGCAAAAGCCAGGGCTATAGTATAGCCTTTTCTATTCCGCCTATTCGCCCAACATAAATACAAGACATGCAATGTTCAGTCAGTCCTGAGATTCTATCCTCTTGCAAGTGATTGCCTGAGATTTGCCAGCCTGCTGACTTTTTCTGAGAAAGGAGAGAAATCTTGCTAGATGAAATCTTAATCCTCAGGCAAGTTTCTCCAAGTTTTCGGAGAGTCAGGCTGAAGATTTCCCGAGGAATGTTACACTACGAAGAATGTATGAGGACGTGCTTACCAGTGCACAGTAGCTTGATTATCTGAGATTACTAATTGTCAAGATGAAAATGGTAGACATTGGTCACTATTTCCCCTTCTGATCTACAAAATCAGAATGACTTGTAGCACTGAGTGCCATGTATGCTTGCAATCTCCTGACAGGGTAACTGATTCCTTTTTTCTCTTATCTGACAATGGTATTTAGACAGATCAGCTTTGTAATATTACCAGATGATGTATTACACTCAAAAGCATCAAATGCTGTAGCAAACAGTGATCAGTGTTACAGTTGCCACAATTGGGGACACATTGATTTAGACAGAACACTTTGCAGTTTGTCAGCTCTTCATTTTTGCAGTTAAAATCTGAAAAGGTACAATTTAATGTTATATTAACTTATGGAAGACGCATAGGTAAATTGTTATTCAATACATTTTTTTTTCTGTACTTGTGTTTTTATTTGAATATATTTTGTGTGCCGAAACTATTTTGTTCCCTTTGTGATGATGAATCGCCACTAGAGGGCAGTGTTTGCCTTTTTTTCACTTTGCACCTGATAACCCAGAGTCCCTTATGCAGTCTGTATAAAGTCAGTCATTGGTAACAAAAATGCACTCATGGGTATTTTACTGATATTCAATGCCAAATACCGAATTTTGCTATTATTATTATCATCATTTTCTTTGATACCGAATACTACCAATAATATCTGTCTTATTCTTTCTCATAAGGTTCTGGACAATTCACCCCCTTTGAACTTCCTCAGCATTTTCACATAAACCCCCAAATTTAGTGTACTTAGTTAGGCCTGCATGTGGCTGAAAGGAAAATAAGCATATTCTAATGCAAGAGCTGCTGTAAGTCTTTTGGAGTATTTCTCTATCGGTTTTGTACACATAGAAATTGAAATAATTGGCAATTCTTTATAAAAGTGGGAGGAAAACATTACATGATTTGCAAGTAAAAAACAAACTCTGAAACAACTACAATAAATAAATACAAACAAACTGGAGACTGAGGTGAAAGCTCACCAAAAAGACTTTGTGGCCTTTCTATACTAAAATTCAGTGTATACTTATAGTCTATAGATGCATGACAACAGTTGGAGCACTTTCCTGTTTTTATATTCGTTCAAGGCCAATTCTGTTCTACAGCTCATGCCATAATGATGGATTCATCATCTGCCAGTGAGGAAACTTTGTCAACAATCTCTGTGAGTCAGTGGTGACGTCACTTCTGACAAACAGCTGCACTGTCAGCAACCACTTGCCCAATTTGATAGCACATGCCCAAAACATTTACAGTCACAAATGTAATTATTCATTTAGTTCCTTTAGGTAATTATTGAAATTTAGCAAGAAAGCAAAAGCCTATAAGTACTGTCTGACCTCCACTTCTCACACATTTACCCTTCAGTCTGGAATAAACTGTCAGATTGTTTGTATTGAATAAATATTATATATCCAAGATCCTTGATTGAGATCTCTTTGTAAAGTAAAATAAATAAATGTTATTCTATGAGAAAATAAATGTTTATGATATTGTTTTTCTTTATCTTTTTCTAAACTATTATTTCAATCACTTCAGCGCAATTGCCTCTTAAGTTTGCATTATGATATCATCAAACAAGAAAATAAAACTCATAACTATTTTGTAAAACTGACGCACACTGGACCCTGTAAATATCTATTTTTATTCCCGGAGTGTGTGAAAGGCAGCGCGTCAACATTCTTGAAATACTGAAAGCTGCGCCAGCCTATGTGCTGTGACAGTAAAACCGATGGATTAGATAAGATAGCAGGAATTCCAGCTAATTTCAGAGAAGATTTTCTTCATTATTGTCATCATCATCACAGATAGGAAAGTTATATATCGGGTTTTATTTATTTTTTAAGTCAGGCGTGAAGTTTAAGAGTTAAAAACAAGGAAATTTGATTTTGAAACGAAGTTGGGAACATATGTAGAGATAAGTTTTCATCATGTCACCAAACTATTCCCGGGGATAACCGGATGGATATCACTATTTCAAAATAAAAGTGGATTTTCGAAATGTTTCTAGCCTATTCATCAACATGCAAACTCCATGCCGAAAGACTATAGACTTGGATTCAAACCCACTGATTTTTGCTATAACAAAACAGTGATAGAAACCCCAACGTGCAACTCTTATTTATTTATGTATTTATTTGATTGTTTGTTTATTGACAAAATAATAATTTATTTGAACAAAATTGTATAGCTATATTTTAGAAATTCGTTTTAATATTTAAGTCATACAAATATTTTCAATGAAATCAGTCTAAATTTAATCAAGTAGCCTAGCACTTTTATGTACAAGATGCCGTCTTGGATCCTATTAGCATTGCAGCAAATTCTTTCTTTCTTTCTTTCTTTCTTTCTTTCTTTCTTTCTTTCTTTCTTTCTTTCTTTCTTTCTTTATTTATTTATTTATTTATTTATTTATTTATTTATTTATTTATTTAGGTAATAAAATAAATCCTTAACCGGAAGTTGTATGGCTGGTGCTTTAACTGTGACTACCGTGTCACACAGGTTGGACGCCCCTTTCGTGTTTACATGCTTTTGGTGCTACTACCTGCTTTGTAACGCTGACGGGGCGCATATGGGACAAACTTTTCCGTCTCTGATCCTCCAGACATAGGTTTTTATTATTATTTTTTGTGTGATTTATTAACGAGAGAAGGGAAGTCGGGAGGTTTTACTTTTCTATGGATGATTAATTAACGTGACAACAGAAACCCTAGTGTACAGAAAAGCAATGATATGAGGAGCCGAGCCAAGGATTAAGAGTGCGCTTCTACCACGGCCATAGGAACAAAAAAAAAACAGACCTGTATGTGTTTTGTTTTAGTTTGTCTTTAACTTTTTTGCGGCATTTGAACTGGACAAAGTGCACTGTAGTCATGCTGGGAGCGGAGAGCAGAGTAGAAAGCCGGTTGGCGAAGCTGGAGTCCATGATGAGGAATCCACAGTCGGCGCTTAATTTATCAACTCTGCTGGTAAGTGAGCAACATGCCCTGGGGGTCCCACACAGGTACGGGCGTGAGACTGCATGAGCGAGCTTCGCGCATATTTCTGAGCAATTATCATCCCATAATCCTCCCATCACAGCTAAAGTAAACACGTGGAGAATAACATTAGAATGATTATAATTAAAACCTCATTGTTCTTTTAAATATTTTTTATAAGAATACAGCCAGACCGCTCTGCATTAGTTTAACAGGTTTACTGAAGCTTATCATCAACCTGAGGTGATCAAAGGAGCAGACGGAGCCCCACCTAAACCCAGTTTTTTTTCCTCCTAACACACTTCAGCAGAATTTTATGAGTGACGGGAAGTTTAAATATGATTGACTTTAAGAGAGGATTAGAGACTAACTGAAACTGAAAGTCATTGAAGTTAACCAATTCAACAGGGACTGGCAACTACTCAGTCTGTTTGGTATATTTTGAAGTAATAAGCCTGCATTGAACATGTATTTAGACAAACTAGCTGTTGCACTGGATTCTAACTTAACTGATTCTTCATACCAGACCAAATCCAGAAACTCTGCTTTGGACCTTGAAGCACAATGATTGATAAGCATGGAACAACATGTTTTAAGCATGCATGTCAGTCTATCTAAAACCACACTTTTACCAAGGAAATACAGTTGCTTAACAAGTTATTCGTTTGCTTAGGGGGAGGTTGATCATAAATCTCCTTTGTTTTTGGGGTTCTGCAAAACATATTCTAGAATTTTAACAACCATGTTGTCACTGCTTGGATTTTATTTAAGATGAAAGCACAAAGTAGCCTATAAAGTGAAAGAAAACATATATAGGCCTATGTGGTTTTCCACTTGACATTGATATGTACCCCCCATTCTTTTAGTTTGATACCCCTAAATATAATGCCGCTAACTGTCTTTAGAAGTCACCTGAGTAAGCACCTTTTCCATGTGGGCTTGCTCAGCCTGGGCCTGGCCTGGTCAGCACGGCCTGGTTGTGTTTCCATTGAAATCTCATGAACAACCCTCAACATACAGCCAGAGTTAAAATGCAAAGGATAAGATCCAAGACTGTTCATATGGGGAAATTGCTCAGTCAATTTGATGAAAACAGAGGTACTAGGAATGTTTGTGCTGTTCTATAACCTACAATTAGAATAAAATACAGTTAGGTTTGTGTAGGGGTGCAACGGTACAGGTAGCCCACGGTACGGTCCGTACCTCGGTACCCGGTTTGGAAACGTTGGGCCGACAGTAACTAATTACCAGCACAAAATCAATGGCAGTACAGAAGTCCCGCGGTACAGGAGGACTGATTGTCCCGTGTAGGGAGTACCGAACGGTCTGGTACTTTACCCTGTCCCGTTGCATCCCTAGGTTTGTGGTGGATAAAATTTGGATTACTTTAGACTATGAATACGTTTTCAAGGGTCTGCATTTGGGGAAAGTTAATCCTAAACCGTTACCTACAGGAAAACATGACTGACAGAGTAGGGTGTTTAAGAAGAATTTATAACCACTCTGCTTGTTAAATGTCAGGATTGTGTCTATTCTTGGGGCTGATGTCTCACAAGTAATGCCCTGTGTAAAGCCACTGCTCTCAGCTGATAACTCCAGCTGGTGACATGTTGCTACGTAAACAGACAGCAAATGACGTCGGAATACGTCCACCTCTGCGCTGCTCATCCCTCAAAAAGTTAATTTTTTTTGAATCTCCTACCAGTACCGTCTTCCCTTTTTGTAAGCGGTTTCTGTTAGTCGAAGTAACAATGGCCACCGTGCTTCCTGATCCTGGGGAAAAACAGGCAGGAAGCTGGAGTAATTTCCTGGAATTGACTGGGAGATAATTAGTTGTGACCTTACCTCACTGTATCCGGTTTGTCTACTATTAGTTTTCGTTTTGGCAGTATGAAACATGTATTCAAGTTTAGAAATAATGTGTTTTTGGAAAATGAAAAGAGTGGCAGATTTTTTTTTTAGGTCTCTGTTTCAGTAATATTTAAAGGGTTAATATTTATTTGGACAAAAACTGAAAATTTATTGAGCTACTAATCCCCTCTTTCCAGCCACAAACTCCAGCTTGTTCTGGGGGCACCCCAGGCGTTCCCAGGCCAGACAGGATAGTCTCCCTTCAGCTGTAAGGGAGCTGGAAATCTGTGGTTCCCTCCTGTACCTTTTTCCAACACCACCTAATTTCAGACACAAGAAAGACGTTGATTGGATAGATAGCTCTGCAAATCCATTTTCTGTTGAAAAATATTTTATTTATTGATGATAACCTCTTTATCTTAGTTCAAAGACCAATGAGATTTGTATTTGCCCAAAAGATTAAGAATTAGTTAGAGATTTAATGATATATAAAAACAAAGCACCTGTATGTGAGTTATATCCTACATAGTAAAAATATTTAGGTGAGAGAAATTAAGCTTTATGCAATTATAACATGTACTTTTTACATTGTAAGCTTACAATTAATGGCTCAACGAGTGGGTACTTTATCAGTTGTTGTTGTTTTTTATTTTATTTTTATTTTTTTTGAGTTAATGTCATCCTAATGTCTTTACTGAAGAAAGGTCAGGATAATTAGGTTGCTGTTGCTATTTCATTTCTTCCAATAAGCCATTTGTCTGTATACTTGTCCTACTGGTTAAGAATGCATGTTGATAATTAAAACGTAGAAGAGGCATTCTTTTTTGTCAGCCCATTTATGGCGTTCTGAAGAGTATGTTTTTCTGGAATGCAAAGAAAACAATGATTGTGGACGTCAAATCCCCTTTGTCTGAACAAAACAGTAGTTGAAAAATAGAATATGGGCCTTTTTTGATCTGATCTTTACAGTCAGGCCTTGCTTTCAAATCCATGCCTCATGGGATCACTTCACAGCGCCTTGCATCACAAGAATAATCTACCACTGTGTTAGAACACTGGATCATGTTCAGATTTGTTGAAATTCCTCAAAACTAAACAAGTTGGATGCATTTGTTTGTAGCTCTTAACTGGAAGATGTTTAAAATCATACATCTGTAAAAATGACCTTCCTTTAGAGGTTGATTCCTCGGTTAACAACATATTTTAAAAGTTCTTTGTTGTTTTAAAAAAATAATTTTCTTACTTTTGGTCGAGATAATGTCCTCAGTGGTGAAAGAAAATGTTTAGGGTGGCTGTGTGAAAACAGCACAAATGCAAATTATCAGGTTAATATTCCCTGCATTTTCTTCTCCTGCTTTGTTTACAGCTTCATGTCATTGCATGTCTCCAGGGTAGATGAAACAATGTACTACTGTAGGAGCACATTTGAATCATTAATCATACCTCTGTATATCACTGGATTAGAGGCTTTCAACAACTTTCACCTAAACTTTTTACAACACTTTTGGTTTCCCTCTATCACTAGCAAAGAGTAATGTCTCAAAGCTTCAGTCTCTAAATTGGATATATGTTTTTGACATTCTAAACATGTTACAGTTGCTGGTTCTTTCAGAGTTGCCAAAAATGCTGCATTTCTTGAAAAGCCTTGTTGTGTGAGCTACTATGTTATTGTAATGGGGTTGCATCAGTTTGACCTTCTTACAGTTGTAATTAGGGATGCACGGGTATGGATACTGGTATCAGGGCCAATACTTTGTACCGTATTGGTTAAAGTTAACAGACACTTAAAATGTAGAAGGTCTGCAATCATTTTTCTGAAAATGTTTATTTTTCAGTTGAAATTTTAGTTTGGTGGTCATTTTTATCAATTTTATTTTTTTATATAGTTCAACATCATTTGTTGTAACAAGCAGAGAAGAAAATAAAACCTGTCTTCCAATTCATTGCATTTATTTTGTGAGGTAGAAGTATTTGTATTGGAACTTGGCAGCGGCAAGTACTCAAATCCATGTATCTGTACCGTATCAGTAACAAAAAAAATCGGATTATTGCATCTCTAGTTGTAAGACTTTTGATATCAAATTTTCATTTTAGATTTTTAAAGAAGTACTTTATCTGTTTAAAGTTGATCAATGTATCTGCTTCCTCCTGGTTATAATTAGGATGTGACACATAGCCTTTCTTAAGGAAAATAATAATTGTCTAAAAGTGCCACAAACTACAGTTAATGTTTAAAAAGTTTAAAATAACAACAATTGTGACAACATAACTGGAGGAGACCAGTTTAGTCGCCATGCACAGTCAAAGAGATGTAAATTTGGGGAGTTTGCTAAATGTTGTTAGAGGTTTCATTGGAACAATGTGCTTTCGTCCAGATGATACTTTTTTTTTATTTAAATGTTTCTCTTAAAGGGCAGTGGTAACCTTGTCTAAAGACCATGAAATATAGAAATTTGGTGACATATGGCAGAAAATATGAAGGGGATTGTCTAGACCGATCAACATGGAAATGTCTCACCAGACACAAAATAAACCATCTTCCATAATGATCTTAGCCATCAGACTATAATCCTTTATGAGACCCAAAGATTGCATTGCACATTGGCATCACAATGTAAAATGATCATCTCCCTTCTCTGTTTTTTTTGTATACTGTAGCATATAAAACTACTGTGCTTCTGAAAGGTTGCCTTAAAAATCAAACCATTGTGGGCATGATTAAAATCCTATTTTGTCTCACTTTACCTGTTACATAAAAATAAATCTTCATGAGGGTGGTCTCAATCATTTTATTTTCTAACAGCATAACAGAAGGAACTTTCTAAGCTGGGAATCATCAGATGACCAAGTGGTTTGTGGTTTGGCTGTGATAAATTAGCTTCTTCCTGGTTCCTTTGACTTCTCTATATTAGGTATACAGCCCTGTCTCTTGTAAAATTGTTTAAACAGCCCTTTCACTTGGTGCAGAAGTGTTGTTTGAGTTTGTTAGATTTACTTTGATAAACAGTTTAGAGAAATTTGCTGAATTTACCAAAAGGTCTGTTTGATTAGATACACAGAATTTAAGTAAGAATGCAAACAGAACTAAACAAATATCTGTCCAATCTAGACAAGGCTTGGTCATGTGGGGATTGGCATTGAGGTACGGCAATAGTGGGTTAGTTTTTCATGGGATGCATCCTTTACTGGAAATTGCTCTTTATGTAGATTAGGTCTGGAGAGCTGAGAGAGATCACTTCCATACCTTGAACTACCGCTAAAGTTCATGAAAACCATTGAGATTGTATTTTATCATTCATTCATATATCCAACGCATATATATCATTCATGTGGAATAAAGTATTCTTCTCATTATTTTAAGAAATAGATAGTAAGTGTTTAGATAGTGTTATCAATAAATAGTGTTTTTTATTACGGATTTTAAATAAATTTAATGCAAGTCTGATGTGAGCATTGTAAGAAAAGAATACATTTGAAAAAAAAGAGAATGCATAACAAAACATTTAAAACTATTTTTTGAGTGTTTATCTAAAGGAATAATATTAGTGTAATTAGAAGGTTTTGTTAATCACAACCACACACAGTCGACTTCATGCCTCTGGTTCCTCTGGTTTTGTTGAACATGTTATTACATCTTTTAAGTAGAGCTTCCTCTCTCCCGCAGCAGCATGCCACAGTCTTAAAAATCTGAACAAGAATCCTCTGGAAAATGATCCCAGATCTTTGATGGCTTAGACTGAATCTGAACCTCTAAGTCCTACAATAGCTACTGAGCCTTTAGGTCTATTTCCATCCGTCTGCGGTGGATGAGATCTCGCTTCACCACTGCTATTTAAAGGTACAGAATTGTTCCACACACCCCTGATCACCCCAACCCCCATAAGTCCCTGAACAAATAGACCAATAGCTCAACTTCCCTACACGCATACACATACGCACATGCATTTCGGATGACTCAACTTGATCCCCAGTTGAGGGTCAATCTGCATTCTCACCCCCTCTCCCTCATCCACCTGCCCAACTGCCCTGCCAGCCCCTTAGGTCTTGGATCACAGAGACATTTTGGATTTACATGCAATCTGAAACCCCTAATTTAAGCTCTGATGACACCGCATAGACCCCGGCTGTTAGTCAGATGCTCCCACTAACCCTCTATGTTTAGGCATAGAAACGATCTGTGTTCGTGAAATTAGCCTTAAACTCATGTGCTTAGTCTTAGTTTTTGTCATGACTTTTAAGGTGTTTTATTTTCTTTTTAGTTGATCCAGAGTATTTATGTACTGCTCTGTTTATTTTCTTCTGTTTTTTTTTCCTGTTTTGGGTAATCTGGTTACCAAAACAGTTTGTTGTGGCTTTGACTGTTTTGTCCACATATTTGGCTCTAATACCCGTTATCAGGCAAAAGAAGGTCACCTAGCTGAAGTAATATGATTTTTGACAGAAGACTAAAGGGAGATTTAAAGAGAGGAACATGCAATAGTTTAGTTTTTGTTTTGTTTATGAAAGTAGAATCAAAGATCCAAAAAGTTAGTGAGCTAGTGATTAAGGGTAGAAAGCTCAGACTTAATATAAAGGATCCACTCCAAAAAATAATGTGTGTGTGTGTGTGTGTGTGTGTATATATATATATATGTATGTGTCTGTGTGTGTGTGTTATATGTACAGTGTTTTGTGTTTCAAACAAACATTTTGAAAATAAAGATAAAAAGTTGAACTTTGGTTTTATCAGAATATAACATGCGCTTACATGGTTTAAGTAGACTTCAAATGTTTTTTTACAAGGAACAGAGTTTAAAAAAATATATAAAATCCTCAGAAATACGAAGAACATGGGAGATTGTTGTCACATTCACTATACTTCACTGTGTTTCTTGGTATATTTATGCCTTGAAATATGGTTTGTACACTTGACAGATACTTTCTGACTAAGAGATCATTCTCATGATGTGAAAACTCTCTGCATATCATGTTGATTTATAATAGGGATGCAACGATACAGCTTTTTTTTTTTTTACTGATACGATACCAATACCTGGATCTGAGTACTTGCCGATACCCAGTACCAATGCTGATACTTCTACTACACACAGAAATGCAATAAATTGGAAGACATGTTTTATTTTCTTCTGTGCTTGTTACTACAAATGGTGATGAATTAGAAAAATAAAAAATTACAGCAAAAGTAAAATTTCAAGTGAAAAATGTATATTTTCTGTGAAATGTTTGCAGTTTCCACATTTTAAGAATCTGTTCATAGTATTAACTTAAACGATACCGATACAGTACATAAGACGGGTATTGGCCCCGATACCAGTGTCAGTTTCGGTGCATCCCTAATTTTTACACTAATGAAACAAAGAGTGGATAATAAGTATTTTTATAAAAAATGTGCAACCCAGTATCTGTTTCATTTCAAACAAAACTTTTAACCTTCATCAGAGAACATGTTTTTTGCTAAAAAGGAAAACATAAGCCATAGGTTTGCAGCAATATTTCATCTTTAAAACTGGCTTCTAATTTATGAGATAATTTGAAGCTTGGTGTTGATTCAGTGAGGTCATTAGAGTAAATATGTGAGTTTATTGTGATAAAGAAATTGAAATATCAATATTGCAGTGGTTAAAATGTATTTTAGAAGTAAATACAAACATATATCACATGTTAACTTCAGAAACTGTAAGAATATACCATGTCTGACTGAATTTTGTGTTAAAAGGAATCCTAACCTTGAAATTGAAGCATTTCAATTTAATATTAGCATTCCTGTTTTCCATCTTAGTTGTCTGTTATAGAAAGCTAAATTAATGTTATTTGGTTTGCCTTACAGGATTCCATGAATGCCTTAGCTCATGATCTCAACTACCCAGTCCTGCGAAAGAACAAGAACATTGAGGCATTTCTAAAAAGATGTAAGAGCTTCTCTGTTATTGGTTGAACCTCCTTTCGGTGTTTGGGTGCTTTAGTCCTTTTATCTTTTCTTTTTGTCCTCTCTTTTTTCCTTCTTCCTTTTTTTATTAAATACAGACAAACATGTTTCAATACAGCTGTGATTGTGGCAGGACATATGCAACAGCCTTCCTGGCCAGATTTGTGTTTTTTGCTTTTATGAGTTTAAAATGGGTCAGATGTGTTTTTTGTTTTTTTTGGCCTCAGACAAACTAGTTAAGTAACAAGATTTTTTTTACATTCAGAGTCATGTCATAAAAACTCAGCTTGGCTATGTGTCCTGCATAAGGTTGGGATTCTATGTGACAGACGTCATCATCTGGAGGCCTGCATATGCTAATGTTGCTTAAACCTGTATTTTCACATTATCCAGAGGGCAGGGCATTGGTTGCCAAAAATTTGGATGCAAATGTCCCTGACTGAATTAAGATTATGATTATCCCAAACAGTTTTCGTTTTAGAGTTTAGGGGGTACAGAAGTGTTTAACTGCCATAGCTGGTACATAAATGCAGTTTGTTAAAAAGAGATAGTTTTTCATTATTATAACAAGAAGGTTCTTGGTTTGATAAGAAATAAAAATATGTTCCTCTTACAGATTGCAACTTATTAAAAACACACAAGGGAGCTCCTTCTGACTCTCCACCTGCTTCTTAGACACTTTAACATCCAGCAGTGTTGCTGTTTCACTGCTGTTTCAATTGGATGTTTCTTTTTTTGAACGAGAACATAATACGGTTTTACAAAAATATCAATCTTGTTACAACATCTTTTATATATGACATATCTTGGTAAAACTAGACGTTTTTCTCGTTTCAGTGAGAAAGTGTTCTTGTGATAAGTATTTTAAAGCACAAACTGCAAGTCATTTCAGTCATGAGAACAAAGATTTTGGATTTGATTTATGTTGAGCCTTAATTACCCATTTAAGACAATCGAAAAGCAGTTTTTTACTGTTATTTCCATAAAAAAAAACGTGTGTTTTATGTTAGACAGAGAAAATTCTCAGAGCAGTTCTGTTTTTTAATTTTTTATCTTTGGTCAGTTGTCTACCAGTATGCGGGTCATTTCAGATTTGGAGGACATTTCAGCCTTTTTATTTTCCAAAAAGAAATCTTCACTTTTTCGTTTATGTATAAGGTTTTCATGAACACTAGGTATTAAACTATGACAATTTATGTTTAACACAGCTCAGAAACCAAAATTGTACTTGTTATTGTTATTTGTTAGGTGCTATGTTTGGTGCAACCCTGTTACCAGTAATCAGAATTGGAAAAAAAAATGTCTAAAGGTTTTTAATCTTAAATTCTTTGTTATTAGGTAAAGCTGGTAATGTTTTAAATTTTTAGTTGATTTTAAAAACAAGTTAATTTAAAATACATTACTTAACTCTTGAAATCTACATTCCCCAATTTCAGTAACATGGTTGCAAGTAACAGGGTTGCAAATTCATGCTAATCTTAGCCTTTTCTCAGGAACGGAAGCTAGCTGTTCTGCTAACGGTCACTACGGACAAGTAATACAAACACATCTAAGTAACTCAATAAATATATAAACATTTTGTGAATTTATTATACACAGACAATATACGTAACAGGGTTGCAAAAAGCAATGCGACATGGTCAAACAAGTATGATACTAGTGTAAACATTTAAAAATTAGAACAGAGACCAAACCTGTGCTCTGCCCATGCTGCTGAGAAACCGTTGGATGATGTCACTTCCTCTGTATGATGTGACTGAATGCTTTTTTCAACTTGTATCATGCTTAACATGTTAAAGTAACAGGGTTGCATGTATATTTCTGGACTAGTATTTCTTGGGTCATAACTTAGGTTTGAAATGTTAAATAAAATTGAAAAAAAATACAGATATAGGAAACACATTGATCTTCATAGAAATGCAGGAGAAACAAAGCTTAACGTTCATTTTAACTCTTTTATTTAAGATTAGATGTGGGCATTGAGAAGGTGGGACAAGTTAAAAAGTACAAATTAGGGGGTGCTCCACATATATAAACCTCATTTACAAATATTTCTTAATGTTTTTTTAATCATTGTTTTGACGATTTGAACTCTGGAAAAATGGTTTACCTATTAACTTCATCTTTATAAATGTTGTATTTGGATTAAATTAAATGTCATGCCTAGGACATGGAATGTCCTCCAATTCTGAAATGACCCATGCAGCAACAGGTGAGAAAGGAAGGTGCTGTGAGACTTTTTTCTCTGGTCACTGCAACACTTTCTCTGGAATCTCATTAAATGTATTGTACACAATAAGAAGGGTACGTCAGAAAAGCTTTGTAGATTTGAAACGTTAATTCTCCGTAATCATTGTTCCTGGTGACCAGCCCATGGTCCTCCACCCCACTTAGTCATTCTTAGATGCCAAGGTTCATAAATAAGTGGGAGTTTTTCTGGCTCTTATCTTTCGATGTCACTTTTGCAGAGAGAGATTTATTGCTACTCTTCTAAAACCTGTTGCCGGGATGAAATTTGGCTCATTTTCAGCTTGAAAAATTTTGTTGCCTGCAAACTTTTTTTTTAATTTAAATTTATGTTTGACTAAATTAATTGAATTTAGTTGTAAGCTATATTTGCAGTATTTTTCTTGCACTATTGACATTTTTAAATATATTTTTCTAATTAAAATGACTCATTCAAGCATCTTAGTGTACGTAAAACATTTATTATAAATATATATAGTTTATGTTTCAGTAATATAACCCACAACTACATTTTCTGAAAATATGAACCATTTTTGTTCATATGACCCTGAATGTATCTATGGAAGATCTATCTACAAATATTTCTGTTCACTGACCGTTAAAGGCACACACAAAGCTAATTGCATTTTTTTTTTTCGTTTTTGTAATTTCAAATTAAGGTGATACGCCATATGCTCAAATGAATGTAAATAATGACAGCTTGATCTTTTGTGTTGCTGGAGTATTTAATTGTGTCTTTTGCAGATGAGAAGCTGGTGGATGAGCTCCGGGAGCTGCAGGTAAAGCTCGAAGACTTTGAAAAAGTGAAGCTGATCGGTAGAGGAGCCTATGGTGAAGTGCAGCTGGTGAGATGTCTCTCTGTTAATGGCCTGTAACAGAAGGAAGTATTTGATTCTATCTTATGTCATTGTAAAACTCTACATTTGAAGGAGAAAAACTTTATCTGCTTTTGAATTGAACAGTTTGCTTCTTGGCCACTAGAGGGAGCAACCATCAAGACAAATCTAAAACATTGTTTTAAACACAGAACTGTTCTTTTTCTCTTTAGATGATTTCCTACTTAATTATTCATTGATTTTAAAACAGGCTGTAATTTCTCATTCTCATCTCTCTGCCTTCCTCCTGTGCTTTTTGAATCGGGTATCTGATAAGATGTTTGTTGGTGGAACGAGTCTGAACACGCGTTGTGTGTTGGGTATGAATATGAAGTCTGGTGTGGGGGTGTGAAGGGGTACTCATTTGTGTTTGTGCTTAGCACTTGTGTAAGCATGTCTTCTTATGGGTGTGTACAACATTCAAAGCATCCAGTTTCATGTCTGGATCTCTGCTGGTTTCTCAGTCACTGTGAAATTCTGACCGTTATCTTTTCATTGTCATTGTGTAGTTGATACTGTTTACATTCCTTCTTCTCCTCTCTTTATCTCCCTGCCCATCCTCGGGCCCTTAAATACAGGTCCGACACAAGGCCTCAAAAAACGTTTACGCCATGAAGCAGCTCAGCAAGTTTGAGATGATCAAAAGGTCAGAGTCAGCCTTTTTCTGGGAGGAGAGACACATTATGGCATTCTCCAACAGTCCTTGGATTGTTCAGGTGTGGATGTGTATTATTTTTTTTCCCTAACACATACGGTGCCATTTAAAAGTATCCATACCCCTTTGAACATTTTAGTGGTAAAGCCTAAACTATAATGTGTTTTATTGGAGTTTTATGTAACAGACCAGCACAAACTAGTGCATAATTGTGAAATGGAAGAGACTTACAAATAAAAATCCAAACAGTGCTCTGGCCATATGTCTTGGTCACCCTTACTTTGCTATGTCTAAATAAAAGGAGCTTTATTTTATTTAGATGTTACCCGAATTGTAAATACAGTCCATCATGAGTGGAATTTAATCTTAGTATAAATTCAGCTTTGGTGCCTCAGATTTTTCGAAAAAACTGCATAATTTAGCTGTGTAATGGTTCTGCATCCTTCTTCAAATTGCTCACTCTGGCCTTACTCATGTTTATACCATTGGTCTTCCTGCAGCAACAGAACCGCCCACAAGGTTTCACTGTGAGATTTCTGCTATTTGTCTGGCACACCTTTTAAACACAGTAGGAATCCTTATGCTATCCATAATATGATCCCATATGGAAAAACACAAACAAACAAAGAGCAATTTCACTTTTGCGCCGGAAATGCCTCTTTAGATAAACTTGCAGGTATATTTTATGGTTTTAATCCTAATATTTTTGCTCCGTTTTTGATATATCATGCAAAATTGCTGCTTTTGCTGCAAAACTGCTAAGGCTATTAGAAGGAGGTGGAACAAAAATTCAGGTTTAAAATAATAATTGCTTCTATAGTTCCAATGTAACCAAAAAAGCAATACAATACATTAAACAAAAATATAAATAAAAATATAAATATTTTGATTTTGGGGGGGTGCAAAATATCTTTAATCCGATCATAGTTCGGATTACAATTTCCCATCTATCCGATTATGACAAGCGTTTACATGCACTACATGTCTGAACGGAATAAATCATTTTGACATGCGCAGAACTAACTAAGACACCAGAAACGCCTGTAGAAGAAGAAATGGACTTCCGTTGTAAACAAACATGGCTGCGCCTATTTGAAATGGAGGACTACGATGTTCTTCAAAGCGTGCTTTTATTTATTTTTTCTGGTCACGATTTGACATCAACAAGCCTTCTTTCTCATGTACACAATCGAATTACAAACTGAATTTCGTTATTTAATTAAACCAACGTATTAGATGACTATGCAAAATTTATAAGCCACGCGCAGAAATTACCTACATTCGGACTAAGATTTTACATGCACCACGATTGGATTAACTATCGGAATAAACGACTCTTCTCATTCCGAATTAAATTTTGATCCGAATGAGTTTGATCGGGTCAGAGGAATCTGATTAGCGTGTTTACACGAATAATTTTTTATTCAGATCAGACTTTTAATCTGATTACTTAATTTAACCATAGCCACAACGTAGTTGTGGCCACCATTTGCCTCATGCAGCCCAACATATCCCTGTCGAGTTGATCAGGTTGTTGATTTCGGCCTGTGAATTGTTGGTCCACTTCTTCAGTGGCTGGTTGAAGTTGCTGAATATTGGCGCGAACTGGAACTGTATACGGTGATCCAGAGCAACCCGAAACATGCAGCTTCTAGGAATTGTGCACGGATCCTACCATCCTAGGGCCGTGCACTATGCTGCAACATGACGGCATGGTTGTGGATGAACAGCATAACAATGAGCCTCAGCGTTTCATCATAGTATCCCTCTGCATTTAACAGGCCATCAGTAAAAATGCACGTGTTCATTGTCCATCACATATGCCTGCCCAAACCATAACTCCACTGCCACCATGGGCCACTCGATCCAAAAAGCAGACGTAAGCAAACCTCTAAACCACACAACGCCACACTGTCTGCCATTTGTCCTGAACAATGAAAATTTATATTCAGTCATGAACATGCCTCTCCAACATGCCAGATAATTTTTGCCCACTCAAGTTGGTTATGACGATAAACTACCACTAGGTACAGACCCCTAGGAGGATGACAAGCATGCAGATGAACTCCCCTGAGATGGTTTCTGACATTTTGTGCAGAAAATCTTTGGTTTTGCAAACCAGTTGTTGCAGCAACTGTCCAGGTGTCAGGTCTCAGTCATAGAGGTGAACATGGTGGATGTGGAGGTCCTGGTCTTGTGTTGTTAGACATAGTCTGCGGTTGTGAGGCCGGTTAGATGTACTGCCAAATGCTCTGAAGCGCTTTTGGAGACAGCTTATGGTAGCAAAATGGGCATTTATTTGATGGGCAACAGCTGTGGTGAACATTGATGCAGTTAGCCTCAAAATGTACATGCTCCCCCAAAAGTTGCAGCATCTGTGGCATTCTGCTGTGTGATCAAACTGCACATTTCAGAGTGGTCTTTTATTGTGGCCAGTCTAAGGCACACCTGTGCAATAATCATGCTGTTTAATCGGCATCTTGTTATGCCACACCTGTGAGGTGGGATTAATTATCACGGCATTAAAAAAAAGTGCTCTCTATCACAGATTTAGATAGATTTTTGAACAACATTTGAGAAAATGTTTCAGATTATTGAGTTCTGCTCATAAAAAAAAATGGGAGCAAAAAAAAGTGTTCATATTTTTTGTTCAGTGTTGTTACCTGGCAACCAATATTATGGTTACAGTCATAAAGTTATGATAAGGAACCGGAGGAATATTATGTTGGTAATTTTAGTTTTCAAAGTAAATGAAAGTTTAAAATAATGATCTATAAAAAAATTATTTAATAAATGTATATTATAGAAAAATCAGTTGAACTTAGTTATTGTTCTTTTACCAGATGGAGCTGACACAATTCTGTTAGCATCACATTTTCTCTAACAATGAATGACTTTAATATTGAACAAAGATTACTTTGAGATAAACCAGTGTCATATCTGTGTCAGACCTATATCTTTAAATACTTGGAAATGACATTGACGTGCTGAATTAACCTTGTTTCAGCTTTGCTGCGCTTTCCAAGATGATCGACACCTCTACATGGTGATGGAATTCATGCCTGGAGGAGACGTGGTCACACTCACCATAAACTACGACATCCCCGAAAAATGGGCTCGCTTCTACACAGCCGAGGTGGTGCTGGCACTGGATGCCATCCACTCTATGGGTTTCATTCACCGTGATGTTAAACCGGATAACATGCTGCTGGACCAGCAGGGACACCTCAAACTAGCTGACTTTGGCACGTGCATGAAGATGGACTCGGTGGGCTGATTTTACGGTTTTGAATTATTAGCTAATAAGCTGTTCTAGTATGCCTCATGAGTTACTGTGCTAAACTACCAAACCAAAATGCCGCTGTGGTTCTGCCAAAATGTTAGAGGAGTACGAAGTGTTTCCCAGCTCTTTCACTGTAGCTTTTAAAAATAGCTGGTCCCACGCATTTGTGTGTTCTGGGAAATCCTCTAAAATTGTAACAAACACCACAAAATGAATTTTGTTGTTGTAATAATAGAGTTATAAAGCAACTTACAATACAGAAGTTACAACATGATTCACAAACATAATTAAAAAAAATGAAGGAATTAAATGGTAATAGTAGCATCATATGCAATAAATACCAGAAGCAGGTAATACATTATAAAAATACAGATGCAAACTGCTAAATAAAAACAAATTACATTTGTATGCGCCCACATTACAAATGTGTATAGATAGATAGATAGATAGATAATAAAACATAATCACCCTGAGTCCATAGTTAAAAAAGTAGGTGAAACTATTTCTTCTCTGCCACTTTTCTGATTAATTTAAGAATGACCATTTACCAATTCAATACTTAATTAAAACTAATACAATGCACATAATTTGTTTCATAACATACTTTAATGTATTTGGAATTATTGCAAATGGTCAAAATTTACAGAAAAACTTGTTATGTTGCTTAATAAACTTTGCAGCTTACGTTGAATGGCATGACATTTAATAAGTGGTGATTCAGGAGCTCTCCGCAATATTCTCTCTCTACCGACCGCTAAGTACGTTACAAAGCAGGTGACCTCGCATGGGCAAATAATAAACTCTCTTTTATTGTGAATGTCATTCTAAAAGTTAAAATGTTATGACTGTTATGATAAGCCCACCAACTTTTGAATGAAAACATATGGTGAGTAAAAAAAAAAAAAGGGATTCGACAGTAGGTACTGGAAGTCGAGTGCCCCGAGATTCAATACTGAAAATCTGATTGTTGTGATTGTGTTTGCCTCACTGCAGACCGGTATGGTTCACTGTGAGACAGCTGTAGGAACACCAGACTACATCTCTCCTGAGGTGCTCCAGTCTCAAGGTGGTGATGGAGTCTATGGTCGAGAATGTGACTGGTGGTCAGTTGGAGTTTTTCTCTATGAATTGCTTGTTGGTAAGTTATATTTTTAAAGCGGAAGTGTTTTTGTTTGTTTGTTTTTGGTGAGCATCTACTTTTAATATCTAATTTCTATCATAGGTGAAACTCCGTTCTATGCCGAGTCTCTTATTGGTACCTACGGGAAGATCATGAACCACCACAACTCTCTCGTCTTTCCGGATGATGTGGAAATGTCTAAGGAAGCCAAAGATCTCATCTGTGCCTTTCTCAGTGACAGGTTTGTTCTTTGAACTTTGCCATAAATCCTTCGACATTTTTTAAAATCAGAATTCAGTTTATTTCCAAATATTTAGATTAGCCTTAACCTTTTTGGATTCTCTTGCTCTCCAACATACAGAAATCACCATAGGCTACAATGATTTGTTTAATATATTTTTTTTTTTCTCTGTCTGTTTTGTTCGTTTTTCGCCTAATAATCCTCATCTATGCTTGCTTAGGTTAGTATAGAAGCTGTTTAGTTTGGTGGAAATTTCCAAAATAACAAACAGTAAATTTAGCTTAATATGACTATTTTGTGATAATGGGTTTGATCAGTCACATAAGTTGATTCACTAAGTAATGAATTGAAAAATGAAATTGTACACAATTTTGTTCAGGTTAAACATAAATGTGATTAGACCAGCTGAAACTTAGATTATTTGTAGGGCTTCGATTCAATCTGTAAATGGAGGCATTCTAGTTTGGGTTGCTATTATTAAGAATCATCAAGTGTACTGTAGATTGTTAAGGACCTTGTGAAAGCCTTTACACACAGTTCATTTGAATGGAATGCTAAATGATTAACCAACAAAGTAAATCATAATTGACAAGTGGATGATTATGGATGGTTTCAAAACTTAATTTACAAATTTAAAAAAATATATAAAAATGTGGTGGGCAGTTGTAGTCACCCCCTTTTATTCTGGTACATGTAAATAAAACAATTCTACTAGTTGCTTTCAGAAGTCACCTTAATAGTAAATGTCAAGCACAAATACTTTTCAAAGCATTATAAATCACCTCCACAATCTTCTCCCTGTTTTACTTCTTGCAGAAGAAAATAAATGTAAATAAAATAATAATGAATGTTGGGGTAGAACAAAAAGTACTTCACAAAAAATTAAAAAGTAAATTACTGAACTTTGATGTAAACATGTAATGTAAGGTTGTACTGTTTTGTAAAAAAAAAAAAGACAGGAAATCATGCTTAAAGCACAGTTTCCCTAATTTTTAACATGGCTAGCTCAACTTCAATCATTTTGGAAAACATTTATTTATGATATTAAATAAATAAATAAATAAAAATACTGACTGAACAAAAATATAAATGCAACACTTGTTTTTTCTCCCACTTTTTTCATGAGATGAACTCAAAGATCTCAAACATTTCTTACATACACAAAATAACCATTTATCTCAAATATTGTTCCCATTCCATCTAAATCTGTGATAGTGAGCACTTCTCCTTTGCTGGGATAATCCATCCCACCTGACAGCTGTGCCATATCAAGATGCTGATTAGACGGCATGGTTATTGCACAGGTGTGCCTTAGACTGGCCACAGTAAAAGGTCACTCTGACATGTTCATTTGTATCACTTTGCACGATGCTACAGATGTCACAAGTTTTGAGGGAGCATGCAGTTGGCATGCTGACAGCAAGAATGTCCACCAGAGCTGTTGCTCCTGAATGTTCATTTCTCTACCATAAGCCGTCTCCAAAGGTGTTTCCGAGAATTTGGCAGTACATCCAACCAGCCTCATAACCAAAGACCACGTGTAACAACACCAGCCGAGGACCTTCACATCCAGCATGTTTACCTCCAAGATTGTCTAAGACCAGTGGCTCGGACAGCTGCTTTGGTTTGCATTACCAAAGAATCTCTGCACAAATCCCAAACCATCTAAGGGGAGTTCATCTGCATTCTCGTCATTGGAGTCTCGACCTGACTCCAGTTCGTTGTCGTAACCGATTTGAGTGTGCAAATGCAATGGAATCTGACATGTTGGAGAGGTATTCTCTTTACTGTTCAGGGCAGATGGCAGACGGTATGTGTGGCATCGTGTGGGTGAGCGGTTTTCAGACAGACCGAGTGGCCCATGATGGCGGTGGGGTTATAGTATGGGCAAGCATAAGTTATGGACAGAGAACAAAAATGAATTTAATTGATTGGATTTTGAATGCAAAGAGATACCGTGACAAGATCCTGAGGCTCATTGTTGTACCATTCATCCAACAACATCACCTCATGTTGCAGCATGTCGGTGTATACGACAGCGTGTTCCAGTTCCTGCCAATATCCGGCAACTTTGCACAGCCATTGAAGAGTAGTGGACCAACATTCCACAGGCCGCAATCGACAACCTGATCAACTCTATGCGACGGAAATGTGTTGCACTGCATGAGGAAAATGGTGGCCACACTGACTGGTTGGTGGTGACTGGTTTTCTGAGTCCCCAGATACCCCAATAAAACAAAAGCGAACATTTCAAAGTGGTCTTTTATTGTGGCCGGTCTAAGGCACACAAGTGCGATAATCATGCTGTCTAATCAGCATCTTGTTATGGTATGTATGTATGTATGTATATATATATATATATATATATATATATATGAATGCAAAGTTCTTCTTTGTTTATAACATCTTTTTTTATAAGCACAACTTTTATAAATGCATTAATGCCTAGTGGTTCTGCTTTGTGGCCTTTCCCAGTCAAAGAGACCACTTCCTGTTTACATTACTGACCCCTCCCCAGAAAAGATTTCAAACACAGGCCCTTTCTGCTTCTTTACAGAGCAGCCTTTCATTTTTTCCTCCTTACTGAGTTTATTTACCTTCTCACTCACTATTCTCTCACCACAGACTGAATCAGATTTGTGTGTGTGGCAGCGTCACACACACACTAATCACTGCATGCACTTAACCCACATACTCTGTCATTGCCTTTCCATCTTGCTGCATCACTCCTCCTGTCTCATTTTGAATTATTTGTTTGCCTTTTTGTATTTTTTAATTCATAATGAGTAAAATTTTCTACCTGATGTGTCGCAGTTTCCATTTATAATTTTTTCCACCTCATTAATAACATTCCCCATGTGTACTCCTTTAGTATTCTGGCCACAGGGACACAACTTTCAGACTTGGAATGGTTGCATGTTTTTTTGTTTGTTTTTTTACGCAGGCATCAGAAAACTCTGCTCTCTTCGCTTCTGGCTTGATCTGGAATGTCCCACACGTGGCAAGCCCAAACTGCCGCACCCCTCTGCTGCCATGCACCAAGAGGTGGTGGTGGTGGGTTTGGGGGGGTCACAGGGAAGCATTTAAGGGGGGAAAAGTCAAGGGTTACTGATGGCTCCTTGTGCTAACTTTTTGCCGTTCTGGAAGTATATTATCTAGGTTAGCAGCACTGGTCATGCGGCTCTCCATTCTGGTCAGTTTGGTCAGAGCAGTCATTCCGCTGGGTTCTGTGTTTTTTGGATGACATGTTAGTGATGGTTGGTGGAGGGGCGGGTTGGGGAGTGTTTTGCATTCTCACTTAGGCGACTCGCCTCTCAATGTGTTTCTGCCTCCTTCTTGTTGCTGCGTGCAGGAAGGTTCGACTGGGCCGCACCGGAGTGGATGAGATCAAACGTCACCCCTTTTTCAAGGACGACCAATGGACCTTTGACAATATCCGTGACAGTAAGTGGGCACATGTCTGAGTCTGCCTGTGCAGGTGTGAGTTTCCTCCTTTTTCCCCATCTCTGGCAATGTGTGTCTTACTCTTGTTGCCATTTCTGTCTTATCACCTCCACCTCATTCCATTCCCTGTCCCGATTTGCTCCGCTTTAGACTGGGATTTCTGTTTTGTTTCCAGCTCCTTTACCAGTAAGCCTTCACTTATGAGTACATATGCTCCCCATATGCTCCCCTTCTCATATCTGGCATCATATTATGGGATACTTTAAGGAGTTTTTCATCATGTTATTGCTCAAATTCTTCTGGAAATAAGCTCATATAGAGTATATCTTTTAAAAAATGCATTGCTGCCAGGTGATATTGGGTAACAGTAGTGTATTTAATAGTGTGGGATTGCTTTGAAGTTTAGATGAATCTCTGTCTTTATTGGAATTGAGCAAAAATAAAATGTATGCTATGATTGGTCTTCTTTACATCGAGAACATAAATAAGAAACAATCAACAGTGTAAAATTTTTAGGAAACTTGCAGCAAGGGGCAGAAGCTAAACCATTCTTTAAAAAAATGTATTTACTTACTTTAATAAAACTTTACTACTTTTGCGAATATTGTATATAACATTTCGATTGTTATTTTGATTCTATTGTTCATCTTAGGTAAAAATTAAAGAATGCACACTTACAATTTAGTTGAAGACTAATTTACCAGCTATTTAACAAATTATTAGCTGGTTAATTTGTCTTCTTTCTTCTTTGTTAGGAAGCCTGTAGCCATTAGCCTAACCAACTATGGCCTTGCTAACTATGGTTGAAAAGCAGCATTATTCTAATAAGAGTGAGCTGACCAGCAGTGTGCAGCAAAAGGTGGGATAAGAGAAACATGTTTTTGTTTCTAAATCTGGCTCTTTTGAATATCTTTCAAATGATTAATATGTTTTAATATTAATATGTAATAATATGATAGAAATGTTTTCAAAATATATGAAATGTTCTTTCAAATTTTAAAAACTTTGTTAAACCTTTAAATCAATAACCAGTACTTATGGATCCTATGCTGTCATGTGTCTTTGGAACACTGGTTTACATGTTTTCTTTTCTTTTTAGGAGTTGTAAAATATTAGTTTTTCCACTGCAACATCATGTTGTTTCAATTTTTAGTTGGTTATTACATTTTTTCACATTTACTTCAGCAGCCCCTTTTTTATCTTCTATCCACCTATTATATTTAAACTATATTTATTGTTAGTATATTATTATTTCATATGGATAACACACATGGCATAAAAAACAATCGTGTTATATGGATCATTATGATAAAGTGTTCGATTTCGGTAATGCTGTGTGCACTTGTCTTTGTAGCATAAAACAACAAAAATACTCTTAACAGGAGGTTCTTTATACATTACGGAAATTACACAATGTGTGGAAAAAGAGGAACAACATTAAAATTTCTACATTGAGGTGATGAAGAGCACCTTTGTGTCTGTGAGTGATTACATTCAGACCCTTTTCCTTTCGCCTCTCCATTTCTCCGCTGCACCTGGCTCTGATTATAAGGGCAGACTGAAGTTCTGATCAGAGCCTTGCTGTCTGGAACATGAAACCATTGCTGAGCTACTGCTGTGTTGCACATGTATGTCCTGTTTCTTGCTCTCACCAACAAACACACACACACACACATATACTGGACATATGAGCTAGATCTATTTCTTCTTCCTGCAGAGCTCCATCTTTGCCTTCTTTAGATCTCTAGGAATGACACGACTCCCCGCTGCGTGTGACCCTCACTCTTTTTTAGGGTGTTTGCTTTTTTACTGCGATGAATGAATGCATGAGTGCAATGAAAGGACGGACTGGTGGATACAGGGGCTGGGAAAGGCGCATCCTCTGTAGAAGGAGGTGAGGCCGATCGTGTGGCCTCATCTAATGAGAGGAGTACCCCGTTTTGAAGGGTTTCCACTCTCTCTTTCACTCTCACTGTGGCCGCGGCTGCCTGTCATTAGGCTCTCGCTATCGGAGAGCATTCTGGGAAGTCTTACCACAAGGCTATCCATGTCTCTCTCCGTCTGACCACACATTTCACTTTTTTTTTAGTTTCTTGTTTTATATCACCCCCTACAATGATTTAATTCCTGTGTATTTTCTCTGTGATCTTTTAGTCCCATCTATCCTGCTCAGGGTCTAGTCTCGGCCTAAAAATAATGAGCTCCTTGCATAGGACCAGAATTACACTGATCTGAGGCTGCTTGTTTTTTTGTTTTTTTATGGTGATCTTTTTATAGACTAAAGCGGCAGCGTAATTTTTATCTGATTGGCCCTTATATGGATTTGTGTCCAAATGCCTTGCAGTGTTCAAAAGTGTGCCTGTTCTTGTAAAAGGAGAGGTTGCTGTACTTTTTTCTGCTGCCATGGTCAGGATTCGTTTGTGAAAGGTAGCTGTTTGTGAGGGGCACAAAGCATGCACTGTGTGGGAAAAGGAGTGGTGTAAAGCTCACGCAAACCTGCAGAAAAGTTACTCCTACTGCAGCCATAGTTGGCACACGTTTAGTTCAAAGAGGTGAAAAAAGGATTTAGTGCTAAAAAGTTTGCAGTGCTCTTTGCCGGCTGGAACTTATTCAGTTTTTGGCACATTGCAGCCTCTTAATTGTCCTAATTGCACTGGGATTTTATGTGATGGAGCTATACAAAGTATCTTAACATGGTGAGGTGGAAGTAGAATATGTACATTTTAAACAGTTTTTTTAAAGTTTTAAACGTGGTGTGCATTTTTATTTACCCTCCTTTATTTTGATGCCCTTAAGTAAATACAAATGCAATCAGTTGCCTTTAGAGGTCGCCACATTCGTTTGTAATATGATCTTAGGACAAGTGAACTAGAGCTGATCTATGAAGACCTCAGAGGTTTGTAAGAGAACATTTGTGATGAAATGGCATCCTAAAGTGGTTTTAAAGTTTTTAAGGAGCACAGCAGTGTGAAAGGAGATGCTCGGGTCAGATGCAGAATGTTTGTGTAGAGGAAAACTAACACTCATCCTCAGCCTGAACATACCATCCTCTCTGTGAAGCTTGGTATTGGCAGCATAATGCTTTGGGGATGCTTTTCTCAGAAGGCAAGTTACTTTTATTTGTATAGTACACTTTCAACAACAAGGCAATTCAAGGTGTTTTGGGTGTTTAGGGGGTAGAGGAAAAAACTGTAAAGCATAAAACACACAGAGCACAAATGCATTGCTTTGATTTATAACAGCTCAATTTTTCAACAGCTTTTTAGTGGTCTGTAAGTTTGTTCCAGATAAGAGGAGCATAGAAACTGAAAGCACCTTATCAATATTTGGTTCTGATTCTAGGGATTATTAGTAGACTGGAACCTAAGTGGTCTAGGGGGATACTTTGGTGTTAAGCCATTCAGTGGTTTATAAACTAGTACAAGCATTTTAAACTCTATTCTTTGAGCACCAACGAGCCGGTGTAGTGACTTTAGAACTGGGATGCTGTGTTTTACTTTTCTGGTTCTTGTGAGGACGCAAGCAGCAGCGTTATGTGTCAGCTGCACCTGTCTGACTGACTTTTTAGGCAGACCTCTGAGGACACGGTTGCAGTAATCAATCTGAACAAAATTAAACTTATTGATGATCAAACTTATTGGTAATGTCACAAGAAAAACAATGGTGTGCTTGGTTTCAACGTAACTTTATTCTTTCATGAGTTATTTAAAAGTTCCTGATCACTTATAAAATGTGTTCAGTGTCCTGCCCATTGTGTTGGATTGTCAATGCAACCCTCTTCTCCCACTCGTCACACACTGATTGCAACACCGCAGGAGAAATGCCAGCACAGGCATCCAGTATCCGTAGTTTCAGGTGCTGCACATCTCGTATCTTCACACCATAGACAATTGCCTTCAGATGACCCCAAAGATAAAAGTCTAAGGGGGTCAGATCGGGAGACCTTGGGGGCCATTCAACTAGCCCACGACGGCCATTCCACTTTCCAGGAAACTGTTCATCTAGGAATGCTCGGACCTGCCACCCATAATGTGGTGGTAAACCATCTTGCTGGAAAAACTCAGGGAACGTGCCAGCTTCAGTGCATAAAGAGGGAAACACATCATCATGTAGCAATTTCAAATATCCAGTGGCCTTGAGGTTTCCATTGATGAAGAATGGACCCACTATCGTTGTACCCCATATACCACACCAAACCATCACTTTTGTTGTTCCAACATTCTTGGAGGGATCAATCCAATGTGGGTTAGTGTCAGACCAATAGCGGTGGTTTTGTTTGTTAACTTCACCATTCACATAAAAGTTTGCCTCATCACTGAACAAAATCTTCTGCGGAAACTGAGGGTCCTGTTCCAATTTTTGTTTTGCCCATTCTGCAAATTCTGTGCGCCGATCTGGGTCATCATGAGTTTGTAAGGGTGCCATTTGTGAGTAGCTAATATCCGCCGAAGGGATGTTCGACTAATGCCACTCTCCAGTGACGTGCGGCGAGTGCTACGCTGTGGGCTCTTGCTGAATGAAGCTAGAACAGCCACTGATGTTTCTTCATTAGTGACAGTTTTCTTGCGTCCACATTTTGACAAATCCAACACTGAACCAGTTTCACGAAACTTAGCAAGCAGTTTGCTGATTGTAGCATGGGAGATGGGTGGTCTCGTAGGGTGTCTTGCATTGAATTCTGCTGCAATGACCCGGTTACTGCGTTCACCAGACATCAACACGATTTCGATCCGCTCCTCACGCGTTAACCACTTCGACATTTCAATGGCTGTGAACAAAGAGAAACTTGTAAATAACTCATGAAAGAATAAAGTTACGTTGAAACCAAGCACGCCATTGTTTTTCTTGTGACATTACCAATAAGTTTGATGTGTCACATGGCCCTCTTCCTATTGAAAAACAAAAGTTGTATCCAAGATGGCCGACTTCTAAATGGCCACCATGGTCACCACCCATCTTAAGGAGTTTCCCCCCTCACATATCCTAATGTGCCAAAAATTGCTTTACCTGAATAATTTTGTATTCGTAATGCAGCGGCATCTCACTATGAAATGTGCTGAAGCTATACAGCGAGCTAACATGCATTAATCAACATAAATACGGAGCATTTAAACTCTGTACCGCATATACCAGATATGATATCTGAAGAGAGCGAATAAGTCCCAACTGTTAAGCCAGTTATTCGACAACTTCTGAACTTTTATCACCACAAAGCCAATACGGCAATAATAATATACTCACATGTCATTCAGGATCCCAAACACATACTACTGCACAACAATCCACAGTTTGGCTGGTTAGGAAGGAGAGCTGATGTGGTGCTGAATTGTAAACACGGCAGTGTTCTGTGTGTGTGTTACTGGCATTAAAGAAAAAAAAAGTTTATTATCGGAATTAATTGACCTGTGTTGATGCGTTATATTCGACAGCCCTAACTTTTAGCAGTTTTTTGCTCAAAGATCGTCGTGTTTACCTTTTCTGGTCAGATAGGGAATCGCTCTTAGCTGATGGCATGTCCAGAATCCATAGTGCTTGACTTTTCCAGGGGGAGGGAGAACTGAAATAAAGCACCGAAATATGCGCTGCTTTTTGGTCTGGTTACTACCATTTCTGTCAGAACCGGTACCACTATAGTACCGGATATCGGTACCCATCCCTAGTGTCGAGCCTACAAATTTTGATCTGGAATCTTTGCAGCAGAAACCGTCTGAAAGAGGGAGAGCCATCTGGTAGAATATTTTGAGCTGATTGGAGGAAACACAAGGTAGTGCCCAGCTGGCACTGGCTTCTACGCAAGTTTCAATCGCTTTTTGTTCTTTTTCACTTAGCTAAACCCTTGATACTATGGTCACGACTGAACTCGCGCCACAAAGCACAATGCTGACAAAGATTGGCCTGGTCAAATATGGGTCCGAGGTTAGATGGTTTAAATTGGAGCGTTACAAGATGGATTCTCCTGAGTTTGGAAAACTCCAAATCTCGCGGAAGTCCATCTTGCAAAGCAAGGTTATGGTTTTTTTAGTACTTGGTAAAAAATATGAAGGTCATATGTAGTATGCCACAAATATTTTTGGCCAGCCGCCAAGTTTATAACTTATAACATTTACAGGGTTTTTTGTTATGAGTTTTTAAAGTCCTAAGTTGTTGAACTCACCATTTTGAATGGTCTTTGAATGCAGCAAAGGTGTGCAATACAGTTGAAAGGACAAGCCTCTTCCTTATATTTGTGTGTTTATTATAAAACATAGATTGGTCTTATATACTTGAAGATTTTTTTTGCCGTTGAATTAATTCTATATTGAAAACTTTGTGACTGGGTTAAATAATCTGAGAAAGGTTTACGATTGGTCAGTCTACGATCATTCTGCATGCACGTTCGGAGACCATTTCCTTTCTCAACATCTCAACAAGGATGCGATTGCGAGCAGGCAGGGTCTCTAATGATCTGCAGGAAATATCACCGACAAAGTTTCACAGAAAGTATGGAGGCATGGAGTAGTCTTTTTAGATAGCCAAAATGCGTACAATGTGAACCAGCCTTTACAGTAAAAACGCTCACAAGACTGTTTGCCGCTGTTGTCATTCACTTGCCGCTGTCATAGTTTAGTTCATCTTAGTGGGGATTAGGAGACACTGAAACACGATGCCTGTAGGCAGCCTGATGGCATTTGAGCATATATGTTTTTTTAAATGACTGTGTGGAATAATTTTGAAGGAAAAAAATAATCTTAAAGATCTCTGTTAATTGTTCCTTATCGGACCTTTAAAGTGTTTGTGGCCCAAGGCATTTGCCTAATGGTAAGTCCGCCACTGGTCTGGAGCAATCCAACAGCTTTATACTCAACAGAATCTTTATTTCTGCTCTAACCCTCCTGGTTTGCACCTCCTCCTCCTTGACCCATTTCACTCAATGACTCGCTCTCTGTTTCTGTATTCCAGCTGTGGCCCCAGTAGTTCCAGAGCTGCACAGTGACATAGACACTACTAACTTCGATGATATAGAGGTGGAAAAGGGAAGTGCTGAAACTTTTCCTCCTCCCAGAGCATTTGCGGGCAACCAGCTACCATTTATCGGCTTCACTTATTTCAAGGACGATCAGTAAGTCTTTTTTTCTTTTTATTTTTATTTCTCTGGTATTTTATTTGAATACATTATTGCTTCATTTGATTTTTGATGTGTTTGTAATTTTGAGTTTATATGAAGAGAAACATTATGCTTAAACCTAAAAACAGCTTCACACTCTGTAACTCTTTAGCAGCCAGACACTCTATCCCTCTTTTAGACCCATACTGCCGCTTTGTTCTGACAGTTTCTTTAAACGCCCTCTTTGCTTCTGATTTATCATAGTTTCCTGTCTCACATTAGCCTAGCCTAAAATTGAGAAAAAAAACAACATATATTTGTTGAATTCATGTTGCTGAAGTGCTTGAATCAACAAACTTGCTGCTTAAAAAAAAGATGAAAGTGAAGTTGTTCTTATGTAACCAAATTATTTTGAGCTTACATGTCAAAGCAATAAACTGTACTGAGAATAACCAAATGCCCCATGCAACAATTCTGCATCTAAACTCCAGTGAGAAATGTCAGTCCTTTGTTTATGAATAAATATAATACAAAAGGCCAGATTTTAATGTGTTTTAAACATCCTCAATAAGTTCCAAAAATAAAACTGAGTGACAAAGCTTAAATTGTTTTTTGGATGTATTACATTGACCTTACATTGTTATATATATAAAGTGTCAAATACAGCCCTCCAAATTATTAAGGTTTTCCAATTGCTCTCATGACAAAATATGTATAAACTCCTGTTCAGAGACTACTACTACAAACTTTTGTACAAGTATAAGTCAGACATAGTAGTCCATTCAAAACTAGTATAATAGTGCAATAAGATGTCTCCTCTCTAGGGATAGACCGATATATTGCGTTTTTACGTGTATCAGCATCGGCCGATAAGTGGCTTCTGCGTTTGCCAGCATTATTGCACGCTGTGCACTTTATTATGATGCTTACTTGTTTCTACTGTGTGCAATAATGCAATTATTTTGTTTATGCTTAAATATTTTTCAGAATTTTAAATAAGCATTTTTTCAGCCCTTAATTCTTTTTTTACTTGTTACTACCTCAAATGTTTTTATATTTGTTAAATATTGTTTACTTACTTGTTCTTACTTGTTCTACTTCACCTATGTTTACTATTTGCTATATATCATTTTACATATTGTTTTAATGTTCAATAAATTTTAAAGTGGAACTGGAAACATTTGTTGTCATATATATATATATATATATATATATATATATATATATATAATTGAGGGAGCTGAAACAGTATCTGCTCCAAATATCGGCATAAGAAAATCGGCAGGCCATATCGGTCATCGGCTAAGGCTGATGAAAAAAATCGGCATCAGCACTAAAAAATCCATATTGGTCTATCCCTCCTCCTGTCTAGTGGTAAGATTTTCTCTCTAAATATTTCACATAACTCTTTGTGGAGTTATATTGTAACCTATTCTGAACAGGAGCAACTTACTAATGAAGGGGTAGGGAGTTTAAAATCACACAATGGGGTCTGTGGATGCTGAGACACATGTTGTGCAGAGGTCATCAACTTTCGGTAGATTCAAAAGCTGCTTACCTAAAAGTTCATGTGGCTGTCAGGACTGGTGCACAGAGAATGTTTTAGAATTACCTTTCCTGGCCAAGCAGCTGCATCAAAGCCTCGTATCACTAAGTTCTTTGCAAATTGGTGTAAAGCAAACTCCCACTGGACTAGAGGTGTGTTTGTGTGACTGATGAATCATGCCACTATAGGTGTTTTAGAGAATGCTCCTGGTTCTATGGGAGTTTGGTGTGAAAGAACTTGTGTTGCCTATAAATAGCCCTGACCTCAGCCTTACAGAATGCCCTTTGGATTGATTAGAACAGAGACAGGGATCCCTGCCTTCTCCGCCAACATCAGTGTCTGACCTTATAAATGCTTTAAGAATTAAGCTCATAAGCACACTCATAAGTGACTCAATACTTTCAGCAATTTAATTTAGATCCACCTACGGCTGTCACTATAGCACATTTTGCAAGATGATATATTGATGATGAAATATTTGTAATATTTTGTTATGTCGTTTTGATACCGTTTTCAACTAATGTAATAATAATTAATATACACCCACTGAACAATCAATACACTTTAGAAGCTTAAAAGAACATTTCCCACGACAATTGGAAAATATTTTTAATATCAAATGTATTAAGAGAACAACCAAAACAATAAGAAAATGGATGCACTTTGAAAAATGCTTATCTTTTGGCTCAGACAAGAAAAGCAGGCAAAAAACTTCCAGTTAAGAGTTTTTTTTTTATCAGAAAAAGCAAACTACCAACAAAAACAGCAGTTTGAATGAAAAAGATTTGATTTCAATAAGCTGCTATAGATATATACCATACCATAACAGTCTTTATTTATATAGCACCTTCAAAACAACTCATAGTTTATATTGTAGAAGCTTAATGTTAAACTCTTCTATCCATAATCCAGGAAAATGTTTGGGATTGTTTTCCCTTTGATACACCCAAGTATGTCTACATTTGTGAGCATTGTGATCCATTCACATTAATTCTGTACATCGTTGGGTGTGGTGTGTCATGTTATTTGATGTTTTTCCTTGTTTTTGTTTATGCCTGATGTACAGCATTTTGTTTCAGCTGTGGCTGGTGTTAAATAGCTTTTATAAATAAAGATGAGGATGATAACGATCATAATTGCTTAAACTGTATGAACCGGGTCACACAGCTTGAATGCCTTATTAATACCTCTGCAGTTTCAACAGAACAGCTTCCATGAAATCTAGCTAGAACTGCAATGGCATTTTTGGATAAAATAATTTCCTTGAATATTCATGTCCCAGAATGGTCCAGTTAAAAGTCCAGACCTAAATCCAGTGGACATTCTGTGGCAAGAATTTTAAAGTGATATTCACATATGCTCTCCATCCCCTTTGACTAAGCTTGGGCTATCTTGCAAATAAGAAACAGGGCCATAACCTAGAACACTTGCAGTCCTTCCGCAAAAGGTCATTCCATAAACATTTCCCCAGGGGCCCTGAATAAGGTGTATCCCAAACAGTTTTACACTTTTGTAAAAAACAAAACAAACAAAGAAACATTAAAAACTTAAAATCCTTTTTTGTTTTATTTCATAACTTTGTTGGGCTGTGTAGTCTCATTCTCTAATATCTCCTATTAAAATACATTAAAATGTGCGGTTGTGGTTATAATGTGAAAAATGTAAGAGAAGTTCGGGAGAATACTTTTGCATGGCACTGCAGATTCTTTTATGAGTGTTGTTTTATCAAAATAATACCAGATTGTAGGCCAGAAGGCAGCAATTTCTAGCAGCACATTGCTTTAGAACAAAATGAAGGGCTTTTACAAACTTAAATTGGCGGCCGTAACGTTATAAATGACAGCCATAATGTTATGGCTAATCTTTAAACCTCACATGATTTTTGAAGTTTGGACTTGTGCATTATCAGTTAAAGCAGCTGCAAACATTTGTTGCTTTTCTCTGTCCCCAGGTTGCTGAGCAGAACAAGTAACAGCTTTGAGGGGGATTCAGACAACTGTAAGGAAAACTCTAGGAACAAAGAAAACTCTGCAGACAGCAAGAAAGAGGTTAGTGACTTTGTGTCCAAGGTCTTAATTCCTTCAAAGAGGATGGAAGGAAGACATTTTTCCTTCTTTTCCCTCTGAGCAGTTGCTGAGGAAGGTTAACCAGCTGGAGGAGCAACTCGATCATGAGATGCAGGCCAAAGATGAATTGGAACAGAAGTGCAAGTACGAATGGAAACACACAAACAAACATGCACACACAATTGAACATCATCCTGATGGATCATACTTCTACATTTACAATCTAGAATTATATATCAGCTTTTTGATAAGGTGTTTTATGTAAATTGTCCATTTAAAAATAAACAGAACTAATTTCAGATGGTCTTGTTGTATATGTGTTGAGAAAATGGCAGAATCAGTTAGAAAAGAGATGGGAATTTACATCCAAGAATGGTAGCTGCAGAAGGTATAAAGAAAAGAAGAGTAATAAATTATAAAACATTACTTCGTTTTTTTTATTTTTTTTATCTTCCACTGGTTGGCTCCTTTTTGATAAACGAGAAGAAGAAAATACCTAAAAGAGCTGTTCAAATGTGTTGTTTTTAACAAGTGACTTATCTGTATAAAAAATTGTTTTAGATCTCTAGCTATTCTATAATTTGTCAGAAAATCTGTAATTAAGGTTTTTTCTGATCCCCAGAAATGCCACCAATCGTTTAGACAAGCTGGTCAAAGAGCTGGATAAGGAGGTAAAAATTGATTCAAAAATGTTTACATGTGTTTCAACCCAGCCTATTATAATAAGGTAGATCTAAGTTAGTGTTCGTATCCCTGTTTTATCAGATGAACAGTCGGCAGAAAGTCGAAGCCTCCATGAGGCAGCTGGAGCGAGAGCGAGCCCTGCTGCAGCACCAGAGTGCTGAGAACCTCCGCAAGGTGGAGATGGAAGCAGACCGCAAGCGCATTCTGGAAAACGAATGTTAGCACCTTATAACCTTTACCTGCCTCTTTGTTGTTGTTTTTTTTGTATGTGTTTTGAAAAAAATCTGAAAATCATTCTTTTTCACTGTATGTTTGATTACAGTAAACAATTTGAGGGACCAACTGGAGGAACTGAAGAAGAAGAACCAACACTCACAAATATCCAATGAGGAGAACATCCAGCTGCAAAAACAGGTGAGGAGGAAGCATTTTTACTGTCGCTCACCACGGCATCATCTAGTTTTCTTGCAGATATAATGAGCACTTGCCATCAAAGTTTTTCTATGTGTTTTATATAATGTGTAATTTAGAGTAACAGAAGAAAATGAAAACGTGCCCCATAAATATGACTTAATATAACTCGATATGTGACCGTAATTAATGCATTTAGGATCGTCTCAGACATTCAGGTATGTGTTGGCAGTCGCACCCATACAATGAGAAAAAATAAATAAAACTCACTTATTCCTACTCTCAGATCAATAATTTAAAAAAAAGTTTAAAACAACTGGAACTCTGACACACAAAGTTTTTCTTTCCCACATTAACAGTGAGAAGGATGTTTAGGACACTAATCCTTTAAAGCTCATTGTTAGAGAACTACAGAAAAGAGTGGCATCTTGTGGTCTCTTTATCAACCAAATACCAGGAGGCACATTAGGAAAAAGCCTAAGTTTAGTATGGTAGAAGATATGTAATGCTGTGGGCCTTTTTCCATACTAAAAGCCATGGGAACATTGTTAGAGATTGTGATATCACTTATCTCTTAATTAAGAAATGTAGTGAACTTTTCAAGATTTGCCCCTGGATTGAGTACTTAGGTTTCTTATTGATTCAAGTTATTAAAGTACTGCAAAGTCTCTTATTCTTACTTTTTGTTTTTATATTTTTACCTTAAGTGGCATTCTTGTATATACCTCTAACTTTTCTACTGGTGCACCTGAATTTCTTCACTGAAGGATAAAAAAGATTCTTTCTATTCTGTTCTAAAATAACAGAATTCCATCTTGTTAAGTTGCCAAATCTGCTGCTATAATAAAAAAGTTTGAACTTTTAGGTTAATTTAAAATTAATGCTATCTGTTTTCCACTTGCAGCTCGAGGAGGCTAATAGCGCTCTGCAGGCTGAGCAGGAGGCAGTGGCTCGCTTGAAGAAGAGTCAGGCAGAGACACAGAAACAAGCCCAGAGCCTCGAAGTCAGCCTCAGGGACATGGAGAAAAAGTGCAGCGGACTGGAGGAGAGCAAGGTGGAGCAGGAGAAGCAGATGAGGGGGCTTCAAGTGGAGCTGGAGGAGGAGAGAAGAGAATGCAACCTCAGGACAGAGACCCTCACTGACCTGCAGGGTAAGACATGAAAAGCAACTTAACTTATCGTTCGTCTCGCTAACTATGATCTAAGAATGTAAAATTATCCGCCACTTCTGGGTTCCCAAAGTAAGCGTCTCCTCAGTTGTGGGAAAAAAAAGATATTACATAAGTTGGAGCATGCCACTGAACTGAGGATTAGATGTGAATCGTTTTTTGGATTTGGCTTTGGGAAATATCGGATCATAGATGGAAACATCTGCTGAAGGAGGTGGAGAGGAAAGCAGGATGCCAAAACATTACTATTTTTTTTTTTTCTTGAGCGGTGGCTTTAAACTTTATGCTTTTACATACAGAGACACCATCCACTGAGGTCAGAAGGGAATTTGTTGGGACAAAGGCTTACCTGTTTGCTGAGATGCCTCATGATATTTTCCCCTACATGTTAAAGTGTCCTTTTGGGTTGATACATGGAAAAGAAAAGAAAAACATAGTAGGATGTTTAGAGGCTAAATATGAGCTGTAACGTAAGGAATGTCCAAAAATAAGCATACCAGGTGTTAAATCATCATGTGTTTGTCAAAGTAGTTGCATCACTTTTAGACAAATATTACCAATTTTTCCGCAGTCCCTCTAATTTTATTTTTACATTCCTCCACCTTAGGAAACATTTCACTCCTTGAAGACGAGTTGAAGGAGGTGAAGTCTTCTCTTTCCAAGGTCAAAAGTGAAAAGAAGGACCTACAGACAAAACTAAACAATCTCGAAAAGGTATTTCCTTATTTTCCAATATTTTCAAATACAATGAAATGTTATATAGTCATCCTTTAAAGAGTTGATTGTGTGAAAGACAAGGTTTTAAAACACAACATAAATGCTTTGATTGCAGGAAAAGAACAATCAGGAGATTGACCTAACGTTCCAGCTCAAGTCGCTCCAGCAGAGTTTGGAGCAGGAAGAGGCGGAGCATAAGGCCACCAAAGCGAAGCTCGCAGATAAAAGTGAAACCTACGAGTCTATTGAGGAGGCCAAATCTGAGGCCTTAAAAGGTGCGAAAAAAGGACAACATAAATTGAAATGCAAATAAATGTGCCAACAGCACTTATAAGGATTTGTAAAAGCCTTAAAATAAATAGATGTTTTATTGTACTAGCATAATCTTACAGTAAGAAATTTGAATAAGAGAAATGCAATGTTAATTTAAAAATGTTAATCACATTTAATTAGTGTGAAGAAATTTCCATTTAAGAAATAATTTTAAAAAATGATCACCAGCACAGGTTGTCAATATTTCTGCTACTCAATTTTGCCTATAAAGCTAACCTTATTATTATTAGTATTATTATTTTTAAGTTTTGACTAGTAGCCTCCAGATTTCTATTCAAATCTTTCTGGTATTTTAAAAGTTGATTTTAAAAGACTCAGTTTTTCATCATGTTTGTCATCAGGGATAAGGTTATTTTCCATATAGTTAACCTTTTATGAGCTCCATAACCATGTAGTCTTTCTTGCTGAAAAACGTAATCTTAGTCGCATTTGACCAAATTACCAGGTTCCCAGTAAAAAAATTTAAATGTTTCAATTACATTCACTTTTAAGGGATTATGGAAGGTACAAAATTTGTACAAATAATTTCTTTAATGTTAATTTTTTCCCATGCTAATAAATGTTTTCAATTAGATTTTTATGTGTTAGGGTGCAGCTGTGTCGCAGCAAAATAAAACAAAGTTATTTCAGAGCATTTTAGACATTTACATTTGATATCAGGACAATAGATTAACTATGTTATCCCAAGCTATGCATCAATATAAAAATAGGTTTTAAAAATCTCTGTTTTGGGAGATCTGCATTTTCACTTAAATGGATACTCCACCCCTAAGTAAAAAAATTGTCTGTCGCCATATTCCTCAGAGTTGGATAAGTGAGAAAAAAAACATTTTGTAACCAATGGGTTAAAGAGTGGAATATCCATTTGAGACTGAACTTTTTATTTTAGTGCTTTGGTACTCCATGCAACTTGGCTGCAAAGGCACAATGTTTGTACTGATCCTAAAGAAATGTTTTTTTTTTTATGCCATTCCTTTGGTCCAGAGATGGAGAGCGCCCTACTGGAGGAGCGCAACTTGAAGCTGCAGGTGGAAGAAAAACTACTCAAACTAAAGAAGGAGCACTCCATGCTTGACTGTGATCACAAGCAAGCACAACAAAAGCTGGACGAGTTGCAGTCGCAAAAGGAGAAACTTTCAGAAGAGGTAAAACTGAGAACGAGCTGTTCAAAATATGCTTGAGACTAATAGAGTTAAATATAAAGAAAAGGCATATCTCTTTATATCAAGAAGAGTGCATATTCGTATTTCGTTTAGAAGCCCAAATGTCACATTTTATTTAGTATAGAAATAATTAAATAATAAGCATATTTAAATATTTATTTGGAAAGATTTTATGATACATTGAATGTCTATAAATCTTGAAATAATTTGAATTACAGTTTTTAACTAAACATATCTATTTTTTTATAAATGCTTTTAACCTATGATGTATTTATATATCATAGGATATATAAATATAAATATTTTATGTTGTTATCAGTAATAATGTTGCAGTATATAATTTTTTTATTGTTACACATCTTTGGCCTCTCTTGATTTTTGGACCTGAAAGAGTTAGTTGATTAAATCTGCATAAAACAGCCCTCAACGAATCCCATCATATGAACTGGATGTTTTGTGAAGCATTTATTTACAACAAATGTTTTTAGATGGGGAGCCTAAGTCTCCTCCCCTTCTGGTCGTTCCGTGGGTCCCCAAACCAAAAAAATAATGAATGGAAGTCAATGGAGTGATAAAAGTTATTTTCTGGTCCGCTTTGTCTTACGTCCTGAATCAAACATATGTTGTACTTCGATCTAAATGATAAGTACCGATGTACATTTTAAATGTGTTTGTCCAGTGATTTGGGATGGTTGCATTTAAAATGCCTACAAATCAGAAGTCAGAAGTCCCATATTTTACGCCTTTTGGCTAACAGGAACTAGCACTAGCTATAGCACGTAAAACACTCACCTAGAGCTTGTAGAGCTTCTCCTCCATGCTGGCTCTCTGCTGTAGCCCCAGCATAGCTGAGACTTTTCACATGGTCAGATTTATGGTGGTTTTCTCCGTGTTTAATGCTCCTTTCTTCGTCCTGGAGGTTACGACCCTCACTCTCCTTCTTCCTCTTCTGCAGTTGTAGTCTACTAAACGTTTTTACACAAAACCTAAAGTAAATTTTGCCTCCGGTCGAAAATCGGCATTTTCTCTGCATCAGAATTTGTTTTAAAAATTCACGGACATCATATGTTCGATCCACGGCACATTTCAAACTGGATCAAAAAATAACTTTTATCGCTCTATTGACTCTCATTCAATTTTTTTGGCAGTCGGGGACCCATGGAATAGAAGTAGAAGGGTGTGACTTAGGCTCCCCATAAGTCAGATGAAAGAAGAAAACTGTTGATCCTCCTACTTTTTGGAGTGCAATTGAAGTTTCTCCCCACAAGGCTCACTACCTAACAGGTGGTTCTGTTTGCTCTTGTCTCCAGGTGATGGACCTCACTCTACGCCTGGAGCAGGAGATCCGCAAGCGAACTTCCAGCCAGACCGATCTGAAAGCGCAGAAACACCAGGTGTCTGTGCTCGCCTCCTCAGAGAAACAGCTCAAAGAGGAACTCAACCAACTGCTGGACATGAAGCAGAGCCTGGAGAAGCAGAACCAGGAGCTACACGGGTCAGAGTCACATTCATTTCAATATTAGCCCAATTTGCAACAGCACTCAGTGCTGGAGCTTTGAAGTCTGTCGGGTTTTTTTTTTTTTGGCTGCTTTGGCTCTGATGTTCAGTTTGGCCTTCGGCTGTGATTGACAGATTTTTGGTGCCATTTCAGAGAAATGCAAGAGGCTGATGGCCAGCTGAAGGAGCTGAAGGACCAGCTGGAGGCAGAGCAGTATTTCACAGTAACTCTCCCTTTTTAGTGCATCCGTCAAACAGTAGTGACAGCCGAATATTTTACAGTCGGCAACAGCATGACTGTTCAGCCTAGTGAAAATCCATAAATCTCAATCATTAGGCACTAATGCGGGATATAAAAAGTGTAACTTGTATCATTTTTTCCCCAAAGACCCTTTACAAGACACAAATCCGTGAGCTGAAGGATGAATGCGATGAAAAGAATAGGATGAACAAAGACTTACAGCAGCGACTGTCAGAATACCAGGAGGAAAGGTAACTGTGACTGTCATGATTCCACTACGTTTAATATTCACATAATAATCCAACTTCCAACAGACAAAAAGTATATTTTTGTTCAGTGAGAAACTAGGATATCAGCAGAAAGGATGAAAAATAAAAAAAAGCATATGGAAAACAGTAACTACAGTCCTTTGCAAAAGTGTCAGGTTTTATCACATTGCAGAAATAAATGTCAAAGAATTTGGGAGATTTATGTGACAGACCAAAACAAAGTGATAAGTATGTATTGGAAGGAAACTGAGAAAAAAATGACATTAATACAATAATTCTGAATAAAATCCTGTGCAATTAGCAACTTTTAGATGTCACCTAATCAGTATATGCACTCCACCAGTGTGTATTTTAGTCTGAGCATAACTTCACTCCAGTTGTTATAGTGTTAATATTAGTAGTATAATTTTTTTAACTAACATGTTAAAAGCAGTTTTATTTTCCCTACACAATTATGAAGTACTTCATTTGGTTGTGTCTCATAAAATCCCTGTAAAATACATTGAAATGTGTGACTACTGTATGGCAGATTGTAAAAGAGTTCAATGGGTATGGATATTTCTTGTACTTGAAGTTTCTGTTGTTCTTGTTGGATCTCAAAACGTTTGTATTATCTAAGTGTTTCTAAATGGAACAGAGTTCCCAGATTAGTGTTGCTGCTCCCTGGTGAAATCTTGCTGCAGACAAAAATCCGAACATGTCTTTTACACAATTGTCTAACTCATTTTGGAGTTGTCCCAAATATAAAACGTTTTATTGTATTCTGTCGTTGACAGACAAAAAAAATCTCATTGATTATGTCCAGACGCGCTACAGGCAGAGGATTTCTAACTGGAATAAGGATGTCAGGGATTCAGTTCTGTCCAATCTATCCAGCTCCAGCAGCTTACTGAGGGTTCATGTGTTTCTCTCCCCCGCTCAGGGATTCTCTGGCAGCACAGCTGGAAAGCAGTTTGACCAAAGCGGATTCTGAACAACTAGCTCGCTCTATCGCCGAGGAGCAGTACTCGCTTCTGGAGAAGGAGAAGATCATGAAAGAGCTGGAGATCAAGGACATGATGGCGAGACACAAACAGGAGCTCAGTGAGAAGGAGGCCACCATCAGCTCGGTGGGATATGGTCACGTAGCGTGTAGCTTGGCATTAATCAAATTTCCTGTCTTTAATTTGCTTTAAACAGCCACAAACTTGACTACATCATTTAGAACCCCTGTACACAATATATTTTCTTTCTATAACAATGTTCTGTTAATTAAAACAGTTTTATACAATTAAAAGAAATACCTAACTTCATTGTATTTAAAAACTTTATATTTAAATGCCAGCAGTGCTTGAAAGTAGCACGAAAACAATCTGAGATTATACCGTTTTAAAATAAACTTGTAGTAGGTAAGGGTGGTGAAATAAGGAATAAAAGAAGTATCTAAGTATTTATTACCTGTAAGGATTTTTTTTAAAGTTTAGGTATATTATTATAGATATGTATTTTAAACAATTTAAACTTCGGGAGTCACCCTTTACCTCATATAATTTCTAAAAGAAGCTAATTTATGCATTTAAACACTTTATAGAAATATGCAATTAGAAAAAAAAACGAAACTATGGCAGATTAATGTAGAATCATAAATCACTGTCAGGATGTGCTTCCTTTATATTTGATACCATTAATGTCAGCCTTATTGTCACCTACTGTAGCAGGATAGTTTGTTAGAAATGTTTTAGTTCGGAAAAAGTTAGGAGTATTTCATTAAGCTTATATACAGTCTGTTTAAATTTTCAGTTTAAAACTCTTGGTATCACAACCTTCAGATAAAAGTGACTTAAATAATCTGACCAATGTTTGCATTCATGACTCACATATCTTGGAAAAATCCTCAAAGTTAGTCACAAATATCTGCAAAGTCCGTGTGATAACTGATAGTATAGAAGGGAACTGTACGAAAGTAAAACATGCTAAATAGCTGCAGTAACACCTTTTGATTCAAGTTAGTCATAAACACCTGCTATAGAGCCCAGGGAGATGACTTCATATTGCCAGGAAAAAACTGTGAAAAAGCTACAGTAGCAAACCGCAGCTAATCGGTACAGTAGAAGAGTTTTCCAGCTTTGCAAAAATGGCTGATTCGCGTTGTGCTCCTTTGTGCACAAACCGCCGAGGTCAGGTTAAAGACCTTTTATTGCATCCCAAAAGATCCAGCTCGGACGAAAAGATTGATTTCTGCTATAAAATGAGGAGTGTGATGAAAAAAACTGAGCATTGGAACCCGTCTCTCAATGGATTTCGGTTGTGTAGTAACCATTTAATTTCAGGTAACTTCAACCAAACACATCAGAATCAGAATCAGCTTTAATGGCCAAGTATGACACATACAAGGAATTTGACTCCGGCAACTTTTCTCTCCAGTACAGAACTTAAATAAGTGAAATTAAAAAACGGAAAAAAAATAAATAAATTTAAAGCTAACTTTTACATTAGTGTTTCTAACAATTTTAATCAAAATGTCTCTGTTTTAATGATCATGGCTTATAAACAGACCATTTATTTGTGACAGTGTAACAGAAAAGGTGGAAAATTAAACTAAACAAATGTTGCTGTTAATAAGATTCTTGGTAAATATCAAGTAAAATTTTGCAGAATCACAATCTTTGTGATGTTCGCATGCTGCTGTTTACATTACTTGTGAGCAAATATGTATTTATTTAATTTTTTGTTCTATTTTTTTGAAGCAATGATTGATTAATGGTCAGATATTGACATACATTACAAGCACACAGATATAACCTAGCTGTTCGTTGCTCCACTTACCCAGGAAATTGTATGTCAGGGTCTCTCAGGTCCAGTAAAAGGTCCGCCCTGACAGCTTCTGAAGTTTTAAAAAATATCCAAGGGGAATGGTAAGGGTCAGAAATGTTTAATCTTTCCAGTTTTCAGGTATATAAAATATTTTCCGTTTTAAAATGGGTAGTAACCTCCAATAGATTAAAACTGCAGCTTTGTTTTATTAGATTCATTCCTGCCAGCATGGCGACTTCGCTCTGAGAGTCACATGATGTCCGGAGCTCTATAGTCTGGAGTTCCAATCTAAAATCTGTGTTGTCCAGCAACAAGATCAGTGGCAAAAATACCACGGTCTTTTTAAACCTTCACCATTGCTGCTTCCTGCAGGCTTCTGTTTTAAAATACCTTCTACAAATTAGTTATCTGTGGCTGACGTCAGATCTCTTCTCCTCCTGTCTTCCTTCACAGCTCGAGGAGTCCAACCGAACATTGACGGTGGACGTAGCCAACCTGGCGAGTGAGAAGGAAGAGCTGAACAACCAGCTAAAAGAGCTGGAGCAAGGTGAGGCTAAGGTTGTGCTAATGAGCACCAGATATTATAATTTCCAAAGAAATTATAATTTAAGATGATGAGCTTAACACAATGTTTTACCACACAAGGTTAAAACATAGCCAGGGATGTTCGTTTTGGGTTGCACTCTCACAGTGAGCAGATTATTGTTTATAAATGTAATTTTGTGGTCCCTGATCCTGATGCAAACACTACTGAATTACATAAACTGTGTGCCATGAGGAAAAGAAACAAGGGATGCAACGATACCACTTTTTTCAAACCGATACGATACTTGGATCTGAGTACTTGCCGTTACCATTGCCGATACTTCTACAACACACAACAATGCAATAAATTGGAAGACTGGTTTTGTTTTCTTCTGTTTGTTACAACAAATGATGCTGAATTAGAAAAATAATATTTATTTAAAAAAAATAACAACAAAAGTAAAATTTAAAGTAAAAAAAAAAAAGTTTTCTACATTTTAAGTGTTGGATCATGGTATTTGTTAACTTTAACTGATACAATACAGTACATAAGAACAGTATCGGCCCAGATACCAGTATCTGTGCATCCCTATTAAATACAAAAAAAATATGATTAAAAACAGACATTTTAAGGCAGGAACAGACATTTTCTATATTAATTAACACAAAACTCTTTGTGTATCCTACGTAATATAAATGTTTGGGGGTTTTTTGGTTGTTTTTTTTTCATACTACAGTTGTTTAGTACTCTTTAATCAAACCAGATTAGCTATTTATGTAAAAGCAATGTAGTTCAGAAGCTTACAGCCATGCTATATTGTAAAGATGGGTTGTTCAACTTTTAAAAGTGCATTGTGAAAGTACACTAACTGAGGGTGTTACATTTCTTGGTCTTTCGCAAAGAGAGAACTGAATCCCCTTAACAATCCAAGTGAGAAGCGCCCTAAATCGACCCTTAACATTTTCTAATATAGCTGTTAGCACCACTGCTTGGTGTAGTCACTGAATGGAAAGACTTGTTTCACCAGCTGATTTTGTTTCAATGCATCTCTACTTTTAAAAGGTATTCAATATGCACTGAACAAAACTGTATGTTTATAACTACTGACATTATGTTCATGTTTGCATTTCATAGAACTCCAAAAAGCCAAAGAGATTGAAAAAGAGATGGAAGGTCTAAAAGTATCTTTTGAAAAGCAAATACATACTGAAAGGACTCTAAAAATTCAGGTATGTGCTTCTACAAAAGTCTGAAAACTTGTGTATATTTTCTATGCTTTTTAACTTAATAACTACAAATCTCTATGTTGCGCCGTCTTTTGTTAAGAATAGCTCTCTGCTAAAGGCTTGTATTGAACTCTGGACATCTGTAAAGAAGCATAAAAATTCCTTTACTCACAGCAGCATCGATTCCTGCAAGCCTCCCTGCTTATTTCCCCGAGTTTATATTTACCATAAAAAAAGAGCTTTGTTTTATTGTAGTTTGTTTTTTCTCCCAGGCTGTGAACAAGCTGGCCGAGGTGATGAACAAGAGGAAGGGGACGGGCCGAGGGGGCGTCCGAGGTGTCGATTCCGAGGTGCACAAGAAGGAGAAGGAGAACAGGAAGCTGCAGCTGGAGCTCAAAGCAGAGAGGCAGAACCTTAACAGCATCATCATCAAATACCAGAAGGAACTGGATGACATGCAGGCGGTCAGTGCACCCACAATGCCCAAAATACTCTCAGAATATATGCTTGTTACCAGAAAACATCTGCTGTTTTGACACATCCAAAAGAACCGCACTTTCTTTTTACTGGTCAGATTCTTTCTGCATAGCAAGATATAAACTGATGTTGCTTTATATAGAAGCACGGTTGATAGTATATATTGCAGACGAGAGAGGCATGAATTCTGAATGGATTTCTCAAAATGTATACAAGCTCTAATGTATAATCCGTTGGTGAAATGTTCTCTAACAAGTTGCAGAGATTATGCTTTTTGCAACCATCAACTAGATTGTTGCATAATTCTGGATGAATGTTTGACATTTTTTCTCATCAGAAATGGTAGGACTTTGTTAAAATAACTGATTCCTTGGCTTATAACTAGCCTGCCCATAATGTTTCAATTAGGTTGAGTTTTTTCAGGATTCAGTTTTGAGCATTTGTTGCAAAACAGTTTTGATTGTTTGGGACCTTTTTGAAACGTGTCCAAGTTTCAGCTATCTAACCTAAATTTTCACCCTTACATGAAAGGAATTGGTAAGGACGTCCTTTAAAAAAAACAGGAACCACAGAGACTATAAAAAGATGATACAGTTTTGTTTTACGTCACGGTGTACTGAATGGCCTAGATGCCGATCTTGTTGAATATTCATGGGGAATGTTTGAAAGCTGAGTCTCTTCCATAAAATTCCTCCCAAAAAAAATTAGATCATATTTACAATGTTTTATGTATTTATTCTGTATCTGCTTTATTGTTGTTATTTAAAGTTTTAGAGCCAAACATGACCTATGTAAATTCAAATGATGACTTCTTTAATCAGAATCAGCTTTATTGGCCAACACTGTATCCAGAAACAAGGAGTTTGACTTGGCTTTTAAAGTACTCACAGCAAACAGACATATTGTAAAGATATATGAAATATTTAAAGGGGAAAATATTTTTTTCACAGTACTGTAAACTTTTTACATGTGTTATTATGTTTCTAAAACTCATTTTCAGGTAAAGGATACTTAGTGTTGAAATAATGTATTAATTGTCCGGTATTTTGTGTCTTTGTGTGCACAGATGGTGGCTGAGGAGAACCATATGCGGCAGGAGCTGCAGATGGTTCTGGACAGCAAAGACAGTGACATCGAGCAGCTTCGGTGTCAGCTCACCTCCCTTAGCGTTCACTCACTGGACACCACCAGCATCAGCAGCAGCAACGATTTGGACATTACTGACGGATTCCCTGGTAGGCCCTCACTAACAGCTCCTCAATACATCTTTCTTATAAGCTGTATTATTAAGTACTTAAAGACACTGCAGCATGCATTCCTCTTTTTCTGTTACTTTGTACCACTTCTTTTTCAACTCTTCTCTTTTTCTTCACCACATCCTTGCTTTCGTGCACCTGCTCAGTGCGCATTACTCACTCTCGCACCTCTGAGTCAATGTCCTTCACCTACCAGCGCACGCACAAATCCGTCCGCATTGATACCCGGCCCAACCTTGGCTCTGCTCGTGCTCTGTTTGACTCTGAGGATGAGGAAGACGAGGACGAGCCTGAGGAGCAGGGCCAGCTCCCTCTGGCTCTGACCTATCCGCAGTCCCCTGATCCTGAACCTGGAGGTGACGGTGCATGGCGTGGAAGTTTGAATTGCAACCCAACGTTCTTTTACCATTTTCTTTGATATGGCTTAGCCCTGCATAATGCAGCTAATCCTCTCTCTCGTTTGACTTTCAGTGTTTACTGAACACATTAAAACTCACAGCGTGGTACTGCTGAGCGGTGCTGAAATTGATTCTACTATAGAAAGCAGAGACAGACTTGAATTAATGTTGCGTTTTTTTCTAGAATCAGAATCTTCTTTCTCTGCTAAAATCCTGTCCGTGCTTTGTGCATAAATTTCCTTGTAAATCTTGCTGCCCCTACTAATCATGTTGTTGCTTTCCGTGAATGCATGGAAGCAGGATATCCTGTCTCCTGATCCCTCGTTTTAGCAATGAATCATTTTCTCCCAGAGTGATGAGCGCCTTGCCTGAAGAAAATGCCACAAACATTTAAAAAATGTCAAGGTGTCCTTTTAAGTAATTCATTTGATTGAAGGCTGTCCTCCTTTTAATGCCAGCATCTTACTGTTTTTTTTGTGTTTTAAAAAAAAATATTTTCTGCTTTCTAGATTCCAGGCTGGAGGGCTGGATTTCACTTCCTTCCAAGAACACAAAGCGATTTGGTTGGGACAAAAAAGTAATCAGTCCATCAGTGTTTTTTGGGTTGTGTTTTGCTTTAAATAATCAGCAGAGTCACATCCTGTAGTGACCCCGCTTTAATTCTTGTTTCCTTTTCATCTGCAGTATGTGGTTGTAAGCAGTAAGAAAATCCTGTTTTACAACAGTGAGATGGACCGAGAACAAGCCAACCCGTTCATGACCCTGGACATCGAGTGAGTCATTAAAGCTAAAAAAGATTTAGATAAAACACTTACCAAACATAAAACGTAACTGAATCTAAAAGGAAAAAAACAGTAAAATTCTGAACAAAATTTTGAAAAATATTGGCACACCCTGTGTCTTCATAAACAAATGTGGACATATGGATATGTAACATCAAAATTACTAACTCTGAGAAATTTAAACAATATACAATAAATAAATGATTAAAAATTTCTGAAATACTTGATTAAAAGATAAACAGTTTAACATTAAAGTGACCCCTTATTTATTCTAGTTAAGATCATCAAAGTAGCCATAAAAAATATATTCAGATGATTAGAATATCTTCAACCAGCATTTTGAATCATTTTTGCCCTATTTAATCCTCAGACATTGAGTTTGGTGCACTTGACTGATGAAGTCACAATGAACAATGGCAAAATCTAATTATCTTTCTGAGCCCTTCTGAAAGAAGATAGGAGTGCCTCGTGAGTGTGTTAAACGATTCAGAGATCTCAAAAGAATTTAAATGTAGTCATTAACTGGATGAAAAAAATATATCTGCCATTATACTTTGGGTTTGGCTGTTCAATCAAGTTCATCTTGAAAGCAAAAAATAAAATGTTAAAAAGAAAGTCTTTAAAATGTCATCACAGGACTTATGGTAGGCTCTTGCCGTTGATGTGAACAGTTATTTCTATAGAATCTGCACACTGCACTTGTTTAACATTCATAGGAAGTATTCTGAGAAAAATAAGAAGGAAAGATCAATATTTACAAGATAGAATGCATAGAATCAGCCATAAAATCTACCATGTATGAGAGGATGCTAGAGGAGAATATGAGACTGCATAAAATGGAAAAAAAAGTTACAGTAGAAATGAATTCTGTAACATGACAATGACACAAAAATTTTAAAACTAATAGATTGCTACAAGAAGCATATCACTGAATTATTTCAGCTGTAGGTACTAACACTATCTATTTGGGTTCCACAAGTCATTTCTGTTTGATAAATGCCAGAATATTGAGACAGAATGTTTTCTTATTACTTTCCAAACCTTTTCTCTTTTTTAGAAAGCTGTTCCATGTCCGACCCATCACTCAAACTGATTGTTACCGAGCAGATGTGAAAGAAATCCCTAGAATATTCCAGGTAATCTCTGATTTCTATCAGTGTAATTCTTGTCCATCATATCTCATCTAGTAAAACAGTTTGTTTGTTTTTTGGGGTCGTATTTCATAGTTTTACTCTTTCCCTTCAGATCTTGTACGCCAATGAAGGCGAGATCAAACGTGACCAGGAGGCCGTGGAGGAGTCTGCACCTTGCGAACGTTCCTCTTACATCAGCCACAAAGGCCACGAGTTCATGGTCACCCTGTACCACTTCCCCTCCAGCTGTGAGGTCTGCACACGGCCCTTGTGGAATGTCTTCAAGCCTCCGACGGCCCTTGAGTGCCGCCGTTGCCATACAAAGTACCACAAAGACCACCTGGACAAGAAAGAAGAGGTTATTGCTCCCTGCAAAGGTATCATTTAGATCGATCAAGTTCTTCTATGATTGAACAGACTTTCAGTCTGAAAGAATAAGAAACTGTCTTCTGGATCTTGATTTGAATCTTGAAACTTTTAATCCCCCTTAGTGAACTACGATATGTCCACTGCCAAAGAGCTGCTCCTGCTGACTGGCTCCCAGACGGAACAGCAGCGCTGGGTCAACCACCTCCTCAAGCGCATCCCAAGGAAAAACCCAACACTAAGTCCCCCCCCTGCAGCACGGGACAGCCCCAAAGATTCTCCGCCACGTTCCTCTCCGTGCGTGTCCCCACAGTCCTCCCCCAGGAACTCTCCTCGCCTGTCCCACCGGCGCGCCATCAAGGTCCAGTCCACCAGACAGCAGCAGACGTCAGAGAAGTCCAGGTGAGGACCACTGTTATCTTAGGTGTCTGTCTGGCTATCTCCTAGGTGACTGTGAACAGCTGCAAGCTTTGAAACGTGCAGTAATCTGCAGAAGTAATCAAACTTAAAGTCATTTTGTCAGAGTACAACCAACTGTAATGTGTTTAACTGGAAATCACTACAAGGTACCACATAGTTCTTAAATAAAAGAGAATAAAAGGTAAACAAAAAATTGTGTAAGTTGATCCCAATCAACAGATTCTAAGGATTCCTCCACATTATTTATGTGCATTTTTCTTACTTGTCTAGACTCCGATTTTCAGAACTCTTATTCCTTTGAAACGGTTTTAAAATATAGTGAGACGCTAACGTTCATTGTGGATATACATATGGCAGATATGACTAAATATGGAACATGAAAAAACTAAAATGAAACAATGTAAGGAGGGAAGGATACAAAGAAAAAAGGAAAAACAGTTCAGGATAGAAGGAAGACCACAAGGGAATGAAAGGAAACTTAGGAAGGAAGAACAGGAAGAAAAAATGGTTGGAAGGTTGCAAGGGAGTAAAGGAGAACAGAAGGGAGGAAGGAAAAAATGACTCAAGAAATAACAAGGGAGCAATGAATTAAGGGGACAATGAAATTATATATTATACAAGAAAGAAATGAAAGGATGTAGATAATTAGCAAAAGATAGAAAGAAGAGCAGTAGGACAGAAGGTTGGAAGAACAGAAGTAAAAAAGAAGGAAGGACAAAAGGAAGGACACGACATTTAGACAAAGGATAGCAAAAAGTATGGAAATATAAAAATGTTCCATACTTTTTTTTTCATACTTGTCTAAATGAAACATTCTGAGACTGAATAAAAACAATGCATATTTTTGTTTGCAATAACAGCGTTTTGTTCAAACATTTATTTGCTGTAGTTAAAATGTAGCAGTGTGTCATTTTCTTTTCTTCTATTGTGTCATAAAAAGTTGGTGCTGGGACAGAGTGTTCTTGCTTTCAGCGGGCTTCCTGAGTCATTTTCATGTTGCAAAAAGCTGAACACAGCACTAAAACTCACTTATTCCTGATCTAATAGAGTAGTCACTAATCATGTTTTTGGGAAGTGTAGTGAAGCTCGGTAGTCTGAGCAACACCCTAACTAGCTTTCATCCTGCAGTGCTGGCCCTATGCTCCGTATCATCCTCCACTGACCCCTGAACTCCTTACCTCTGACCCCACATTTCTAAAATCTCTCACACTTGGAGACTGTAAGTAGGAAGAGCCCAGTGAGCCTGAATTGCCTGCTTTGTTGCTGTGCTGCAGTGCCAATTAACCCTCGCCTCATACCAAGCAGCATGTAAACGCATAGTAACCAATGAGCCAGTCCTTGCTCCATAGTTCCCTCTGGTGAATGTGGCAGGTATTGCCATCAACAAATATGTCATTCCTTGAACCTCATCATTTCAGGCTGCTTGAATTTGACCTGAAAGACTGGAGTTGGTCGATGGATGATGATGATGTTGTCTTCTGAAAGACGAGAGTCAGGGGGTAACTCCACCTCTGCATGAGAATTGTGTGAACATTGTAAAGGAGGAATATTTATTACCTGAAGCATGTCGTTTTATTAAAATTAAACGGCTGATTATAAAACAAGCATAACAGTGTATAACTTTAAGCTTAGGGAATATCAGCAAGCCTTGTTGGTAGCTTCTTTCTGCATGTTTCATGTCTTCACCAAAGGTTAAAACCCTCTCAGTAAAACAGTGTCTCATGCAAACACGCAGACGAAGCTGATCCCTGGATTTGCCTTCTTTTACAGCCCTGATGTTTTTAGATGCAGAGTAGCTTCCTTGTTTTAGTATGTGTGGATTTTGTGTGGGCGTTGCCTTTGATTTCTTGCCACTCTGCTGGTTGCATCTCAAGTTTTTCTCACAATATTCTGTTTTTTTTCTTCTTCCCATCTCTTTTCCAGTTAACCCCGGCTGCGTTTTCATCCATGTGGAATGTCTGGACCCAGTTTTCTGCATGTGAAAATTATTAAGAAAAAGCAAGAATAAAAACAAAAAGAGAAGCAAAACACATGACAGAGATTTAGATTAACTGGCTGTTGTCATGAGAACTGGAATGATTTTTGTCATTTTTAACAAAGGGAAGCTCAACTTCATCTTCATAATGAGATTGCCTCTTTTTATATTTTTCACAGTTAGACTCATTCAGAATTGTTTGTGAAATGTTCTGCTTCTTTATGAACACCAAAAGCACAGCCGATATTATATGATTGTTATATTTTTATGGGTATTGAAGTGGCACATTATACAGGGTGTCCTGTAAATGGATGAACAATTTAACAGTGGGAGAGCTTATCCTTTTTGAGCCTTGATGTCTTGGACTTGTTTTGTTACACTAAATATAGCCATCACAGCATTACAGTATAATGTGAAATGTATTTCTTCTTGCAGTTAAATATTCGGGACATTAAAAAAAAAATACACAAAACTGGGATGCATTTGTTGTATTCACATCTTTCTTCTAAGCATGCCTCAGGCAGTCTAGTCAAGCGTTACTTAAAGATGGCACACTTTGTTTCGGAAAGCAACACAACGTGTTTGCATTCAAAAACTAAAATCACATTGATGTTTTTTTTTTGGGTTTCTGATGATTCTAGCCAATTTCTTTTCCTAAGCATGTGGAAGTTTGACATAGATGATTGAAACTTGCAACCAGGTGTTCCAACAGGACAATAACCCCAGACACATATCAAAACTGATTTTATAATGGAAAAAGAAGGGCTAACATGCCGGAATTTGCAGAAAAACGGTGTGCTGTGCCAGTTTCAATTAACTCTAACATTTCTAACGAGAGAGTTCTCAAATATCCCATCAGATAATAGTGGAAGTGTGTATAATAATGTATAAACATTTTAACCATGTTGTGATTTGGGAAAATGTATAATAAATTCAAATGTTTTATATTTATATGTTGTACAAGTATAATCATTCCACTCTAAAGAACTGTTTAGCTGCATCATTAAAGACTATAAATGATATATGTTTGCCATGGGCATAAAATTCCCTGTTTGCATCATACACGCATAAAAAGGGTAAGCTTTTGTCTACACATACCACCATAGCAAAGAATCAATTTAAATGGGCTCTTTGGATACTTTACCAGCAGTCTACTACTAGTCTGTTATTAATTTCATAATTTTGTAATTTCTCTAACCCAATCTATAAAAAAGGGTTATTTCACAGACAGAAAATTGTATGTTAGCTCAGACAAAGTGACTAAAAACAGCCATTAGCTAACTTGAAGCTAACTTGATCATAATTTTGACAGTTATGATTGGGTGAATGATGCATCCTTCACTTCCAGTGTCAGTTTATTACTGAATTTATTTTTTTATATATTGTAAAGCCAGAACATTTATCATACTCATCTGCATTAGAAATTTTGTAATATTGGAAAAAAAATTCTTTATTTCAAACCATCTTGTACAACACTTTATGCTTTACATCCAATTAAAAATAATAACATGAGATCACTAAGTTGTATCGGCATAAATGCATAAAATGTTCTATCAACTCTGCTCTTATATTTCCTGACTGTGGTGTATTTTAGAGTGACTATTTTGTATTTTGAAATTTACCAGGATTCTTCTGTCTGTATCACACAAGTAGATGAGGACTGAGTGGGATGGCCTGAAATAAATCTTTCAGAACCCCTAAAGTCAACTGGCTCCCGCTATCTACAATGTAATGGTCCGCCCTGTTTCACAAATGCTAAAAACCTATTTTACAGGTTTTAATCCAATATGACTGTGACTCCATATTTTGGATAGTTTACCAACAGTTGAAACCTGCTCCACCTGCCTACTCTATACTCATCATGAATCCTCTTCATTGGCATTTTTAAACCAGTCAGCTCCTTTTTAGCTGACTTATGGTCAGTATTTCATTAGTGTTTGGTGCTACTATGCACACAGCAGGAAAACAACTACAGATACTCTATGAATTAAAATGGCGTCTTGATTGCCTAACTGAGTAAAAAGTGGACTATTTTCCCATTAGTCTTGCAACTCTTTAAGCCATTATAATTTTAAATGTCTCATTTAAAAGGCTTAAAGCAGGAAGACCTGCAGTTCAGTTAGATAGCTGTTGCACTCAGAAGTATGTTTGCATAAAAGCTGTGAAAATCTGCAGTAAAAGTTGGTAGTATTACTTTGAACCAGCATTTTCCTGGAATATTTGGATGTTCTAGGACATATAAAAGTTTTTAAAATAATTTACTCTCATTTCAGAAGTATTGTCTTACACTAAAAATGTAAGTAAAGTCCAATCTTTAGTTTGAGTGCTTTCAACATAGGACAGAAATCCCAGATTAAGAATTATTTGTCTAACCAAAGTCACAAGTGTCAGACTTTTTTCCCCTTCTTACTTTCCAATACTTTGTACAACCACCTTGTCCCAATATGATACCAGTGGTTCTACTATTACATTTCACGATGTTAGAAAATACGGAAAGGGACATCTGACCGTTCCTATGTGCAGAACCTATCTAGATTGTCTGGAATCCTGTTTCTTAACTTATGTTGTCTTCTCTCTGGTCATGAAATAAGACGGATTTTGATTCTTATTCACCATTTCATTTTATTTGGACATTTTTTTTACATAATTATCTTGCTGGTACCAACATATGCAGATGGTACTTGTGCAAAACTCTATGAAAACAATACATTTCTTCCAACACATTCTCCAACATAGACAGCATTAACACCAGTTTAACAAATGTTAAAAAGATGGGGTCAATAAAGAAGGTTTGTAAATATAATTTAATTCCAAGAACATGGAAACAACATTTTGTGGAACAGGTTGAACTACAGTCCAGTTTTGTTGAGGTTCATGAGGCAGTTTTGCAACACTGTTTGGTCATTGTGTTTTACTTGGGCTCTGTTTTTTTTCTTTTAGGTTTGCTGTTTTTTTCCATACAAGTAAAACCGTGACATCCTGGGGAGGAAAGATATTTTTAATGCGCACCTGTTATTCAACTATACATATATTTCTGTTGTTCAGCTGTCCACATTTTAATCTGCAGAGTAAACTTTTTTTTTTTTTTGGAATAGATCTTTGAGTGGGGAACATTTGTTGAAAATAGGGGTTCTTGACTATTTATTTGCAGCAGCCCATATCACTTTTATTTGCTGCCCTCATTTAAACTAAAATCAGCACACTTTGTTTAGCCGGACTGAGTTTCAATATTTTGGACTTTCCCTGCATGTTCGAGTCAGTCTGTGACAAGTGGATGTCCTTGAAAAGTGGCTTTACAGAGACATGTCGTTATTTACACAATAAGTAATGATTAGATCACAGAATTTTTTCCCCTTAAATGACCATTACTGGAGCAGACAAACAGAGCTTTTTGGTTGGTACTTAACTCAAAGTAAGTCTTCTTTCTGTGTCTATTACTTGCCAAAACTGGAATATCATTAACAATTTAATTTTCTGTTATTTTTTTACAATATTCTATGTATTATTTAAGTCTTTTTTGTTCTTATTCTGTTTTATTTTAGCAATGAAGTTCAATTTTGCTGTTCTTCTCATCTTGGCATACCACTGCCAAAGCAATTTTTCCTGTCCAGCTTTGTGCAAATGCTACCCGAGAAGGATGGAGGTAGTTTGTGATGACGTTCCCCTGACAGAGTACCCAACAGAGGGTCTTCCAGAGAACACCACCATGCTGACGATTCAGCTCACAAACATCACCTCCATCTCAGAGCATGACCTCAAAGCAACACCAATTCTGCAAGAGCTTCATATGAATGGGAACCACCTTCAAAGCCTTCCCTCTCATCTGCTCAGAGGAGTTCCTCAGCTGCATACGTTAGATCTGACAGGAAACAAGCTGAGTGATCTGCCTGTTGATGTCTTCAGCGATGCTCCACTTCGAAATTTGGTTCTTAAGAACAATCAAATTAGTCAGGTAGATCCAAAGTGGCTTCCAGATAACAGCAGCCTTACCTGGTTGGACTTATCTGGAAATCATCTAACAGAGATCCCAGTTGGTTTGTTTAAGAGGCTTCCTCACCTAGAGAATCTTGACTTGTCTGACAACCGACTGGAGAAGATACCGTTAAACTCTCTGGACCATTTGAAAAGACTCCAGAGGCTAAACCTGCAAAACAACAAGCTAGAGATTTTGGATGAATCTGTTTTCTGGTACACAAGCAACCTCACGTCTCTGGTTCTTTCTCAAAACAAGCTCACCAAACTCCCACAGAACCTTTTCCAAGGACTCACCAGACTCGCACATCTCAGTCTGGATGATAACCAGCTGAGCCACATCCCTAAAAGTTTGTTCGACCCGCTGAGTTTTCTTGAGGAGGGGGGGCTGGACCTGTCTGTCAATCCGCTGCTTTGTGACAGGGAATTAGAATACCTGTGGAGGTGGCTTCAGAAGAACAAGAAGAAGGTTTTGGTGACAGACAACATCACCTGTGTGTTGCCTGAGTCTCTCACTGGGCGTTCAGTGATTTCTCTTACAGAAAACGATCTGAACATCGGTTCTTACCCTCTCTGATTCTAGTTGTGATGAGATTTATGAAAGTGCTAGTTTAGAGTTTTTTAAGGGAGCTTCTGTTCAACTTTATGATACGCTAATTTTTTGCCTGCAACTTTCACATTGTGTTGATTTAGTGTGAATGCAGATTAGTTGAAGCCAGAAGCTGAAGCTCATTAGTCAGAGAGGAGGTAAGACCAAAGTGAACTTCTACCTCCTTAAAATGTTTCCAATCTCTGATTTGGCACAGTAGATAATGCCATCATATTTGACTGGTTTGTTATTTTAAAAGAATATATGAATATTTTACTATCGGCCTCAGTTTTTTAGATATGTACTCTGAAAGGAACCCAAAGGAAGATCAATGGTGGTGCATGGCATCATTTTTTTTCTTTTTCTGGGTAAACAATCATGTGCTTCAGTGTAAATTATTTTTAAAATCAAAATTTGAATATTTTTATTGGCTAAGATTGTGTGCAAAAGCAAATAATACCAGGGGAATAATCATAATGATTTACATGTTGTGTTTTCATCAGCTGTAAGGGGAAAAACAATAACTGAAATACTTAAAAACAACAGTCTGTGTGTAATTAATCAATATGATATGTTTTCCTTGATACATTGAGTTAATGAAATAAATAACACTTTTCATAATATTCTAATTTGATGATTTTGTCTGCATATCTGGTGTGCTTTAGGCTGGATCTGGATCATTGACAATTTTTAAGCACATTGGGTGTAAGGCTCCAGATATTTGTTTGGTCTTTTTGGACTTTGGTTCTTCTGAATAAATCTTTACAGGGATTTTCCTAATGTTTCTGTTCATTGAGGACAGGTTTCTGCTAATTGTTTAAGGGAAAAGTTTTTTCATAGTTTTATTGCTTCCCTTTTTCAAATTTGAAGCAATTATTTCAGTTTGCCATTGCTAGATGTCAGTGGTTCTACATGAAAGCTTTTTCTGTTTTATTTCTTCTTTTTATCTTTTCTTTAAGTATAACATGGCAATAAATGGGTTTTTAATCAATAATAAATGCTTGACTGTAGTTCTAAAATCTAATGTGATATTAATCAAATCCTTTTTCCACTTTAAATCTGTTTTAGTTATGAAATTATATTTACCATGTTGACAAACTAAAAAGGTTATGACACCACTATGTTGGCTTTGTATATTAAATTTAAACCTGGTTTATGTGTGAAAACAGCAGTAAATCTTTCAGTGACACGTCATCACCTTTTCCCACTTATCCCTTTTATAATAAACATATATGTGAAGAATTGCCTTGCATGTGTTTATGATTTTTTATTTATGCTTTTAGTCCTTAGTATCCTCAAAGAAATCTTGTGCAATAACGTGCATTAAAAAGGTTTTTTCCAAAATAAAAAGGAGAAGGTAACAGTGTAACTGATACAAAGTACAGGGAAAACAGTAGCCACTTTATTTGCTCTGTTCTGTTTGTCTTTTGCGACATTTCATCCTGATCACCTGAAATATGCACAGCCTTATGTGAAAACCAGTCTAGACTTGAAAGCAGATGGGTTCCAGCTGCTCTTTTCAGGTAGGAAAACATTAACACAAACCATTTATATAACGAAGTGTTGCTTTATACTCAAAAGGGATTTTTCTTTCCTCAGTGTGTCACTGTAAACATGAAATTGTTGCTCCTCATCACTTTTCTTGCACTAGCCGAACTGGACTACAACAGAAGTGCGCACTCATGTCCAGATCGCTGCTCATGTTCTTTTGAGCTTTCGGCTGCCGAGGTGGTCTGCAGCAAAGGTCGCCTCACTGTTTTCCCATGGACTGGTTTTCCTACAAACACCACGTTCTTATCCATCCAAAACACAGACCTCAGCAGGATTACTGCCGTTGATCTGAGTGCGGTGCCGTTCCTGAACAAGCTGCAGCTCTATCACACCAACCTGGCAAACATTTCCTCAGATCTCTTGGTCTCTGTATCTAACTTGGACACTTTGGATCTCACTGGAAATAAGTTAGTCAAATTGCCAACAAATGTCTTCAGTCACAGATCGCTTCGTAACTTGGTGATGAAAAATAATCGGCTAGAGGAGGCAAACCCATCATGGTTTTCTGACAACAGCAGCATCCTCTATTTGGATTTGTCCGGCAACCATCTAACCAGCATCTCCGCTCCTCTGCTTCGCAAGCTGCCACTCCTACAGATCCTAGACTTGGAGAGTAACAATCTTCACGAGCTACAAGCTGATGTGTTCAGTAGCCTGCATTACCTGGAGACACTAAACTTGGCTGGGAACAAATTAATAACCCTGAACCCTCAATTATTTACTCACAATCTGAAACTGAAATACCTTTACTTGCAGGAGAATCAGCTTCAGGATCTGCCAGCGAACCTCCTGCATGGACTCCAACATCTTGAGCTTCTGCTGTTAAATCAGAATCAGCTTCGCCAACTTCCAAATGGCCTGTTGGATGGGTTAAATTCCTCTTTGCGGATAATCCTGTCAGGGAACCCCTGGGAGTGTGATGAGAAGATGGAATACTTGTGGAAGTGGCTCACCAATAACCGTCAAAATGTTCTCTTTGAGACAGAGGTGAGATGTGATCACCCAAAGACACTGAAAAATCAGCAAATTTCCACTTTAACTGGAAGTCAAATTGGTGTAAGATTACAATAAACTGTGCAATGAGGAAGTGCAGAAAAGTAAATAATTTGCCTTTATTCCCTTAGGTCGTGTCAAATATATATCAAATAAATAAGTACTGAAAAAGGATTTTTGAAGACCTTTTCTTATTTTATTCAATTTTTTTAGAGCCTTCAGGGTGGGTCCCATGAAACAATATACAGTACCTTTGCAAGTATTCAACTTTTCAGTATCTTTGCAAGTTTCATCTTTTGTCATTTTACAATCAAAAACTTCTATGTATCTTTTGGAATTTTATGTGACAGACAAAACTCATAGTGGTGTATCACTGTGAAAAGTAAGTAGCAATATGCATGCTCTTCTGATGATTTTACAATAAAAAAAATCTAAGAAGTGTATATTTGTGTGTGCTCCCTTTAGTCTCTGTAGAACGGATTTTCGGTGCAGTGTTTTGTGATGTCTCTAAGAGAGTTGCACATTCAGAAACTGATATTTTTTGCAAAATAGCTCCAGCACAGCCTGGTTGGATACAGTGTCTGTGAACACCAATTTTCAAGTCTTGAAACAAACTCTCAGGTAAATACTTTATAATATTGCAAAGGATAAATTTGCTTTTAGCTAAATCATTCCATTATAGTTATGGTTATACGCTTAATGCTGATGCCTGCAGGATGAACCTCTGTTATTTCATCTATTTTTTTTCTTCTTTTTTTTTTGCATTGTCAATAGGTTTTCCTAAGGGATTGCCAATGTTTTAGCTGCAGAAATTTTCCCATCTGCTCTGATCAGAATTGCGATTCCAGCTAGAAGAAAATATAATCCTTAGTATAATGCTGCTGGGTTATAATGTGTTTAGAGTGATCTGCAACTTTATCCCTGATGCTCTGTTCATTGTTGTACATGTTTATTTAATAATGTTCTATGAAAGAAAACTTTGAGGCCAATAGCTGTATTATACTGAGATTCATATACACGCAGGTCAACACCCTTTACTGATTACTTCTAAATGGAAACTCTCACAGTAATTTTTATTTCGGCCATTGCCCAGTTGTCCATTACAATTTTGTGGTAATTTATTCAATTTGTTATAGTTGAAATTATTCAAAATCAACCTATTTTTTTCTTTCAATCTTTTTTAACTTTTTGCTGAATAACTAAATAATTGTGGTGTTTATACAAAGATACTAAAAATACTGAACAGAAACAAGCAGCTGCTTACAAACCCAACATTCATACTGGAATTAGAATTGCATGAAAATGAAGCTTTTTTTCTCACAAGATTCTTACAGTTCTGCTTTACAACAACAGATCTGTCTCAGTCGGCTGCATCACAGATTGCTATTGTTTCTGTGGTGCCCTTTTGTTTTTTAATGATGTTCAGCATGTGGGTGTGTGTGTGTGGGCAATAAAAATGGCTGAGTCTTGAAACTAACCTCTCCTGGATGTGTTTAAATATCTACTTCTTTCTTTTTTCTTTGGCTATTTTCTTCCTCGTGCAGTATTCCTGTTTAACATCAGTGTGCCCACACACTCGAGCCTCGATCACACTGAGGTGTGTCGGACTCGAATTTATATCTCTTATAAAGCATGAATAATAACAGTCTCTGGACGCTAGTACTTATGAAAATTAAACCTTCTCATACGTGAAAAATTAACAACAACCCTGAGAGGTTTGATGTCTTTCTTTACGTTTGTTGGAATCACAACCTGAGTGTTAAAAGGTAGAGGAAGTGCCCTTGATGGTCCAAACCCTGATTATCTTTTATTAGATTTAGCATTTGAGTATCTGTTTTGAGGAAAGTGAGTATTCTTCTCTTTCCTTTATAACTTCTGCTTCTCCTTCGTTTAGACATCTAATCTGTCTGTGCTTCTCCAAACCTTAAGGCCCGGACATCTGTAAGTGGACAACATTGCGCTTCCTGGATAAATGACAATGATTAGTATGGAGGTATGGCGTTTCTGGCTGGCATGCTGCCAGTTGGAATTTACTAATGATGAATGAATAAGAGTGAAAAATAAGATGCAATGGGTGAGGTTTTCAGACATTTTCTAAAATCAAGCTGTAATAATGGAGACATGATCATCTCTGATAGCTACTCATTAGGATATGCTGGATAATATATTACACATTATTAAGACTGGCAAAGTCTTTTTTTCCCCTTATTGATATTAGTAAGTATATTAAGTTTCCTCTCTGTAGGACGACAAATCATCATAAAATAAAAATTCCTTTTCTATGCCACACGTTTGGCTTTATTTATATTTGTTGGCTTTAAACTTGATTTGCTTTGCACTTACAATTTCACAGATAAAAACATTAAACAGCTGCTTGGAAACAATATATATATATATATATATATATTATATTATATATATATATTATATAATATATATATATTATATATATATATTATATTATTATATATATATTGTTATTATTATTATTATTGTTTTATATTTTTTTTAAGTACGTTTTTTAAGTTTTTTCTTTATTTTTGGCTGATTGTGGACTATTGGTTGATAGAATCTGACAGTATTGCGACTTCTTTAAACCCTGCACATTGGCTAAGTAATTTGTATCTTTATAATGACATGAGTATTCCCAGATCCAATAATTCTGTGGGGGTGGAATGAGAATGTGGTTTATGTGTGGTCATTTTAACTTTCATGCAATTTTGCATGAAAAGTGCTTCATAAACGAAATGTGATTTGATTTGATATTATTTTTGAGTTTTGTATCAATTAGATTTATGAGATTTTACAACGATTCCCCAAAGTAATTTGTATCTACTCTTTCTGGCAAACTTCAGAGTCCTCCCTATAACTTTTGAGGATTTGGAACCTTTATTTATCTACATAACAATGCTTTCTTAGTTTAACTTCTCAATGTGTTTCTGAATGTGTGTCACTTACTCCTGATTCATCCTCAAATGATATCAGGATCAAAGTTGGAGTGTCACAATATTTTTGAAATTATGAACTTTTGATTTTAACAACATAAAAAAAACCTTCATGTTTTAACATTTAAACTTCAGATTTTTTGTACTTTAAAACATGAAATTAAACCCTACTAGGTTTTTCAAAGCATTTGTATAAGCTTCTTTTAAACAGAACATAAATTCTTGTTTGTGTCATACCTAAATAAAGCAGAAATTCTGGTATGTGCTTTTTTTTTTTTTTTTTTTTTTTGTGCCTGCATCAAGATTAACTGTGCCTTGCATCCTGCCACCTGTTACAAAACAGGTAAAAGCAGCAATGGTTTGAAGTTGCTGCCTTGATGTTATACCATGGTTGTTTACCAACCAAGGGAGATAGTCTGCAGCTATATACTGTATCTGAAACTCACACAATGTCGTCTCCAACTATGCCAGGCTGTACAGGTATTTTGTACAAGGTCAAAAATATCTGTTTCAAAGACATCGCCACTTACTGACCCAATACATACCTCACGTCCTTTCCCCTCTACTGCTATGAAATTTGAATAAAGTTGTTTAAATGTGTCAGAAGTACTAGATATATGGTTACTGAATGACAGTGCTTTGCAGACACTCTGCACAAGTGAAGTTTGATTTGGTTTAGCGTCACGAAGCATTAAAAGTAGCTGGGGGGGTGAGAACTATTTATAAATACAGATTATAACTACTCAACCACTAGAGGACACTCACACACTGGGCACGGAACAAAAACATTTTTTTTTTCATGCACCACCATGGCAAAATAAGAAAAATTGTGACAGAAGCTTTATATGTCACATTAGACACACATTAGATGTAATAACGGTGTTTTATATTTTGTGGTCATATATTTTCAGCACTTGTAATAAAGCTTAGGACTCTCAAACTTGAGGTTACAAACACTGCATTGGACAAGGGTAACACTCCAATTGGTCCAGGCAAAGACTTTGTTCTTCCGTGGATAACAATTTAGAAGAAAATCCCAAAACTCTTACATATCAAAAATCACACTTAGGAAAAGGAAATGTTTTTTTATCTTCTTCAGAGCGCATAGTACCCTTCATCATTGACATTTCTTTAGTCACACTAACCTTTTAACGTTAGTCTAGAGGCTACAATAAGTAGAGGTTGTTGAGGTTGACTCATTAAATGCTTTTCTCAAGGTGTGTGAGAAAACTCACACTGCTTCTGCATTTAGAAATTTGAGGCCATTATCATGAAACACTTAATGCCCCATATAACATTGAAGACAAGCATTTTTTTCTTCATTCTATAAAAGCTTTTCACCCACGTCTGTGAACACACCGGGTTATCCCTCAGACTTGCACATATTTCTTCCTCCACATCTAATCAATATATAGTTGAAGGTGATTGTAGGGCAGGAATGATCACATGCTTTCAAATGCATCTTCATTTGTCATAATCATTCAGAGATGTTCTAAATCTCATTCGCCCGCTCATAAATCTTCCCTCTACATAACAACACACTTGAGGTAAAACATGTGGTAATGCCCTTGTGCATTATCTTACTGGCAAGGAGGACGGAGGTCACTTACCTTGCCATATAACTCGTTCTTGTAAATGGCCTCTCCAGCTCTCCAAGATTATAGGCTGTTAGGGGGCTTTCTGTCGATGGATGTTAAGGTTAATAGTTTACCACAAACCAAGGCTATGTTCCTGCTGGAATAAAGTGCTGCTGAAACCTGAGAAGCAAAATTCAAACATACAGCTGTTTACACTGTACAACATGTTTAGAAATATGATTTATTTTTACAAAAAATTAATTAATTTTGAATATTTAAGTAGTAATAAGGTTTAAGCACAATTTTCCACCAAGATTAAGTAGGAGAATAGCTAAGTAAAATAACCAATTTTTCAAGCATACTTTATCTAAAATTTAAAGCTTCAATTACAAGCTCTCCAGATTGGCCTGAAAAAAAGATTAAATATGTGAAAAATACAGAGAAGTAGCATTCAGATTAGTAGGCATAAATATATGGGACTGTGTTTTTGTAAGGCCTAGGGTGAATCTTGTTAAAGTGTAATTTGAATTATGTGTGATTTTGGATGTTGGATTATATTCTGCCTCATGATCATGGATACACATTAAAATTTAAGTCAAAATGAATGTTTCAGTTGGGAGAGAAAATGATGCAGACTATTGGAATGGTGTCTTACCTACCATACCATTTTATTTATATAAAACTTTCAATTTGACAATTAGGGCCTGATTTTTGAATTGTTTGCACTTGCTAAAACCGGTGCAAACTGCACAGCGTCACAAAAACACACCGTACATGATTTACTTACATAACGCAGAAAGCAATGCACGGGTTAAACCCGGAGCAAGACGCACGCAATTCATTTAGCACCTCTCCCTAATCTGATATGCAATATAAGCGTTTTGTGTCAGAGAACGCAAAATATTGGGAGGAGAACAGGCAAATAAGTAAGCATTCCCGGCGCAGTGTAATTTACTTAGCATAAAAATGTTTGCACCCACTATTATAGCGCCTTTAGCACTTCTGAAAGGCATGTCTTAATTTTCTGTCACTACTTTTCATATACCAGATGTTTTGCCTCCAAGGGATGGCAGATATACTTTCCCATTTCTATCCATCTGAATGTTCATCCATTACCAACTTTATGTGAATGTTCCATAGACATCCATTTAAGGGTGGCACCGTTTTCTGGGAGTCGGCAAGAAAACGTGCTGTTAGCTGATTCAATTAGCAGCAGCTGCATGTGGATCCAGTTACAAGCCTTGGAGATTGCGTTGCTAGTTGGGCAGCAGCTAACTATCGTTAGCTCAGACGTTGCTTGATTCAGAATGGCGGGGAAACCTGTGTTTTATAACCATGGCTGAGGCGCAACAGCTCCGTGTGATAGATTAAAATTAACCTCTAACCTTCCAATGGCAAGAAAACCATTCAATCCACTGAGGCATAGTCACATCTTAGCTCTGGTCCTTCAAGCATCCTAATTTGTTTTAATAATGCAATGCCTAGGGTTGCCAACCATCCCATAAAATACGGAACCGTCCCTTATTTGACAACTAAATGTAGCGCCCCATTTTGAACTAATAAGGGACACTATTTGTTCCGTATTTTCATTAATGTCCAATACGTGTGTTGGTCATAGGCTTCAATAGCCTAATTCTAACTACGTAGCCCATATAAAAATAAAATATAAATCACTCAACTACAGTGAGCAAAACTGTTCTGGTGGCGAGATCTAAAGGGACCGCAAATTGTTTGTGTTGCGGCTCGCAAGTGTTGTGCGCTCAGGATTGATCCGGCAGACGCACATTAGCACTTCCCATGCAGAACCTTTAAAAATGTCCCAAAAACGCTTACAGAGATATAGATGAGTGTGAAGAGGCCCATCCTTGGCTGGCAGGGTCAGTAAGACGAATACAAGGCAAATTGAAAACTATGTCGGTGAGTTTTTCTTAGTCGCGCACTGAGAACACACTGCACAGCACGGCAGGCACACAAGAGCGCAGATAACACACACATCTGTGAGGCTTATGCGACATGTAGGCTATATATAATATTCAGAATAGATTACATTTATTGTGCATTTTCCAAGATGTGTCGTCCATATACAATTGTATTTCTTTTTTAATAAATTGGGGAGGATTTTGTTGTTTATTAAAGCCAGCAGGCTTAAGCCCAGTTTGTGCTTCTCCGTTTTGACGGAGACAGATTGACGCAACACCATTATCCATCGACGCAAGGGCTCTCCGTCACCTACGCAATGACAGACGGAGTCGAGTCCCATTTTTTAACTGTGACAGTACAGGACTCTACATGCTTTATATTAAATAGATCATTTATCTAAGCTGGTCTTTTGGCGATTTTGAACACAAGGAGGTGTAGGAAAACAACAAAAAAGACTGCCGTGTTTTGTTTGTGTTTCTAGAGTATTCTATGAGCTGTACTTCTAGTGAAAAGCTTTACAGCTTAATCAACTTACTGTCTTTCGTCCATTGCTCCTTGAAGGGGAAATGTGTTCACTCACTGAAGGAAAAAACAGAACCTATGCTGCAATGGTAGGCAGAAGCCGACATGAAAAAGTTAGCAACCCCTGCTGTGCAGGTCAAGAATTGCTTTGTAACAGAAAAATCAATGGAGAGCAGAGAGAAAAAAAATGGAGAACCATAAACAAGAAACTTGTACGTCAATGCGTCTACGTCCGAGTACAAGTTTGTTGTTGGAGAAGTATAAACCAGGCTTTAGGTATAGTCTAGAACAAATCATGGTAACTGATTAATTGTTATGCTAACAGATAGATCAAAATGAAAAATGTTTGGATAGGTTTCTGGCTGTTGAAATTTTATATTTTAGAGATGTAGCCAGTAAATTTTAAGTGAACATCGCATTAAATTTCTTAGTGTGGTTTGATTGTTGTCCAGACAAGCCATGTAAGCCAATTAATTAACTATTTGTCATCCCACTCCTACATTTGTATTTAAATGAGCAGATAAAAAAAGTTTAAATGTGTTTGAGGTTCATCTACAATATCCCCATAGTCACTTAAGAAAAAAAATATTGTGTTTTAGAATTTTAAATTTGTTACTCTACCCTTGTCAGGGGTTGTGCTGCAGTGTGGGAGACGAAGGACCCAGACGCAGAAGCAGAACTCAGGTGAGGTGGTTTTATTGAGGTGCAGCAACAAAAGGCACGACACAATCAATGATCCAGCGAGGATAGAAGGCCTCGCTGGATCTTAAATGAGGGGAGAACCAAGGAGGAACAGGTGGAAACAATGATTAATCAGGGGCAGAGCCCTGGAGGTTCAGGATAACACAGGTGCAAATAATAAAGGAGTGTGAGTGGGGAGTGAGGCATGACAACCCTATGGCTTCATTTAAAAAAATAACATTTTGATTTTTAACAATTTAATTTGTAATTGTACCTAGTTAATAACAACCTGTCCTAATTGTTTATCAAGAGGCAAAATCAAGGCAACCACAACTTTAGATAGCAAATGTATAAGTGCTTGTACTTAACATAAAGTTAGAACACTTGTAATTCATACGAAGAAATTGATGCTGTTTTCCGACAGCCTTTCCCAATATTCAATGATCCCATGTAAGCAAATGTATCCTTTGGTTATAGTGTGGTATCTTTCCCAGTCTATAATTGTACCTAGCTGCCCCGAGCTTCCCCGTTTGTCTCCTCTATTGCCTTCACAGTGTATTTATACTACAATGTCTTTGTCATTTCATCCAGTGCACCTCGAGTCGTTGTGTCTATGATGTTGAGGTTTCCACATTTTTTCTTTTTTGTGTAACTCTGAGTTTGGCTTTAGTTCATCATAAAAATTTTGTTTCTTAACCTCAAAATGCCTCTATGCATTTGGGTCCAATCATCGATTCATGACACTTCTGAATCAAGCTCTCAGCAAGATTGGAAGCTAGTGAAGATGAAACATGCAAGGAAGCGTGACAGTTCCTCCTGTTCACCAAGAATACAAATAATTGCCATTTCCTACAGAGTGCATGCAACAAGATTCTATGAAGATTTACTGTTTGATTTACTTAAGTTTTTCTTTGCAAGTGACTTTATTCCATGTCTGCTATTTTTGCACACATTCCCACTTTTCTCTTATGCAAGACTTAAATGTGAGGAGTCATTCTTTTGAGCTGAGAGAGCTTAATTTATTATGAGACAAATATAATACATTTATGTCTAGTTTTAGAACATTTCTCCTCATTAGCTCAAGTAGGTATAAGCCCGAGGCTGCACATTTCCATATTGCAAACTATCATACTTTTATGCATAAAAAATTCATGTTTGAACTCTCTTGTGAGAGAGATGAGTCTCAGAGGGCACATAAATCAAGTATTACTGTCACTAAATTTTATTTTTATATTATGCTAGCCTGAAATAATTGTAATCACTGAATCAGGACAATGATCCACTTCATCAAAGTATGTTGTGTCTGAGGAACAGGCAGGCAGGTCATAAGTGTGCAGATCAGTTCCATTGACTCTGGTCACGCAACACCAATTTCAATAATTGGATGTCCATAATTTTTTTCTTTAGCTAAATTGGCAGATGGCCAGTAAGGCATGGATGATTAATTGAAAAATGCCCTTTGTAGCTGTGTTTAAAGTGTGTTCTTTCAGTCAAGGGTATGCACCACGACTTGAACAGCGAGAGAACTGTTTTACCTCCTCACAATGAAACCTCAACTAAGCTGTAAAGCCCTGCCTTTTATGTTTCTGTTTATGTCTCTCTAATTAAATCCATTTGCTAAGAAAACCTAGCAAAAGGGTGGATTGATTTTTCTTTTTTTAAACTTAGGCGGCTTTAACCAGCTTGGGCTTTTAACAAGTTATTTGAAGCATCCCGTCCTCGCAAGGCCTGATCAAAGGAGCTCGGCACAACAGCAAGGCATAGAACACAAAACACAAGACTGACTAGTCAAATCCTGTGTGATTAGGTGAAAAGTGGGAAACCACATGAATAAATATTTAAAGATTATGATTTTTAAATCAAACATTGCACATGCATACTTGCTAGATTTGAATTTGGCTTATTTCCAGAGAACTCTGCAATGCCAGCCAAAAGAACAGAATGTAAAGAAAATATTATACATTAATATCAAGCCATGAGTGAGCTGAAATAAAATGTAATATATTTTATTTCTTCAATTTCAACTTTCAAAGGAACTATTTCCCTGAGAGAAAAGATAACGAAACATCCCTGGAGTATTTCCTGTATATTAAACTGTCAACGAAAGGAGGAGCTAGGCATTAAGCATAACTAGATATAACTTCAGAGGACCCTTGAAGATTTTCATCTGCTCATTGCTAATTCAGAGTGATTCCAGACTGCTCTTTTTTTTCCAGGGTCTTACTTTTAACTATCTATTTCACAGGATGTCCTTCAGAGCAACCACCCAGTTGATCCCAAGGCAGTTGGGATTTGTAAACACTCCATTGAGCTCGAGATCAGGGTTTCACACACACTGCCTTACAAAGCTATTCATACCTCTTTATTTTTTTCTAAAAGTCGACATATTGTGACCCGAAACATCAGTTTATGTTGTTGTGATGTTGCATTATGAAAAGAAAATGTTTTAAAATAAAAAAAAATTAAGTTTGGCATGCATAAGTATTCAGCCTCTTTAATCTCATGCTGAAGATAAATCGATTGCAACTAATTAACTTTTCTTTGACGGTATTGGGCTTAGAGAAAAAAAAAATGTGTAGTAAGAAAGTAATACTGCACATCTACTTGAACACACCACCACTATAGTGAAGCCCAGGGGTGGCTGAATCATGATGTGAGGATTCAGCAGGACAAGGGAAGCCAGGTAGACACAATGGGAAGAGGGATGGAGTTGAATAAAGAGTAATTCTAAACGAAAACCTGTTAGAGGCTTTAATACTTTAAAAATATGTATGGTTTATGAATTAATAATTAGTAACCAACTAAATGCAGCCACATGTTTTAGTTTTAAAAATCTGTCGTGCATATGTTGTACTTTGAAATTCTGTATAACTTTCAGGAAATACAATACCTATTGATCTCAATAAAATGCTATTGACTGGTAATTATAACTGATAACCAATATAATGACGTTATTGGAAGTGACACAACAAAATCTTTAAAAAACTACAATTCAATTAAAGGAAAAAATAGTTTTGTTGTTAAGTTGAATTATCATTTAAAACTACATTCACTGAAAGACATGTATAGAATAAATTTGTGAAATTATTAAAAGTTGTCTGGATAAATTAGTTTGTCACAGTCCGGCTGTTTTTCGGTTCCAACACAGCTGATTCAAATTGTCCAATTTCCTCTCAGCATGTCAAAGTTCTGCAGAGGCCTGCTAACAAGCCATCATTTGATTCTGGTGTGTTGGACCAGGGAAAGAACCAAACCATGCAGAATACTGGCATTGAGACCTGGATTTGGAGACCCTTGTGATACGGGGTTATATTGGTTTATTCCTTATTAATTGAGTATTCTGAGGGTTGTTTTGTTAGATTGATTTATTTTCTTATGATTATTCCTTTTGTCATTATGCTTACATTTTCTTAGGTTAGTTTTATTGTTTCATTTCTGTCTTTATTTGTTAAGTTTTGACCTTTTGTCCCTGTCTTTGTCTGTCTCTGTGTGGAAGGAGTTCTGCTGGCAGCCACAGCAGCAGTTTTTCAGCCTTCTGTAGACACTGCCCCTGATACTGACTCTGCAGAGACTGCTCCTGATCCTGCAGTGAGTTTCCCTGATTCAGAGGTTGCATGTAGTTTTCTTGAGTGAAAATCTTCAGACTATGTTCCTAAATCAAAGTCTTCAGACTATGACTATGACCATATGAACCGTGATATAATCTGATCCCATTCAGTAAATTGTTTATGAGTGACTTTGATTAGAAGGGCCTGGAACAAAAAAAAAGAAATCTCGGAAGTATGTCCATTTTTACAGTTTCGATCATTTGAATAAGGCTAATAAATAGGTTACAATTCCATATCTGAATAGCCGATTAAATTGGGGTCAGAAGTGCATCATAATTCAATGTCCCTACTGAAGTTATCTGTTTGGGTAAATGGACATCCAAATACTTTAATGTAGTTTGGTCCCATTTCATTTAAAAAAAAAATTGTAATTTTTTGTTTGGCTGAAATTAAGTGTCAATATTTCGGTCTTTTGAATGTTGGGTTTGTTTAGGTCCTCTTTAAAAGCCAACTGTTACATCCATAACCCCCACACCCCCCCGAAAAAATAATGTGTAATAAGGTTTCCTTAGTGTGAGAAAACTATTACACTTTCAGCATTTTATTGTTATCGTTATATAATTTATTGAATTGAACAAGTTTAGTGATGAGCAATGAGCTTTAGAAATCAAGCAAATAGTCTAACTATGAATGTGAATAAACTCATCAACTATAATTTTCAAAACCTATTAAATACTAAAAGAGAGGATAATAAATAAAACAAATTAGTTCATAACAGCTATATTGCTACCTGTGATTTGATACAAATATTTCAGTTGTCATTAACAGCAGAGAACGGGTGTGGATGCTTTCATGGCATTCACTGTGATGACCCAGAGGCACTCAGCCTGTTTTCATGTAAAAATCCACAAAACAGCAATTAACAAACAGCATAAATGAGACCATAATTTCCCAGGCAAACCTCAGGATACTGAGATGAGACTCAGACCAGCTGCAACTCCTGAAACTATCCTTCTTTGCTTTTTTTATTACATGCTCTTTGCAGTCATAGTTTTCTAATATATTAGCTTGATTCTCTAAGCACTTTTGTAAGTTATAATGTAATAAAAACTATGTCACTATGAGAAACTGCCAGTGAGATATTATCAATGCACTCCTAAGTATTACTCATAGTCTTCTTAAAGGTGCCTGCATGTTGAATTTAAAAGTTATCAAGCCCACATTCAGCGCCCTGCAAGGAACTGAGTTATTGCCTAATATGAAGAAGTACATGTGAGAGCAACTCTGCATGCAAATCATTTTTCTCTCCTTATATAGAAAGTTGTATCTGTCATTCATTTTTATTAGCTCCATTAATAGTTGAGGTAGTTTATGTACTTTTCCAAAACGTAAAACTCTGCTACAAAGATTGGTCTTTGAGTCTTGCAAAAGTATGTATACGTCTTCAAACTGACGGTCAGAAACTTTCATGACTTTTAATAAAGATTTTTAATTTGTGATAGAGCAACAAAGTATAACACAATTGTCTGTATTTGTGGTTTGCATTTATTTTACCCCTCTTTAATTTGATATCCCTGAATAAAATCCATTGCAACCACTTACCTACAACAGTTACCTAACTTGTAAATTAAATCCAACTGTGTGTAATTCAATGACAGTATTAGTGCAGCTGATCCGTAAAGGATAAAGCAGTACATTAGAGAACAAACAACAAGATGCAACACAGCAAGTTATGTGCACTTCACAGACCTGGCCTTTGGCAAGAATGAAGCAATATAAAAAACATAAATTATTCAAGTAAATCAATGAAACATCCCAATTGCAGTTTTCCATAAAGCACACATTGCTGAAAACAGATGGAACTGAAGCCAGTAACCCTAACCCTAGATGTAAACCTGAAAAAGATTTGAGAAAAGTGTGAAGGTTAACCCTTTCTGTAGGATACTAAACATATAGAACATCCATCCATCCATCTTCTTAACCGCTTATCCAATTCAGGGTCACGGGGCAGCTGGAGCCTATCCCAGCAATTATCAGGCATTAGGCAGGACACCAGTCTGTTGCAGGGCCAACACAGAGAGACAGACAACCATTCACACTCACATTCATTCCTACGGACAATTTAGAATGATCAATTCACCTATCATGCATGTTTTTGGACTGTGGGAGGAAGCCGGAGTACCTGGAGAGAACCCACGCATGCACGGGGAGAACATGCGTTCCATGCAGAAAGACCCTGGACTGGGATACGAACCCATGACCTTCTTGCTGCAAGGCAACAGCGCTAACCACTGCGCCACCGTGCAGCCCCACATATAGAACAATGGAAGGTTAACTGAAAGCATAAACAGCACATGTATTAAAAAGGCTCAGTTACATTCCAAACAGAAATTCAGTTTATGTTCTCAGATGCAGATGCATCCAACCTGACTAAGACTGGGCTGATTATTGGCAGACATTTTATTTTCTAGATGTGCAAATATGGCGAAGCAAGACCAAGCAAGTTGATTTATACAGCACTGGATTTTACTCAGGGGAATCAGATTGAAGGGCCTGAGTAAATATCCATACCACACTTTTTTGGCTTGTACTGATATTAAAAATGAAAAAAAATACAGTTGTTTTTGTTGTTTGACACTACATGCACAACTTGATAGGGCATAAACCCTTTCACAAAGAACAATATATTACAGATCTACATTTGTTACACTGTGTAATTCTTTAGATCAACATCCTGCATTATAAGTAACAAAGATACAAACTAGCTGCTCCCAAATGTTAGTTTCCACCAGCAGCTATATTATAATAAATACATTTCATACATTTTTCGTCTGCACATTATAGCCCCACAGGCAAAGAAGATATGCATAGGATTTTCCAAGATCATATTTTAAGAGGTAGAAGCTCTTACATTGATTGGGTTAGAAGCAGTGGGTTCTTCTCCTACTGCTTCCCAAAAGGTCATATTTAATCTCTGTAATTATTTTCAGGCAATTTTGAAGCAGCTCCCCTCCTGAATTGAAGTGCTTCAGGTTGCACCTACACAGCATTTAAAACACTCATTGTTCAACCAACCTCTCCGGAATATGTTTTTTTTCTCATCATATTCAGAATTTGACATCAGGGATATTATCGTTTTCCTCTCTGGCAGCTGTAAATATCTCTTTAAATAAAGACATGTCTAAGAGCGTCCGGCTTCGAAGCTATGGCATTGTGCACACGCAATTTTATTCCAGCAGGATGTAAGTTCAGGTTTTATCTCTTGTCGATATGTTAATGCTTAAGTTAAAAAAAAAAAAACATGCTCTGTATCATGATTGGTCTGAGTTTTTCTGTGTCCATCCATTTGTACACATGGGTTTCCTATTTTTAGAAGGGGAACAGGTGTCAACAATCTCCCCCTACAAAAGGTCGAGGAGGAAGGGAAAAGGGAGACATGTCTGTGCCTCCATGCCGACATTGAAACTCTTGGCTGACACTCAAAACCGGCCACGTCAACACTCAACAATAAGCAGTAAATACACTCCAAAAGCATACAAAAGTTCAGGCTGAGTGTTATACAGAATCATACATGCATGGCACAAGGTGGTTCCAACAGCGGTGTGGCACAGAACAAAAATGACATGCATGCATTGCAGATGACTGCTTTAAGCTTTCTCTGCATGCAGCTGTTGATAAAAATGTAAAGCAGGCAAATGTAAACACTGTGACAAGAAACACTAAAATAGATATTTAATGCAGTCACTCTCAAAGCTAGGGGTCAAGACCCACCACTGCGCGTCGTGAAACAGAAGTGGTTATACTGCTTATATTCTACTTATATTGGTTAAAAAAAATATTTGTTGGAATTATTACATGATATAATAGTCATAAATGTATGAAAATTTAGTGCTTGTTATTTTGTGCTTCTTTAACTGCCTTTTTAGGACCATTTGCGTACAGGTTAACCATACAGCTTCAGTCACACCCATAAATATATGTATCACAAACTAAAAAATTGAAAAGAAAAACTAAACATAAATATGAGCAAAATTTTTCAGTTGGGAATAAAATCCCACATTAACTACCATTAACTATCAGAAAATTATGGCAAACACTTGCATCCTATTAGCAGGTCTTCTTAAAGGAAAAGTTTGGGGTTTTTTTTTATCCTGGACCTTATTTTTAGCAAATATTACATTAATTTACTAACCCAGACAAGTTTGGAGCTACTTGGAGCCGTTCAGGAGGAGTTTATACGGAGTCGCGATCAGCATATATCCATATAATAGGTGTCAATGGAGGCAGGAGTTCAACATCTGTAATAAGGCATTATCTGCCCCAAAACTCCTTCATTTTAACAAGTTTTTTTATTTAACGTTAGCACTACAACCATCTGAGTTCAAAACGTCTCTGAAGTGTTTATATGTTTGGTTCCAGGGTGATTTAGAGGCCAAAATACAAGTATACTATTGTGCGATTATAATGACGTCACTGCCGTGCTCCATCCCAGCTGTAATCTGAGCAGGACGTTCACTCTGTGTTCTATGGCAGTCGGTTAGACAGAACTTGGTACTGCAGACATCAACAAGGTTCGCATTAGTGTGTTTCCAAATTGCACTAACCGAATGACCAATTGGACTAACTTCAGCTTCTACAGGCGCCCTTACTGTAAACTAACTTTAAACCGAACTTTTCCTTTAACAACCTTAAGAGGCAAAGAATATGAAAGCTGGACCTTGACTTTAGTTTTGTCTGAATTCAGTTTTCTGTTTAAGTTTTGGGTTATCCTTGTGTTTGTTTTTTTAACAGAATTTGACTTGTGTTTAATTAATTTCCCTGTTTCCAACACACTCAGGTGATGTCATTTCCCAAACCAATGTTCACCCGGCTCCATGTTTTCCCCCACAGCTGTAGTCTAATATTAATCGCTCAGCTTGTTTTGCTTGCTCAACATTTTAAACTACACATTTCAGTCAGTCTTTTCCAGATCCTCCTGTTGTTTGCCCATTCTTTAACTTGCTGTCACTCTTTTCACTTCCCGTTCCTTGCTGTGACTCCTCCTGTGTTCCTAATCAGTTTTGATCAGTGTTGAAATGCCTTTTCTGTTCTAGCATAAACGTGGAGTTTTTTGAGTGCTAGTGAGACGTAGACTAGAACTTTTAAATCTTGCACACACTGTGAGATTCTAAAAAAAAACATACACCAAATTACAATTGTTGATTTGCTTTTTATTAGACTCGGATGCTGAATACAGGGAAAGGAAGGAGGAGGTAAAGGTAAAGCAGTGGAAACTCCTATCGCTGGGCAAGAGAGAATGTGAATCAGACTTCTACAGGTTCACTGTTGTTAAGTACAGTAGTGGATCTGTAGTACTGTGGGCCTTGTGAACCTTGTTACTCAAAAGATATACTTTACTATTCTAAACACCCGGACATTTCAAATGTATGATCCTACCTTATGAAGTTCTGTAGAGGGAAGAAGAAGTAGTGAGCTATTGATGAAATGGGCTACCCAAAGTAATAGCCAGGGCTCTAATAATTATGAAAAAAGTTATTTTAAAAAATAAAATTCAACTTACCCATGCTGCATACATGAATTCATATTAAATGTCTTTTTAAGTTAATATATTAAAGTAATTTAAAAATAAATAAATAAAACCTATTTTACATGCAGATATGCCAGCATTGATTTGAGTCTAGGGTGTCTGCTACTGCTAGGTTTTAGTTTGACAAACTTTCTTTCAAAGCACCTGTTTTTAAGAAGAAAACAATTGTTTTTGGTTATGTTTACTTTTCTATACTTTTGGTGAGGGGATAATGAGCATTTTTTTCTTTGGTGGCTTGTCCTAAACACCCACAGAATACAACAAATGAGCAACATGTGGGTGTTAAAAACTTGTGAAAGGCTGGCAGATCACGGCAGGTCACTGTAGAGTACATCACACGTGACTACAAGTGTAAAGACGAAACCGGGCTTAGATTTGCATGAGTGCAATCATTTGTTTGCTGGTGGTGGACAGGAGAGAAATTATGTTTGGACACACATGTGTTTATGTATCTAAATTTGAACTTGATGGTGCATGTGTGTATATGCTTGTGCATCTGCTGTGAGGGGAGTATTGTGCTGTTACACAATGCATGCTTTTTTACATTCCTGTCTTCACCTGTCAGCACCAACAAAGGCCCTCTTCTCAGGCTTTGACATGTGTGAATCTGCTGCTGGCCAGAGGAGATAGCTGTAGTGTAAAGGATGTGAGTGGGTGGACAGTCTGAACAGTCCCCATCTCTTCTAAACACCTTCATGTTCTTGCTTTCAGGCTGAGGAGCACAAGACTTCGTGCTCAGCTGAGAACATCAGTGAAGAGGTGGTGGAGGAGTCTCTCTATTGCAGACTGACATGTTGTATAAGTGATAAATGCAAAAAAAACTTGTCAGTGAGTGAGCATTGGTGAGGTGAATTACATGTAAGGAAAAAATATAGATCTAGTTTAAAATTGTTCTTCATTATAGTTTTTTTCATATTGTAATGTATGTACACGGCATCTATCTATCTATCTATCTATCTATCTATCTATCTATCTATCTATCTATCTATCTATCTATCTATCTATCTATATTGATTGTGTTATTAAATCTATTTCTTTTTTCTATTTCTATGTGGTTATTTTTCTTTTAGCCTTTTGCCAAAAAAGAGAAAAAGAAACACCTAATTATCAAGAATGCATTCAAAATAAACCATAAATGTGTAGGTGGAAGCAGCAAAGCACTTTTGTCAGTTTGCAATTTGGACCATCTGTATTTAATATTTGTTTTAAATAATACAATAAATGAATAAACCGTAAATATCAGCAGTAAATATGCGCTCCTATCTTCTGAAGGATGTTTTTTTTCTTTATCAGGATTTTACATTTCTATAGAGTTTTACTTGTTTTTAGTTTACTGTATATGATTGAAATTAAACTCCAAACTGAAACTTTGCTTTTATGTACAAACCCTTTCTTTGAGAGTACAATACAAACAAATTAACTTTTAAGCATGAATGTTGATTTTCTTTTACTACTTGCTTTTTATATGTCTATCTTGGAGACTCCAGATAATTTTCTCTATTATGACTGATGACTGAATAATTAAAATTGGCATGTTAAATTGTCAAAAAGGCTGGAAACCCATCTAGTCGAATCAGTGAATCTGTCATTTTTTAAATTAAGGCCCTATTCTGGTTAGTAATTTTCTTTTTTACTTTCTGACACCATAGTTAAAATGTTTTTTAGAATGTCTATTTGCGTCAGGCCTCTTCATGTTAAATTTCACCCTCATCGTTTGCAATTTTATTGTTTGTTTTCTTTTTCTGCTCATGCTTCCGGTACAAAGACTGTGCACTTTGTGACCTAAATGTCACCAATAAAAAGCTGTGCGCAGGTGTACTTGAATCGTGCCATGGCATATGAGGCATTGAAGTATTCCTGCTGTGCCAGCTAACTGTTGACGGTTCTATTTGTGCTTCAAAAACAACGTCATTAGGACCTGTCAGTGTAGGAGTTGAGGCACTTCAAAAGTATGAAAACTTCCCTTTTAAAAATGTCAGCTGTCATGTTAATTTAGAAACCTGGGGCATGGAGTAAAAAGTGGTGCATAAGTTTTATCACAATAAAGCACATTATTATATTACATTTCACACAGCTCTATTTCTTTTGTAATGTTTTAGGAGGGTTTCTTGCTGATTTTATTAGAGTATAGTCATGTGTTGCTTTGGGATTTGTTCACTTCTAAATTGTTGCTTCTTTCATCTATGTACCTCAATTGCAGAGAAAGAGAGAGGTGGCAGCTGGTACAGAGCAGGACCGAGCCCTGCATAAGGAGGGACATCTGAAGTCCCTAAAAATCTACTCAACAAAAAAGTCAGACAAGTAACACCGCTGCTGCCAAAGCTCTTGTTGATTTTTTTTTATCTGATTTTACCCCACACTGACACAAAAACAAAAATCACACTGATGTAGACCATGGGTGACAAACAGAAATGAAGAGTCCTCCAGGCCTTGCATCTACAAATCCATGCTTCCGGCAACTTCAATGAAATGTACAGAAGTATATCACAAGTTTACAGTGAAATCTGCTTTTTTATATAGTTCTACACTTGTAAATAAATCTACCTGACAGTATTTTTTATTTTGTTCTGATCAAGCTGCCTCACAGAAAAATTAAGCTACAGAGCAATTCTACAGTATAAGTGAAATGTAGTTATATGGGAGCACTGAATCACAACCAACATGTGTTTGTGGGTCCCAAATGGATTTCGCTCTGACTGGATTGCTACTATAGATGGATGAAAGTTCACAATGTACGTCTTTTGTGGGAACAACTTGGGTTTACAAGATGCACCTCATTTCAACAAAGCCAGTTGGGCGCCCTAAACATGTCATAGCTGGGTCTCATTTGAGTATTGAGAAACTAAATTCAAAATAGACGAGACATCTAGAACCCACATATTTCCACTTTTATCTAGATTTGTGTTGCATCAAATAAGTGAAAGCAAATAAAATTGGGCTTGTTTTATAACATGCATTCAATGTGAGCTGGAGAGTACTGGGACCCACTTGTCAGATCATTTTCTAACTTTTTGGCTGGAACAAGGTCCCTACATGGGGAAAAACTAGCTGTTCAAGCAAAACCCTTAAATGCAAACATAGTTTCACTGTGGAAAATGCAAAGATTATTAAATTCAACGCGAATATATTTTCCATTTCATCTTTTGAGGGCAGGAATATTCTCATATCTTATTCCCCTCCCCTACAAAGAACTATCAGTTCAAAAATAAATGATTCAGTTCCTGTTAATCTTGTGGTATTTTTGATCAAACATGAAAAGCTTTTCCAAGTTTATGAAATTAAATATTCCGAGGCCTCTGCTGTGCTCTCAAAGCTAGTCTCCATGCTCGGGGTCTGCATACTCGACCCACCTCTAGTGTCCTTCAGCAGAGGTAAGAATGTATCGCTGTGACAGGAGCTCACGGAAGAGTCCCAAACCCGGGCACCGCAAATATGTTCATGGTGCTCGGTTGAAGCCCTTAGTTCGCCTTCACTTGAGCGCAGCGCCATCAGTTCGATCTCATGCTTGGCTGCCGTGTCCAGCACCTGTTGCTTGTTGTAAAACAGCACAAAGTTGTTGATGATAGGGTGTATGGGCAGCGCTATGGCGATGACCCCGCACAGAAAACTAATGGCCGCGTTACACCGACCTAAAGTGGTCTTAGGATAAACGTCCCCGTACCCTACAGTGGTCATGGTGATCACTGCCCACCAGAACGACTGCGGGATGCTGGTGAACAGTGTGTCTGGGTGACTCTGCTCCATGGTGTAGCCTAGTGCTGAGAAAAGGAAGACCCCCACCCCCATGTACATGAGGAGCAGTCCGAGCTCTTTCAGGCTGCTCTTCAGTGCAGATGTGAGCGTCTGAAGTCCCGACGAATGGCGCGCCAGCTTGAATATGCGCGCAATGCGCATTATGCGCAAAGCTTGCACCGCCTGCTGCACGTTGGCCAGCTCCATCACTCCCGCGCCGAAGGAGGTCAAAATTAGCACCACGAAGAAGGGCGTGATCGCCATGAAGTCGATGATGTTCATGAAGGACAGGACAAATTTGATCTTGTTTGGAGAGGAGATTAGACGAAGGAGGTATTCGATGGTGAACCAAGCGATGCACACCGTCTCGATGACCTCCAGAGTGGGGTGCTCAGTGAGGTTGCCCTCTGAGTCCTCCACTTGAAGCTCGGGGATTGTCCCGACGCACATCACCACAGAGGAGATGAGGATGAAGATGAAGGAAAGTATGGCAATGACGTGCGCAGGCACTGAGGACTCCGGCTTCTCCATCAGCCTCCAGAGGGACGCCTGGAAGCGCTGGCAGCCTCCTGCAGATGGATCTCCCTCTCTGTCCACCAAGATAGTTCTCACCCTCTCCGCGATCTCTGCAAGTTCATCCTGAACCTCTTTAAGATGGCTTTTACAGCATTCATCTAGAAAATCAGCGCCAATCTTCCAGAAGTCCATCTCCTTCATGAAACAAATCGGGCAGATGCCTCTTTTCATGTGTATTTCTCCATAATAATACAGCTCAACTATACACTTAAATGCCTCGGGGTCCCTGTCGAAATAAAATTCCCTGGTGTCTGGGTCATAATCGTCACACAATGATGATATCTCTTCGGGAGACTTGAGAGAACAGTCCACCAGCTCTGCCAGCCGAGTCTCCGGATAACGATTCAACACGTCCCCGTATAACACCTGTTTCACACCGCCTATGTTCACCACGATCTCCGCCTCTTCACTCGCTTCAGAGCCGTTGCAGCTTGCGTACCGAGTCCTCTGGATTCCCCACATTATTCCGATGATGTCCAAAACTTAAATCGATCTTTACATAAATGTCACGCGGCTAAAATCCTGTAAATCATATATATTTTTATAAGTAAAATAGGAAATCTATTTTCTTAGACCTTATTGCAGCATGAAGTCCTCTCAGTTCCATGCAACCTTGTTTGGCAGTGAACAGTGCGCCTGTGCGCGCTGAAAAAGTTGGCATTGAAGTGCGCCTATTGACAAATCAGAGCTATTGAAACCCAAACTCCCGGTCAAATTTTCAAAATAAAGCCCTAAAATGCAATGAGCGTATTTTCCAAAACTTTACTAAGGCGGGTGTGGATTTCTGTGTATCTTCCACTTGAAAAGAAAAATGACACATGGAGTAATAATTGCTATATATACGAGATGCACTGTAATAATTAATAGATTCAATGTTAAAGTTTACAATAATATGGTGCTAATTATTACTTTTTAAATTACAAATTTCCATGAAATCAAATGATTTTTCCCTGAGCAGGAGCCTCACACCTGAAGGATATAACATTTGCAATACAAATGAGTGCTGATATTTCATTGAGCTATTGTCATCTAAACAAGACAGAGCAACATATGTGTCACTATGCACAACAGTAGGGTAATTAATACTACACACACTCAACCTGAAACAAAATCATAATAACAGATTATATTCCCATTTTCAGAGGAATTCATCAGTGTAAGATTTAAAACAAAAGCGTAATTTTTTAGCTAAACCTATTTTTTTAAAGCAATATTTGAAAGTCAAAAATTACGTGACAGTGTGGTGGTTCTGTCACTATGGCTCCGGTTCATGATGCGCCACAAGGATATTCCTTTGGCTGACTGCGCATCGAATCCCACCTGGGCCCTCGTTGTGCGCCTTGCTACAATTAGACTGAAAAAAATCCTAATATTTAAATAAAACATTACTGTTCTGAGTTTCAAAGTCTTAGTTATGAAATTCATTCATAGTTGCAGTAATGTGGTTAAAATTGTGGTAACATATTAAATGGCCTGCACTTCTATAGCGCTTTATCTAGTCCAGAGGACCCCAAAGCACACCACACTACATACATAAACCCTCCCATTCACGCACACATACACATAGGTTATGATGGTAAGCAATTATGCAATTATGACTTTGTATCTCAAGATTTTGCTTTCTGCATTTCAAAGTTGCCACTTTTAGCTCTGAAATTATAAGTTGATCTCCTAGAATATTACATCTCAACATTTGACTTCAGTAGTTAATGTAGCACGCCAAGCTTATTTTTAAGACTGATATCTCAACTTCCGGTTTTGACACCGGATTGCTGCGTGTTTTGCTGTTTACAGTCAGGACGCAGCGCAGTGCAGCCAGGCGCTGCAAATCGTAATTCTCTGTGCTTCATGGGAAGCATTTTGTGGAAGGCTATAACACTGACGAAATTACCGGTGAGAACTGCTGCAGGTTTCCATTGCAACATGTGATCAACCTGTCTAGAATCAATGTCAATAAGGCTCTCTATATCAGCCCAAAATCTGGATACAGTTTCTACCAATCACACTTTTTTCATAATCATGAAATTCAATTATTCTCGGTAATAACTTGAAAACATATGAGTTTAATTGTTTTTTACAGAGAGGGTATTAGGTATATTTTACGGAAATCCATCAATCCAGACCAGTCATTAAGGCCTATATGATGATAATAATAATCTGATAAATAAAAATTGAGAATTTATTAGGAACAACAGCATATTCATCTAATAATAAAAAAGATTATGGATTAATTATTTATACCCAAGATTGTATTTTATAGATGAACAACTACTTATAAGCACACAATTCTGCCACAGTTAACAAAGATTGGGTGTACAGTATTAGGACTTTGTCAACATCTAGTGGTAATATTTTCACAATGCAGGTCAGTTTTTTGCTGTTCTACACTTTCCTTTCCTTCTGTCTATTGAGAACAGAAAAGCCTTTGAGAGGAAATCAGAACAGACAAAACTTCCGATATAAAACATGTAACACAAAATCAATCAATCAATCAATGACCTCAACGGAATTCTAAGAAAGTTTTCTCCCTTCTCCTAAAAGTTACCCTACTTCTTATCTGAGAAACATAAAATACCGTATAACTTTGCTTACTGATACTCTCTTGAATATTTAAATGGTGTTTATCCACCATTGCTTCCATTCCAAAGTCCTTTTTCCCTCTGACTTTATTTTTTATTTATTTTATTTGTTATGCTTTCTAATGGGTTTATGGAATATGATATTCTCCCCTTTCTTTTTTTTAAACCTTTAGCCCACTATCTTTTGTACACACAATATTGCCTGATAATACTCCTTTTCCCTTTGAAATTGTCCTTTAAATTTAATTTATTTTAAATTAGGAAAGATTACGTTGTTGTTTTTGGCCAAGAGTCAGTACAGTAAAAATAAAAAATAAATCTATGGGGTGAAATGTAGGCCTACCCTTTCGTAGTTTGACTAGCAAAAATTACACACTTGGTAATTATGCGAGTTTTTGATTTGGTTTACAGGGTTTTATTTAGTTGTAAAATGAATACAATTGCACAACAGGTTTTTACATTTACATGTACATTTAATTGGGTTGTCCGGGTTGTCATTATTATTCTACTTCACATTTATGCTCTATTTTAGGTTAGTAGGCTATATCACTTAAAATCCAAACAACATGCACTGAGAATTGAGGATTTTGAAAAGAAGAAAAATTGACAAAACTTCAAAGAATATGAATGTTTTTGTTTCCCCTGGACCTAATACTTTAAACATCAGAAATACATGTGCTTTATCACAAATCCACACGTATGCTGTAATAAAATTTTAAGAATGAGTCAGCCTTGTCGTATCTAAACGCATCCTGGTGCAGCAAGTGTGTTGCTTCCATTCTCCTCCTTTCCATCATAGATTTTTATTACAACTACACGGCGCATGCTGATTGGTCCAGTCTGGCTGTCTCTGCCAACGGACCAATCAGCGTGGGCCACGGTGATTTTCTCTTTTTTCATCACCAACATACTTTGTGAAAGAGCGAACAGCGGCGGTAGTCTGTGTTTATTGAACCGCGGAGACGAGCTGAGAGAAAGTTAAAACCATGAGACCGCTTTTACTCGGTGAGTTATAAACTAAAGAATGTTTTTTATCATTATGCTGTTTGGTAATGATGAGGAGTGAATGCTATATGTATTTTAGTACGTTTTAGCTGCTATTGTTAGCTTGCAGGGCTACGTTTTTGTGCAGAAGTAGGCCTGTTATCGTTTTGTTTCATCTATATAATTAAAACCCTAACTATTAAGCTCTAAATAAATAGACTTTTGCTTTCCTCTAGCTCCGTGCAGTATTACGATTTTATTTTTTTCATTGAGCGTAATTAGTCATGTTCTGGTTGCTCACCTTGTCTTTAGGAGTGCTGGTCTACTCGCTGGTCTTGTCTGTCCAAGCCTTGTATTCCTCCAGTGATGATGTTATTGAGCTCACAACGTCCAACTTCAACCGGGAGGTGATCCAGAGTGACAGTCTGTGGCTGGTGGAGTTCTATGCTCCCTGGTGAGTCCATACAGATTTATGCATCCACTGACAACAATGGTTGTTAAGCAGTAATAAATAATTTTTGGTGTTAGTGAAAGCCACCTGCTTGAGCCTTTTCCCTCTCTTAAATCTTAACATCTCAATCACAAAAACAAAGAGCCTAGTGTGCAAAATCTGTTTTCCACTGCTTGGTTGTGAGTTGTGACCCAGAGTAAAACTCTCACAAAAAGATTTGTTAAACAAGATGATGGTGTGTTTTCATCTGAAAGAACAAAAAAATGTTATGTTTAGAAAGCAACAGTTCTGAGCTAATTTTTGTCCTTTAGTTTCCATTGACTCCTTTGCAAAGTTTTGACCCACAAAATTAACTGGTTTAAACTTTTTCTCTATATTTCCTTAAAACATAGAAAAAAATAATGTTAGTGTTTTAGAATAAGTTGGTGAATCCAGTTTTCTAAGTCACAAGCAATTAATCCTTTTTGTATTTCCCAACAATGCCCACTCTTTACTGTAGAAAATGGCATTTTCATAAATGAACAGACTATGGGTTAATTTACTCTATAGGCATGCAATTTTTTACCCACATGCTTCAACACTATTGTGTCAGTTTATCTTAAATTGGGTTTTAATATTTTTATTGCATGTAGAGAGAAAAATAAATTCTAAAAATGTATATAATTATGCCCAATTACAATGTGTTACTACTATATTGAAGCTCTAATCCCCATTTTGGGCAAGCATAGTTCTACAAAAAGAGAAATTCTCATAACCAAAAGTTGAGGAAGAAATAAATTTTACAGTATTTGCTCAATGATCAGTGGTAAAGGGAGATTTTGGCCAGTTTCTTTGAAGTCTGACCTCCTGATTCAGATTTGCAACCTCAGTTTTTGTCCCGTTTTGCCTTTAACTATAACTATATGTAAGAATACAGAGATCAAAAATTATCAGTATAAATTTCTTTAACTTTGATACATTTAATGAGTAGAAGATAATTGTTAGATTTTTTTTCAGTATTTGACCTTCCATTTAGCTATTCGAACCCCTCCAGGAAACTTTGAATCTAATAATTTGCCGACTATTTTGCGCATCCCTTATTTTATTTTATTATAAAGTTGCAGAAATCGATGGTCATCTGATAAATCATTTGTATTTGTTTTCTTCAAATCCACAAAGGTGTGGTCACTGTCAAAGTCTTGCTCCAGAGTGGAAGAAAGCTGCGACAGCCCTCAAGGTAATCAGAGCCGAGGCGTCATGCATCGTGCCGTGGGAGTTCATTGTTTATCCAAAGCTTCAAAACTGGCAAGCCTGCATAAATAATCCCACACACACAGTTTCTGGTTTTATTGGGTGGCAAAAACATGAATATTAAACACTGCTTGCTGCTTTATCACAGTTGGAAGCAGTAGCATAGCCAGAAATAGCTTTTCAGCTGGGCCTAACAAAAATGGTTGGGCCATATAGATATTATTAAAATTAAGTTCCACCTTTGCTTCAATAGATACGTATACAAGTCTTTAAAGACATAAATGTTAGCTCCAATTTTCTGTTCTAATTTCTTCTGGGAAAGCCATTTATGTAGGGGAGCCTAGGCCTACCCATAGCTGGTTGAAAGTTTTTGGTATGAGGTGAATTAAGTTGGAACTATTGGAGCCTGCAGGTAACAATGTTTCTGTTTCAATCTTTCAGGGTATTGTAAAAGTTGGTGCCGTAGATGCTGACCAGCACAAGTCCCTGGGAGGCCAGTATGGCGTCAGAGGGTTCCCCACCATCAAGATCTTTGGTGCAAATAAGAATAAACCAGAGGAGTACCAAGGTGAGTAATAGAAATCTATTTTTATTTGCTTTAAAGGTCATGGAATTATCTGTGGCTGAGTTAATATAACACAAGTTTATTTTTTACTGGTATTATATAATGCAGTGGTGCAAAGATTCAACTTTCTCTTTTGTACCACTAGGGGGACGCAGTAGCCAGGCTATTGTTGATGAAGCAATGAATTCTTTGAGAACGCTTGTCAAAGAGAGATTGAGTGGAAAGACTGGTGGCTCTAGCTATAACAAGCAGGTAAATTAACCACTGGAACTCACAAAGCTGTTTAAGATTTCACTGACCTGATGGAAAATAAAAGTTTTGCCTTTAACTTGTCACTACCTTACAGCAAAGTGGCCCTGGCAGCAAGAAAGATGTGGTGGAGCTCACCGACGACAACTTTGATAAGACCGTGCTGGACAGTGACGACGTGTGGATGGTGGAGTTTTTTGCCCCTTGGTGTGGACACTGCAAGAAGTAAGTTTCTGTTGCCAACAGTCTGTTCTCATCTGGTAATAACATGACAAACCCTCTTGCCTACACAACCTGCTGACCTTGTTATACCATGACAATAATTTGTTGACTTCTAACTGAAAAAGTTGAGCCTGTACAGCTGATTGACCCAGAAAGCAGACACACTCAAAGCATTTCAGTGTCTCTGATTCAGCTTTAGAATTAAGTCGGTTAACATTTTCTTTTAATTATGCAAGTCTAGTTGAAAAGGATGTGCCAGAAAGCCCAGCGCTGAGCTACTTATTGGGCAGCAGATGTACAAGAATTGCTTGATAAATGAAAGTAGCCTTTAAGTCATTGAAACAAAATTAAATGTCTCAAAGCTCATTCCACACATTGGGGTGGCACTGGATCAGGATAGGAGTTTGTCTTGTAACCTTTGGGTTGCCGGTTAGCCCACCCATTCCATGCCATTCTCATGTGTGGCAAACCCACAGCCAAGTAACAAGATGGATGCACGCAGTCTGCAAGTGCGAATTTGCATTAAAGTGGCAGAGCCGTCTGAACGGATCATTCTGAGAGGAACTGAAATTGTCAGTTGAGTTAGTGAGATTGCATTATGTGAGTGATTTTTGTGCAGAGAAGTTCATTAGCATGTTTTGTACAGATATATAACCTGTGTAAAAAGAGCCATTATTTGTCCACTTTAAAGTGTAGAAAAACATTTTCCGGTTGGACTCAACACAGACACACCATGTCCCTACTGTCAATGTGCCTGATTGGCCGGCTACCTTACCTGGCCTAAAGCCGAACAAGCAGAGCAAAAAATTAAAAGCACACCAACCAAATGTCACTACTAATGCAACCTGGGCTTCCTTGACACCCTAGCTGATCCACAGACTGATCACCTGCATGCCACGTTACACTGATTAATGCAAAAGGAGAACTGAACTATTGATTACAGTAAATGGATGTTTGTATTTTTACCAGGAAAATCTATTTTTTCCCAGTGTAATATGAGGATTTTCTTTTTTAATAAGCATGTATTTTTATTAGCTGTATGCTATGATGGCAAAAATGTATCTGTACTAAAAACTTTAACACTCAATTTAGATTTTTCATGAAAGGAAAAAGTTTCAGGAGCCTTTTTTATTATTGCTGTCTTTGGTAACGGTGACTCTCCTTCTCAGCTTGGAGCCTGAGTGGACAGCTGCAGCCACAGCTGTTAAAGAGCAAACCAAGGGTAAAGTTCGCCTTGGGGCTGTGGACGCCACGGTACATCAGGTCGTGTCCGGTCGCTATGGGGTGAGTTAAAATGCTATCATATCATTTAGTTTGGGTGCTACCTTTTGAAAACAAAACTGGGGTGTACAGGCTCTGTCCAAGCATCTTATTTCTAGTAGTTTTAGCTCTGTTTGCAGGACTTTGGTCTGTTGGTAAAACCTTCAGTGTTGGTGTTTAAGTTACTTACTTTGTGAAGAAACAGAATAGTTATTTGTTTTGCATCCTTCCTTTAAAGTTGGATGTGGACTCCAAGTCGAGAATACATATCCTAATAAGGTTACTTGATGAGGGATTGCATGAGGTTCACATCTATAGTTAATAGCTGTACTTTCCTAAGGGAAGATCAGAGAGTAGACTGTGGTGATGTCTTAAAACGTTTTGCTTTAAATATTTCAGTATCTAAAATAAGCGCACCTAAAGATTGTTTGGCTTCACCACAAGTATAACTTTAGTTTCTAACAGTGTGTTGGTTCTTAAAATCAAATTGTCATTTTTTTAAAAATAAAATAAAACTTATTAAGATATATAGCCAAAAAAATGCATGTGTTTTTATGTTTGTGATTAGTCTTACATTTGGTGATTTAAACCTCTAAACTGACTTCCCCAACAGTTCACCTTTGGAATGTGTTTTTTAAGCATAAATTAATGTCGTCATAAAATGAATAAGACTCTGAAGTTGTTGTTCTCAAGCTTAAATAATCCTGTTCTCTTTCTTTTTTTCACATGCGACAGCTGAAACTAATATATGAAAGGAATGTTCTTGTATGTTTAGATTCGTGGATTTCCCACAATCAAAATTTTCCGTAAAGGGGAGGAGCCTGAGGACTACCAGGGAGGCCGCACCCGTGGGGACATCATCGAGAAGGCCATGGATCTGTTTTCTGACAATGCTCCTGCTCCTGAAGTGTTGGAGGTCAGTATAATCATCCATAGAGTACTAAATAGTATTTTTCCATTGTTTTGTTTTTTTTTCTGAATGATTATTGGCTACTATGACAAAGAGCTGCAACTGTTGTACATTTAAAGCTCAAGTGTGGACTAAAAGTGAAGTTTTGACTGGGGCTCCTGTCTTAAAGTAGAATTTCAATGAAAATGTATTGCTTTGAAATATTAAAAGAATGAAGGTTTTAATACATTTTAAAACCCGGGTAAATATGGAAAAACTGAGGGAAAAATATTTATATTTTCAAACTATTTTCCTCTCACTTTCTAAAATATCTGCAAATTACAGGCTCTTATTTTTCCAAACGGGTTGCTCCATTTAGATCTTTTTTTTTCTTCTTTTCAAACGTCCATAAAATCAGTTAATCTGTAGGAGAAACTTTACCATCTCTGTGTGCATTCGTGAGGGGTTGGGTGGCAAGAAAACAAAACAAAAAAATGTTGGGCTATAAAGACGGGATGAGCATTTCCAAATACTTCCTGCTGAGTCTTCATTGATCAGTGTGTTTATTTTATTGAAAATGTAGTCACTTCATTTATCCTGTGACTTGATAAATTCAATGGCGTCTCATCTCTGGTGAAAAACTGAAGATCACTGCTTACACACACAGCTATGTAGAAGTTTTAATGTTAAAAGTAGAAGCAGCTATCAAGTGTTTAAGACACCTGATTAGAACGTGAAAACAACACAGGATCTTAAAATATGCAAGCCTGAATGATTTAAAAAACATTTTCTCTAACAATGCATAGTCACAAGGACTCTCAATGAACTAAATGAATCTCTCATACTGTTTGTTCAGGCAGTTTGAGTGTAATCTCCTGACCGCACGCAATCTCTTAAATTTTTTGCTGTCCTTTTCTTGCTACCCAAACCTGTGATACAGTGTAAAAAAACAGACGTCACAAAATATTTATCTATTAATTTGGCCATCTATCCATTAAGGCATACAGTACATCATCAGTGTATGAATCTGTCCATTCTGCAGCTTATCCTGCTGTCCATTATCCAACTTCCCTCCACCTATCAGTAGTTTTATTCATCTTTCAGTCACCTGTTCATCCATCTGTTTTTGTTAGGCCCATCCAACAGTCCCTGCCTATTTGTTTGCCTTCCCATTTATCTATCAATCAGTTGGTTCATCCAACTGATTCACTCTTCTGTCCCTTTGTACATCATTGGATCTGTGCATTCAGCAGTCCATCCACCTCGGCTGTCTCATATATAAAACATGAACTCTGTGGAACTGCTCTGCGTAATTTTTTGTTGTTTTTTTAAAAAACAGGCCAAAATGAAAGCTGAAAGTGTGTAACATCACTTCACAAAGATGTGTAGGAGGCCTGTCTGATGTATTAATTTTGCCTATCTCAGATCCTAAATGAGGACGTCTTGAAGAAGACCTGTGAAGACAGTCAGCTCTGTGTGATTGCTGTCCTCCCACACATCCTGGATACAGGTACCACCACACATAATCAGTTGTGACATAATAAGTCTGTCCCAATAAATCAAAAGTTAGAAAGTGAACAACAGATTTCATCCTAAAATGTTTGGGTTTTTTGTGTTTTTTTTTCCTGTTCCCAAACAGGTGCATCTGGTAGAAATGGCTACCTGGACGTGATGAAGAAGATGTCAGAAAAGTATAAGAAGAAGCTGTGGGGGTGAGGGCTCATGTTATAGAATAATATTTAGATGTAGGCTCATGTTATAGAATAATATTTAGATGTAGATCAAATTTATACAGTTGTCTGTTCGTTTTATCTTTCTATCAGCTGGCTCTGGACTGAGGCTGGGGCTCAGTTGGAGCTGGAGGCCTCTCTAGGAATTGGTGGATTCGGCTATCCTGCCATGGCCGCCATCAACGCACGCAAGATGAAATTCGCTCTCCTCAAGGGCTCCTTCAGTGAGACTGGCATTCACGAGTTCCTGAGGTAGAGGGCGCAGTTTGCCAGCTTTCTTTTTTTTTTTTTTCTTTAACGAAAGAAAACAGTTCTAGAGCGATTTGAGGAACTTTTGTTGCTGATGTTTTCAGAGCGCTTTCTGTGGGCCGAGGCTCCACCACTACACTGGGAGGCGGAGTCATGCCAAAGATCAACTCTGTAGAACCTTGGGATGGAAAAGATGGAGAGGTGAGTGGGGGTGCATCAGAAATGATTTCATGCCAGTCTGTAGTTTTTTCTAAAGGAAAAACTAAAGCAGAGTATTTCAAATCAACAAACTTGAACTTTGTGTCTTAACAGAAAATAAAGTGGGTTTCATTTATAAACAATTAGAATAAGGTCTTATAAATAGCTGTTTATATCGAATTGTACAAAGGGCTGCTGCGAACAGTCAACATATTACCTTCAACAAAAATAATCTGTCTACATTTTTTATTTTAAATGTCTTCCTCAATGTGATTAGCAAAAATCAGTGTTTTTTTATTCAAATTATTGTGTCTTTGCTTGGTTGGCTTTGACTTGTGGTTTAAAAACAGATGTGGCAGATAAAGCACCTGCTTTCCTGTCAAATTACTTTTAATTTTCAAAGACTGAAAGAGTTTTATGTTGGTTTTGGATGGGAATAACAACAGCTGAGGAGTCGAAACACAGTGGGTTCTAAATAAATATTTTAGCACCATTTATTTTATTTGGTTCTGCTACCTTTGCCCAACTAATTTAGCTCTACATCATCATGCATTCATGTGTTGACTTTATGCAGCAGACCAAATAAATTTCCATCCAGCTGTAATCCCACTTTATTTATCTTGGTGATGATGCTCAAAGAAATAAGACAGATAAACTCAAATTTCTGCATTATGAATCATTTGTTAGTTTAATTTAACACTATAAACAAAGCATTTGATAAAAGCAGCTTCCTTTTCATTTGAGGTTATGACTGAGATGAGGGTTTATTCTGTATTTGGTTGCATTACACATCTCAGATTGTTTATCATGCAGAATGTTGCACTTTAAATTATGAATCATGTGTAAATCTTATGTTTTGTGGTTTTCTATATAAACCCAAACTTTTTATTGAAGATTTTGGTGTAAAAACCTTTGGAATTAGTATTGAAAACTCTGTTTAATTTCATATATGTAGTTCAACATGAAGATACTGCAACCATGCATCCTTTAGATTTTTTTATTTTGGACTTTGCTTTCTGTTCCTATAATTCTTTTAATAACTCTTGCTACATATATGTAACAAACTGGTTTTAAACTCCATAAAGTAAAATTGAAATAGTTAATTATTTTCTTCTTGGGGTTAGCCATCCTGCTGTCTGGCAGGATGTAAGCAGGAAGGCCAGGTAATGGTATCAGATACCTGACGTGTAGAAAGGCTTTGCATATTAAAATTGTCTAAATGTATTTATAAGAAAGTTCCATCACAATAAAGCGGAGTACAGATCTGAACCACAGTCCATAAGTTGGGGACCACTTTCATAAAGCATCTTAACCTTTATAAAATTCCTTTTGTTTCTCCCTGACATGTTCAGCTTCCTGTGGAGGACGACTACGACCTCAGTGATATAGACCTGGATGAGGACTTTGAGAAGGATGAGTTATGAGTCAAACCAAAAGGATCGGACCCAGACTCATTTGGGTTTGGTCTTGTCTGGTCCCATGTGTCCCCCCCCCGCCTTCCCCTTTCCTGTGGACGAATGGGAGGCCACATCGGCCAGTTACTGAAATACTCCAGAAAGGCGCATGAGAGACATCTGCAGTTTTTCACACCATCTTATCTGTCACGCAGGAGGGAGGGGAGTGTATGTGTGTGTGTTTGTCCCTGAGGTGAACTCGTTTTCACAAACCTGCTGAATGTTTGAGGCTGATTATTTATAAAGCTGCCGCCAGCTGAAGAGAGGAGGGGTGAGGTTCATTTAGGTATTTTTCAAACATGACTCCCTCTCCCTGCTTCAGCCGATGTGAACTTGTAAAAGGTGACACTTCAACCTGATTTAATGCGTTTTTCTCTTCTGTTTTTCTCTTCTTTTTTTTCTTCTTTTTTTATGGTGAATGAGACTGGGTGGGTTTGTGTCATCTTTGTCCAGGACTAAGAGAAGGGGGGGGTCTGTGGGACAACTTGTGTAGATTTTCTTACACGACTTTATTGCAATTGTGTGAAAACAGAATGACAGTTTGTTACAAAAATAAAAATGAATAAAAACAATCCATCTCTGCCTCCTTATTCACATACAGTATACTCACATTAACCAAAGTTACAAATAACTTAGCCCATGCTATATCGAGGCATATAGAGCTTATTCAAAAACACAAGCTGCTGTTGAATTTCTAAACTACAATAAGCCACAGCTGGATCAAATTCTAAGTAATTTAATTGGCTTCCTTTTAATTGTTATAATAGGTACTGGAACACTTTAACCTTTGAATCCAGTCAATATAAACTTATATGGCACCTCATTTAACCAAAACAGCTAAGGGGGAATACGTTTAGGGGAAAAGCACAAAAAAATCATTTTTAAATAAAACGGCTCCAGAGAGAATACATTTGTAAAAGAGATACACCATCAATGTAAACAAAAGTAATAGCTGAATATGAGGGGAGGGGGGACATTTAAGGAACAGTATAAAGATGGATTTTTGTTGTTATCCTCATGTAGCAGAGTAGGTTTCTCTGTCCTCAAAACTGACGGGAGGTTCCCTGATCCGACTGCAGCAGTCTGACGATGGATGGATCACTCTTGGCACCTTTAATGAACTCCTCCAGAGACAATCTACCTGTAGAGCACAAATTGTAATGGAGTGTATTATGAGTCATCCAACCACCAAGAACAAGAATCTGGTATTTTAAGTGTCAGTGGTTAGTGTGGCAACATAATCACTGCTGCCACAGTTAATTCCTGTAAAATCCACAGAATCAACTGGAACAAGTGACATTTACATGAGGTGTCACTGGGCTAATTCTTAGTCACAAATTCTTATCAATTTATAAAAAAATATATAATGCAATGACACCTGATTTAAATGTTCAATAATATAAACTGTTAAAACATATCAAATATATTTTGATTTTGTCATATTATATGGAGAGAAATAGGGGAAGGGGAGGGACACGTGAACCAATCGCTTGGTAATATAGACAGGGGAAAAATGTGTTGGTAAAGACTTCAGTAAACATAATCTAACACTATAAGTCCAGTTATAAATACAGTCAGGTCCATAAATATTGGGACATCGACACAATGCTAACATTTTTGGCTCTATACACCACCACAATGGATATCAAATGAATCAAACAAGATGTGCTTTAACTGCAGACTGTCAGGTTTTATTTGAGGGTATTTACATCCAAATCAGGTGAACGGTGTAGGAATTACAACAGTTTGAATATGTGCCTCCCACTTGTTAAGGGACCAAAAGTAATGGGACAGAATAAGAACCATAAATCAAACTTATACATTTCAATACTTGGTTGCAAATCCTTTGCAGTCAATTACAGCCTGAAGTCTGGAACACATAGACATCACCAGACGTTGGGTTTCATCCCTGGTGATGCTCTGCCAGGCCTCTACTGCAACAGTCTTCAGTTCCTGCTTGTTCCTGGGGCATTTTCCCTTCAGTTTTGTCTTCAGCAAGTGAAATGCATGCTCAATCGCATTCAGGTCAGGTGATTGACTTGGCCATTGCATAACAGTGAACTTCTTTCCCTTCAAAAACTCTTTGGTTGCTTTTGCAGTATGCTTTGGGTCATTGTCCATCTGCACTGTGAAGCACCGTCCAGTGAGTTCTGAGGCATTTGGCTGAATATGAGCAGATAATGTTGCCTGAAACACTTCAGAATTCATCATGCTGCTTTTTTCAACAGTCACACCATCAATAAATACAAGAGAACCAGTTCCACTGGCAGCCATACATGCCTATGCCATGATACTTCTAGCACCATGCTTCTCTGATGAGGTGGTATGCTTAGGATCATGAGCAGTTCCTTTCCGTCTCCATATACTCTTCTCTTCCCATCACTCTGGTACAAGTCGATCTTGGTCTCATCTGTCCATAGGATGTTGTTCCAGAACTGTGAAGGCTTTTTTAGATATTGGCAAACTCTAATCTGGCCTTCCTGTTTTTGGGGCTCACCAATGGTTTACATCTTGTGGTGAACCCTCTGTATTCACACTGGTGGAGTCTTCCCTTGATTGTTGACTTTGACACAGATACACTTACCTCCTGGAGAGTGTTCTTTATCTGGCCAACTGTTGCGAAGGGTGTTTTCTTCACCAGGGAAAGGATTTTTCGGTCATCCACCACAGTTGTTTTCCGTGGTCTTCTGGGTCTTTTGGTGTTGCTGAGCTCACCGGTGTGTTCCTTGTTTTTGAGAATGTTCCAAACTGTTGTTTTGGCGACGCCTAATGTTTTTGCAATCTCTCTGATAGGTTTCTTTTGTTTTTGACAGTTGACAGCAACAGATTCCAAATGCAAATAGCACACTTGAAATGAACTCTGGACCTTTGATCTGCTCATTGTAATTGGGATCATGAGGGAATAACATACACCTGGCCATGGAACAGCTGAGAAGCCAATTGTCCCATTACTTTTGGTCCCTTAACACGTGGGAGGCACATATGCAAACTGTTGTAACTCCTACACTGTTCACCTGATTTGGATGAAAATACCCTCAAATAAAAGCTGACGGTCTGCAGTTAACGCACATCTTGTTTGTTTCATTTGATAACCATTGTGGCGGTGTATAGAGCCAAAAATGTTAGCATTGTGTCGATGTCCCAATATTTATGGACCTGACTGTACTTGGGTAAATTATAAGAACGTTTACCATTGTTTGGATCACTCCTCCTAATACCTCTGTTTATTCCTTTTTTTGCCATGAGGGCAGCATTTCTCATAACATTTTACAAGGTTTAAGTTTCATGAACAATTACCATTTGTCCTTGCAGAATCTCTTTAGATCATAATTTTCATTTTTGACTTACAAATATAAAATTGGAAAATGCTCATGACACCAATTACTGGTTGAGAATACAAGCATTTCTACAAACTCAGTTTAACAGAAATGCAATGACAAGCCAACCTTAACCAGCAAAAGCAGTAATTGTTTTATTGTCTTCTGACACATAGCAGGCTCCAGACCCAACTTTGGGCACTATTACTATTAGATAGTAGTGCCAGGTTTTTATGTGTTGGATCACTATCCTGCTAAAATGCCCATTTCCAGTTTCCTAGTAGAATACACCAGATTTTTATTTGAAACTTCCTGGTTTTTCACCAGGTTCTTAACATATTGCATTCTGACAAATAAAATTTTTGTTTCATCCAACCAAGGGACACAGTTCCAGTAAAATCGTAGTAGTGTTTAGCAAAATCTACATGTTTACGTATGTGAACAACGTCTGGTTGCCATGTAGATGACATCGGATGGTTGTCATGGAGACTTAATAACCGCAAGATACCACTCTTAGCTGCAGTTCTCCAGTACCAGTGAGCTTTTGAGATTTGTTTTTCTTAATATCCTGTTCACAGTATATGCTGACCAAAGTTATTAGTTTTCTTGTTCTAATTTTTGTCCATCAGCAAATAGAAACTGCCCTCTTTGCCATCTCACATCCATGATTCAAGGAACCTGAAAGTCATAGTTTATTAATAAGACATTACAAACCCATCTAGAATGATACCACGTCCCTTAATGATTTCTTCCCTTCATGAAGTTTTCTGTGTTGTGTGGACAGTTGTTGCTATGCCCCCAGTTTGATCAACCGGTTTGTAAGCCAGTAAAAAGTAAAAGAGCTTGTCTCAAACTAAAAATGCCTTTTGAGTAATCAGGGCCAGAGTGGGACTCATTTTCAGGCCTGGACTTCCATGCCTTAGATCGATCCACTTTATTCCACAACAATTTATTATCAAAGTCGTGTACAGTAAATATCAGTATTAGGCATCTCACATTTAAAAATTTGTTATAGTTACAAATGACCTTTTCCAAAAAGTAATTGAGTAGGTAACTCAGTTACCACACTGTAACAGTAATTAGATACTCAGCAAAGTAAGTGTGACGTTATTTATATGTTCTATAACGAAGTTATGTTCTATAATAGCTGTGATGTCAGATATGTTTATAACTGAATACCGAATAAAAAACACGATATGCACTATTTAGAACATTTGCTATTTGAACTTGACTTAATAAGATTGAAGCAGAAATATACACATGGAAATCGTTGGAAATGCATAATCATACACTTTTTCCACACATTACAGAGCATTACTAAGACAGGCACTTGTAGGTAAAAAGAAACAAAGGAACATCTTTCCATTAAGTTAAACCAATCTCCGTATCTGCACAGTAAACAGAGCACTATCCAATTGGTTGTAGTAAGATATTTAAAGCATGATTTAGATTCCCCTCGTCACATTACTTGGAAGCTATTGAAGGAAAACCTGAAATATTACAGTGAAATATAAATATATCATATTCTATGCATTGAACTCTGAAATAAATTGTTGTGCCTTGTTCATTTCATGTAGTAAGACATTTCAAGATTGATTGGATTCACTTGGTCACATGAACTTTAAGCTATTGAAGGACAACATGAAATATTATGGTAAAATATAAACATTAAATATTCTGTGCATTCAAACGTCAAATTGTTGTGTCTGGTTCTTTAAATGTAGTAACAAATTTCAAGATTTATTTTGTGTCACCTGGTCACATGAACTGGAAGCTACTGAAGAAATGTATTTTACAGTAACATATTCAGAAAAAATATTACATATGTTAATTTTTGTTTTGTTTTTTTATCGGAGTACCATGTTCCTCAGGTGTGAAGCAACAATTTGTCAATATTTTGGGGTTACTTTGTTAGTAGATGTCACAAGTATTTTCTGGGATGTATGGAGATTTATTGATGGTCCTTAACCAAAACCACTGCCTTCATGAGCAAGCCCTATCAGCACAGTTCTCAATGAGACATTAGAGAGTCTTAATTAAATGAATGTCCGTGGCATATCAAAATTAAGTTCACCACGGCCTTTGTATTAGGAAGATATAAAAAGCACTCAAGGTATCCATCCACCTTTGTATCATCGTATTTACAACAGAGTCACCACTAACACCTGCTCTCTCCCTCCAGCTGAAGTGTGGCTGTCAGAAAGCCTGACACCACTGTGCGTCACTCAAACACTTTGTAGTAATGCGCTACTTTACATCCCTAGTAACAATAGCTGCGTTGCAACGAAAGGGAAAATAATTAGCTAGATTAAATAACACCATTAGTAATTGTTACACTTAAACGTTGTTATACTTAAACACTGTTACTCCCAACACTGGTAGTTATAGCCTTACATGTTAAAGCTACAACAGCACACTATCTTAAAAACTCCTTAAAAGCATGCCTAAAGTGTTTCTTAGATTACTTTACACATTTACACCTACATTTTGATTACCGCCCCCGTCTCTCCAAAGCCCTCCCTCCCTCGCTCCCCGAGCACAAAAACAGAACATTGTCAACAGCAATCAGCTAACACCAGTGGAAATCAGAATATACGTTTTTTTTTTTCTCAATTGCGCAATGCCTACTTGGCAAAAAAAAAAGAGTCCGGCACACTGAAGATGCAACAGAACTGTAGCTGTGACTGACAACATGGAGGAAATACTGATAAACACTGGCTAATCAACCCGAGCTGCATGACACCAGCTGTTTTCTATACAGACACATGAATAAAAAATATATAATTATATAGAGGTTAAACAATTTAGACAGGAAAGCTCTTAAGGGGTTTGTTGGTGGCTCTTAAAGAGCCGTTGTGGCACCGCTCTCTCTGCCAAGGAATGAGCAATGAACTGCTTCCTCACCCAGACAGCCTCTGACCTGGTAATGGTTCCACCACAGCACATCCCACGCCGCTCACATATTATACATTTTTACAAACCACAGAAAGATGGAAAGCTGCTCATGATTGTGGTTGGTGACTCAGCGGGCGAAGCTTGGACCGGGAAACGGGCTCCTCAAACTGGGCTTGCACACGCAGCAAGGGGCTGGTTTTTACGGATTCCACGCTGTAGCGGTCCCAGCTCCGCCTGAGGCCAGGCAGAACACTTAATGCGATCAGCTCAGAGACTACAACCCACCTGCTGGGCTCATTGGAGCTGCTGCTCCGAGAATGTTGTGATGACGTTGAAAACAGCATGTGGAAGGGGGAACGTCCAAGGCTCTTAAGGGGACATGCAGCTAATTTCAAGGCATTCAGTTAGGACATGTTATGAATGCTATATTTCAAATAGGTAGTATATATCATTTATTGAACTTACAGATCTATTTAGGGTAATATTATAGTTGTACTGTAACACAGAATTGCTCTGTATGCCTGAGAAGAACGTGCCACTTCTCCTTTAAATGCTTAACAATGTTGATTTATTTCAACGTGTTCACATCTAAAGTACATAAATTTTACAACACATCCATTAACAATGTCAGAATCTATTTTCTAAGCTGCTGCTTCTAATCAGTCCCTGAGTAAATTGTGGCTTCAACAAGTCTTCTCCATGCAGTTTTTTTGTTCTGCTCAGAAACTAAAGTGGGTTAATTCACTGTGCCGACTGGAATCACCTGGTTCAGTGGATGAGCAGAACAAAAACATGGTATGGAGATGTTTTGTTGAAGCCACAATTCCCATCTCTGTAGTAGACACAGTTGACTTAACTAATTAAGATATTTAAATGGCAAAAATGCAGGCTTATTCTATTATTACTTTCATCCTATTCTCTTTAAAGTGACAGTGTGTAGTTTTCTGACGATAGGGGGCAGTACATACCGAAATCATTGTAAGCAAGCTGTATTTTTGTGTTTGAGTGATGGCGGATGGCCTTACAGGTTGTGCAAATTGTGCAATTTTCTACTACGACAAGGCAGTTCAACCTCCAGAGGAATATATATTCAGAAAAATGAGAAACATATCAGACACTCTTTCATCATAGGCAGCAAGTGAAGATATCAATGTGTAAAACAAAATTTGTGTAATGCAAAAGTTTTCAGCATTTTGTATGTAAGGGATATTATTCTGTAATTTTTGTAAATGAATAAACCGTAATGTTAGACGGAATGACAATGGAAAAAAATGACACACCATTCAGTGTAGTTTTACCATGACTGACGTTAGTTTGTAACAAAACAAAACAAAAAACATTTCGGAAAGCATGCGACCTCAGCCTGTTTCCTTAGATTTTGCTACTCCTTCAGTTATTTCAATTAAGAGAATGTGATACCGATGTTTACTTTAGTTTTCTGGTGGTGTTGGTCGTCTCCCTGTGCATCTGCCTCTGACGCAAAGCCGCAGGCCGGGTCCGTGTCACACAAAGGCTCTGATACAAAAGCTGATTGCGCACCGCTCTCGACCTGGGTTTGGTGATTCTCGGATCGGGTTGGTCAGTCGATCAGGGTTAAAGAAAGTTCTGTTTTTTATTCTGTTCAAAGAGCTTTTCATTTAAACTTCTAATGAGAACCAGGGGATAGGAATGTAACCGCGAATTCAAAAATCAGTAAAGGTGTTTTGTCCACATTGGCTCACGTAGAAGGAAACAAGACGTCCAGTATGTTGACCCCCATACATTAGGAGCCACATCCTCACATATATAGAACATATAACCATTTTAGGGTTATATGTTATAGAGCAGCCAATACTTTTTCAATTACTGGGCATTATTTTACTCATTTTCAACAACATTTTGATGGATATTTCCAGAGATTAATGGTAAAAACTACACACTGTGTCTTTAAATGTTGGCTTTGTGTATTTATCACCTTGCTTTTAAATTGTAAAAAATATAACCGGATTTACTCGATTCCAAAAAATAGCTCGTGGCTTAAACTCTGCCTCGAAGCCTCGTTAAATTCGTACGCGCAGGGATCTGATTGTTCCACACAGACAGTTGTTTGGGATGCACCTGTGCGTACCACAACAGTAGCCCTGTCCCAATACCCACACTACACCCCACGGTCTTCCACGAAGTGCACTTGGTTGAAGTGCAGACGAGGGTTCAAGTGCGTAGTGAACAAGTGTGTGAATAACTGCACGATTGGGATAGTGAGGATTACGTCGACACCCTGTACCGTATGTCCATGACAACCAAAATGGTGGTGCCGCTCGTGTTATTTTCCTGCTTAATATGATAAAACTGAAACAAAATCATCTACGTTTGATAAATACAAAATATAAAAAAATATCTAGCAAATTCCATAGCATAAAGTCCAAAGTTATAGAGCATATTGTATTTTAATCAAAGGCACCAATTGTATATATGTGTCATTTATTTACCGAAAATATTGACTATAAAGAAAGCGTTTTGATTATAGAATGTGTTTATTGTATTATGTATATTTGTCATATCTGCTGTGTTAAATGAACAAACACTGGAATGCCAGGAGATGATCTTTTCACCAGAAATAAGTACCCAAACGCAATTTTATTTAAAATGCAGAGAAATAGATTCTTTCATTGTTTAGAATTTTACGCTGTTTTATGACTTGCTAAAAACGCACAGGGAATATTATTTTTGCCTATCATGTCCGAAAATACACACAACGTTATTAGTAAATAATATTTTTCAACAGATATGTCCAACAGCTCATTAATTGCTCATGTACACAATAATAAATGATTCAATAGGCTTCAATAGGCGGGGGTGTTGTGGACATTTCCCCATCAGTATTTAGTGATGATAGTTTTGAAACGCATGAAGCTCCGCTATAGGTACATATTTTAATAATACATTTAAATTCAGGATGAATCTTTTCACCCACAACCCGACCATGCTAATGACACTTCAGGTCGAGCCTTTGAAATTTAATTTGTGCATTTTTTTTCAAGCGTGCAGCTGATCCACAGCGTTTCAGGATAATTATCCATCCATCCATCTTCTATACCACTTAGCTTCAACGGGTCACGGGGAGGGCTGGTTCCTATCTGCATCTGTCAACGGGCAACAGAAGGGGTACTACCTGGACGGATCGACAGTCCATCATTGTTTGTGTGACGATTTTAGTTTTAATGATTCTTCCATGCCATCAGCCTGATGATGGTTTTAAGAGTTATTTGAAAAACAGTGCAAAACATGCAGCTTACGGCTTTTAACTTATACTATTTGAAAGAAGATACAATTTCCTAAATCTGTTAACACACTGCAGTGGATGTTGTAATGAAACATCAATCAGATGAAAACATAGCTAATATATTAATTAATATTTCATCTATAGCAATCTTCAAACCATACCATTTATTGATATTGTCCCAGGCAATTTTAAGAACTGACTGACGCCCTTAAACTTCAAAATAAATTTGTAGGAGAAGCAGCTGGAACCGTTTGTTGTTGTTTTGTCACAGAATTTCACACGCAGCAATGGATTGTGGGTAATACCCTTCACTGAAGTCCACAGCGAGGTCGCAAAAGAGGTGGGGCCAGGGGCCGGATTCTCCGCTCTGGAGAATCGGGACACCCTACGCACTTGCGCCCATCAACAGGAACGCGCAATTGAAGTGCACAAGGGTGCAAGTGCGGGTATTGGGACAGGGCCAGTAGCGCATGATACAGTTTGAAGATAGCGGAGAATAAAGATGCCCTTAAGCGACAGAAATTGTAGTTTGGGTTTGTTACATTCTAAAAAAAGAAGAGAACAAAGTACAGTGTCAATACTGCAAAGTAGAGCTGGCTTAACAAAGCAGTACAAGCTCAATGATCCAGCCTCAGAAAACATCCATACTGTATGCTGTTTCACCAAGCGTCGCTCAAACAACGTAAACTAAACCTGTATACATTGATGTTCTCTAATTTTAATACTGTATTTGTAGCGATGTCATGATGCTGTTTGATTAGATACGATGTTTACCTTTCATGCTTTTCAGTAGTAAACTTATTCATGCTCAATTGCAAGAGAGCCTTGTCCACACGTAGCCGGGTATCTCACAACACTGAGATATTTTTCTACGGTTTGGCCTGTCATCCACATGTAAACACAGCTTTTGGGCAGAAAAAACTAATATTTAAAAAAACTCTGGCCAAAGTGGAGAACTGCGTTTTGTGTTATCAGTATCTTTGTGTGGACGGATGAAAACACCGTTTTAAATACCATAACGTCACTATCTGCGACAAAGAAATGCTCCAACATCACAGTTACAGCGTCAAAAATCAACAGACTTAATGCTGCGTTGCGACCAAAGTAAGAAAAAAAAATACCATACCATCGTCACATTTTAGAGTTTTCAACATGACATTTAGTCATTTTGTTTTACTAAGGTTTATGTGACAATGTTGTCTCAAACTCTGCTTGCTTTTCAAACAATTTAAGTGATTGGCAAAGAAGAAAAATCACAAAAGCATTGCAACTTTTCACAAAAGCTTTTTACAAAAAAAGTGGATGGACTTTTAATTTATTAATTTACATTATTGCTGTTGACTGTTGTCAAATAAATACTCTAAATGGGTTTAGTTTTGGAGCCAAATGTTGGAGTTGAGCCTGAAAAAATGTATTTTCCCTTTAAAGTGACATCAAGAAAGACATTGTCTCATAAGCTGATTGTACCAAAAAGGCTTTTGTGTTTTTGCCTGTCATACCTCAAACGTTCACACCTATGGATATTTTTTTTTTTTACATCTCTATCAGGATATAACACAAATCAGTTAAATATAAGTCACATTTTAGCAAGAATATTTTTTATGGTGCAGACCGTAAATCAAAAAAGTCACATAGTGGTTATAGCAAGTTTTAGATTTAGACTTATTTGAGTGTTACAGTTAAGTTAGTTTTGAAGTCAGATTGAATAAATTCTTCAAATCAGTTTTTCATCCATCCATTAGATTATCTATATCGTCTATCTTACACAGGGTACACACGCATATCTAAGGGCAATTTATAGACCAATTAACCAGACGGTCATATTTTGGTTGTCCCACGTATGCACAGGGAGAACAGGAAAACTCCATGCAGAAAGAACCCAGACCAGGACTTGAACCCACCGTTGCTGCAAGGCAGCAATGCTACCAACTGTGCCACTGTGCAGTTGATGTTTTATGCTTGACACAAACTGTGTCATCTATTCTGGTACTTGTGAAAAGCCTCTGCATACCCTTATTTTAAAACAAATTGCCAATAACAATAACGTAATGTGGGAACAAATCAGTTATAACATAAACAAAACCATCACACCAGTCTTACCATCATGGTCAATGTCCATCTGTCTGAAGATCTTATCCGTTCTTTTCTCTGGTGTTGACTCATCCTCTGGCATCTTCATTACTGATGACACCATCTTGTAAATTGCCTACAAATAAACATAATTAGGATTGCAGTTGTGTATATAAGGACCCTTCTAATTATATCTTAGTTGCTGTACAGTGAATTTGAAAAACGTCTATTCTTATCTACGAGTAATCTTACACTTACTGTTCCTCTAATCTGTTTTCTGTTCAGAGAACCAAATTCCCTACAGGTCCCATCACAGTAAATCACTATACTTCGAGATGGCTACTTGTTTGTATAAGCAGAGGATTTTCAGTGACACCTAACAATACAAAAAGCAGCTTCATGGTTCAGTTTAGCTTTTTTCCATATTCACTTACATCAACAAACACAACAGACTGAGCTAACACTGATATGCCCCTGCATTTTGTTCAGCTCACCATGCCGGAAGAGTAAACACATCTAAAGCAAGAACAGCAAGGGAAGCCTGCATGCATAACAGAGTAAACTACAGTACTTCATGAATTCACATCTTATAATGACAACAAAGCCAAAAAAAGCTTTAACAATGTATCAAAATGTGCAATCCACAGCCAATAAGGCCACTTCTCTTTGGTTAATATTCTGAATATAACTATTCACTAGCCATTGTTCATATTTTGATAAATTATCTACATTAGGGGAAAAAACATCTAACAGTTTAAAACAGACATTGCTTTTACTACTGTAATTTGATGGGTAGAGGTGTCTCAGTACACAAAAGTAAATCAAAAAAACAGTCAAAATATATTTTCTTTTACTTTATTTAAAACTGAAGTCAGCATGGGAAAAAATGTTGTGTCAATAATTAAGTTTTAGTGGTATATTCCAAGATTTCATGAAATGGCCAGCATAGAACCGATTGGAGCTTTAGCTTGATTTGAAAGAGAAGAAGGTAAAGCTAATTATTAGATAAATTAAGCACAAATGTAACCACTAAAAATGGTCCACACATTTTGAGAATTGTATTATAAAAATGTTTAAAGTAGTTTGAAGTTATTTTTATTCAAAGACAATGTATTGGTTAAGTTGTACTCAAAAGCACTTTAGAAGAGTACCTGTTGTAGTGGTGGGAAAGCCCCTCTCAACCTAACAAACTCATCTTCAAAGGCATTGGGACCATTCTAGAATTAAGGCTACAGGCAGCTCTAATTGGACTTAATTATGTATTTTCCATAGCAGAGATGTTTACCTTCGGCTTGACGTTGTGGGTTAGTAACTATGTTTATTGCAGAGCAAACTGCGTACTTTATCATTGTTAAAAATCATAATTATCATAAACCTTTGGTTGTTTGATGTCACTTTTTAAATCTGCAGGTTTGAACATAGAGCTACACACCTTAGTTCTGCATCATTCTGCATGTGTACAGAATTACAGCAATGCTGTACTTGTTCAATTTTAGCATGCACTGAACTGAAAGGGCTGTATCAAATATTTTCAGTGTGAGTATAACTACTTTACATCCAATCATGTGTCTTAAGTTGCAGGTCAACAGGGTTTTTGGAGATTTAGTCATCACACTTAGATTATAACAAACGCATGTCATAGGGCCTGATTTATCAAGATTCTTAATAATGACACCAATATTGCAATTCATAACAGGCGCAGGGAGCAGTATTCAAATGAGGGTCTTGAAAATATGTAATCTGCATGAATTTGGTTTTTAAAATGTCATATATATATATAAGCATTTTTTCAGTGTGGTATTGTACATGATTACTACGTTTTATACTATGGTCTGGGTGAATACTCGATTCTGATTGGCTGGAGGGTGTACGTTAAAAAGTGTTATACCATGGTCTGGGTGAATCCTCGATTCTGATTGGCTGGAGGGCATACATAAAAAGTGATAATGTTCAACTAGGAAAGGAGTCCCGTCAAATTACCTGATGGCAGTTCTAAATTATTGTGCTGGCTCAAATGGCAACGGAGACTCAACGTTATTTGCATCATCCTCTCGACACACACAAGCAGTAAGTAGTAGACTGGCCTTCTGAAATTATATTTTGTATCACGTAACGTAAGGTAAAGCCATCATCTTACTTCCCATCACTTGTAAACTGCTGCAGTCAGCTCGCTCTGGCCACGTTGCGTGGCAACGCCTGTATGCAGGAGATATTAAATAGTGCGCTCGACTTATATGAAAAAAAACTTGGGATTTTAACCCTAAAACACATTAAAGTATTATTCATTGATTAAATATTTCTTTCTTTCATAAGTGATAATGCCTTTCGAGGTAATTGATTGACTGATTGATTGATTGACTGATTGATTGATTGGGATAAAAGCTCCTGGTAAAACAATGGAAGCATCTAAAGCTGGTTCAAACAGCTTTTATCATCTTTCTGATCTGTGGAGGTAGACCCTTTTCTACCTCTTCATGTGATCATACTAACATATTAAATGCAGAAACATGCAATCAATTTTAATGCACTATAACCATTTTATCCTTACCTGAACTATTTCTAGCATTTCCGCCCGACTAATGTAACCGTTCCCGTCCAGATCATACATGCTGAAAGCCCAGCGAAGCTTCTGCTCTAGCCCCCCACGCGACGTCACACTCAGTGCTATGATGAACTCCCGGAAGTCAATGGTGGCGTCGCCGTTTGTGTCGAACGTGCGAAACACATGCTCTGCAAACTTTGACGCGTCTCCATATGGGAAGAAGTTGGCGTAGATCTTCTTGAACTCCTCCACGGTCAGGTGGCCGGTGGGACAGTCCTTCAGGAAGCCACGGTACCACTCCTGGAGCTCGTGGTCAGTGAACTCCGTGTTCTCCCTCAGGTCATTCAGCACCTCAGGGCGCAGCTTACTGTTCTGTTTCCCCATGATGCAGCACTTCTTGGTGGACAGCCAAGCTGACGTTTCTACCTTCTCTTGTCGTCTCTATTCAACCCACACCACTGCTCCCCACGCCGAAGGCTGCTCTGCTTCCTCTGCTCCTGCAGGGGACCAACAAACCTCATTAACAACCTTGTGTGAATTTCATAAATGATTCATTGGATCAATTATTCTTCTCAGTTTTCAACAGTGTTTCATTCTCAAACATGAGCTGGCAATCAAGCCGAGGGAGAAAATCTGGATTGTTCAACACCAAAACACTAGAGATATCAATAATAATGTTGTTGGAAAAGTATTTTGCATGTGCTCAAGTGAGTGTGTGTGTGTGTGTGTGTGTGTGTATTTGAATGTGTGTGTGTGTGTTTGGGGTTAATTCAACTCTGCCCTGCATTGGAAAGGGGACAGGTATCCTGGGGGGCAGTGTAGATCTTAATAAAGCAACTTTGTAAAAGGTCAGGCTGACACAGAATGCTGTAACTTAGAAAGAACCAGACGTTCACCTTGATAGTAATCCGCTCCATCCTGGGAAAATGGGTAATCTAATTTAATTTAAGCAGGTGGAATTTATTTACTGAATAAAAATAGACACAAATGATGGCTAAAAGCATCAGGCCACCTGGGCCTATTCACCTCTAGTTTCTGCAGTTTGTCTGATTTCAGCTTCCATGGTTACGGTATACTATGTAAAACCAGTTTATTCATGTATGCAGGGTCATTCGTGATTGGTGATATGATTAGACACATTAATAAGGCACATCCAGAATAAAATCAAACTTTTAAACCTTGCATGAAGATTGGTTCATTCTAAAACATTAACATACTTTGACTTAAAACTAAATGTGGCTCTTATGGTATGTCTAATATAATTGATTTTCCCCTCTGTGGAATGTTTTCCTCCACTGTTTCTCTTAATTTAGCTCCATCCATCTTATGAATAGCTCTGACAATCTTCCATTTCCCTACTGAAGAACAGTATCTCCATATCCTGTTGATGCTACAGCCATATTTCATGGTGGAGATGTGTGTTGCTTGGTTGATGTGCAAAAGAGGACATTTTACAAGTAGGCCAAAATAAATAGTTTTGCACTCATAAAAAAACATTCTTCCACTATTTGCTGTGTTGCTTACATGGCTTGTTGCAAACTGCAAGCACAACTTCTAAAGGCTTGCTTCCTTAACCCTAACCACCTTGATTAGGTCCTGGGAGTAAAATATGGACCTTTCACAAATCTTAAATTTCCTCTTCCATGAAATCCAGATTTGTGGAGTATATTAAAAATTTTTGTCGTATCACAGATTTTTGCAGCTCCTGCAGAGTGACAGTGGGCCATTTAGATGCCTTTCTGATTCATGCTCTCCCTAACCAGCCTCTTAAGCCATGTCCACACGTACAGTAGCCGCATTTTAAAAAAAAGAAAGATTTTCCTCCGCTCCTTAAAAAAAAAAATCTCCATCCACACATAACCAGATAAATGCGTTTTTCATACTGTAGGGGGCAGTAGTTCTCCCATATCCTATCCGCTCAGTGTAACTTTCTATCTTCTAACTTCAGACGCAGCAGTCATACAGCTTGTAAAAGCAAACAAATAAAACGCGCTTTAACAATAGATGATACAAACACAGCTCTAAGGGGAATAAATGCTGTTTTTGAGGGTAAACACAGGTCACACATGTGATGTTTGAGCATTTTTTGTCGCGGATAGTGAGGTTACGGTTCTTAAAACTCAGTTTTCGGCCGTTCACACGCAGATACAGAAAACGTAGAAAACGCAAATCTCCACTTTGGCCAGAGTTTTTGAAAAGATTAGTTTTGCGTGCCGAAAATATCCGTTTACGTGTGGATGACAGGCCAAACCGTAGAAAAATATCTCAGTTTTATGAGATACCCGGCTACGTGTGGACAGGGCCTTAGTTTAGAACCACAACCAAGTTTTGATAATCCTGCAGTTGTGACAAACTAATTCGCTTTTCTGACCATAAACTGAACAGAGATGTTTAAAGCTTGGGATTGTTTTAATACCCGGCTTTAAACTTCTCTACGACGATATCCCGGATCTGTCTGGTGTAATCCTTTGTTTTCATGATGCTTTTAGTGTTTGAATATTCTCCAACAAACCTCTGAGACCTTCACGGAGCATGATCTCTACTGAGGTTAAAATTAAACATACTGTATGTGGACTCATTTCATCGTATTTTTTACTAATTGCGTGACTCATGGTTGCATTGCGTTTTATTTAGGGGTATCAGAGTGAAACAGGGTAAATAGAACCCTATATCAGAGCTCCTACATTTCTATTTTAAAAACTTTGTATGGTTTCGCTTCTGCTTTACAATTAAACTCTACTATATAATGATCCATCATATTTTATGAAATATATAGAGGTTTGTAGTTTTAACTTTGACAAATTGCATAAATCAAGGGCTAATAGTATTTCAAGGCATTTTATGTTAAGAAGAGAGATACATCATGTTAGTTAAAACACCAAACTGTCAGTTTAGGTTTTGTTCAAATTAAAATGAACGCAAATGGCATTTCTGCTAAAGTGTGGAGGTAAACATTGATCAAACTGAGCTAATCTTTTACTTCTATCTGTTTAAGTGTGAGTAGGAAGGATCGAAAACAGGGGTGTGTGGGTGTAGGGAAGAGGGAAGAATGGAAAAAGTATGACACATAGACCAAAAACTATTTCCAGCCGTACACTATGATTCGCTTTGCTAATACCATAGGTTCAATTACATAATATACCTTCTGCTTAACACCTCCACTCCTCTCTACTCCCTCTAATGAATTTTATTTATTTATTTTTTGGGGTGAAACATATTTGATCCCGCCACTCTGCCTTTTGCTGCCAACAGACTGATTATTTTCGGAGTAGAATAGATGAAGACGGTGAATCTAAATGCACGCACACGCTGTCATTCCTTTTAATTGTCTCACAGGTTTAATTTCCTGCAGTTTTATGATTCAGAGTCACAACGCGACAAGAAACAGATGTGAGAAATAACTAGTGATAGAAGATCTTAATAATGTTGCAAAGGCTTTTGAATAAAAAAGCATGTCGGCTTTGTTTTAATGCATATTACTCAGTTGTTGTTTTTTTCTGTTACACAATTTTGCCGTGTTTAACCTGAGGCTGGTTACTGTTACCAATGTATGCCAAGGATTTCCATCACACTATTCATGTGTTCATGTCAGCTTAAAGGTTGAATATGGAACATGAGTATGGTAGCAACATCTAGTTTATCTAGGTTGTAGTTACAACAATAAAAACTGAATTCCAGCTGGTGGGTTGCCAAGTTTGCAGCCAATACGACCAGCCACCAACCTGAACTGTGTCCAGTGAGGAATGTATTTAAGAGGAGTTTAACTGACAGCTAACATTGGCAAATTTAGCAAGTGAGTTAGTGATGGCGTTAGTTGCCGATCCAGGAGGAAAGTCGCCATTTCCGTATTTGTGTCCTGCAGGGGAAATGCTTTATGTGCGTCCATCTAGTGTAGGCTTCACCTAAAACTACTCTAGTTTCTGTTTTTCTGCAGTCACTACTCTCCTGGGATGGATAACGATATGTACATTTTATTATATTTTAATTCAAATATAATTTTTTAAAGAAATGTACTTTCATTCTGCATCCCTCTAAAATACCAGTCATACCAGTTATGAAAACGTTCCATATTCAACCTTTAATAAGATACTCAAGAAAGTGCTGGAGAAACCAAAATTCTATTTCGTTGTATGTTAGTGCCTGCTCCAACCCAATGCCGCACAGCTGGATGCAATAAAACTACAAACCTTTTAACAAATTTTCATGAAAGACCAATTAGATTTTAAAAACTGTAGAACTTAAGATGTGGAACTTTTAGAAGTGCCACCATTACTTTTGTTAAGCTAGCTCTGTTATAAACTGTTCACGATATATAAATTGTTAAGGTGATGATTTTGTTTTTGAATATTTATCCAAATACTGTGAAACCGCTGCATTTTTACTCAAGATGATAATAAGGTGTGAATCTAATTCCAACCTATTTAAAGTGGAAATTATACCTCCAACTGGGGTTTGTTCTTAAGAAGTTTCCTTCTGCATTGGTACTTTTAACTTCTCTTTTTACAAAAGCTTCACTCTAAGTCAGCTTTAAATAGATCTAAGTTTTAGGCGACACCATGCATCAGAAAACATAAATTATATAACATATAAAGTACAGACATTGTATCAAATTTTACTAATGAGTCACAAAATGTGTTACATGGGGATAAATATGAGGAAACAAGGACATTTTTGAAAAAAAACAATCTTATGAAGTCTATTAGAGATGTGTGACGGATCTGATACGGCAACATTTTGCATAGTGTGTGTTTTTATTAGGATGCAAGTAGAACGGACAGTGTCCACTAAATGAAGAAGGGGGTCATTACCTTTTTTGCAACGTCACCATCCCGTTTTTTCCTCCCTTCATTATAAAGGGATTACTACGAGGGCCCCCAAGTGTTCAGATAATTAATAGCTAATTTGATCAAAAAGTAGGTCAGCCTGCAGTCATTTTGTGTCGATCCAAGCATGAGACAGACTTTTTGGACATGTTAACTAAAATCCATGGAAACCTGTCTAAGCTGGTGATCAAAATGTGTATGGTACAGTATTAAATCCATGGAAAGACGATTCTGGACTGTTTTTGATAAAAGGCAGAGCATCCTCCCACCAAAACACAGGAAGCACAGCTGTGTAAATTTAAAAACTTTAGTTTTAATTGTCCAGCAAGATAAAGGTAAAGAGGAATTGAAAACTAAATACACTCTCATTTAAGTTATTAAAGATATCGTAAGGCCTGTGTAGGACTTGTTGTAATTAGGATCTCAACCTGCAGGCTTGGAGCAACTAGATCATGCTTGGGAAATGCTGTGTTTTTATAAACATAACCAGATCTGCATCTTCAAAAGCTACGTCCTGAATGAAAATGTAAGCACTTTTCTGTAGCTAAAACGGCAGTTGATAGCCAAAAGAGTTGCGGCTTTGTGTAGGCTGTCAAGTTAAAAAGAAAGATATACCTTTATCAGCCTCTTTTAGTGCATCAATTCATAAAACTTTAGTTAACTTTTGTTCTCCCTTGTGTTGTGAAATAAAATATCTGTTTTCTCTAACAATGATGAGGCTGTAGTTCATTAGCCGCTTTTTGACATTAATAATATTGGCTTGAATATTGGCTTGAATCATCAGATGGGCCAAGAGCTGGGCAATTCTCAAACTGTTCTTCACCCTCCAATTCCTAAAGCCTTATGGTATGAACTAAACCCATATTATCCTCCTCAGTCCCTCCTACGCCTTCTTGGTGTCTAGCCTGCCAAGCTTAAAAAAACACTTGACAATGTAGAGTTAAAGGAACAAGATCAGAGGGCCTCCTGTTAAAATCTGATTCCTTTTCAAATCTGTCTGTTTAATCACTGTGATGATCTCTACATGACATATTCCCTAGATTACCAATGTGTAACTAATGTCATAATTTACATTATTTTTAAATATTCCCATCACACTTGTCTGAGATCTCATCGCAGAGGTAACAGGTCAAGGAAACAGACATTTCTCCTCCCAGCAACATTCTTCCACTCATTCTGGGGGATCCCAATTCGTTCCCAGGCCAGAAATAGCATACAGTCGTTCCAGCAGATTCTGAGTCAGCCACTGGGACTCCTCCCCATAGGATATATCTGGGAAATCTCCAAAAGTGGGCATCCTGATCAGGTGCCATCAACTACACAATTGTTTTTTCTTTCAATACAGACAAGCAGCTCCTTAACCTATCTTTGAGGCCCAGAGAAGGAAGAAACTAGTTTCAGCCGCTTGTATCTGGAATCCTGTACTTTAAATCATGAGGCATATTTGATTAACATATTTGAGAGTAAGTAAAGGGAAATTGTCTTACTAAGTCTTTCTAATTACACCACCTCCTTGTGTAAAATAAGCAGCGATTACTATGCTAATCAAGTATGTCAATAAGTAAAAATCCCAGTTTGGTGAGAAATTATTCACGTTCTCAATTCAGAGGTACACGGAATACAGCATACAGTACCCTGAAAACAGTAGGACAACCTATTGATGAATTCAAGTAATATAACTAAACAATTTCAACAGAAGAAATGTAATGAAAGAAATTACATTTCTGCTGAGGAATATATTATGACAGGCTCTATATTAATTTATTCTTAAAATGGCAAAGATCAGACAGACATATCCCACTGGATGCACATCATAAAAACATATTAACTCAGCATTTAGCAGGATATTTGTCATGTTTAAACCAAGGCATTTAGTTTGTTTTACTCAAAAGAGCTAACTGGAGCCTTCCAGAAAAAAAAGACTGTATAAGGTTTTGCCTAGAAAGAGATTTGAAGAAGTGTCAAACAAATCTGAATCCATTCCACACTCCGGAAGATAGTCGACAATTGAAAGATTTTTCGAAACAACTATCAACATGTTCAGCTCAGACCGCTCAACGAAGTTCAAACTGAAAGCAGACCACACAATCCTACTTTATACGGGTCTATAAAACCTAATCACAAGACTTTGAGCAGGCTCTTACTACTGCTGATATGAACTTTTAGAACAACCAGAAAAGTACTGCACAAGGTTAACTTCATATGTGTTCATATTTTGCTCTCAAACAGCCTCGTACCAGCTATAAAGTATGGAGGTGGCATGTTTTGGAGATTGCAGCAGCATCTGCACTTGACCAGCTCACCATTATAGAACCACGAATTTTACTGTGCATCAGCGGGTGCTTAAGGAAAACGTGACACCATGTATAAAAATATTATAAAATATATCAAACTTAATTTAACTACTTTTTTAACTGGAAAACTTAACCTTTTTTTAAGAAACTTAATCAAATTACTTGTGATCAAGTAAAGCAATCTATTTATGTTGGAGCTTCATTTTCTTTTTTCAGTTTAATATTTCAGAGAAATTACAATTAGTGGATTAGTCACATTATAGTAAATGCATCTAGGGAATGTGTCATGTAGAGATCATCAGAGTGCTAAAACAAACATCAGTACGCAGTGGATATCAGCAGCACAACCTCTGACCTTGTCCCTTATACAGTATGAGGTTTCTGAACCTTCTGGGATCAGACATCAGGGCTGTGTTGGAGGGACTGATGAAGATAATCTTTGATTACTTTGTACCATAACAGGTATGGGAGGGTGAGGGTAAATTTCAAGCCTGGCACAGTTATGGGTGCACGGTTTGTCAATCTGGCCAGCACACTTATTAAATATCTAAAAAGCCTCAAGGATCCCAGTCTCATCTTCGTTCAAGAAGAAGTTAAAACATTTTCCATGACAAACTTTCAAACAATTCTCAGACCAATGTCAGAGACTGTTAGGTGGCTATAAAAAGTGCTACACTAAAAATATTTCAACCCTCCTGAGCAACAAAACATATTTGGCTTTACAACTAAAAGAATGTTTAAAAAAATAATTAGACATCAATATCTAAATATTTTATGTTCAGGTGACTGTTTTTACCCCTCTATGTTCGTTCCTGGTTTAGAATCGTCTTCCTTCAGTTCACAGGAGAAGTTCATGAAAATATTTTTCTTTTAGGAAAAATCTGATGAAGCAAGAGCCTGAATGATTATTTTACCATTTTGGTAAATATGCTTGTATTTACATATCAGATTTGTGAATGGCTTGCACCATCTCATCCCACTTAGTAAGTCAAACAAAAGTAAAAACTGACTAAGTGATTCTCACTTGAGAACATAATGTAAAATGTCTGTTGATTTGGTGTTATCTAGGCTGCAGTATATATAACAAACTAGCCTGCAGGCCTGACCGTATGACTTCCTCTGTAACATGCAACAGGATGAGGAAGTGACAGAGAGTGGACTTTTCCAAGACAGCTTAGGTTGCAGGCTGAGCAGAAACAGATGTAAGTATGGGCGTAACTGTTTATCCCCTCAAACACACAAAGCCACATGAAACCCAGCAGGGTCCAAGCTGAAAAACTGAAGTGTTTTACAGATGCCAAGCTCGGAAATTAAACATTAACTTCCCAGAGGATGTACTCATTGAAAATGGGTGTACTGTAGCAAAAATAATGCAAGGCAAACAACTAAATAGATTATTCCAAATCCTGGCCGCTTTTTTTTTTTATCCTAATGCGGGGACAGTTCTTTTCCTTCAGCTTATACTTTCACTTATTCTACTCTTATTTTGCTTTTACATTAAAATGTATCCATTTATCCATATCCAAAAAAAAATGCTAAAAAACACAATCACTGTCAAGACATCCTTCTGCTGATAAAATCAAGCACTCCCTGTCATGGAAAACTGGACATTCAGAGTTTGTGACCAGTGTTGAGACACAGCAGCCCCCAAGAGATTGCCTTTCTACGTTCTATGTTTGCAATTCTCCTCAATTACACAGCAACAGTCTCCCTCCCTGTCCCCAACCCCCATCTCTGGTCTGCATGGTCCACTATTTCCATTGGTTTGCCTTGCCTAATGAGACTGTTTCGCACAAGCTCCAGAAAAGCATGAAACCCCACCACCACCAACACCACCACCACAAGGCTGCTGGAGGTTTCCTGTAAATCCCTGGCAATTTTTTTATTGCGGTTTTCCTTTTTTAGGCTCACCTTATTTCCTGCTTTCGGCTGTGTCACCGCGCTGTATGCATAACAGGGATCGCAAAAAAAGCGAGATGAATAGTGATTCTAATGATATAAACTGTCAATTATGATTTACTATGTGTATAAATAACACTCTTGAGTGTTTGGGAACTGAGAAGACAAATTGGCTTTTTAATGTTCAAACAAATCTGCTCTTCATTGTACTAGTTTCATAATGCTTGAATTGTTTTCAGTGGGTGAAAAGTCTGGCCTGTAAGTATGCCACTTGGACCACATAACCACAATGTGCAGTGTGAATTGGCATTGTATTTATCCGGTTTATGTATTCATACCATTGAACCTTTTCACATTTGGTTACTTTTAAAAACTAAAAAAGGTGGTGTGAATTTACATTCAGCATATTTTACGCTGATAATCCTAAATAAAACTAATTAATTTCAGAATTTAGACACAGGAAACATGAGAAATTGGCTGCGCCGATCTGATGGGATCAAAATCTAACTTTTTAGCCTATATATAAAAGACTACAGAGGCCAAAGACTAACAAGCAGATCATCCTGAACACACGGCCTCCATTCTGAAATAGGGTGATGGCAGTATCATACAGGGGCGTAAAAGATTGTTAAGGTTAATTCAAAGATAGATATAGTTTAGAAGAAGGCAATCCTGGAAAAAAACTGTGTTAGAGGTTGCAAGAGATTTCAGACCGGGTACAGGCTCTCTTTTAAACAGGACAACAACCCAAAACATGCAGCAAGAGCTGAAAATTAACCATTTAGAATGCCACAGGCAACAAAAGTCCCAAAACTTCAAAATATTTGTGTCTAGAGGGAAAAAAAACAGCTGGAGAAATAAACCAATAGATTTCCAACAGTATTGACTTTTCAGATTTTTAATTGGGAATACAATTTGAAAACTATGTATCCAAAACTCACAGCTGTCATCCCTTTATGTAATCCTAAATAATTAAACAATAATAAATCCTATTAGTTATTCCATCAAAACCATTTTTAATTACAGGAATTAATAAAAATAAAACAAAATCACACCTCTGAACATTAGCTACATTGTTTTGAAAATTAGAACCAATGTCATAATTAAACCTTTGTTTATAAAAAGCTTTACAACAGATCATATTTTTTATGTCTTTTTTGTTTGCTTGTTTGTTTGAGGATGAGCAAAAAAACATATTTAAATATTACTGGATCTGGCAGTCAACACTGCAGCAGGTGGGTGAGGAGTCAGAACATAAGGAAGAAAATGAGAAAACTGAGCCTCCTGAAAATTCTCACTTCCAGCCCTGCTTCTCTTAACTCATGTCAGTGAAAATCGGGCAGCAGATCAGTGTGATGTCCCCTGACACACACCAGTAGCCAAGGCAACAGAATAGTAAATCAGTACAGTAAAATACAGTACATTAGGACCAAAGAAAAACAAAGCCTGCTTTCTTCTTAAAAGCTGGTGTGCTTTTAAAAGTGTTGTTTTAAAGTGCTTTTTAAAACTTCAATTGATGACAAACTGGAACCAGCTATTAAGTTACAATATTTAAGGTCCTCCATGCTTTATCCCAGCACTGTGTTGTTGTTGTTGTTTTTTTCATTTCAAGCAAATACAGCATATCACCAATCACTGTTGCAAAAGGACAGATATCGTTCAACAGATAATTTCTTTCAGTAATTTAATATAAAACGTGATACTAATAAATGATATAGACTCATTATATTCAAAGATATTTCAAGCCTATATTTGTTACAATTTTGATAGTGGCTTACATCTTATGAAAATCAAAATAGAATATCAAATAACATCAATAACACAAGGTTTTCATATACAGAATAGTCAGACCTATATTATAATCATACATACGTATGTACTCATGCTCATATGACTATGATGGCTAGATATTAGGGCTGTCAAACGATTAAAAATATTTATCTAATTAATCACAGGGTAGTGGTGAATTAATCATGACAAATTAACATTCCTATATATTACTAAAAAAACACAATTTTTCGGAGTAAATAAAAGACAAATCTAGATGTGGTTGCTCTTTTAAATGAAATCAAGAAAAAATTAATAATTTTTTTTTTTTCGAACTCCACAATCACATTCACACGTGGCCCTTTTAAACTATTCATCTTTTAGCCAGTTGCTAAGACAAACTAACTAGCTAACATTTTCTGTATATAAAGCTGACTCTTTCTTATTAATGTTGGACAACCCTGAGCATCCCCTTCATGGGACTAACATACGCCAACAGAATGATTTCATTCAGAGGTTTCAACAGTTTTGCTCCAGCACAGACTGCTACTGTAGTGTAGGAAACACTGAACTGTCTTTTGAGGTACGGTTTAAGGATGGGATGACTCTGTTCACACTGGGAGTATCTGCCAGAGCTTTACGCCATACAGAGTATGAGAAGATATGAGTTGGAAGAAAGTATGTTATATTTCTTCTGTTCTTTATTATTTACACAGAGTTACTGATATAAGTTTGGGTGATATAAATGTGAGTAGGAAGATAAATCTAGTTGTGATCTCAAATGAACAATAATAACACTCAATAATAACACATAAATGTAAACATTAGGAAAAAATGCTCTTATTGTGAATTAGCCATGTCTACAAAGCTACTTTCGCTAATGAATTACCACTAATTTAAGTCCAAAAATATCACTTTAACTGAATAACGCACATTTTAACGTAGCTGTAATAAAATGAACTGAAGCTTTATAGTGAGCTAACATGCATAAATCATCAACATTAAATACAGCGCTTAATATACTCTTGTTTTACTACTGATTGATCTTGATATTTGGCTGATGAACAGTTCTGAGCTATTTTACCTCAAGCTTCTCCTGGTATTTTTTTTCTCTCAAACGGTATTGTTTTGAGTGAAATACCAGAGTTATTATTGTCCACTTTCTCCATTTTGCGTCTCTTTTCGTTTGTCTCCATCTCCCATGGTTTTACCTGTCAATCAGCCGCACTGTATGACAGATGTCTGTCACGTTGGTTTGATGTCAGAGTGGGGCGATCAGCAAGCCTCGCCCCAAATCGTCCTATCTTTTGTATTGAAGAGGAGCTACTGCTCATGTACAACTTTGAACAATGATCTATGGGCAAATATTTTTGCGCCCCAAGGCGGAAATACATCCTCAATCAGATAACGTCGATTAGCGTAACAACTCAACTCACCATCAACTATAAAATATTTATGTTGCACATCTGAAAGAAAATACACATATATTTCAAAATATGTTAGTATAAAAAAAATTTCCACGTTTTATTCAAGGTAATATGGCAAGTTGTGAGTGGTGTGGCAACTCCCTAGCGTCCCCTATTGGCCAGCTGCCACTGGGTGGAGACTAAAATGCTCTATAATGTCTTGGTAGATGGCTGGGTTGACTCTAGGCTTAATAAAGCCCAGTGCACCGATACCAGCAGATGAGATGGCTCCCCAAATCAACACAGACTGTGGAAACTTCACATTGGACTTCAAGCATCTTGGATTGTGTGCCTCTCCATTCTTCCTCAAAGACTCTAGGAAAAGGAAATGCAAAATTGACTCTTATCAGAAAAAAAAGGACTTTGGACTACTGATCTGAGTTATTCTGGATTGGATGGACAAGAGGAATACAACCTTTGAAGCCCATGTCCAGGATCCGTCTGTTTGTGGATGCACTAACTCTAGGCTCAGTCCACTCCTTCTGAACCTTTTCCCGACAATCGTCTACAGGCTGCAGTCATCCCTACCGCTTATGCACCTTATACTTCCACACTTTTCCCTTCTACATAAGTTTCTATTAATCTGCTTTGATACAGCACTTTGGAAACACCCAACTTATTTTGCACTTACTTCCTCAATCAATCAGTCAAACTTTAATTATAAAGCGCATTTCATACAAACATTGCAACTCAAAGTGCATTACAGATTAAAAATGACCCTATATAAACCCCATTCCCATCCCTCCTCAACAGATTTAAAAGCATGACCAGATTTTTATTAATTAAGAACTACACATTCACTACACACAACAATGGATTAATGAATACAACACTAATGTTGCTGGTAAGCTCCTGGTACCAACAATCTGTTGACGATAACTTCAGCTCAAGATTATGTCCGTACACACCAATTTCCCCACACCGATGTGTGTGTGTGAGCAAGCAGGTGTAAATAAGGTTTCCCCATGCAAGTGATTGATTGCTGGTGTAACAACCCGTCAATCCGTCCTACAGGAATCGACGCAGACATGAAAGAGGTCGGGGATGTATACGTCCATAGCTCCCCAGAGTGTAGGAGCCACAGGCGGACCAACGCAGGGCCGACCGCCCCCCAAGAGAGGAACAGATGGAAGCACCAGGGGAACACCCAGCAGCCGCAATGCTGGGGCCCGGGAGGTCGCAGGGACGAGGCCACGGACTCTGCCGGTAACCGGCTACACACAGAGTGCCGAGACCAGGGACCCAGCCAATGCCAGAGAACCCTCCCAAATGAACCGACCAGGCAGCGGAGCCCATAGAACCGGCAGCAGGCCCGGGCGCCAGATACGACCCCCGCCGACCCACCGAACAGCACCAACCTACCATTCAACACTAGCACCCCCATAAGAAGTGCCCCAATCAATCCAAGGAGGATATTGGCCTGAAACATCGGCCGCCCGACACACCCGTCCCACCGAGGACCAGCTTGGCATGCACCAGGGCCGAGGCGGGCCGCATCCAGGCCCCCAACCTCAGACATTGAGAGCTACCAATGACCAGCGGGCAGGGTCATCTGACAAACATACATTCTCACCAACACATCAGGACACTCAAAAAAGGACGCAGTACACTCATTCATACGCCCCATACATACTCTATACACGCCCCGGCACAGATGCCCCAATAGAGCAATCTGTCCCGGCACCCGGGAGACAAATTCTCTGCCCACCAGGATGGGAACAAGCAGACCGCCAAAGCCCCCCCTGGCAAGAGTAGCCCACCAGCCCAGGTCCCTGACCAGACGCTGATTGTCAAATGAACAGGAGAGTGGGAAGATCCCCAGCTTCTCTCCTCCTGCTGGAATGTGGTGTTGTTGCATGTTTTTCTAATGTGCACTTTAAATAGAGGAGTGGGCCATGGGAATGATGCCAGGCACCCCCATCTCCCAGCCCGGGCCCTCAGTGTCTAGATGCAGTTAAGCAGTGGGCACCGGCACCAGAGGTGAAGCTCCTTAAAGGGCTCCGCCTCCAGCGCTGAGGTGTATCCACCACCAGGTCCCTACATATGTGTGCCTCATGTAAATGTTGTGAGTGAAAGTGTCTAAGTTGTACAGTAAAATTGGGACCCAAGCCGCAACCGGGCAGCGAAGAGGGAAACTGCTCACCGCACCTCCCCTTCACCACTCCTACTACTGCCGTCCGATGGTCGGGAAGCAACCAAACCCAGCGCTTCCACCCACCAGCCCCACACCCCACCACCCAGCCAGCCCACCGTGGAGGCCGAACGACACCAGCCAAGGGGCCTGACCCCAGCACCCCACAGAGTACATGAACCAAGACCAAGGAGCCACGTCCAGTGCCAATTATGGCCGACCGGGCCCAGAAACGCCGCCCATCCGCCGCGGCCACCCGCCGACACCCCGACGCGTAGGTACGGCAAGGGGCCATCTGGGAGCCAGCTACAAGAACCAACCCAGGGAGACGGAAAAGGCACCAGGCACAGCCCAGCCCCACCCCAGAGCAGCACAGCACCAGGCCAATAACCCTTGTGCACCAGCAAAAACCCCCCTAAGGCGCCGAATGCAGCCACCATGAGTCACCACCTAAAGTCTCACCCCAGGTGAGGGCCATGGCACCTAGCGCCCCAACCACAAGTGGACCCACCCCCCAGGACCCCTCACCGATGCCCCCGACCCTAAAGCTCCATATCAATGACCATGTCCCATATGACAAAATTGAGCGCCCCGCCCTCACTAGCTGATGGAGCTGATCAAGGGAGACCAGAAATATTGATCAGATGTGAAGGCAGAAGCCGTTTCCAGACCAATGTAATCCAGAAGGAGATCTTTATACTGATTAATATTAACCCCTTAAACCCTAGGCTTATTTTGATGCTTATTTCTCGAAAAATGCTTACTCATGAAAACTATGTATATTTCAGCAACCAAAAGGAGTATTTGAACCATTTTGCATGAGTGACACCTCGTTGGAATCGTAGAACCCTATAGAATAACGCCAAAACTTGCAAAACAAGATTGACAATACAATCAGCCAACCAGGGAGCCGAGAACAGAGCCTAGGGGAAAAGCCAGTCTCATCCTTGAATTCACTGCTGGGAACGAAAAAATATACAGGAAACAACTGGAAGGTGTTAAATGGTGCACAAAAGATGGAATTATCAGAAAATAGCGTTTATTTTCCAAAGAAATATTTTTTACACGGCAGAACAGCAAAGGTAAGGCAATATTTTCAACTGTGATTCTGAGAAGCGAATTTATGTTGTGTTATACTTTGGCTTATATGTCTGCGATGCTTTGGCGTAGCGTTTTGGCAGATGTATCTTCGGAATCGGTAGAGTCCCTGCTTTCATTTGAGTGGTTGATTGTGCGTTTAGCATAAAGGCTTGCTGCGGTAGAGGCCGGAATGTGGCGGCTGGGTTGGAGAAAATATGATAATACGAGATTGTTTACAAATATTTATTTACGTGGCATCTGAGTTGTGTTTGTGGTTGGTAAAAATAGGTTACATAGCCTTGTAGCGCGTGGTCTTCTGTTTAATTTGATGTGCATTATTACTATTTTTTCTGGCAGATGATGTGTTGTCTCAAGCCTGTCCCCCAAATGGGGGACCCTCGGGTTTAACAGGTTAAGCATTTTTATTTTTTCAGTTCAAGAGGATATTTTTCTTAGCGATGCATAAGGCAATGTGAACTATCTTCACATATCTGGTACCAATATTTGTTAACAGGTTGGCAGAACCAAAGCGAATGAATATAATTGTCCGGTATGTTGCTTGTACATTGTAAACAGGTATTAGATGGTGTAAAACTCATCTTGAACATCCGTTGGCCTGTATAATGTACTCTATGAAAGATTTTATGCTGTATTAATTGTAGATTAGGATTTTTAAGAAATGGAAAGGTTTTTAAAGGAACAGGGGGCTGGATTTCTAAAATTAATTAAATTGATCATAAATTTTTTTTGGTAAGATGTCCGGGTTGTTCCAGATGTGGGTACGTCTGCATGGGACTGGTAAGGACTCTGTAATTTTAAGAAATTCCCACCAAGCTGTCAGAGAGGATCTGATACTGATACTTTTAAAACATTCATTTTGTTTTATATCTGAGCTAATAAATGGTAGGCCTGAAAGTTTTATCTTATTGCATTCTGTCTGTTCAACATCTATACAGAACTCATCGAGAGAGCTGTGTTTTAACCATCTTGATATCTATTGGAGCCTGTTGGCTAAGAAATAATGACGAAAATTTGGTAGGTGTAGACCTCCTTAATCTTTGGACTTCTGTAGTGTTTTCAAACTAATACTTGGGGGTTTATCTTTCCAAAGAAATTTAGAAACAGAGGAGTCCAGAGGTCTAAACAAATCAGGTAATGGTTTGCTTGGGATCATTGAGAATAAATAATTGATTCTAGACAAAAACCATCCTTTTTATTGCTGCTTCTCTTCCATTGAGTGATATGGGTAGGGATTTCCATCTAGCCAGATTATCTTCCACTTTTTTAAAAGTGGGACAGAGTTTAACTTTCATATGTCTGCCAGTCTTGGTGAGACATGGATACCAAAATATGTAGTATTTCGTGACCGGAGTTGCACAGCAATGGTACTCTGGAAAGAACAATTGATTGGAGGGACTGTATATTTAAACTAATTTATGGAATATTCTGAAACTCTTGAATAAGTTTTTATCAACGCGAATACCTGAGAGAGAGAGAGAGAGAGAGAGAGAGAGAGGTTTGTGAATGCTGTAGAAAAGGTAGTAGATCATTTTATTGCATTGTATACCTTTAAAGTGACAGTGTGTAGTTTTTGCAGTACATCTTTGAAAATAGCCATTAAAATATTATGTAATAATAATTATGTAAAGCACATTAATTTCAAAATATTGCCGATATTGTAAAAATATGACTTTAGAAATCAGTTTTAAAATACATAGGTGCGGGTCCTCTTTTCAGGGGAAAGCCATATTAGATGACATCTTTACTTCTACAAGAGCCCGGATGGACAAAGCGCACGGAACACGCCCGCTATTAAAACATTGATTTCCCCTCAAAATGCAAAAATTTTTCGGCATAAATACATTTTTACCTCTTCGCTAGTTCCAAGCGATGAAAGAGAGACTGATGTGCTAGTCATGTTGCTTAAAATAGATTCTCAGGGAATTGAGCGTTTGAAAACAGCACTAGTTGGACCTCCGTTGTTGAGTTTCTTACTCGAAGACACAGATACCGCATGCTTGTGATAATTTAGGTATGCACTGCCCCCTACTGGCCGAAAATTACACACTGTGCTTTTAATATTAAAATGCTGCTAATGGTTAAATAAAAATAGAAAAGATGCTCAAATTTATTAGCCCAACTCCCATGCGGACATAATCAAGAGCAACAATAAAATGGACACCGGACTGAGTACAGATGAGCTAGGCTAAGGAAACACCATCAGAGGAGCCACCTGCACTGTTAGCAGCAGATCAATAGCAGCAGCCAAGGCACTGACACAGGCCACTCAGAGGAGGCAAGGCTGAGACACCCAGCTCCACCCAAGCGCAGGCTGGAGAGCACCCAGGCAGCTACAGCTGACCACCGTTCCTGAGGCGGAGGGCTCCCATAGAGGAAACACCGGAAGGAAGATTAATATAATAAGTTAAAATATAAAAATAAACAGTAGATAATTATAAGACTTAGTAGTAAAACACAAATAAAATATAAGCAAGTAAAACATTTAGATTAATTAAACAGACTATTGTAAATAATAATCAGCTAAAATATGAGCTCTTAAAAACATGAACGTTCTCTGTGGCCCTGAGGTCCTCCGGCAGCCTGGTCCAGATATGAGGGCCATAATAATGGTAAGACGCCTCGCCAAGAGTGTGTGTCTTGACTGTAGGGATGACAAGGAGACTGCCAGAGGAGTGCAGAGACCGAAAGGGTTAATATGGTAAAAGCAGTTCGGAAACCTGAGATACTCTTTTTGTAAAGACCAGAAAGCATGCTGGGCATTACAATAATTAATTCTGCTACTGATATAAGCATGCATCAGTGTCTCTGTAATGTCTCAAGATAAAATGGGGCAGACTGTTAAAAGCTTTTTTAGTATTGTTTTTAATGTGTGGGATACAAGTCAGCTCAGAATAAAAAAAGCATGCCCACGTTCTTTACTTTTAAAGATGGATTAAAAGACACTGATTGTAGTTATAGTATAAAATTCTCTTTCTCTGAGCCACAGGACAGATAACTAAAACTTCAGTTTTGTCCAGGTTGAGCTGGGGAAAGTTTTCTGCACTTCAGGGTGTGATGTCTAAAGTGTAGTTAAAAAGTGCATCCATTGGCTGTGTGTCTTCAGGAGACACGGAGGTGTACAACTGTTCATCATCAGCACAACTGATGAACAGCACAGCATAACTTTAGAGGCCTTCCCTCCTTATGCAGGGTGTCAATTATTTTTTTCTTCACAACTATCAGACCAGCAGTCTTCCCCATGATTGTGATTCCTACTGAACCAGACAGAGAGACCATTTTAACATGAAACTTTGAGCCTACAATATTTTACTTTTTCAAAACATTCAATTTGTTTTTTGCAATTTGGATGTTTTCATACACTTTAAGCCATAATCATCAAAATTATAACAACAAAAGGCTTGAAATATCTCACTTTGCATTAAAAAAGTCTGCATCATATTATACAATAATAATTGATTTATAATAATATATTATCATATATTACTTTCATATTTTAAATTGAATTACTGAAATTATATATACCCTTGCTGTTTCCAATGGATTTGAAAAGGAAAATAGCACCCTGGTTCTGATAATCAAATTCACTAATTCATTATGTGGATTCAAGTAATCAGCAAGTGTGACTGACGGTATTATAGCAGCTTGCTGCTCTGGAGTATCACAATGCCACTATTAAAGATATAGGCAATGATCTTATAATAGTCGTTTTTGGTATTCATCCATCTGGTAAGGGTCATAAGACCTTTTCCAAACAATTTGCTGTCCTTAATTTAGGTGAAAAAAAATATTTGACAGACTTGAAGGGCTGCCTCGAAAAAGACTATTAACAGCACAAGTTAGGTTTCTAAAGTTTCATCTGTAACAACAACAAGGCTTTGCAACACATATAGCCAAAGAATATATGTTTGGCTGAGAGCACAGCTTGGTGTTTCCAAAAACCTTTGGAAACTGTACAACTATACAAACAACATGAGTACCATATTGTACCTTATTAAGATGACCAAAAGCTTATACTGTACGTTTTGGAGTCAATGTCAGCTAATCTGCAGCAGTAGGAGCTTGGCTAAAATCAGGTCATGCAAGCGGTAAATACATTTCTGTAGGGAGAAGCCTGGGAAATAAAAGATCAGAGAGTGATAAAAACCTGAGGAAAACAGCTACTTTAGGTTATTGATGCCATAGGCTAATCTAGTAAAGAGCAGATCGCTTTATAATGTGAAGCATGGATGCTCTTTTGTCTGTGTAACACAAACAGCAGTAGGTTATTATGAATTGAGAAAGAACGGAAGTAGATAGTCAACCCAAAAAATTGCCCTTTGATCATTTCGTCAACTTTAGGCACTATCAAATGGGGGGGGGCTTAATTAGTCATTATTGAAACCCTTTTCGTTGTTTCTGTACATTAATAACATTCACTTAATCTTTGTGTTGAAGTTTCAAAGTTTGGGGTGAGCGATCATCTCAAATTTGTCTAAAATTGTGTTGCGGAGCTGTGACATATTTCCATAGTGTCTCAATAAACTTTTTTTTTTTTGAGTAGGCGAGATGTATGAATGGGTGTTGTCCGTCTGTAACACCCGCCTCTGTCGGTTCTTGGCTTGCATCAGCAGTCCAACTGACCAGACTATGACACGCTGGACGTTACAGTGGAAAAATAATATAATAAATTCACCTCACCACCAACTTACCTCTTAATAAGCTTCCCTCCTGGTCTTTCAGTTGGAAAGCGCTCCACTTTTTCAGCTCCACTTTCCCACTTTATGTTGTTCCAGCCAGCCTAAGTTAAGCGTCAACTTACAGCGGTCTGATGAAAAAGCAACGAAGAAAATTACGATGCTTAAGCGAGTCTGTAACAATAAAATAAATCGTGTATGATCTTTAAAAACTTGAACACCTCTGCATAAGCTTCGTCTCCGCAACCTGGAGTGGCTTTATCATTTAGTGGAAGATGTGGCGCACACACAGCTCGGTTTCCATCCGACTTCACCAAAACACCTCAAAAGGGGGAATTTTTCTTTTAGGAAACAATGAAATCCAACTGTTGCTGGTTGCTGAAGGTGTGGTAATATTTTAAAACACACAAAAGCCACAGCATATGGAAAAGAGAGCAAAACACTCGTGTAATGTCCACCTTGTGAGAAGGGACAAATTTAGTGTTTGTCGATGTTGCTCCTCGACGTCCCCACACGCCGAATGGATTCGCCCAAACTCGCAGCTTTCACCGCATCAGAAACATACTGTGGAAAAATATCTCTGAGGACTATTATTAGCGCAATATCTAAAATAAACTGTACACATTTCAGGGCAAAACTGTGGGAGTTACGCATATGTTGCACTATTCGCCAAACATACACAATAAAGAAGAAGAAACCTAAAATAAAAACGGTATAAATAAATAAAAACGTACGCACAATTGCATTCAAGGTATTTTAAAGCGTTTTAAATTAAATTTCCTGATAATTAGAGGCTTGAAGGAGTTATGTTTAAAGCTTGGCTGCTTTTGTCAAAGCATATTAAATGAAAGTTTAGTATTAGGAAAAAGTTAGGTAGAAAGAGATACACAAACAAGAGGGACAACTACAGCCTGATGGGGTTTTGAGGCAAGGGTATTGGCAAGTCTGAACAGACTCCAGCTGAAGTGAAAGCTGGAAGAGCCTGATGAATTCAGATGAATTCAGATGAATTCAGAACATGGGCTACAGCTGTCATATTTATGATTTTAAACAACTTCTAAAATAGGGACAAATTCCGACACATCTTACCTGGACCACAAGGAGAAAGTGCCAAACAGTTGCTCGGTGATCAAAAGTCCCTTTTTTTACCATTAAAGTACAGTTAGCTTTTCATTTGGAAATCAAGCTCTCATTCAGGCAGAAGAGTGAAGAGACATAAAATTCACATGACTGAAGATCGGGTGGGAAGTTTCCACAGTGATGATTTATGGATTCATGTCATCTACAGGTGTGGGTCCACCTTTAAGGACAATGTCTACTACCAGCTGAATTCCAGAAAACAAAAAATCCAGACCACTTTGTGCTTGCTTCTGATGACAAACTTTATGGATATGCTGATTGTAATTCATAGCATAACTTGGCACTTGCACACACTGCCAAGGGTACCAATACCTGCTCTAAATCCTTTGTCGCTTACCTAACACAAGAGTCAACAATGCAGACCAGCTCGCGGATGACACCACCATTATAGGATTCATCTCGGAAGTGGATGAGTGTGCCTAAAGGATGGAGACTAAACCTCTGTTGTCCCGGTGTGACCCGCAACAATTTGGTGCTGAAAACCCAGAAGACAATGGAGATTATTGTGGACTTCCGGAAGCACACACACGGCCTGACCCCAAACAACCGCCCCCCCACCCTCTCTATCATCCTGACTGACGCCCCTATCACCACTGTGGACTCATTCACTTCCTGGGTGCCACCATCACCCAAGACCTCAAATAAGAGCCCATCACCACCTCCATCATAAAGAAGGCCCAGCAGAGAATGTACATCATGAGGCAGCTGAAGAAATTCAACCTGACAATACTGATGATGATGCAGTCTTACACTGCAATTATCGAGTCAATCCTAACCTCCTCCATCACTGTGTGGTACACTGGAGCCACCATCAGGGACAGACAGAAACTGCAGCTTAGAGCACACTGCTGAGAAGGGGATTGGCTGCAGATTCCCATCTCTACAGGACCTGTACACCTCCAGGACACTAGGGGGCGTGCAGGCCGAATCTTAGCTGACCCTTTTGTCCCTGGACAAAGACTGTTTAACCTGCTCCCCTCAGGCAGGAGGTTCAGGTTCATTCAGACCAGAACCTCTCGTCATAAGAACAGTTTCCTCCCATCTGCTGTTGGACTTATGAACAATAACCCTAAGACCGTTCCCACCACCTGCTCTGTATCAGTCACATGACCGATATTGTGTTCCTCTGCACCTGTCTGATTTGCACTGATAATTACCCACAGTTGTGTATATATCAATCTGCTTAGCACATCTTATTTTTATTCTTACTTAAGTGTTTGTCATTTTCATATTTTTCCACAAAGTACCACAGCAATTTCCTAATGTAAATCTGCCCAACATTTGGCAATGAATCCTTTCTGATTTCTGATTCTTTCTGTTCCTAGGCTTCCAGAAAACCTCAGCTGAGCCGAAGGCTGATTGCCTCCGTAACGCACAGCACTCATGCAGTAATTCATACAAATGGTAAAATGGTCTGCATTTGTATAGCGCTTTACTCAGTCCCTACAGACGCCAAAGCGCTGTAGACTACATTCAGTCATCCGCCCATTCACGCACACCTTTACATACTGATGATGGTAAGCTACGTTGTAGCCACAGCTGCCTTCGGGCGCACTGACAGAGGCGAGACTGCCCGACACTGGCATCACCGGCAGAGGCACACCTCTGACCACCACCACTAGGCAATCAGTTAGTGTCTTGCCCAAGGACAGAGCGACTGAGACCATCAGAGCCGGAGCTTGAACCGGCAATCTCGCAATTACCAGGCAAATGCCCAACTCCTGAGCCACAGGCAGACAAAAATTGCCCTGCCAAAATATAGAGTTCACATTCTGTACAGTAAACTGCTTTGCAAATGTCAGTAATAAATCAGTTTTTTTTATGTTGCTGTTATTTGACATTCTGCTTTAACTGGTTGTAAGCCATCATTAATGCAAGAAATAGAAATACATGTTTGAAGTACACCTTTCTATACAATAATCTATACCATATTTGATTTTAAATGTTTAAACGTATTTACTAAAGTAAATTACCTTTATAATGCTATTCTAATCTATGAGAATATAAGAATTCTTTCTGGGATTTTCTCTTGATCATCCATCAGAAACTTCTCTCGTGACACTGCAGGCAGGATGGTGTGTATGTCAGAGTTACAGTGGAAGAATAAATAATTAACTATGAGTGTATGCATGTGTGTACAACCTGCTGAAGCCTGACACCTGTTTCTGTAAGCACATGTAGTGTTTACCTAGACCTGAATATGACTACAATATAAGTGGAGGAGGGGATCGGAGGTAATAATAAAGCGGACTGAAGTTGCGTTTGTTTCTGAAACTACTTTGAAAGTTGATATTGTCCGTCATTGCTCAAATTTAGTTTAAAAAAAATATTTCCTTAAGCCAGAGAAATATCAAGATAACTAATCGGGAGGTTGTAGTGGTATATTACTACAATCCCAAGAAGTAAATATATTAGCATTGGTCTTGGAGAATTAATTGTTACAGCCAAGCAATTTAAAAAGATGTATAAGTTTATATAAAAAAAACAAAGTCCACAATTCCACAGTTAGAACAAATATATATAAAAGTGTGTAACTAATCTTAATGTTAAATTACATATGAATGTGTTGACCTTGTGAGCAGCATTCCTTCGAAGGATGAAACCAAAGTAGAGAGGTTTGGATAATCTACAAAGCTATGTTTGGTTAAAACTACACTGCATAATAGCAAAAACACCTCACACTGACTGTATGGGTGTGGTTGTAATGATTTGGGCTTGTTCTGCAGTCACCTTGCATCTTTCTGTCATTAAATCATCCATGTGATAAAAACAAAAACAATGTTGCATCAACTGTTGGCAAATATTTCTGCTCAAGATAGAGATGGATTACTTCAGCCAGAAAATGCTATACATCCAGGTTGTTTTATCAGTAATGGCACTGATGGATTTTATTTTTTGTCACACAATTTCAGTGTAAAGACAAGTTTAGAAAAATATGTCTTAAACTCTAGATAAAAATTGGAAAAAAAGTAAAATTAAACTTCTTCATCTTGTTAAATATAACATATTAATGTTGACTGATTAATAAGCATTAAATCGTATGTCATTACAAAAAACACCTAAAAGACAAAGTTGTGATGAAATACTGGACCAAAGAAAAGACAAGTAAGTGAAAATGTATCTGCCCACTAGAGGACACTAGCTGCTCTCCATTCTGCTTTAATGTAGTTGTTCACCTCTGAAGCTGGTCTGATAGGTTGGCTTCATAGGATGAGGAAGGGTGGCATAGACACTGTGGGGGTGTTCACGGGGACAGTCCCCTTCCAACCAATTATAAAAGAGTTTACCCTGTCAGTATGTAGTGGTGCCATATTATGTCATCCAACTGGATGATTAATATTTCTTACATCCCATTTTTACCACTGTAAAAAAATACATAAAAAACTCAGAAATTCACATCAAGATGCATATAATGAATTAGCTTTTGGTTGAATTAAAATAAAATTAAAAAAACATTAATTAATTTATACATACCACAAGTTTTTGTCATTGCATTTGGTAATTATTTAGTAGGAAATTAATATTGAAAACTTCTGCATACAAAAAACAAATTATTATTATTATTATTATTATTATTATTATTATTATTATTATTATTATAGAAAAGGTATATAAACTATGTTTCTGCTTGTTAAAATCTCTATTTACATCTTCAAACATTTGTCCTTCCTCTCTGTACATTTGCTTTTCCTTCATTTGCAATGAGACCTTGGTGAGTTATCGATCTGGTTTTCTGTACATTAAACAGTGAGGGCATTACCCACATCTATGGTTTCCTGTTGATAACCAATGCTTCACAGTGACAGTGGAATAGCACTATTCATTTAAATGCTTTTAAGAGGGCTGCCAATATACAGGTGGCACATGTTAATGTAATATCTACATCAGTAGAACATGGGTTGTACATGTTACATTGTATTTAACTTAATTTTTTATTTTGTTTCAGGGGATGGGGGGTGGGGGGGGTTCCTTGATTTACACTGATTTTAAAGGCACCCCTACTTAAGATGTTTGAAAAGCTTAAAAATAAATTTATCTTATACTGGATCAACTCAATATTACATTGAGAAATACAGGAAAAAATGCTCTTTAACTTAACTAAATGTATCCAATAAGGAAAAAAGACATTTCTACTTTGTAAAAAGAATCCCTTTGTTAAATAATCTAGATTTAGTCAGTTTTGGGTGAAACTGACTGTGGAAATTGTGAAATTACAAAAATAGGGTTCAACAGCAGAATTTCTTTGTGCTGATAAGTTATATAAAACCTTAACCTCTCTTATCACAATTGCCCTACTGCACTTTCAGTTGAACTTAGTTTGCTGCATCACTACAGAACACGTATACTGTTGGAAAATTCCAGAAAAAGTGGGAATAAGGGAATAAAAATGTCTGATATTATGGATTAAATGTACTTTATCAGTGTTCATCAGTGACAACATGTTGCAGTGATGAGATGTGGTAAAAAGTGGGATGATATCTTTTTATCATTTCAAAACTAAACTTAGAATTTATCATCAACAGTCCCTTCTTTCTCAATAGTTAAATAAATCCTTTAAATGTCTGAAATGTTATTGAATGCTTAAAATTCACCTGTTTTTCTTATCACAGAAAATAAAAACTAAAGCTGATGATTAATCCCTTGATGATACATCCCTTGACATAAATCATTATTTATATTACAGTAAAAGTTTAAGGCAGCAACAGTTGTGACTCAGTGTTTGTTGTGTTTCAATGTGGGTCATCTTTTAAAATAAATGAAAAATGTTATTTTTTATTTTTTGTTATTAACCTTTGAAGTCTTCTTATAACTACCTCTGTGTCAGGTCCCTTTAAATTATTTGACTTATATATTTCTACCTTATGTAATGCCCTGATACCATTGCTGTGTAGCACGGCCATTCTGTTCATGATCAAATATGCCATCAAATAATTTCCTAAGTATTTTGTGTATTTTCAAATATATCTATAAGTGAATGGCCTTGAAAAGGTGATGATTCTCAATTTGATGCAAAAAAATTTGCCTTTTAATTTGAAATTGGACCATTTCTGTTTTGTGGTGACAGAACACTTGGAATAAATTACCATCCTCAATTATAAACTATAATGAGGCCCAATCCAAAGCAAATTTTAGGATAAACCCTCCCCTTAGCCTATCTCCTTATGGCTTAAAATGGAGCTGTAAGGGGCAGGGGTAAGCAGAACAACAGTATTAAAACTTCAAGATGTTTATTTAAAGTTAAAACATTTGTTGGCAAACAAAAAAGCATTAAAATTATAAAATTGGATATATAAAGTTTGAGGGTTTTTCTTTCTAAAAGAATTACTAAACTTTTCTTTATCATTTTTTTGGGAACACTAGAAAGACTATTACAAATAAATAAAACTAAATAAATAACCTTGCACTGTATCGCAAGTTTATTTGCTTAAAAACAAACCTAAGTTGAATCGTTTGCATCCCATTTGAAACAGCAAAATTATACGTAAATACATACATATGACATTCCAGCTACTATTAATTGCTTATTTAAAGGCAGCTCTAAACATATTTTTGTTAGGATTATGTGGCTGTTTCTGGTCCTGTGTTTCTCTCCCTCACTTTCCCCACATGGGTGTGGCAGGCTGGGAGCAGCAGGTGCAGCTCATCGGAGCTCATCACCACTAGCTTTATAAGTGGAACGATGGCTGCAAGCTGACGCCAGTCTATTCTCACAGTAATTGCTGTACTTGACCGATTACTCTCCAGTAACTAGTAAGAGGTCTTCCTTCGTGTTGTTTGATTCCTTACTTGCCTCTGTCTCCTTGACTTCTGTATTTACCAGATCTGGATCTCCTCAGTCTCCAGCGTTCATTCTGGTCAGCCTCTGCAACGTTTCCCATCTGGACTCAGCTTCTTCCCTCCTGGGATCCTGTAGCTCGCCTGCCTGCCCGCCCATCCGACAAGTCATCATCATCTCCAAGTAAGACAAACTCTCTACTATATAACTCTGGTTCATTCTCATCCATCCTCATCTGCTCCTGGATCCTCTGGCTCCACCGTCAACTCCAGTATCTGCAAGCGGATCCATCAAACATCAGTATCCACTCACAGAGACATTCAGTCTAAAAATTCTGCTTGCCTCCTGCTCTGGTTCTGCAACCGTTCCTTACCTGTAAGCACATTTACTATTCAACTGTATCATTTTCTAGATCCCATTCTAACCTTACTTTTTTACAGTCCTTAGTTCCTGGTATCCGGCTCCCACTTCCTGGTTCTCCCGACATGACCCGAAACTTGTGCAAAAATAAGAAAACTGTTCAAAATAAATCTTGTTTTTAAATCTACCAACTGTTTGTGTACTGTTATGGAGTCTCTAAAAACAAACATGTCAATTTTTAGCTTTGATTTAAAGGAACTCAGCACTCACTTTGCAGTGATCTAGAAGTTTGTTCCAGATAAAGGGAACATAGAAACTGAAAGCTACTTCTCCATCTTCAGTTCTAATTCTAGGGATGATTAGTAAACTAGAGTTGGAAGACCTTAATGGTCTGGGGTGTTGGTATAGTCACAAAATATATTCAATATACTTTGATGTCAAGCCATTCAATGATTTCTAAACTAGTCAAATTATTTTAAAGTCTATTCTCTGAACTACAGTATTTATTTGAGGTCCTGTTGTGACATCAGTCCTTTAATCCTTTATATATTCTTCAAGCAATAGAAGATTGACCTTGTTATTGCTTTCATGTGACCCTGGAAGTTCTGTGTTTCTCTTCAGCTGGAGACAATTACAGCACATCAATTTATTTGCTCAATGCACTCAAAGTTTGGATAGGTTCACCTGGTGACATTGTAATGTAAAGCTGATTGTCATCTGCAAAGCAACAAATGAAGACTACGTCGGCAACAAGCAAAGCTTTATCACTATCAACCATGCACATCTAGCCTATTACTAATCAGTTATCTAATCATGTCAAAATCAAATCTCTAAAATACTAAATATAATAGTATTTACAATTGCAGTAATTTTTTTACTATTTTGATCATTCTAAAGGCATATTTAAATCAATTCAACATGAGTAATGCTATATGAACATGATGGATCTTTAAATGTTTAATGTGGTTTTGTTCATAATTGCTGAAATCTCTTGTCTTCACCATCTTTTTTGGGTAAATATCTAGTTGCCGTTTAGTTAAGTCAATTCACTACAATCATGAGATATTTTATCTGTTATGAATTAACTTTGACTTGCCTCTATGGAAAGGTTCTATCAATGAACTCAGGTTTGGTCTAAAGTGCTGTCTGCTCCTGATAAAGCAGTAGGATAATATGGTGAATCAGTTTATGACACAGTGATACATGGTGCATGACTTCATTTTGTCTGCACTGTCAGTCAATGTTTGCTCAACCTGATTGACTAGATCAATCATACTGCAGAAGAAGGCAGTATGAGGTGATGCAGAATGCTGTTGCAGGTGATTTATGAAGTTTTCATTGTGCCATTTTTTGTTTATTTATTAATGAGATAGATTTAGTTCTCTAATATTTTTAGGTAATTTATTGAATTTCTGAGATGCTCTGAAGTCAGCAGATTTTTGCATAATGAGTGCTAAGGCTAATTTTACCATTAATTTAATACATTTAATAGAAGCCATGATAAAGTGCGGTGCGTTTTTACAATATTAGTAGAACATGAGCATCTCAGGACTCAGGCATCAATCTTCTGGACTAGATGGACCTTTAATTGGTCAGACTCTGGCATTGCATGCATTAAGTTTATTAATGTCAACCAGAAATATTATTCACAGACATTTTAGCCTAATAGTAGCCATAGACTTGAAATATTTTTTTTTCCCTTTTTTTGTCAAATATGTATAATTAATCCACTGTGCCTGTTCCTCCGCTCTCTGGCTGTGGCACAGTGTATGAGGTAGAAAGGCTAGCACATATAGCAAGAGACACAAAGTCCTCATTTATATACTGGTCTTTGTCCCTAAACATTACCTTTTACTCAATATTTTTGCAGTGCCTGCAATTTTGCACTCTTTATTTGGAATATTGATAAATCAGGCCCTATGTATTTAATTGAGATTTAATATGATCAATACAAAGTAGCGCCTAACTTTTTGCAAACGAAAATGATCGATGGCTTATGATATTTTTTACAAATTCAACATGAAAGTGTTAGATGTGTTTGAATTTAACCTCAATCTAATACATGAATTCATAAAAAAAACATTGTCGTCCTGTCTGTATAAGGTTTTTTATCCTGCTGGAAAGTTAGTTTCTGTCTCATTTTAAAGTCTTACAACCTCTAAACAGGTTTTTCTTCCAGTGTTGCATTGTATGTAACGCCATCAATATCCCATCAAGCCTTACAAGTTATCAACACTTGCTGAAGAAAAGCATAAAATTGAAGAACTTTTGTGTTTAAGAAGATTTATTTCCCAATAACAGCACATAGTAAAAATGCCTACAGGCACATATCTGTTTGTATAAACATGTCAAACAAGGAATGTGTGTAGGGCTACAGAGAATTTGTAAAAGTCAGTCAGCTTTACTGCCAATTTACTATATATATATGCTAGACATAGAACCAAACTGAAATTTAATTTGTCACATGGTGCAATATAACGTGGAAAAAAAACAACAACTAAAAGAAAGCACTGAACAACAAACACGCAAAAAAATGACCAGTAAAATGAAATATAAAATTGGCAGAAGTAACACAATCCATGAAGTAGCTTAATAAAGGGAATACATTAAAAAAGTGGCTGGTACAGACCCTGACCTGTTTATATTTTAAAGTCCAAGAATAGGTGTGCAAAAATAAAAAAGGCTTGTAAAGTGCAGTTATTCCATGGATAGAACATTGTAGACATCTGTAGATAAAATTATTTTATGACATTAGAGGGAGACAGGTGGGTGAAGGTCCAGAGTTTGTGTATGTGGCAGAGCTGGGAGACAGTAAAGCTTCATCACAGCCGGGTGGATGAGGTGGTTCCTGAGCCTGCTCGTTCTGGCCTGAAGGCTTCACAGTGTCCTACCTGATAGCAGAAAGCTGGATAGGCTGTGAGATGGGAGGGTCAGCTGTTATCTGTAGAGAAAAAAGGAAAGATAACACGTTGAGCTGTAACCAGTTTTGATACGGGTGAAATGAGTTTCTGCCCAGGTGACACAAGGCAAGGATGGATGTATGCATGTTAGCTGCCAGTTGTTTAAATATATTTGTCTAGCTATCCAGATCAATTTATAACTTTCATCACATTTTTTTTAAATATGTCTTTCTATTTTTTGGCCAAGGGGCTCCACTGGGGAGCACATTAGATGTGAAAAGGAGGGACTACCAGGGCACCATTTATGCAAGCACCATGACTACTATTGATTTCCAGATAAGCCTCAAGACAGCCTCAACCATCAAACGTAATAGTTTAAGTTTTAGTTAAATAAAGAAACATGTCACATTAGACATGTTTCATTTTTTTGTTTTTAGAGGAAATATTGATTTTGAGCCATAGCTATATTTTTGCTCAATATTAGAATCAATATATTTACTCATCAATCTCTTCTAAAGAGAGAGGGAGGGGGGCTGGGGCTTGGGCATGCCTGTCTCGCGCAATTGTCTGACCAGTTAATACCTATTCCGTAGTTTCTATTAAGCAGTACTCAATCAAAACAACCTGACCAGAGAACTACACATAAAAAGGAAATTAAACGCTTGCACTTATTTAAAAAAATACCTGATGCGGTTCTTGCACAGCATTGAATGCAAATGATCACCTTTTTTTGTAATGTAATAGTTGGATTGTTGCAGAAGTTTTTGGCATGAGGTTTTGGAAGTTTGCTCAGACAGAATAGATTACACCTCATAAGGGGTTTAACTCTTGATCTGCAGGCAGAATCAACACTTTGCTCCTCGCTGGAGAGTGCAATTAATTAAATCAATTCAGACAAAAAGTTTTATCATGGGGAAGAACCTGACTGGTTTCCTGAGTCGTAAACTACCGGGGGAAAGGCAGCAAACATAGGGTGCCGCACGACAACTTTCTTTGGCACACATCAGGCTCTTTGGAGCATGTCTATCTGGGCACACTTGGATGGATGGACTGGCAAACTTTCCAGGGTGTACAGTACCTCTCCTCTCCTCTGCTTGAGTCCTGACAAGAACCAGGAAATACGACTATATTAGTCAAGTGCTCCGGTCTCTGCGCTGGCTTCCTTTCGCTCAGAGAATAGAATTGGAAAATGCTCTGCTTGTGTACAAGTCTTTTCATGGTTTGGCACCAAAGTACATTTCTGACATGTTAGAGACATATGAAAGTAATTTATTTGCACTCTTGCTTTTTTATTGTAATTAATTATTTTTTAAGTTGATATGTTATTTTTTTCTGTTTATCTGTTTTCTTAATTTATGCAACTGTGAAGCACTTTGAATTGCCTTGTCTATGAATTGTGCTCTACAAATAAACTAGCCTTGCCTTGCCTTCTTTTACCGAAGTATTAATAAATTCATATCAAAAGAAGCACAGAGATTTTATCTCAAGTTTAAGGAATTTATTAACGGATTGCTCACAACAGTTACAAAAGAAATTCTAGTCTAAGTTAAGCGAGGCTACATACGATACCTTTCACATACGATAATCAATGTGTCCGTGATCGGCCCAGCTATCCTCTTTCCAGAGCTATCCGTGCTACAAAACCAATCTCATGAAATCAATCAGACATTAACAAAACACAAAACAAAACAACACACTGCTTCTGCTTACAAATAAAAGAAAAATTTACTAAACATTAAACACAATTTGTAACCATTTTCATCAGAAAACACATGCAAATGTCTATATCTGTTCCACACAGGAATTTAGAAATTACGTCCCTACTGTTTATGAGTTCTTTAGTCCACGATCAGGTGACAGAAGTTGAAGAAAAAGTCCTTGGTCAGAGATGGAGCTTAATTCGTCCACCTCAATTTGCACTGAAAGAGGGAGATGCGTTCCTGGCAGCAGGTGATGGGAACACCTCATTAGGACGACACCAGCTCACAGAAAGCTTCTCGGCTTGGACTGGATGGTGCACAAAAAACCCTGGGGCAGTTTCATCCAAGATGTTGTCGATTGACTAGCCAATGAGAGACTGTTCGAGTCACGAAGTGGCCGCTGACTAAGGGATGCTGGGAGACTGAGTCAATTTATTCTAATCAAAGCCAAAATTGGAGATATGCACCAGACCCCCCACGACCCTTTAAGGAGAAGTGGGGGGAAAAATATCTGAGTATTAATTAAAGTGCATTGCTTAAAGCAGTCAGAGGTAGGTATGAATGCTAATCTGTAAAAATGAGAAAGCCTTAGGATTTTTCCGTAACTGTTTCAATTCAATTCAATTCAGTTTATTTATATAGCGCCATTTCACAACAGATGTCATCTCAAGGCACTTTACAAAAAGAGTTATTACAATACAATGTTAAGTGTAGAAATTACAGAACCACAGAAGATTGCGTCGTGGAATTCTCAGCAATCCCTCATACTGAGCAAGCATGCAGCGACAGTGGGAAGGAAAAACTCCCTTTTAACAGGAAGAAACCTCCGGCAGAACCAGGCTCAGCACAAGCGGTTATCTGCCGCGACCGTCTGTGGCTTGGAGAATACATAACAGAGACACAGAAAGAGCAATAGAACTGATGCAGAAGTTTGTTGCAGGACGTGGAGAATTTTCCGTCACTGCAATGCCATCTTAGTCAGGGTCGTCAAGCAGGGCTAATCCGGAGCACCTACTATAATAGAAAACAGGTTAGTGCTTGAATTGACAGCACATCATGCAGTTGGGGAGAAGTAGGAGAGAAAGTAGGAACAGACCCTAATAATGTCCTCCAACAGCCTAGCCTAAAGCAGCATAGCTACTAACATTAACCTGTCTCCTAGCTACTAGGAGACCTGGCTACCAACACTCTGTCTGAGTCCTCCTGACCCGTGGACGGTGTAGGGCCGGTAACGGCCCCCGTCATGCCGGGGTCTTCTCGGAGTCGGGTTGTTTGAGAATGCAGCCCAAAGTGGGTGGTAAACTCCATCTAAGGCTAAATACCGGCACGAGACCGATAGTCGACAACTATCTTAAGGAAAAATAGACAGAACTGAGAGGACAGAGTTGAAGAGGGCGAGAAACGTTTAAGAGATAAACGGGTGGGGTCCGCACAGTCTGCCCGGGGGATTCAACCCGGCAGGTAATGGGCGGCCGCACTGTGCGGGAGGATCCCCTTGAGGGACCTCTCTCCGGCGCTGGCTGGCCCCTGTGGGGCACATTTCTTCCGCGGCGGTAAGCCGCGACCGGCTCCGGATCTTTACCTGGCTTACATTAATCTATCTCTACCTAGCTACTCTACCTCTTCCTATCTCTTCCTAACTTTTGACACTCTGCCTGACTACTAACATTAACCTGTCTCTTCCTATCTACCTGTCTGACCTGACTCTAACTACCTATAAACATATCTCTAACTGTAAGCTTTGTCAAAGAGGAAAGTTTTTAGCCTAGTTTTAAAGATAGACAAATTGTCTGCTTCACGAACCAACCCTGGGAGCCGGTTCCATAGGAGGGGAGCCTGATAGCTGAAAGATCTGCCACCCATTCTACTTTTAGAAATCCTAGGAACTACCAGTAAACCTGCAGTCTGAGAGCGAAGGTCTCTGTTAGGAACATATGGAACAATCAGGTCTCTTATGTATGATGGAGCTAGATTATTAAGGGCTTTATATGTCAGAAGGAGGATCTTGAATTCTATTCTAGATTTTACTGGGAGCCAGTGAAGAGAAGCTAAAACAGGGGAAATGTGATCTCTTCTTTTAATATTCATCAGAATCCTAGCAGCAGCATTTTGAACTAACTGTAGACTTTTAATTGTATTCTGTGGACTACCTGATAATAGACAGTTACAGTAATCCAGCCTTGAAGTAACAAATGCATGGACTAGTTTTTCAGCATCAGTCCTGGACAGGATGGTTCTAATTTTTGCAATATTCCTAAGGTGAAAAAAGGAAATCCTACAGACTTCTTTAATGTGAGTTCTAAATGACATATCTTGGTCAAAAATGACACCGAGGTTTTTTGCTTTATTACTGGAGGCTAATTTAATGCCGTCCAGGTGAAGGGGCTGACTAAGTAGTTTCTTTTTCAGAGCTTCTGGTCCAAAGACGACAACTTCTGTTTTATCAGAATTTAGAAGCAAGAAGTTTAGAGTCATCCAAGTTTTTATGTCTTCCAGACATGCCTGTAGTCTACCTAACTGATTGGATTCATCAGGATTTATGGATAGATATAGCTGTGTATCATCTGCGTAACTATGGAATTTTATCCCATGCTGCCTAATTATTTTACCAATAGGAAGCATATATATAGTAAAGAGAATCGGCCCAAGCACTGAACCCTGTGGTACTCCGCAAGTAACTATTGAGGTTGAGGAAGATCTATTGTTTACCTGAACAAACTGAAATCTGTTAGACAAATAAGATTTAAACCAACCTAGTGCTGTTCCTATTATACCGACACTTTGAAGCCTTTCTATGAGAATATTGTGGTCAACAGTGTCAAAGGCAGCACTGAGATCTAACAGGACCAGAATGGTCACCAGTCCATTGTCTGAGGCTATGAGAATATCATTAGTAACCTTCACCAGAGCTGTTTCAGTGCTGTGATGAGCTCTAAAGCCTGACTGAAACTTCTCAAACAGCTCATTATTGTTTAAATGCTCACATATCTGGTGTGCAACTATTTTCTCAAGAATTTTAGATAAGAAGGGAAGATTAGATATCGGTCTATAGTTAATTAAGTCGTTTTGATCAAGAGAGGGTTTCTTAAGTAGAGGTTTAATTACAGCAATCTTAAACTCCTGTGGTACATATCCATTGACTAAGGATAGATTCATTATATTTAAAATTGGAGCAGCGATCAGAGGGAAAACTTCTTTTAAGAGTTTAGTTGGGATTGGGTCTAAAACGCAAGTTGAAGGTTTAGATGAAGCTAATAATTTTAGTACATCACAAAGTTCGGCTGCATTAAAGCAGTTTAAGCATATATTAGGTTCCACCATTTTTGAGGCTGCCTCATTAACTAAGGAGGAAGCAAGCATATTGGGAAGGTTCCCAATTATCTTATTCTTTATGGAGTCTATTTTATTTATAAAGAATTGCATGAAGTCGTCACTGCTTAGAGCTTGGGGAATGGTTGGCTCGATAGAGCTATGATCCTGTGTGAGTTTGGCAACTGTATTAAAAAGAAACCTAGGATTATTTTTATTCTCCTCGATTAAAGATGAATAATATGCTGTTCTAGCTGTGTGAAGGCTCTTTTTATATAGCAATAAACTATTTTTCCATATTAAAAAGGAATCATGTAAATGCGTGGAGCGCCATTTTCTCTCTAGTTTTCTAACATTCTGCTTTAGGGTACGTAGCTCTAAATTAAACCAGGGAGTTAATCTTCTATGGCTAGCCACCTTCCTTTTCAAGGGGGCAACTTTGTCTATTGCCCGACGCAGGGAGGAATTAACGCTATGAACTAAAATGTCAAGTTGTGAGGGGTCACGAGTTAAATCACTGTTTTCTGTTCTGCATTTATAAACTGAGGAAATTAAAGTTGGAAGAGCTTCTTTAAAATTTGCTACAGCGTTGTCTGATAACGTTCTGGTATAATGAAGTTTTCTTTCAGGTTTGATATGATCCATTAGAGTAAGTTTAAAAGTGATAAGGAAATGATCAGACAGGATAGGGTTATGTGGAAAGACTGTTATTTCTTCACAGTCAATGCCATAAGTCAGCACAAGATCTAAAGTGTGGTGACAAGAATGTGTTGGTCCCTGCACATTTTGAGTAAAGCCTATTGAGTCTAGGATAGTGTGAAAAGCTGTATTTAGACTATCACTTTCATTATCAACATGAATATTGAAGTCTCCGACTATAATGACTTTATCAGTGTTTAAAACTAAGTCAGATAGAAAATCTGAAATCTGATCTAAAAATTGAGAATAAGGTCCTGGTGGACGATATAAGACCACAAACAAAAGTGGCTTTACTGCTTTGTTATGTGTATGAGGAAAGCTAAAAACTAGATGCTCAAAGGAACTGTAACTATTATTTTTTTGGAGATTAATTAGTAAATCGGAATGAAAGATAGTTGCTACTCCACCTCCTCGACCAGTACTTCGAGGGACACTAAAGTTTAAGTAGCTAGGGGGAGTTGACTCATTTATTGTGACATGGTCCTCTTCCTGCAACCATGTCTCTGCAAGACAAAACAAATCAATATTATTTTCACAAATTAAGTAATTTACCAAGAGTGTTTTTGAGGGGAGAGATCTTATGTTTAGTAAACCACATTTAATTGATTTGTTTTTATGTTCAGTCCGAGTTTTATTTATCTTTATGATAACTGTTCTAAAAACCGGTCAAATACAGAAAATATTCGGTCAACATGACCCCTGCCCCCACCATACCTTTAAAGTAGCTGCTTTCAGAGCTCTTTGTAAAACTCCTCAGAGCAATAATTTGTACTGTAAATTGTAAAATGTGATTAAGAAGTTATCAGAAACGTCTTGATTACACTGAGCAAAGCCCACAGCTGATAATGTCAAAGCTACTGTGTATTTCACAAATCCTTGTGTTATGTTCCTATCTGCAAAAATCACAATCAAGAGTCTACATTAAAATGCATGTTATGCTTAAAAATATAAAGCAAATAATGGGGTAATGGTTGTTTTAAAAGATCAGTGTTGCCATGTGATTAAAGCATTGACCTTTACACTGAATGACTGATTATGTAAGAGCTCTTATAGCTGCTGTGCAGGCTTTCTGCCAGTCTTTCTCCTTCTGTGTAAAGAATCACTTTCATTCTATAGTTGTTGTTGTTTTTTTTTTGGTAATGAACAACTGAATTTGGTTTGTTTTGTTTTTCAGCTTGTCCATTTTAAATTACTTCTGCTGGTCTTATTTTTATCTGGACTTCCTGCTGGATTTCACAAGCTGATTGCAAAACATTTGAGCAAACAGATCGGCTGTTTATAAGATCTTCCAACCTTGATAAAAATGTTTTTTTTTAAAAAGAAGCAGTTTCACTCCAGATTTTGAAATCACAACAAAGCAAAAAGGTTGAATGCCGTAATAGCAAGTCCAAGTTTGATGAAAATGGATATGTAAAGAAAATTAATAGATTGTTTTTGTTCATATATCATGATATTAACATACAGTCAATAGTATTCTTTTGCGATTTTTGCCTTTTAGTCAATGTATTAAGGCTCCTTTCATCTAGACATAAACCCCCAAAGATTTCCTTTGCTCTTGCTTTTCCGTCACACTTAAACATTTAAGATCATTAAATTACGTCAAACATTATACAAAGACAAGCTGAGCAAATGTAATATGCTTTGGTGAAACTATTAATTCAGGGAGTGGCTTGTGTGCGCGGGCCCCATCTCCACAGCTTTGTGCCATGTGCGTGCACATTGATTGATAGCCGAACATGCGGAAACTCAAACTCTGTTTGGTAAAAAAAAAAAATTACTGGTCAGTCTGAATTGCATGTGGGAGGTAGGTGGGACTTAAGAAGAATAACAAATGTTGAGGAGCACCACCCATATGTCATAGTATGGAACTCAACCATCACTTGAAAGATTTAGAAAACTGGATGTAGAAGATTTAGAAAGTAAGAAAAAAGAAAGATTTAGAAATCTTTGATACACAAATAAATTCTCCGGACTGCAGCTTTAATGGTGTGCTTCAGAATATTGTGCTACTTGTCCTGTTTGCTTCAGTTTACGATGACAAAATTACAAAATCCATTGTCTAATCAGTTACATCAAAACAGCACCTGACCATCACACAAATATCAATTACCTTTGACAGTAAGTATTTCTGAAATGCTGTTAAGTTTTATGACAAGTGAATCTGGATGGAAGCTATGAAAGGTTCCACTTTTGTTTTATCATTCATGCATCGATTGTCTATATCGGCTGATCCTTGCAAAGGGGCTGACGGCTGTATCCAGCTTTCTTTGGGCAGGAGGCAAACCCAGGCATGGACAGGGAGGTCATGCAAACTTCATGCAGAAAGACCCCAGGCTGGTAATCTAACCCAGGACCTTATTGTTGCAAGGAAACAGTGCTACCAACAATGCCCCTGCGCAAGCTTTTCTGTCACATTACCAATTAATCCATTGACTATATCCATCCATAGGCCTTATCCTTTGCATGATCGTAGGGGGGCTGGCGCTTATTTCCAGAGTTCATCTGGTGCTACATGTTGGACAAGTCATCAGTGCATCATAGCGCAACATAGAGACGAACAGGACAAACAACCATGCATGTACACACTCACAGCTAAGGGCAATCTAGAGAGATCAATGAACCTAGCAGTCATGTTTTTGGAGTGTGCGAGTCAGACAGAGTACCCATAGGGAACCCATGCATGCACAGGAAGAACATGCTGAAAGACCCCAGGCCGGGATTTGAACCCAAGACCTTTTTTGCTGCACGGTTGCAGTTCTTCTAACCAAGCCACGGTGCAGTCCTTTTTCCAAACTGTTGGAGGGCATTGGTTTCTTCATTTATAGATTATAGATTCAATTAGGTTAAAATGTGGCCAGTTTTGAAAAATCTTAAACCAGGGGTATATAGTAAAAAAATACAAATAACGTTTCTTTTTTTTAATTCTTAAGTTTAACTTCCTTACATTGTTGTATGACGTAAAGTAAGTCATCTTTCAGAAGTTATATTTCCTCTAAGTTCCTACCCTGGCCTCTGAAGCAAAATAAATAATTAGCATGAGCCTATAGCATTGTCTGACAGATTTGTGCATTCACAAGATGGAGCAGTCAATAAACAAGAATGCACCTGCGTCCCCCAAGACGTGCCACAACGGGGTGATGTTCCTCAGTTAGCTTAAGAGTAAAAAGTAAATAGCTAAAAGAACATCCTTACCTCGGAAAACTCCATTGTAAAAAGAACGTCAGTGGTGCTTCAGTGCAACAATGTTCTTTCTGTTGACACCACATACCCCGCATATGCGTGGTATGAGGCATTGTTTTTAGTTTCTTCCAGAAGGGGAGACACTGCAGAGGATGGGAGCTATAGCTGTTTACATTATAACATCTCCTCCTCTTCTCCTTGATGACGTCACGCTACAGACCACACCTTTGATTGCGTTAAAGTACATCAAGAGAAGTATTGCCAAACTTCTTCGTAAATGTGCAAAGATAGAGTTATACCCCAAATGACTTGCCACTGTCACCGCAACGTAACTGCACCTTACAGTGAATCTAATGAAGCTTAAAATACAATCCAAACTTTCTTTTTTGTAAAAAGAGATAAGAATCATGTGTCATTTTCCTTTTCCTCAAAGTTAGTACCTTGTATTGTCACATTAATCTTTGAATAAGGTTAAGGCGTATGCATCTTTTTGTATAACACTTTAACTGTAGATTGCTAAATAGTTCTATTTTCATGTGACAGTGTTTTTCTCTCTCATGATCTCTCCTAAGTTTTACAAGGCAAATCCAAACTTCTGTCAGTTCAACTGAACTCAACTCAAGTCAGCAGAGAAAGAGAGAGAAAAAAAAGATTGATTGTGAATCCATACTCGTGTATCATAAACATGCTTGTCTGCACAAAATATGCAGTTCTTGCTTAAAAACACATAGATAAATTATTTGTGAAGTTAAGGTGCTGGTCAAAGAACATTGTTGAGTAAAGACGTGTGTCCGTTTAGGCTATTACAGAGAAAACATGTTCTCTCAGAACAAGAAGGAATCTGTTGCAGTATTACTACATAAGGCTGCACAATATCAGTATATGATTCAAATTGTGAATTCCCAACACGGAGAGTAGTGTACTACTCACTGAATAATTTATTTAGTAAGCAGCTTTAGTCTTAGGCAGAGTCATAGCTAAAACGAAATTACATTTTTGCGCATAGGGCTTATATATTAGGACATGATAAAACTGCTTATCTATAGCTTACAGAGCTGCCAATGTAGAAAAACATCAGAGAAGCAACTGTTGCTGCCCTTCAATTTGGGAATCTTCAGAAGATAATTTCCAAACACATTTGAACTCCATCTCTAGTTCTGCGGTGATAAAGATTAATCAAGTGAAGTGGCAAATTGTCATGATCTCTGATTGTCAAGTTTCCTGTTCACACTCCTTGTCACAGTAGCTATTTGTTTGTTGTCTTAACCTGTGTCAATCGATATTTAAAGACCTGCACTCATTTAGTTAGGTGTGAGATTGTCCACTGCCACAGCCTTCTAGCCTTGTAATCTAAATTTGACTGCTGCCCTTGCAGGATCCCTCTGGGTTTTTTTTAACTGCTTCTCATTTTAGCAAACCATGATTGTTACTGGCCCTGATTCAAGCTTGTAGGACTACAGATGCATTTGCTTGACCTCTTGAACACCCACTATGACATTGAAACAATTGCAGATCACAAATTACTGATCTTCTTAACCTGGACTGAGATCCCTGACACCCTGAAGGTTCAAGGTTCAGGTCAATGGTCCATCTGGTTTGCTCAAACCCTGTGGATTCCTGCCTCTGGGTGTGTCAGTATTCTTCCCATTTTGCTCACTGGGTTGAGTTTATCATGTCATATACAGTACCTGTCTCTGTATTCTGGGCATCCCTGCAAATTGTCAGCCTGTTCATTGCTCAAAGAATTGCAAAAAAAATAATTAAATGAATGAATGAATGAATAAATAAATAAATAAATAAATAAATAAATAAATAAATAATGCTTAGAATGACAAAGTTGCATCTGAATGAACAACAAGCTTTTTAGTGGTAGTTTGGGGATGATTTAGGCTTCTTTGAGAGTTACAGTAGCAGGTTATGTTGCATTCCTATCTAGGGTAAAATGTGACCACATCACTTCACTTTAGCCACTTGAAAACTGTGTATTTCTTTATTGTGTCCTAGTAGACAAAACCCCAAGAATTAAGAAACTGTTTCCTGTTTTTCTTAGGATAATGTGTTATTAAGAACAAAGTTAATTATCCATTATTTCTTCATTTTCTTTCTCTTTGGGCTTTTCCCTTTAGTGGTTGCCACAGCAAATTATCCGTCTCCATTTCCTATCCATTATTTATTGTTTAAAAAATATTCTTTACTTTGTTTTCAAATCTTAATCATTTAACCATGTCACAGTAACATGAAGCTTAAAATTTAGCCTTTAGAGATGTGTTTGAACTTATCATTGCATAACACTCAGGTAAAGACATGCAGCAAACAAACAAACAAACAAAAAGTTGCAAAAAGAACTAAATTAAGTAAAAAACTCTCTGAACTATGAAACATTGTGTGTAAATTATAAGGTGCAATGGAAGCAACAATTTAACACTTTTGTAAACGAGTGCACATTAATCACACTATAGTCCAAAATTCTAACAGCAAATCGATGCATGCATGGACCCCTGGATGTTTGCTGATAAAAGTTTCAAAGTTCATCTTCTTGCCCCAAAAAAAGTTTGGTAAATGTGTCTCTGTCTTCACTTTTGGCAGGGGAGGCGGAACAACAAGTAGCTAAGTCCTGTAACAGAGACAAACACAGTAAGTACAATATCTAGAATTATTTTTTTGTATTGATAAGTAATAAATACATTTGAAAATCCACAAGTAAGAAGTCATTACATTTCCTTAAAATAAGTATATTATATGGGTCACAAGTTACTTACTGTGTTTAGTGTACAAACAGCAATACAGATTAGGTCAATCCATAAAAAATTTACTGAACAACATTAATTGAGCAACTGACCCTAACATGAATATGAATTAAATCTAGAGTCATAATTTTTCTTCAGGTCAAAAGTATCTAGTTTTTGATAAGTTTATCTCTTCTCATCTAGACTGCAGGGACATGGTGTCTAAATCATGCTTTGATCACAAATATGTGATATAATTCAGACTGCAAGATCAAGCTGGAATGACTGAACTTTGATTTCTGCAACAAGAATTTTAAAATGTATTTTCTTAATTCAAAATCTTTGTGAGATAAATGTAATCCTTTTTTATTTGTGCAATTTTGCACTGGATCATTCAGTGGAATATTTTACGAAATCAATACTATTGTAATTTAACAGATGGTCATAGTTAATGACTCTTAGTGGTAAGAAGTATCTTTATCTTTTTTTAAATACATATTAGAAAATAGTGAACACAAAACATAACTTTAATGGCGATAACATGTGTTTTATTGCTGACAACACTTTAGATTGTTGTGGATAACTTGAAGTCATAACCCAAATAAAATTAGAAAAATTAGAGTAACTTCTGATATTCATCATAACAAAAATATCTCTCTGATTGAACTATAAAATTAGCTAGCAAAACTGATGTCTAAAAATGTATACAATAAATCCTTTCACAACCATTTCTCCGTTTTTGTACGTATTGCTTCGATCTACATTCTAAAACCTTTTGCCTTTGTCCCTCCAACAGGAGGTTGCAGTGGACTTTGAGCGTTCAAAGCACTATCTGTGCTTCACGGCCCTCTGACAGAGTCTAGGTGACGGTATAAAACAGCCAAAATCAGACAGAGACATCAGTCTCGACTGAGTACTCGCCAACCCAGGAGGAGAGAGCTCCAAAGAGCCCACCATGGGGGACTCTAAGCTCTGCCTTTTGCTGCTCCTCAGTATATCAGCCTTGGCTTGTGAGTACATTTCAACCTGTCTAAGATTACAAATGAACATATATGCTGATATTTAGGCAGCAAATATGATGGTTTTTTTTTGTTTTGTTTTTTTTTGTTTTTTACCTTGAATTACAACTCTTTTATTAGATTTTAAAAGTAGACGAATGCTAAAATAAAAGTATGTGATTTTTTTTAGCAGTGTGCCCTTTAGAAATAACATGTAATATACATTTATGATGGTACATTTAGTGAATTTTAACTCATTCAGATATTAATTTTCAAAATTATATATATATTTGTACTTTTTGTTTGGTCTCAGAAAAGCCTTACTTTAGCTGAAGTACAGAACCTTACACCAAACATGCAGCTAGCGTATCATAATGTTGTTAGTTTTTCCTGTATTAGTCTGTTTAAATAAAGCCACCTCCAGCAGAATTTGACTTTTTAATAAAAAATAAAATCATGTATTCAACCCGTTTCTGTCCTTTTGATTGAAGTAATCCATAATTAAATATCAAAAGGTTTAGTGCATCATCTTGTCATCATTGTGACATATGTGCATATGAGTGGTTGACGGACTCATACCAGAAGTATTCCAAACACAAATGAAAAACCATTAAATGGCTAACCAATTGCATCCCTTTATCTAATTGGCTGAATAAGTTTGCATAGCTTTACTGTTCTGTGTGAAACCTCAATTTTCTTGTTTTATCACCCAAATTTTCTTCAGAATTACTCTTATACCATAAAGCTCTAATAGATAATCAAAATAATATTCCTCTTTGAAGTCTGAGAATTAGATACTTAAGGCAACAGGAATTAGTTCAATGTTTAATATAAGTATAATATATAGATTACTTTATTTTATTAGGGATTTAGAGTGCATTATGTTTTAACAATATATGCACGTATTAGTTTTGATGCTTCTTATCATATTCTTTAGTTAACTGATTCCATGGTCTTGTTTTCAATAAATCTAATTAAAAGTAAAAGAAATGTACACATTTCTGCAAAATCTTTGGCAAACCTTAGCAAGTTGTAATTCATGCTTCAATTGAAAATAACAATATTTTAAAAGGGATTTTGAAATCTCGTAAGACTGAATATCAGTCATTTAAAAAGGCTCATAGTATTTATGGTAGATTAGAAGGGCTTTTAAAAGTTTCTTCTGGAAGCCACAAAAATTAAAAAATGCAGTTCTTCTGTTTATCTATGTTTTAACAAGTAATAGACTTTTCTTTTTTGAATTAATTTAACATTCAAACTGTTCAAAAAGTGAATTTGTCACTTTGGAAAAGCATAATAATTCATTATGAAATAAACATTAACTGCACTGGTAAAAATCCATTGTACATCTTCATTTTATTGCACCTCTGTCAATGTTACCAGAAAATGGGCTAACTATTCTGATTCCACATTAACAGTTGCCCAAGATGACGAAATTTCATCCTGTCCACGTAAGTTACTTCTCACTGTTTAATACTTTATTACTTTCAAACATTAATGATGCACAGTGGAGATGATGAAAATATTTATTTTTTCTTCAGTGGCCCAAAGGTACAAACCTCTGCACAAATATGAATATGAATATGAAGCTGAATCTTTGAATGCCATCAATGGGGGCTCACAGCTCAAGAATGGACCCAAGGCCTCCTGCAAGGTAAGACTAATAGATTCCACACCGTTTTGTACGTGTCCCATTTAGATCTTTTTTTTTTCCCTGTTCACTTTTGTTCAAGAAAGATTAAAGCTTTTGGTTTGTTGCACAGGTTGAGATCGAAGTGCCACAGACATGCCATTTCATCATGCACACCACAGGCTGCAGTCTGAGTGAGGTGGTGGATACGGACGCAGAGGGCAATCCTGTGTTCCTACCAGCTGCCAGCTCTGATAACTTTGCAGCTGAAATGAAGAGGTTAGATAATCCATGTAAATTATATGTGTAAAATAATAAAAAGTAAAAGAAAAATGCTTTATAGAGATCTGTTTATAACTAAAAGATTCACTGGTTTCCTTTTAGATATCCTCTGAAGTTTGTGGTTGTTGATGAGGATGATGTGAAGCTCTACCCTGAGGATGGCGAGACAACAACTATTCTGAACTTTAAGAGGGGTATTGTCTCCACTCTGGCTGTGCCCCGGCTGGAGGAAGACAAGGAGAGGAACATGGTAGTGTGATTAATTGAGAAAAAAGCTTTTCAGATTTACAGAACCATCTAAACTTAATGCCATCCTGTGAAAGATGTGCAATAAGCCTTGAAAGAGCCATTTTTCACTGTTTTAGCATAATTTTCTGGTGAAAATTTCTGAAAATCCAACATTTAAAGAGCAACAGTCACGCCAGTCTTACCCACACCCCCATTTCTTGTTTGGAAAATGGAGCAAAAGGAGGAGTTATCTGGCAGATCGAGTTATGTGGGTAGAGGATAGAAGGTTGGGCTTCAATACTTGCTTGCTATTCCAACTTCAACTCACTACATAGTTGTGACTTTATACATCACAGCTGCAGCTGACATCACACCTAATGTAACATATCACCAATTAGTGGTGGCACATTCAAAATTGAATGTAGTGCAGACTTTTAACCTGAAAACAGTGCCAAACCAACAGAGTTTGTCAGAAAATATATTTTTTTAATAAGATGCACATAAGATGCTCATAAGATGCTCATTTTGGGGTAGGGGAATACCTCTCACAGTCAATTGTTGAACAGAAAATCCTCTGTGCATTGCTTCCCTTGCACTCAATTCCTTTTAGAGATGTTTCCTCATATTCATGTTTGCATGCACAGACACAACTCCGCCAGTGTATGCTATGTGTATGATGCTTGTGAATTTGTTGAAATAAATATTAATCAAAGTCCAAGTATTTCACTTAGTTTAAAGGCTATTTATAAATCTTTATTTTATTTGGATAAAATATGCATATTTTCCATTTCCAAAAGCATACATTTTCTCTAATTTTCCATCCTTTTGTCAGCCCACCATCCATGGCAAATGCAGGACCTTCTTCAAGAACAATGCCAGAGAGGACATTGTCACTGACATCAGCCTGCACAGAGAACTGTCCAAATGTGACAAGTTTGTGCCCATAAGAGATCACAACAGCCCTCTGGCACTTATCACCGGTCTGGTAAGACTCTTAAAAGTAATGCGCTAAGAAGATCACTTAAAAAGTTATTTGCAGAAATAAATGCTAAAGAAAAAAAACACTTTATCAACGACAGATTAAAAATTATTAACTCTTTCTGTCCTTATATTATTGACAACAGCACTTATATTTGAGATTTAGCAATGCAGTTTATAAAATTTTGATGCTATGAGAATATAAAATGTACCTGTGTCTTTTTAATCGGTCTATGTTACTAACTTTGCTCTCTTCTATTTTATAGCACTATCCCTTAGCTCAGCTTGTCAGAAGCTCCCAAACATGTAACTATAAGTTTGATAATGAGAAAAAACACATGACCTTTGGCTCCTGCACTGAGGAACATCTTGTCATACCATTTTCCCACAAGTAAATCAAAATTTTTAATTGTTTTTCGGTAGATTACATATCCATTTTTACTTATATGTATCTGTTTTTTCCACAGGGGACGATATGGATTTACCAATGTTGGAAAGCAGGAGCTGACTCTGATTCAGGTTTCTCCTCACAATGACAGAGTATTTGAACATGGTAAGCCTTTGGTTAATCATCACTTTTTTTTTTTGGAAAACATTAAAACTCTGCAATTGGGTAATATAAATATTATTTTACAATATTTTGTACTTAAGTATATTTACTTAGATATTATTATATATAAATAGTTTATAGATTAATTATATAAGGCAAGGCAAGTCAATTTTATATGTATCCCACACTTTCAACAAGGTTATTCAAGGCAATTATGCAACGTGACTTGCTTTGCCTATAGGTGATTAAAAAGGGTGCTGTCCAAAATGTTCAATAGATATTACAGTTAAATGACATTATATGTAAGATTTGAATATGTTGTAATTATCTAAATGAATAATTCATAATCTTACCTACTAAGAGAAATAAATGTATAAGCCATAGTTAAGCACATGATCTGGCAATGGGTAGGAAATGCGAGTAGACTAGGAAATGGCCGTGTGTGGTTATCAAATAGTGGTACAGAGTGGCATATGGCCATTTGATAAAATTTCAGAATATGAAAACAAACACAGCACATCCAACTGAGAGACTCTGAAAGTAGTTTTTATATACATTTTCATATACATAGTCTTCCTAGAGGCATGTTTTTGAATCAGCAGTTCCTATAACCAAAATGTGACTTTTAAAATATGTGAGCTGTGTTTTCTATATATTCATGTAGTTGGCAGAATAGATTGCTTAACCTACATCCTGGTGTGAAATTTGTTTTCTGCTTACAGAATTGTTTCAAAAAGATACACAGGAATAAATGGACAACATCTCAAATGGTGTTTACCTTTATTAAGGAACTTAGACTTTCCAAATCAATGTAGCTCTATGTGGAAATATGACTGCAAAAACAAAAAAGTCAGAACATGTAAAGCACATCGGACCACTTTGGCAATGATTACACTAAAGGCTAAAGCGCATCAAATCGGACTTTTTCCCATATGTGACCCATGTATGATTTTGATGGTACAAATGCATTTCTTTTTATCCGAACCAAGTCGTTGGTACTAAATCAAATACACACTGATATTTTTGAAAGCCGCTTCAGTCTGAATGGTCATGTTGCATTAAATCCATTTTGTACATCGCTGACACAGGCAGAGCTGGCTAGTAACTAGTTACTTTTACTTACTTCTGCTTACTTGTGTAACTTTTTTGAACAAAACATATTTTTGTGAATAAGTAGAGTTAGGAATAGTTTTATGAGACCACATTTTTTATTTTTACTTGAGTAATACTGTAACTATATGTACTATCTCTAGTCTTACTTCTCTACAAATTGCTGGCTACTCTACCCACTTTACTGAATGAAGCTGAATGTTTGCTTAAACAAAAAATGAATGGGGCTAACACCTACAGTTTATGTTAAAGTGAGACCTCTTGTTTGTACACAACTTCATCATTTTAACGTTACTTCAGTAACCTTATACCGGGTGAGCTTTTTGTGCCATTGAGAAGTGCCTCCTCAAGTGGAGGTATACTACTTTGGTCTCTAACATGTATACAATATATATTGATTGATGGAAAAATGATTTGGAAAAATGATTCTTGTTGTCATATTTTTTATTTTACGATTATGTAATTTATTTTAGTGTTTAGTAATTTGCAGATAACTTTATATTCTTGTCCAATTACTTAATTATAAGTGTTACATGGTATATAATGATGAAAACGAGTGCTTAGTGCTTGACTAACCTTGTTACCAAATGCTGTTTTTATTCTAACTTAAGTGATTTTTTAAAAACTACTTTTTTACTTTCATTTGAGTAAAAATATGTTGAGGTAGAGCTAATGTTACTTGAGTACAGTTACTCTACCAAGCTCTGGACATGAGACAGACATGACTAATCTCCATGCGGGGAGGCAATGACAAAGGTATTCAAAGGTATTTCTTGACATTCTGAAATCCTGGATGAACTCTGTATAAGTAAAGCCATTTACACCACAACTCCACCACAGACTGGGGTTCTGATTCTGGGTACAGTGTACAGTATATGTCTGTACAGAGGTAGCAGCCACAGCTCCACAAAAAGTCATTGTCTTCTCTCTTTATTTTTGTCCAAATATGATGAATTCTGACATGAATTCATTATTTCACAAACTGCTGCACAAACATGAACATTTGTGTCCGCCACTTTTACTGTAGTAAACAGAGCAATTTTTTGTCACAGTGTGAATGACCACACACACAAAAAATCAATTTAAACCAAAAATCTGTAATGACTGTTAGAAAGATACTAATGAAAAATAACAAAATGTGAGAGTTCAATATTAAAAAAACAACTTCTTATTAAAGAAAAACACAAAGACTAGTGTTATATAATCAAAGAAATTCCTTCATTCCTTTCTTTTTACTTTTTGGAAAATATACTGTGGACTGAAATAACATTTTGGAGAGTGTGGGTCCAGTGTTACATCTGCATAAAATGTAGAACATGGCAAAAAAACAACCAAAAAAACAAAATCTAGCTAAAACAAATTGCACATTTTAGAATGGCTGTGTCAAATTGTGTGAGAATTTTCTTTTCATATTGACCCGAAAGGGTCTGGATACGTTTTTTTTTACCTTTAACAAACAAAATCATTATTTGAAATAAAAGGTCTTTGTATTAATTGAAGTCATATTTTTGTCATGTTGATATTAGTCTGATGATGTGAAAGATTGTAAATTAAGAAAAAAAATAGAGAAATATTTACAAAGTGAAATACTTTTCCTCCATTTTACATTTTTGTTTTTTATAATTCAGTTTTGTGGGGGTTTTTTTAGATGTTATTTAATACTGTATAAAAGCTCATTTGAAACTGCTTTGTGGTTTTCAGCTTTAAAACGTTAACACAGATCTCATATTGTTTGTATGTCAAGATAATGGTGTCAAGGACCTCAACATGGAGGTTGTTGATGACAAAAGCGCGATTCAGGATAAAGACTCAGCTGTGAATCTCATGAGAGAACTGCTCAATTTGCCTGAGAGTGAAGGAGAGAGGAGGGCCCACCTCTTCCACAAACTCATCTCCATGGTCCGTGGAATGCAGACTGAGACCTTGAGCGCTGCCCTTCCCGAGGCTGTTGCCTTATCCCGCTTCCTGACCTACCAGGTTCTGACCCAGTGTGGAACCCCAGAGTGTAGCAGTGCAATTATGGAGATTCTCAGAACTTTTGACACCAACGATCTCGAGGTTGATGCGGCAGTTTTTGCTTTGGGATTCATGTCCAACCCCTCTGGGCTCCTGATCAATGACTTGCTCAAGATGGCCAAATACAAACCTAGTAAGCCCATCATGTATGCTCTGAGCAATGTCGTCAAGAGGTTGGCAACCATTTCTGTTATCTGAACAAAAATGATTAGAAACATAATTAATATACCATATTTAAAATACTACTAATCTGTATTTATTTTTTGTGTTCTCTATAGATTTTACAAAGGTGAAAAAAAAATGATTCCTGAGATTCACTCTGTTGCTGAGTTCATGGCTTCCCAGTTGGGTGACTGTACTGGGGCAGAGGACCACACTTTCTTGACACTCAGGGTAAGTATCACAGCTGCAAGCACAAAATTAATATAACAGGGGTGTAATGGTATGCTAACATTGTAGTTGGTTTGGTTCAGTGTCTTGAAGGCCCCGGTTCAGTTTATTTCGGTACTAAAAAAATACTTACAAAATCTTTATTTTGAAAAGCTGCCAAGAAACAATAGATTTCTTGCATAAAACGAATAAAAGCAACCCATTTGGGTGATATCTTAAATAAATTGCACTCTTTATAATGATGCTGCTTCAGCTTGAATATCAACAAGCTAACTATTCAAGTTTAAAGTTTTTGGCTAAAAAGATTAACCTTTTGCCAGATCCAAACTACTTGACAGATGTTGTTTAAATGCTGACATTTGCAGTAGTTGCACAAGGCTGCTTTTCTTCTTAGTAGAAGTGATATTAACTAAGTCAGGACACAGAGTCATGGTGAGGCGTCTTTCCATTATTATGGCCGGGCCGCAGAGAACGTTCATGTTTTTAAGAGCAGGCTCAAGACTCACCTTTTTAGCTTAGCCTTTAACTAATTATTATTTATTGATATATATTTTTAACCGCTCAGCATGTTTTACCTGATTTAATTTTTAGTTTAGCTTTTAACTGTTTATTTATTAATCTGCTTTGCATTTTTATTATTTGTTTTACACTTATTGTTTTATACTTTATATACTTTATATTTTATAAACTTTATATTTTAACGTATTTTAATCTTTCTTGCCAGTGTTTCCTCTCTGGGGGCCCCCTGCATCGGGGGCGGTGGTCGGCTGTGGCTGCCTGGGTGCCCCCCAGGTAGCGCTTGGGTGGAGGTGGGGGTACCAGCCCTCCCTCCTCTGGGCGCCCTGGGTCGGAGCCTTGGCTGCTGCTGTTGATCTGCTACTGCTGATGCAGATGGCTCCTATGATGGCATTTCCTGGCTCATCTGTACTCAGCCCGCTTTTTGTAGCTTCTAAGTGTGTGTGTGTGTGTGAGTATGGCTGATGGGTTGGGTTGGGAGGGGGTTGTATTTGCATTGATGATTTTATTTTTGAAGGGGGGGTTGTGGGGTTATTTTAAATCTGTAAAGCACTTTGAGTAACTTTGTTTGTTTGAAAAGCGCTTTATAAATAAAGTTTGATTGATTGATTGATTGATTGATTAACATTTGCATGGTGCCATTTGAAGTGTGTAACATGTTCGATGTGTTGCCTGCCACATACCTGATCTCCGTGGAACAATGTAGGCGTACAACTTTGGATTCATCCACTTGTCTATCCCAGTTATGAATTTTAACATCAGAGCTAAAGTGTTCCCAAACAGGAGACTGTAGTGAGATGGGAGGGTCTTCAAGCTCTGGCTACTCTTTCTCTGTTGCCATGATGCTGCTTGTGTATTTACTTTAATGTGCTCGTGCAGCTCCAATGTGGGTCATTCAATACAGCGTCCATTTATATTATTTCATGGAAAAAAACCACCAAAACAGTACGCAAGTGGACTGATCCGAACAGGCCGAAACCAAACAGTTCAAGACATCCCCCTGATCTGTTACACCCATAAAACAGGAGTCCAGAATTTAGACTAAGTAACATATAACAAGGGAAAGAAGTACTCGACATATATTTTTTCTCAATATAATATTTCTAATGAAATTTACACTGGATGTCAGTAATGTGGTAATCCACACATAGGCCCACAAACACATTTACACAAAATGTTCCATTGTTGCTTCTGCAACTCTAGAATGTTTGGCAGTACAGTATCAAATGCCCCCACATCGTGATGGTCCTACTTTCAAAATTCTTTAATTTGGTCTTTGGGTCATCAAAATAACTGATATTTTAATGTAAGATGTATTCATTTGCATCAAAATCACTACCAACTGACCTATTCAACATATTTTTGTGTCATATCCATGTTTGTTATTTAACACAATTCATTTTAGTGTAAAATGATCCTTTATTTGTCCCTCAGCAAATAAATTATATTTTTTCAACAGCAAATTGACTGCTTGATGGAAGCACACAGTGGCACACTCAAGAAAAGCAATTATAATGAAATAAAATAAATTCTACAACTAAATCAAAGTTGCATACTTTCATAGTGGATATTACATTTTATTTTATTAAGCGTTATCTTTTCTACTGTTTTGTCAACCAGGGAAGTGATATTTTTATATTATTCCTTTTTCTTTTGTTTGTTTAATTAGGGCTGAAGTTTTTAATTTGTCATTGTTTTATCCCTTATTAAGAAGGTTATATTTTAATTAATCTTTTTTTGGGGTGTTTCCTAGGAAGAAGTGTCTTCAACATTGAAGGTGGGGTCTACCTGTGTTAAAACAGGAAAACAAATATCATGCCATGTAGTTCTATTGCCCAATAGTAAAGAGTGTAATCTTTCCTTTATCATACTGCACACTTAGACACGTGTGACACCCAAACAGAAAATCAACACTGTTGGTACCAGCTAAGAGCTATATCAGCTGGCGAACTGTACAGATAAATGCTAGCGGAAACACTCCCAATCTGTGGGAAAGGTGAACCAGAGGATATATGTGATCTTGATTCCCTTATTCAGGTATTTTTGCCTGTCTGAGAACCATTGTAACTTCTCTGCTAATCTTTATTAAATTAGATGAACTTTAATTTTCTTGTAATGTCCTAAATCAGTGATTCTCTGTTGCTGGGATTAAGAGAATGGCATTGAATTTGCGTTTAGGTGATTGGAAATATGGCTCCAACCGTGATTCCTATTAGTCCTGCACTGCGGACTGCTGTGATCCAGTGTGTGAAGGAGCCTGCAGCCTCCCAGAAAGTGCAGCAGGCTGCTATTCAAGTGTTCAGGCAGACTCCAGTCCCAGATGAGGTAGGCAAAGCAACTCTATCTAGCTGCTTGATTTTGTTTGTCAGTATTTTTTTGCTTATCAAATTTTTTGGTTTCTGTCAATTGCAGATGAGAGACGTATTTATGCAGGTACTTTTGGACAACAGCAAGCCCGTCCAAGAACGCGTTGCTGCATATCTGATTATTATGAAGGACCCAGAGCTGAGTGAGCTCAAACAGCTGACCAATGCTATGTCCAGTGAGGCTAACCAACAATTCAAAAGCTTTGTAATCTCTCACATCACCAACATTCTGTCCTCGACTGAGCCAGAAACCGAAGAGTAAGAAAGGAGCATTCTCACTGAACAAAGCGCATATTTATTGATATTCTCTGTAATCGTGTGTGTTTTGTTTCCACAGACTGAGACAGAAGATTCAGGATGCCATGCAAGGTAACGAAATCGGACCAACTTTGGACCCAATCAGGTTTTCGCGCAACTATAAAATTGGATCAGTGCAGGGCAACATGATTTTTGAAGATGTCAGCTACTTGCCCAAAGAGGTTATGCTTGAAATGACTCTGAGGGCTTTTGGCTTTGAGATTGACATGATGGAGGTAAATATTTTAAGCTATTTAACATCTATTGTGCCCTGAGGATTTTTTCACGGCTAAGACAGTGTTTCTTTGTGGAAAAATCATAATTTTTGCAGATTGGTATGGCAGGTGAAGGTTTTGAACCAACAATCGAGGCTCTGTTTGGAGATAGCGGTTTTTTCCCTGACACTGCTCTGAAGACAATGTACTTTGTCTCTAAAAACATGCCACAAGAGGTCAATGAGATCCTGGAGAATATCATTCCTGCACTGAAAAGAAACAGGATGAAGAGAGAGGTATTTCGAGCAACTTTCTATATTCATGTTCAGAAAATGTGAAATATTTAAATGCCTGCTAATGATGTTTCTCATATGGAAAGTGGTCTTTGAAAATTTTGCACTTTTGCATTTAGACCACAAAAAACCTGATAAAGGAGGTTGGACAAAACGTTGAGAAGCTGTTCAATGAGCTGAAGGCTGCAGAATCTCCAGAAGCAATGGTTTATCTGAAACTCATGGGTAATGAGCTAGGCTATCTCAGGACGAATGACATTGAGGAGATGACCTATGCTGCCGGCATGATGATTGACAAGATGCTCAAGATGTTTCCCCATGAAGCAAGTTGAAAAAAACATCTCACCTAATAAATTTAAGTTGAAAAGTAATTTTTGTTAGAAATCCCTAATTAATTTGTTGAATTTCCTTTGTGGGTTTTTTGGCACAGATACTGAGGTCTCTGATGACTAACCCTGACACCACAATCTTTGCCCATTACGTCTTCATGGACAATGAATTCTTCCTTCCAACTCTTACTGGAGTGCCTCTAAGGATTTCACTGGCTGGTACTTTCACCCCTGGTTTCAAAGGTGGACTTCAGATTGCTCGTGACATGGTGATTATCTATGACAGTGGTTACAGACAACTTATAACTTTTTCACAGAATCAGTACAAGTGTTGTTGCATCAATCTTTTTAAAATTTTATTTACAGAGCACTGTGACCTTCATGCCCTCCGGTGGCATTGAGTTTGTTACTCGTTTTGGATCCCACTTCCCTAAATATGTCAATTCTGGACTAGAGATGCACACTGACATGTTCCACGAGAGTGGGATCAGAGCAAAGCTCTCATTGAGACGTGACCATGCTAAGCTGACTATCCCGGCCCCAACAAACCCTATCAAGTTAATCAAAATAACGTAAGTTACAAAAATTTTCAAACTGTTTTTATTAAAAGTAAAACTTTCAGATAATTGTTACAAGAGAATATATTGATTCATTTTCACAACGTTTGCAATTCAGAAACTCACTTGTGGCAGTAACTGGATCAGAGCTGAAAATGATTCCTCCATTGGTGAAGGACAAAGTTGCTGTGAATAAGTGCACACCTGCCTTTGCAGGAATAAAATACTGCTCTACTCTGCATTACACCAGTGCATTCTCTCATGAAACTGCCCCCTATTTCCCCCTGACCGGTAACAGCAAGTAAGTCCGACATTCTTGACTACCAATTAGTATTGCCAGAAATATCATCTGATCAGCTGACAGGTTATGCTAACTGAACAACACAGATTTGCTTTGGAGCTCCATCCTACCGGAGAGATTACAGAGTACACAGCCACTGTAGCATACGAGCTCCTCAAGGAAGGAGATAAGGGCCAGCAGAAGACTGATGTTGTGAAGTTTACATTGAGAGCTGAAGGTAGGGATTAGTATGAGTGTTGATTTAGTAGGATAAATCCTGAATAATTAAAAGTCGGTCTTTGCATGATCAATAACAGGAGCAGAGCCAACTGAAGCACAACTAGTGATGAAATACAACAGAGGACAGAATATCATCTCAGCAGATGTTCAGATCCCTGACTTTGATTTGGAGGCTGGACTCAGACTTGGTGTTGTTGATGGAAAAACCAAAGGCAAAGGAATGTATTCCCTCTCTCTTGACTTTATCAACAAGAACATCCCCGAGCTCTCCCTAATTGGACGTGCTAGGTAAGAAATAAAAAATGAATGCATAAAACAACCGCAATGTGACCCCAATGGTATCCTAGATTGACTGGGTGATACATGTTTTAGTTTGAAGGAGATGAAGGAAGGCATGTTGCAAGTCCAGCTCCTGGTACCCTCAATCAGTGCTGAATCCACTGTCACTGCTAGCCTGAAACACGATGATCAACTGGAACTGGAGTTTGAGAGTGAATTTGAGGTCATGGATGCAACCTCTGAGCAGAAAATCGAAATTAAATATGGTAAACCTATTTAACTGTCATTTTTTTTTTAAATAAAGTTATCATTGGTAACAAGCTAAAAAATAAGTTTGTCTTGAAAAACTAATTTTACTTTGCTAGTTGTCTGTTTGGAAATATATTAATTCCAACTAGTTTGTGCCAGAAAGCACCAAAAAATTGATTCATTGAAGTAGATGTCAAAATCTTTTTAAAGAGAACTAGCTTTTCCTAACGTTTTTTTCTACAACTGAGTCAGTTATGGGTGGTTGTTAATCTTTTAAGGGCATAATGAAGGTACGGTATTATGTTTTCAGATGGCAGCAAGATTGAACTGGAGTTCAAGTCTGATGTGAACACTAAAACCACCTCCCTGGCAAATGGTGACATCATTCAGAAATATGGGAATGAGATTCTTGACATGCAAGTAACACAGACTGATATGAAAGTTCGTCATGTATTTAGAAAGTTTGTGGAGGTATATGTTCTTCAATATTCAGAATTTATCTATCAGAAATGTTGACATGGGAGAAAAAACACCATGCCTCTCTGATTTCTTTAGGCGGCAAACAACTACATGGAAAAGTATGGTCCTGAAATGCTCCCTTACATGCAAAACTTTAGACTGCCTGATATACCAGATATTTCCATGCCAGAGAAGCTCTTCCTAAATACGTAAGATGAGCAAATTAAAGCTAATTTTACCAGTAGATTTTTAAAGTGATAGTCTGGATCTCTAAGTGAATTACAAATTTTAAGAATTGTACTAAATTGACCTCCTGGCCTTAAATGTTGATATAAAATAAGTCATTTTATAAATTATAACATTACAGGTAAGTCCTGCCTTCCCGTATCTCAGCTATGGCTGAAAAGCCACGGTGCCATCCACTTTAACCAATCAAGTGATGCCAAGGGCTGTCAATCATCACTAACGCTGTGTGCTCGTGCTCGTAACTACGCGCATGCTCAGTTTTTTGTTTACAAGGAGTCTCCGAATCAAGCCTCCGCCAATATTTTCAAACCAAAAAAGCATCCTCACCTCCGATAACTCCATTGTTGACACTCTGGTTGTTTTCTCTCTCTCATCCGCACGTCTTGGCCCATTGACCTGGCGCGTGCACGGAAAAGTAGGCGCGGCTTCAAGACCAATCAGAAAGGAAGGGAGCTTTTTTTTTGTGGTTTTTTTTTCAAATCATGCCCCTCTCTCTCTTTTTTCTTACAAAGTCCAGACTATCACTTGAAACAAAAAGCCTAAAAGCATTTATGTGTGATTTACTTTTATTTTTTTCAACAGTAATGCAAAGGCTGTGTACTACTTCAACAACGATCACTTCTCTTTTGAAATCCCACTGCCATTTGGAGGAAAGACAACAGCAGAGCTAAACTTTCCACCAGCCCTAGCCACTCCTAGCCTGTCCATACCCCAGTTTGGACTGGAAATTGTCTCCAGAGACATCCTCATGCCTGATCTTGTTGTTCCAGAGAGTTTTACTGTGTCTGTTCCTCTCTTTGGCAAGGTTGAACTTTCAACTTCTATAAACAGCAACCTCTATGGTGTGGAGGCATCACTAGCAGCTGGAAAAGATGTTGTAGAACCACCAAGCTATTCTGCAAGATTTGATGCGAAAGGAACTTCCCCAATTGACATCCTCTCTGTAGCAGTTGAAGGTATTTTAGAATTATTGCAAAAAGATAGAAAATATGCGTTGGTCTCTTGTGTCAATGAAACATAGCTTTTATGTCAACTCATGGAAACGTATGTGATCAAATGCAACCATGAAATCATTTGGCTTGCTATTCCTCAGGTATGCTTTACTCTCTTCCTGTACATTTAGGTTCTGGGATGGTGTCCATGACCGAATCCATCAAGGCTCATTTGAGAAGCTCTTTCACCCACAAATTCTTTGAAGCTAGTTTCAGTATGGAAGAAGATGGGGTAATCACAGACAAAATCTCTTTGAAATCAAACAGCAAAATGGAAGCCATGAGTACGTTTGGTCTAAACGCAAAACTACAGCACACTAGTTTGACTGAAGTCAATACTAAAGAAATGGTCGTCGACAGCAACTTTGAGGGTTCATTCAAAGCTGGACCGATCTATTGCACAACCACTTCAGTTCAAGCAATTTCTCTGATCCTGCTAAGGCCAGAAGCGAAGATTGATTCCAAAATCCAGCTTGATTCAACTTTTTTTAAAGCCGAGAATCAAATTGCAGCATCATTTGGCAATGGTGAATTTGTTGTTAATTCAAACACAAAAGCCTTGGAAGACATGTTCACACATGTCGCAGAACTTTCTTTCAAAGACAATCAGCTGGTAATGAAATGGGAAGCAGGTGCTCATGCACTTGGTCTGAAGATTCACAACCAGGCTGAAGCCTCTGTTGGTGCTGGTAAAGCCATCATAAGAATAGAGACAAACGGGGACCACTCTGACAATCGTATTTACTCTCTACTTATGTCTACGTTTAATGACGACGGTCTGGTAGTAACCTGTAATGCCAACATAAAAGTTTTTGAGAATGAAGCTACACATGAGGCCATACTTATAATGAATAAGAATGGTTTAAGCACAAAAGGAACAACTACTCTCCAAAGCCCACTCTCTTTGGAAAACACCTTCATTTCTGAAATTGATGCTACAAGAGCAACTCTATCCATTACCAATAAAGCTGCAATTCATGATATTAAAGTGGATAATGCTAACACGTTGACAATCACTCTTTCTAGTCTGGACTTCAACTCAAAGGCTGAAGCTGGTGCAAGTAAATACACCTCTTACAATCATGATATCACTTTTGGCCTGAAGGATCGAACTGCCTCTGCAAAAATTATCAACCAGCTGAAACTTTTGGAAGCTAGTTTTGATAATGATGCACAGTTACAGGCAGAGCTTTACAAGATCGATCTGACTGGAAACCTAAAGGCTCTATATGGAGCAGAAGAAATAAAGCACACATACCAGATCAACTATGCAGATCTAAGTGCAAATGCAAAATGCAGCACCACTGGAAAACTCTTTGGCACTCAACTGAGCCACAATACTGAGCTTGAAATTTTTGGCATGGCTGCAAGGTTTAGCAATGATGCCCGCTTTAACTCAATGCCCATTCGCTTTGACCACACCATGCGTTGTAATTTTGTTCCTTTTGATTTCAACCTTGATGCTATGTTCAATGGTGATGGAGATATCACCGCCTATGGAAAGCACAGTGCCCAGCTTTATAGTAAGTTCCTTCTCAGAGCACAACCTCTTGCTTTTGCCAGCTCCCATGAATGCAGAGCATCAGTGTACCAGAAACTCGATAATGGCCTTTCGTTTGAGACCACATATTATAATAATATAGCTACTATTCTTTCACCCCACGAGCAAAAGACACATTGTACAATGAAATCTAAATTCAATGAGCATGAATTTATTCAAGGCATGGAGATTTACAACACTGAGGAGAGGGTTGGAATTGAAGCCCGTGGCACCATCCTTACCAACATCATTAACACAGCCTCCACAGAGAACCAAGATTTCACTATCTCTGGCTTCCTCAAGTATGACAAGAGCACCGAAAGTCATATTATCCACCTCCCTCTGATTGAAAGCCTGCCTGTCTTCATGGAAAGGATCAAAGAATTTGCTGTCATTGTTGCAGAATCTCTTCTAAATTTCATCAACAACAACAATGTACAGGCAAAGCTTGAGTCACTTCCCCAGCAAATAAGTGAACTTATCACCCAAATTAATATAAAAGACCGGGTAAAACATTTGAAAAAGAATTTCAATTATTACAGCCAAACTTTTGCTATCACCACAGATGATTTGGATGAAGTTTTGCGAAGTATGGGCGATGTCATTGAAAAATGTCTGACCAACATTACACATTTCCTCCAAAACTCTGTTAACTTTGGTGTATACCAAAGCGTTTGTCAGGGGATAGAATATGTTCTGGAAGCAATGAACGAACTCAAACTTACTGTTGTTAATGTGATTGAAACCCTAAAAAAATTTATCCAAGAGGTTAACATAGAAAAACTTAAGGGAAGCAGTATTGAATTCCTGTATGATGTTGAGGCCCAATATGAGATCAAAGCTAAATTACAGACTGTCTTGACTAAATTGAAAGACACAGTTTATAGATTTGACTTCTCAGACCTAATCATTTCATTTGAGGACGTCCAAAATATAATTAGTTTCTGGTTTGAAAGTATGCCAATACACATACTTCGTAATATATTGAGGGATGTTAGTCAAAAGAGTCATGACTTTGACCTTGTTGGCAAAATTAACCATTTTTTGGCTAAGATAAAGGACTTGGTTGTACTTCTTGAGGTTGACCAAAAGGCTAAGGCCGTCTTGGAAAAAGCAGCAGACTTTATTAAACAGCTCGAAATTCCGAAAACCATTCAGGTTGCGGTAAAATTTGTGCAGGATCTTCACATTCCCAGGATATTTTTTCTTTTAGAATATACTACTGAAATTTTAAAAAGAACTGAGGTTAAAGAAATCATAGAATTTTTGGACATGTGTATTGAAACTGTGCTCCAAAAGTTAAAGTCAATCAACTACAATGACTTTGTAGACATCACTAATGAAATTATTGAAGACTACATAATTTATACAAATGAGGTTATCAGGCCTTTCAAAGTTTCTGAGAAACTTGAGGCGGCACGAGAATTTGCGAATTTTGCCATGTCATCTATTCGAGACTTTATGGAGCATCTGAGAGAAATAAAAGTTGCAAAAATTATTAATTCTGCAACAGATATTTATGAACATGTAGTTTGTGATTCCTTTAAGGCATTTGCTGAATACATAAAAGAGAAAATCAGAAAGCTGGATATCGAACAAGGCCTTTCAGAAGCTTTGAACTTGGTGAAGTTCTTCTATGGAAGCATGATAGAAACTGTTATGCACCTAATAACTAGTGTTCTTATAGACATAAAGGACATGTTACCTGATGTAAAGATTATTAGTGAGATTTTGCAGCTCATTGAGGGTATTAAAAATCAGTTGATACATGGTGAAATCATGCCATCCTTCACCGTTCCTCTCACAGATCTTGTTGTGCCATCCATAAAGCTGCAGCTGGATGAATTGATAAAGATTCCAGCAGAAATTGACATACCTGAGTTTACTATCTTGGGCACGTACACTGTTAAAGCTTTCACTATGTCATTTGATGATATAAAGCAGAAGATAATTGAATTAATTGATTTCATTGTGAAATTTAAAATCATAATGCCAGATCCGGATGCTTTTTTTGGAGACCTGATCTTAAATTACCTCCCAATCTTGCCTGAAATCACCCTACCAGAAATCCCACCTTTTGAAGTCACATTCCCTCGCATCCCAAAAATAGATGCTGAACAGTTTGCTAAAGCTTTGGAGATTCCAGAAATCAAGCTGCCAACAATTCCAAATGAGTTCATGCTTCCATGCTTTGGTAAACTTTATGGCGAGATAAGATTCCAGTCTCCGATCTACACCATCAAGACAACTGCTGATTTCCAGAATGCCACTGAGAACAAAATGACACCTTTATTCATTGGAACCTTTAACTCTCAGGGGACATCTCCTACTTTGGAAATTCTTAACTACAAGCTTGACACCAGCGCTCGCATCGCGGTTCCAAAGATGAAACGTGTTGTTCTTGCAGAAGCTTTAACATTCAAACACACTGCTCTAGGACTTGAACATGCAGCATCTGTGTCTCTTTATGGTCTCTCAGCTCAAGCTCAGGCACAGGCCCAAGCAAAAACCACAGTTAAGTTTGTTACTTCACCTTATTCAGCCAATTTGACCAACACAGCCTTTATTGGGTTAGCAAGAGAAATAACCTCAACTGTTGATACAACGTACTCTCATGTTGTAAATATCCCATTTTCTGATATTTCAAGTGAGGTCACTGTAAGCCAAAAGTCAAATTTGCAGCAAAACGGTTTAACTTTGACTATCAGAGTAGATAATGCAGGTAAAGGGAAATTTAATAATCATGACTGCAGTCACAACAGCAAGTTTGATCTGTCTCTTGATCCTAAGATTGTCAGCGTATCATTCACTGGTGACACAGAGTCTGAAATCCTAAAAATGAAACAGCTCATTACAGCTGAATATAACACTTTTAGTTATGTTAAGTTTAGTGTTCGAAATGAGGCAGATGCGCCATTCATCAAGAATAGTCTTATTTTGGCATCTGGAATTGCCAACCTTTATGATATGAAGATTGAGGTGAAAGCTAACCATGCCACTGAACTGTATGGTGCAGATAGTGGAATGATCTCTAATGCAGTCAACTTCATAGCCCGTCCTCTTGAAATTTTCTTTGAAATCCAAAACAAAGCCAATGCCAAGATCAACATTTTCAAATCTTTGAAGACAGAGCTGCAGAATGATTATTTAATTAGCTTAAGACCTGACTCCCAAAAGGTGAACACAGCCTTCGTTGCTCGTCTTAATCAATACAAAATGTTTTATAACTTCACTGTGGACAATACCAAAAATCAAGCTGGGGTCTATGTTGAAGTGGAAGGTCATGCTGATCTGTCCTTCATGGAATACCCAATTAGCATTCCTGAGATTGACCTACCCTTCGTTAACTTCCATTCTCCACCTGTCAATGATTTGAACTTCTTTGAAAAGACTGGGCTGAAAAATATTTTTTCAACTACTGACCAGACTGTTAACTTGAATACTAAGATCCTTTACATGAAAAGCGCCTCTGCCCCACTTATTGATGTGATGGGTCTTATTCAGATCCCTTCGATGGGTATATTGAATACAGAGTTGTCTTTGAAGTCGTCAATTATAAACCTCAATGCTGAGAGTTTGCTTTTTGCTGAAGATGATCTTGTCTTCCGCCTAGGAGCTACCACTACATCTGTGTTTGAAGGTCTGAACGCAAAACTTAAAGGAACCACCAGTGTAACCACCAAGAGGGGAATTAAGATAGCCAATTCCCTCTCAATTGAAAATCATCACATCAAAGGCTCACATGTCAGTACCTACAGCATGAACACCGTCTCTGTAGCTACATCCTCAAATATTGCCCTACCTATAATGAACCTGGAAGCAAGCCAAAATCTGGTTGCAAATACAAAGTCCAAGCCAAATGTCCTGTCTACTCTGAAGCTAAAAGGTGATTTCAACATTCCCATTATAAACGCTGTTGGAAAGCTTGAGGCACAGAACAGTATGAAAGTGGAAAGAGATTTTGAGCATCTTTCGGTGGAGTCATCCTTCAAATCAAGCATGGACAGCACGGTGTTGGAAAACTATCTAGTTTTAGGAGTTCTGGACAATGAGGCCAATGTGTACCTAAATACAAACACTACCCGCTCAACTTGCAAGTTAGTTGCTGATGCCAAGCTTAATCATGGCACCACTAAAGTCATGGGTATAGATGTAAACCATGTGCTGGCTGCTGAAGCTTCAATGGATCGTGTTTTTGCAGAGCTTACTCATTCAAGCAACAACGAGGCAAACTTGTCCAGTTTCAACACTAAGGGAACGCACAATGTCCAAGCAATTGCTGACTTTACACCATCTTCATCGAAAGTTAATGTTTTGATTGATTCAACTCAGCCAAGCAGCCTGGGTATCTTTTCTTACTTTGAAAAGATTGTTGCTGAAATAAATCCATCCGTGCAGAAGATCTCTTTAAATGGCAATTTTGTTAACCCCATGTACATCACCACCATCGTAGCTGAAGTGGAGGGCAGCATTCCTGTCCTCAAGATCACATTTAAGTCCTCCACCACATCTGCTATTGAGGTTTTGGAATATAACATAGAAGGTGAGTTAGTATTTTTTAAAATATTTCCATTACTATTTCATATTTAAAGTACTGCTAAGATCAAAGTAAATATTTCAATTTATTCGCCAAGGTTCCATGAATGTAACCTCTGAGAATGACCTCCTAAACATGGCCAGCAAGCTCGTCCTGACTCACTCTGACCTGACCATGGATGTCAATCATGTCATTGTTCAAGCTTTGAGGTAATATTTTACATTTAGACATATTTTAAACTATCGCTAATTATATTTTAAAAATATATTTGATAAATATGAAACTGCTTACTCTCCTTGTTTAGGAAGAAACGGCAAGCAGATGAAAGGTAAATATTCTCTTTGTTTGTGGCTGTTCATACTGGAATTTGAAATTGCTTTATAAGTAATTTTTTTGTTTCTTTGTTTTTTTCTGTCAGTGCCCTCCAACATAGTCTGAATCTTGACATCACTAGTCCTATTTTCACCAATATGAACCTGCGCTATACTGCACACAGAGATGCTATTAGTGCCTCTGTTTCTTCTCCATCTGTTGGTTTCCTTGGCCTCCAGCTCAATTGCGGAGACCTATCCCAAATGAGTGCTAAATTATATGGCCGTTATCCTGTAAGTGTTTTTGTTCCTCATATTATCAAGCAACTTTCTAATCTTGAGTTTGAAATATACCATAATTAACATTCCTTTTCTCTATTCAGACGTCCCCACGAACTGATGTTGACATCTTGCTGGTCAGATTCTCTGAGACAAACATGCAGATTACATACAACATGAAGGCATCTGAGGACCTGATTTCTGAGCTCAAGACAAAACTCCCCTCAATGATGTCTTCTGTTAAAAAAAATTCTGACAAATACCAAATCAAAATCAAAACCAGCATGGAGATGCTGCAACAAGCTGCTATTAACCATGTTAATGAAGCTTATAATGTTGCAATCAACTACGACGTTCAAATGAGCCCAATATCCATTTTCTTTAGGAACACTATAGTTCAGTATCAGAGAAATATTGAGAACTTCCTGAATGCTGTCATCAAGGTCTTGAGAGAGACGCACTTCAAACTGCCTGGTTCTGATGAGCTCATCACTCTTCCCAAACTCCTAAAGAAGCTGACAAGCAGCATTGCTAGTATGTTGGATGTAACCCTTCAGTTTGTTTATAAGAACATGGAGGTGTGTTCCGACTATTTTCAAGACAAAATTAGCAATGTTGAAGTGCAACTGGCAGGTGGTGAGATGATAACTGGAATGCAGATAATTGATCAGGTGAAAGCAAGTGTCAAAAAGATCTCTGATGAAGTAGTCAACTTTTTGAAAAATATTGAGAGTCTTGACTCGGTGTTGGAAAATTTAGATGAAACCCTGAAGGCAACGGTTGAGAAAACACAGGGGTTTGTTGATTCTATCAAGTTTGACTATTTGGATGCAATGTTCACCCACTTCAATCAGGTCTACCAGGATGTAGCAATATCAATTAAGAAAATGGCAGACCAGATTCCTCTTTTCAATTTGGATGAAATCAGTAATTTGTGTGAGTCTGTGATGATAAGGATAATTGAACTAATACTTCAGTTAAATAATGGAGTACATGATTTTCTTCAGCACACTTCTGAGGAAGTTCGAGCCAACATGACAACAAGAGATGGCAAGCTTGAGATTTACGTTCCATTTCATCTCCAGAATTGAATAACATACCTGGACTGAAAACGTAGTCTTTATGTTACAATCTGTTCAGCACGAATGTTTGAAAAGAGTGTGAACAACTCAACAGTATTTATAAGGGTGCTTTATAGAAACACTTGTCATATCGTTTTGATTGTAATTCAAATTCTGAAGTTGTAATATTTTACTGGAACTCAAACAGTAACAAAAAATAAAAGCCAGTATTTCAACATTTAAGTGGATAACCTACTTTTTTGCTGTGTTTTTTCTGAGCTTTCTTCCAGCCATTAAAAGCAACAAAATGAAGGCCAGTATTTCAACTTTTAGGTGAATAACTTACTGTTTTGCTGTGTTTATTTTAACTTTCTTACAGCCATTATAAAAATAAAGAGTGCAAAAATAAATAATTATCAAAGGAGAGATCAACACAGCAGGATAGAGTTGGCCAAAATTGATGAATCATTTTGAATTTAACTTTACAGTACATGTTTCAAAGCGATCTACTTAAAAAATGTGTACTGAAAAGCACAGAAGAAAGGTATATAATGCAACTCAATTTATTTTTATAACAGTAATTCATGACTGATGTCATCTCTAGACACTTTACAACAAAAGTAGCTTCAATACAATTGTAAAAACATTCCAATCAGTTAAACGTTTTCTACTTAAGGAATCCCAGAAGATTGCATTGAGTCATTGACGAGAGGTTGTACCCTGAACATGCAGTGTCCAACCACAGTAACTCAGCAATCCTTCATAATGAGCAAGCATGTAGCAACAGTGGAGAGGAAAATCTCCCCTTTCACAGGAAGAAACCTCCAGCAGAACCTGGCTCAGTACAAGCGGTCATCTGCCTCAACTTTCTGAGGGTTTAAAAAGAAAGAGAAGAGAGACAAAAAGAACAAAAGGAACTCATGTAAGAGTACTTTCTATATTAAAAAAAGTAAAAAGTTGATAACAGAAGATGGAGTCAATTGGAGCACCATCCAAATCGATGCTCCTCATCCAGCAGGGTGTTGTAGCTAAGCAGGATAAGGGACCAGGGGCCGTATTAACAAAGACTCTTATCTTACCGCTAGGTGTTACTCCTAACTCGCGCTAAAAGGTCTTACGTAGGAGTTGTCATCTAAAACCTATTCACAAACACACTAAGAGCTACTTTTACGTAGGACAAATCCATAAAAGTAAGCTAAGAGTGACGTCCCGTTGCTATAGAAAACGTCATTTCCTATACATGAGTAAATAAACGGACAGCAGTGTGATTGGTTGTTGAATGACACATGTGAAACCAGGAAAAGGAAAACTTCAATTTCGATAAAAGCGTAATTATGAACAGCGCAATAGCAAAAATAATGCGTGATGACATCTTTGTGTCAGCCACGAGACTGACACTTCATACATCTTACACACAATAGCCTACTTACAGAGAGGGTGAAGTTTAAAAAAGAAAAACGTGAAATGCATCATATTATGCGACAGACTGGCGTCCTATCCAGGGTGTACCCTGCCCAATGCCTGCTGATAGCTGGGATAAGCTCCAGCCCCCCCTCCACGCAACCCTGAATTGGATGAAAGCGGTATAGATAATGGATGGATGGATGCATCATATTAAGGGAGTGATTGCAAGTAGGCTGTAAACAATTAGGTTGTCTTATGAGCACATCAGCCACATCTTAAATAGACCCCACTACTACCATGAACTCACCTTGTGAACTGAAAATGAGTGAACAAGAATGAGTGAACAAGAAAACCTAACTGGTCGCGGGACCAATTAGTACTACTGGCACATTTGGTACTGGAGTGGAGGTCGGTCCTCAAAGAGCGATTCGGATCCGGTATTACGAATAAGAAGAAAAGGGAGGTATGGGTGGAAATTAGCTGAAACATAAAAGCATCTTATCCAGCGGTGTCTCGAACGGCAGGAGACTGTGAGAAGAGATGGTCTTCTCTACAGTCCCAGTGTCGGCTCGAGATCGCCGATTATAAAAAAGATGCTGCAGCAACAGGCAATGTCTGTTATATAGGAATCCCTACATATGTTGCATAAATTGGAACACATGCACGTTTTCTTCTTTGTGCACCCCCGGCATACCTGCAATCGCCATGAAATTGGCTTTAATGCGATGCAGTTGCTTGATATCTAATGGGGAAAAGATGAATTGTTGGAGAATGTGTGATCGACAGAGCGCTTTAAGAGTTTGGTGGATTGATCGGCTGATAGATGGTTGTGATATACCCAAGTTGTCCGTGTTGCAAAGTTGCATTTTCCCAGTAGCTAAATATCTTAGTTTCGCTAAACACTTAATTTCTGGACTGATCGGGTTGTTACATTTAGTTGGAGACGTGATTGCATCCCGCACCACATCCGCAATAAACGATTTAGTCGGTATCGTTTTGCCAGTTCCGAATCATCTAGAGTGTCTAACACATTGCGTGTGGCTGCAGCCATTTTGGGAGTCTTTGTGAATAGATCTTAGGGAATTAGGAGTCCTCTTGACTTCTTTTAAGGACTCCCAGACTTAGGAGCTAATTTTAGGCATAAAAGTGGTTGTGAATTACTTCTATCTTAAGAAACTAGGAGTCCTAAATTTAAGAGTGGCACGCCCACATTTTTTAGGAGTTACTCCTAAATTCGGCAGTTATGACCTACTTTTAGGCCTAAAATTCTTTGTGAATACGGCCACAGGTGTAGCTTCTATAGGAGAAACACTGAGAAAAAACTGGTTAACAGCTGAAATAACAGCAAAAAAATACATCTGGGGCCATATTCATATGGGGGGCAGGAGCTTATCCTGGTTAGGACGCCAGTCTGTCACATAATATGATGCATTTCAAGTTTTTTCATTTTGAAACTTCAACCTCTCTGTAAGTAGGCTACTGTGTGTAAGTTGAATAAAGTGTGAGTCTCGTGGCCGAAACAAAGATGTCATCGTGCATTATTTCTGCAATTTGCGCTGTTCATAATTACGCTTTTATTGACATTGAAGTTTTCCATTTTTCGTGGTTTCACATATCATTCAACAACCAATCACACTGCAGTCCGTCTATTTACTCATACATAGGAAATGATGTTTTCCATAGCAACGGGACGTCACTCTTATCTTAAGTTTAGGAATGTGTCCTACGTAAAAGTAGCTCTTAGTGCATTTGTGAATAGGTTTTAGACGACAACTCCTACGTAAGACCTTTTAGCGGGAGTTAGGAGTAACACCTAGCGGTAAGATAAGAGTCTTTGTGAATAAGGCCCCTGGAGAGTAGTAGAAGGAAATTTATTAGCGTGAAGAGAAGCTTCTGCTTCTGCATCAGTTATGTTGCTCTTTCTGTGTCTCTGCTGCCTTCTCCAAACCACAGACGGTCTCGGCAGATGACGGCTTATGCTGAGCCTGGTTCTGCTGGAGGTTTCTTCCTATTAAAAGGGATGTTTTCCTCTCCACTGTCGCTTCATGCTTGCTCAGTGTGAGGGATTGCTGAGAAGTCACGACGCAATCTTCTGTGGTTCTCTAATTCCTAAATTAAACATTGTATTGTAATAACTCTTCTTATAAAGTGCCTTGAGATGACATCTGTTGTGAAAGGGTGCTATATAAATAAACTGAATTGAATTGAAATGGTCAGTCTGCCCCCTAACAATATAATAATTTATAATGTATTATATTATTAATTTGCAGCTAATACTATAATAATATCCAACCTTTAAGGAAAACCTGGGTAGCACATCACTACGGACCATCTATAGTAAGTATTTCTGGACCAAAGGAGAATCAATTAAGGTTAAGCACACCAATCAGATTTAAAGTTATGGATGTACCATTATTTTTTAGCTAAATAGAAAAAAAGCTGAAATCATGATTTTTAGACCAAACGGTCTGCACACAGTTTCAATTATTACAGCTAAAAACTACTCAATACGCCTCTAATCTGGAAGTAGTGATGGAATCAGAACTCAATCTTCACATACAGAAAAAATAATTACAAAGTTGTCCTGCTATCATTAGCGATGATGTGAGAAGAAATGGCAAACATCAAAATGCAAGGTGGAGTAACATCCCATAAAACCCTAGATACCTAAATTACCTAAAATACCTAAAATAATCATATCAGGACACTTGAACATGATTCAAAGTTCATTAGATTCAAAATATGTTGAGATACATAAACTCTAGAGGATGAAATTAAGTGGAATCAGTCTTCATAATTCCCCTCTAAATCTACACTAACCATTCTTACTGTATATGGAAAAGGTTTTGGTTGTAATTAAATAAGGAATGTTTGTATTTCAGTTATATTTTTTAAAAGATGAAAATGATCCGTCTGATATTTATTTATTTATTTTGCACGTTTGCAAATTGTGATATACATAAACTACTGTAGATCATTTATCCTAATGATTGTGGTTATATGTTGTAATAATAAATAAATAAAACTCTATAAAATCAATTCAAATTCACCTTGCAACATAAATGACTTGCTTTACCTGAAAAAACCTTCAGATGATGCAGATTTACAGCTTCTCATCTATAAGTCCTTCACTCTTCACTACTTTTTACAGAAATGACATTGCTCCTCTGAGGTCATAATTCTTCATAAAATTCACTTCATCTCTTTCACTGGTGCTTTCATCTACTTGTCCTTGATGCTGAATCTAAATTATTTCCTGTAACAAGTATATTGACCATAAAGATGAAAAACCCAGCTAAGTTTTGCTGAGCAGTCATTGGCCCTAAAAGATACATGGAATCGGGCCAGCCCCCCTTTTCTCTTTTATAGTGGCTCTCGCTTTTACTTGTACAAATGATGTCATATTCACGCGCACACACAGACATTCGCACACACACACACACAAACACACTGCGGTGTTTTACCATTACATCCTGCCAGGGAAACATTAAACAGTCATGTACTCTGTAACAGATCAGCTGCAGCTCCATCCACGCTGTAACTCACTTAATGGAATTAAATCAATCTGTATTTCAGCCAGAGTCAGCAGCATTTTCACTCTTCCCCGTAACGCAAAAAGCCTCTGACTAGAAATGATTCATCGCAACTGACGCAGGGTTATGATATCTCAAAGGTGTTAGTTGTGGTTGCATCACTCTTGCATATTCTATATAATCTGCTTCTCAATTTAAAAGACTTAAAGATCTAGCCTTCCAACTACATAATGACGTTATGCCATCTCCTGTTGCCATTCTGAAGTAGGGTAATTTTACCTTAATTCAGATTCCGATTCAGAAAACTTTATTGTTCCCAAAGGGCAATTCATTTGCAGAAGACCTCAGAACAGCATTGTGCAAACATCACAAACAGTCACTGTGTGTCACCACCAACATTCAGACAATAGTAGAGGCTCCAAGGAAGAATAGCCGTTGCACATGGGCACATTTCAAAAGGTCTATGTTACTTAAAAAACACACTTCCTTTGGAATTTAACAGTTCAATGACAGAGGGGACAAAAGATTTAGAGAAACAATTTATTGTCCAAAAAGGGACATAAAAACTACTTCCGGAAGGCATGAGTGAAAACTCTGAGTGCAGAGCATGAAGACGCTGAACCAAGAAACATTTAGCCTTCTTTAGTAGCTGATCCTCCCATAGAGACTGTAGGTCTCTTTGTTTAACTCCAATGATTTTAGAGCAGATTATGACATTTTGCTGTTTATTTGTATCTTTCACAGTCAAACCCTTATACCAGCAAACAAATGAAAATGTTAAGCGGCTGTCTATGAAGCAACAGTAAAAGTTGCAGAGAATCCTTTTATTTACATTAAAAGAGTTCAGTTTCCTTAAAAGATAGATTCTCTGCTGACCATGTTTAAAAATGACACCTGTATTTGTGTCAAACCGTAACTTGTCAATCCAAGAACCAAGATATTTGTACTTCTCCACCACCTCAACCGCTTTGCTGTGACTTACACTGCTGCCCAGAGAGGATGATGTGGAGCATCTAAAGTCAATTACCATTTACTTGTTTTTTTTTTTATTTAAATCACGATAGTTACTGTCGCACAATTTGTCAAACTCGACAATGTAGGGCCATGGTTAATTTCAGCTCCTGAAAGTAAGGACATCAAGATAGTATCATCTGAAAACTTGACCAAGAACCTGTTTTTCTGAGTGACCCAGCAACTGTCCGTGTACAGTATGAACAGCAGTGGGGACAGAACACATCCCTGAGGGGATCCTGTGTTAGAGATGGACGCTAGGGACATCGGACCATTCACAAACACTCACTGGAGCCTGTTCGAGATACATTTTTTAATCAATAAATTAAGCTGGTCGGGTAAATAAAAAGGAGTGACAGTCTCAGATTTAATTATGTATTTCTTCAGAAGCTTAAAGATGTGAACTATTGCGGAAAACTATGTCCCCTTACTAATTTCTTCTGTGTTCCCTTACATTTATGATGATCTAAGAAATTTCAAAAGCAGAAGAAGATTAAAAAAAAGAAAAAGAAAAGGTAGTCTTCAGGCAGTGATTGAATTTGGTAACAGAAGTAAGCTATCCAGGAGCTGTTTGAAAAAGTAATTGCTCCCCAAATCTAATAACTGGCTTTGCCAATTACTTGAATCAAGTAATTTCGTAACAGCAAATGAGTCTTCTTCACTGTGGAGGGATTCTGACCAGCTTGTCTTTAAAAGGTTTAATTCTGCCACACTAAAGGGTTTTCAAGCAAGGCATCATGCCACAGCATCTCAACTAAATTTCCATTTAAAGAGTTTGATCAGGTAACTCTAAAGCCGTCATGTTGTTTGAGTTAGTAAGAGGTGAACTTGCTTTGAGTTTCTGATCATTGTCTTGAATTATCAATTTAATTAAATTTAGTCTACTTATATAGCGCCAATTCACAACAGATGTCATTTCAAGGCACTTTACAAGAAAAGTAATTTCAATGTAATAATACAAAGATACTAATCAGTTAAAACGTTTTATATTTAAGGAATCCCAGTAGATTGAGTTGAAGTTGTGCCCTGAGCAGGCAAGTAGCAACAGTGGAGAGGAAAAACTCCCCTTTAACAGGAAGAAACCTCCAGCAGAACCTGGCTGAGTTCAAGAGGTCATCTGGTACGACCGTCTGGGGGTTGAAGAAGTCAGAGAAGAGACACAAAAAGGACAAAAGGAACTCATGGAAGAGTACTTTCTATATTAAAGAAAGTAAAAAGTTGATAACAGGACATGGAAAACATGCAGTCACTTGGAGCACCATCCAAATCAATGCTCCCTATCCAGCAGGGTGTTGTAGCTGAGCAGCATGAGAGAGTAAGTGTAGCTTCTATGGAAAAACACTGAAAAAAAACAGGTTAACAGCAGAAATAACAGCAAAAAAATACATCTGGAGAGTAGTAGAAGATAAAATGATCAGAGTGAAAAGAAGTGGTCAGTCTGCCCCCGAAACGTCTAAGCCTATAGCAGCATGACTACAAAGATATAGGATGACATAAATAATTCTAATTATGAACTTAATTAAAAAGGAAGGTGTTAAGCCTGGTCTTAAAAATAGACAGAGTATCTGCCTCACAAACTAAAACTGGGAGCTGGTTCCACAGGAGAGGACCATGATAACAAAAAATTTCTGTGGAGTCCAGGACTAGTAACAACTAACTTGAATACATGATCAAGAGCCATCTATAAAGTAAGAAACCTTCAGAGGTCATCGCCAGTCTTTTTTTAATCTTGAAATAAACCAGACAAGCAGTTTCACCATGAATTCACTCTTTTTGTCAAGTCAGGCAGAAATTGCAAACTGGAAGGACAAACAGGAAATTCTGTCCAGTGAGGACATCCAGTGGTAAGTGCAAAATACTTCTTTGGCATGGTTTAATACTCTCATCTGTTGGAGAGATATAAGAGAGAGATGAAAGCCGACCTGTAACTTAAATAAAAATTTACAGTTGGTAAATTTCAAGCAACTATTACTCAAATATAAATTATTAAGCTGATTTTTCTTTTAGAATGCACCCTTTATATTTTTGTTTAAAAACTGCTGGATGTTTGATAAATTAACAATATCCCACACTCAGGAGAAAAATCTTTTGACATAAATGAATTACAGATGAGACACAAAGTTTAAATAAAGGCAATCAAATAAAAGGGATTTTTAACAGGCTGGTTCTGCATTGTCTATCAGGTTTCAAGCACAAACATCACTGTATCGTATTTATATTTTTGTCATAAACTAATAGAAAGAAACACATAAGTGTAAAGGGAAAAGAAAAGGAAAATTTGTATCCTTTTGATTCATCTTAAGAGTTTTGAGTGACTTTGATTTGTGCCCTGCCCGCTCTGATGCCAACTAATGACAACTATGAATGACACATATTTGGTCTGTCAGTGGTTAATGCAGACAAAGACTTGTTTTTTCAAGTAGACCAACAGTTTGACTGACAATTTGAAACCGTTTTAAACAGAAAATGCTTGGTAAAACACAAAGCATTCATCTTTTAATTACTGACTTTTACTCGAAACCAGAGCAGGGCACCCAAATATCCATTTTACCGATTTGTTTAACTTGATTAAATATGGCAAAACATTTTAAAGACAGAGTGACTCAAATTCTGTTCTTGTTGGTAATGAGTGACATGAATTGTTTTATCAAAAATACAAAATCATATCTTTTGATCTTTGAATATGGATTAAGCAAAATGAAATGAAAAACATGCAGGCTATAATTGCAGCAGAATGTGGTTCGACAAGTATTGACTCAGTGGGCTGAATACAAATGGATACCAAAGTTTTTAAATATTTAAAACTATGCAGACTACTTCACAACTATGCTCTACTTTTGGATAAGTATTATAAACTTAGAATCAGCTCCTTAATATATGTGTGTGGCTGAGATGACATAAATATGTAACAAACCTCTCCACTGATGGAGAGAGGCCAAAATAATTTCCAGCTTGATCACCAACATAGGTGAAAAAAGAGCAAATCAGCAAAATATTTTGTTCTTTTATTTTTTTTAATCAGCAAAATATGGTTAGGGATCTGAATAGGAAATTTGACTATTCTTAATATCTAGGTTCTAAAAGGAAATGACATCCCAAAATACTGTATCTAATGCAAATCTTTGTTCTGTGGATCATGATAACTTAAAAATGCTTTATGTGCAAAAACTCCACAAGAGAATATACAAGAAAAGTTGGGATTGAGACTCCTATGTAAGCTGTTGCATATCTTTTATTTTCAAATAGAACCATTTTAGCTCCCATGGCAACAGTGTCATTAAAAAAATATGCATTCAGCTGCTCTGTCCTTCACCATTCATTGGCATTTCTCATAAATTACCGAAATCCTCTGTCTGCTGCGACTCTGCAAAAGTAAAACCGCCTGAAAAGCCACGTTGCAGGAATTTGAAATAAACCATGACTGTGAAAAGTTGTGACTGTAAACCTGCCAAATGAACTCCCTCACTGTAAATGAACTGGCTCATGCCCATTTGCTTGTAAGAGAACAAGAGCTTTTGGCCCACCCAACCTAAGCCTTAACAAAGACAGTTTCATATCTAAGTACACATTTATTGCTTACGCTGCAGTGAAGGAGACTTTCCTCTAGGGACAATGTTACAAGGACACTTAAAAGCATGCTTGCATTGAGTAATAACCTTGTAATTTTAAAGGTTTGTTGCTTTAGGCAGTTAGGTAATCGCATTATTTATTTTTATCATGATTTATGTAGGCCTGTTAAAAGCACTCACAATGACTACCAAAGTCACTTTAGCATCATTACTGTTGTACCTGAACGTAGTGTCTTTTGATATTAGAGTGGGACTTGGAGTGCCTGTGCACATTACAAGTAACTTCACCTTCATAACCTTCACTGTGCTGACGTGAACCTTTTCCTATATAGACTGATCAATACTTTTTTTTTTTCTGATGGTGTTTAAAATTTGGATGAGTCACTCTTTGTGTTACTTGGTGTTCATGCACATAGGAAAGACAATTACGTAGTTGCCTTTGAAGCCTATCACATTTAGGAACATTACAACACATTTTTATTTTTATTTTTTTTTATTTCATATGATATACTTATGATTTCTATTTTGAAATAATTGCCTTTTCTCAATTATATTTAGGTGTGGGCTTTGACTAGGACATCCCAACACATAAATACTTCTGATTGCCTGAAAATATGGAGAAGAGACTGAGGGATAAGAGAGAGACGGCTGGCAAAATTTGGAGGACAAAAATGTGTTGCTTTTTTTCTGTCAAAGTTTTTTTTTTTTTTTGCTAATCTTCCAGATTTTTGTGAAGTGCTTATCTTTGGAGTACATAACTAACGGTTGCCTTGTCAGAAGATCCTCCCACTTGAGCTGTGGATGTCTGCAGCTCTTCTACTGTTACCATGCACCTCTTTGCTGTTTCTCGGATTAATACTGTACTTGTCAAGACTTTCACGTTCCTTTCATTTTCAAATAATGGGTTGAACGGTACTCTTTGTAAGATTTCCAACGCTTTGGAAACTGGTTTATATCCTAAAACTGAATTACATGACTGCACAACCTTATTCCTGACATGTCTTATCTCTTTTATTGGTGCTGTTTTTTTTTCTTCTCTACAATCTCTGGGGCCGTCTGGGAACAGATGTATTTAAATCAAGATAAAATGATAAAACATATAGAAGTTTGTTTTCCTTTGATGGACTAGTGACCTTTCCAAGGTGTACCCTCTGGTTACCCAATCACTGCAAAGATAAGAAGGCATAGATGTTTGGATGGCTGGATGAATGAATGACTTGCAGTTTGTGCTTGTGACATGTCAAACTTTTTGCAATACACTGCATTTGTTTAATTTATAGCAAGACAGTTTTCACTTAAACAAATAATTTTGTAAATATTCAGGGAAAATTTGAGAAATCCACAACTGCTATCATGAACTACATCAGCATGTTTTCTTCCTCTATGACAGCACTACTCACAAATCCCTTAGCCGACAGTTTTGGCTCAGTCAACATCCTCTTAAATCCTGCTGTGATCCATCAACAGATGTGAGAGGTATTGAATCAGTCATCCATCAAAAAGTCATCAATATGCAGCCTTCTACTCTCAGCCAGCAGGTGATGTATTAGTCAGGATGGTCAGATTTATGTCTTTCATTCACTGTTTTCTCTGTTCACTCAGCATTTGGGTGCTCTGTTTGTCACACCTCCACCTGCTCCACCCCACCGCCACCACTGTGATTAAGCATCTCTCCAGCATCCAAACAGATGAAGCAATGTCAGTCACAGCTACGGTGTAATCTAGAGGAAGGATCCGGATTTGTGGAAATCAGAACTTCTTGTGCATTATGGCCTGACAATCGATCCAGGCAAGAAGCCAGAGGTCCATTAGTGAACATGCTGCAAACTGAGAGCCTTGATGAAAAACCTTTGCAGATCCACAGAAGGGATTTCCCCTTTTATCCTTACATTTATTTATGGCGACACAGACAAGAGTTTAGAATGAAGTCTGGTAAGCATTACTGAAATATTGAATGAGCCTTTTTAATGTTTCACTTATATAGGTGAACTATCAGGATGGATAGTGGTGCTGTCCTATGTAATGTTTTGGTAACAAGTCCAGATATTTACAAGCACAAAATCAATCTCAAAATAATTATCCTAGTGTAATCAAAATCAAAGATATTCTGAATTTGAAATCTGTTTAAAAAATGTATTAAGAAATTATTATATTCAAGGTATTGATAAGGATTTTTACAGCATATCATACCAAATCTTTTCCTCTTTAAAATGTCAAACATTTCTAAACTAATATTTAGGCCAGATCATCTTACATTAGATTGAATTCAGAGAATTATCAAAAACTGTGGAGGTAATTTCAAAGCATACGCTATTCCTGTCTGCACACGATGACTTTAGGAGGAATAGATGGGGTTTAACTGTGTTCAAAAAGCAGCATGACTGGATGAGGGCTTCCTCTCTACTCCCTTTCACACTATTTTTGGTTTCTTTACTTTTATTTGTTCAGTATTTTGTATTTGGTAATGTATGTTATCCTGCACCATCTCTTGAATGCTCTTTGGAACTGTGAAACCACAAGATGATGCATAAATAAAGGTATTCAAAAAAATCAAGAAAATTATGTACATCTGTAAGCATCCTCCTTATGAGACTATCCTACAACAGAGTGTCACTAAAAGAAATCTTTCCTGCCCACATCCTTCATGATCTACAAGAAATCCTTGAATAATCAATTAGCATGAGCTACAAGAAAACTGAATTTCCCTCTGGGAATAATAAAGCAATTTATATTTCATTTGATATGATTGCTTACATAAACTGTGTTTCAGCTTCAGACTGATATTGATAAAGTTGTTCTAATTGATATATATTCCTGCTTCAGGTTTCAAAAAAACAAAATAAGTTTGGCTTTGTACTGACACACAGCCTGGTATACTGGTCTAAGGCAGTGGTTCCTAAACTTTCCATTCTCTGACCCACAAAAAGATAACAAATTTAGGAGGCTCATGACCCCAGCTCTTGATGGACCATACAAGCAGTTTTTCTGAGTCACTTAAAATATCGTTCAGTGGCTAAATAACCAGTATCAAAATACCGATATATTGAGTATGTTGCTTTTATCAGTTGAAGTCCTGTTGTTCCTGTTTTATTGAGTTTATAGAATGCAGATGCTTGTTCATTTATATTTCTGGTAGAGATGCACCAATACTGATACTGGTATCAGGTATCAGGGCCGATTCTGCTCTTATGTACTGTATCGGTTACAGTTAACCGATGCCATGAACCGATACTTAAAATGTGTAAACTCTAACACTATTGACACTTTTAGAATGTAATGAAAGGGAACAGGAGATGTATGTGTATCTGACAAATCTGGAGCAACTGCCTGATTCAGTCATGTCAATATTGAGCAAAATTTCTGAGGACCATTTCTGACCTCTTATTGAATCTATGCTTTTTAAGACATGGGGCAGTTACGTAGCCATTGGGTCCAAGCCTAGTACTACCATAGTTTGTCTAATAAAGAGTGAGGAGAGTCTAGACTGCACCCATAGGTATACAAAAATGCATATTTAAAGCAGAAAATAATGATGCTAGGGAGAATTGTGCTTAATTTAGGGCAAACATAGATTGACTTTGCTTGATTTTGTGCACAGCAACCACAACTGAGAATGCTAATGCTGAAGTTTTTGTAAAATAATTAAGATCAGTTACTTTTGTTTCTTCATTATTTTTTTTATATTGATCATAGTTTCTCAGTTTTGTCTCCAGCTTGTATTACTCTATGCATCCAAACATGGTTGAGTATGTGGATAAGCATTAACTACCCATCAAGGACATAGTTTAATCATCTTTGGAACAAACATATTTTATGGAAATGTATTCTGTGTTTACTGACACTTGAAAATTAGCTTATTGACACAGTATATTGATTAACCTGTTTTTCCTTGAGCTTTTCCAATATTGCTGCTCTGCAGTGACTGACCTCACACTTTACGGAGTGCAGGTTTTATTACCTGATTCTAATTTCTACTTTTATTTGATGCAACAATTAAAACAGAATCAAGGTCATTGCTTTCTAAAAGTTTTAAACAAACCACAGAGATATTTCCTAAGAACAACTCCAGCCAAATACCCGTTTTGTGTTGACACCTTTATATGCAAAGTGAATCTTAAATAAATGGTGTGTTTGGTAACACTTTATTGTGCTATCGATCTGTTCATCTTCTTTGGCACATAGGAACAATTTAAATCAGAACATTACCGTCTGCTAATGACCAGGCTGACGGCTGCTGTTGTAGTCCTTGCCTTCTGGCTTTCAAACAGTTGCTCTCTGTACTTATGCTTTTGGGTAAATGTAGCTTTGCGGGGCATTATGCAAGTTAAAGTTTTTAGCATATATGTACAGCAGAAACAAACAAAAAAACAGGAAATAAAGTTTAAATTGTTTTATTGTACAATGAAAACAATAAAGAGCTGAGATCTTTAGAGTGATTTGTGGGTGCTATGAGGGAGAGATCACTGGTCGGGTGGTTAGTTTTTTTGTCGTCACTTTCTCGTGACTGATGTTTGCAGTGCGTCATTAAATTTCAGGCTTCTCTAGAATTAAAGGTGAACTTTTCACAAAAACTCCAACAAATGAACAATCAAAAAGATGGGCAGAGAAATTTTGAGGCAAAGAGAATGAAGACCGGATTGTTTTGATAAATCATTCAGACAAGATTGTCGTAAATAGTTTCATGGCTCATCACAGTGGAACCAGAAAGTCTGAAGCATTGCTGCTTATTTTTTATAGAATTGTTTTTGTCTCCTTCTGTATCCTCAGTGAGGGACAAATCTCATCACATTCAAATCATAATTAGATTTGAAAAAGCACTACTGAGAGCAGACATGAATGCATACTGCACAAAAGTAATGATATATACCCTGCATACAGGCCTGTTTAGTGACATCAATCACAGTTTGAGAAATGTTATCCTTAAATCAATTACATTGAGTCATCTTGGGCTAATCAAAGTAATTGCACGAATGCAATCCTGCAATGTAGTGCCCAGTTGCTCACTGAATAATGTAATTAAGACTTTTTTTAAGTGCTTTTGGACTCACACCACAGCAGAGTCGATTTCCATTTTAATGTCACTCGACATCACAGGGTAACTGATGGTGGCACACAAAAACATGAGCTGCCTTGTCCCTGCAATCGCTACATAAGAGCAAATAAGACTGAGAGATGATGAGGTGGCATCTAAACTGCTCTTAAACCCATTATAAAGGAAACTTTTCTGGAATGATGGAGTATTTCCCTTCACTAACTCATTACTTTGCTTTATGGGGAGGTGAAACAAACACATCTGGTGACTTATCTTCATTTAAGCTGACATGTTTAGTCACTCCAGAATTACTACTGTGTGTTGTTTCTTTGTACGTGTAAACTTTGGTTACAATAAGAAATACATCTCCATTTTTCCCACTCTTGGTTCTGTTTAAGGACATTGCATTGATTAAGTCCATCTTTAAAGAGCTTCTATTAGGCTCGAGGACAGTCTTGCAGCTTTCAACCAATCCGTATTAACTTTATTAGGTGCATAACAATCCATCTCTTTTATTGCCTCTGCATGCCTAAGACATCAGCCAGAAAGTCTGTACAGTCACTCATTGTGAGGGCTGCAGTGATTAATATATATCAAACAGCTTGTTAAAGTTTTTTTTTTTTCATAATTCAACTGGAGCTGAAATAACCCCTTAAAAGGTATGAATTCTATTTCATTTTCAATTATGACAATTATTAATACCTTGAAAGGCTGAATGGTTATATTACATAAATGAAATTCATAGTACCAGTAATTAACTTTAACTGCAGGAAAAGTCCTGATGCAGCAGCAAATGCATTGACACAGTCCTGATAGATTTTATGACTGATTGGATGCATTTTATGATTCCGGGTTGAAAGAAATGCAGTCACAAGTCTGAGTGGTTACAAACGTGAGAGCTCTGTGTTTTTTCTGTCTCACATAAAAAACAGGAAAAATAGGGGTTGAATGTTATTTACAGGTGGGATTTGGAGTGAAGAAGAAAAGCAAGAGAAATTTTGTTATTATTATTAATATAAGTATTAGCTACCATGTCTAAGTGTTGATCCAACTGTTCACGACATAAACCTTAATGACCATTTAACTCTAGAAAGGTAATTTATCAGAGCCTGAAACTAAGAATTACAGGAGCTGTAAACAGAAACAAAGCGTGGGGCCATCAAACTCAGCCACTCGGCTAAAATGGCTTTGTGAGTCAGTCAGATCAAGAGATAATCTTCTTTCCCTGGCAAGCTAATAGGCAAATAATTGCAGTAGAAATGTCATCTAAAATGCATGCTTTAAACTCGCAATATTCTCTTTGTATTCAGTTACTGTATGGTTCATTTTAACCCGATAATATCCCTGTAATACACAGAAAGCATGGGCTGGTATGAAGCACTCAATATATGGTAAACTAACCCTAAACAAAAAATGTAACAAAATCTAACTGATGATATCTAAAATGTTACATCATAAATTATTCCTACTGCTAAACTAATCTAACAGAGTTATATTACTTTAAATTCATCTTATATTCTGGTAGCAACTACTTAAAATAATGTTATCTTAACAGGAATCAATAAATGTGACCTTGAATAAATGTTAAAAACATAGGTCACTCTCACTCTTTCTCCAGCATCTCATTAAAAGATTCTAAAATGTAGGAAAGTTATGTTTGAAAATGTGTGCGGTTTTTAAACTTTTTAAATTATGGCTCTACCTTCTCCTCTACGATCAAGCCTCAACGACTACCGGCCGGTAGCCTGCACCCCCATCATCACAAAGTGCTTAGAGCGACCAGTCCTAGCACACCTCAAATCCTGTCTCCCGCCCACCCACCCACCCCACCCTGGAACCCCACCAGTTTGCATACCGTCAGAACAGGAGCACAGATAATGCAGTCTACATTGCGCTGCACTCTGTCCTACACCAGAATGCTGTTTATAGACTTCAAGTTAAGCGTTTAACACAATCATCCCTTCACAACTCATCAGGAAACACAGACCTACGCATCAGTTCCCCCATGTGCAGCTGGTTATTGTACTTCCTGACCAGCCGCCCCCAAGGTGTCCGGCTGGATAACCACAGCTTCAAGTTCCTATGAGTCTACATCTCCGAGGATCTCACCTGGTCGACCAGCTGCCTCTTCTTCTTGAGGACTCTGAGGAAGAACCACTGGTCATCAGATATCCTGGTGAACTTCTACTTCTGCACCATCGACCAACTGTATAATAGTCTGGTATGGGAGTTGCTCTGCCCCGGATCGGAAGGAATTGCAGAGGGTGGTGAAAGCAACAACAACCACTGTCCCAATATCAGACTCAAGGCAAGAAAGCTTTAAAATATCATTTGAATGCTGTTCTTATGTATTTTGTGGTTAGTTTCTTAAAAATAAAATAGAATCAGCTTTAGAAAAAAAAAGGATACTGGCACAAAATTCAGGTCAGCATCTCTCCTTCAGATGTTGTGTTACTTTTGTTTCCATCAAACATAACCCCCTTGTTTGTACAGAAAATCAATCAAACAATCTACTATGAATGAACTAAGAAAAATCATCTATTTCACATTTTTTTAATTGCACAACATTTACATTTTATCTACTGCACTGATGCAGATCTTTGAAACACCCTACGTTGGCTGTATTTCCCCACACCCCAGCAGGCTCTGACCTGGAAAGTTAATTTAATAAGTGAGAGGCAGATAGTAACAGCCATTTAGACTGCAGTTGTTAACAATGCAACACAATCCCTTTGTGGAAAACAGGCAGAAATTGAATTAGATTCACCCATCATGTTAACAGTAACTCCAATTACAGCATTAAAGTTTGACAATTTGTAGGTTTTCATGGTTGTTTCTTAAAGATCAGCTCAGTGCTGATGTGCATTTAATAATACAGCTTAACGAAAGCCTGTGGTGGTTGTCAAAATGTAGCTCACTACTATGTGTACAGTATGTGTATATACAAACAAGGCAGATTATCTAATCGCTCTCCACCTCTTTTCTACTTTTTTTACTTCCATTCTCATCCTATCCTCTTCTGATTCATTAGCAGGGCTGTCAGTCCTATTTGCCTTTTACTGCCTCCATTAAATCTTTGCTCTTTTTATTTCAGCTCTCCATGGATGAGGAGTACATTAGTTTATCATCCAAGCTAAAAGCCAAAGCCATGCAGCTGACATTTGTGCCCCTCATATTTTCTCTGGCCCAGACCTACCTAATTTGGCTTTCTCTCAATCTGAAGAACTCCAGTTAAATGTAAATTAAGTTTATTTAAAGCCAGTCAGACCGTGATAAACAGTCTAAGAGGGTGAAACTGGTATATCTTGTAGGCTTTGTTTGTACCTGCAGGAACATTTATTTCTGCAAAAAGATACATTGTCTATTGTATTAAGTAATGGAGAAACCTACAGTGTTTAAAGTGGTGTGTTGTTTCTGATTTACTTTCAGCTAATGGAAAATTCCTGAAGTCTTTGTGATATTAAACCACGTTATTGTATTTTTTGTGTTTTCCTAATCCCTGCAGCCTCTGGGACTTACAACATTTAAAAGCTGTAGAAAAAACATTGTTCTAGCATGATTTTTGCCTCCCAGAGCAACAAACCATTATGAATTAACTAAGGATTAAAAATAATAGGTGACAAGAAGGGCCTGTACACTCCTCAAGCAGGAAAGAGGCTTGAGGTTCAGTGTAGGCCCTCTCACAGTTGGCAGAGGGAGAACAATGCCCAGAACTTGAATTCGGTAGGACACTGGGAAAAAAAAAACTATTAAAGAAAATTATTAAAAAAATATATATATATGTATAACACTCAGCTATTTGCTGGGTTTTTATTGTTTATAAAAGTAGAATTGAACTTGAAAGAAGAGTTTATGCATAAATAAATACAAGGAAACAATATGTAAAATAAAAAGGGACAGTATGTTTTAACCAAAATGGATTGGTGCTTAGGACTCCAAAATGTATAGCTCCATCCCTGACTCTTAAAGACTGTTTACCTTTAAAGGTTAAATACGGCACATGGGCACCAAAGTGACATTAAGTGTGTTGAGGTTGTAGTTGCAATAACAAAGTGCCATCTGGATGCCGGGTCTGTTGCCGTAACCAGCCAGCATCATGTCCAGCGATTAATCTTACAGGGTAAGGGCTATTTTGTACTAAAAAGTTTAAAATACTAAACGAAAAATAATTATAACAAAATATGGGTCAAAGGTAACAGTAAGTTTTTGTACCCGTCCTCTAGGAATCTTATTTGGGTAGCTGAGTGGTATCATCCACTCCTCTTGGTGATGTCCTCTATAAAAGTCATAATTTATACTTTAGAATTGACATAAACATCCAACAGATTTCACAGCGTGTGTATGGTCGGAGACATATGTCAATACAGAAAGCTAGCTAGAAAAGTCTTAATAATCACTCCCCGCACTGGTGAAAGTGAGCCTGCTGTACCAGGGATTGCAGGTGTAAACTGATTCCTTTTCTTCCGTTTACTTGTTGTGGAGGTTGACGCTTTTATATCTAGGAACAACGTCATATGCACAAGTATTTAAAGCTGTTTTACCGACGGCTCATTTTAGCCATTAGCAAGCTTTCTTACCTTTCTTAATAAAAAATTCCGCAAATTTCACATATGTTCTGATGCCGTGAACGTTTTTTCATTCGTGTCTGCTGTAGGCTTCACCTAAACTAACTCTGGTTTTAGATCTTGTAAGGTCGCTCCTCTCCTGAGAACGATAATGAAATGTATGGGGCTCAGACACAGCAACTAAACTAACTCAGTGCTCTATTTTCTAGAGTATATGCCTCGTCGCTCCATGCACTTGCTTACAATAGTATTTGGCAACCTACAATGCCGCTCCACTGTTGGCTGGAACACGTGAATATAAACACAAGTGCGGTGGTTGGAAAAAGTTATCTTTTTGAATGAGCCACTGCTGCCCTGGGGTGCACTGACAGAGGCGAGGCTGCCGGACACTTGTGCCACCAGACCCTCTGACCACCACCAGTAGGCAACGGGTGAAGTGTCTTGCACAAGGACACAACAACTGAGCCCATCGGAGCCGGGGCTTGAACTGGCAACCTTCTGATTACAAGGCAAATGCCCAACTCCTGAGCCACAGTCACCCCTTTAAAAGGTAATATATTAACTGATTTTAAATGTTTTATAAAAGCTCACTTTTAAAAATTCCGACCAATCGCTTTATGTAAGATCTATTTGGTTGAAATGAGGGAATTATTGATCCATCCGTAGAAACTCAAGGTCACTCAGCTGAATCTCTTTGAAAAATTTGACATCATATTTTAAAGCTTTCTCACTGAAGAAGTGGTAACACTTAAAAAAAATTCTGAAGTTTGAAATTATTTAAAAGGTTTTAACAAATATTCTGATACACAGCAAGAACAACAAATTTAAAAACCATCCAGCTTTTCCATTTGATCTGGCTTTTGCATGCAACTTTTTTATTAAGTAAGCATGAAATCAAAGAATCAATGCAATTTTTAACATCCTTAAGTTTGTAAATCTATTATGATTTTGTTATAAAAACTTCACCATCACTTAACTTTAGTAGGAACTGTGAGGAGGTAGAGACATAATAAAAACAGAAATGTCATGATACTGCCGAAACGACTAAACACTAAACAGGCTTGTAGCTATATAAAATCTGTATGCAGAACATTTACTTATCCCGTGAACAATCAATCGTTAAAAGCTGGAAGCTTAAATCAACTTGGGGTATTTTATCTTCCTGCTCATGCAAACTGTCCAAAAAGACTTTAATCCATTAGTAAAGGCAAAAACGTTTGTGAAGCTGACGCTGCAGTGTGCAGTAAACTGGAACTGCGGTTGGAGCTGAGCTCAGGCAACTCTAGGGCAGACACCAGGATTGGACCCCTGGATTTTCTGATTATCTCCACCTCTATAATTGCTGTGTTTCCAGGCTTTATTGCTGTGTTTCTAACCTTCTCCCAAAACGGAGAAGTTTAGAAACGCTGCCGACCCCATTTTTCCTTTTGAAACTCTGGAGGGCGTTCTGGTCATAGACTGGAAAATTATTCAGTCCAAACAAGCTAAACAGGGACCAAATGCAAATTTTTATTAAAGGATTGCACTTAAAATATGAACAGATCACCTACAGCACTGTGGCCTGAATGCTCTTCTCACAGCTACGCATGTATATGGAATGCTCACCCATTTGTGTTTAATCAAATAGTGGGATTGCTGCAGAGCTCTTTGTCATGAAGTTTGTGATTTTTTTGTAATTAAATATCAGATTTTCTCATTTAAAAGAACAATCTGCATCTGGGTTCATTCACGAAATTATGAACACATAAAATGAAAAATTGTTTAGCAAAGTTGAAAATGTTCTAAGATAGCATGTAGTTGTGCTAACATTTGTATGCGTTCAAGTTTAGATTTTTTAAAGAAGTTTCGTTAAAAGCATTTAAAGGCTTGTAAAAGAAAACTAAATTGGAAAAATCTAAAATACATCTAAGACATAAAAACAAAAATTTATTGTGGAGGTCATTCTGGGAATATACCTTTTTTTTTGGGCTGCAAATGTTTGCAGCAAAGCTGGTAAAATTGTTATAGAGCCCTTCACATTTCCTGGCATCCCTCTTAAAAAGGCATATGAAAGATTGATTTATTGCTCTAGCATAATCAAAGACAGAAAAAAAAATGCTGCAGTTCTCTAGAGGGGATTTTTGGAGATATACTGTATCTTCCTCAGTGTGTCTGGTGCAAAGATGCAGTTAAGTCTTTGTCCAGCTTTTTATGTCACAGTTCCCATGGTTTTAGTTTAATAAACCTTGTAGCTATTTTCTTTTAACCATTTTGTGATTTCTGACATTCAAAATGTATTTGCTTTAATTAAATATGTTCTCTTGCCTTGATAATTTTAATTGGTGTTACTCTGGATTGGTTCATCAGTGGTGCCAAAACAGAGGGTGTGTATATGCCTGTGTGCAGTGGAATTACAACTTTGGATAAATTTGCCTCCAGTTACCCTCTAAGATCTGGCACCAAAAAGTCTGTTAAAACTGTTGCATCAGCTGTTTTTGATTTAGAAAATGAAGTGACAACTTTAAATAAACTGAAAAAAAAACTTAGTCTGTTCAGACAGTCTGCATTAAAGCCACACGACTGGAAAAAAAGAAGATGCAAATGTATTCAAAGTGGTTTCTTTGTTCTATCTGACACAAGCTAAAGCCACAAGGATGCTGGTAAAAGCTGAGTTGATGTGACCTGGCCACACTGTGGGGAAGAACACCATGTTCCAGCTCTGATCCAGCACACTGTGTTTTACGAGCTGAAGCTAAGGGACTTGCTTGGACTGTTTTTTCACGTCTAAGGTCTGAAAAAATATACCCGCTAATGCTCTTTGCATAGATCGACCCACTTAACATCAAGATCTTGTCCACGGGAAAACACATATTTACATTATTAGATTAGTGATGGAAGCGCTGGTAACAACTCAACAAAGTTTAGTCATTTACTAAAGCATACCCAACAATCAATTTGCAGTTTAGCATTGTCAGAATTTTAAATTTGAACACGGCATAGGTAGTTAAAGTAAACAGTCAGGTTATGCGTAAAATAAATAATTATTTGCTAAAACATATCGACCATATGTATGGGGTGAAAAATCTATAAATATACAAAAAGGTGTATACATCTAAACATGACCTTTTGCTGCTTTTTATCGTTGTTTCTGAGCCTCATGGTTCCTCCTCTGAACTTGAGCCAAAGAAACCATTAAAAATGTGCAGAATGCATTTATCAGTCAACAAAGTTTTAACTAAGCCGTACAAGTTCCCATTTGCCTTGTATGCACATTCATCAATGATCGCAGTAACCTTTTATTTTGTGTAACATTCAGGGACAAACGCCTTTTCAGAGACCCGAGGCTTTATTGACGGTACAATTCATAAACCTAAGCTGAAACAAATGTCATAAGCTTCACTGAAAGATTTATGCTTTTTCCCCAAACACTTGACATGTACATGTGGGTAAATTGCCCTACAAAAGTATTCATACCTTTGCAATATTTTCTAAATTTGGTCACATCACAACCCAGGGGCAATTTTCAGAGGTTTAAGGGCGCTGAGGACCCAGAGAGCAGCCAGGCCAGGCAAGCTAATCTCTTTTGAACATTTTAACACACACACTCACACAACAGGAGATATAATATTAATGGACATCCAGTCAATATGGACTTAGCTAGTCAGTTGCACCTTGGCTTTAGTATTAGCAGATGTATCTAACATAAGGTTTGGACAGTCACTGCTCATAAAATATAAACTATAAACAGAAATTATCTTTTAAAAAAACTAGAAAAGCATAACTAGGAGAGCTTAGACCTATGTCAAGCACCTCAGTACAGTTCAGATTCCTTCATAATACCTGATCATCCCCAAACTGCTACCACTTCTTCGTTGCCCCATTTCTGACATTTCCTGGATCTTGCATCCAAATTCATCAACAACTTTGAGTTATTTTGTTAACAGTTTTATTTCTATTTTATTTTACTCTATGGTGGCGCAGTGGGTAGCACTGTTGCCTTGCAGCAAGAAGATATTGGGTCCAAATCCTGGACCTTCCCAGGGTGTAGCCCATTGAGTGCTGGAGATACAAACCAGCGCTACTGCAATCCCTCAAAGATAAACTGTAAAGAGAATAGATGGATGGATATTATTCTATAACTTACTGTCTGTGTTTTCAATTACCCTGTATTCTTATTTGTTTCATGTGTGTGCTGCCTTAACATGTGTTTTCACAATTTGGGATCAAAACGTGACAAATGACAGCATAACGTAAGCTCTTTGGCAAATGTAATTTGAGATTATGATACATTTATTAGTAATTATAAGAAATAGCATATGAAAACAGAAAAGATTATTAAATATTAATAAATTACTTTATCTTAACTTTTTTCTGCAGTTTCATGGACGTGTGATACCTAAACCAATCAAAAAACTTGAAAATTGTTGTTGTTTTTCTGAATAAAATTATTTTTTTAATTAAAATATTTGTTATTCTGAAATTTGATCATTTGAAAAATCATTACAATATGTTTTTTTTTCTGGTTGTCCACAATCAGAATCAGCTTTAATGGCCAAGTATGACAAACATACAAGAAATTTGCAGTTTACAGTACGACCTGTCCAAGACCATTACATACAACAACAACAACAAACAGATCCAGGTCATTGGTGGGCATGCAGCCACCGAGCGGTGCTCCCATGTATGAAAAGATAAAATCAGATACATGTCAGGGGGGGGGGGTTTCACATGTGTTTTGATCCTTAGTCAAGAGTCAAAAAACAGGTAATAGAAAAAACCACACCTAAACATTAAAGCACATATTCAGACATTAACATTGAGGAGGGATGGGCGGGTATGAGTTCCAGTCCACAGGTTAACGCGTCAGGGCGTTTTGTACCCGTTCTCCAACCCAGAAAATAAAGGTCACTTGTACTTCTTTTATATACCTTATTTCTAAAATTTCCACGTATTACAGCAAAATCCACTGCTATAACTTTCTGTAATGTTTATTTTGATATAACTTTAAATTAATTACTGTTTACTTCCTTTCTTGGGTTTAAATAAACAAAAAGGAACATCAAAAGTCTAATTGTCACGATGACCCAGTGTGTTCAAAGATTGCCATATGGCCCTAATGTCATGGGTTTGACTAAGCTTGGGAGCTAAATGTTTTAGGCGGTTAATCATTCTTCTTTGACCAGGTGTCCTGATCCATTAGTCGGCTGATAGTCTGCAGGCTGGACAAACTTTTACCTTTATGAGCTCCATCAGCAGTATGCTGATGGAGCTCATAAAGGTAACCTTGTGCATAAGTGTGCTTTACTTAGTATAAAAACATTATCTCAGTATAAAAATATAATTAAAAAAAATTAAAAAGTGCACTTTTGTACAAGGCAAAAAAGTAAAATCATTAAAGACAACACAGAGATGACCAGCAGTCTCAAACCCATGACATTAACATTATGAGGTAAATTCTGGAACCACTGGGCCACCATGACATTCATGTTTTAACACTCCTTTTTGTATAACTACTGTAAGCCTAAAGAAAGGAAGCCAACAGTAATTCCTTTAAAAGTTATATCAAAATAAACATTACATAAAGTTATAGGAGTGGATTTTGCAGTAATATGTGGACATTTTAGAATCAAAGGTACATAAAAGAACTACAAGTGACCTTTATTTGCTGGGTTAGAGAGCGGGTAATAAAATTGCCCGACTCAATGACGGCTGAATAGAAGTACATGCGGCTCTGAAGCACCGCCGCTCATGTGCGTGCTCAACATGAAATGAGTATCAGCTGAAGGAAGCTGAAAATGCAGCACTGCAAAATTATGTCATTGGGAAAAAAAGTTTGGCAATGAAAAAAGGATTGGTATTGAAAAAAAGATGAAAGTGTGAAACTTGATTGTGAGTTAATTGTTTTAATGCATATATTTTGAGTTTCATTGAAAAAAAGAAATTAATTTTCAATTTTTGTTGCACTTTCAATACAGACATTTTCACTACATTTATTTCAGATTCAAAATTAAGATTTTCAGTTACAATTATATTTGTCTATGGCAACTTTTATTTTCAGTGCCAATATTTATTTTTAGTTTTATCTTAAGCTGATATCATCCTGATCACATACATATCCCCATTGTTCTTTGAAAGATATAGCAACAACCATAATAAGATTTGATGTAGTGCCCATAATAAAATTGCACATTTCAAAAGAGGAAATGGATTTAAGTCTTGACTTTGACAATAATAGCCTTTGTTCTATCATTCGATTTTTGCTTTTGGCTGCATGATTTGGGCTGGTGTTCTACTGTAATTATGAAGCTCATGTCTTTTATCTCTCCTTTTTAGATCCTCCATCCAGCCTCCACATCATTCTTGAAGAAATGCATCCCCACAGCATGATGTTGCCCCTTTCTTGTTTAATCATGCAAAAAAAAATTTGTAGGCCTTAAAACAGCAGTTATCAAACCAATACTAAAGAAGAAGAACCTAGACAGCACAATGAACAACTGCTTTGATATTTATCAGTCTGATTTTCGTAGGTACCACAGCACCGAGACTGCCCTCATCAAAGTTTTCAATGACAGAAATACTGACCGTGGTAAAACCACAGTACTTGTACTATTAGACCTCAGTGCTGCGTTTGACACCTTTGACCATGATATATTACTGGAACGTCTAGAGAGCTGGGTCAGACTCTCTGGTACAGTACTTGACTGGTTCAAATCTTACCTCAAGAAGGAATTTCTTTGTGTCGATTGTCCAGTTCTCATCACAAAACACAGACATCACATCCGGGGTCCCACAGGGCTCCATTCTAGGGTCCCTCCTAATTAGCATCTACATGCTCTCACTAAGAAAAATTATAACCACCAATGCTATTAACTACCACAACTATGCCGACGACACTCAGCTTTATATCTTAATGTCACCAGGTGATGTTGAACCCATCTAAATCATTAACAAATGCATTGAGCAGATTAACAACTGAATGTCCCATCATTTTCTCCAGCTGAACAAAAACAAAACTACTTATAAAAGTACTTATCTTTGGAGCCAAAAAAGATCGACTACATATCAGTAATTAACTTAAACAGCTCCAACTAGAAACTACCAACCAGGCCAGAAATCTAGGTGTAATAATGGACTCAGACCTGAACCTCCAGGGTCACATAAAGGCAATAACAAGGTCAGCTTTCTATCACCTGAGGAACATTCCTAGGATTAAAGGACTGATAACACAAGGAGACCTAGAAAAACTCATCCATTCTTTTATCTTTAGCCGCCTTGATTACTGTAACAGTATCTTCACAGGTCTACCTAAGAAATCAATGAGACAGCTGCAGCTGATCCAGAATGCTGCTGCTCGTGTTCTCACTAGAACCCAGAAGATAGAACACATCACCCCAGTTCTAAAGTCCTTACACTGGGTTCCTGTAGCTGAGAGAATAGACTTCAAAGGGCTTTTATTAGTTTATAAATCATTGAATGGGTTAGCACCAGAGTACTTTAACAATCTGCTATCACGGTACAAACCATCCAGATCACTCAGGTCCTACAGCTCTTGTTTACTGATCGTCCCTAGAACCAGAACCAAACATGGAGAAGCAGCTTTTAGTTTCTATGCTACTCATATCTGGAGCAAACTATCCGGAGAGACACCGAACTCTTTTAAGTCAAAAATTAAAACTTTTTTTTATTTCATACAAATTATTGTCTTGATTACTGTTTTATTGTAAATGCTGTCTTGTATTTGAATCTTCAAATTAATTTATGCTCTGTTTTCTGTGTTCTACTTTTAATAATTTAAAACACCTTGAATTGCCTTGTGTTGAAAGTGAGCTGTGCAAATAAATTTGCCTTGCCTTGCCTTATAGCACATATAGCTTTTGACATGTATGCATTTATAATTGACCTATAAGTTGTGTTTCTTAAGTCTAGTTTATACTTTTCTGTCAGCAAGTTTGCACCCACACTCACATGTATGGACGTAGAATTTTTTTTTATACTTCTCCGTTGGTGTGTCAGTGTTGCAAAACAATTCTTTGCCAGGACAGCAGGGTTGCAGACCTCCTCTGGTGGGTCTGTCTACCATTACAGTGATGTTTCTGGTCGACAACAGTTTATTTACTTCAGCTGGCTGACAGATAGCGAGCTATGATTGAGCTGGAAAGCTTTTTACCCGACCTGTAGCTCATTGAATACTCTAAAACGCATGTAAACAAACCCAGCAGTCTGTTGTATTGTTATCTACACCTCCTGCTGTTCAAAATTTCCAAATGACTATATTAGATAAACTGTCCTTTCAATTTAAAGCATTTTGTGCTAAAGTCGCATTGACTACTATTTACATCGAGTATAGATTCCCGTTCTGGTGACATATACTAGGGCTGATGATGTTGGCCTGACCAATTAAAGACATGTGCTCTCCGCTGCATTCAATGGATAGTGGGCTCTACCCCATCCAGTCTTGTATAGCCATCAGAGAGCCCTTGCATCGAGGGATATTGGGGCTGCATGTCTCAGCACCTCAGCAGACGGAGAAGTATATACTAGGCTTTAGTCTTCATGTTACTTATTGGTCATTATGTTACCTAACAAACTTGTGAAGTCTTCACAGAACAACTGAATTTAAACTGAGATGAAATAACATGAGATTAATTTACTTATTACTATGCGTGACTTCTGAAGACAACTGGTTGCTCTGGAATGTCTTTTTATAATATCTTTGTATTCATAAAACACGGGTGAGAAAGGGATATGAGTACTTTTGGAAGGCGCTGTAGATGTTGAAAAAGTTTATTGTTCCCAACATTCCCCATGGGGCCTTAAGGTTAAAATTAATGTCTGCAGACTCTGTAGTCATGTGACTCGTCGTGACATCTCTGTAACCCAATAATAATTTATGTCTCTTTTATGTGTACAAACATTTGCCATCAAACATATGAAATTGATTCAAATGCAATTTTTCATACAGGTCAAAAGGATACAGAAAAGAGCTTACGTAAATGTTATTGATTTGTTTTTTCTTTTACCTTCTAAAAGTGATCCAGATGTTTCTGACAGGAATCCAATTCTCTAGTGACACCTTATAGCCCAGTGTTTTAGTACTCCTCCACGACCAGTCAGTGAGCATTACAGCTTAATTTTACCCAGAAACCATTGGATGAACGAGCTTCTCTTTAGCTGTAATGCAGTGAAAGCTGTTTAATTTCATGGGTTGTAAAAAAAAAAGGCCTAAAGGTAAAGCCCATGAAACAGAGGCCTATATGTTCTCTCTGCAGTGATATTTCTGCTGACACACTTGCTCTGACCTTTACAGGTAATTGCTAGTTTTTAATATACTTTAATGACGCCATGTCAAGAACATCTCACAGAACATTGTATAGTAACTAAGTAATCCTAGTCAGGTGTAATTCCTGGAAAGACTGAATCTGAAATGAGCTGAAGTTTAATCTACATCCTTCTTAAATAATATCTATCATCTATCTTTATAGCTTTCTGTCACTGCTTTTGATTTTATTTTTTTTCTTAAAATGTATATATAGTGGACCTCCACCTATTTGCTGTTCAGTTGTCTGTGGAACATCACTCCAAAGTATTCATGTAAAATTTGCCTATTTATGATTTTTTTTATACAGCATCCCTAAAATATTCAAAAGAAAATCCAGCTTTAGAAGCTTAAATATTTAGGTGCAATGCTACTTACTTGTATTGCACTATTGGTTGGCCAAAAGAGCCAGTTCGGGAGTGGAGTTCATTTTCCTTGGTGCTGAGTAACTTTACCCCTACAAACTGAGATATAGAACACTAAATGTTTTCACTGTGTATTAATGGATATCAAGCTATATTTAGTATTTGAACTACTAAAAAAGGCCCCTGTAACCATTCTATAGCAGATCTTGAAGTATTCAAAGGAATTTAGCTACTTGCAGGAAGCTGTTGGTACCTAAACCTCATGAATACTGGGGATCCACCGTCTACTAAGCAGTGCAACAATTTTAAACCATCTCATATTGTAGGAAAAACCTTGTTTTAATTCTTTTAAAGTAGTAGGCTGATCAACATGTCTCCCGGCCCTCAAAATGACTTTTAACATTATTATTTGCACTTTGACAGATTTTTAACTATTTCTCTTTGCAGCCCTTGTAATCTTCGTTAGAGAACATGTATGACAGGGTGCTGAAAGAAGAGCTGTGATATTGCATGAGGTGGTCTAGAGTCACAGAAAGGTATGTTAGAGTGGTGCAGGACATGTATGAGAACTGTGTGACAGCAGTAAGGTGTGCTGTAGGAGCAAAAGAGGAGTTCAAGGCAGAGATGGGACTGAATCAAGGATTGGCTCTAGGCCCCTTCTTGTTTGCTCTGGTGACGGACAGTTATTAAGTCAGATAACACAGGATTTTCTTATCTTGTCTGCTGGCCTTTGAGAGCAAAGCCTGTTAGATGCCACAAAATAATTTTCAGATTTCATTGTTCAAACCATTGATCACTTTCTTATGATCTTATGATCTGTCACTTTACCATAAAAATCCCCCAAAATATACTTGAGGTTCATGGTTCTAACAGAAATAAAAATACTTTTGCATGGCATAAAAACTGTACTTTGCACTGCATGTCTGCATGTTAATTTCCAGTTAGTCAATAAGTGAAACAAGTAAAAAAAAAAAAAAAAAACACTAAACACTAAACACAAAATGCGAATCAAGCAATATGTTAATCTACAAAGTAATGCACATCTTACAGAAACAACTTGGATCGATACTCATTAACTAAACTCAACTGAATAACGTAAGAATAATTGGATTTATCTCTTTAGGTTAGTATCAATGTGAAAAAAACACTGGGGTCAGAAAGCCAGATTCCTAATTGACCGCTATGACTGTTTCCTTTTGCAGGTTTTATGTCCTTTACCCATCACTTTGTAATGAAAAAAAATAAATAAACCAATGGAATTTCATTCAGTCAGAAAAAACATGCTTCAGGTAAAATCTTTCTGTGCCACAAGATGCTTCAAATCAACTGCATGACTGCACTGTTCCCCCCTGCAGAGAGCAGATTTTTATAAATTTCCTTTTGTGGTGCCGCAGATCATCCGAGTGGAAACTACAACAGGGGACAGGAGATCAATACTTTGAAGACCAGCGCAGGATGAGCAGATAAAGAGCGTCCCATGTGCCTCTTATTTGCTTTTCATAATTTAAATGAAATACCTTTTACTTAGATTTGAGAAAAATAAATGTAAAAACAAAAATTTGACTCCAGATGAAATGAGCTTTATTTCCAATTAACAACCTGTGCTTTCACAGTGTTCTGAGAGAGATGTGCATTTTCTCCCATTCAGTTTCATCTTACTTTTGCATACAAGCATTTTAACGTTTTGTTTTCCGAAAATGCATTTCAATTACGGCCATGCAAGCTGCAAACTATGCCGCTGTCTCTCTGGGCTCTCGCATCTGGCAAAGTCTCCGTCTGAACTTTCAGCGAGCAGAGAAAATCAATAAACAACATTACTTTGAAAAACATTAACATTACGGCCTCCTGCATGCATCATTGCAGTTTTCTCAAGCAGAAAATGGGCTTTCAAACCTCCGAGGTGGGTGCAGATAATTCCCTTCAGATTTCCCACTTCAGTGACACAGTATATTTTACAGGCACACGATAAAAGTTTTGGGTCGACATATTTCTCTGTCGAACCTCAGGAGGACGGAAGACGGTATGGGTAGGCAAGGTAAGTGATGGTCCACCCTGCCCCCGGAGGCACGGAGTGACTTTCATGTCACAAAGAGAGTGATGCTCTGTGAAATGGCAGGAATCTCATTTTGCTGGCCCATTTTCACAAGTGTCATTATTGTACACCTCAATGTCCTGAAGGCTGGAAGCATCAGTGTCGTCCCCTCTGCTGCTCACACTGTTCCTGAAGGCAAGGCTTCCTATGAAGGGGTATACGCTACCTGTGAACAGCTCTCTGATATTATAATACGGGAGCTCTGGGTCTTGTCTTTCAGGCTTGGTGATACACCGCACATCCATGGCTTTGTTCCTCTGATAGTACTTTGAAAACTTATTAAAGATCACAGAGATGGGTAGAGCCACCACCAACAGGCCACAGATGATGCATAGAGTGGCGACTATTTTCCCAGCTGCTGTCACGGGACACGTGTCACCATAACCCACAGTGGTCATTGTGATCATGGCCCACCACCAACCTGAAGGGATGGTTCCCAAATCTGTGTTCGTCTCCTCCTTTTCCGCAAAGTAGATAAGGGCGGAAAACACAGACATGCCCACTGAGAGGAAGAGAATGAGCAGACCCACCTCTTGGTAGCTGTGGCGGACAGTTGCGCCCAGAGCTCGCAATCCGACGGAGTGGCGGGCCAGTTTGAGGATTCTCAGAATCCTCATGAGTCGCAGAACCTGCACCACCCGTCCCACGTTTTCCAGGTCCTCGCTCTCCTCTATGCTCTCTTCGTCAGATTTCTCCAAAGCTAAAGTGATGTAAAATGGCAAAATGGAAGCAACATCGATGATGTTCAGAGGGTTTCCAAGGAACTTCTTCCTTGATGGAGCAACAACAAACCTGATTAAGAACTCTGCAGAAAAGCAGGCAATGCATATCTCCTCCAGGATGGTGAGGACAGGGTCCTCGATGGGTCGGTCATTGTCGTCTACCTGCTGAAACTCGGGCATGCTGTGGACGCACATGGCAACGATAGATGTCAACACCACACTGAGGGAAGCAATGGCAATTATCTTTGAACCTCTGGAGTGAGCGGGATCCTCCAGTCTGAGCCAAATGTAGCTCCTCACTTCTCCACACCATGCCCCTTTAAACTTAGCCAGGTCCTTGTCAAGAGCAGAGAACTCCTCAAAGGAGGAATCGAAACTCGGCTCCTGCTCATCGCTCTGGATGTCCCAGTCTTTGTCCTCAATGTATTCCTTTCTCTCATGGTACCAGGTGTTGCAGCAGGGGCTGAGGTGCACCTCACGGATGCCCCAGTACTCAATTTCCTGACTGAAAGAAAAAATGCAGAGCTCCTCCATCATGTGGATGCGACCGGTGTGATAGAAGTTGAGCACGCAGAGGAAAACCTGGGGATTCCTGTCGAAGTAATACTCCCTCTCGGTTGGGCTGTAGTCATCACATAGCTCCAGGATGGCTGCTTCACTCGGACAGTGCAGCAGACGTGCCAGGCGTGTCTGAGGGAAGCGGAGTAACATGTCCTGGTCCACTTTGTGGCGTACCCCTCCCACGTTGAGGTTGACTTGGTCCTCCTCTTTTCCATGTTGTTGGAGGATTTGGCCATACCCCATGTTCCTAAAAAATCATGAGAAAAGCGACTGTAAAACTTGGAAGTGGTTTCATTTGCAGTGTCGTTGAAAAGTATTTACCCTGTTGAGTATTCTTGTCTTTATCAACCTATTCTTTAGTAACAGATAATTTCTCTAAAAAATAATGTAACCTTTTTAGTTGGGACATAAAAACATCTAAACCAGCCCGTCTCCATGTGAGAATATCATTGTCCATCTTGTTAACCACATCATTTGATTCAGTTTCAATTGCCACACCCAGGTATGATTTTGCCAGACCAGGAACTGTCTGACAAATTAAAGTATATATATATATATATATATATATATATATATATATATATATATATATATATATATATATATATATATAGTTGGGGTAGTTACTGAAAATAGTATTTCTTTACTACTACTGTAAATTGTAATGACATTACGTTGAATGCGTTTGAAAAGTAACTTCACTACTTATCACTACTTTACTTTCCTGTTTCTTAATTTGCTGTGTATATATCATTGACAAACATCAAATACCTGTCATCACCTGTCTGCACAGTGTTTATTGTGTAAATGTAAACAAAACGGCAGGTAAAAACATATGAAAGAACAATAATTCCGTCTGCGCAAAGAAATATGGCCATATATTTTCACAGGATAAAGGAGGTTATGGTTGGGTCACTTTAAAATGGTGTTTACACACAAGTTTTGAAAACACTGACTTTGGAAAACATGAGAAGTATGTCTTCAGCAACTTGCCTGTTCATTTCATTTTGTGCTACCTGCTGCGCTCAAAGACTCGAGAAAAGCTTAGTTTGTTTAGGCGGGGTCAGCTGATGACTGATTCCGTCAAATAACTGGCGAGCAGGAGCTTTTGCTACAAGTTTTGGATTGCCATGCTGGGCTGACAAATGCTTGGACACGTTACACATTGAGTTGGCATTAGTTAAAAGATATGTCGCCTGAGCTTAGAGTGTATTTCGCACAAGTATTTTTGTCCTTTCGAGCAATAAACAGAAAGGCCCTGTCCCAATACTTGCACTTCCACCCTTGTGCACTTCAATTGTGCGTTCCAGTTGAGGGGTGTTCCGATTCTCCAGAGCAGAGAATCTGGCCCCTGGCCCCGCCCCTTCTGCACCCTTGCTCTGCACTTCGCTGAAGTCTGCACCAATGTGGGCTTCAGCAAAGAATATTACCCGCAATCCATTGCCGCATGTGGAATTCTGTAACAAGAAGGCAAACAAATGGTTCCAGCTGCTTCTCCAACAAATGTATTTTCAATTGTAAAGGCGTCAATTTGTTAAATTTTGGATGTTAAATTGCTGAGGACAGTAACCATAAACTGGAGTCTGGTTTGAAGATTGCTGCGGATTAAATATTAATGAATTTATTAGCTATGTATTCACCTGATTGATATTTCATTACAACATCGACTGTAGTGTATTAACAGATGTTGAAAATCGTATCTTTTTTCAATCAATGAGTTGAAAGCTGTAGGCTATATGTTTTGTATGTTTGTTTTTTTCAAATGACTTTTAACCATCATCAGGGTGCTGGCAAGGAAGAATCATTAAAATCAAAATCGTTGTGCAAACAACGATGGACTGGCGACCGGAGATAGGCACCAGCCCCCCGCGACCCCTTGAAGATAAGTTGTATAGTAGATGGATGGATGGATGGATGGATGATGGTCCTGCAACGCAGCGGAGAGGCAGCACGTTTGGAAAAAAAACAACACATAAATTTAATTTTACAGGCTCGGACTGAAATGTCATTAATGTGGCCGTGTTGTGGGTGAAAAGATTCCGCCTAAAATTGTATGTATTATTTAAATATGCGCCTCTTTGTCCTGCCTTTTTTAAAACTATAATTCGAAATATTGATGGGGACTTGTCCCTGACTTCCCCAGCTATTGATGCCTCAAATTATTAAAAAAATTATCACTGTGTACATCAGTAATTACAGTCGAATGGTTAGATGTTGGAAAGATGCACATCTGTTGAAAAAGATTGTTTACTGATAACGTTGTGTTTATTTTCGGACAAGTTAAGCCAAAACTTATATTCACAGTGTGTTTTTTTCAGTCATAAAAAACTTGAACCTTTTAAATAATTAAAGAACCTGATTCTCTGCATTTAAAATAAAATGGAGTTTGGGTTTATTTAAAACAGGTGAAAAAAGCATCTCCGGAAGTATCGTATCAAGCAGCAAAATAACACAAACTGCGAGTAGCAAATGAAAGCGCCTTCCTATACTCTAGCAAAGTAGTGTAGTTACCAATATTTTTAGTGTAATGCATTATTTTACTCCGTTACCCAAAAAAGTAATGTTGTTACTGTAATCTGTTACTTTGTTACTCATTACCCCAACACTGTATAGCATATATATATATATATATATATATATATATAATATTATATACAGTATATATATATATATATATATATATATATATATATATAAATATATATATATATATATATATTATATATACAGTATATAAATATATATATATATATATATAAATATATATATATATATATATATATATATATATTATTTAATTACTCACAAATGAAGATAATGTGGAACAGTGCTGATCCTGATTTATCTTGGCCAGCCTAGCAAAAATTACTCAAAGTATCACAAAAGAACCCAGAAACACATCTAAAGCACCACAGGCCTCTTTGAACTCAGTTAAGGTCAGGATAAACTAATAAGGTTGGAGGAAAAATGACATGTATGGGAAACATCTAAAAAGAACACAACGTCTCAGCCAACATTTGCCCAAAAAGCAACTTGATGATCCCAAAGACATTTTGGAAAATATTCTGTGGAATGATGAAAGAAAAGGTAGCCATCTGACATTAAAATAACAGCTTTTCAAAAAATCATGTATTGAATACAGCCAAATGTATTGGAGCTATAGTGATAATCTAAAACTTCTTTTCGGCTTCACGGCAAGAAAGACTTATCATTATTAAAGGAAACATGAGTTCTTCTCCCTACTATTAAATCTTAAAAGCAAATATCTGTGACCCTTGACTTAAAACAACTTGGATTGTGCAGCAGAATAATAATCCACAGCATACCAAAAAGTCTTTATCTAAATGTATGTTTAGAGGTAACAGATAAAAACTCAAATGAAGGCTGTGGATTGGTCTAGTTAAAACCAAGACTTTAAATGTGATTAAGAAAATGTGGTAGGATCCTAAAAATGCATGTCAATGCTCAAACATCCTTCAAAGTAGTTGAATTTAAACCGTTCTGTGAAGAGCATGCCTTAATAACATCTAAAACAACATAAAAAAACATTCATACACGGCTATTGAAAAGGTTTATCGACAGCAACAAGAAACTAGGTTGAGGCGGCAATTACATATTCACATAAGGGCCAGGTTAAATTAAACCCACACATGATTTCTCACATTAAGAAGCCGACCAGGGATCCTTTCTGAATGCATGCACTTTTCTGTATTTTTACATAAAATACTATCATCCAGTAGTTCATTGTGCACTATTCATTACACGTTTTTGCTAAAAATATCTAATTTAACAGGTTTTATGATACTTTCCACTTGGATTAAATACAAAACACAATCATGAAACCTACCTGTAGTTTGAGCCTTTCTTTCCATGAAAATAACTTTTAGGTCGTCGGTTTTGTTCCCATTTTCTGCTGATATGCCCCGATTAAGACGAGCTGGTGCGAGGATATGAGGAACAGGAGTCAGGCAGTAGCGGTGCCGCAGCCTTATGAACGGGACAAGAGAAGCTGGAGCTGGGACAGCCGGGGAGCAGCAATTTGTTCCCTTTTACAGGGAGCAGGGAGGGGCGAGAGGGGAAGGGAGAGAGAGTAAGAGACAGAGAGAGAGAGACTGCCACTGTAGAGATGTAGAGATGCAGAACAGAACGATCTTTGTGGTTGCTTCATTTGTGATGTACCCGAGCATTGACTGTTGCAATATTTTACAACCTCTTTTGATCTTAAGAGCACATTTTACTCCAACTGATAATACTGCACCTGTAATCCCTCAATTTTTTTATTGTTTAAAACTGCGTCTTGGCTTATATTTGTGTCCTCCGACTGTAGCTAAAAGGAGCTGACCTCAGCTTGTGCATGCAGGATAGTAGAGTAGTAACGTCCGACATTTAATACCCCCTGAGAAGGTATTGCTGTCAGGCTGGCCCCCAAACGAAACTCTATACTCTATAATTCACAGCAAAAGGTGGTTACAGAATAACTCCAGAGAAAGATTAGTTTAACATTGACCTTCAAAAGTATACACATTCATGAACACTTTGCCCACAAACTTTAATTAAATACATTTGAATTGAAAGTGATAAATCAAAATACGGAAGCCTACTTAATGATTGTAAAGCAAAAGGAAAGCGATTCACTACTTTTGTTTTTAAATATCTTAAAGGTGTAGCTTGAGAATTTAGCACAATTTATTTTGAAATGTCACTTCATTTTTAAATAGTCTTTCTCTATGTTATTTAATTAAATGTACATTTAGTTGTACAGAGAAGGGCCCAGGGGTTTGTTAGAGAACATCGGTGAGCAAACGGTGTCATACAGATTAGAATAGCAGAGTAAGTAAAGAAATTGGATTTTATATTAACTTTATTTATTTGCAATTGAAAAATGTAATAATACTGTGTTGTATGTTAAAGAGAAAAAAAATCATATTTGGTCAGATTTAGAAAAGTGATTAAATATTTTCCCTGTTTCTCTTTTTTTTAAATAATGAGAATGTGGACAGTGTTTAGACCAAAACACCATTCTGATCATTTTAAATTTAAGAAAAATACCTTAAAGCTTAAAAGCTTTTTGGACCTTTATTTTTGTTTGTTCACTTTTATTCCAGTTTTTTTTTACTTTTGAAACCATTGGTTTAGACATTGTTTTTTAAGTATTTTTTTATTACTATTTGCATATGGAGACTCACAGCAATTAGGACATCTGATTGATCAAGAGAAGATTTTAGAGTAGAGAGAGCTGGTGGCAGGAAATCCGGATTGCCTCAGGCCGTCCAAACAATTAACTACATCAATCCGTAATTGGATCCACCTGTGTGTGGCTGTATTTGAGCAGTAGGGAAGCGCTTCCTGGACAGCCAAAGGGTGGACCTGCAGAGTTCCTTTCCTCTAGAAGTGTGTTAAGAAGCAGGAACTATAGAACTCTGAGGTTACCTGTCTCACACAGACTTCATGATGGGTTGTTTGCTTGGATTTAGGTGTGAAGAATTTGTATGTTTTTCTTTTTTCAGTTCTTGTTTGGTGGTAGTGATGGTTTTTCTGTTTTTGTCCCAGGTGGATTTTTCTCTTGTTAACGGCTGCAAACTTAGAGGCTCAAAAGAAGTCTCCTTTAAGTAAGGTTATCCATCTTGTAGTGGCATATGTTCAAAAGTTCTCTATTTGGAAAAATGTGTATTTTAATGTCTAACTTGACTTCCAGATATCAGCACAAAATGCTTGGGTAATATACTTCGTGTGGATGTTGGTCCACTTAGAGGAAGCCTTTTGGATGTTGCTGTTATCATGAGTAAGTTTCTGCTTGTATTGGCTTTTGTTAAATTTATGCTCTGTTTCACACCAAAACTGAAAATTTTTCTTCCCCCTCTTAGATGACACTGCTATTGTTGTTACACCAAGTATTGCAGCCCAGTGTGGCTTCAGCATGAAGAGCGACTCCTTTGGAAATGCCTTAATTTATATCTCTCTCCAAAACTGTTTTGCTCATAATGTGGTAACCAGACTAAAGCTCTCTAGAACTATACAAATGTTTTTGTTTTTTCTTTAACCTGAATGGGAAATTTTATTTGCTTGCAGGAAGATAAAATGTTCACAACGGCACTTCAGCTTCGCCTGCATGGGAACCAGTTTGCTCAAGATGAGCTGTATCAGGTGACTGAAACCTGCCAGTATGATGTCTGGGCATCCAGAGAAGTAATCTGTGACTACAACTACATCGAAGTGAGTATAGGGGGATTAGGTCCTGATCTGAATAAAAATGGCATGCCTCACAACTAATGGCTTAATCTTTTAGGTGTCTGTAAACCGTGCTGCTCCAGATGAATTTCCTCTGCCTGGACACCCTTTCCCCAGCTCAAAGTCTCCAAACACTCGACGAGCTGCAGAGGTGAACTCCAGAGCTGATTTTTATCTGCTTCTAGAGGATAAATCCTAGATGATTTAAGACTTGGGCTCTTGTATCTGACTTGCAGAAACGGCCTATGGATGCAGGCTTCAAAGCCACAACAGTTGTCTTCTTTACACCAGAGGGAGAAAAGCCTATGAGTGTGGTTGGTGCACAGCAAAGTGGATATGGCATTGGAAATACTCCTACAAGGCTGGTTTTGAGAAGTCCAATAATGGCACCAGAAACTTTCACACAGAAAGTGAGTGAAAGGCAGCGAATGGGGGGGGCTCTAAATTTGCTTAAACTTTCACAGAAATGCAGTCTACACTTGACTTTTATATATATATATATATATATATTTTTTTTTTTTTTCTCCCCTAAGGTAGCAGGGGTTCCCATGAGGGTCTTCAAAACCTCCACAATCTTTGAAAAGAAGTGGCTGGCAACTCAAATTGATGCAGCAGCTGCTTGCCCAATTCAGGAGGGTGAGCCATTTGCTCTGTCTAGACTAGATTTTAAAGTGCCAAATGTAGGCTGACATTCTATGGCTTCAATACCGTCATGGCATTAAATTCATAGCATATGACACTTACAAAGCTTTAAAGACTCACTCTAATCTTTTTGAGAGACTTAACACACCTTAATTGTAGTCTCTGGCTTGCCTTCTAGGGAGTGTCTTTTTCTCACACAGCACAATCACCTGGTACTTGCCAAGGCAGATGGGCCCAATGGTTTCTTCTGGCCAGTTTAATCTGTTGGAGGTGCACTTTGGCATAAATGGCCAACGGCTAGACGCTGCAGAGATACAGGCCAGAGAATACTCCGTGGCTCTGAATGACTTCTACATTGTCACTGAACTTCCCATTGGGGGAGTTGGTGGCCACTACAAGGTACCCTGGCTCATTTAAAAAAAAATCTTATCCAGCTGGATAGCTTCCGATCTTTAAGCCTGGAAAATGTAGTTTTACTGGGAAACTCTTGCTAAACTTTATGTTCAGTTCTTGAACTGAAACATGCAAAACTCTTTTTCAGAGCCACATTCAAGATTCACACTACTACATATCTTACATGATTGAGCCAATGCTTGAGCTGCTCTGGACAGAAGATGCTACTCATGAACAAACGAGATACAAAGTTTTCTTTCACATAAACTCTCATCTGATTCCTCAGCCCTTAGAACTTATTGAAAGTGAGTAGTTGGGTTTTATTTTTCATTTGACCATTTGTCTGCAAGCTGGTCTCATTCCCTCCTCATTCTGTAGATACGGTCCCTGGGGAGAAAATGTTCAAGATGACTCTAGGACATTTTGCTGCTGATGTGGTTCTAATAAACATAACTTTCCCTGCGGAAGTTCTGTCTATGCCAGACTGTAGTGCCCGAGGTTTTAATGTTTTGGAGCACACATCTCCTAACAGCAGCATGAAGGTCTTCACCCTCCAAGTGCCTTTTGCTGATCCTGCAGTCTTGCAACAGGTAAGGATTTAATATTGCCGATTAATATTTTGCTCTGCAGATCTAATGGTTGTCTCATCCTCAGACTGGAGAGGGAGTGACTGTCTACTCCCTTCACTTGACCTTTGGTTTGTTGATCCTGGATGAGTTTGTATTTTTCTCTCACACAGCTAACTTGGAAGCTGTTGTCAAAGATATTGGTCTGTATTAATAATTTAAATAATCCCCCCCCCCCTCTGTAACTATACGCACCCAAACAAAATCTTTTGTTTTGGCAGTTCCACCCTCTGTCTCCGGTGGCTGTGACAACCACAACTTCTATGTCCTTGTAAAGTATGGGACACAAGGCTACAATTTTCAGACTATGATGGGGAAGCGATTCATGACACCCAGTTTGGCTCAGCATTACGGCTACATGGAGAATGGGACACATTTCAGTTTTGTTGTGCCATTTTCAGCTCCTGATGTTGCAGTAGAGGTATGAAAGTTAAAGTTTTACATTTTAAAGGGGCACATCTAAACTTTAACAACACTTTCAGGCAATTGAATCCTCAACCATTAGGAGTAGACTGGATGTGGTGTTGAGTAATCCAGAGACTAATGCCCAAATTCAAGAGTTCTCTGTGGCTTGCAATTTTCCCTCAACACTAACTGGTAAGTGTAGGTCTAAGAAATTAACCATTGGCATCTCTGAAAACATTTGATTTTAAACGTGTTCTCTTCTAGAATGCTTTCCTAATGGAACAATGACTGCGTTGGCTTTAAAACTGGAGTCAGTCCCCTCTCTAAACCCCAGCAAGCTTACCCTTGAAGACTCATCCTGTGGCCCTATCCACAGTGATGACCGCTATGCCTTCTTTGTCTTCACAGTGGACTCATGTGGTACAACAAGGAAGGTATTGTGAAATGAATGACAACAAAGTCCCACTCTCTGCCACATCTGAACATGCGTGTTTCGTTTTTTTTTTTAGTTCATGTCTAATGCCATGCTATATGAAAATGAGATCTCTCTGCCAGATGAAATTCTAATGAAAAGGGGCCCAACAGAGGAACCAGAGTATAGGTAAGGCTCTCACACTCTCAAATTGGCCATGACGAGAATGGGATTTTGATAGAACAATTTACTTTTTCAGCTTGAAGGTTTCTTGTGTTTATGACATCAACACAAGCCAGGCTGTGGCCTTCAACACAAGACCTCGCAGGAGTGAACCTTATGCTGAAAACTCAAAAGGCCAGCTGCAAGTGGCAATGAGGCTTGCTTTGGGTAAGAAATGGGACTCTAATGGGTGAACAACGAAGTCAAAAAGATAATGGATCTAAACTGGATCAAATGCCTTTAAATTGCATGTGATCCAGACTTAATGGCTGCATATAGTTGAGTTTCTGGTGCAATTGACAGAAACCCAGCTGACTGTTAATAGAGGAATATTGCCTTTATTAAAGCCCCAGTACAAATTGAAGACTTGAATGAATTTAATTTTTTTTTTTCTTCCTCAGATGACTCCTACAGTGAATTTCAGAACTTTGAAGACCATCCAATAGCAAAATATCTACAACAGCCACTGTATTTTGAGGTGGAGCTGCTGAAATCTACAAACCCTCTGGTGTCACTGGAGCTAGAAAACTGCTGGGCAACTCAGGAGCCAGACAGAACATCCCAACCCAGATGGAATCTGATAATTAATGGGTATTTTTTATAGCTGACACTCTTGATGTGAAGTAGAAAATTAAGACTGTGGAATTTAAGGATTCAATAATTTAAACCCTCTGCAGCTGTCCAAATCCAGTCGACCCATACCAGGTAGTCTATCATCCTGTCCGGCCTGATGCTAGGGTTAGATATCCCTCCCACTTCAAACGATTTGAGATCCAGATGTTTGCCTTTGCTGATGACGAAGATGAGCTGAGTACTAAGGTAGCGTAAACGGTCCTTATTTTATTTTTTCTCCCCCAATTTTGGAAACTTGCCACCTAATGTTGCTCAATCTTGCAGCTCTTTGTGCATTGTGATGTTGTGATCTGTGACACCAAAAATCCCCTTGGTGGAATTTGTGATGGAAAGTGTTCAAATCCGAAGACTACAAAAGGTGAGACTGCAGTCTAATGGCACTGCATTACTTGGCTACGGTATGCTTCAAGACCTCATGGTTTCTGTTTTTCCTGCTGCTTGATCCTTTAACATGTCTTTTATTTGCAGGTCAAAAACGGGATGTTTCACAAGTCTATGGTTTTGAATATGTCTCTATTGGACCAATAAGCTTGAATCTTTAAAAATAAACATTTTAAATTCAGATTGTTGTCCTGGATTTTTGTTTGCATAGGTCACTTAATACCAGGGGTTTCAAAATGACAACTCCAGAAGATTTACTGTACTGAAACATTTCATTAAGTCTTAATCTATTGGCACTAGTTTGAAGTCTTCAAATTTCAACTTGTTAAAATGGCAATGTCTGGATAAAAGGAAATCTAGCTTCTCCATCTGGGAAGTTGGTAATAAAAGAATCTTTGCTAAAGTGGAGAACTTGCAAAAGAGTAGGTTATAACAAAATTTGGTCACTTTAAGTCTAACTGGTTTTAAGCAAAAGTTGCTCTTCCACAGTTGACTACTGTAAACTGCATAAGCACAGAAGTGCTTGTTTGTGGTTCAGTGTTTTCACAATGAGTTGAAGAAAATTGCATTGTCAGATTTCCTGTGCAGTAAGGTCCAATCTGGCCTGAAATAATTGGGAAGAAATTGGCTGACTTAAAATAGACTAAATGCTCTTCGCAAGAACTAAAAGTACATCGCATTTACGTTTATGGCAATTTTCTCCTCATGAACCTTCAAAGGGAATAGGCCTGTGGTGCTCTTGAAAGACAGGTTTTAATATTTAGTTTAATCTGGACGATAGTCCTTTTTGGTCAAACCAATAAGGGATGGTGCCAAGGAAAGGAGTTGCTAAACTTCACAACTGAAGTAATGAGTCAAGCTCCAATAATGCAAGAGAAAATTGGCCAAAATTCTAAGGTTTATACCCAAAGCTCACCAATTTGGTTTAAATTGCAGTAAAGATTCTCATCTTTAACCCCATTAAATGGAAACCTATTTGTTGCCATGATCTACAACGTGGCCACATTCTCAATTGTGCATGTACCCCCCCCCCCGCACGCACACACACACTTTTTAAGTGCCTTTTTAAGTACTCCATAGCTTTTCTATTGTGCCCAGCCTCTGGGGCTACCTGTTAGATTGGATCACCTTTTTCTGGAAGAGTTTTGAAGGAATCATTTCCTGAAATCAATGCTCGGATTTCCCCAACAATTGAGAAACACCCCCCAAACAGTGGACCCTGAACTACACTCTACTATGGCCTGCACTGAATTTGCTAAATAAAATTTAGGAAATTAAATCAATCTGTACAGCAGCACCAAACCCACCATGTAGAAAAAATGTCTGAATTCAAAATAACATTTTCCCTGTCAAGTCTGATCTGATTCAAATGGTTAACTCATCCCTCCTGTCGAGCATATTCTCCATTATTAAAGAATAAGATGAACACACTGCAGAACTACAGGCTAATCTCCCATTCATCAGGATTATTGAAAGAGGTTTCAACAATGACGGACTGCTTTGATATTTTCAGTTTGGTTTCTGTGTTCATCACGGCACTAAAACGGCCCTTTTTTAACTCAAGTTTTCAGTGATTTCCACATGAATACAGACTGTGGTAGAACCTTGGACCCAAGTGAGGGATTTAACACTGATCATAAAATATTACTGGAAAGACTGGAGAGCTGGATCAGACTCTGTTGTCCAGTACTTGGCTGCTTTGAGTCTCATCAGAACAAACAAATCACATGTGGGGTCCCCCAGGGCTCCATCATGGGACCCCTTCTGTTTAATATCTAAATGCACCCACCAACCCAGATTATAACAGCCAACATTAGCTATTAACTATGCAGATGGCACTCAGCTGTACATTACAATGTCACCAGGCAACTTTTATCCTATCGGGCCCTAAATGAATGCATCGAAAAAATCAATAGCTGCATGTCCCATAACGTTCTCCAGCTTAAACAGAAACTGAAGAAATTATCTTTGGACCTAAAGAGGAACAAACAAGAGTCGGCACACATCTTCAGTTAATATAACTAGAAACTACCGATCAGTCCCGTAATTTAGGTGTAATCTGATGCTTTAAACTTCCAGAAATGGGTTGTGTATAACTAATTCCCCTTAAATCAGTGTCTCAATGCCCAATCAAATCACCTTTAATCCCCAAAAATAGAAATAACTTTCTGTCACTAATCTATGGTGATTCATGCAAGTTACCCCCACCATCGAGATCTCTCCTGGACCGCTTCCTGGGATCCAGCCATAGCACGAGACACGCTGGGCTGCTGTTCTCTCACTGTCCAGTCTTGGACAGAAAAGAAAGAGGAAGTAAGAAGTGTTGCTGTCTCCTTCCCACATGTTCTCTGTGGTCAGAAAAGTGATGAAAGGGGAAAAAAAAGAGAAAAGAAATCTGCTCACTGTAATTCCTTCTATTCCAGGTTCAATTCCATCTAAAAAAAAAGAAGTTCTCTCTACTTGTTCTGCCCAGTTGCTACTCTCTCCCACAAGCCCCAGAGAGGAAAAATTAAATCAGAAAAATGACAGAAAAGGAACCTAATCTGCTGATTTTTCAGGGTCCCAGTCATCATTTTAGAACATCTTCATCCTGAAAACTGAGTATTTATTTCAAGAACCTTGTTTAAAAAGCTTGCTTGCACACAAAACCAGGTCAGGAAATTACGTATGTCACTTTCTACAATAAGTCTGTGATTTATAACGCAACAGAAAAATGTGCACTACTTGAAACATGCTAAGGATCTTTCTGACACACATGTTGGACACGGAAGACAATGGTAGCAACAGTGGTGTGAGGCAAAAATTAATTTAAGCTATAATTTCAGACTTGCAGACTATGTATGTTGTGTTTAAGATCTATATCACAGTAGATTCATATGTATGCCTTCAGATTATATAGCAATAGCCCTTATTGGAACATTAATTCAGTCGTACTAGACGTATACTTGCATTTCAAAAGGCCAAATTCAGTCAGACTAAAGCCGAGTTTATTCTACTCCAACAGCAAGTTTACAGCCACACGCACACATATTGACGAAGACGTCTTCATTTGATACTTCTCTGTTGGTGCATCAGTGTTGCAAAGAAATTCTTGGCCAAATAAGAAGTATAAACTAGGCTTACCGCAACGAATAAGCTTTCTTTTATTGCATGTAAAAGCACTGACTGTCCTCAGTGTCAAAAAATAAGCATAAGTATTCCATAGTGTGCTTAAAGTTTTTATACAAGTCACAAACTTTGAGCAGAATATGTTTCATGCAATTTTCAGACCCCATTTTGTGCAAGCGTCATAAATGAAGCCCCAGAACCTTTGTTTTTTACAGTAATGGTAAGTCCTTAAAGAGCAAAGCACACCTGGACCTCTACATAACTATCAACATGTTTTTTCATAACTTTAACGTTTTCTAAATTTGTATTGATCCCTCTTATGTCTACCTTTTTTTTTTTAGAAATGGGGACACTTAGCTTTGTGTTCTTTTTGCTCATCTGTTTAGTTTTTTGTTTCCTTGTTTTGTTTTTTGTGAGGGATTCCAATTTTGCCCTGTCTCTTTAGATGTTATTCTGTTTTGGGGGTTTTTATCACCACTGCACAAATCATCATTGGACTCTTTGAGTAATGTTTCAAAGCAAATCAATATTTATAAAGTGCTTTTCATGCAGAAACTGCAACAAAAAGTGCTTTAATTAATTAAAATGATCCCTCATGAACCATATTCCCATTCCTCCGGCAGCCTGTTCCAGAGGTGAAGGCCATAATATTGGAAAGACGCCTCATCATGAGTGTGATCTGACTTTTGGGATGACAGCATAAATGTCCTATTTGAAATGTCCATGTTTAAAGGCTTATGGACAAGCCTTAAAATATATTGTTTCACATCAGGAAGATTCTAGGTTCAAATTAGGGCTGGGCAATTTGGGTGTGTCTGGTGTATAATAAATAGATTCAGTCTCTCAGCATCCCTTGCTCTGAGTCAGCAGTCATCTTGTAGCCCACCATCTATCTCATTGCCTACTTCAGCATCATCCCCGGATGATGCAGCAGAGCTGAGCCGGTACAAAACATGCCGCTCATCATACAGCCAGTCTCTCCAGCTGACGGTAACGCCAGCGTTTTGAGAAGAAGACCCTGAACTCGCTAGTAATCATATTTTCCTCTCTACCTCAGATTATAACTGTTCTAAAAGTCACTGACCGGGATTTTCCATCCTCTGCGCACCGTCCAATCTAAGCCAAGAAAATGCCTGCAGTCGGTGCTTGTGTTCCTAGCGGCCACAAGAGCGCTCAAACTCATTCCTCTCAGCGTGAACTAGTGATGGGTAGATGAGGCCTCGTGTACTGTTTCGACAAATTGCCCTAACTGTATTGATACTGTGTCGATACGGAGTTGCAACTGTGTTGGTCTACTGACACCTGCTGGATCTTTATTAATGCAGGCAACCTAATTCGGAAAATCAAGTAATCTATGGATTCAATGGCCATACCATAAAATTATTTATGCAATTGTTTTCCATGCTGTACACTGCATAATTTAAAATATTAATCAAAGTTTAAAAAATGTTATATTCAAAATATATCATAAGAGATGAATGTGTGTCACATCTTTTTAAAAAGTGAAACTGAAGGTGATGTTAATTATGAATTGTATATGAGGCACTTTTAAAATATGGGCTATATATTTTTTATTTGTTTTTCCAAGCTCAATATTTTTCTAAAGTAATTTCTCCTGTTTTCAAAAAAAAATACTCGCAAGGGACAGATGCACAATAACTTTCTGATTGGCAAAATATATGATAGTTCAAGAACCTGAAACGGTTCCCTGAATCCCTCACATTCAACAATGTTGAGAGGTTGGGAGTCATTAACTGCCTGGTCTAACTCATGCTTCCTGGCAGCTTATTAAAAAAATAAACATTAAAATATGTATTCGCTGTGAATAAAGTGAGCATGAAGATTTATGTCTGTATACTTACATTTATCCTAATTGCCTTTTTGACCTCCTGATGTTCATGTTTGTCTCTGTGATGTCTCAACATAGATGTGCTTTGATTAATAAATGCCAGTTAGGTAGAACAAATGTGGCATTTAAACTGCAGAAAATAATATGAATTATTTATTTTTGAAAAGGACGGAAATTTGGATAAGATTCAACAGAAACTGAGAGAAACAGGATTAAGAGGAAATAAAAGGAAATACTTTATTTACTGATAAAAGATCAAAATGATCCCGCACATCGGAAACCTTGCGTTTTCTTTCTGGCTCCATGATGTTGGCTTTCTGGAAAAAGGTCTGGTTAAAAAGATAGCATTTTGGCTGAGAAGCAACCAGTTGAAAGCTGGAGACGCTCCTGCTTTTAAACACAATTCAACGCTTCGGTGACAGATGACGCAGTGATACACGCACCGATACGGGGTTTCACTCTGAGCTTGATACATGCGCCAACGCATCGGTGCTGATACCCATCACTAGCATTAACCAAGGTGGATGAAATAATCTCTGACCCAGGACATTCCTTTCTTCAATGCCTCATCCTCCAATCGTGAACTGAAGAATTCTCAAAGTAGAATATTTCTAGTTAAGGCAAAGTTGTCCTTTGTCTTTCCTGAGTTGACCTCGTACGCATTTGAAATTCACACCTAAGTGACGAAATCCTTCTGGCTGCCCTTTTCCCCCCCTCCAGTTTCAAATGCCCCACCTAAGCAAGTGAGGTCAGGCCTTCCTGTGACAGTTTGTCTTGATTCTGGACCTCAGCATTTATTTATCTCCTTCCCTGTAGAGTAGACATCAGGTATAAGTAGCATAGCCCATTTTAGACTAGATTGAATTTACTTTGTAATTGTTGACAGCAGTTTAATGCCTTAAACTTGAGATAACTGCTTCCTTGCTGTGTATGGTTAATCAGTTAAAAGAATTAGTCTTTCAGATAAACTGGTGTAATTAATGTTCAGAATAGATTGACAAGGTGGTGTCCCGTTTAATCATTGATAAATTGAGCTTCATTAATAATTATCCAGTATTAGGTTATTGGAAAAATTGTTCTAAATTAACAAGACAGCAATGACTTCAAAATGCCCAACAGCAATATGCCTCAAATCTATATGCAGGAACAATATGTATTGTGGTACATTTCTTTATGCCAAAATGACTGCTTATGAACATTCTTTCCCCTATAAATTGCACCGGATCAACTTCAAAAAGGTCTAGAATGGCATTTTAAAGAACATTGCAAAATGCATTAAATTTTCCAAATAATGCAACAAGATATGAGTCTGCATGATCCAGGCACAGCCTCAATCTGCTGGGATTCCTTACATAGAAAACTGACTGGCATGTTTGTACAACTATTGAACATTTTTGTAAAGTGCCTTGAGATTACATTTGTGAATTGGTGCTATGAGTGAAATTAAGTTAAATATGGTGAAAAGTAGTCAGGTTACTTTATACTTTTGCATAAAACCATTTAAAAAAAAAAAAAAAGAATCAGTATCCTCGCATAGTTCAAAGTATATCGGTACAGCAGTAATCAAAATCTACCTTTTAGATTGCCATCACTAGTTCTACCCCAAAATACAGTGAAAGTCTGAGTTTTGTATGTCAGTCCCGCAATACAAAGTTCTGCACATGGCAAAAATTGGCTTTTGGCTGAACATGGTCCTTTTCGGGGTGTACCTTGTCAGCATGGAACTGCTACATTTTATGTGAGCAGAGCACCACTTTGGCAAACAATTTAACCCGAGTCAATCCAACTTAGTTCAGTTTTGAACATGCCCACTTTAAGTGATTTACATTCAAGATTTTAGAGTACCCTTGACCAGAGGCCATGTTTAACTCTGGGCTGATCGTTACTAAGAAATGTAGTCCTTGTGACAAGAGGGATTTTAAATTTACAGCAAACCAATGGTTTAACACCTTTGCGCAAGTAGAATTTAGAAATTTTTTAAATTTCAACTGACCACTGCCTGCAAACTATTCCCAGACTCTGGGAAGTTTGGGCCATTGAGTGGCATCTTAAGTGCATAATTGAGTTCTAGTGACGGAGTCATTAAGAGCAATACGTCAAAGCTTCCCAATAGAGAACAGTTACTAGCACTATAGATTGCCAACCAAAAATTTGTCAGACACATGAATAACTTTGAATTTTTTTTTTATTGAAAACTGTTCAGTACGATGGGTCCAGAGGAAATCTGCTGTTGGTGGGTTGAGGTTGTGCTTCGTCCTATAAGAGAAGGAGTGATTAGGTCAATCTTCCTTTTTTTAAAGGATGTTTTAGTTGTACACTCACCTCTTCTAGTTTGCTTTGAAGTGCCCTTCACAACATTAGCACATTGACCCTGGCAGATGCCCTCTTTGGGGCTTGTTGTGTCACAGATTACCAAATCACAGTGGATGTAGACCTGTAAATTAGTCAGTTAGTTGTACATTACTGTCTTTAGAAAGGTAAACCTAGTTACACTTACCTCATGTTTCAAAACCTGTTCCTCCTGAATGAAGGCAAACATCTTCATCGAGAAACGTTTGTAGTGTGATGGGACAAAAACTCTGGCATCCACTGAGACTGTACTGAAGACTGTTGCATAGCTGTCACCAGGGTATGGACAACTAGTGCAGAAAGAATTTGTTAAGGTTATCAGAAATGAGGGTCAAGTCAGTGTTCAAGTCACTTTAACCACATTACCTGTCCACAATAATGTCCCAGCTTGGGAGAGAGGTCCTTTCTTTCTCAAGAGTAGCCCAGCAGTTATCCAAGACTAGCTCCAAGTGTGGGTCAGTTGACTGCACCAACTCAACTTCGAAGTATAGAGGCTCCCTCAGGTATTTCTCGACTGGGTAGTCTTCAGCTTCATAGAAGTCCTGATATGAAGAATCTAAAGCAGAGGGCCATCTGTTTTAGCAGCAATTATGACTGAGTCAGGATATTTAGTGCTTCTGCCAGTACCTGTTGCTAGCCTCATTTGCACAATCATTTGCCCAGAGCCAATTTCTGCCTTTGGCTCATAAAGTCTTGACTTGGCATGGAAGGAGATAGTTTGGGTTTCATTGACTACGTAGTAGCAAGACACAGTTTGCCTACAGAAGAGACAAGGGTCAGCAAAAAGATCCTAGGTCAGATTAATTTACCATTTGTCCTTACCTGTAGTCAGGGTCAGCAGGTGATGTGTGAGAAACTCCTTTGGCACCATTGTAGTAAAGCCCAATCTCATTTTCATACATCATGTAGTGATCAAAGAACTAGAAAAGGACAAAAATTAGTCTGAGCTGCAAAGAAACCCAATAGTAACAGAAGTTAAAGGCGTACCGTTCTAGTTGTTCCACAGGAGTCGGCACTGAAGATAAACTGAGCAAAGCGATCATTGCTAAACACTGGTGTGCAGGACTGGTCCCTTAGAGTCAGCCAGCTTGGGTCAAGGTTTGGCACAGATTCCACCTTTACAGCCAGAGCACTGATTGTGCCATTGGGGTAACATGCTTTAGGGGAGAGGGGGAAGAGTTTTAGGAGAGTGATCTTTTAGCACAATGGTGCAGCATTTACTTACTGGTTGTTGGTAGAGGGAAATGGCATGCCAGGAACAAGTCAGAAAGAATCCAGTTTGTAAGTGGGTCCCACAGCAGCACATCCAGTCTGACGCTAACTGAACTTGTTGTAAGCAACTGTAATGATACATGATTTAGATCTGCACCCCCACCCCCTTTTATAGTTCAGATTTGTTGTCTTACTCACCTCAAAAGCAGAGCCTGTGGCTGCATATGGCACATCAATGCTAAAGTGTGTGGCATTGTCTTTAAAGTTGTAGGCTTCTGCCAGCTCTGGGGTCAAGTCCAGACCACCAACCATGGTCTTAAAGTGGTTTCCTTGGCTTCCATATTTCACAGTGATGTAGAACTGCTCTTGGTCGCAAGTACCAGTTAGTGTAGGCAGCACTAAAAGTGATAATTTAGTGTCACTAAGTGCAGACCTGGGGGTGGTGCTCTACAGAGTTTGCAAGTCTTACCAACATCCTGAAGAGAGGCCTGCAAGTCCACTGGGTGTGCAAATGGCTTTTCCTCAGGCAGAATTACAAATCCAAATACTACATTTAGAGTGTAAGTTGTCACCAAGACCTCTGGATTCTGCAAACAATGATTTTGCATTAAGTGAAGTCTAATGCTGACTGGAGAATTGGTGCAATAACCAACATACATGCTTGTAGACGACATCTGCGTCAAAGGGGACTTTTAGTGAGAAGACAGATGTTCCATTGGCAAGGACATGCTGCTGAACTGTGAATCCCCTGGCATTGCTCTCTTCTACAGTAAGGACTCCAGTGGCAAAAGTTATGTTCCTCAGCTCAACATCATGAAGAAATGAGCCAACATAGAGGTTGAACTCCCTCATTTCTGGATTGGTATCTGAAAAAACATTGTTAATTTGCTCAAGGCCACTGAGTTATACATTTGCCATTGTGTCAGTTATTTTTTGTAAGACTTACGGTCCTCAGTATAGGGAGGGCGAGGCATTGGTGGGGTTGTAATGGGGAACAAGATCTTGTATTTTGTGTCATGTTGGGTTTGGTCTGCCCGCCAGACCACTTCAAGCATTGGCTCAATAGTGTAGGTGATGTGGTACTGGAAATCTGGAGCATGACTCTGCAATTAAATCGTAAGATTTAGTGTCGGAAAAGCAAACCCGAGTTTGCTAAGTAAGAGTGCTCACCAACCTTGTAGTAGCCATCAGGTGAGCCAATTGGGATCTCTACAATAATATGGAAATCTGTGGTAGACACATAGTAGCCCCTAGTGGTCATCTGACCTTTATCCAGCCTCTGGCCATTGATTCCCATGTTCATTTCTACAAGTCTAATGTTCCCATCCAACAGGGGCGTCACACGGCGGGGTACATGCCAAGAGATTAGGTCCCCAGCAAACAGGACACCACCTATTAAGAGCAATATTTAGTGTTCAGCAACTTTAGTGCTATGCAAAAACTGTAATTTAGACATACCTGTGGGACAAGCAGCTGCCAAGTTGAAGACATTCAGACCATCTCGAGCCTTGTGGTAGATGCTCACCTTCAACACTTCCATGGGGACTCCAGCAACCTACAAGTACATAAGGTTCACTCAACTAAAGCGGTTGATGTAATGACAGTGGAACCAATACTTACATCCTCTGAGTAAGTCTCAGCTGTGTTAAAAGGACTTCGCATAACCACACGGGTAGATGTAGTCATGGCACTGTAACCAGCTTGTTGGGCTTCTTTCAGGACCATTGATGTAGGCTCAGGAGTGAAGAAGGTTATCTTCCAAATTCCCTGCACTTCTTCAGAGGCCTGCAAGAAAAAAAAAAAAAAAGTTAGTCTCAGCCTTAAAGTATCAGGAGAGCTACCCAACAATTTTTACATACCCCAGGGATTGCATTGAGCTGAGAATCATCTTCATTTTGACCCTTTGCAGCAACTTGAGGAGCCATGTATGTTGATACCTACATAAAGCCACATTTGAAATTATTCTGCAGATTGCACAGCAACGAACTGCAGAGTGGATAACAAGGAGAAAAACCCACTTCCATGTAGTTCCTGTCACAAAGGATCTCACGAGGGGCCCAGCGAGTGTAACTACAGGTCTGTGCAACATCATGGCTGACCACATCAGATGGACTATGGCGGTAGATTCTCAGTTTCAGACCAACACCAAACATCATGTCATCCTAAAAAGTCCAGAGTGTCAGTTAAACTAGGGTTACAGCAAGCCAAATCCCAAGTGTGACAATTGAACTTGGATCTTAAATGAAACAAACCTTATTTTCAACAAAGCAGCCCATTAGAGATGTATAAATTCTGGTGTTACCCCAGGGGTCTGACTCCATGCTGTACCCACACTGGGAAGCTAGACTAGGTGTCAACAAGACATACTGGGTGCCATCTGGAGGAGATATAAAAATTAGTAATTTCTAATAATTTGACTCATTTCAGCTGCTAAAACGTGAACATACTGAGTGCTTCCACTTCAAGCTGGTTTCCAACTGCTAGAGCCTCATCTAGGGTCAGCCTCATCAGATTAGCAACGCAGTCTGTCTTTAAACCACTGCCTGTTGAGACATGTCTGGTTAAAGCAGTGGTTCACAGCAACTGTGACTAGAGTGATGCGAATAACAAAAAAAAAAAACGTACTTGGCTGAGAACTGATCATGTTTGGCCATGCTTGACACAAGGCAGAAAATGCAAACATCAAGTTCCACAGCAAACTGGAAGCAAAGAAAGGGGTTCAGGAAAATCTATAAAATAAAAAATATATATAACAAAAAGGTATACTTACATTCTCTCAGGTTTCCGCATGACGATATGCAAAAGCAGCCGAACACAAAGAAAATACAGGAGCTCAACAACCAGCGCTGGTTCAATGTAAGCACAACAAGCCCAAAGGACAAAGCAGCTCTGAGGAAGAAGAGCTGAATGTATTCTGAGGATCCCCAGCACCTGTTTTATATGTCTGCAAATCACAAAGAACACAGGTGACCTAATCAGTGACAATTCCTCACACTCGTGAGAGGGTTTTTTTTTTCTCCTCAGAAAGAGACTGCAAGTTTGCACATAATTAGACCAATTACCAACTAAGCACACTTTATTTACCCAGTTTTTCTTTATGGATTGACTGCTTTCCACAAAATTACATATAATATGAGCATATTGTCAAAATTTTGCAGCCGTTCAGGTAACGGTGTTTCCTAACATTTTTAGCTCATAAACGTCCCTGCATTAAATGTTTAAAATCATATAAACAATTTACTTAGGTCACTGGTTTCTTTTGTGCACCAAAAAAATTCAAAGAGTGCTGAGGTGGAGTCTTTGAGATTTCTCATAACTTCTGTTATGCCTGGACACCATGTTTGCCATCTGTTTTGTTCCATTCTAGTTTTCAAGGTGTGAAATAAGCAAATGTGGCTGATGTGATAGCTTATCTTTCAGAAAAAATATGGGTTTTATTCTAAATTTTCTTGACAAATTTTGAACAATAAGAAGTTCCTTTCTACTGCAAATGACCCAATTTATTGGAACCATTCCCTGTGGAGTGGACACAGGCAGTCCTCCTTTATGCATTTAAACCATGTGCTTCCAGTAAGTTCTAACTTTTTACCCATGACCAGAAAGGTGACCCATTGTGGGAAATCAAAACTTCACTTTTTGATTTCCACAACAGCCTCCTTTTTTAATGAGTTTTAATTTGTTTAGGACAACGTAAATCACATAAATTTACACGAGATGTCTTGATTATTCTTTTTAATAGAACCCGAGTAATCCCAAGAGTTCAGTATCTTCCGATGGACCTGAAATATTGCCTTGATTTTGATACTACCATTGTCATTTTATAAAAAATAACGATGGTACTAAAGCAAAAAAGATCTGACAGACAAATTTTCCAACAAGAAGCGTCTTCAGTTTTTTTTATACACCAAAGGATGCACTTTAATAGACAATCAAATATAAATTGTATTTCTTTACGAATTAAATAGAAATCCATATTAATCATATCTAACATCTAATCCAGTAACATTTATTCCATTTCAAATATTATTATATAAAAATACTATCAAATTCAGTTGATCTTGTAATGCCAGTTTATCAAATTTTCAGTTTATTGAATCCTAGCTTCTTGCATTACAATGCTGACTTAGCAGCAGTCCCTCTGCTGCAGAGCAAGCATACAACAAAAGTGGAAAAGAATTACATTTTAACGAAAAGAAATATACAGCTGCACAAGACTGTTTGATCACTCATTTTCTGACTGAGTCTGAGTCTTGAGTAAGACCTTTTTATCTATATAATTGCTAAATTTGCTGTCTAATATGAAGGCTTATTTTCTTCATTTTTCTTCAACAAAATGTACTCGAAGAAAGCATCGTAATTCATTTCTTATAGCTACGTGAAACAAGATCTTAGATACATCAACAGTAACGTTGAAAATTAAATAAAAAATCACAAATAAAGCAAAAGGTGCAATCCGACAAGGATGCAAAAGTCTGTAGAATCAGATAAATAATACATCCATCACTCTAGATTTTCAACATAACATTCAGTGTGAAAATTCAGATCAAGAATCTACATGCAACAGCTCGGCGGTCCAAATGTTCTCCAATATGGGGCAGGACATTCACTAAGAATCAGGGAATCCAGGTTATCAAGAGTTTACAGACAGATTTTTATGTAAATTCATCAGTATCCTCTGTTTATCTTCTCTTGTTGGTCCAGAAGTGTCTGCTGCAGGCTCACTTTAGCATCTTCAAAACCTGCATCGAGCTTCACAGCTTGCTGGAAGTCACTTTTGGCATCTTCAAAAAAGCCTGGAAGAAAAAAAACAGTAATATTGCATGACAAGTTTCAGGCTATACATTTCAAGGCACTGTGAGCACCAGCGAGCATTAGGGCTGTACATAAAAGGCTCCATCTAGTGGCCAGTGTTAACACTTCAAAAAAGCCTTCATGACAGTTTTATTTAACTATTTTTTTAATGTATTAAGGGTTCTACTTGTCTTTTGGATGGATGATGCTTATTGAAATAAACTTATATGTAAATCAGGTGTATTCATATTATACCTATATAGATATATATAAATCGTTTTTTAAGTGTGTTTTATTTTATTTTTTGTCTATTACTCTAAATCCTTGTTTAAGATATTATTTCTGCAAATTAGAATTTTTTTATGATTTCCTACCTTTTCTGGTTCATTCATTTTGCATGGGTTTTATTATTTCAACTCTTTGATATTTGTCTTGATAGTTTAGATGAAGGCAACTGGACTTTTCTTCATTTAAACTCTCAATACTACCATGTCCTGGATGACTGAGAATATACACCAAAGTGGTTTTAATATTTGCTGGTTTTCTTTTCAGTCCTAGCTACAGGAAAGTAGCTGAAAATAAAATAATAATAACGTATCCCAGTTAATTACAATATCATAGAAATTCACTAAACTCACAACTAAACATTTTAACTGCTTATAATGATTGATATTGATGTTTATAACCTACAGAAAAGGAAAACATACAATTAAGTTAATCAGAAATTTAGATTGCTACATAAAAAAATATTGTTTTTCTAAATATAGAAAAGAACTACAGAATTATGGTTAAGATTACTGACTTGAAATTTGCATGATGGACATGTATTTCATATCCTCTACAAGGAATATAAGCCACATAAATAAATTGTTGAGGAAAATGGCTGTTCATAGCATGCTCTTCACCATTGTGACCAGCTTTATGATGATTTTATTTTACAGCAAGACTTGCACCTGCTGACACTGCCAAAAGTACCAATACTAGCTTTATTCATCACGTAATCAGTTTGCTTAGATTGATCCCCGAATTCGTCTGACCTAAATTGAGGAGCTATAGATGATTACCAGCAGGAAGATTAGACACCAGATCCAACAATGAAGACGATCGCTATCAAAGCAACCTGGGCTTCTACTAACATCAGTGGTGCGTGAGAATATTGCTTCTGTGCTATGCTGTATTGATGAAATAATTCAATAAAAAGTGTTTTCGTTTTGTCTTATGTAGTTATTCAAAATTTTTGAGAAACAGCATCAAATGTTTTCATTAGCTGTTAACCATAAACATCAAAACATATGGAAATAAACACTTGATATTTAAGCCTCACGTTTTGTACTACTAAAGTAGCGAAATAAATCAAAATTTTAATCACATTCTAAGCTATATTTGTTTTATGAGTTTTTATGATTATTTTTTATCATTTTTTTAAGTAAATGAAACTATTAATGTGAAGGGTCAGGGCGGATTTAGAAGGCATTCTTCAGTACGTTTTAGTTCATATTAGATCGTTTCATTGTTTACTCATTGACAGAGGTGATCCTTGTTACCCAGTCTATAGCGAATAAGTCCTCTATTGTAGAAAGGGACTGGAAACTGGCAGTCAGTCTGTATAGCAGCTGTGTAGTCGTCCATTGCTTCATAAAAATCCACCCGGAAGTACTTGATCTGTCCACGGTTGTTATAAGCGGTGGCTAATCTGGAAGCTTCACAATCCCTGAACAGATAAAACAGAATCCAACCTCGTTATAGCAATAAATATCAAGATTAGAAGCATTACAGATAGAAATTAATTTGCTCCCAGTGAATAGAAACTACAAACTCCATACTGTGTCTTTAAATTTGACAGGTATAATATAACGCTACTCATTTTACCAGCCGTACGTTTAGTATATCCCGAAAGACAAAACGCTACCTGCACCGTAAACAGGAAGAGATAAACTTTGTATACAACTCTTCTGCTTGGTCAAAATTGCGTTTGTTGAACTCAGAGTGCGCATTTTCCAGGAGCTGAGGATTTTCGCTTTCCATAAGAAAGAAGGTTGTTGCGGATGTGGCGTCATGAAACAGACAGTCCAATTAGGTTTTGTTTTTGTTTTTTGCGTTGAAAGACTACATATTTGAGGGTTAAGTGAGGAAATGTTAATATTGATGAAATAATGTTATCTTTAATAATAATAATAATAATAATAATAATAATAATAATAATAGTCTTTTGAGGCTGTGTCTGTACTAGTTAAGTCATTTAGAGAGGGGTTTTTTTGTGTTTTTTTCTTGCAAAATAGCACATACTGAGTTTAACTAAATTTTGACCCTGGATGACCAATTCCTCAGATCCAGATAGACAACTTAATATCTGTGCCAGAAATACAGTTAAAAATTTGATTAAAGGTTTCCCAAATTGTAGGGTTTTTTATGTTTTATGTGTGTATATATATTTTGAGGGGCCCACTTCCCACTAACTTGATATGCCAGTAGACAGCATTGGTGCAATTTAGATATATTTTCTTCTTATTTTTTTCCAGTGTCCTGATGGTTTGGCTCCCTGGATGCGGAGCTATATGAACGTGTCAAAAATGGCTACTGTATGTGAAAATACTGTAGGCCTACAAGCAAAGAATATTGTTGAAATAATAACGATAAAGTTATCATGATTTCATACATATAATAACAGACAAATAATAATGTTTCCTAATGAATAAAAAATTCTGTAACAAAATAATCTGAAACGTCTGTCAAACTGGTCATGGGATATTTCTTTGGTGGTCTGTACAACAACTAGGAAACACATTTACAAACTGGGGAGAAATTCTCAGACAATTTCTAAAACGAAGAAGTCGCCCGTCCTGGGGAAAAATTACACCTTATGGAGCAAGAGGTCACTCAGCATCTGTGTGTTTCCCTCAACAGCTCATTTATGTCCAGACTGTGTGGATGAGTTAACGCAGATCAAATAGAGCATGTAGACTGAGAGAGAGATTACAAACAAGCTACTGTTGGGAAAAATGGAAAAACATATTTTTGCTGGCAAGGTTAATGAAAACTTATCATTCTCAGCTGATGGGTCATTATAAAATATCAAAAAGGATTAAATGCTGTATAAAAACTGTAAGGAAAAAATGTGTAAATGTCCTGTATTTGTATAGGGCTTTACGATGTCACTAAGGTCCCTGAAGTGCTTTACACCACATTCTGTCATTCAGGCAAGCTACATTGTAGCCACAGCTGTATCAGGGCGCACGGCTGCTAGATTGACCTCAAAAACATACTTCTCCATAGACAAAAAGCCCTGAACTTTCTATCTACTGATCCCAGACCTGTTAAAATCAATCAAAGTTTTCAGTGAGATTTGAACCGAATACTATGTTTAGTACTGCCCAGTCTAAATGTTGCTGTTTGCTGAGAGATTTAACACAAAAGTGTCCAGATCCACCTTGGACTGGCATCCATCTTTCATTCATCCACATTCGTAACAGGTAGGTCTGCCTCTGTAACAGACCGACAGTGTTGCGGTGCAGCAGCTAACGCTTGTCATTTTTGAAACTCATATAAAATAATATGGTCAAATATATTTATTTTTCAGCCCTACGGAAAACATTTCTGTAAGCCAATTTTAAACTGCAGCTGTTAAACAAGTTTAAAAATTGACTTTTGCAAAAAATAATCATTCGATACAGTTGACATTTTTGTATTAACTCCATCTCTGAGCATGTGTGTTTAGCTGAGAAAATGCCGTAGTGTGTTCATGGAATTTTGTTTTTTGTATTGTAAGCATGAAAGTCAAACAAACAGAGGTGCTCAAAAAGTTGATCAGGATTTTAAGAGTAATCATATTCCTCACACTCAAAAGATCAACAAATTAATCTATTTTTCTTACTTTTGAGAAGTCGATTATATCCATAAGTCCTGATGAGAAATGATGGTTTAACCATCCAAACCGTTCCTCTGTAACTCTGGCTGTATGTTTACGGTTACCATATTGCTGGTGGGTGAACTTCTGCAACAGTCTAGTTTTCTTTCCGGATTCTGCTGTTTCTAGCACAGTCAATGAAAAATAAATAAATAAATAACTTTTGTGGAACTAGAAGCCTTTATTCATTAATAACTGAACAGGAAGTAGGGGAGAGAGACAACGGGAAGACATGCATTAAATGTCCCTGGGCTGGGAATTGAACCCGTGACAGCTTTGTTGGGGAGTATAGCCTGACTATATGGTGCACCTGCTATACCATAAAGCCACCTGACACCTAGCCCAATCAATTTGGGCATGTTTCACTGTTCTTGCAAAGGAAATTATCCCCACATCATCATGCTGCCACTACCATGTTGTACCAGTGGATGATGTTCTCTGTTAAAATTTCCCCATCTTCACATAGCTAACATTAAACTGCACATAGATAAAATTAATTTGATCATCAGTTTACTTCTAAAAGGAGTAAAATGAGATGAATAGAAATGTTTTCACATTTTTTTTTATCTATGAAGCAAAAATGAAAACCACCATAGTTTCATCCTCCTTCAATTTTGCACCGTTTTGTGTTTCGCTAGCAATAGTTAAGCTATCAAAATAAGTTCCGCAGTTTTCAGGGGTGTATTTGCTTTCGTGTAGGACTTTTTTTTTTTTACATGGCGTGTTTGTCAACTGCCTGAGCTAAATTAGAGCCCTGATTATGTCTTGTTTATGTGAATTAGTTTATTGAAACAGCATTGAATAGGTAAAATTATGTTCTTTCAGAGTTTATAGGAAAAAATTAAACAAGCCCTGGATCTATTGGAAACTACCTGGATTGGGCTCCTGGATTTTTGCCGTCCCATTACTGTTGCTTAACAGGGCAAATAAAAAATGTCTTTGTCTTTGTACATAATAAAGAAATCTAAAGTAATATTTTAGGCAATGTAGCTACTTCATTATATACAATAGAAAAGCAGATGTGTCAGTAAAAGCCAGCACCTGCTAAAGGTGCAGGATCAGGATGACCCTCTGCTTCTATTAAACCTCCCAAACAGCAAAGCTTTGTGCATCTTTTCCCCTTCTCACACAGATGCGAGTCCCATTTATCTTTTTCTTGGGAAGCCTTTCTAACAGCCTCTGTATACGTGTGTGTGTGAGGTAACCATGAAGCGAAACAGCAAACAAACATTAAACAGCTGTCTGGTCAAAGGAGCGGCACAACTCAGACAAGATCGTAAACTTTGGACTGTTGACTTTGACACACACAGACGCTGGAGACAACAGACACCCTGTCCACTGGACTCTTTTGGGAACATACCTGCAATGATATGGACAGCCTCTCATTGAAAAAAATGGATTTTAGTAACAAGACGAAGAAATAGATTACATTAGACCATTTGTATTGTATTTTTTTTATTATTATTGTGTTGCTGAGTCAAATGCATGAAAATTTATGACCCCCCCGACATCAGATATAACAGTGAACTATGACACATTGGTAACAAAAATGTCAGAGTCCTACTGTTTATTTTTTCCATACTGACAGAGACTGAGGTATAGTCATATATTTCCTTGTTGAATCTTTCATTGTTTTTTTGTGTGTTTCTGTCACAGCAAAGTGCAAATGATAAAATAAGAATGACATTCTGGACTTTATTTTTTATTCTTAGAGTAGTAGTATTTCATTGTATGTCTATGGAGTATGAAATTAATATAAACCTCCCAAAAACTCAGATCTTTAATTTTTTGGGTAAGAGTGTATTTTCAGTATTTACTTCTAAAGTAATCATTTTCATCATTGTTGCTTCTTAGATTAAATTCACGTTGATTTTAGTCCAGTGTATGATTTCTAACAGGCTTTGAGGGGTCAAGTACTTCAACGCCAAGAATATATGAAACACAATTTCTCCTGTTTTCAGGGAAGTTAAAGATAAACAAAACAAAGCAAATCTGCAATATTCTGCAAAATAAAATTAAAGAACAGACCACGTTAAAAAGTTGGGTTTGTGTCAGAAGACAATCTCTTTAAAATTAGGTGCACCAATTCAAGCCGGGCTTGTCGACTGCTACAAAAAATAGTTTGTTAAGATATAGGTTAGAGGTAATGAATCAAATATTTATGGACATGACTGGATTAATCAGAGCCTTCGGGTATAGTCTTGACCCTTAGTTCACATAAAATTAATGAATTATGCTAAAAAATGTACCTTTTTTTATTTTAATTATCTGCATCACGGTTGTTGTACAATCAATATCTCTTCAACAAACAATTTTAAAAATAATCTAAAGACTCAAATTCTGCATGGATTTAAGTAATGTGACCTTTCATAACAATATAAAAAATGTACTTGTGTATGTTCATTATATACATCTAAACTAAAGCTATTTCACTATATATATATATATTTATAGTATATAATGAATGTTTCTTAGATTACAAAAAAAATTGTTTTAAAAATATTCAATAATTCATTGAGCATTCTTAAAGCGTATGTGTACATTTTGTTTTGTTAAAACAATGTGGAAAATATGCTTTTTAGTTCAATTAAACAGTTAATAATGTTTATTATTAGTTCCATAAACAATGTTATTTAAACATTAGATGTGATGCTTTAAGTGCATGTTGTAAACTGATGAATTTTCAATCGCAGGTTTAGTCACTCTGGATGAAATCCATAATGATGAAGGTTGCCGGTGCCCATGAACGCAGTAGCCCACAGATGTTGTCTGCCTCTGTGGAAAGCAAAGAAGTACATGTTGAAAATGAACACAGGGTGGGTGAATTCAACCAAAAGTTTAGAAAAAAAGAAGGAAGTCACTCTTACCAGTGTGAAGAGGTTCATGCATGGCCCAACATGTTTTCCAGATGCTCTATTCTCCCAGATATGTCGGCCAGTTTGACCAGTCAAGGAAAGAGAAAAAGTAAATAAAAGTGGCTGTAACATCAGCAGGTCAGCTTAAGTCACACATGTAGCAGACTGTTTAAAATACTGTCTGCCATCTGAAAAAACAGGAAGGATATGCTTGGCTGTGAGCTGCTGGATGGCTGCCTGCGTCTGCTTCTGGAAAGCAAGCCTGGCCTCGCATTTGCAGGGATCCTCCACCACCTCTGCCCTAGCCTCTTCACCAGGGAGAGCAGATTTCACATCAGCGTAAAAGCATATGTACAGCAAAAATAGAAGCAAGAAAGCCCACAAATTACCCCACACAAAGCTTTTTACAAGTGTGCAAGAATACCGCAGAGCAAAGAGAAATGGGGAAATATTTTCACATGCGATTAAGCAGTAGGAACTGTACAAAAAATAGATTTTATTGTATAAACCAAGTATTGTCCAACAAATATGAGTCCTCCTCATTCAGCTCTCTGAATCTATTTCACATGTTCCCATTCTAAAACCACAAACTTGAAGATATATTATTACTGATTTTGCATACAGTATATTTGTAAAGTAGTAAGAAATTGTACTGTTTCCTTAGTTGCTCATGAAAAGCTAAAAAAAAAAAAAAAGGTACTTCCAAAAACGTGCTAGCAATAGACATTAACATTAAAAAGGCACTCTCATTACAAGAGCCATAAAACTGAGCTCCGTGACCTATTCTAACACTTCATATCCCCATGGTGGTGACATTGTCGGATCATGCTGTGGGGATGTTTTGCGAAAGCAGGAAGAGAAACATGTTTGAGGCTACAAAAGGCAAGATCAAAAAAGGTAACAGGATCATGACAAAAGAGTGGTTCAGATCAAAGCATACCCCAGAGATCGAATGGCCTGGTCGAAGTCAAGACCTTAAGTACTGTGCAAACGTTTTAGTGAGGTGCAAAAAAAATATGTAAACAAAGAATGCTTTCATTATTTACTTACATCAATCAACAAAATGCAGAAAATGAACAAAACAGAAATCTAAATCAAATCAATATTTTGTGTGATCAACCTTTGCCATCAAAACATCAACTCTTCTAAGTACACCTGCACAGACTTTTTGAAGGAACTCGGCTGGTAGGTTGATCCAAACATCTTGGAGAAATAACCACAGATCGTCTGTGGTTGTAGTCTTCCTCACATCGTCCTGTCTCTTCATGTAATCCCAGGCACACTGATTGGATGATGATGATATCAGGGCTCTGTGGGGGCCATACCATTACATCCAGGACTTCTTGTTTTTTTTTTTTTATGATGAGAATAGTTTTCAATTACTTTGGCTGTATGTTTGGGGTTGTTGTCCTGCTGCTAAATAAATTTTGCATTAATTATATGCCTTCCTGATGGCATTGCATGATGGGTAAATATTTTCTCAGCATTGAGAACACCATTAACCCTGATCAAATCTCCAACTCCATTAGCAGAAATGTAGCCCCAAACATTCAAGAAACCTCTGCCATGCTTTACTGTTGGCCATAGACACTCATTATTGCACCAATCTCCAGCCCTTCGTCAGACAAACTGCCTTCTGCTACAGCCAAAAATGTCGCATTTTAATTCATCAGTCAAGAGCACCTGCTGCAAATTTCATGCACCCGAGTTCCCATCTTTCTGTACAAACTTGAGTTGCTTGGCCTTGTTTCCATGTTGGAGGAATGGTTTTTTGGGTGCAGCTCTTCCATGAAGACCACTTCCATCCAGACCTCTCCGGACATTACTTGACTGTACCTGGATCCCACTGGTTTCTGCCAGTTCTGAGCTGATGGTACACCTGGAAATCTGATTTTGAAGGGTAGTAATCTCCATGGGTCTTGCATCTGCTTCACTAAATGTCCTTGGTCACCCACTGTGTCTAAGGTCCTCAATGTTGCCCTTTTCTTTAGCCTTCTTAAAAAGAACAGAACATATTGAAAGCCCAGTTTGCTTTGGAATCTTTGTCTGGGAGAGACCTTGCTGATACAGTATAACTCCTTGTGTCTTGTTCCCTCCATCTTGACATGAAATTAAACTATCTTCGACAAGCTTACCTTGGTAGCAGGGATTGGCTGTTCCTCACACAGTTTTAAGCCTCTAACACAGCTGTTTCTGTTTGAGTTAATTACTTTGTTTCAACCTAAGTGTTGCATTAATCATCATTAGCATCCGTTTGGTATCATTGGTCAATCATACACCTAACTATCTGGCCTGAGAATCCCTGACCTTGTGCAAGTGTACCTATAAGAATTTATGCTTGTTTGAAGGCAAAAGGTAGTAACAAAAAATATTACATTTTGTAAATTGATTTAAAAAATATCATTATTTATATTTTTAAAAGCATTTTTTGTTTCAGCATTTTTTTTACACCTACCTAAAATCTTACTGTCATTCTAACTGAGAACTGGTAGTGAGGCTTAGAACTTGGTGTTCACAGATGCTCCCTGTCGTATCTCAGTGAGCTTGACCTATTTTACAATGACGAATGGGCAAAATATTTAGTCTAGATGTGCAAAGCTGTTAGACAGACTTCAAAAGACTTTCAGCTCTGATTGGAAAGAAGGAGGTACTACAAAGTATCAACTCGGGGAGGTGCTGAATAGAAATGTACGTTTTATTTTTTTTATTTTTTGTCAAAAAAGCATTTGAAAACCACATGAAACCTTTAAAATGTATGATTGTAACATGACAAAATGCAGAAAACACTGAAAGGGATGTAGATAATTTTGTAAGACACTGTAAGTAGAAGTTGGTACGGATGTTGTAAAGCCATACACAGTTTTACACGGATTCCCTAACCTTTGGAGAAGCAAAAGTAACATAACAAAAACCAATGATTAAGAAAAGCCACGCAAATTCTCACAGCATGCTCTTACGTTTCGGGGAACATGTTTTCTTGTCTGCATTCAAGGTATAATCGTTCCGGCACTTGCAGTAAAAGGAGGTGTTGCTGTTGATACAAATGTGCTCACAATCATGTCCCATGGCACAAGGCTCCAGACCTGGGATTGAGAGATGAAAGTATTAGTACAGTTCTACAAGCTGGAATACAATATTTTGAATGTCCTGTGCTAAAGATGGAATTAGCTTGTGCTTGAAGTTGTGCAGCAAATGGTAAGATAAATATTTTATAGTTAAATAATTAAAATGCAGTGATGTTTCCTTTCAGCTTTCCAATTTATTCTTGATCCCACGTTTGGTGGGAAACGCCATCCACGGAAACACCCTAACCGCATCTCACCCAAGGCCACTTGCCGTGTGTTAGAAAAAACAGGAAAAATCACAGAAACATCAACAGAACACAAATATGTTAAATAAAAAGCCACAAAAAGTAACACTGAGACAAAACTTATCTTCACAGCAGAACCTCAGCTGTTCAAATAACTGGAACTTCTAATGTAGACAATACATCTTAAACTCTAGACTAAGATAAGATGTCTACTTTATAATTTCTTTATACTGTTTAAAGGTAACTTTATATGCAATTAATGCTTCCACAAGCACATTCTATTGCTAACATCTGCATCTGGGGGGTTTAGAGCACCTGCATCTTGATTTTACCTCATGGTTTCAGAGGTCACTAATAATATTCTAAATAATCCACATTTTTCAGCAACCACCCCTGTAGACTGTAGGTGCCATGAATGAGGAAATAGACTGTGGTTAATGTTGGGAAAGGTCTTGAAGGCCCTTCCTTGTCCTACCACACAGAGTTTCTCTGAACTTTGAGGTGAGCTTCTCGATAAGGCCATAGGTCTCCACGTAGAAGACATGGTCCTCCAGAGGGAGACTTGCCATCAGTTTTAGGGAGCGCATGTCTGCACGGTCAACCCCCACAGCATAAATTTCTATGCCCGAGGCCCGAGCCTCAGCAGACACTTCTTCAACCTGGTCTTGAGGTCTTCCGTCAGTTACGATGATGGCCACCTTGGAGATGTTCCTGAAACGAGGTCGAGCTCCGGACTGCTCAGTGAAGGCTTCTTTCATTGCCGACTTGATGGCAAGGCCAGTCATGGTGCCGGTCGCTAAGGGCTCAATTTGTGCGATGGCTTTCTTCAAGTTAGGTTTGTTGGAATGGTCCTTGAGCAGGAACTCTATCTTGACAGTACTGGCATAGTTCACCAAAGCCACCCTGGTTGCATCTGAGCCCACATCGAGGGTGTCCACCATGTTGGCCAGGAATATTCTAACCTTCTCAAACTCGGCAGGGCGAACACTGCGACTGCTGTCAATGATGAAGACCAGGTCCAGGGGGCGGCTTCTGCACTGAGACTCTGTCTCTGCTGATCAACCAAACCATGGCAAGAATGAGTCCATTTAATAATCAGTAAAAAAAAAAAAAATTTGATGGTGAAGAAAATCATCCAAAACAGAAAAGTTTGAGATGTATGGCATGTTCTCAAAGGAAATAAAGAAAACAACGATGCATCTCTTGTTTGGTTGTACAAAAATGATAATGTATGCTATATAACATACAATACATCATTTTAGAATTGCAACAACCCATGTCACTTTCCTTTAGGAAAATATGCTTGGTGTTCACCACATTAAATGATACATCACACCTGAACAAGAAGACATGTGTTAGGATTTTTGACAGAACAACATCATGCACATAACACAACAAATTCTTGATCTGTAGCTAAGTCAGATATTCTCTGCTTCTTTTTTCCTACTACAGTGCTGTGATAAAAGTATTTGCCATTCTTACATATTTCTTCTGGGTTTTTTTTTTCTTTTAATATAAATATAGAAACTGTAAGAGGTAAATACTTTTTCCAGTTTTTAAATAAAGCACCGTACCTGTTTAAGAGAGATCGTTATGGTATCAGTGTGTGAGATTAATTGAGAGTGGCACCAGTGTTGTCGTCTATAAGCTAAAAGGACAGGTAAGCACTTTCTAAGTCTACAGCAGATCAAAGTTGGAAAAATACATCTGAACGTCAAGTATGGAAGATATCTGGTTCGGTTTAATGCACCGATACCGATACTAGTATCGGATATTGGGGCTGATACCATTCTAATGTACTCATATCAGTATCGGTTAGTTAACTGATGATATGAGCCAATATTTAAAATGTGGAAACTCTGCAGTAATTTCACAGGAAATGTTTATTTTTCAATTGAAATTTTAGTTTTGTGTTCCTTTTTATTAATCTTTTATTTTTTATCTAATCCATCATCATTTGTTTTAACAAGCAGAGAAAAAAATAACTTGTCTTCCAATTTATTGAATTTTGTGTGTGTGATGTAGAAGTATCTGCACTGGTATTCAATATCGGCGAGTACTCATATCCAAGTATCGGTATCGTATCAGTTGGAAAAAAGTGGCATCTTTGCATCCCTAGTTTTAAAGCAATCCTGACTGGTAATATTCTACCTGTCTCCACAGGACTGATGGTGGTGATGAGGCCGCTTTGGGTACTGACCAGTTGCATCTCAAGAGTAGCAGTCTCCATCGGCGGTGTAGTGGTCACGGTGAATGTCAGTGGTGCCTCCATTGTTGGAGGGAACGTTGGCCTCATTGCAGGTTCTGGTAGAGTTGGGAGGACTACAATAGCTGTTGTTGGTGCTGACCTGGTAGGGCATGGACCTTTCACTTTGTATGGCCAAGGGCCTTTGACCCTGTTTTGGGGATGTGTTTGAGCAACTGGTGGATATAAACCTTTGTATATGTGATGTACATTTGGTGCCGCTGGCCCATTGAACCTGTGGTGATAGGGACGCATGGGGACCAGGGGTCTATAGTAAGTCACTGGTGGAGATAGAGGAATGGGTCGATAAACTACTGGTGGAGAGATCCTTGGTGGCTGATAGTGGTAGTGATACCTTCCTCTATACGTGTAATCAGTTCTGTGATCTACAGGCCCACCAGAAAGGAGAAGTGATAGAGAACATTAGAAGGTTGAAGGAAGTCAAACATGAAGGTTTTGTAAGTTGACATTTTACTTAAAGGAGAAGTTTGGAGTTTTTTTCAACCTGGACCATATTTTTAGCAAATATTACAATCAGTTACTCACTCAAGTTTGGAGCCACTTGGAGTTCTTCGAGAAAAGTTTAGTCAGTGTCTATCCATATAATGTGATTAAATTAGGGCAGGAAGTTGCAACTTGTAATAAGACATTACCTGCACCAAAACGTCTTCATTCAACCATGTTTTGTTATGAATAGTTAGCAATATTAGTTTTTGGGTGTTTTACAGGCTTTTAATGTATCCAATTTAAAACAACCTGGGATTTCAATGACATTGCAGCCATACACCATTACAGCTGTTGTCTGGGTAGGTTGCGGATAGGAAGTCCTTGGAAGATGAATGGTCATTCAGTTAGTGCAATTTGGAAACATGCAAACGCAAACCTTGTTGATATTTGCAGTAGCAAGTTTTGTCTAACCGACTGCCATAGAGCACAGATTTAAAGTCCTGCTCAGACTACAACTGGGATGGAGCACGGCAGTGACGTCATTGTAAACACGTGATAATGTAAAGGTTTTATTGCCTCTAAATCGTCCCGGAACAAGACTAATAAGCACTTCCGAGACCCTCTGAACTCAGAGGAGAGCCAACGATTAATAACAAAACATTGGTTAAATGAAAGAGTTTTGGGGCAGATAATACCTTATTATGCTAGGCAAATCTCCTGCACTATTTGACTCCTATTATATGGATATACGCTGATCGCGACTGGATATTAATTTCTCCCAAAGCACTCCAAGTGGCTCCAAATTTGTCTGGGTGAGTAACTGAATGTAATATTTGCTCAAAAAAAGGTCCAGGTTGAAAAAAAAACAAACAACAAACGTCTCCATTAAGGCTAGTTAAATGAACAAACATTCTCTTTTTGTTTTTTCCACACGGAAACAGACACATGATTAGTGTAAGCAAAAAATTTAATATTCCGTCTCTGGAGTTGTTTCAAACAAGCTGATATTTTATGGTAAGTTGCTTGTGAAACCCCTGAGTCAAGGCTTTAATCATCATGCACAAAGTATTTTAAAAAGTATTAGTAGTAGTTTTAGAGTGCTTTACAAAAGTATTCACACCGCTCATACTTTTTTACAATTTTGTCAAGTCACATCCAAACATCTAATTTTTGTCTATTAGAATTTTATGTGATAAAGCAGCACAAATTAGTGCATAATAGTGAAGTCAATGGAAAATGTTTTCACTTGGTTATAAGGTTTTCGCAAACAAACATCTGAAGAGTGTGGTCTGGCTGTTTATGTCGGGTTGTTATTCTGCTGCAGTATTAATATCTACCACAATGCTTCACAGTCTAAAACTTTTTTTTTCACCATCCATCCTCCAATCAACTCATAACAACTTCTCTGTCCTGCTAAAGAATTTAATCTCCATAGCATGATGCTGCCACTCCCATGTTTCAGTGTGATTGGGAGATTCAGGGTGATGTACAGTGAGTTGTCTGCCACATATGTAGTTTTTGAGTGTAGCCCGAAAAGTGTAACATTGGCAGAGAACGAGTCAAACAGAATATCTTATGGCATTCATCTTGTCGTAAATACCAGACTTGCAGACTAGATGACTAATCTTTTAGTTTAGTGAATACTGTTCTCTGAGATATCGAAATATTACAAAGATGCTTTATCCTCTACTCTTGCCCATCTTATTTAGTTTTTTACTAATTTTGATGACTTCTCAAGACAATTTTTTGGACAATATTTCATCCTGTGTTATCATAGTGAAGGGTGCTGAATATATAACCATGCCACACTTTTCAGATTTTTCTTTGAAGGCAATAATGTAACTAATGTTATAAATAGCTTTGCTAGACACTGAATAATAAGTGGTATTGATAAGATGATTTACAGTTTAAATAAATCCACATCTGCACAAAAAGCTTCTAAGTCTCTACAAATGTTTTTTTTAATAATCAAATTCTAAATTATGTCTTGCTGAACTAGATAATATATTATGGTAACAATTATCTTCTCAAAAAAAAAGAAAAAATCAAATTGACCATTACTGTAATAAAGTCAGTAATTTAAAAAAAAAAAAAAGATTGTCCGTTTTTTTTCACTTTTTTTTTCTTTTAATTATTTTAAGCAAGGTTTATTACTGGAAAGAAAACAAAAAGTATTTGATGCAATTTTACGACTAATAAAAAAAGCTTAATAAGTAAGCTCAACAGAAGTGGATTTATAATGGCTTTTTATATATTTTTTTATCAATCTAAATAAATGGCAGAAAAAAAAATTTCGTCTGCAAAGGCTTTAGAAGTAATTTAAAATGAAAACACAACTTAAGATGTATAACAAAACCTCTACCACCAAGAAACATTTTTTGAAGAACTGATATTTTCATGAACTTACTTGTTGGATTCAGGGTCCTGAGAATTGGTTGACTATTGTGCCTGGTCTGAGCATAACTTTGTGCAGTTATCAGGTGAGGATTCCCTGCTCTGAGGTGGTATGTTGCCAGCGCATCAGAAAACAGCAGCAAAACACAATACAGAAGGTTCCAGAGGAAAGGATTCATCTTTAAATCCTTTAGCAGTCTCAGTGAATCCCGTCTGGGTCAGCAGTATCTCGAGTGATTGCAGGGGAATTGCCTACCTCCACATATGAGAAGATCTCAAGAGAGACACGTCAGACTGTCCACCCAATCCAAAGGTGGAGAATAGCTCGCAGGATGTAGGGAACAAATATTTGCAGAGGATGGTCTTAAAATGTTGTTTTTCCTCATGGGGGTCTCGTTTTATGTTGATTTATGCTTGTTCTTTTCACCTTTTTTAATAAATGTTTTCTGAAGCCTTTGCCTCAGGAAACCCCTGGCCCCCATGCTTTCATATTTTATTTTTGTCTCAGACATGTTTATCATTGTATAAAACACCTTGCTAAAAGAAAAATTAACTCAAGGCTAGTTAGTTTCATATCTGAAAATGCAGACAGTACTTTTAAAAATCCGAGTTTCCAGTTGCATTCCTTAGCTTTAAAAAAGGTATTCATCATCAATAACAAACATGCTATTCCTTCATAGAGAAAGTTATTCCTGAATCAAATGATTTTTTTCATCAATCAGATGATTGTGTGATATTTCAGTTTCAGATATTAATTTGATGGAAAGCCAGAAAACAAGAAAAAGAAAAACTAGAAAAGTCTGCGGTAAGAAAGTCGAACCAGTAGCACAAAGGAGGGGGAAAAAAGTCAAAAGATCTTCACAATGTTCTGACACATTTATTTAAGTCAACTGTTTTTCACAGGGATTTAAATCATTACCAATAAAGCAATGTGAGGATGCCGTTGATAAGCATGCAACAACTAATGTTCACCAGTCTAGCTGTTAATGTCATCACATCAGGTGAGAAGGAAGGCAAGAAAAAAAGATGTTCTGCTCTTCTTCACTTCCAGCTGGAAAACAAACTCAGCAGCTTCGCTCGAACACCACTGCAGCAAAGCGGTGATGACACTGAACCGTACAACTGCAAAGCTAAATAAATACAGACAAAAAAAAAAGTGCTAAAGACTCAAATCAGGTCAGAGGTGGAATACTTCAGGGCTTAACAAGCAGCAGAAAGCTGCAACACAACAATAAGAGCTCTAAGAAGCAGATTGTCATAGTTTAACAATTCTTTAGTAGTTCATATATTGATCTATTGATGAAATGGTGCTGGATTGCTGAGCAAATTTTAAGCATTTCTTTTTTCACATATCCCTTTCACTAAGACTTAAAAAAGGGCTTAGGGTCTAAAGAGGAAAGGGAAGAGGGGATTCCTTCCAATGCTTTTTCACACACCTTACTCTTTCATTTTTTAATCACACACATTTTAATTCTCCCACCCTTTTCTCCCCTCATCACATCACCAGGATGCTCTATAAACACTAAAGAAATACAGCGAAAAGATTAAAGAAAACATCTTTAAAGGCCTCACACAGACACAGAGGGTTCAGAGGAGAGGGGAGGGGATAAGGGCTTCATGGTGTTCACGATGGGTTAAACAGGGCATGTAGGAATGCATATGATGGCTGGCTGTGCATGTGTGTGTCCTGGTGACACGGCTGGTGCTTAGGCTGGCATGTAAGGGGGAGGAGGGTCCTTCTCTGGCATCTTCATCGCCATCTCATAGGTGGGCAGGATGTACTATACAAAAAAGGCAAAGGAAGTCATCAGCTTGGTTATTCATTTCTAGTATCTGCTACATACAGAAACAACAACAAACAACATGAACAACAATATGTTTTTCAATTATGTTAACATAGAGATGAATTAAAAAAGGTAAATGACTGAACCTCAATACTTTACAATCAGAACAGGCATCATTTATGATGCGACCCACTTTTCTCATCTTGACAAACTTCCTGTATGAATTTAGTCTGCCACCTACTGGCTTGATCTAGCCATTACGCCCATGAAATCTTGTACCAGGATGCCATCAGATCAGCAGCTTACAGCCCATAAATATGTGATGAATGTGTGTGGTTGACACGTACCTGGGGAGGGGTCTCAAAAGCAGGGTACACAGCAATCTCTGGCATGTTCCTGTTGTTGATGTACTTGTAGCAGTTCCACACACAGTTGATCAAGTAAGCCTGGAAGCCACACAGAGTATAATTAGCAGTCTTTGTCTCCATTTGTAAATGTAACACATGCCCAATTTGGGCATGTTTTTTTTTTTCAAGAGTACTTTTGCCTACATGCTAGCTGGTTGTATGACAAACTGATGAGTATAAACCAAATTGAACCTTGACAAACAATTTGATTGCTTCATTGTTAGAATTACCTTAAGAATGATCAGGAAGGCAAAGAAGACCAGCACAAAGAGGAGGAGGCAGCTGGAGTTCATAGACAGAAGATAATCCTTATATGGGAAATCCGGCTGGGGAGCAGAAAGAATAAACAGTGTTGGGTAGTCAGTGAACATGAACTCAGTTCACACAATCGCCGAAGTCTCCCACACTAAAGATTAAAACCGCTAAACATAAATGAGCACCAGTGGGACTTCTGTAGTAGCAGGCGGTACTGTTGGTGTAATACTGTAGAATCATAAATGTTCGTTTTACAAGCGTCCACCTTTAAGAGCAGTTTGTGTGCGAAAATTTGTCAGGTCATTTAATAATTATCTTTTAAGTGACCCCAAGGCCTGATTACTATGGAGGACCAACCCTGCCAAAACTGACAATAAGTAAAGAAACATATGAGGAAATAAAAGAATAAAGAGGAAATAAAACTGAAAATACATGTAACAGAAAGATATGAACAACATGAAATAAATTTATAAATGTGGCTTATAATTATTTATTTCCACATTGAATTGGTTATTTGTTGTCAGTTTTGGCAGGGATGGTCCTCCACAGTATACATCTACTGCTTTGTATTAAAAATGACACTGAGCTAAATCTGTGCCATCGTTTATAATTACTCCCTCCAGACTGTATGTGATAGGCTGCATTCACTGAATTATTTGGCCTCAACAATCTTCTAAAGTGCCTTGCGAAAATATTTAGAATTTCATTGTTTTTTGTTTGTTTTTGTTTTTTTAGATTCCATGACGTTACTCTGATGAAGTTAAAAGTGTGGCATGCACTTGTTTTTTACCCCAATTACCGTGATTCCCCTGAATAATATTCAGAGTAATTATTTTTCCTTTAAAAAGCGTACGATATGTAATATTGGCATCTTGTGGTCAAATTGGAGTACTGCAGTCCAGGACGAAAAGCAACTTAGTCCGCTCTCAGTTACCCCGCCCCCCCTCCTCTGGGAATTTCATGGAGAGTTTCCAGTTAATGATCGGAGAGAAGACCCACAATGACGAATAAAGACGACTTATACGCAGTAGGTTGATAAGTAGATAAATACATTTCACTGATATATTGAGTTGGTCGTAATTGAAAAAGTAGCTTAGTCCGGTCGGAGTCAAATTACAAATTGTGAGACGCGCTGTTTAGTTTGAAGACTTGACAACCTTAAGGGTTGGAACCAGGAAATATGAATGCAGGACAGACATTGCAAACAATGCCTACGTCCTATGGCAGTCTTTAAAATGGCAAAAACTTACAACCATCCAGCTGTTTGAGATAGAAACCTGTTTCAAAGTAATCTTCTTTCCAACATGGCTGGGATATTCAACAGTTGTGTGATTGATTCGCTGTAAAATTCTTACATATTGTACCTTTAAAGAAGCGGTGTACAAACAATTTTCATTTTGGGCCACATCAAGTTGATGAATATCCTGAAAGGGTGTGGCAAACCGTTAAAATCACAGTCTACATTTCAAATGTACGTCTTAAAATTAAATATTCCTGAACAAATTTACATCAGAATGTGATTAAAGACTGGTTAAATAAACACTGATTTTATCTTACTAATAAAACTGTATTGGGGGTGCACAAAAATATTTTCTATGTATAGAGTTCTCTAGAGTTTAGAGGGCCACATAAATGGCCAGATTTGGCCCCCGGGCCTTGAGTTTGACACGTGTGCTTTAAAAGTATAACTTTTCAGTATTTAGCTTCAGAATAAATGCAGCTGTTCCATGAAGGCCAAAGACGTTTGTACATTGGTGAACACTATAGGTTACCAAGCAGCTTTAAAATGCTTCTTGTCACCAACACACCTGATGGCCAGCCAATAAATGGCTTTTCCAGGCCTCTGTAAGGCTGAATGGCACAGTGATGAGAGAATTCAGCCATTTTGTTTTAGGTGTCGTGGAGTTGGGAAGGATGTAAATGTTGCAGGATAGTAGCTCCCAAGGGCTGGACTCCCAATCCAAGTTTTGATCCAAACTGATATTCATGTCATAGAAATTGACAATCTGTGATAAAACTTGAAAACTGATGTTCAACAATGTTCTTCATCCATTCCCGACTGACCTGTAGCTACCCTATAGGGCAGAGTGGACACATTTTTGCTCTATTTAACATTTTATGTCTAGAAAAATATATATTAAAACTATGTGCCTTTTTCTGAATTGTTAAAAATATGAACTACTTTGTGCTGATCTGTTATAATCCGAATAAAATACACTGAATGAAAGTTTGTCACAACTATAAGTATTGCAAAATAATATCGACTTCCTGTTTACTAATGAGGCTAATACGCTGTGCAGCTAATATAGGAAGTATTGAATGAGTCAACTAGCAGCCCGGAACCAAAGTCATAAAAATCCAATGAGTGAAATTAAAACATAAGACAATTACAGGTAGAATCCAGAGACAGAGAACTTTTGGGACTGACCAGCTGCTCCAGGTAGTCCCGGATCCTGGGAAGGTAAGTGAGAGAACTGATAGCCACCAGGCAGCTCAGAGCAAAGTCGAACAGCTGGTAGCAGAAAAATGGGATGAGCCATCCATCACGGTGCTGAGAAAATTTGGACAGTAAAAACATTACATATAATAGAAAACAGTAACTGACAGGTCTTTACTAAATTTGGATGGACCACAATGCTCAACTTCATCAAATCTCCAGACATCGTAAAATATATTTCTAACAATTAAAAAAAAACTAACTTTTCTAAACCTTCTCCATTCTTATGTCTCTGTAACAAAAGAGATCAAATTAAATTAAGCAAGGTGGTCCGTCCTTTAGCATTTTGGATTTTACTTTGACTAAAACACTAACACAAGGGCTGGGACGGAAGCCTACTTCGTTTAAACAAACATTATATTCCGAATGGTTTTTTAAATCTGGAGAAAGCTGCCGCTCTAAACAGGAAGGGTTTCTAATACACTTTATTGGAAAGCTGCCATAGCGCAGCTACAGTATGACCTTTGGACAGACAACCTGCGTTGCCTCGTGGTTCTGGCCAGCTGATCGGTGTCATGCTTTAACTGCGCAGACAAACCTAGTTGTTTAATGAAGGTTCGTGTGACAAAGCTATCAAACCTGTTCTTTTTGTTGCCATCAGGCAGGCCTGTGAGGTAAACAGGACATGCAGTGAAAACAGCATGGCGTGATACAAACCAATCACATCACAGTTCAATTTAACAATCGCTTAAAACATTTTTATTTTGTATTACTCCAAGGTGATCATTAAAAAAAATAAGACACTTAACACCTCTTACAGAAGTACATTTCATGATCATATATTTGCACAGGAAACCATGACAATCCCTTTAATATGTTGTAAAATCTGCCACCGACTTACAGTGATTGCTCCGTACACCATCATGGCACTGATAGTGAGCATCAGCAGAGAGATGGCAAATCCAACACAGGCATTTTCTACAAAAGAAACACATTCAGTCGGTGAATCCTAATATCAGTTCTGCTTTAGTGCATGATAGAGAGATAAAACGCATATTTGCCTGGGCTTTAAAGAGGCAGCTGGGATTTACATACGCTGAAAAGGAGGCAGTCTCACTCAGCTCTGGGGAGCATTAAGTCCATCTCTTTCAGCAGCGTCAGTAAATATGAAAGACACCGTCTGAGATAATTAAATGGTGTACCTTTCATACCCTCATTGCTCTCATCACTTATCCTCTCACTTTGTTAACTCCTGCCTGCTGCGTCTGCCAGAGCTGCTGCAGTAATGCAGTCTGTATGAACTCTTTGTTATCCTCCAGCTCAGGCAAAGCAACTGTGCATCAGTATGAGCCCATCTGACAGTCCCTGCAGCTTTGCGGGGGGGGGGGAGCGCACAGACTACTGGAGCTGATAATGTGGAACTACTGCATGAATAAGCTAAGCATCACTGTGTTTTACTAGTGTTCACAAGCTTAAATAAACAAAAACTTTACAAGGCAGAGTTAGAGAGAACATTATCATGTATTTTTTATAAAAACTGTCAGCTCAATGGTACTTTTATAATAAGCTTCAGTGGCACCTTTTTACACATTTTTCATGAAAAAATCCAAACTTTTCCAGGTCTGTGCATTCCAAGTTACTCAATCCGCTTTTAAACAGTAAATGCAAGTGATTACTATCAAAACGACTACATATATGTCCACATTTGATTTAATTGTAATGGTGCCGATTTAAAACAAAAGTCCTAGGGCACTTTTAATCATTCATATTCTACCCCTCTTTCTTCTTTTTTTTTAGTAGAAAGTGATTTATTATTCTTTGCTTACCGGACATCCTGTCGGAAGCAAAGTAATGATCAATGACCTCATACTGCAGGTCGATGGTTGGTACGTTCTCTGGGTGTGTCACAGCCACAGTCAGCAGGATTCCCATCAACAGGTTGACCACCTGTATACAGGTAAGCAGGGGATAAAACCTGAGTTGCATTGAACTATCATTTGAATTTGCTTTAAAAGCTGCATTAAGTTTAAGCTGCAGATCATTTAAAAAGAAAATACTTAGCAGAGGTGGGAATTGTGGCTTCAACAAGTCCACTCCATGCCATGTTTTCCTTCTGCTCAGAAACTAAACCAGGTGAATTCACCTTGCCAATTGAACTCACATGTGTCAGTGGCTGGGCAGAACAAAAAACACAGCATGGAGTTGACTTGTTGAGGCCACAATTCTAATCTCATCTTAATAGTGCCTCGGTGAAACCAGCAAACAGTTAAAAAAAAGTACATTCACAAGTGACTAAATAGTATAAGAAATGCATCGTGTGTGTGTGTGTGTGTAATATGAATGATGAGATGGTCCTTTAAATAACAAAGAAGCTCCAGAGCGCTGGGTAAGAACTGAATAAACTGGAGGAACTCTGCATGTTATCTCAATTTGGTAAGTCGATATTACTGTTTAAAAATGTAAATGTAAAAATACCCTGTTTATGGTGTTGAAAGCTGAAGGTCTGGTGTGAGCACAATCTCTCTAAAACTTGCCCCATTTCCACAAGTGCCAGTACGTTATGGAACGGGTCGCTTTGGTGTGTTTCCATTACTTGCATCCGTTTCCAGTCGACCCCTTTTTTCGGACTACCTCAGCTTTGGTTCCAAGCGTGCCGAAGCGACTCAAAACGGCCCCCTATGGACTGATTGGTCCGGTAACATGATTTGCCCCACACTTCGGCCACACCACCCTTGTACGCCTGATCTCGTTTGATCCCGGAAGCTAAGCAGGGTCGGGCCTGGTTAGTACTTGGACGGGAGACTGCCTGGGAATACCAGGTGCTGTAAGCATATTAAAAATATATATTTAAAATCATTATTAACAGGTAGCTACTGCAGACTACTGTATAATAGATTTCTAAGTGTGAAATATGCTTTTTTGAAGAAGAAAAAAAAATGAGTGTGAAATGTTAAATTTGTTCATGTGAGGTCACCCTATCAAGATATCTTACCGGCAATTTTAGAAAAGCCCTCTTTTATGGACATGGTCGATAAATGTTCAGAGAACACAATGAAGCTATTTATGTACCCCTGCAGAGCGAGGACCACCTTTCGAATGTTTTGACAGACTGTGTTTGCCCTAGATTCTCTGCATCCCCGACCGCATACAAGTATGTACCACTTGCACAAAACCGCAACGCAATACAAACCATTTGTGGTACAGTAAGGGCATGGCTTCGACGAGTCACATTTTTTATGTGCGGCTCAAGAAGTTCACAAAGATAAGACATTCCTTCCGCGGAAAATCTGTATCTTTCATACAAGTAAGCATCAGGAAAGTCAAATGGATTTTGTCTGTCCCTAAAAACTCTTTCTCTACGAAGTGCTCGTCTAACAATTTGCGCGGAGATGTCCACAGGATTTGGGAGAAAAGGTGAAGCCATTGCAACAGAGAAGACGCTGGGAATTAGTTACGTCACCTGTTTATTTGCTCACAGCTGATTGGTCAAACTTCAACCTGAGATCTCGAATCCAGAACATAACCTGCCCTGGAGCAGGTTAGCCGTGCAACGTAAGATACCATGGCAACGAACACAGATTAAAGCTGAGCTACTTTCATAGTATCTAAAACCCAGGGTTGGCGGAAACTAAGCTGCAACATAGCTGGCTAGCCACCGAATCCGGCTTCATGGTACAGGCCCCAGAAGTTCCAGGTTCAAATCCTGCTACTGCAGGGCTTAAAGTTGCTACAGCAGGTTCAGGTTCACAAAATCCTTCCTTGTTTCAGAAAAAATTAGTTTTTCTACATTTTTTAAATTACTTATAGTTTATTTTTACATTGTTTTAGGTTCGTTTTAGGTTTTTATTTGAATAAATACAACCAAAAACAAAATTTTAGAGGCTTAGCAGTACTTTTAATTTGAGATTTTTCAATGCAGTATTTCTTTTATTTATTTTTGTGTCATACCTGATTTTTATTTTTTTTATTTTTTTTTGGTAAGAGGAAATTGCAAGTGATTTTTATAGCAATCATCCTGTCCTGGAGCTGACTTGAATTTAACGTCTAAAAACAAGCTGCAAAAGTATCCTTGTAAAACAACATGGCTAGATTGACATTAACTCTAAGCTATGAAAGTCTAAGTAGAACATTGGTTAAAAAATAATCTCTGGTTTCCAAAAAGTAAATCTTTAACAACAGAAGAGAGATGCTTTTTGCTGGAGTTTTAGTTTAACTAAGCACATCCACATCCTCGCCCACTACTGTTCTTTTGAGATGGTAATGGAATCACAACCTACCCGTTCCATCCCGTACTGACCCGTTCTATTCTGTACCGTGCTGGCCCTAGTGGAAATGGGGCATCTATATTTTGGCTTGAACTTTGCTTCCCCACTGTCATCAACATGCAACACGATGAGTCCACTGAGCATAGTTGGAATCTGCATACAGTGTCTGGCTCTGGCACATACCAAAGAAATCCTCATGCTGGGATGAGCCAGTTCCTAAAGAATTAGATGAACTGGAAAAAACAAAATCACCAACTTGTTTGCTCTGTTAGTTACTAAATAGTCTAGGAGTTTTTTGAAGAATAAATTATAGTAGTAAAACAATAGAGGTTTGGGACAAGAGCCGAGGTCTACAATGCCAGTACCAAAATATCCTTGTGTGAGATAGAGGCAGAGACCGCATACATGGAACCCCATAGGCAAGCAGAATAATGGAATAGTGTATAGGAACATATTTGCAGAGAATGGAGCTGAAGCCATAAAGAACAATGCTAAATTTCCAGATCTGAACCGAACAACTGATTGTGCCAATCCACAAATATTAACATAAACCAAACAATCGTGTCTCCTTCAATTGTGCTTTTTTATTATTTTTCAATATTCAGATGCTCTTGTGGGTTGTGTTCATAGCTTAATAATCCTCTTACACCAGTACTGGTTTATTATCTTTACATCATCAAGGTGGTTATGTTTTCGCCTGTCTGTTAGCAACAGAACTCAGGTTTTAGACTAATTTAAATGACATTTTCAGAGAATGACTGAGCTGCCTTGGTGGAGGTCTGCACTCTCTGAGTGCTTTTCTAAAATAATAAACCTCCCATATGAACAACCTTGTAATCAAAGGAGTAACGGTACTGAGCATTATGATTCAGTGGAAACCATGGAAAATTACTTATGTACTCATTTTAATTTCGTCACGCTAAAAACAACAGCACAGACGTTTAGAAACTAGTATGTATTATGTTACATAAAGAGAAACATCCATTGACTTAAAGGAGAGTTCCAGCTCATTTTTTTTTTCATGTTACTTTCCCAGTTTCTAAACAACAGGGAACTCGGACCTTAAAGCCCAATTTTGAAAGCAAAATACAAGTTCAAAACTTGTACTGAGATCAAGATCTGTATAATAAACATATTATATAAACAGAGACACTGTAAATGCATAGATAGATAGATAGATAGATAGATAGATAGATAGATAGATAGATAGATAGATAGATAGATAGATTAAAAGCAGACAGGGAATTATAGTTTATTTTACACATACATATTTATTTATTTATTTAATTACTATTGATTAATAGAGCTAAATTACTAGTAGTATAGGACTGTTTATTAAGTCTTAGCTGACCAATGTCGTACAAAAATTAGCCAAATATAGGCTAATTGAGCCCAATGTCACAGCTTTGACAACAACAGATCTCACAAAAATAACGCCAACAACCATAAACTCGTATTGTTTGTTGTAAAAAGTTGCTAAATATTACCTTGGATATAAAACTTGAGCGAGCCGATCCACGAGAAACACGACATAACTTAGCTAGCTAGAGCTAACTTTAGCATCCTGTTAGCTTCACTTTGATGTAAAAACATATTTTAGACGGTTGAACGTGGAGCCTGGAAATTATTCAAGTTTGACAAAAACAACCAAAAACCATTCCTAACTGAGCATTGGCCCTGTTTAAATAGCGAGGTTAATGTAACTCCTTAATTATGCAAACTTAATAACAGCCGAACGACGCAGGCTAACGCTGTCGTATCGACCGTTATCGAGAACCATTTTACGCACCATATACCATGTTCCCAGGATGATAGTCCCAGTCCGAACATGGCAACATCCGCAGCAACGGGTGGTGTACAGTCTATCTCGGCTTGGCTTGAAGTGATGCATGTCCTCTACGAGAGTAGGGAGAAACATCTGGAGAGCTAGAAAAATCTTCTCAGCATCAACAGTCAGCGAACTACCGCGGAGAAACGCCCACCGCTTCCCTCGACGAGCTGCGCACACGGTCGATGAAAACAAACGCTCTGACGTTACGTCGTCGATATGTTTTTCTAAAACTTTATTAACAATTTAACCAATACAATACAAACTTTCGCAGATGATCTACGCATCAAAATTGAAAGCATACACAACACCACGATGGTATGATGGGGCCAGATAAATTTCACAGTAGTTGAAACTTATTAAAAAAATAAAAAATGGCAAATAAAAGTAACTAGTGAGCCAATTATGCCATCTAAAAAGAACTTCACCAGCTTGTTTTTGTGACATAACTTAATATGTATCCTTTTCAACAGTATTAATGTAACATTTTCACTATTACTTAATCTTCAATGTAATTTCCACTGTGAAATTTTATCAGTTTTATTCAGTCACTTTTTCATTTATTTTTCTCTCATTTGTTCAAGTTCTCTTTTTTATTGTCACTTTTTTATCATACATTATTTCTTAAAAATTTATTGAACGAGTTATGTTTCTATAATTTAAAACTTGTGTCAATAGTACAAAAAAAGAAGGGAAAAAAACAAAAGTTTCAAACTGTGTACCAAATTCTTGTTTATAAAAGTGTCTGAAACTGGTCGTGGTACTGAGATTAAGGATAATATATTAGACTCAGAAAGCACATTTACATGGATAGCACATCCATTTACCGTACCATACCCCTACCTGGGTTTAAATATCCTACATACACAGGATATAGTGACATACCTGTATCTTAGCAACACAAAACAAAGTACAAAATATTATTACATTCAATAATTAAGTTATGTAGAGCTCTTAAGAACTATGAAATACAATATCTGCAAATCTAACCTATGGATAGATGTGTAATCAATTAAAATGTGTAATGAGGAGCCTGATATAATTCATGTGGTCTGATGTGAAAAGGGTTTTCTTTCATAATTTGTAAGCAGAAAACTATCAGTTACACAAAGTAAAGGCTTGAAAACAGTATGTAATTTACTTTTAGGATAGGTTTCACTTTGTTTTACCAAAAAAAACTTTAGGTATTTTAAGGCGAGATTTGTTCCTGTTTCTTTAGGTGCATATAAAATACATGGGAGATGTTTTGTTTTTTTTGATAGGCATTATTTGAATATTGCACATTGCATTTGATACGTTTTTACATAAAGTCTTAAATGACATTCTGTAATTTAATCATTCACACAAGGATTAGACATCAGCACATTATAAAAGACAAGAAATCCAGTTACACTGCAGATTTATGAACTCATTTGTATAATATAGCAAAATAAACATTAAGGGTGAATATTTTTTCACTGCCCTTTTAGCCCTGAATTAATCCATGCACAACTGTATACATGAAATACATAGAATTAAAAACAGAGCCATTAGTTCTGACTTTAATGACACTACAATTTGTTTTGTAAGTGACAGAAAAGCCGATGTATAAAAAAATCTGGAAACTGCAGATATTAGTATTAACATTCTATGGTAATAACATAACAGACTTATCAATTTATTAATGTAGTAAAAACCTAAAAGGTCCTGAAAAAAATTATATGAGCAATCCTCCCCCAGGATAATTTACGATCTTTATTATAAAAGCTACCAAAAACAATGGAAACGGCAACTGACTGATAAGTCAAATAGTTCAGTGCATGTCATTTCAAACCAATGTCAAGGATTATATAAAACAGACTTAATACAGAGTAAATAACGTCAAAGGTGTCAAAAATAAATACCACCTTAGTTACTGATCACTTTTAGATTATTGAAATATATTACATATTTCTAGAACATATGCAGAATAAGATATTTTCATCAAGTTTGATCACGATTACTTATATAAATATTAAATGATCAACAACAGATACAGTATCACCAGGAAGTATTCACACCCCTTCTTTCATTTTTTTTATTCAGTCTGATCTTATAATAAATTGTTTTAATCTTTTATTTTATGAATGCATTTTATTTTACATTTAAGCAAATCTACAAAAAAAAATCAGAACGACTAGGTGAAAACATGTTTTACTTTTTTTTTCAAGAAAAAAATATAAAAATGTTTAAAAAAAAGAAAAATAAGAAAAGAGAATTGGCAGCCTTTGCATGGACAACTAAAATTGATCTCAGGTACATATGATTTCCAACAATTTTACATGAGATTCTTCTTCTACTTGATGTAAGATTGGAGCTTAATTTTGTAACATGATTTGGAAAGGAACACTCTTTGTTATAAGGTCTCAGAGTTGACAATGCGCATCATGGCAGAAACCAACCAACAAAGTTAAAAGAAAGGTCTGTAGACCTCTGAGATTGCGTTGCAGCAGAAATCTGGTGAGGGATGTGAAAAATTTGGGATCATTAAGAAACAAACAAACAAAAAACACTATTTTCAACTTAGCAAAATTATGAAAAAGTGAAGAGGTGTTAAGACCTTCTGGTGAAACTGTACAGTTGGATTAAGTGCAAGAAAACAATCTTCTCTATTGATAAAATTCATAAATAGCAGCTTTCTACAATCAGGAAGACAGACACCCTGTGGTGTCTTAAATATTTTTAACCAACATGGGTGAACTAGTTAAATTAAAATTACATCCCTATTGGCTTTGAGATAATCTTCATCGGACGCCTTTTTTTGTTTGAGAATACATTCTTCTTTGTGCTTTTTCCTCCATTTGTAGATCAGGATCGCTGATAGCAACACTCCCATTACTGCTCCAGTTATTCCCCCCGCAGTGGCAGCTGTGGATGTAAAGGAAAATAGTAGAGTTTAATTCAAATTCACATTTTAAAACCTCGTCACTTTCAGTATGCCTGTAACCCTCAGTACCTGCAGTGACTTCTTTGTTTTCCAGCTCACTTTTGCTGTTTGATATAACAACCAATTCCGGCGCAGCACCTCCGTCAAACCTGTATGAGCTGCCCCTGTTCAGCTCTGAAGAACTCTAAAGCAAAAAAGAATGAATAAACATAATCAAGTGAATGCAATGAAATAATAAATGCAATGAAACATGATATATTTTTAAAAATGGGTCATACTTTATCAGCATTTGTATTTCCATTTGCTGGGTTTGACACAACAGCTGTGACAGGACTGTTGTTGGTCCCTTCTTTAGTGTCTTTCATTTTCACCAGGCAAGAAAACAAATAAGAAACAAGGACAGAATTATTTAGATAATATTTAGAGGGGAAAAGGGATTCTTTATAACGGCTTTTAAAAGGAATTATTCAGTCATACCTCGTTCTGGATCATCTCCAGAACCAGAACCATCCAGGTCATACCCAGATCCCTCCAAGTCCTCTGGAGGTCCAGAAAGCTTAATTCATACACAAAAAAGGAAATAACTTTAGCATATAAACTACAGTCACTGAAATAACCAAGGTTTTAAGGGAGATAACAAAGCAATAAGGAAATTAATAATTTTCCCAAGGGGACAAACTGTCCCTGACAATCCCATAATGATTCAGGTAGTCATTACCATTACTCCAGAGCAGATAACAGTAGATGATTACATAACTTCAACCATATTAGGTCAGTATCGAATTTCTTGATTTTGTAAATGAATTTATAAACTAAGAGAAAGCATAAATGTAAATGTCTACTGTTTATTATTAGCCCATAAATATTGTGTGAATGCAGAACCACATAACGTTAAGCTAACAGAGCAGCATTCTTATCGGTAAAACACTTAGACGTCACGATCTGTGTCATATTACCCACACCCACTAACCAGCTCTTCAATAAAACCTAGAAGAGCTACAGTAAGTGGATATAAATAGAGTGCACTTCTGCAGTAATCACACCCCTTTAACATTTCTAAACTTAAAATGCTTTGTACTGGAATTCTCAGTGACAGACAAACAACAAGTAGTAGCGTATTTATGGCAGTTTTGATCAGCCCTTTACTCTGATAAACCAAAATACCATCTACTGCAACCATTACCCTTCAGATGTCACCTAAATGGTAATTCGTTTCCACTTCTACGTAATTTAGTATCAGCCAAAACAGAACTGTAAAGAAGCAAAGAGATCCATGGTGACTCTGGAGGAGCTGCAAAGAGCCACAGCTCGAGTGTCAGCATCTGTTGATAAGACGACTTTTATTAATGGGCAACGCAATGCTGGCCTTTCTGGAAGAGAGGCAATAAGAAAGCCATTGTTGATAAAACAGAGCTGCACATGAAATGACTCATCTTTGCATTAAGTACATTTTAAAAATTAAATGCATTATATTATATAAAATATACAATTGCAAAGGGCTGTTTTGATGCAATGTTTGTTTGGATATTATATTTCAAGTGCAAAACACTCACTATCTCAAAGCTATATTATATTTATCTTGCAGGATTACCTCCCACTATTCTCAATTTCCATACATAATGTACAATTTAGGGGATGAAATGCAATAAGTTCGCAGAAAGTAATGGAGACATAGTGATGATCGAAAAGAGGACGTGTTGAGGAAAATGTAGGTTATATGTAATCAATATCTTCATCACCCTATCCAGCAATAAAATGTTTTCCTAATATCATGCAATCCAAAAAAAAAACACACAAAAAACACGTAAGTTTAGTTCTGTTAGCAGTTTACAAGTTTTTACATACATGCAAAAGCGCTACACATAGCAAAAAAACGGACCGCAAACATCAAACTGAACACACCATGGTCAGCAGAGTTATAGAAGCTCATTAATGTTGATGAGAAGATTGAGGGCGCTAAAAACGGAGGCCATCCCGGAAGGAGGTATTCTGTATATAGTGACTGCAAAGAGGACACTGGTGGCAGAGGTTCAGCTTCCAACAAGAGAATCAGCGTAAACAACCCAAGTTTCAATAGAACGGTTTAGTTTGAAGCATAACCATGTATTAAAACGGCCTAGTCAAAGTCCAGACCTCATTCCAATTCAATTTTGAGGCAAAACTGATGCTCGAATGTGCCGTCCATTCTATATGTATTACTTTGTGCTGGTCTATAGTATGAAATCCCAGGAAAATAGACTTAAGTTCAAGGTTGGAGCATCACAATACCCAAGAAAAATACTTTTTTTTTTCATTTTTTAATCAAATATGTTGAAATGCAAAGCAGAGTTTTTAAAAAATAACAGACTTTGCTTTGTGAAAAGGATTAAAAAAATAAATCTATTACTTCTGAGCGATTATTTTAAACTTCAACATTGTTAGAGCAAACATTAAAAAAAACGTGAAAGTCTTTAGTCCACATTTTCTTTAATACATTAAAAGTAAACTATATAGGTTTAAATATTTTTCAAGGCATAATATTAATAAAATATTGCCGATATAAATCACAATTTGACCCCACCTATTGTCTGCAAAAATATCTGTGCATTTATGAACAATTTGAAAGACCTGTGTGAAAATCTTTTCTGAAGTAAGGACAGCATTCTTTGAAGTGCGGAAACAAAAAAAGATACATTAAATTTGTAGGCATAGTATATCCTATAGGGCTTCACGTTCTGCCATGTTGCTCCACACGCACTAAACAGGTCTACAATAAACCCACAATGTCGGTGATTGTAAATGCAGAAAGGAAAGTTTTCTCACATGTATTTATTCATTTGCAGTTAATTCAATACTATATGTAGCCTACATAATTTAGCTAAATGTTAATTAATCAAAAAAGTAAGTTAATTAATCAATAAATACGCAAAATCACTAGTTTTAGTTGGGAAATGTAAGCCCCACTCCGAACTGTTTTGTTTCAAGCATTTCAAGCCCTGAGACATTTTTGGCTCTAAAGTTTTGGTCAGCAACAGGAAGTGAGAAAGGTGAGCGTGAGACGGAGGTAACAATAATGTTTCCTCCGTTTATAAGCCCTGATGGTGGAAGGTGACTTACCGACACAGCTTCAGGAAGAATCAATCCCAGCGCTAAAACCAGGTAGGCTGTCACGGATAACCGCATCTTTAAGCTGTGTTAAGAGTCCCCCCTTGTTAACAGGTCTCTCTCCTCCTTCCTTGGAAGACCTTTAATAAAAAAAAAAAAAAAAAAAAAAAAAAGTGAAGCTCCCCGCCCACACTCTCCACCTGTGGGAGGAGACTTTTAGTAAGAGCCGTCTGCACAATCTATTGACACCCAGACAGAATTAAATAACATCAAATTTTATTCTAGCTGAATCATTTTAAAATGCGTTTTTGGTATTTTTCTTTCTATAAGACTGCAGAACGATCCTTTTTCACTTAACTTTAACATTTTAATTAAGACTTTCTGGCATTTTAAAGAGTGTATGATGTTATGAACAAACAATTGTCCTGTATTTTGAGTAACAGTCCCACACCATCACACATGAATTTTGGTCGGATTTAACTTCAGTGTTTAAAAAAACAAAACAAAAAACAAAGGTGTCTTTTTATATACAGTGCATGTAAACTTCTGATTTTCCCTGTAAACCCTGTTTAATATCTGCTTTGTTTTTTACTTATCATAGAAAGACCAAGATGTAGCAGTAGAATTTGAGAAAGTCTAAAACACAATAATTGGGCATAAAAATCTTTAGCTAAATGTCAACGATTTTATGGTCCAAAGGAAATAAGACGAAGTGGAAAACTTTTTAAAGACCCTGCAGAAAGCCTGGGTTGTGTTTGTCTCTGGGATTCTGAAAACAGAAAAGTCAAAGAGAAAACGGCTACTGCCCAAAAACATCCCGGGGTCTCGTTCCTAAACCTGCAAAGAATCATTTTTTTAACCTTAGGCTACTTAATTTCAGCAAAAAATATCTTATGGTAAGAAATATGATCTATAAAATGTTGGGTTTGCACAGCTGCACAGTTTTCGCTTTATAAATCCCACTCTTTCCAGAAATTTTCAAAGGGGTCTTATTTAGAAAGCTTGGTTATTCACAAAGTCACTTTCTACTCCATCCCCCATAGCACATTCTGGCTGTGGCATGCCATCTCCCTCTTTGCCTCCACCTTCTTTTTTTTATTTCAGGCACACTGCTGCATTGAGCCCATGTCACTCACAGCTCTTCTGTTTCTTTCGTTTATTTGTGACCCCCAAATAATCTTCTAATCAGATAATACTTTTTAAAGGCATACTTCAAACACACATTTTCTATCAGGCTTTATATATCCAGAAATGCTTAACGTTCTGCTGTAGTTTAGTTCCAATTTGCGTTTATTCCAATCTTATGGTTACACGAAATAATTAAAACCATTTGTTCTAACTTCTTTAATCGCTTTCAATAAATCCCTTTACTCTTATTTCATCTCACCAGCTGTGCTGCCAGTGTTCTGTGTCCGAAATTTAAGCAAGATCCTTAAAGCTGTGCGCATTTTCCCATCAGGTTTTTATTTTTTTGTACAAGTCACAAACTTCACATAGAAAGGGACTTTTGCCATTTTAGGCCCAGTTTTGAGCACAAGCTAGCTCTATAAATGAGACTCCTGATCAGTGCAGCCCCCAACATAACCCAGTGATGTCTAACTGTTTTAAATAAAGTTCTCATGGACCACGAAAAGTTTTTAGGTTTCAAGGTTTTATCAAACTTTAGATTTTTTCTTGGTCAACAGTTAAAAAAAAAAGCAAAAAAAAGATAAGTCCTTTTATATGCACAACACAGAGGTCATGTTAACCACATTTGAAAAGTGAAACAAAATGAAGACAAAATTTATATTTTGGGGGGTCTATTTCCCATATCCTTGACCAAGAAAAAAATAATTCTCAACTATGAATGCTGCTTGTTGTATTGAGACAACTTGAATTAAATCTTTTGACTGAAAGTCACTGGACGTTTGTGGTCTTGTTGGCTATAAACCGTTGACAAGATTATTTTTTTAAATTATCTTTTAAAATGAAAGATTTAATTTGATCAGCATCTTCCCCCACCTGCCACACTTTGAACCACTCTGCTTCAATTCAGGGGCGTGTTCCAGAAAGCCTGTTTAACTTACCGTGTGCTAAACTCTGAAGTCTCGGTTAATCAACCAAAAACCTGCTTACCCAGAGTATGTCGGTTCCAGAACACCAGATAAGAATCAGGTTAAATCAACCTATTCCTGGTAAACCCTGAAACATAAAGACCCTAATGGATCACAGAATTCACGAGTCACAAAGGAAACTGATGAGAAAAAAAGGACAGAATACTTCAAAGAAGCGGAGATGGAAGTACTATTATGAAAAAGAAAAGCAATAAGGCTGCATCAGCGAAAGAAGGAATGTTGGCTTTGCAAAAAAATAACTGATGTTTAAAGTTCAACTCACTCCTTAATCAACTTTTGCTGATAAGCTGTATAAATGAATGTCTAATAGTAGTCTGCATATCTCATCATTATTCTAGTTTAAGTACATTTTAGAAGAAAAAAAAAAATTCTACCAAAAAAAAAAAAAAAAGGTGCCCTATTCAGGTCAAAACATTATGCTGCACTTAAATTTGAATAATGGAGCATTCTTAATGGCTCAGCCTTATTGGAAACAGCTATAAATTCCCAACAATCTTCATTTTGATATATTCATTTCCTACCCCTAATGTTGAATTTAAAATTGGTTTCAGCATGCTGGATTATTCAAAATGTACTTTCAGTAGCCACCACTTCATTGAGGGTACCGTAATATTGTACATTGATTTAAACCTATATTAACCTCTAATTAGATGTAACCCTTCTGGAGCTAGAACTCTTTCCCCAAGTCTAATATACAAATAATTTTGACAAAATATAGTATAATCTGTGCTTCCACATCCACAGGATCATCATTTAACATTTCACACCACGCTCAGAACCTCTCTGGAACAAAGTTACCCGGAACATAACCTGCTCCGGATCAGGTTATGTTCAGAGATTAAGTTGCTATGGTTACTAACAAACCTTCAAAGATACCTCCGTTTTTGGAACCAAAAGTTGAGTTTATCCAAAACCTAACCCTCAAAACTTATCCGGTTAAGTCACATAACATGCTTTCTGGAACAGAACCCAGAAGCTGAAAGACCACAACAAATGGATTGAAATGTTAGAAGAACAATTTAATCATACATCGTCACAATTCTGTTTCCCCAAAAAAATGAGTTTGTTTTCTTCATCTAACATCTGGAAATGTACATAAGGCCACCTGAAAATGTACATGACTGACAGTGTGACAAAAACTCATATGTTCATATTTATATAATTGACAATATTTTACATTGCTTTTGCTTACAAGGTTGTGGCTGTTCCAAAACACAGCACTCATCTGTACAAAAATAATTCGTCGTATCTTGTGAAGTTTCCATGGTAGCGGAGAGGACTAAAATGCAACCTCAATTTTAGTTCCGTTTTTTTGTTTTTTTTACCACTTTTTTAAACTGTCACAAATTAGAGACTATTAACAGTTGATGTTACAGCTTCAGTACAAATAGAGGCTGGCCTTTCAATAACAGATTTAAAAACTAACAAAAAAGAATCATGCCAGATTGCTAAACCAAATTTTTTCTTTTAAAATAACACTTGATCAAATAAAACTGTATACATTATATTCAAAGGGAAAGGAGTGATGAATATACACACACATATCTAAATGCACAAATTTTTGCTTTTTTTCTCCCCCTCAAAAAAAAAAAAGAAAGTGTAAAAGACATCCCATTTACAGCATCAACGTTTACAAATGTACAACTGTACAGACGAAATAAAAGCATCACTACAAATTTAGAGCAAGGCCTGTCAAAAAACACCACAGCTAAACATATTTTTTGATTTAACTAATAATCTTACACTTATTAACTGCACATATACTACATGTAATCTACAATTCATAAGCAAAGAAGCCATCACTACGAGCATTACAGGTGAATTGTATAAGTTTGGATGGCCTTCGACGGCCTCCACCGCTGCGCTTGCAAACCCAACCAAATGGAAAAAGAGAAAACTATTTATATATATATATCTATATATTAAAAAAAGGAAAAAAAAGAACCGATACAAAGGTTCTTTAAACATCCCTTTCCTTAAATCATCTCACTACTTCTAGTTCATTTCACCTCAGACAAAAAGATGGGATAAGCTCCACATCACGTATTATTCCTCCTCTTTTGGACTCTGCTCTGACCTTCAGGCGGTGGGAGTTTCCATCATCACTGCAAGCCGCCCCGTCCCACCTAATAAGCAACAACTTTACTCGTACATCAAGATGCTATACGTCACTGAACTACTTCTACGCAAGAGATGATTATTCAGTACATAAATATACTGTTTTCTAGGGCAGTGATCATCTCAGACTATGAGACAGATGTCACACAGAACATGATAAAAAAAAAAGTGTAGGAAAAAGAGGAAAAAAAAGTATTCCAAGGATTAAAACCCATCAAGGCATGCAAAAGCATTTCTTGCCCCACCCAACCCTGCTATCCCCTACGTAAAAGCTCTCAATAATACGCTCAGGTTAAGATTAAACCTGCTGTACAACCAAACGTCATGCTCCACTTTCTTTTTCCTTTTTAATCAAATCATAGCTTTGTTTTGTCAACCCCAGAGCAATAACCTGATGAGGGAAAGAACGTCTCAAAAAGAACGAGGGGTGCTCCATGAATGCAGCAGCTCGGATTTGCCCGCCGCTGCCAGGGATATTCGGGGCGGACTCGGAGCTGCTGGCGTAAACACACGGCTCCCTCGCCGACAAAAAGCCACAATTGGAACATGAACCCAAGACTGAGGCACCAGTCCCCAACGGCAGGCTGAAGAAAAAGGTCTTGAGGACCTCTGGGCGGCACACAGCTCACCTCCGCGATCCATAATCTTTAGTGCCATTTGAAAACTAACTCATTTAGCTGCTTTGGCATGTGAAAACTGTTGTACTGTGCATGGGATATTATACAAATATAAAATTCAATCACCTAGAGCTCATTAGGACAGCTGACGTATCAAGTCTGCTTAGAAAAACAATAGGAATTGTGTTTCAAAAGAATCACTCGGGTTTCGCTTCATAAAGTCACTTGCTGGTGTTAATTGTAAGAATTGTAAATTTCAGCAAATGCGTAATAATTTCTTTGTTTCTACAGAGAATTTACAAGATAAAAAAAAATTAAATGTACAATATGAAAACCAGTCAAATACATTGATTACATCATAAAACGGGCTTGTGCTTTACCCAGGGAAAAAAATAATAATCAGAAGACTGACTGTGCAGCCCCTGGGGACCATGGTAGGGACTCACTCAGGGGTGGCAGAGTGGCAGGGGTCAGTTGTCACAGCATTCTTAGGTGAAATTTACTTTTTTTGGCAAAATGCCCCCCCCAGCAGAAGAAAAGGGACGACTCGTTGCATCAAAGGCCTAGGGCTAAAGGCGCAATCTCTCACAGAACGGGGGGTTTGGGCTTCAAACTCCTCCACATTTTCAGGGGACCCAGGGTGTCAATCACATGAGTCCGTTCGTTGGGCCGCCGATGGGGCCGAGTTCAGAGCCGCTCTTCATGTAGTACTTTTCCAGTTTCGCCAGAATGTGCTTCCCGTAGGTGTACTTGCGCAAAGTGGCGATGTGAGGCCGGATCTGAGGAAGAAGACAGAAAACAAACCCCATCTAAATCAAAACTTTTAAAACCCCTACAGATAACTGGAGAACTAAAGAACATTTCTGATCAAAATCTAGGAATTTGTTTGTAACTAAAATACATTTCAGTTTTTAGTAAATTTTATGTTAAACTTTGACTTTTTCTTTTTCAATACAAAATTTTATATTGATCAGTGAACTAATGACTTTCCCCAATTGAAGCAGAATCGTGCAAGATTGTTGCTTACAGCTTCAGTGAGAGAAATTTAAACTTAACAGCCTCAAGATAAAACGAATGAATGAAATGAGATCATCAGAACTATAAACAGCTCAATAACATGTCAATACATTCAGACAATTTTTCATATGAAAATTGATTTCAGAACTTTGTGAAGGGAAGTTCTTCTGCAATGTTTTAAGGAAAAATTCAACTTTACTATCCCAGCTTCATCTGATAATCTGTTTTCTGCTCAAAGACAGAGGTGAGAGGGGACACCTGGGAAGAGCAATTTTAGCTGTGTGAAGCAGTGATAATTGCGTGATTAAAAGTGCCAAAAAGTGACTCTGTGCCAAGAACAGATCACAGGACAGCTTGTGAAATGTGTTTAGCTTCTTAACGTTTGCTTCAGGCTTGAACAAAAACAGCTAAAACATTTAACTGAACACAATATTAGCTATGTTTTTTGTACCAAGAGTTGGCTATTTGTATGATATAGCCTTGCCAAATTTAAAAAGAAACTGATGCGAGTTTAGCAGGAGCAACAAAGATCACCAGCTAAAAAGGACTATTTGTTTTCGGATGACCGTTTGTTGGCACAAGGCGTCTTCGAAACCTGGACTCGAGCAAACCTGGTACGCTGATGGTCTCAGAACATTGGGAATTACCTTTTATCCGACTAACCTAGCCTCCTTGCCTCTACCTGCGACTGCAGGAATGAAAACTTAGACATAATATCCAGCTCACGGCCAATAAGATTTGGGACATCAAGCACCCTTCATTATCAGATCGTTTTGGACAATGATGTGGGCCTAATGTGTGTTGTTGAATCATAGAGAGACTTTTTCCTTGAACAACTGGTCCAACCAGTGAGATCAAGTTTTGTTTTGCACACAACTGAGAAAATGAGGTCACATTCATGACCAAATCGGTTGCACTCTAAGGGCCCTGCAACAGCTCCTCCCTTTTGTACCAACCGGATCTCTCATCAAACACCCTGAATAGTTTCTAAGGCTCATTTTGCTTGTGTTCATTTATCATTTACATTTTTAAAGATTAAGGAAGCTGTCTGAGAAAGGCTACCAAGATCTTAAGTGCTTCAAAATGAGGCTTCAAAGTGTGTGGGATTGAGTCGTAAAACAGCCAACAGAGCTTGTGAATGATGATATCGCACAGTCATTTTGTCGCACATACCTTGTGCATGATGATTTTCCGCTGAGCAGGTTCTGCCATGTCAATCATTCTCTGAACAACATAGTTGGCGTACTGGTCCTTCATCATGGTGTACAAGGCGCTGTGAGGCCCGTCCTTCTGGCAGCACACTTCGTCTATCAGAAGAGCCCTCTCTGCACGCGAGGAGTGGATCACACACTTCTCCACGACGTTACTGAGGACACAGGGGGTACGGTTATACACACATACACGTCAACGCCTGTGGCAGGATAGAGTTCAACTATCATGAGGTAGTGGTAACATTGATGAGAGCAAAAGGTTGCACCGAATTTAAAGCTGTATAGCCACACCTTTATGTCTGTTAGCTAAATCTTCGGCAACATATGGCTGATTAGTTTTATTGAGCAGATTCACCCATTTGGCCTAAAGCTGCCTTCACAAATGACACCCCACCATACGTCAGAACCTCCAAGAAGATTTGAAGAAATCGCCTCTTTATACCTTGTACTCACCAAATCAGTTCCTCTCTGCTGTCTTCCTACTACTACCTGCATCACATCTGCACTATAAATATATTCCCTCATGATGGAAGTTTCCATACAAATAGCCAATTTCTGTGCACAGATCTCAGTAAGCGCAGCTAGGTGGAATCATGCATACAAAACCCAAATGCCTGGGGATTTTTACTGTCAGATGCACTGAGACTCTTAAAACGCAGCGATTCACTTTTTTTCTGTCCCTTCTACTGTGATAAATCAAACACCGCGACAGGAATGATTCACACTTTAATTGTAGCCTGAAAGGTATATGTGCAATTTGGAGGTGTTGTCACTACATCTAAATCCTATCCTGTACCTCATAAGAGCACAAAGTCTCTTACCTCTACATTTAAGTCCTGCTTGTAGCACCATATTTACTTGAGAAAACGATTGTGGATTATTCAGCAAAGTTTACGGTGGTTAAATTTGGGTTTGCCTGGAATTGCGCCACAGATGCTACTAGGCTCAGCTCAGGACTGATATATTGCCACCATCACAACTAACCACCATGATCAAACCCCTGAAGTTTTACAGAAACTCAAAACAGTCAGTGAAGACACACTTCATCACACATAATGGGAGACAGAATGAATGCTTAATGCAACCTGGAAGGCCTCTTCAAGACTCTGCAGAAACCCTTCATGTTGTAGATTGTTTGTTGTTTTATGTAGTAATAAAGTCCACTTTAAAGAAGCGGCTAATGTCAGATACAATCTATGCACAAGGTTCATATATGAAAAAGATAAGGATTACATTTTAACAAGCATTTAAGTAAGCCAGACTAATCCATATGAGGGAACTGCAATGCCAAGTATGTGGTACCAACACTAACTATTAGGACTGGAAGACAATTTGATAGCAGAATATATCGATTGATAGACGTGTTGTGCGATAATAAAAAAAGGGTAGATAAAAAAAGTTCGATAGAAAAAACATTTCCTCTCATTTTTTTTTCATTATAGCCCACATCAGCTTAATACTAAAATAATTACTTAGTCCAAACGAATCATTAGCGCTCTGTCAGCCACCCCTCTCTCCTTTCAAACCACAAAAAGGATGAAATGATTTGAGCTGAAACAGAATTTTTTGATAGTCCCTAAGCAAACCATTGGCCTAACTTCGCCGTGGTCAGATGTCACAAGAAGGGAGCAGGGGAGGAAGTTTTTCCGGATAAATGTTTCAGTGGCTCAGGTAAAGGTAGCGTCCCATTTTGAACCGATCCTCGACACACTAAAACACTAAACGTAGCAATAATAAAACTACGATCAGCTTTCTTAAGCAGGACTCCCCTCTCCCAGCTCGCTGCGAATCTGTTACAGAGAGACGCAGGAAACTTACCCAGGTGCCAACAACACCTGTGGCTTTTAAAATGTCCCCTCGGTTCTGCTCCCTGTCCTCAGAAGCGAAAAACGCTTTAAAAAACACTACAGGGTTGGATAGACCAGCCGGCTTCAGCTCTCAGTGGCTGGACTGCAGTGTTCTGGGCTCCATCTACACTCTGGTGAGGATCTGGTTAGCTTTAGCCAACAGCTGAACTGAATTAGAATAAGCTTTATTGAAAAAACTAAACCAAATGTTTCCGCCATTAATATTATATAGTGTCATAAAATGTTTAATAGATTAAAAAGCATCAAGATAAGCCTTTAATATTAATTACTAACTAATTAATAACAATTTAGAAATATATATATTATAACTGTTAATATTACTTTTCTTTGCATTTACTGAAGTTGCTCAGGTCTCTGGAATTGTTTGTGTCTTACAAACTTAGTTATGATAAAAATTGCTTGAAAATTAAATTAATTCTTAGTTAAAATTAGTTCATTGAAGAATAACAAAAATGACCGGGGAGGCACTTAAAATATATATACTTTTACATTTTATGATATTTATTAATAATTATCGATATGATTATTCCCTTTATCTATATGTTCTCTTTCTATATCGTCCAGCCCTACCAACTATGCAAGTAACTCACAGATATAACATTTGAGAGCATTAGAACAATAGGAGGGATATAGTTTAAGCTTTCTTGTCATTTTTTTTAATCCAATCAGTGAATTGTTGCTGTAGATTTAGCCAAATATAATCTGAGCGACACTACTTGGATTAGGACTATGAACAAAAAAAAAAAAGATGAAAAATGGGAAAAACCAAGCACATAAATTTGCCTTCTCAATTACCTTGCAAATTTATGTTGGCTGAGGACCAAAACCTTTCCTCGAACTTCTGCCACTATCTTGCTCTTGTCCTCGGGTCTACCGTGCTCCAAAACATGCTGAATGACATAGTTGCCATACTGATCCTGCAGGGGGCACCATAGATAAGCACAAGCAGAGCAGTTTAAACAGGGTTATTCAAAACAAAAATCAGTGACATCATTTTCATTTTGATTGACATTCATGCAAAAAAAAAAAAAAAAAAAAAAAAAAAAAAAAAAATCACCACTGGTCTCAACTGATGAGATATAAATCATGCATTTCTATGGCAACAGGTTGACGAATGAGTGACACCCCCATTTGTAGTATGTCAGATACCCTAACGTCATCACTGCGGAAGGTCAGACAAAACAGATGCTGCTGGTTTGGAGTGTTGCTGACCGGACAATGCAACCAACAGCATCTTTGCCCCTTCAGAAATAGGTGATAGACAGTTATGGGTGTGATTTTAGTTGACAAGATAAGAGACAAAAACTCACCCTCACCAAGCAAGTTACCCGCATTATTAAAGCAGTAATTTGTTGGAAAGCCACTGTACTCTCCACCTTGATTTTCAACGGTTTGCCCTCACACTCATTTCCAGATCAATCTGTTTAAAGACGCGTTTTGTGCCGCTTTTTTGGAAGTTCTAAAGGTTTGAAAATGTCCAGGAAGCTTCAGCAGTTACATTTTTATCAAATCAAAAAAAGGAAAACAGATTGATCAGAATGTGCTGTTGCAAAACGCGGGAGAAAGACATGTGAGCAAGAAGGGAGGAAGCAAAAAGGGGGGAAGGAGGGGATGCTTTTCAGTGGGTTAAAGAGGTTTGTTAAAGTTGAGAATTTTAAAAACTAAATGTTAACATCTTTGAAGAATATATGAAAAAAGGAGGAAACGGGAAAGGAGAATGGGACATCCGCAAGAGAGGCAAATTGCTCTGACCTTGAACAGTGCATCACGGGACACTGTATAATATGTTTTGGGTGTCATCTCCAATGAAACGCCTTGATATTTCTAGATGGAATAAGTGAGGGGGGGGCAGGGTGGATGTTTAAATAATCACAATCAGATGGCATGACAGCTAACAGTACAATTACATTCATCTTTTGACTTTTACACGTATCAAACCAGAATGACAGTGAAATGCTCAAAAACATGAAGGAGACATGCAAAGATCACAAGACACATCTGATGTCGCAGCTTGCAAACAAATGTTACAGCTTCCAAGTGGGATTCAGAGATTAGGAGGTGAATGTGCTCACCTGGCCCAGCTGCTCAGAGTGCTGATGCAGCTCTTCCAAGATGGGCAGAGTTTGCTCCTGAGTGCAGTGCTCCAAAATCCTTTGGATTACTCGGCAGCCATAAGGATGTGTGGAAAGCACAAAAACCTGCAAAACAAGGCAAAAATGAGATTAAGACAAAGATAACACATGAAAACTGACATTGCTAAAATTTTGTGTGAACTAGGGCTGGGTGGTATACCGAAGATTTGTCCGTTAATATGGCTTAAAAAAACAAAAACTGAATAAAACAATGTGATTTCGTTTAGCTGTGATCATGTCCCTTTAGGACAGAGTGTACTGCAGGGAACAGCGCTGCCAATGTAGCAACTAGCTGAACTTCTGCGTTGCTGGCGTTTGGCGCTTTGAAGCTTGAACCACAGGAAAAGATTGAAAAGTTCCAACGGTCACAAAGCGCCGCAGAGACAGCGACGCTCCTCCAACGGCCTCAAACGTAGATTTAACATATATTGTTAATGCCGACGCTGAAAAAGCCTGCGGTCTGAACGCACCATAAGGCTATTGAATATAGATAGGGATATTGATTTGAGGTCATGTCACCAACCCCTACAAGAGTTGTAACTACATAATCTCAATCTACAGTTGAGCATAATCCCAAAACAAGTATTAATAGTCGGAATGATCAATGCTGTGTGTCTAATTCTTTGTGAAGCGATCCGAGGGCTCGGTCGGTTTTCATCAGCCATTTATACACATGTAGCATCGGAGGTCGCATTAATCGAATATTTTTTTGTATTTGACCATGTTTTGTTTTTAGAACAGTGACAGAAAAAAAATACAAAAATTAAAAAAATTCGGAAGGCCATCCGTCATTTTTACAGATCAGTATCAACACCTCTGACCACGTACTGCAAAGGCGCAAATATTTGTAACTTTGCCCACAGAATCCAGATAGATAAATATAAGATTCCCACACACTTCATTCAATGCATCTCACTGACCGGGAGCTGACTGCACGCTCAAAAATGACTGGTGCTTCGGAGTGAGACCGTGGCTGGTGCGGCTAGGTAGACGCACTCCAAAGAGCGTGCAAGACACAAGCGCCTGCTGCTGCTTTCTTTCTGCTGAAGCGTAGTTCACGAGTCAGGAAATTGTTCATTTAGAGAGTCTTTTCAACTTCTGATCAGTTAAACTGGAGAAATGTTTAGTCATGTTAAAACTATGGCTGAAGTGGTGCTTAACTCCAGTCTGTAGTGTGGCAGGGGAGAACGGATTCATCCTTCAGAACATCAAAACCCTACAAGAAATAATCTGTCTGAGGTAAAAATCCAAAACCTCATGATAATAACCTCGGGCAAGAATCTCACCATTTATTTCATGTGGAGCAGGAACCACAGCAGGCATTTGTAAGTGCAATCATTTCACTTTTATATTTAGTTTTCTATTCAGCTTGTTTGGATTGAATATTATTTAAAGTGAATAAAAAGAAATACTACTGAACAGTAACTGACGGCTAAAACCAGATTGACCAGATTTTTTTTATACCATAAAACATGTCAGGATTTCGGTCACACGTCAGATAATTCCTGATTAAATTTCTTCCCCAGTTTGTTTAATTTAGTTAAATTGGTTTCTAAAATACTTCATTCATCTAACAGGAAATTAAATGTCAAGCGTGGCACTGATTTTTAGAACATTTCAAGTGCTCAGTGAAGTGGGCGAGCCTTTGCTTAAGCAAATTAACTTGTATAATTACTTTTTTTTTTTTTAAACAAAAATCCTACCTGTCCCTGGAAGGCATCAATGATAAACTGCAGAGCTTGAGGTTGGACACATTCAATGCATTTCTGCACCACATGGTTCCCATTCTGGTCCTTCACACATTTTAACACGTGGCCGTCCAACTCCCGTACAATGTCACTCTGTCATAAAAAAAAAGAAATAAGTTATTAATTAAGGTTAAACTGAAGTAAAATTTAATATGAGATCTACAAATTAAATAGAAAAACTGTTAGAAAAATAAATGCTCACTTACAATTACCTGCTGGTCTGAGGAAATGGACTCCAAAGCCTTCTGAATGACTCTGCAACCATACATCTGCAGAGCCAGAGGGAGAACATGTCCTCGAATGCGTGTTGCCAAAGCCAGCTTTTGGTCTGCACTTCCAAACTGGATAAAATGAAGAAGAAAAAAAACATTACAATAGGTATACTGAAAACGCAAAACTTTGTTGTGGCCAATATTGGTTAGCTATAAACAAAAAGAAAAACCCTCAAAGATGAGGATTCCAAACCTCAAAGAACTTTTGGATGACATAATTTCCAAACACGTCAGTCATTAGCTGATATGCTGCTTGAAGAATTTCTCCAAACACCATCTGTCTCTCAGCAGGAGTGGCCCTTTCAAGCTTCTGCTGAATAAATCTAGAAGCAACAAAAATAATAAATCACACATCAACAGGCGACATCGTTAAGGTCCCCTTTCAACTAAAACCGGAAGGTCCTCCGTCAAGTTTCAGTCACCTGGATCCGTGTTGGTCTTGAGAGAACTCCACCATATGCCCCGGTAAGTCGCGCAGCTGAAGGTTCGGGAAGCGGTTGTTCCTAAAATCTTCGAGCAGGCGGCTCCGTCCGGAAGGCATGACATCAGAGCGGCTGTAGCGGGGTCGAGAGGGCGGGAACAGCTGGCTGCTGGAGTTGAACAGACTGGACGTGCCGCCAGCGCTGCGGTATTTGGCCTCGGCTCCTGGAGCAGCAGAAATGTAACGCCCGCTGCCATTCGTCAGGCCACCTAAGGATAAACCAGGAGTGGTGAAACAGGTATTTTGGGAATCAAGCAATGCATATACTAATATAAAGCAACACTGTTAACTCCTCTTATTAAAAGGAATATCTTAAACACAAAAACATCTAAAAGACCCATTTTAGCTTACCTAGGTGAAGGCTGGAAGATGACCCATGGGATGAGGGCAAAGAAGGTGGAGGAGTGAGTGGGGAGTGACCTGGTGTTAAGCCAATAGGACTGGGTGAAGAGGAGTAACCCAGGCTGTTGTAAAAAGGTTGACCGATAGGGGTTAAACTGCTGCCACCGCGTTTGTATAAGTCCGAACTCGCCAACAGTGAGTCTCTGCGAGACACACTGCTACTGGTTGAACTGGACACTGGGAGAAAAACACAGGACTAAAAGTTAGAAGACCTCCTTATCGATGAAAACCAAAAGGATGATTCTCTGAATTTGTTGCACTTCGTGTCCCAGAGGTTTACCACAAGGATTTTCATTTAAAGTGAACTTCAAAATACATTTTAAAAAGTAGAAATGGAAGATCTGTGTTCCTTTGCAGTATAACACAGAAACATATTTTTTAAATGATGTTTTTTCAAAGTTTTTGGGGGTTTCTGATGAGTAGAGGTCAGACAAATAAGCGTATCCCTATTTACCAAAGTTGATTTTTCAGTGAATGAAATATAAATAGACAGTAAGCAGAAATCTTTATTTCTGGTAACATAATTATTTGTCTTCTTTAGAGTAAATGTAAAACATCTATTTCCTTTCCATTCCAATCAATCCACTCTGCGGCCAGTGTAAACCATTTTGAACCGAACACTTTTTTATTCTGTAAAAGCACGAATAGTCTGACTGTGAAACATCTGATGATGAAACTCATTTTAGCACCATGCCAGACGGAACGGATTATGAAGAAACTCTTTAGCACAATGCCAAAGGGACACTTTGATTAACCACAGTATACAGATGCCCAGCTTCAGCAGATGGAGCAACAACGGGCAGAAAGAGAGCGGGACGACAGAAGTGCTCCAAGCGAGAGTGCAGGTGAGGAGCACAAGTACATACCTTTATAAACATGAGATTGATTGGAACGGAAAAATGAAAATGCAGAGTAAAGTTTGGTTTATGCTGAACGCATCCGCGAGTTCCGCACGGCTCCAGGCGGACAAATTATATCATTTCAGCAACCACGCCTCTCTGTGCGGCCACCACGGAGACCCAAATTTCCGCACCTAGGAAATGTTCTAACTATGCGGACGATCCAGTGCAGGAAAACATAAGAGCTCCTATTGCCAGAGGTTCGTAAATACAGACATCTTTATGATTCGGTCCATAGTGGACCATCTCCTTTTTAGTAATTTTTCCTAACTGTAGTTAACAGCATAAAAGTTATTCTGCTTTGTTTAAGCTCATGGGTGTCGCCATCTTGTAAACAGTGATTTCTTCTTCTACTATGGTGTAGTGTTGTATGCATGCCGTAGAGCCCTACGCCGCCCCTACAGTCTTCAAGAAAATTGGCTCTCAGCAGGGACAAGCTGCAAAAAGTATCAACGCTGCTAGAAGACGTCTGGGCCGGTTCCGCACGTCTCATTTCCGCGTGGAAATGCATAAACCAAGCTTAAAAGTAAGGTGTGAATTTTGGGCAGCATTTTTTTGTGATGCAAATGAAGCAGGCTTTCTAACGCATATGATTATCTGAGGCAAAACGGCACAGTTTGACGGTCCCAGAAACTAGCGGGGACTATCTTCTTGAAAAGCTTTGAATGGCAAAAGCTCTGACTGATTACAGAGTTGGGTCAATGTGTATGCATTATGCTGCTGATAAGGATGGGATACAACGTCTAAAAATGCAAACTATCCCTTTAATGGCTACTAATAGCTAAAATATTCCACCCCGTAAAAAAAAAAAAAAAAAACAGCTTTAAAAACAACCAAAGTAACAAAAATATTCTTTGACAAGTGTCTCAGAGGTACAAATAAACCATCAGATGTAAAGTTCAGAAGAAAAAAAAATAGTGTTAGTTTTTTACAGTAACCAGAAACTCGAGAGAATTCAGAGAATGACCCAGAAACTCACAATAGGACTGATGAAGAAAGTAAGAAGGTGCATAAAATACCAAGAAGAAAACTGTGTAAAAGCAATGTCACTGACTGACTGACCTGAAGAGCCAAAACCTCCAAGAGCAGAGCCCAACCCTACACCAAGAGAGCCGCCTGTGCTGCTGAAGCCCAGAGAGGAGCTTGGTGGTCCACCAGAGGTATGAGAGAAAAGAGAGCTGCTCTGGGAGGTGTTGGGGACTGATCCAGAGCCGTAGAAAGAGCTTGAGGGCAGGCCGCTGCTGGGTGGGGGGGCTTGCTGCTGCTGTGGCTGAGGCTGAGGTTGAGGCATGGAGCGGTACAGTCCGTTGGCTGGGGGTCCAGACATATTGTTACCAGAGCCAGATGCAGATACGGCTGCTGCTAATGGACATCATTATTAGTTGGACTTGTTTTAGTTATCTACACGCCAAGATTTGCAACGGAAAATCTTACCAGCTTGTGCTGCTGCTGGGTTAATGAGGAGGGGGGTTTGTACAAGACGAACGGGTCCACCCAGTCCAGCTCGAGCTCCGGGGCCCATCACCAAGGCTCCAGTTTGGTCATAATAAGCAGCAGGGGCCAACACCTGATAACCTGTGCAAAAATAAAGAAAAACAATAGTTAATAGCGATGGCAAGATTAAAGGACAGCGCCTGTATTGAGTCTTTTACTAACCAGGCATTCCTGCGTAAGCTAGAGCAGGGTTTGCAGCAGCAGCTGCAGCTAAGGACTCCTGCTGACTTTGTTGACCTTGCCCTGGTGTAAGAGGTCGCTGGTTGTTTCCTGTGCGCATCACCTGAAGGGGGAAAAAAGACAAAAAAAATTACACTAACAGAGTAGGTACCCCTTAGAAATGTTTAACTCTGTGTGCCCGGGAATATCATATTTTAAAAACAGCTCTGAGTTTTCAGGGAACATAAACGGTTAATTGGCATTTGAGTACAATCTAAACAAACCAATTTAAGGCGGGAAAAACTTCAATATTTAACTGAGTAATAGCTACTGTAAAAAAAAAAAAGAAAAACTGATCCCAATATAGAGGTAAGAATATATGCAGTCCAAAACTCAATTTCACTTAAACCCCTAAAATACAGTGTTAAAATAAATTACTCATACTCAATGTCAGGTTTTCACGTAATCATTGGGAAGAAAAAACAAGTTTGATAATGTTTTATAACTACAAGAGTTTTCTTATGTGTAAGCCTGTAAGAGTGTCCGGTCAAAAAAAACACATTTTCCTACTGCTCTCCAGGGTAGCCTGCTTACTGGCGTCATGCAGTTACGCCTTTTGCCTGAGGAGGCAACCCCACTTGTGTTTTTTAAAAGTGTTTTTCACTTCTGAGAAGCCACAGCTGTTGTTAGCAGCGCGACCTGGTAAGTTCCTTGTGTCTCCTGTAAAAGTAATTCACAGTTAGCGGTCGGAGGAGAGTCCTGCTTAAGACAACTAATCGTAGTATTATGTTTCATTTATTATTGCTACATTCAGTATTTTAGAGCGTCGAGGATCGGTTCAAGACGGGACGCAACATTTACCTGAGCTACTATATTATATATATATTTTAAATTATGTTAGTGATTTAAATTAAAAGGCTTATCTTGATGCTTTTTAACCTTTTAATCATTTTATGACACTTTACAATATTATTGGCTGAAACCTTTGGTTTAGTATTTTCAATAAAGTTTATTCTAATTCAGTTCAGCTTGTTCAGCTGTTGGCTAAAGCTAACCAGATCCTCACCAGAGTGTAGACGGAGCCCAGAACACCGCAGCCCAGTCACTGAGAGCTGAAGCCGGCTGGTCTATCCAACCCTGTACTGTTTTTTAAAGCGTTTTTCGCTTCTGAGGACAGGGAGCAGAACCGAGGGGACATTTTAAAAGTCACAGGTGTTGTTGGCACCTGGGTACGTTTCCTGCGTCTCTCTGTAACAGATTCGCAGCGAGCCGGGAGTCCTGCTAAAGACAGCTGATCATAGTTTTATTATTGCTACGTTTAGTGTTTTAGTGCGTCGAGGATCGGTTCATAACAGGACGCAACATTTACCTGAGCCACTGAAACATTTTTCCGGAACAACGTCCTCCGCTGCACCGTTGTTGTGACATCTGACCAACGTGAAGTTACGGCGATGGTTCACTTAGGGACCAATCAAAAAAAATCAAATCATTTAATCCTTTTTGGGGTTTGAAAGGAGAGAGGGGGGCTGACAGAGCTGCCTGGGTCAGCGTTAATGATTTGTTTGAAGTAATTAATGATTGTTGTATTAAGCTGCCTGATAGGCTATAATGAGAAAATTAGGGAAAACTTTTTTTTTCTACCCCTTTTTGTTTTCCATAACACCGCGGGTCTATTGATTGATAGATATTGCTATCAAATTATCGCCCAGCCCTAATTTGTGGAGTGCGCAGCCAATTCTCTGTCTACCTGTCAGTGGAGTCTCCCAACTGAGCTGTGGATCCCTGTAGATCCTCCAGAGTTAACAAAGGACTATTGCTTCTTTTTGTCTTGCTTGTCGGCTTAGATGGATGTTATGTTTTGGACGGTAATCCATAGGATGTTCAGACATCATTTTAGAAAATAACTGGTTTAAACTTTTACACAAATCCATCTCGAACCTCTCTGCTAATGTTCTACCAAACCTGAGGTCTTTACAGAACAGATGCTTGTATACATAGTCTGAATTACATGACTACAGTAGACCACTAATTTTATGTCTATAAGCCGCTACTTTTTTTTTCTTTTACACACTCTTTGGACCCTGCGTCCTATACGACAATGCAGCTACTTTATAGCTTTTTACTGGCCAACAGCCTCTGGGGGACACTTATGGCAGTAAGCGTAAAAGCAAGACACGTGGGGAAAGATTATGCGCCAAAGAAGACCTTACTAGTAGTTTTCATGCACACACCATGGAAAACATAAAGAAAAGCAAATAACAGCGTTTAAGGTAAAGGCAATCCAGGTGACGGTCAAAGAAGGAAATAGAGCTCGACATCAATGAATTGATCGCGAGATGTTAGAAAGAACTGAGACAGTAAAGCACAATAAAAGCTTGCAGAGACATAAGGACACTGAAGAGGACAGCTTCAGTGGCTTTGATGCATAATAGGAAGACTAATCACTTTTTCCTAAAAGGCTACAGTAGGTTTAATTTTCTAACCAGACATGTTACATTACTGTTGTGTTGTATTGATGAAACGTTGGCGCCGTACTAACTAGATGAACACTCAGAGCGCAACTTTTTGTACTTTTCCAATTAAATGTCTCTCAATGAGACACATAGCTGTGTTGGTGCTGTCGCTGCGCTCTTCCAGCAAAGATTGGGGAAGAGTCCCTGGTGAGCTCTCTGACGTGGGAGAGGAATATATGTTGGCACTGCTGGTCGGTGGCTGTATACACGCTTCATGTCAGATAAACCCCCAAAATTTAATCAGTTGTCCCTGGTTTTGTTGCATTTCCTGAAAACTTCAGTGAAATTCACCCATAACTTTTTGGGTTATGTTGGCAACAGTCATACTGACACAAAAGCATTCCTTCATGGTTAAAGTAACAAAAAAATCTGGTTTGTATTCAATTTATAATCATGCTCATTAGACAGAAAATTATTTTTGGATGGTCAGAGCTTCAAGTTATGGAACAAACTGCTGCTCGCAACTAGCCAGGCGTCCTTTCATTTTTTTTAGTCTATAAAAGATCCATTATTTTGTTCTTTATCAGCTAGCTGCAGATTGGCTTCCCCATTTTCTTTTCTTATTTTCACTTTTATAAATGTTTACTTAGTTTTTAACTTAACATGCCATCTTTAATTGTATCGTTTTGTATTTTTACTGCATCCTGACTGTTCAGCACTTTGGTATTGCGTATTCTCTTTAAATAAAAATTAAAAAAATGGAGCCAGAAGCTTTAAAGCTCTCCATGATAGGAAAAAAAACTTCCTTCTTACCTGTGGCTGGCCTGGCCCTGGTCCCTGGTTGGATGCTTGCTGATTAGCCGAGTGATTGGCAGTAGATGCCGCCTGTTGCTGGAAAAGATTGGCTGGATACACACCCCAAGGAACACCGTAGTACTGTGGTGGAACAACTGTGGGCCCTAAGGATAAAAATTCATACACATTTTATGGGGCAAATGAAAAAAAAAAAACTAGCTGAAGACTGCATTAGAGTGTCATGCAGGGAAAGTCTTTGCCAGATTTCTTTAAGAAGCTGAAGCCCGGATGGAATGAATGTGGTCCGATTGATCACCTGCAAGCGTGGCTGCTGCTGCCAGGCCAGCGGCGGTGTACGGGTCGGCTCCAGGCGGCGCAGCATTAATGATGTAAGGATTTGGCACAAATGCAGGAGCAAGTCCAGCTAAGACATAAAGCAAAGTGATGCCGCTGATGATCCCTCGTAAAATCTCATTTAGAAGTCTAATTAGATTCTAATCAGAGAGCAAAGTAGCTAAAGTATATGTAATTGCGGAGCTACTGAGCCGACCAGCCCATCCTACCGAGATGCTGCTGTTGAGCTGCAGCCAGGGCATATTGTTGTTGCTGAGCTGCTGTGAGCTGTTGAACTGTCAGGGGATTAGATCTCTGGAACAACTGGAAAAAAAACAACAAACAGTTAAAGATTGTTATCTGCTGAGCACACAGCCGGAAGAATCTTGTAAAACCGCTCTGCTGTCCAACAGACCTGCTGCTGAGAATTGTAGTCAAACAATCCTACGGGAGCTCCTGAAGAGTCTACCTGGATCTGGTTCCCAGCATAATCAAACTGTAAAGACTCTACACCACCGCCCTGCTCCATACCACCCATGTTCTGGGCTTCCTGGCTCTGGAAGTCCTCAGCAGGGACCTTGTTCTGGGCAGGGTGCTGCTGTTGTTGGAGGACATGCGGATGGTGCTGCCCCATCATTTCCAAACCCGTCTGAGAGGGACCCATTCTCTCCACGGCTTCGGTGGGGGAAGACTGGCGGCTTCCAGGGGTTGGACTGCAAAAGCAAAAGAAAAAGTAGTACTCGTGTTATGAAAGGAATATATAATTCAGATATTTTTTATCCGTTTTGTAATTTTACCCAAAAACTTGTTTAAACTGAATCTCCTTCACCCAAACAAGCCTAGAATTATTTTGCCCCTTTCCCTTTAAGAACGTTGTCTGGGCGGTTATCTGGGTGTGACATGTTTGTATTAGAGAACATAGGAGAAAAAGGGTGGAGACACACAGTCCACACAAGACAATAGAGACAATCACACTACTCACAAATGGGCCTGAGAATATTATCAAAAAATATATTAGATAGGTCCATGTTCAAGAATATCTAATCTAGATTTTATGCTCATCGTTCCGTTTCCCAGCATTTGGTTAAATGGTGTTGAATACAATCGATAAAAGCACTTATCACTAGAAGGAGACCAGAACATGGTGATTATTGTGGTAGAAATTGCTGCACCGTTTGTAGATCATACAGAATCTAGAGAAAACATTCAGTTTGTAACACTTTAGGTCACTATGGCTTGTAGATTGGCTGTATTCATGCAATGACCAGGTTCTGATTTCAATAGTTTATGACTGGGCCACACAAAAACATCACCCTTTGGTGTGGTTGCTCCTACCGAGTGAAGAAGTTCGGTATTTTCAGCATTATTGAGGTAATTGAGGTAAAGGCGTTTGTCAACTATTTTATCCTCATTTTTGAAAATATAGCAAAGCTGTTTTACAGACTTCTTTTAAGTGTTGGAAATAATCCAGCGCTCAGGGCACGGAGGCTAGGATAAAAACTTTTTTTTTATGATGCGCCAATATCTTCTTTTATAGTTCTAAAAAGGAAATTTTAGTAAGCTAAAGTTTGTATCAGCAAAACAAAGCTATAAAGATCAGAAATCTGATCAGTGCGTGCCTAAATTAGCTTTTTTTGAAGGTTTTCAAACAGAAAACTCCTGTAGAACTCATTTGGAATGCCGTTAAAGGGAGAAGACCTACTTGAAGTCTTTGCAGTCTCTATCCATGCCGTTTAGCAGACCCCTTCCATTGGTTTTAGCTGGATCGTTGTCCTCTCCCACCTTCATCTCAGGACTTTTGTCTTCCTCAAAAGGTGACACTTTCTCTTGTACATCGCTCTTCTCTCTTCCATCTTGGTCAGTATCTCCTCCACCCTATGTTCAAAGAAGGGCAAGTTGGAACCATTTAGAGTCAAAATGAAATCGTAAAAATAAAATGCTAGCGATGACTTACATAGCCACCGTTCCTGTAGCGACCTTCCATTTTGTCACCGGGGGAGGAGCTCAGGACGTACTCCACCATGCTCACACCCAGGCCCCCGCCTTCCGAGCGAGGTGAAAGCACAGAATTTGTATCACCGTTTCCGTGGAAACCCTGGCCAGGCCGCCGCTGTACCATGATTGGCTGGGACACTGAATGATCTGATGAATGAAAGGTCCAAAAAAATCTGACCAACTATAAATCATTCCTTGAGGCCCTCCCCCACCTGTTGCTACACAATGCCAGTCAGCTGGCTAAGAAGCGCCAACACTTATCTTGCTTACAACATAACCATTAAATGTTACAACTACTACTACTATCATCTAGCATCTGTTAGGATTTTTGCAACAACACCATCATTAAAGATATAAAAGCCACTTACGAGATGATCCCCATGTATTCTCCCTCCATTCTTCGCCAAGAAGCATGACTTTCCTTCCATCCTTCGCCAACTCATCAGAATCCCAGATCTTTTTCGCCGGCAAAAGCTTAAAGACAAAAAACACGGATAAAACAATTTCTCCCCTCACTAGTCAACAAATAACCGAAGCGAGGAGGAATCAGCGCTCAAAAAGATTAGAACGCTTCCCTAGTTGAGGCGAAACTTCAAATAGTTTTCCCAGGTGAAGTTCTTTGGGGATAAAAAGAACAATTGGATGATCTGGGCTTTAAAATGCCTTACCTCTCCCATTCCTCTCGACTCCAGAGCAAGAGCTTGAAAGTCATAATTCATCTCATCGACGGCTCGAACCTAAAGAAGAAGAAAAAAAACATTTTGAGAAATCATTTGATTTTCTGCAATTTCTCAAAAGTGTTCCAACTTCTCCCATCTGTTTTAAAACAACGCCGCGCAAACCGTATTACTCATTAGCTGATAGGAACAAAAAAAGAACACTAAACGAAACTGCCGAGGAGACAGCCATGATTCAAATTATAAATTATAAACACAGTGAGTAACTTAATTTTCATCAACATGATAAATCTGAATCTTTAAAACAAAAAAACTCTAGTATTTTATAGGAGAAATAGTCTCCTGCTTTCAAGGAAGACAATGTGGACAAAAATATGTAAGGAAAAACAAAACAGTTGTTTCTTTAAGTATCTTACGTCCTACTATTGGACATTATTGGCAAATAGTCCAATCTGTGTGTTCTGATTTGTTTGATATGTACTTAAATTATATCATATGTTCACTGAAACTGCTGAAAGGAATCAGGCAAAGAACTTGAGTGGGAAATCTCTAAATCGCCTCTTGTATTACTCATCACGCTAAATATAGGTTAGTTTTGTTTTTAAAGACAAAACCTCTCTTAGAAACTTTCCACAACTTTTCTGGCTGTAGAAACCATAATCTCCAATGTAATCCTAAATTTTTACTAGAGACTGCTTTATTTTTTAACTTTAGCTTTTTAAAAAGCATTTCTTTTATAATTCTTACCTGATCGACATGATTAGCATCCCCAGTAGGCCAGCGGTGTTTGTTAGGAGTGCAACCCACAAGCTGCTCTCCTGGTTGTCTCTGAAAGAAGTATCCAACCGTGGCGTCATCCTGTGATCTTCCGCTGAGCGGAGGCTGCGGCGTACCTGGGGTGAGGTTAGAACTTCGATCCATACCCTGTAAATGTGGTCCCCCGGGAGCCTGTCCACCACCCCCGACCACAGTCAGGGGCCCGCCGCCATGAACCCGAACACCCCCTGATTCAGGAGCACCATTTGCATGCAGCATCCCCCCTCTCGTCTCCTGCCAACCCACGTCATTCATGCCTAGGATGCTGCATGGAATGCTCATTCCAGGGGAAAGCCTGAGCAAAACGCAAGAGGTTAAAGAAAAATTGTCAGACTGTTGCACCGTTGAATTCTTCAAAAATCAAATGGAAACAATGTCTTATCTAGATATGCTCAGCTGTATATTATAAAATCATTTCATGAGCCATTTACTGCCATTACCATATACCAAAGTTTCTGAGAAGAAAAAAAAAATTAACGTTTTGGTGTGATTAATTTTTTTTTTTTTTGATGTGTCAGAGACTAGCTTTTTCCAGCTGTATGTAGCACAAGTAAACAGCAGTTCAACACTGTCTATAAGGCTGGGTGATTAATCGAATTTTAATCGAAATCATGACATGAAAAAACTCGATCGGAATTAATCGTGGGGTGTGTTTTAATGGTTGTGCTACCTGACCAATACAGCCGAAGCACTGCCTTGTTTTCAAGCTAACCAGCCAATCAAGTAAAAAAAAATGGTATTTAGAAAGCAGCAGGCCCATGCAGGTAGGTAAAAAAATGTGCAGTGTCAAAATTGTATGGCTGGTGAAGAATTTTTTAAGGAAAATGGACAACAGGGAAGATATTTTGATTAGACTAAATCAAATCCAAAATCCAGATCGTTCAATATAGTGAAAATAATCGGGATTATTTTATCTTCATAATCGCCCAGCCCTACAGTGATATGTTTTAGCATACTGTTGCTGAGCCATGCTTCTTTCTGACATACATATAAAAAAGAAAGAAAGAGAGAAATGAATTAATATAAAAATCTTTCTGGCTGAGAAAAATGTAGCTATGGTTTGGAAACTAAAGGAGTGCCACTAATCACTTTTGATAGAAGCCGTTTCAAAACTGCAAGTTGGCAGTTGGTTGAACAGCTGATGTCAAAATGGCTAAAGGAGTAGACAGCATGAAAAACCTGCTGAAATCAGCTTTTAGCTGCAGAACAATGTTCAGTCTTTACTTTAATTGCTTGCATGAAAATAAATACAGTATGCACGACATTTTGACATCAACATAGAAGTTGCCCGATGTTAGTCACTTTAACCGTATCAGTCCAATGAGTAAAACTGGGCCGATAACAGCTGATATATATTTCCGTCTTTTATGCATTTCAGAAGAGGTTTGACCATATATCATTTTTATCCAGTCACGTGACACTCATAAAGTACAGGACTGTGGATACCACCAGCAGAATTGGTATCAGATATAGCCACAAATGTTCATAATGGATAATACTCAATTTCCTGTGATGTACTGGCACAGATGGCGTAATTAATTGGCACCATGGATCAATTTCCTTTTTCAATGTCATAGTTTTACTTTAAGAATAAACATTTATGTGTTGCACTTTTAGCTTCAGTCAAATTAATATTGGATTACAGTTTTCATCTGCTAAATCAGGGGCCTGCAGCCTGCAAAAGGTTCTTGGCTTACCTAATATATTAAACAACAAAAAAATGCCCCGTTTTAGTTTTTTTCTCTCTTTTTTTTTATCCGTGCTCCTAGTGAAATAACAGTCCCCATCAGTAAATATGGTCTAGCACCGCCACTGTTCCTGGGTCGGACTAATTCCTGAACAGCTAACTAAGCCATGAGTGTTCATAGCAGTGGCATAATTTATATCGCCATCTATACACTAGAGAATTTGCTTTATTTTGGCATTTTGCTACGATTAATGGTATACAGAGAAAATAAAAACGTTTTAATATTAATTATATGAACGATAACAATGTAATGTAACCCAACTTACAGTTAGCCCTTGCTAAGCTAACACTACATATTGCGCTACCGGATAAATATTCCAACAGTTGCAGGCATTAGAAATGACAAATGTGAACCTAAATGCACCAAAAATACCCAGACTATAAAATTATCATTATTATGTTAAATAAAATGACAAACCTGTAATAGGCTAGGTAGCAAGCCCGCTGCTAATATTCAAGTCTGCTTAGCACATTTGTTGAGTTTTATCGACGATTTACATTGAAAACACAAAATGACCTGCTGGTAATGTCCCTGCTGTAAATAATAATTAAATCCAATTCGGTTTATTGTCTGAAATGTAACATAATGGAGGTTAAATCGTGTTACTAATGAGAGTTATCATTGTAAAACCAAACGGCTAACTAATGCTAACCGCCGGGGCCTGCTTGTGTTTATTATTGGTTTTGTTGCGCTAATTTTAATGTTAAGAGAATTAAACATCGTTAAATTTCTTAGTGCATAGACTGTCACGGGTTACAGGAAGGAACGTTTGTTCGTGGGCTCGCATAACGACGTTTGGCGTTTTCAACAGGCAATTTAAAACCACCGACAGCCATCAAGAGAGCTAATTGCCAACTTGCTGTTGTCTGAGCTTAAACATCAGCCAAACACTCAACAACATGGCCCCCCTTCAAGTCTCAAACACAGGGGCCTTAACCGCTAAACAAAAGAGAAATACCCACACCGCGGCTTGGAACCGCCATCGATTATCTTATTATCGGGATTTCTGCTTTAATTACAATAAAATAGGGTAACATACTCACGCCTTGTCGAGTCGATGGAGTCTCGGTGCTTGTAGCCGTCAACCCTGTTCTATATTGTTTTGTTGCCGTGGAGAGAGCGCTGATTTTTAGCCAGGCTTGTTCAGAGCTAAGAGTTTGCCTTCACTGGTGCCCCCTCCCTGTAAATAGCGTGAACTACGTAGAACTACGTCCAATTTCAGAATGAGTGCTTTCCCAAACCCTATCACAACACACACTTTTAATCAGGGGCCAAAGTGCCACAATACAGCAACTAATTTCTTGAAACATATTTACATAAATATAAAATTAAAATATAAATATTCTTTAAAAAAACAAAAGGCAGGGTTGCTACTCGGAACTATATATATCTTGTCTTACCTTATTAAACGACGGTGCTCTTTGGTAGAGGGCAAAATCCATGTGGAACAAAAGTAAAAAAATGCCAAGGCACTCATCTAGAAAAAAAGCCTTTATTAAATCACATGGCTAAATGGTATAAAAATGCTCCTAGAGCTCCTAGAGCATTTTTATACCATTTAGCCATGTGATTTTATACATATTCTTTATTGTCTCGCAGTAGGGAAATTCAGGTGTAAAAGCAGTAAAGTGACAGGCAATTCAAGCATGTATATTCACATAAGGAGTGGATATGGAATACAGTACAACAAACATGATTAAGAGTAACATTTCGTACAGAAGGAACAAAATACAAAGCAGGTATTATAAATAGCATACTCAGAAGCAAAGCAATGTGCACTTGAACAGGGTAATAGAAAAAAAATAACAAAACATGCATGGGAATTTGTGCAATAAACAAAGAACAGATTTACTATTAACACGGCCAATGGATGCACTTTCTAACTGCATTTTAAACATCAAATCCGGAATGGTAGAAAACTTTCTCCAGCTCAACCAGGACAAAACTGAGGTTTTAGTTATCGGCCCTGAGGCTCAGAGAGAGAAACATTTACCAAAACTACAATCATTGTCTTTCACAAGTAAAAAAATATGGGTGTGATTTTTGACTCTGAGCTGTCTTTTATTCCACACATTAAAAATATTAGGTTTTTATCACCTAAAGAACATCGCCAGAGTCCGCCCAATTCTCTCTCTCGTGCCAATACGGAGACGCTAATGCATGCTTTTATCACCAGTAGAATTGATTATTGTGATGCCCTGCTTTCTGGTCTTCCCAAAAAGACTACCTCAAGTTTACAGCTTTTACAGAATTCAGCAGCTCGTGTCCTGATGAAGACCAGGAGGCAGGAGCATATTACACCGGTCTTAAAAATCACTGCATTGGCTTTACATATGTTTTAGGATCGATTTTAAGGTTCTTAGAATGATTTTAAGTGTCTTAATGGTCTTGGGCCTTCGTATCCGTCAGAAATGCTTTTACCGTATGAACCCTCCTGGTCTCTGCGCTCCTCTGGCAGCCGTCTCCTTATCATTCCCAAAGGCAGGACACGGACTAGAGGCGTCCTTTATTTAGTATGGCCCTCATCTCTGGAACAGGCTGCCAGATGACCTCAGGGCCGCAGAGAACGTTCAGAGAACTGTGAATTTCTCTTGGAGATGAATAAAGTATCTATCTATCTATCTATCTATCATGTCTTTAAGAGCAGGCTCAAGACTCACCTTTTTAGCCGAACTTTTAACTGATTATTATTTATCTGCTTTACACTTTTATCTGATCATATCTTATCATTCTCTTATATTTAATCATTTGGGATGCTATTAGTCTTAACATTATATTAGTATTTTAATGCTTAATCTAATTTTCTACTGTTTATTTTAATATTTTAACTTCTTATTTTATTCATCCTTCCAGTGTTTTCTCTTTGGAAGCCATTCGCATCCTGGGGCGGTGGTTAGCTGTGGCTGCCTGGTTGCTCTCCAGGCAGTGCCTAGGTGGAGGTGGGGGCCCCATCCCTCCCTCCTCTGGGCACCTTGGGTCAGTGCCTTGGCTGCCGCTGTTGATCTGCTGCTGCCGATTCAGATGGCTCCCATGATGGTGTTACCTGGCTCATCTGTACTCAGCCCCTTGTTGCTTTTGTTTACTGTTGCTTTCATGTGTGTGTCTTTGTATGTGTGTGTGCGTGTGTGTGTGTATGTGCGCGTGGGAGATGGGTTGGATTGGTGGGGGTTGGGGGCTATAGTTGTGATAATGATTTAATTTTGGGTTTGAGAAGGGTGGGGTTTGTGGGGTTATTTTAACCTGTAAAGCACTTTGAGAAGCTTTGTAGTTGAAAAAGCGCTTTATAAATAAAGTTGATTAATTGATTGATTAAAGAAATTAAAAAGAAAACTACAGACAACAGAAATGCGCAAATAACGGAAATTTTATTTGAAATGAGAAAAGTTGTCCAAATAACAGCAGGGATGTAAACATTCACAACCTGAGTTTGTTGGGAGAAGTGCTGCTTGTAGAGTCTTAAAATTGCTAGGAGAAACAATCTGTGGTAAAACTCCTTTAAAATGACTCAGAACTATTTATTTATTTATTTATTCAAGTTTATCTAATATTCAACTTGCTCTGGTTCATTATATAAAACACGTCTGTTTCTCATTAAATACTGCCAGAAAGCATTTACAACCAAATTATCTCACCCATAGCATGCATGCCACCCGTGAGAACAGTTAGATAAATATTTAATCATATAAGCTTTTACAATTCAAAGACAAATACTTTGATCATCAAATATTAAATGATCTATTGACTACATTATGAAAAGTTATACATATGTAAATGTTTTTGTTTGTATATTGTCTGCAATTACGATTCTATTTAAATACTCAAAGCTAAATAAATATACATTATTTGAGTTCAAATTCAAGCGTATATGAGATGTTTTGGAGGCCCTAAGTACCTAGGTAGCAGATAAGCTCACTTGAGGTTGGTTGGCTCTGTTGATAGTACTATCATGGAGGTAGCCTAATTATTCAAATGTGGTATAGCAGTATGAATTTTGAGAGTGATTCAAAACAGTGATTCTATTAAGTCTATTATATATATATATATATATATATATACACATACATACATAGGCGTCATTTTAACCGGGGACGCCGGGGACATGTCCCCAGCAATATTTATGATTGACAGGTTTGTCCCCACCAAGCCTGATGCGGAAATTTTTACTGCCCTAACAACCGCTTCTGCTCCCAGCAAAGTTTCTTTCTGGTACCCGTTTCAAGATGGAACAACTACAGTTCTACAGTTCCTTTGCTGATAACGCAGGTCCATCCTTTTCTGATTCGCTGTTTGGTGGATTTTTAAATAGCACAAATTAAATGCTTTCTTTATAGCGCACTAACGCGCATTGTTTGCTGCATCTTAAATGATTCGAGGCAACCATTAATCTACTCCTGTTATGTCTCCCGTGCTTGCCAAATTTATCATGTCTGGTTTTAATAATTTTCTCATCCAGATGAAAAGAAGACGCACATACTGCCTATAATTATGTTCACACTCGGAAATGACACCTGGCTGCTCAGAAACTTTCAGGGGTGAAAAAATGCATCGAGCGGCGCAACAGCAGAGAGACCGTACTGCGTAATACTTTGTTTTAATTCTACGAAGGTTTGCGTGTTAACACTAGTGAGCAGAAGCAGCAACGGAGAACCAGGGAGTGGACAACATTTCCATCACAGTTGAAAATAAAAATAACATGATCCATTATTTAAAGTAGATGTTGCACACTTCAATAATGAGTCAGTGTGTAGTTTCGCGGGTTTATTGCTGTCGGCTGTAAATACAAACATGAAGTACACTGTGAGCGTCCACACTCCTCGCAGCCGACACAGCACTGAACATAAGCTTTCTTCCTCCAAAACAAATATTATAATTTTAGCTCCTGTCATGTACTCATTTCCCCTCGCTACAGATACGTGTATACACAGTTTAAACAACTACTCGGTTACTTCGTAGTCCCGGCTCTGTAAACAAAAGTTAGCTTAGCTGCTAGTTGTCACATGCTACTAACATTAAACCAGACTTCTATCAATCTAACACAAAAGTAAACGGCCATCTTATTAATGCTCCTATCGGGGACTCTTATGCTCTCTCATACATATATACACGTGTCATTTGTGCAGGTTTACCTGTAAATACAAACATGAAGTACACTGTGAGCGTCCACACTCCTCACAGCCGACACAGCACTGAACATAAACTGCGGCAGGACGGAGGCAGGAATACTCACAGTCATACACGCCCTCCTCTGGTGGAGGGTGGCAATTGCATGATCACTAACCTCAGTCTGAGTAGGAGGAATGGAGCCAAATGATCAACAATAGAAATAAACAATAGAGATAAAACAAAATACATACATAACAAGGAAAGGGGGTAGCTTGTATCTAACTTCTGTACCCCCACATAGATTATAATGCAGTTAATTATTAGTCTTTCTTTATACTGCAGCTGAAATGTATATTCAGAAATCACTGTGCAGAAACCAAACGCTGTGTCCAGTCTGGCTTTACCTAGATTTTTCATTCCTGAATCGCCAACTCATCCTCACTCCCAATTCGTCACATATGGACGCAAGATCAGACTCCTGACCATGCGTCCATATGTGACGAGTTGGGAGTGAGGATGAGTTGGAATCGCTGGAAGCACTGCATGGATAGCAACAGCATTGCATCATCAGCGCGAAAAATTCCCTCCTGCTCCCAACATCAAAACAACATATGAACATTTTCCTCTTTGAGACTCTGAAACAAAACATCAGTTATGTCCGCTCACATTAAATAAACTTCGTCAGGCGGAGCCGTGAAATTCAATTTCGTTTTTTTCGCCACCTGAAACAACTTTACGCAGATCACCCACAGGTAGCTGCCCTATTGCAGGACAGTCAGCTGTAAGTTAAATTTAAAGTTTATCCACACAGAACGATGTTGGGGTTTCAAAAGCAGCGCGTTTTATTGTTGCGCATTCTTCTGGTGCGAGTATATCTGATATTCAACATTGTTCTTTGTGCTATGGTGTGGATTTTAATCAGTCTTCCCAACCAACAGCATTATGTTGGTGCTGTTTAAAAAGGAAAACAGTTAAACCTATGGCTTTTACCTTGTATTGATTTACTAAAGATACAATTTTCACCACGTTTATAGCCTATACCCTGCAGTACAAATTGTAATGAGACATGAAACGGATGAATACTTAGAGGCTATATAAATATTTAATAAGTGTCCCCACCAATCATCAATCCGCATTCAAGTTAATAATTACGTCCCCACCAATTTTAAAAACAAACTGACGCCCTTATATATATATGACGCCCTTATATATATATATATATATATATATATATATATATATATATATATATATATAAAATGGCCAAGACAAATAATTTCACAACTTTATTAGGGGAATTTAGTCACTTGGGCGGGTCCCTGTGACTTGTGGCCCTCCTCCTCTCAATAGAAACCAATGAGATCCAATCACCTTTTACTTTACCAACTATGATCTCACCTCCCTGTTTCCGATTGGATTGTTATATTTAGGAAACCAGCCCCGCATTATAAAGAGATGACTGTTTCTTTTCTAAACGCTAAATTTCCCGACAGAACCAGTCGGACCATTGTGCTGACTCACAGAGTTATAAAGCAGAGAAAAAAAGGGTCCGGGACTTTGTTTTGGATGCCACGTTTAAAGAAAGCAGGGGAAGCGATCGAGATGGCCGTCCTACGAAAGAAACTAGTGGTGGTCGGAGACGGCGCCTGCGGGAAAACATGTCTGCTGATCGTTTTCAGTAAGGACGAGTTTCCAGAGGTCTACGTCCCGACTGTGTTTGAAACCTACGTGGCCGACATAGAAGTGGACAACCAGCAGTTCCAGCTGGCTCTGTGGGACACGGCCGGACAAGAAGACTACGACCGACTGCGCCCACTCTCCTACCCGGACACTGATGTCATCCTCATGTGCTTCTCCGTGGATAGCCCCGACTCGTTGGGGAACATCTACGAAAAGTGGATCCCCGAGGTCAAGCACTTTTGTCCGAACGTGCCGATCATCTTGGTGGCCAACAAGAAAGACCTGCGTAACGACGAAAACACGAAAAACGAGCTGTCTCGGATGAAGCTGGAGCCCGTGAAGGCGGAGGACGGTCGGGCTATGGCCATGCGCATCGGCGCCTATGACTACTTGGAGTGCTCCGCCAGGACCAAAGAGGGCATATGGGAGGTGTTCGAAACCGCAACAAGGGCTACCCTCCAGAAACGGCCCTCCTCGGGGGATTGTTTCAAATGTTGCGTGACGCTGTGAGGGATCCCTGAAGGGCCCGAGTGGCCTTTGAAGCAGACAGGACGTTTCCTTCCGCATGTTCGGACATGCCCTCGGCCAAAGACCCGTGACTGCAAACGCGTTTGTTGCACCGATTTGAGCATCTTGCCCTGTCTCAACAAAGCAACACACTGTTTCATTATATTTGGACAAGTTATCCTTTGCTTATGTGAACGTGGCACTACCAGGCTGACTTGCAAACCAAGACCCTAACTAATCAGTTTTTGTTTTGTTTTTCTTTAATAGGTCACTGTTTCACCTAAGCATTATACTTTATATGAAGCAAAGCAGAAAATTTGCACTCTAATTTATGTTTAAACTGTATAACATAGCGGTGTCAAGTTTGTAAAATTGCACATCACTAAGCAATTCAAAGAAATCAATGTATTTTTTCTGCAAATTGTCGTGGTTTAGTTTTTATGTTGATTAAGATTTGTTTCCTTTATTTATATGGGCAGTTGCTCAGGGTGATGTAGAAAGGGGGCCTCATAAGCACCAAATAAAAAGCCTCACACATGTTTTCTGTTGCTTTTATGTTATTGAGGAATAACATAAAGATTTATACTGCACTGCATTTCAATTTCCCTCCCAGAAATTTAGATGATTTCCCCTTATTTTAAAACAGCCATACACCTACATATCCCCTAGTTATCAAAGGGGTTAATGGTTAATGGCTTCTCTGTGTGGTCATATTGACCAGTTTGTACTTGGCATAGACCTGAAGGTATTTCCCACTGTATAATGTTGAGTTAGAATATTGTTTTGTGGTACTAAACAAGTCTGTATAACACAATTAAACTTTTAATTTAAAGTTGCTTGCTAGTCAGCCTGTAGTTTACATATCAGTGCAATTAATTTGTTCGCATGAGGAAAAATGTAGTAGCCTTTTTTTTTCTTTTGCAGCCAGCTGAGCAGAAGTGCACAGAAACACATAATTTAGGGGCCACATTTTGGTTCCTCTGTGGGCCATACAGCTGAGGAAAATTTCAGCCATTCTGGCACTTTTTACAGACTCCTTTCTGCTCCAAAAATGTTCGGGAATGTTGCAGGTACCGTTTAAAGATAGAAAAATACATAATCTAAATGTTGTGGGTCTGGTGGAAGTTCATTTTTTTACTGTGGATGGGTGAAAAATGATATATTTTTTGGTTGACTCCCACTTTCCATTGTGTGGAGAAAGTCTGAAAATCTCTCCAACTTTGCGCTGAATGCAGAATATCCTCACTACCTCAGCATATCAGAGAGAGATTTTATGTGTCCACCTGAAACAGCTGCAGGTACCCGTTTTATTGGAGGACTCTGATCTGTAAATTAAGTTGAAGTTTCTCTGCACAGAACGGGCAAAAACAGTAAAGGTTGCAAAAGAAACGTATTTCATTGTTGCGCATATTCTTCGGGGGCGGATACGAATAAATTTGTCATCCTTGTGCTATGTGTGGATTTTCAATGTCTGCCATTTGAGGAACAACACGCAATCCTTTTGACTTTCAACTGTTATTAATTGATTAAAGATGTTTTTCAACACCTGTTTATACCTTCAGTGCTTATTGTAAAAAAACGTTAAACATAATAGGCTATGAATAGTTAATAATTAAAGTTAATGTCTGGCTGCCAGATGTGTGGATAAATCCCTACAACTTAATGCACTTTCAATTTAAAGTTTGTTCCTTATTTTTATGTGTATTGTTTTAATAAAAGAATGATTTAACATGATAATTATATTCTTATTAGAACTCTTAACTAAAAAATACGTTGCCTTTTAAAAAAAGTGAGTCAGTTGAATGCCCAGAATTCATGCATGTGTTGGCGCATGGTCAGGATGGTACCACCTCTGCCTCAATTTGAGCCAGATAAAAAACCTGTTATCCCTTATCAGACCAAAATGTCACACAGCGACTTAATGTGAGTAGAGGTAATGGATTTGTGATGAGGATCCACATTTCAGGTGGAAAGCATTGATGTTTTGCTTTCTTACGATGAAAATGTCTTGCCTTTCACTCTAACCTCACAAAGATCTCTGTGACTAAAACACTGAAGCTCAAGGAGATTGGAGATATGGCAAATGTGAGCAAAAATGTGGGTTTATGTCCATCGAAATTGTGATTTGAGTTGGGTTTTTTTGTTACCATGAAGCCTTTTGCAAAATGTTAGTCGTCAAAGCAGGTAGAAATTCCCCTGCCAGGTGGTTGCTATGCAACATCTAAGAGCAAATGTTTCTCTATAAGTACATAGGAGCAAAGTAACCAGTTCCCAGCCATTTCTAGGTTCTGTAAAGGGTTCTGATGTCATGTGTTTACAGTAAAATCTTGTGATTTTGGACATATTGATTAGTTGGGACATAATCTGATTACCTTACAGCACAATTAAACCAATTTGTTAAAATCATATATTGTAGGTATAGCAAAGCAACAGGTTCAGTTTCCTCCACTGTCACAAAATTATGTTTCTGGTAGAAAATAGTGTAATGATTTGGCGTCTTGTGAGGTCTTGATTTCTCTAATAGTCACAGAGGTGCTGTATTTTTTTTTTTTTTGTAGGTACAAGCAGTATTTTCTGTTTTTAAAAAAAACACCCCAGCTTAACGGTTTATCAAGACTGATATTTAACATTTTCTCAGCAGCCTTTCTGGAGGGTGTCAAAATGAAATGTGAATGAACAAACCTGCTGCTGTAGCACATAAACTGCATCAGTATTACCATATTATCAAATCTCTAAATAGAAATCTAAATGTCTTCCATTATGACGGTGAATGTACCTCAGATTTATTTGGTCAAAAATCTCGGGGGATAAAATTAAATGTATCTGAGTTGACCTTCGGTCGTTGTGAAAGTTCAGCTCATCTGTTGCTTCACATGTTGTGCAACTGTCCTCTTGCATGGTGGTGGGAATGCTTGTTCAAATAAAATCAATTCACGTCGATTACTGAAACTGCTGCTGCTAAAAAGATTCTGGCTTTTTCTGATGACATTTTTTATTGTCCATGTAGGGGGGAAAGTTTGCTTAACACGTTTTTTTCTTTTTTTTCTGCTATGTGAAATATAACCAGCATGCTCGATGGTTTAAACAGTGAATGTTTTATAAATCTATCCCAGAGTTACGATTGTTTAAAAGTCATATTCCCGACTGTCTTCCGTTGCTGGCCTTTCTGCTGACCTACACAACAGGAATGCATTGTGCTGGACTGCTTGATTCCCCCCCCCGACTGGCCCCACTGATGTGCCTCAGATTCACAGCAGTACAGATCAAATGCAGAGAAGGACAACACTGAATGTGCTAGACCTTTCTATCTGTGGATTTTTGTTGTAAAAGAATGGTACATTGGAAATGTGAGGAAAAAATGCTGAATGTTAAGAAGGAAAGAGTGTAATTGTGAAAATCTTAATGAAATAAATGATTTTTCATTAACTTTCTGATTAGTTTGATCTCTGTAATATATCACTTACTCTTATAACTGATTTCCTTTTTATATGAAAACATACAAAGAATAGGTTTAATTCTTTTTTTGTTTTCATCTGGTATGATATATGTTGACAATTTTCTATTTAGGAATATTTTTTTCCATAAAAAATATTTTGGTTTGATTGGTTACACCCAGGCCGCACGGTGGCGCAGTGGTTAGCGCTGTTGCCTTGCAGCAAGAAGGTCGTGGGTTCACATCCCAGTCCAGGGTCTTTCTGCATGGAGTTTGCATGTTCTCCCCGTGCATGCGTGGGTTCTCTCCGGGTACTCCGGCTTCCTCCCACAGTCCAAAAACATGCATGATAGGTGAATTGATCATTCTAAATTGTCCGTAGGAATGAATGTGAGTGTGAATGGTTGTCTGTCTCTCTGTGTTGGCCCTGCAACAGACTGGCGTCCTGTCAGGGTGTACCCTGCCTAACGCCTGATAATTGCTGGGATAGGCTCCAGCTGCCCCGTGACCCTGAATTGGATAAGCGGTTAAGAAGATGGATGGATGGTTACACCCAAGGCTGCACGGTGGCGCAGTGGTCAGCAAGAAGGTTGTGGGTTCGTATCCCGGCATCCCTTTCTGCATGGAGTTTGCATGTTCTCCCCAGGTTAATTGGCCTCTCTGAATTGTCCTTTGGTGTCGGTGTGTGCGTGCATGGTTGTTTGTCCTGTCTGTCGCTATGTGTGGCCCTGTGATGGACTGGAAAACTGTCCAGGGTGTACCCCGCCTCTCGCCCGTTGACAGGCACCAGCCCCCCCTTGACCCCTCGACGAATAAGCGGTTCAGAAAATGGATGGATGGTTACACCCATTAAAAACCTACTTAGCAAACAGGTAAGCCTTAGAACTAAACAAATATACATTTTAATTATATTTTTACTAATGGGAAATATATTTGGAAACCATTTAATATAGTAAAAATAATGAATTCCTGTGTTTGTTTTTTATTAGTCTTAGCAGCCTCCTAGCAGACATTGTGCACGCCTTTTTTCCCCCCACTTCGTTTCACAAGAAGAAGGTATGAATATCAAAGATGCTATTTTAGTCTTGACTAAATTTAGACCTGATTGTAGAGGGGGACTGAAGAATAAACTGCTGGAGTGTAATGCAGACTCCATATTTAAAATAAAACACCTTTGGATTTTTTTTTCAAAATGTTATTTTAATAGAAGGTTGTGTCAATCAATCAATCTAATCCAACTTTATTTATAAAGCGCTATTCAAACAAAGTTACTCAAAGTGCTTTACAGATTTAAAATAACGCCACAACCCCCCCTTCAAAAATAAAATCATCAACACAAATACAACCCCCTCCCAACCCAACCCATCAGCCATACACACACACACACACGCACACACACACACACGTAAAAGCTACAAAAAGCTGGCTGAGTACAGATGAGCCAGGAAATGCCATCTTCGGAGCCATCTGCATCGGCAGCAGCAGAGCAACAGCAGCAGCCAAGGCTCCAACCCAGGGCGCCCAGAGGAGGGAGGGCTGGTACCCCCACCTCCACCCAAGCGCTACCTGGGGGGCAGCCACAGCGGACCACCGCCCCCGATGCAGGGGGCCCCCAGAGAGGAAACACTGGCAAGAAAGATTAAAATATAAAGTTTATAAAATATAAAGTGTATAAAGTATAAAACAATAAGTGTAAAACAACCATAAGATAGATCAAGATAAAAATACAAAGCAGATTAATAAATAAACAGTTAAAAGCTAAACTAAAAATTAAATCAGGTGAAACATGCTGAGCAGTTAAAAATATATTAATAAATAATAATTAGTTAAAGGCTAAGCTAAAAAGGTGAGTCTTGAGCCTGCTCTTAAAAACGTGAACGTACTCTACGGCCCTGAGATCCTCTGGCAGACTGTTCCAGAGGTGAGGTGTCACAGGCCAATATACAGAGTACAGAATAGCACACAATTTTAAAGTGTCAGGAAAATGATTCATGGTTTTTTGAATCTATTTTACTGTAAAAAAAACAACAAAAGAAAATCTGCATATTCTGGGATTTTCTTTGCCTATTTTGCACATCTCGAGACACACCTTTTTGCCCAGCTTTCTTCAAAAAGTTGGTCAAGATCAGTAAGATGAACTTAGTTGTTTTAATCAGCTTTCAATAGTAACCACAGGTTCTCTGTTGCATTTAGGCCTGGGCTTTGACTTGACATTTGTGACACATTATTAGGCATTAAACTAAACCTTTCCGCTGTTTTTGCTGTGTGCTTAGAGTCGTTATCACCATGTACAATGGCCAATTACAGATTTTTCCACAGGATTGTCCATCTTCTCATCAACGGATAAGAGGTGAAATGTCTTCCAAGCCAAATTACCAAGTCCAGTTTCCTTGAGATAACCATGACCTGGATGAATGAGCATATTCACAGGCTTCTCATCAACACTTTACCACTTCACTGCCTCTGATTAAGAAAAGCACCCCCACAGCATAATGTTGACACCTCTATGATTTATTGTGTGGATGGTATATTTAAGGAGTTAATTTCTTGCTAAACATGTTTTTGTTAGCATGTAGGCCAGAATGATCTAATCAGAACTCATTTCCCCCCATGTCTGCAGTGTCACCTGCATGGCTTGTGGCAAACTGTAATTATAGGACTTCTTCATGTCTGTCTTTCAGCAAGATATTTCTTTGTGCAGTTCTTCCAAGGCTGTATTTGTGTATGACACAATTTATAGCTAGCCTGTCAAAAGATTCTCCCACCTAAGCAGAAAATCTATGCAGCTTCTTCAGAATGACCATTGGACTCTTGGTGTTTCTTTAAACAATGCTCTCCTTATAACCTAACCTAACCTGCAACGCTGTTTGTTCAGTCTGTCTCTACTTTGCCCTTGCTCAATCACCGCTAGAGATGACCGCCAGCTCCCCCTGCAAACCTTTGGGAATAAGCGAAATAGATAATGGATAGATGGGTTATAGTTATAGTTATAGGTTAACAGGCTATATTGTTCAATAAAATGCATTGCAATTTTTTAATAGTAAATTGTCTAGAAGTTAAAAAGGTTCAAGGGGCTTACCTACCTTTGCCTGGGGCTGTATATCATCATCAGAAAAAGTACTACCGGCCCAGCGCGTCTGTGTTTAGATCTGTCTCTTTTCTGAACATAGCCTGTTATTGTCTCCAAGTAAAAGTATACCACACTCTGATTCTATTTTTTCTGTGATTAGTTCCTGTCCTGTTAACTGTCACCCAGTCGCGTGTGCTAACACTGAGCTTTCTTCTGACGAGGTTTCTTCCTGTTGAAAAGGCAGGAGTTCCCCTTAAGATACTTGCTCAGTATGGCAGCAAAATCATTAACAGGGTAATCGACTGCGCTTTTAATTGCACTTTTTTGTGGGGCGACCGTGTGGATGGGTGAATGACTGTAGTGTAAAGCACTTTGTGGTCCTCTGACTGAAAAAGCGCTATACAAATACATTTACTTATTGACATTTTATGTTAAACTCAATCAAACTTTATTGTTCTATAATTTTATTAAATTGAACCGCATGTTGTTGGATTTGAATCCAATTGATGAGATTATTGAAACCAACTGGATGGACATAACTGTTATATTCATAAAACAAATTAGCAACTTTGCTGTAATTTTTTGCTTTGATGTAAAAAGGCTCAGAGACATATTTGCAGTACAAACATTTTATTGATGGCCACATAGGGTTTAAATAGTACAAGACAAAAATTGTTAGTCTACCATTAAAAAACAAAATTATGTGGAAAAAAACAGCACAAAGACTAGCATACTAAGAATAGACATCCAAATGAATGTAGAGTTTTGTTTTTTATGATAATAAAACTATTGAGTTTGTGGGTTGTGATAAAACTGTAGGCAATTCAAATACTTCTCTATGGGTTTGGTTCTCTTGGTGAGTTAGTTGAATTTGGCAACAAACGGTAAAGGAATTTCAACATCTACTTGTCTGTCACTTACTCTCACATATGGTTCCACATTTTTACTTTTTTCTTTGAGGGTCCTAACAATACTATTGTGGAAAGCATTAATGCGTTTCACAGATAAGTCGATAAAAGACTGGATGTCTGTTCTAAGCTGTGCAGTTGAAATGTTGTCCACCATGCTGCGGATTTTATCAATTACAGATTTCAGATATTCCTTAATGATAATGTGCACTTCATCAACCCATTGGGCAACATTGGCCAGTAAATCAGAGTTCAGGGCATCATTGTATGCATCCACCACAAAGCTGTAGATGTTCTCAGCATTTGGGGTTTTTAGAGTTTGGAAAAACGTTTCACTTTGATCAACAATAAGCTGCATGAATTCTGTGAATGTCTTAATGATTTCCTCCAGTTCGATGTTTCCAAGTTTCCTTATGCTAAGAATCAGATGTTTTTCAAATTTTCTCAAAGCAACCATCAGGTCATCAAAAAGTTCTCTCCCGGTGATGACGCGGTTAGAGCCAGGGACGGTGAATTCTATGTCTTGGATATGATCAAAGACGGATCCAAAAATAGAGGCAACATACTCAGGAAGCTTTACAACAGCCTCCTCAGATACATCAGCAACAAAAGTGCTGAATTCCTCATATACCTCAAGTCCAGAGAGCCTTCGTTCATAGCCGGGGATCTGGAACTTGGTTTTTCTTAAGAATGTAATCACAGCATCAAGAACAAGCTCAACCTTCTTCTTGGACTCTTTGAGAATTAGAATGGTTTTATCTCTGACAGTTGTCATGAAGTCAGAAGAGCTAACTGCAGCTAGGTTTTCAACTGCCTTCTTAAACATTGCTTTACCCTGCTTTCTTAACTTTTCAAACAAGCCCTTAAGACTCCTAACATGCCTACTCATTTTGTTGTATGTCTTAACAGCGGGATCAGAGACAATTTCAATGGCTGCTGGCACCTGTTTCTTCAGTCCCAGCATCATCTCATATGGCATCTCCATATTCCAGGTCGTCTGAAGGTTCAGTTTCTCAGAGTCCATTACAGACATTTTAATACCCAAGATGTTGATGTCTGTTTTTGGTTCAGTCTGTTGAGAGCACAAACATGAACAAAAACATAAAATTAGAAAAGAGTAAATGTATATATTAGATTAGCTAAAAAAACTTTTAATAATGAGCAAATGTATATGTATTATCTTACCGGGTAACGACCATAGAGTCTGGCTTTTACTTGTGCTGGCCGCTTGGTTTGCATCTGTACACCAATAAGTCCTGAAGAAGGTGTGGACATGGAGACAACAAGGCCATCTACTGGATTTCCTTTAATTTCCTGATTGATTTCCATTTCAAGTGAAGGAATATTGACCTTTGCTGAGTTACGCACAGAGGTATCTACATTTTCATAACTCAAGGTGATGGTGCTCGCATGATTTCCTTCTAGCATCGAGTGCTTTAGAGAAAGGAGGGAGACCATTCTAAATTCACCCACTGTGTTAACATCTGTGTTGCCCTTAATTTTTCCTGTCAGAATATCGAATGCAGAGGATGACGAGGCATTGAATGAGACCTTGAGGCCATCCTGATTGAGGATGCTGGCATCTGTTTTAAGTGTGATCATTGCTGTTTCCATGGAAAACTCATAATTCAGGTCACCCATCACAGGGATCTTGATGCTCTGAACCTTGGGTAGGGTGACTTTTGGAACAGTCAGCTTGGTGAGTGCAGATGGGATGTGCAGGGACGGCATTGTGATGAGCGTGACATCAGGCAGGGGAATGGTGAAGGAGGACATCTCTACATTCATCACTGGAACCTTGTAGGCAGGGACTACAATAGTTTTAGGCAACTCAATGCTGTATTTCTCATACTCTGACAGTGCTTTGTCGTAAGATGAAGCAAGCATGGTGGCAGCCTTATCCTTTCCAATTAGCATTTTCTTGTGCATTGCCCTCATGTTGGTATTAATGGCACGGATGACTGGATCCAGATTAATGTTGATTGTGATCATCTCAGGGTTCTTAACATATTTAATTTTGGATTTCATGTCTAGTGTCTGCTGAGTTGTGGTTAGGATGGAGCTTAGGCCAGTGTCTTCCCACAGAGAAAAGCCCTCCACTCTTTGTGTCTTAATGTCAACAAATGGCAGAGTTATTTCAGGAATGGTGATGGGTTCTTTTAGCAATTCAAGATCTGCCTCAGCATTGATTTGGGACTGGATGTTAATTTCACTCTCACCGTTGTCCATGGAGAACAAATGTGAGTATTTGTATTGGTTGAACCGGGCCAGACCTGTCCAACTTGCTTGGTGTATTTCCGAGTTCAGAGTGAAAGCAATGTCATTCTGGAGGTCAATTTTTCCAGAAAGCTTGAATGGAAGAACAAGCTTAGCATTTCCTTTGTTCTTACTATAAAATGTAAGCTCTGTGGCTGAGATTAAAGTGAGGACAGAGCTTGAAAGGGTTCCTTCAACGCTACCAATTAGTTCTGCATTGTGAGATGCTGTGAGATCAATTTTCATGTCTTCAGCCTTAGCCTGAAGCTTAAGCTCTGCCACACTGCCCTTAAAGAAAGGTGTATCAGTTTCCAACTTTGCATCAATTAGGATATGGCGGAAAATACTGATCTCAGCAACAAAACTTTCCTTAACGTTTAGAACGCTGCTACTTGTCTCGCCAGTCAAGGTCACTTTGGTGTTCTGGAGATTCATTTCTACTTTGACGTCACTCTTGTGGTTTGCTTCATCTGAGAAATCCCAAATTCCATATTTTTCATTGGCCAGGTTGTTAAATGTGAGATGGATGCTGGCATCTTCTATTCCAAAGATAGTCTTTTGATCAATCAACATTTCACTGAAGATGTTGAGGGGTGGAAACTTGAGGTCATGTTTGTAGGTGGTGTCCATTTTGGCTGAAACTCCATTTTCCACAGCAAAGTCTCCACTGTTGACAAGCTCTGCTGTGTAGAGCTCAGTTGTTGCTTTTGCAATGGTTTTAGCAGAGGCTTGAGATGATAGGCCATAAAGATCCATTGTGCCCTTGTGGTCAAAAGTGAAGGATGACTGTTGAACATTAATGGACTCAGATATGGTCAGTCCACTCATTTTGGGAGCAGCAAAATGGGCAGAGGCATCCACTGTGAAGTCTAGGACATTCAAGGTAGAATCAGCCCATGAGTTCAGGCTTACTTTAAACTCTGGTGTGGCTGGTGTGGTTGTGGTGTTCTCCAGCTCAGCTTTGGTTGTGAGGCTGTAATGAGGTGAGGTAACTTTGAACTCGCCATTGAGTTTGCCAAAGCAAGGAATCTTACTCATCTCTGCCACTTTATCTTTAAGTTCTACAGCAAGAGCATCATAATCGAAGGACTTAATTTGCTGGATCATTCTTGTGAAAAAGCCACTCATGTCGTCAATAAACAGTTTGAAGTCAAAGGAATAAAGTTCATTCAAAAGTTCCTTTGCAGGCACCAGAAATTTGTTAAACAGAGGCTGGATGTCAACTGATCTGAGAGCCTCAAATGTTTGTTGCATTTTCTCTCTAATCTGATACTGCTTCATAACTTTTACAACTTCATCCATGATGGCCCCAATTATTTTTTCAATCTCATAGTTGGAGAGAAACTCTTCTATTTTGTTATAAATTGCATTGACCCTTGTTGGAATGTTGTATTTCTTCATTTCGGCCACAACAGTGTCCTTGATAGATTTTAGCAGGTTAATAACTTTGTCAGTAGGGAGCTGGGCTGTCAGTTTGATGATGAAATTTTCCACAGATGTTATAAACCCTTTCAGATCTTGGACAAAGAGGTTAAAGTCAAAACTGTCAATCGCTTCCTTTAGCTCTACAATTTTGACCTGTAATTTAGCACTGATCTCATACCTGGTGTCGATATCTTTGAGCATCTGAGTGCTGTAGTCCATCAGCTTAATCATTGTGCTTTTCACGTTTTCAATGACTGTGGGAAGGTGCTCAATGAAAGGGATCTGGATGAAATGGCTGTCAGTGTTCTTGTCATACTTCACAAACCCAGAGATAGCGTAATCTTGGCTGGCCTCACTGAAGATTGGAGTTGAGACTTCTCCCTTAATCTCAACAGCAATTCTCTCTGGATTGTTATTGGCACTTAACATTTGTTTGAAGGTGTGTTCATTTACAGTTGAAGTCATCTCCAGTGTGATCAATTGTTCTTGCAGATTTAGCAAACTGTTGAGCTTGTTGTTCACGTTGGTCTTCACAGTAGGTCTGTCTATCAATTCATGGGTGGTTGAGGCTCTATACTCAAATGACTGCGCAAACTCTGTTGGTTCTGCTTTTAGGAGGAATTTGCTGTACAGTTCACCACCATGCTTTCCAAACAGATACACATCACCATCTGAGTTGAAAATGGCATCAATGTTGAATGTAAAGGGAGCTGCAGTGGTTTTAACTGTACTGTCCATACGAAGAGATGGTAATTTTAAATTGGCCACATTACTGAATTTGATTGTCAGACCATTAACTTCCATGTCAGTGTTATGTGTCATATGTGATCCCAGGAGTTTTCCATTGGTATTGCATTTTGCAGACAGGACTAAGTCAACAAACTTGATGTCATAAACGTGTTTGAGCTCTTCATCTGAGAAACTTCCCTCCAGTGTCCCAGTCAGTTCCACATTGTAAGGTTCTGCCTTGAATAGGGCATCATTCACAAAGTTGACTGCCATCACCCTCATTTCATTTTTCACCATAGCTGAGGCTGTAAAGCCTTCAATGTTGACTGTAATATCATGCATGTAGGAGTTGCTCTTGTCAAGGAAGTTGTCCGTTTTGGTTTGTAGGGTAAATGATTTTAAAGTAAGAGACAGGGAATGCGTGTTTTCAGTTCTAATCTCTCTATAAGATCCAACCATGTTGTTGGAAAAGACCAGTCCATCTTCATTCAGCCTGAGGTTGACTCTGTTCCTTCCACTGATGTCAAACAGGCTACCTTCATACATGCTGTTGAGATACACTTCTGTGCTTGAAAGCTTTCCCTCAACGTTGAGCTCTGCCTTGTTTTCTTGAATGGTTCCCTTTGTTTTAAGCGACAGGGTGGCGCCAGAACTGCCAATTCCACCATGGAAAATGTTCTCAAATGTGAATGGACTGTGCTGGGCTGTTGTTGTGCAGCTGGTGGTCAAGCCATTAGTGTTCAGTGACAAGGTTACTTTGTTAGAAGCGATGCTAGAAAAGATGTTCATGGAGGCATCAGCATTGATCTCCAAACCAGAGGGGTTCATTGTTCCAGTAAGCAAGGAGTAAACACGGTTCTGTGTATCATCAGCTTGGTTCTCAATTCTAAGGGAAGCCTGTCCTTTAGACATGGATAATGCCATCTGGTTAAGAATCATCCTCTCAAGAGCCCTGGTCACAGAGTCCGACTGGATGGTGAGCTTGACATCCTTGTAGTTAACATTGATTTTTGTGGTGTGCTTGACTGGGTCAAAATCCAGGTTTGCGGTTGATTCAAACAGAAATTCATAATTTTCATAAAATGCTTTAATCTTGTGGGAGAGCTTCATCAGGTCAGAGTTAACGTTGAGGGTACTGTCCATTTTTGCTTTTCTATTGGCTGGCTCAACAGAGAAGGTGTACAGATAAGTTGTGGTGGCAACCTTTGACCCAATGGTGATAATGCCATCAGTGTTAACATCTCCAAGGAAAGTGTCTGAGTCAAGAGTAAGCTGGGTGGTAATGGTCATAGATGTTTCAAGACCAACTGGGGCAGCATTAGCATGGATGCTGTAGCGACCTGTTGTCAGCACACTGTCTCTGACAGAAATGCTTTCCATTACACTGAAACCTGTGTTAATGAGCATGTGTTTCAGGGATCCATCGAGTTTGACTTCAATAGTTTCCTTTTCTGTGTCTGTGATTTTGGTGGTTCCTAAAAAGCAGAACATTGGTAGAACAGTTAGGAGTACGCTTGTATGCTTAATTCTAAGCATACAACATATTTCATTTATTTAAAAAGAAACATTTTAATTACCCTCAGTGGAGAAGGAGAGCAGTTTGATTGGACTTTCAGCCATGACACTGAACTTGGCCACGTATTCAGGAGACTCAGCAGTGTTATTTCCAGCTGTAATCAGTCCCTCCCAGTCATAATAGTTGCTGTTGACCTTGGCAGAAGCTTCCAGCAGTCCCATCAGAGGTAGGTTGAGATCATGCTCAGATGGGATGGTGAAACTTGGAATTTGGATCTCACGTTGGCCAAACTCCAGTTCAAGCTGCGGCACCAAAAATCCTGGGATTCTGACAACAGCTGGAAGCCCTAGTTCCTCAGAAGATTTTCCACCGAGAGGCAGAGGGATGGTCATCATGAAACGGTCCTGATTGAACTGGTATCTGAGTTTGCTTTCACTGGTGAAACAATCAAAACAGGACACATATAAAAAACCCAAAATACATAAGCAGGCTACTTTAATTAAATTAAGACAATTCAGATGCAGATGTCCATTGTCACACTTAAATGTTTCAGATCATTAATCAAATTGTACCAGAGAAGATAACCTGAATAAGTACAAAAAACAATATTCATGACACAATAATATTGTGTTGAAATTACTTTTTTTTGGACAACGAGCCTATTACTTCTGTCAGATTGGTTGTTTTTAAATAAATACTTAATTCTATAGGTCTGGCAGTAATCAGGCCTGAACAAATAAAAACATGGGTCAACGCAGTTAATCCAGGTGGTGCAATTATATTTTTACTTTGGTCCAGGTTGATGTGGACAGCTTTTATCCCTTGAGAAATAAATGTTTTGAAAACTACATTTTGTATTAAATCAGGTTATCTCTGAGTGGTTTTATTATCTGACAAGGTAGAGTGTGACAAAGGAGCAAAAACAGAAAAAAAGATTGCACTGCACTTGTGAACATGCTCACATGGCATTACTTACAAATTCATGAATAAGATTTCAGGCACTGATGGAATTTCCAGCTTTTCAATGCTGTTCATCACAGTCTTCATGTAAATACAATCCGCTGACATTTTGTCCATCCAGATGTTGCTGGCCTATTCAAAACACACACAAAAAAGCCTAGATTAAAGCCAAAATTTGATTTTTAAATTTAAATGAAAACCTGAAGATAATAATGTACTTAGATGTAAGGAGTTTATTCTTTTTACCTCAATTCCTTTGTTGACAATATGACGGAGTTTCATATCAGTCTTTACAACCTTCTTTTCCAAAATGTCCTCGGCAAGCCGACTGAGCCATGATTGGAGGGCTTCAGCGTACTGCACTGGGATCTTTGTGTCAGCCTTCACGTTTGACGTCAGATAGGCCTCAGTCTCCTTTTCACCTGACAAGCAAAAGTGGTTTTGCATTTAAATTTGGGTTTACAATCTGAGATTACATTTCTCTGAATATGACTGGTGCTTTTGTACCATATTTGAAGGTGACTGCCTGAGCAGAGAAAATCTCTGGGAGCTTCACATCACTCTTGATCTGCATGGTGAGCCCATCTACTTCGGTTATGGTAGCGCCAACGGTGGCATCAATATTCAATGATGGCACCAGAAGTTGAACCTGGAGCATCCCATCATTCATGGCCTGAATTCTGAAAAAAAAAAAAAAACAGCAAAAAAAGAGGTCAAAATGTGCATGTCAAAATAAATATCAATATCGTGAAATTGTCAAGGTTGGGTTTACTCACTTGGCACGACCAGTAAGGGATAGCTGTGGGACATTTTTGTTGGAGAACTCGATAGTGAGGGATTTGCCTTTTACATTGCTGTCTGTCATGCCTATCTTAATCCCAGCCTCAACATCAATGTCAGGTATCTGGAGCTGAGTAGTGAAGATGTTCCTGTTGCGGTTGTATTTCATGGTGGCTGTAGCCTCTTTGGGCTCAGCACCTGTAAGTACAGAAAAATATATATTCTTTATTTCTGATTTATTCTGATTCTGATTTATGTAAATCGGTAGAATCTTATGGGAAGTGACCAAACACAATACTCGTACCTTCAGCTCTCAGGGTCATCTTCAAGGAATCCACCTTGTGGCGGCCATCCTTTCCTTCATTAAGAAGTTTATAGGCAATGCTGGCTGTGTATTCAGAGATTTCTTCAGTGGGCTCAATATCAATGGCAAACCTAAAACAAAAACAATCATACAAAACATTAAATATCTTGTGGTATGTCAATTTAAATGTTAAATAATAGATGTTCCAATTGTGTCTTACGCTGTCTCTCCATTTAGGGGGAAGTAAGGAGCAGCATTTTTGTCACGGGCATCAGAGTAAAGCATATTTGTGCAGTATTTGATTCCAAAGAAGAGAGGTCTACACTTTGAGCTGCCCTGTCTGTATGGGATCCTTGTGTTCTGTTCAGCACCCACAATCACAACCTTATTGCTGTAAAATAAGCAAATCAACAGGGAAGGTTTAATTTCCTAAAATGCTGAGATGGAATGTATCTCTTGGATACATAGTCAACACTTACTTGTAAACTTTGATTCTAAAATGTTTCCTCTGGCAAACAACAATAATGTTAGAAAACATAAATTTTCACAATTATTTTAGTTACCTGATTCTGAAGAGCTTTGTGTTGCCCTTCGGAGCTGGTATGGAGAGCTTGAGCTCTTTCTCCTCAATGGTGATCTTGGCTTTGAGGGAACTCTCATGGAACATGTTGGTGTGCATCTCAACAGCAGAGGCAACAAATTCAGGGAGGTGGACTCCCATCCGGGTCATGAACTCAACTCCAACGGAGGGACTGAAGACCAGCTCCTTCTGTGAATGAAAACAGATATTATAAAATGTCATAGTCTGGGTTTATAACTATGTTGAACTTTCAGTTCCTATGAGATTTGAATACATTTACAAACGTTTCTGTCCAATTCATTAAAATATTTCACAACTACACATACACACTGGTTTAAGCATAAGGTTACAAATGGTACAAATTGGCAAACAAGCAAGTATATTTCTGAGGACAAGGATTAAAAATATTACCATGTTTGGGTTGATGTGAAGGCCTCCTTTGACACCAGGAGCAAATGTACCTGACAGAGCGAATGTCATGGGCAAACCAGATGCTGTTGGCAAGATGAATTTGTTGTCCATAAAGATGTAGTGTGCAAACATCTCTGTGTCAAAGTTTGTCAACCTATTAAGGGGATACTGAAGAGAAGAACAAACCATTTTAGAGCTCTCAGATTGTGGTTTTTGGTAAAGTTAAAGCTGTGAAAGAAAATATTGAGAACTGTTGCATAAAACAATACCTTAGCATGGTACATGAGCGTTTTTGCATTGAGGATTGCTTTTTCAATGATAAACTTCAAATCATTCCCCTTGATGTAACCCAGTTCAGCTCCCATGATCTTAAGATAGGCCATAGCCTCTGTTGACTCTTGCTTCTGCAGATCACTCAGCAGTTTGTTGAAATTGTGAAAAATTTCTCCCACGAGGTTTTCAGGAACCTTAAAAAAGAGCAACTCTGTCACATAATGTGCTTCCAGTCAAAATGACCTAGAAGAAAACGCATAAAACAAATAAGTACATACGTTTTGCGTTCCTGATTTCAAGGGGGCACCCCATTTTTCCAGAACCTCTTGAACTTCAGGTGGCATCTTGCCTTCAGCCCAGTACAGAGCCTTAGAAACAGTGTCAGGGAAGAAGCCGTTCTTTCCAAACAAAGCCTCGATGGTCGGCTCAAAGCCTTTTCCCTCCACACCAAGCTTCATGAAAGACACATTTAGCTTATAAGTCAGGGTGAATGGATATAGATTGCTCAGACAAATAACACAGGTCATGGAATAGTATTTACCTCCCAAATATCCAAGCTGTAGCCAAAAGCTTTCAGGGTTGTTTCCAAGAGAACTTCCCTTGGCAACTGGTTGCTGGAATCAAAAATGACATTGCCCTGAATGCTGGCATCCATGTTATCATGTGCAACGCCCAGTTTGTAGTTGCGAGACATTGTAGTGTAGTCACTGTGCGTGGATATTTCGGTGTTCTTCAAGGCGTTGAGTATTCTGTCACCAAGCCTGAGGGAAAACGTTGAAATATTGCAGTTGGCTTGTATAACAAAGTAGTAAAATAAAGCACAGGGTAAGAAAGTCTCACTTCTTTGTTTCTGAATCAGTTGAGGTAATGATGTTGTAAACGTGAGAGGACACAAAAGCCTTGATCTGCATGTTCTGCTCCTCAGTTAGCAATTTCTGCACCATCTCAAAGTCGCTGTCCTGCGGATCCCTCATCAGGATGAGGTAAGCCGCCAGGCGTTTCTGCAGGGCGCCTTTGGGGTACTGGCTGACCCTCTGGAGGTTGGAGCGGACCTGGACAAAACAACACGGGTGGTTCATTTTCAAAGTAACCGTGTCTTTTAGTCACAGAAAAATAAAAATAATAAATGCTAAAAAAAATTTGGTGTTACCTCATCTGTCACGGACATGCGCCTGAAGGCCTGGATAGCTGCCAGCTGCACGGACAAAGTGGTAGTAGGCTGTCTCATGCACTTAAGAAGGGTGTTCTTAATTTCAGGGTCAGCTGCCTCCATTGCATCTCCCATGTTTCCAACAACCTGCATAGAACAACATACATAAAGGTTAGAGTTTTTGTTTTTCATATTTTTATAATACAGGTGTGTGTTCATAGCTGGTTATCTACCCTGAGAGTCAGGAAGGTCAGCTCTTTCTCGCCTGCACAGTCTGCACCAAGGAGGGATGCCATGTATTCATAAACAGCTGTGATCTCTGCGGTAACTCCGTCAGATCTGTACAGTCTACAGAAAAATGACGCAGTAACTGATTAGAAACTAATTTACCCCAGAAATTACAATGGAGCATCAAGCACTTCTACATACCTTTTAACTGCGTTGCTCAGCGCATACATGACGGGTTTGCTCTGTTTGTTCTGAGCCATTGCCAGTAAGTCTTGCACCATCAGACGGGAGGGGTTGGAAAGCATTCCCAGGGCGTAGACGAAAGCATCAACATCATATGAGTCATGGTCAAAGGTTCTGAGTATTTTCAGCATGCCGCTGGTGCATTCTGGGGTACCGCACTGAACCAGAGCTTGCCAGGTAAGAACGTTAGAGACGGACATCATCTCATCCACACTGGTGGTGAGGACATCACTGTTCAGGCCACGCAGTTCAGACACCAGCATGTGGAAGAGGCTGGGACGCTCCTCACCCTCGTTGGTTTCAGACAGAGAGTTCAGCCTCTGCATCTTGGCAATAACAGCTTCCTTGGTCTGGACAGGGGACTTGTCATCAGCAACATCCATGATCAGGCGCTTGAAGCTACCTTCATCTGCATAGGTTTATAACCATATTTGGTCAAAATGCTAAACGAACATAAACATGTCTGAAATCTTGCTCTGAACAAGGAAGTACATACTGTGGTCAAAGATTCTGTCGTTGATGTTGGAAGTTTCTCTCAGCGTCAAAGTCTGCCTCACAACTGCTGAAATTCCATATTCTTTGCTTTTTCCAGCGATGGTGAAAATGTTTAAGTAAATAAGCATTAAATCAAATATATAGGAAGCATTCATGAACAGTTTTTCCAAGCTTTCTATGTAAAAAAAAAAGAAAAGAGCATGACAGCTGGAAACCTACTTGTGGGAGAAGGGCAGGAAGATGTGTTTCTCTGTGCAAGATCCGCTAGTCATGTGCTTCTTCTGGCTGTCAAACATGTAGCCACAGGTCTGAGTGCTGCTGATCAGTTTGGACAGAGGGTAGTTCTGAGAGTAAAAGACAACAAAATAGATCAAAAACATATAGTGGATTGTTTTTGTATGAGAAATACTGATAGTAAGTGGTGGTTGCAGGAGCTCTCACCATGCCAGAAATGAGGGCCAGAGGGCTGGTGTTCTGTCTGTGGGCTACAAAGCGGTCACATTTGGACAGATCCCTGTTTACAGTCACTTCGGTTATGCTGTTGATGGTGAGGTCAGAGGAGCACACTCCATGCACGGTGGGCTAAAAAAACGATGAGACGCTTTGTCAGGAATCAGAAACAAAGTTGCCAGAGATTGATTGGTAACTGTTCCCAACAGTCCCTAAATCAGAAAATCAATGAACCTAAATGATTATGGAAGCAGGTGATGCTGAAAAAGCGATAACTTATCTCGTACTTTGAACTGCATTTGGAGATTGTCACTGTAAGGACACGATATTACAGGACAGGATTTATCACCCCTGGCTGGGGCGTCTTATCAACCCTTTGTGCAACTTGTTTATCTTTGCGTGACTCCACATCACAGACTTAATCAAACTCAACTTGGCAAATTATAAAGAAGAAATATTAAAAAAGGTATAAACAAAGTCTCACTACCATTTCTTTGGTCTCCGCCTTGTTCGTTTCAGGCACCATGAGAGCTGAGATGATTCCCCTCTTGATGTTCAGGATGTTGACGGGTTCATCCTCTTCTAGGAACAGCTTAACATCAGTGTGTCCTTCCACTCCAAACTTTAAGGTGTTCCTGGTTACAGGTACAAGTTTTAACCTCCAACCTGGCATTTGGGTCATCACAGAACATACAGTAAAATAATTCCTGGACAGATAAGAACTTTACTTACTTAGCCATAGCAGCTTTGAAATCCACGGTTCCAGCTGCGGGACGGTACACTGGGTTCCCGTCATTGTCCACACCGTTGATCTCACTCAGGGAACAGTCTGTTGTTCTCAGGATGAAGCGACACGTCTGAGGCACATCGATCTCAACCTGTGCAGCAAATTATTCGCTTTTTTGTTACTCCTGTTATAAGCTGAAGGTGAGGCGTTTTTTCTATTACCCAGTTGTAACTGCGGTCTACGACTTACTGTACAGGAGACTTTAGGTCCACTCTTGTCGTCTGACGCTCCATTTACGCTGTTAAGGGACTCAGCTTCATAGTTGTACACAAACCGTCTGAAGTTCCTGTATCTTTTGGCCACTGAAAACAGTTCAAATGACCCAATTAGAAGATTTTAGTGTTGTTTTATACACAACAATTGTTGCGTTTTTAAAATATCAGACCTGATCAATATAAAAAAAATTGCAATCATAGTTTGTTCTCCAATAATAGGATTTATTAAAACAAGCTATCATAAAACAAACTTACAACATTTAACATTCTGGAAACAAAAACTGTATGATTATTTTACATTTTATACATTTAGTTAAAGATCTCCCCTTTATAGCATACAACACTATGCAAAGTTTACATGTTCGGTCTGATCTTCTACAGTAAAAATCTACTTTTTTTTATTTTCATAATTTTCTACAAGGACGTAAACTTTCTTAATTATAGACAATAAATATAAAAAATAAGCCTAAACATTTTATTGAATTAAGAGTTCTGAAAAGAAGGTTAAACATAGTAATACAACCTTTTTACAAATTATAAATCATATGCAATCACCCAAAGATTACTGCCACCTACTCTCTGCTTTTTATTAAAAAAATATTCTAAATTACAATATATAACACATGTTAAATTAGAAGCAATCTGATTTAATAGGATAGTTTATATAATATTGTATCTATTTCTACTACTAATATTTTTTCTAGATAGCTTTTTAAAACTAAAACTTTTGTTTTTAATCTTAAATTCTAATTCATTTGTATTATAATATGATATAATATAAATTTATGTGTATTGATTCATGTTTTTTTTTTTTTTTGGGGGGGGTGATAGGGACAATGTACACTGATGAACATTCATTGAATTCAAAGAACGTAAGCATGCCTGATTATAGCACAAATGCAAATTTACATCCACAGTCCCTAGGCAGGTCACATCAGTGGTTTAAAACAAAGCACAACAACATTCATAACAACAAATCAGACATACACTATACATTTCATACAACAGAAACACCTCAAACATTAATGGTTAGATTATTTGTTTGCTATTAGGCCGTTTTTAAGTTGGCTTTTAAAAGCATTTATATTGACCCGAGTCTTACGACACAAACCCTGTGGCCAGAGGTTTTTTTTACTCTTACTTTCTTAACTAGTTCATAGTTTGTTACATGTCTCATTAATTTAATGTAGCAATGAAATATGAAAAAAACTGCTACTGATTAATCTATCAAAGATCAATACATTTTTTTTTACTCAATTTACTTTTCCAGGTAAAAGGTCAGCCCCTGTTTTCATTTTTATTCTCTAGCTTTTTTAAAGTAAAATAAAAATGACATCCTTCACTAATCAAAACTTTCAGCCTGTTTGTTGCTTCGTTAAATCAGTTTCAATCACATAGCACAACTTATTACAGATAGAATTTAAAAGAAAACTCACAAAAGCAAGCTGGAGGTTGTTCTTCCAAACCTCCTACATCTTGCTCTGAAAACAAAGACAAGGGTTTAGCTTGGCAAAAATAAGTTAAACATTTTGATATTTTATTTGTAAAAATTACTTAATTATTAAGTATTGTTAGAAAAATAGATCTTCATTTAATTGTTAATTAAATCTTACCAATTTAACTGCAAACACTGTGGTAAATACATTTTTTAAAACCAAAATAATAATAAAAACTACTTATCCGAATTTTTTAGATGAACGTTTTCTTTACAAATAAAAAAAATACATTCCAAATGTTAATAACTGTAACATAAAAGTGGTGTACTTACGGGCTAGAGTGTAGGTGCCCAGAAGCAGCAAAAGACAGAGCTTGTTACCCCACATGATGGGATCAGCTCCTGCAAGATATGGAGAGTCTCCCTCTTTCTCTGAAGACTAATCCTTGTGTCTGTGTCTCTGTGCTTTTATAGTCCTCTAGTCTTACAGTATATGACTACTTGAGACTGAAAGATATGCTGCCCTGGTTCCAAAGTCTGAAGCGTCCTTGTGGCAGGCCAAAGGTAAAACAGACTTGTCTGTCAGCATTGGGTGGGGGTGTCTAGTATTAGTGTATTAAATTACTCATTTTATTATTCTATATGGTTCTAGATCATTTATGGGATTGTTAATGTAGAATTTTGAAGAAATAATTTTCTTTTAAATGTGTTACAAATATTTTATTTTTGTTTTTCCAAAAATACAATAAAGGAATTAGGACATCGTGTAATCAGATTGGTGTCATATCGCAGCTAATTTATCATCAATCCCTAACTTTTATTGCTTGTTTTGCTCAAAGTGCAACACACAAATAAGTTTATCAGAGATTTGTTTTACCATTTCATTTTTCATTTCAAAGTTATACTGGTTGTCTTTAGGTAGAGTAAATGTACGCTTAACATTTTTACAGTAGATTTTCAAGAAACCCCTTCACCAAACCCTGAAACTAACCTCACTTTACATTTATTTCCTGAAGGTTTATAGGTAAAATAAAATGCAGTGCTATAAGGTAATATGCCCAAAAGCATCAAAGAAGGTTTTCTTACCGAAAGCGATATAACTTTTGCCCTATAGCTGCCAAACTTCTGGAGAACCCTGGCGCTGAATTGAAACCTGAGTCATAAGCTTTTGCTTGGGGAGGATTTCCAGTACGCAGCAGAGCACATTTTGTTGGATCATCCTGACCAATTTTCATACTAGCAGCCAAAATGTTGCTGAACCAGTGTGCCTCTTCAAAGTGTATGATACGTTATAGATCAACAGAAAACAGTACGTAATTCTGAAGTGGAAAAATAAATGACAAATGATTTTTAGAATGTTGCTGATAAGTGTTTCACAATTTCATATTAAGACCCCTAACAATAGTGCAATAAGATAAAATAAAAGGTAGCCGGTCACTTTCAGTTACTACATATAAGCAAATAGAGTTGAAATGTGTGTAATTTTTGTAAATACATTCATCCATACAGCTGCACATTTGTGGCGGTATTATACTTTTGTGATTCTTTTCTACACTACACGACGTATAGGCTTGTCAGAGTTAATGTGGAGCTGAATAAAGGGGGTAATCCTCGAAGTAAAGACTAGTTAGAGCAGAGGTGTCCAACTCCAAGCCTTAAGGGCCGGTGTGCTGCCAGTTTTAGATGAGTCTCTGCTCCAGCACAGCTGATTCAAATGGTACAACTACCTATTCAGCTTGGGAAATGATTTGCAAAAGCCCGCTTATGAGTCCTCATTTGATTCAGGTGTGTTAACCACGCAAAGAACTAAAACAGACAGGACACCGACCCTTGAGGACAGACTCTGGACACTCCTGAGTTAGAGGCTCCCAAAGACTTCGCACTGGTGTGGAGGTTTAGATTGAATCCAATTCATGTGTTGGAATGGCCCAGTCAAAGCTTACAGGTGAAACTCGGAAAATCAGAATATCTTACAAAAGTACATTTAATTCATTCATGAGAAGGTTGTGGGTTTAAATCCAAGCCCAGGTATTTCTGCATGGAGTTTGCATGTTCTCCCTGTGCATGCATGGGTTCCCTCCAGGTACTCAGCCTTCCTCTTACAGTCCAAAATCATGACTGTTTGGTTCATTGGTCTCTAAAAATGGCCTTTAGGTGTGAGTGTGTGTGTGGTTCTTTGTCCTGTCTGTCTCTATGTTGCCCTGTGATGGACAGGCGACCTGTTCAGCGTGTACCCCGCCTTTCGCCTGTTGACCGCTGGAAATAGGCCCCAGCCTCCCACGACCCCTTAAGGTTAAGTGGTATAGATAATGGATGGATGAATGAAGGGATCTAGTTAGTACTTAGTTTGAGCCCTTTTTGCCTCAGTTACTGCCTAAACGCAGAGTGCTATGGATGCTGTCAGCCTGTGGCACTGATGAGGTGTTATGGAAGACCAGGATTCTTCATAATCGGCCTTCATCCCTTCTGCATTGTTCTGTCTCATATCTCTCATCATTCTCTTCATATCAAGGCTTCATAGATTCTCTATGAGAGTCCGGTCAGGCCAATGTGCTGGACATCAACCCCAGTAATCCCCTCATTGAATCATGTTTTGATACTTTTGGCAGTGTAGGTAGTTGCCAAGTCCTGCTTGAAAATGAAGTCAGCATCTCTTTAAAAGTCGTCTGCAGATGGAAGCATGAAGTGCTCCAAGATGTCCCGGTAGATTTTCAATTCAATTCACTTTTATTTATATAGCGCCAGTTCACAACAAAAGTCATCTCAATGCAATTATACAAACATTCCAATCATTTAAGTTTTCAATGTAAGGAATCCCAGCAGATTGCGTTCAGTCATCGGCGTGAGGTTGTGCCCGGATCATGCAGACTCCAACCACAGCAATTTCTCAGCAAACCCTCATTCTGAGCAAGCATGTAGCGACAGTGGACAGGAAAAACTCCCCTTTAACAGGAAGAAAGCTCTGGCAGAACCATGGCTCAGTACAAGTAGTCATCTGCCACAACCGTCTGGGGGTCTGAGAAGACAGAGAAGAGACAGCGTTTAGGATGCTCGGTCACGTCGAGCATCATCTGGACCAACGCTCCCCATCCAGCAGGGGGCATTATAGCTGAGCAGGGTACCAGACCGGGTGGAGCTTCTATGGGGAGAAAAACACAGAGAAAACTGGGTTAACAATTGCATTAACATCAAAAAAAATATATCTGGAGAGTAGTAGAAAAGAAAAGTAGAAGGTGTGTTAGGGTCAGTTGAGTCTGAAAAAGATGGCTGTGTTGACTCTAGATGACATGACTCCCCAAATCAACAAACTTCACAATGGACCTCAAACATCTTGGATTCTGTGGCTCTCCATTGTTCCTCCAGACTCTAGGACCTTGGTCTCCAAATGAGATGCAATATTAATGATTAAAATATTGAGCCTTTTTACAATATTCTAATTTTGTTAGATTTTGAATTTGGGGTTTTCATAAACTATTAGCCACAATCATCGAATTATAACAAATAAAAGCTTGTAATATCTATCTTTGTGTGTATAGAATCTGTATATTGCTTTCACCTTTTAAGTTGAAATACAGAAAAAATGAACTTTTGCACGATACTGTAATTTTTCGAGTTTCACATGTAAATGTGAATCTAATTTGCAATTTTTGTCTTAAAATCTGATGTTCAAATACTCTCCCCATTAATGTGGTACAAGCTTAATCTATTTTACAGGGAAGAAAAGGCAAAAAATAAAAAAAAATCCGTAGAAGTTTTAAGCTGAAAATACTTACAGCCAGAGTTGCAGTGGAAAGTGGCTGTGTAACTTTTTTTTGTTGTTAACTTGTTAAAATAAATATATTATTTTCCTCACATTTCCTAATTATGCTGTACTTTGAGTTGATTTACCACACAAAATCTGCCAACTCTTAAATTAAATGGAAAATCCCAATGAAGGTCTCTAAAAGACGTTAAAGGAGTATGGATGATCTTGCAATGCACTGCTTTAATAACTATTCGATGCAATTTTTTATGCTCTTGTAAAGAGAAAATGCATTTCATCTTTGTATGTAATTAAAGAAGTAAAAATGTTATCTTTTTCAAGTACTTTTTCATATGTAACTCATTAGGAAACAAAAAATTGTGGGATTGCCTAAATATTCCATTTTTATCTGTTTGATTTAAAAGAAAAAATGTTATCATAAATTATAAGTCAAGACGTTCCTATTAAATTGTCTCAATCAGGCATACACTTCCTTGTGTCATTCTGTCCCTTTCATTGGTTCGTATCCTCACGTTACAATCTAACTTGTTAAAACTTGAAACCTGAAAAACTCAGGAACCGCAACTGGACTGAAAATCTGTGGACTATGCTTAAAAGCTAGATCAGAAGTGGGAAAATTACCGCTTAGAATAGTGGTTGGTATCTGGCCAGAAATATCTTGGGACATTATGAATTGGTTAATCTATTATAATTTTATGCCATACAAAGAGGAAAAGAGGACAGGCACACAATAAGACCTGTCTGTGCTCAGATTTCTCCTTCTTAATTAGATTAAAACTAGTTTATTTTGCAATTAAAACTATTTTAAATCTTCATAGTATATTTCTAAAAGCTTGATGAGGGATGCTGGAAACTTTAGGTGTTCACTCTTCCAGCTGGTTCACATTCTCACGTCACTTGTCCAAACTGTTGAAACATATATTATACTCTTTTTGTTTGTTCATACTTACTCAAATGAGTAACCAGATCAAGACAGAAGATCAAGGACTGCAGCTGACAGATCAGTGATAAAACTGGAGAAGTTTAAAGCAAGGTTAGGATAGAAAGACGATCTTTGAACATCTCAATGATAATTGTTCCACCCAACATTCAAAAACAAAAAATAAAATCGAACATGGCACAACAGCAAAATTAAAAACAAATGGCTTCCCAGTTAAACTCATGGGTCAGGAAAAGATATGATTAATCAGTCCAAAATCCTCTCTCTTAAGGAGCTGAAGAGATCCACAGCGCAGGCGGTGGAATATGTTTACATGACAACAATCAGTTGTCAAGTTGGGCCATAATTTAAGAAGCCATTAAAAAGCTTCTGTTTAGAGAAAGCCACAAGAAAGCCAGGAAGCAGACACATGGGGAAGAAGGTGTTCTGGTAAAATGAAGAGTGGTAAGAAAAAACAAACACTGCACATCACACTGAACAAAACATTACCAGAATGAGAAATGGTGGCGACAGCATCATGCTGTGGGTATGCTGTTCTTCAGCAGGTACAGGGAAACTGATCAGTAATGTAAACCATCTAAAAAAATTTCTTCCACCAAATATAGAATATGAATACATTTTAAGTAATTGTATAAATAAATCTTTTTTTAAATAACAATTGTAACACATTTGGCATTTATATTTAGACTTTTGACCTTTAACCTGGAAAGGAAAAAAACATCTGTGGACGATGTGACATCAGGTTTACTGCAGAACTGAACCTAAGATAAGTTAATCAGCACAAAAGGACTGTCTGTCTGTTGCACAAGACTGACTTCAGCACTGAGCACTGTAAAAAAAAAGATTACACTATGCATGCTGGGAAAGCTACCTTAGGACTGCTGAAACTGATTAAAAAGATTAAGTTTTGTTGATTTAATTCAACGTGAGAGGATCCACTGCTCATATAGCTGCACTCCTCAATCGACCTGCAGAAAATGTAAGCAGCTAAGCCTAAAACTGGCATTAAAAATGTCTGGAAGTGTTGTGCATCTGTAAACAAATTTATTTGGGTGAGATGTCACATCAATTAAGTTCACAGAGTTGATCAAGGTTTTACTGCCATAGACGTTTTGACTGTCCTGTGCTTTACTTGCCCTATGACCTTTCAAAGAAAGTGACCCGACAGAGGGCTAAATATCTATACTGTCGGTATATAGGGTAATTTAGTAGAGCTGTCGGCTCAGCTCTCTCTTCACCACGACAGACTGGCACAGCGACCGCATAACTGCGGATGCCCTACCAATCAGTCTATCGATCTCCCGCTCCATTTTTCCCTAATTCGTGAACAAGACCCCCAAATACTTGAACTCATCCACTTGAAGAAGGACCCCATCCCTGACCCAAAGAAGGCACCCTACCCTTTTCCGGCTCAAGACAATGGTCTCGAATTTGAAGGTGCTGATCCTCATCCCAGATGCTTCACACTCAGCTGCGAACCGCTCCAGCGAAAGCTGTAGATCACATTCTGATGAAGCAAACAGGACCACATCATCCGCGAAAAACAGAGACCCGATCCTGAGGCCACCAAAACGGATCCCCTCAACGTCTTGACTGCTACTAGAAATCTGGTCAATGAATGTTATGAACAGGATCGGTGACAAAGGGCAACCTTGGTGGAGTCCAACTCTCACTGGAAACGAGCCCGACTTACCGCCGGCATTGCGTACCAAACTCTGACACAGGCCATACAGCCCGTATCAAAGGCATTGAGGAGGTCTTAAAAGTATTCTATCCACCAACCCAAAACATCCCGTGTCGAGGTCAGCAGCACACCAGTTCCACTGTAAACATTGTTGGTTGCAGACGGCTTCCCTCCCCTGAGACGCTGGAAAGTGGACCAGAACCGCTTTGAAGCCATACAGAAGTCGCTTTCCATGGTCTCTCCAAACTCCTCCCACTCCCGAGTTTTTGCCTCAGCAACCATCCGAGCCACACTCCGCTTGGCCTGTCGGTACCTATCAGCTTTCTGGGGTCCCACAGGCCAGAAAGGCCCGATAGGACTCCTTCACCTTGACAACATCCCTCACCGCCGGTGTCCACCAGTGGGTTCGAGGGTTTCCACCGCGTCTGGCACCGACCACATTGCGGCCACAGCTACGGTCAGCTGCCACAACAATGGAGGCACGGAACATGGCCCACTTGGACTCTGTGTCCCCCGCCTCCCCCGGGATGTGTTCAAAGTTCTGCTGGGGGTGAGAGTTGAAACTCCTTCTTACAGTGGACTCTCCCAGATGTTCCCAGCAGACCGTCACAACTAGTTTGGGCCTTCCCGGCATCGTCTCCCACCACCGGAGCCAACTCACCACCATGTAGTGTCCAAAACATGTGGCCGCAGATCAGATAAAACGACAACCAAGTCGATCATCGAACTGCGGCCTAGGGTGTCCTTGTGCCAAGTGCACACATGAACACCCTTATGCTTGAACATGGTGTTTGTTATGGACAATCCATGATGAGCACAGAAGTCCAACAACAAAACACAGCTCGGGTTCAGATTAGGGGTGCCATTCCACCGAACCACACCTCTCCAGGTCTCGTGTCATTGCCCATGTGAGCGTTGAAGTCCCCCAGCAGATTGAGGGAGTCCCCAGAAGGAGCACTCTCCAGCAACCCATCCAAGGACTCCAAGAAGGGTGGGTAATCTGATCTACTGCCTGGAGCATAAGCACAAACAATAGCCAATACCTGTCCCCCCACCCGCAGGCGGAGGGGAACTAGCCTCTCATTTAGCGGTGTAAACCCTAATGTATTGGTGCCGAAATGGAGGACAACAAGTATGCCAACTCCAGCTCGGCGCCTCTCAAGGGAGCAACTCCAGATTGGAAAAGAGTCCAACCCCTCTCGAGGAGACGGGTTCCAGAGCCAGAGCTGTGCGTCGGGGCAAGGCTGACGATGTTCAGTCGGAACCTCTCAATCTTGCACACAAGCTCCGGCTCCTTCCCCACCAGAGAGGTGATGTTCCACGTCCCAAGAGCCAGCTTCTGCAACCGAGGATCGGACCGCCAAGGTCCCCGCCTTCGGCCACCACCCATATTGCACTGCACCCGACCCCTATGGCCCCTCCCACAGGTGGTGAGCTCATGGGAAGGGGGGCCCACGTTGCCTCTTCGGGCTGAGCCCGGCCAGGCCCCATGGGTAAAGGCCCAGCCACCAGGTGCTCGCCAATATGCCCCACCTCCAGGCCTGACTCCAGAGGGGGGCCCCGGTGACCCGCGTCCGGGCGAGTGAACACCGGATCCAATAATGTTCATCATAGGGGTCTTCAGACTGCGCTTTGTCGGATCCCTCACCTAGGACCAGTTTGCCATGGGTGACCCTACCAGGGGCTTGGAGCCTCCGACAACTTAGCTCCTAGGATCGTTGGGACACTCACACCCCTCCACCGCAATAAGGTGGCAGCCCAAGGAGGATTTCAATGCATTTTAATAAATTACACTTTAAGATATAAAATTTCAAACAATAGTTGATGTATAGTTAAAAGATTAGGGATTCATTTCTTTTATTTTTGTGACATGTAAAAATTAAACAAGATTTATTAGATTTGGGATGTCTGTCACTATTGGAAGTTCTTAAAATTACAGTCAGTCAGAATAGTTGTTCATTATATGTGATTATTATTTGAAAACAGCATTATTCTTTTTCCTTTCCTGTGGTTATTTTTTATTTGCTCTGACACAGCTTTTGTCAACAGAAGAAATCCATAAGCAGGTAACATTTTTTTTTCTCAATACTGCATATAAATTAACTATTGAGTACAATCTACCTACAGTTTGTTTTAAAAGTGCACATTTCATCCGATTACATCAGAGCTGTTTAAGTTGTTTTTGATTTCAGTTTTTCCAACTATTCCCTAGAATGCAAAATTCAACAGCACTGAACCCGTGTACAACTTACCTAAAAATAAACACAGAAATCCACCAGATCACCCAGACGACAACCCCGCACTCAGCATCTAGTGCAACAGGGTCTTGCTTTTACAATGTGAGCAATTTACGACAAAACAGATGCGCTTCTTAGAACAATAGACTTTTTAATATATATTTTCAATTTACCATATTAAAGCCAACATGATTATTCTTTATATTACCAAGATCATTGCAAATGCTGTATCATAAATATTTTGTTTTTGTACATTTTCATTTCAAAAAGGCCCATTATAGAAATGTAAAAAATAAAATATAGAACAAACATAATAATCTGGGAAAATGTTAATATTGAGCCCATTTTAGTTTTATTTTTTTACATTCAAGCCCTTCAATTATAAGTCAAACGGGCTTCAGCTAATAAAGGATAGGTTTACCTGATCTTGTTTTTTAACAGTTTGGTTCAAATGAATGCAAAATAATTTGATGTTTTGGTAATTAAATAAAAGATATAAAAAGGCAATATTGGCAAAAGCACAGACGCTGTGTAGGTGCGTTTTACAAAAAATAAACTGAGTATTTCAACGGTACATGTGTGAGCATGTGGAGTGTGACAGCCTGGCTGACGATTCTGAAGAAAAAAAAACCGGTCAAACGAAGACAGTTTTGGTAAAAAAAAACAACAAAAAAAACGGTGTAAAGATCAACAGGAAGACATGAAAACAATCTCTTTTGTGCTTATCCTGCCCTTTGCAGGCAGCCCTTTGTTTTTTAACCCTTTCTTCCATTTGTTCATCTCTGCATGATTTTTGCATATTATTCCCCCTGCTCACGAAGTTCTTTTTCCCCGTTTAGTTCATACTCCTTGCCAGTCTTCATCATCATCGTCTTCTCCTTCAGATGAGTCCTCCTGGCTGCTGACCTCCCCCTGCTGTGCAGCTCCCTCCCCGTCTCCTCCCTGGTGAGCCGCAGCTGCTGCTGCCGCTGCTGCCGCCACTGCTGCCGCCTTCCTAGCTCGGGCCTGAGCTGCTGCTTTTTCCTCTTCTTCTTTCTGCCGCAGAGCCGCAGCCTTCTTCTCCTGCTCAGCATGGCTTTTCATGTGGGCACTTCTACTCTTCACTTTATGAAACACCCTGTATAGAAAAATGATCCCGTTCATTTTCAAATTAGTTCACTGAAAAATTAAAATTTTCAACACTTTTTACAGACAAATATCCTGATATTTAAGGTAAAATCAAAACATTAGGGCTCCCCATTACTTAGCCTGCATTTAATTTTTATTACACTGGCATACAATGAACTTTTGCTGCCTGCTAATTTACGTTGTAAGCATAAATAGTAGGGATGCACCGATACAGATACTGGTATCAGGTATCAGCCCCGAAATAATCTAATATACTCTATCAGTATCGGTTAATTATGTCATACCAGGAACCGATACTTAAAATGTCGAAACTCTGCAAGAATTTCACAGAAAATAAAAGTTTTTTTACTTGAAATGTTAGTTTTGTGGTCATTTTATTATTATTATTAATTATTATTATTATTATCATTATTTTATAATAAAAGAAATGATAAAATGTGGTTAAAAAAATTAATTTAAAGAGAAGAAAATAAAACCTCATTTCCAATTCATTGCATTTTATTTTGAGTGGTAGAAGTATTGGCAATGGTATTCAGTATCGGCATGTACTCTGATCCAAGTATCAGTATCTTATCGGTTTGAAAAAAGAGGTGTCGTTGCATCCCCAATAAATAGTCATGCAGGCATCATTAACATTTACCAAATCACTAACCATACCTTTTATATGGTCTGTTAAAGGAGAAAACTCAAAATGTATTTTCTCAAAATTTTCTAATACATTAGGCATAATAGAGAGCACTAAACACAAAAGCAGCATTTTCCCAAAGTGCTGTGTCAAAGTATAATGACAGAAAGTTTAGTGGAAGGAAAAAGTAAAGCAGCCAATTCCAATAATTTAAGTCAATATCAGAAGTGCTTACATGGGCTAAGGAGAGAGAAATAGGGTCTGAATTGTTTCTAAGTGAGCTAAAGTCTTCTTTTCAGATGAAAAGACTGGAGTTAGTGACATTTTTTTAAAATATTTTTACCAAACCTTTTCCTTCCACTCCAGATAATAGGATATTAATTGCCGTTAATATGATTGAAAAAAAGCACTCGGAAAAGCCAACTACTTTAGCTGAAGGGCCTCAATGATTCAATTATTGTGTGGCGTCTCATTGTGTAGGCCACACACTGGCAATAGAATAACATTTCTGCATTCAAAAATCTTTAGAGATCTTATGTAATATTCAAACTTAATAAGAGACATCAATACTAACTCTTGAAATATATCATTGTGTGTGTAATTAATTTATATCTTAGTTTAACTTTTTTAGGAGAATCAATAATATATTTGATATTTATTTTTGTTTTAAAGAGATGCACTTGTATGTTAAGCAGTATGAGCAAGGAGAATAAAAAGAAGGGAACCCCCCCCCAAAAAAAATGCATATAAACCTCATGGTTTAAAAGATATTGCATATATCAAAATGGGGATTAATTTTGCTCTAGGGTCATCAGAGGTCTTGGCTGTTCTGGAGTGACACCTAGTGGTTGTCAGGGGTAGCAACAGAAATCTGACTTTTACTTTCATGTATTTATTTACAGATCTTCATAAGTAATTCTTAGGGATGCAGCAATTCCACTTTTTTCAAACCGATATGATACCGATACTTCGTTTTGAGTACTTGCCGATACCGATTACTAAAACCGATACTTCTACCACAGAAAAAAATGCAATGAATTGGAAGACAGGTTTTATTTTCTTCTCCGATTGTTACAACATATGACGGTGAAGTGGATAAAAAAATAAAATAATAAAAAAAAAATTCAAGTGAAAAAGAAACATTTTCTGTTCAATTATTGCAGAGTTTCCACATTTTAAGTGTCGGTTCTTGGTATCAGTTAACTTTAACCAATACAGTACAAAAAAAGGTATCAGCCCAGATACCAGCATCGGTGAATCCCTAGTAAGTTTCCTTAGGTCTACATTTCAGGCCAACATAATTACATTTTGTCTGTTTTATACATATAAACTTACTAAACAAAACCACAATTAGGCTCCTTGTTACTTTTATACTGTATCATCTTGTGATGGCCAAGTTTATCTTAATAAACACAATTTTTTGGATATACTATATAAAAACTACATTTCTTTTATTATATAACAGGATCTTTTCTAAGAGGAAATACTCAGAAACTTAACTTCCGGTTTCAGAACTTAGAAGGGATCAGTGAACATATGAATTACAGGTTAAAATTACTGATAAAATGGCATGCACGGGGGTTTACAAAAAGCTGTGCAGAAAACCCTTTCAACCTGTGTCCTTCTACACTAATAAGTTGATTAAAACAGGGTTTTTTTCCTTAAAACCAAAGCTGAAATTGAGAGTAGATGTGCACAAACTTCATGTCTATAGATCATAACGAAGAATCCTGGAGCTGGCATACACAAGGATAATTACTTTTACAGCATCTTAATGGTTCTAAAAACCTTGGAAACTATAGTCTGGAAATAATTTGGTGCAAAGAGGTCTTAAGTTGAAAGGTTTTTAATGTAGTCATGCAAATTTAACCTTACAATTGCCACAGCAATCAGTTTTAAGCAGTAGAACTGACAATAACTCTACAACTGACTGAAAAATTGGCCTTACCTGCCACATTTCTTGCATGGAAACACTTCATTGGGGTCCTGCGGGGGCTTCGGCTGAGCTTTGGTCTTCTTTGCAGTGGCTTCAGCCCGAGGCCTGTGAGGCACCGATGACTGGTGAACCTCTTTACTCACAGGGTCTGGTTCTTTGATGACCAGAACTGTCCCTGTCTGAAGCAACAACAACATGTGGGTTTTGGCTGAATAGAGAAAGTGTGACGATGGGTCTTCTTTTTGAACATGTCTGTAAGAGGGTATTCAGTCAATGAATAGGATTACACAGTACTTACAACATAGTCATGAGCCTGTAGTGACTGAGCCACCCTCGCCTGTTGGTTGGTTTCATGGCTCTCATCATAAAAAGAAGCTTCCTGTTTTGCTTCTTCCGCCTCTCTTTGAGTTAATTTTGGATGGTGTGAGCTCTGCAATGAATCCCACAACAAACATTAAATTAATGAGTGGAATAAGAAAAAAAGTCAGGAATTCTGTATTTTTGATGCTCAAACGTAACATCATCTATAGGGCTTTAGTTATGGCTAAATAGATATGTAGTTCAATCTCACTTTCTATGATTTTTATCACTTATGCTTTCCCACCCTGTTAATCTGAATAATCAGTTTTGGTGCCGCATTTCTTCCTTTGTTCTTAAACAATTCAGGTTTTAGTCACAGTTCTCTAAAAGGAACACAAAAAAGTCCCTCGATAAAAAGTTTCAAATATTTTCCTTTAAGGGGGCCCAAAAGAGGTGGACAGTTGGACAACTGGGATTTTTAAACAGTGTTTTCTGGCTGTGTTTTTAGAGACTAACCCAAACAAGTGTACCTGTTACTTCAATTCAGTTCATTCATACCCGGTAAGTATTTTATTCTTTACCAGGGTATATCAGCCACACTTTTCCACATCCCACGTAAAAAAAACAGAAATCAAACACTCGACGTTACCTTAACGTCCACCACCACCTCAGAGTGCCTCTCAACAGGTGAATCTGGGGGCCCGAAGGTTAAGATACCGTTTCGACCCACCTTCACCTGTTTCTTATATGAGTAGTAGAACTCCACGCACTGAGCCACAGTCTTAGTCCGCACCTGCAAAAAACATCCAAGACACAAGCAAATATAAATGTATAATAATACTACTAATAATAAATACAACTAAAATAAGGGTTCCTTTATATATGAATTAAAGTTTTTTAATGTGTAAATTCCAAACTTTTAGCCTTTTTTACCTAATTTTATCATTAATACAATCTGACAGTGTTTAAAAAGGCACCAGGAACCCACAGACTGTATGGAACGGTTGAGGTGGGCAGAAAAAGACAGCAAACATGGATGAATGGATGGACGGACAGACAATCAGATGGTTGATTGGACAGACAGACAGACAGACAGACAGACAGACAGACAGACAGACAGACAGACAGACAGACAGACAGACAGACAGACAGACAATCGGATGGTTGGTTGGGTGGATGGATTTACTTTTAGAACTGGTTACACAATACAGTCTAGAAATACGAATATCTATTATTTTTCACTAAAACAGAAAATAATGACATCAAATTCCAGACTTTTTCCAGACTCAACAGTGACTCCCTCACTCTCTGGCTCAGGCCTGTGCTATTGTTCTTGTTCTACTACCCAGACTTCCTGCCGCAGAGAGGATGTGATTTATTCACTCAGATTTTCTCTCTTTGATCTTTAAGGAAATTTGAAAAAAACTAAAAAGAAATGATCTTCCTGTCTGCAAAAGGATGTTTCTATTACAACAGGGTGATGTAAATGACACGAATAATATTTTAGACCTCAAATGCTTTATTTAATAGGCATTTGGTACAATTTATTGCTTCCCCTGCATGATACAAGCATCACCCTCACCAGTTTCTGCACCAGGAAGAAGTCCTTCCTGTAAGCAGAGATCCCTTTGTTGAAGTAACACTTCTCCTCCGCCGTCCAGCTGTCAGAGCCTGTGAAGGTAGTAAAATCAACGTTAGGGAAAGAAACTGAAACCAAAGAAAGTTCCAGAGATGGAGGGTGATGTACGGAAAGTGATGAAGTAATTTTACCTGAGTAGTGATAACCTGCCAGGTGATGGCCTTTAGGGAAAATTGGGTCTTGAAGCATCAAACGCTCCAGCGTCTCCTTAATATTAAACAAAGTTAATAGAAAATAAAACCTGCAGAGATAGAGGTGAATACCATCATGATTAGTCCGTTTACTCACAAGGATATTTCCTCCACATTCATGTAAACAGTGCAAAACCAGCTCCTGATTGGTTCCTCCTCCACTGAAAACACTCGAACAAGCCAGGTTCATGAAATCCTCAACTGAAATAAAGAAGCAAGGCGAAATTGGTGGGAAAAAGAAAAAAAAAGCTTATAAAAGACTTATGAAGCAGGCAGTGAGAGTAACCTACTGGTCTCGTCGTTGCTGTGTTTTTGGTTGGAGTTATTCAAAGGATGCCAGACCAAGTCGGCTTTATGCTGGTCCAACTGGGAGGACATCAGATCTTGCAATCCGGGTATTTCTGCTTGGTATTGCTGCCCGATATTGATTCGGCTGTACCACAACACAAAACAAAGAAATATGGAGATGTACGTGACACTACAACAAATAGGGATGAGGTAGAAATCTGTTCAAATGCTTACGGTTCAAGGCACACGGGTGTAGCATCAGTGATCAAGGGCAAGACTGGAGGTGTGATTTCTGAACTCGCTAAGAGAGCAAATACAAAGTTAGGCATTATCTAAAAAAAATCCGATCTGCAGAAGTCATGAAAGACTTACTGGAACGCAGCAGGCTGCGTGTTGCAGACTTTGGAGTAGCCGGAGGCGGCAAGATCTGGTTGCTTACGGCTATGTTGGTGAGGAAGGTGGAGAAGTAAAGCCCCGTCCCTCCTCGGACCGGCGACAGGATGGGCGGGGGCGTGTACGGGGGCAGGGCGTGCAGATTGTCCGGCAGGCGGACCGGAGACCGCAGGTTGCTCTGGTAGTTGGTGATGCTGGAGTAGACGGACGGGGGGATGAAGGTAGATGGTTTCGGGGGAGGGATGATGAGCGGCTCAGGACGGGTCCGGCGCTTGAACTTGACTTTACCATCTTCTTCCATTCCCGAATCGCTTTCCCCATCCTGGATTAACATGGGAAAATGGCACACTTTAAAGATTAAACTCCTTAGTTTCACTCTGGGTTCTTCTCTGACTCAGAAGAGATTTGCTGAACTACTATCAACTCTTCAGAATAGGTCAGGTACTAAATAATAAAGTAGGAGTTGAGGATGAAATAAGTATTAAATCCTATGCTGACAAAGTTATGCTGAACAAAACAGAACAAGAACAACACTGCCGCAAATATACCTTATTTTGAAAGCCTTTTTATTCTTTTTTAATCATTTTTTTAGGAGTACGCTGTCTTTAAATCGTCTGTTTCTTTCTGTAAGTGTATGCATGAAAAAAGGTCTCCCTGTCAGTATTTATATATATATTTTTTTTTTTTTTCATTCAGCATATTAAAATAATAAAATTGTATAAAATTTGTACCTCTACATAAAGACTTTGTAACGTCTAACATTTGCCTATTTTAGTAACTTTTTATATTTGTTTTTATCATTAAATTAACTGATTTCACAAAAATCCTACAAGCAAATTCATTGCTACGTTACAAATTTGCTCTGAAATTACTCAATGTATTTGGAAATGTGGAAGCCAAAATAATGATATTATCTCTGTAACAGCCCATACATTACAGATGTTTTGCGGCATATCGCAGCAGATGCTGGTAAAGTATACAATTTAAGCTCTGCAAGGCTTCTGGAAGCTGTCAGAACCTTAAGTTCTACGTCGTTGCTGTAACTGAGTGAGAAAACTTTATGAACAACACTCCGGTCTGACAGCTTTTGAAATATTTGACAACGGAATGTCCAAACTAAATATACTCACAATGATGTTAGAGATTTTAAAGTAAAATTTTGTACATGTATGCATGGTGCTGTAGGAAAAAAAGATAATCTCAACACCTAAATGTTTCAGATCAAACAAATTCTAATATTATATAATCATATCAGTAAGTATACAATACAGTTTATAAATGACAAAAAAAAACTTTCTATGCAAACCAGGTACTACATTGTTTTCACTTTTTAAAGCCATGAGTTACAGTTTAAACCAGACATTTACATACACTTCAGAAAAAAAAATGATACTCTCAAACATCAAATCAGAGGATTTTTTTTTTGCTTTAGGTCAATAAATATTTTGAAATTTACGAAAAAATAAATAAATAAATGTTATCTACATTAAGTTCATTTTGTCTTTCAACAAAAAGAAAAGTCCAGATGATTCCATTATGAGGTTGAGAAGCTTCTGATAGGTCAGTATTTCTCAAACGTCGAGCTGTTAAAGTACCACAATCATGACCAACCTAAACATACAGTACTATAGACAATTAACAAAGGAGGCTTATTTACTCCTAATAAGGATTATTTACTGGTAATTGTTGCCAGCCACAGCCAAACTGAGTGAATTATACATTTTTGAATAAATTTTATTTTCAAAGAGTATTTACAACTTTCCTCGGAGTACCACTGGTTGAACACGTACCACTGTTTAAGAATCATGTTAAGTTACTTGATTCCATCTGTGTTAATCGGTGGCACACCAAACATAGAACCTCTTTCTTTGATATCATGGAAAAATAAAGAGAAATCAACCAAGACATTAGGAAAAATTGTGGACCTCCACAAGTGTAGCTCATCCTTGGGTGCAATTTCCAGATACCTGAAGGTCCCACATTCAATAATAGAAAATAGTAGGCAAGTATAAAATAAAAAAACGTAGCAATGTACAGCCATCATAGACTCCCAGAGAGAGGTTTTCTTTTGAGAGAAATGTGTGAATCAACCCCAGGACAGCAGTATAAGACCTCTATGAGGATGTTGGCTGAAACTGGTAAGACAGTATCACCAGCTGAAAGGTTACTTTGGGGAGGAGAAAGCCATTGCTTCAAAACCACCAGAAAAAAAAAGCTAGAAATGTCCTGTGGTCTGACCAAACAAATATCTTACTATTTGGTCAAAATGATAAATGGTATATTTGGAGGGAAACGGGTGAAGCTTTGAGGCCTCAGAGCATGGAGGAGGCAGCGTCATGCTGACGGGCTGTTTCATGAGGTATCTTGAGGTCTTCCAAAAAGACAACGACACCAAGCATACCTCTAAATTAGTTATAAAATAGTTTTAGGAAAACAAAGTTGAGATATTGGAGAGGCCATCACATCACAAAGCCCTAATCTCAATCCCATTCAAAATTTGCGGGCGGCATTGAAAAGGTGATTGAGAGCAAGATGACCTACTGACCCAGTTCCACCAGTTCTGTCAGAAGGAGTGGGCCAAGATTCCAGTAAACTATTGTAGAAACTTTGTGGAAGGAAACCAGCTTCAGGGTAATTCTACCAATGCTAAGAAGAGTTTGTAAACTTCTGACTCTGATTCAAGTAACAGGAAAAACATCATCATTACCTCTTTCGTTATTCTGACATTCAAAATCAAAAAAGAAATCCTGATTTGATGCTTGACGATAAAAAAAAAAAAAAATGGTTTTGTATTTTTTCTGAAGCGTAAGTAAATATCTGGTTTCAACTGTTACTAGATTTTCCAGAAAGTCCCACTCAGTTCTGTTTACTGCCAGAGCTGTGCAATCAAGACATCATTTAAATAAAACCTGTCTGACAATATGAAGTGGGCTAAAAGATCTCAAAAAGCAGCACTTCATGTCCCGATCGATATGAATTCTAGAACAGAGTCAATGACGATGGAAGCGTCTTATTCTGGCGCTACTTTACTGCTTCCGGACCCCTGGTCAAAATGGCTCAAAAAATAAACAAAATAAAGATTTTGGATTGGCCTAATCAAACTTAAAGCTGACTAATATGCTCTGTTAGAACTTTAGGCAGGTTGTTAATGGTGAAAAAAACAAACTCTAATGTAGCTGAATTCAAACTTTTCTGCAAAGAAAAGATGACCAAGATTCATCCGAAGCATATTAAAGACTCATTACAAATGATCTAAATGTTTCAATTCTGTTTTAACTGCCAACAGTGGCAGAAACAATTATTAGCTTTAGTGCTGAAAAACAGCCAAGCAGATTTGGACAAATTTCTTCCCTTTAATAAAGGAAAATCATATTTTGACTGATAATTTTGACGATCTGAAGTGAAACCCGTAAGTCACTTTAAACATATGCCCAATCAGCAAATATCATCTATCCCAACACAGTAAGGCAACCCGCCCCACCATACTATTAAGATTTGTTGCTAAGGGGTGAAGATGATGAAAGTGAAGCAAAGTCTCTCCTCCCAACAGGGAACCAACCTGGCCAAAACTCTCAGTCACTGGGTTTCTGAGCGAACGGCGCCGAGCCACGATCACAGAGGGCTTCCGATCAGCCTGGCCCACGATGCGCTCGCCCTGGCCGGCACGACCCTGAGTCCAGCCCCCGTGAGATTCCGCCTGGCTCTTGTGCACAGGCACAGACACTGGGATCACCAGGGGGACTATGCTGGATGGGGCATCTTCCTACAGAGCATACAGAAAGAGAAGTGGATGGAAAAATTTAAAAAGAGTGAGTAATAAAAAGAGGAAGAAGGGGAAAGAACATATAATCTCAGAATGTAGTGCAATAACAAGTAAAAAAACTTGACCAGTGATTCATGTTTTAATATGATCATCACTGAGGGTGCATTCCTACTTTCTCAGTGGAATAAATATTAAACTGACCAGTCAAAATTGAAATGTAAGACAAGGTTCGTGCTTTCTGCTATGTTATTGTAAAACAACATACTTTCAGCAGTGTTTCAGAGAATAACACTGGTATCTCTGCTTAAACTAGCATGCTTTTACAAACTGATTCAACATTTACAACAAGTGGGAAGTGAAAACTACAAATTACTTCCACGATTTTAAATTTGAGGTAAAGGCAGAGTCTGCGTGACCACTGACAGCATGTAAGCCATTTCTCTTAATCAAAAAAAAATTTTCCCAACCATAAAACAAACCGTTCCGGCTTAAGAATTAGCTGCAGAAAACCAGTTTGGGGAGAATGGGAGCGTGGCTGTGCAGGTTGACAGCTCGGCCCCTCCCTGCCTCCACTGAACGACTGGCAGAAAGGAGGCCTGAGGAATGTGGAGGTGTGCAGACATGCAGCCGCTCCAAACTGTACATCCAGCGTGCACGCTACGCGCCCAAACCTTCAACGAGCCTCTAAACCCCTTTGGGGCAGAGAACTCTGTGTGCCTGTGTTTATGTATGTGCTGTCTGCGTCAAAAGAGCTCCAAAGGAACAACGTCTCAGAGGGCGTAGCACCTACTGTGTAAACATGATCAATCCCAAACAGTGACAGTATCATGTTTCGCACAAAGATAACACGCTCGGTGTGGAATAGATCCAGAGCAGGAAATCTTGAACTACATTTGCTGTTGCAGGTTGTAGCAGCAGAATGTGGTGGAACATTACAAACTGCATGGCCGAGCTCTCTTTAAAAGAGCTGAAACTGGATGGCTGCAGGAGTTTTGTAAACTGTAGGGAAGTTCTGCATAGAAACAAGGCTCTTCCTCTTTATACGGTCACTTCTTGCCAGCTTTGCCAGGAGAGAAAATGTGCTTTTACTTGTCCAAATAAGCTACCTTTTATATTCCCTCCCTACTCGGAGCAAAAATCCAGAGCAGGGATAGGCATTTTTCAGGCAGTACAAAACCCAACATGCCACCTAGATCTTGCTCGCAGTCTAAGGTCATCTGTGAAACCTCTGCAGAAGATTAAAAATGAGAGAATCTACTTGGGTGACCTCATTTTAAAGTTGACAACCTGACTTTGTCAACGTGGTTGTCGAGGGATTGTTGGCAATCCTGTCCCCTTTTTTCATGTGCAGTTCTACAAAGGTGGAACAATTTACTAAGCGCTACCAGAACAGGGGCTCTGTCTGTTTTCAAGAACCTCTAGAAGACCCAGCTCCTCAAAAACCATCTCCTAACCCTGACCCTACACTTCTCTACCCCCTCTGCACTATTATTTTCTGCACTTCCCCCTGTGCCTCCACTCCTCTGTATAGAGGGGCGCTAACTTTGATATTACTGTTTGACCTAAGCGTCTATAGGTTAAAAGCACATGTAAAATGGTTATAAACCATGTTTCTAATGAACGTATCGATATAAATTTCACCAGATGTTGGTAATGACCCAGATAATCCAAAAATAAAAAGAAATTAAAGCAAAGTACCCCCTAGAGATGGGTATCGCTTCAAATTTCAAGAAGCGACTCAATTCCGATTCTCAAGAGATATAATCAGTTATCACGATCTGATTCAATCCAGTCTGTTCCGATTCGCTATCGACATGGGTCGGTGCAATTAACCATAAGCCTGTTATTCAATTATGGGGTTACCGTTCACCGGGGTAAACAGTATTAACCCTTTCAGACCTAAGCTTTAAAATGCCCGTCTGGACTTTCCTCCTGATATTTTAGCAGTAAAATAGGACCTATGTCATTTCATAAATCATATGTGAATTACAAAAACAAAACAACTGTAAATGTAACAACTTTGTTGTATTTGAGTTTTTGCCTCTGTCATTTGATAAAATTCTACTCCCGGCCTAGTTAGTTGTTATTAAACTATAATTTGCAGAAATGGAATCTGTCATTCCAATCCTTCCTATATAATAATAATATACACACGCCAGAAGGAATTGGTAGTAGTTACAGTAAAGACTCTTTTGATGTCAATTCCCTATCCCAATAATTTCTCAAATTAAACTCTACTTAACTCTACTAAAATTGAATACAAAGAGGCTGACACTGGAAGTAAGCTTTGAACACAATAAGAAAAGATGGCTTTGCAATTTTATAAAATACTTGAAATCTGACAATATTAAGAAAGGAATCCTTCTCTCTATTAGCACAAATCGATGCCAGGTGGTTTGGTTCTAACCGATGGCCTGTAAAGAGGTTTCTAAATGCAGTAGTACAAGAATCTCAAATTGAGCAATGACAAATATATATTTTAAAACCTTCACAATTGTACTGTTGCAAATCATTTTAAGAGCACTGGATATACTGTAGTTGCATCTCTAAGCTTCTACATATTTTAGTGAGCGCCATTAATGAACCAGGAGTGGAAATAACACGTCACTGTAAACCAGGTATAACAAGGTGGCGCTCAGCACTCAGCAGTCAGAATATAATCAGACGAGTTGTTCAGGAGCCAATTACCACTTTTAGAGAGCTTTAAAAAGACCTGGAGCAATAGTTGTTTCAAATTAAACATTAAGTAATAGAATCAACAGAAATAAACTTAAGGAAACATTCACTGCAAAAGTCAGAGGTGGGAACAAGTCATTGCCTTGCAAGTATCAATTCCCAAGTCCTAAACGTTGAATTTAAAGTCATCTCGAGTCATCTTTTAAAAAAAAGTTGCAAATGAGTTTTCAATGTAAATCATAAATCATTTGTTATTTTAAAAATCTTTATTTATTTGAATGCCTGATTAATCGAGTGCAACTGAACAATTTAATCTAACTTAGGTAATAAGAATATGCTTCTTTTGTACTATAATTTCAAAGATTCTTTGCTAAGGATTACAAAAGAGTATGGGCGATGTAATTCTCAAGATACTTTTTAAGAGTCACAGGTATTTACATAAAGAGCAACTCACCCCCTTTCAGAGTCTTACTCGACCTACATTTACGGTTTGAAAAATGCGGCAAAAGGAGGTGTTGCCTAGCGCTGGGTATTGTTAGGAATTTCACAATTCGATTCAATTTTGATTTATTAGCTTCCATATTGATTTAATAAGTAAATATACAAGTAATTAAATACCTGAGTATATTTTTTTATAATTTGTGTAATAGTAACAATGTTTAAGAACAAAATAACCCCAGCATGTTTCCTGTCATGGTTTATTTAGCAGAACAAACTGTAAAATATTATAAATGTGTTGCACAACGCTGAACGCTCTCACTAGAGTGTTGCCCACTGGCCGGGGAACTGAATCAATAGGATCCTAGGATTCGATCAATCAATACTGAATTCAGAAACAAATCGTTGCAATGAGCCTGTGAATATTCTCATTCATCCAGGTCATGTTTATCTCAAGGAAATTTCAATCGAACGCAACTGGACTTGGTAATTTGTCTTGGAAGACGTTTCACCTCTTATCCAAGAAGCTTCATCATTGCAATGCATAGAAGAATCAATGTTTTTACCCAGCCCTAGTGTTGCCTACTGCATAGAGCAGACAGCAGGTTGGGATGGCTTTGTTTGTTAAATCTAGCAATCTGATTGGCTGTTCTGCAGCTCTTGCACATATGCCTACACAGAGTAAGCCTCCACATGTTAAGATAGGATCAGTGCCACGAGATGAGTGAAATGATATAAAAGTACACAACTTTTAAATAATAATGTTTAAAACTATAATTGAAGTCCAAGTCAAGTTAATGTCTTTAAAAAAATGTTTAAGTCAAGTCTCAAGTCACAAAATTAATGACTCGAGTCTGACTCAAGTCCAAGTCATGTGACTCAAGTCCACACCTCTGGCGCAAGTCTCTACTCTTGAAGAAAAAACACGCTAAAGCTCAATTTGGACCGCTCAATAAACTACTGGGAATATAAAGGCATGGAGAAGAGACCAAAATGAATCTTATTAAATTTGGACACAGCAGAACTGGTATCACACATCACCCCAAACACTCTACACTATTTAGTTCATACAACCATACAACCTCATTTCTGGACTTGTATGCACCGATTTCTTTTTGTGTGGATTGATTATGTTTTTACGGACACCCAGTGTGAATTTTATGTCTATAGTCCTATTAGATATTTACTGGGAAATGTATTGATGTGTTTAATACTTATTTTTTACCACCACAAAACAAAAATAGAAGAGTATGTACAACAGTGTAAATGTTGATTTTTTTTTTATAACCTTGGCAGCTTTTGCAGGCAGGGACTCCATTTCTGAAGCCTTCTGAGCAAGAGTTTCCAGGTTGATCTCTTTGGAAGCCCTCCTCCTCCTGCGGGTGGTCTGTATGACCCCTCCTGTTGCTGCTTGGCCTTCTCCTCCCTTTGCAGCTGTTACACCTGGCACTCCGTTCTGTGGCGGCTGTGGCGGCGGCTCTTTGGAGGCTTGGGACCATATATTTGCGGGAAGAGGACCCAGTGGGGACTGTCCCTCCCTGGAGAGGCGCCGTGAGCGTCGAGGGGCCGCAGGAGCTGAGTCCACAGAATCTAAAGGATCCGGGGAAGCACCCTTGTCAGAGCATGGATCGGGTAATGCTAATGCGTCGCCGGTTTGAGCCTCTGGTTGCGGCTCCATTGGTTGCGTTTTTTTTCCAGCTCCAGAATCAGGTGGAAGAGGCTCGGGAGGCGGATATGCTCCAAAATTCTGCGTTTGCTGCTGCAGTTTGGTTTGAACCTGAGGTTGTGTTGTTTCCGGCTGTGGGACATTCTGTTGCTGTATCTGCTGCTGTATCTGCTGAAGTTGCTGCTCCTGCAGCTGTTGTTGGTGATACTGTTGCTGTATTTGCTGCAACTGCTGCTGCTGTATTTGGTGCTGCTGCATTTGGTGTTGCTGCTGTTGCTGTATATGCTGCTGCTGCTGCAGCTGAAGCTGCTGGTGCATCTGTTGCTGCTGCTGCTGCTGTTGTTGCTGCTGCTGGTGGTGGTGGTGGTGATGATGAATTTGTTGCTGCTGCATCTGATGCAGGAGTTGCTGCTGAGTTTTAGGCTGCTCTCCGTAGATCAATCCCTTATTTCCTGGGAAAACTGAATAATAACCAGACGGAAACTGCTGCTTGTTGGGTCTGAACGAGGCCTGGAAAGGTTGCAGTACAGGACCCTGCATGGTGTGACCTGGCACATGGGGCTGTCCTGGGAGATCCACACTTTTATGGCCATGCTGATAGGCTTGTAGCTGTGCCTGATGCATTACAGCAGCAGCAGTGTGTTGCTCCCATTCAAGCCCCCTTCCCTGAGTTTGAGGCTGGGTGGCGTCTCTGTAAACCTCCACAGGTGCCGTCAGCTGGTTCTCCGCTCCCATCGGCATCGCTACGTCTTCATGAACTCCTTTATGGAAAGCCATCTGATCCCTGACATTCACACCGCTCATGTATTGGCTAAAGTTCTGGCCCCAGGCTGTGACGGGAGCTTCCTGGGTCCACCCAGGTGCCTGTAAGGGTTCCTGCATCCATTTTACCGCAGAAGGCTGCTGATAGTGTGGCAGACTTTGGTGCCCTTTCTCTGGGTTGTAAGCACCAGAGCTGCTTGCAGAGTCACTATGGCTCGCTTTCAAAGCAGGAGGTCCCATACCATAATAAACCTCCCCCGTGTGCTGCACTCCCTCTTTCATGGCTGGGGTCTGGTGCTTGCTCTTGTCAGTGTTAACCTGAGAAGGAAGACTCATAGCAGTCTCCTTAGATTAGAAAATGTTTATCGTCTGAATCTGTAAGCGTGCAAAACTTGGTATATGCCCCTTTAGTGTGCTACTGCTGCCCGCGGTCGTGAAATTCTTTAATTGTGTATACAGAGGTATCTGGGAGGAAACATAAAATCCCAGAGGAAAGTGCAGGGTGGGGAACATGCAGGCGTCTTTCAGCAATTAAATTTGAGGTCTGCAGTCCATTCTTCTCAACATCTTCAGGGAGCTAGACCTTGTAGAAGAAAAACAGACAGAGAGAATAAAAAGCATAAATTAGTTTCTCACAGGGGGAAATCATTACGAGTTTACAACCGATTTACAGTAGTCATAAGCAAAGAGGAAATTGAGGCCTACACCAGCAAATGGCCTTGTGTGAAAATTGACATTAAAAAGCAGAGCAGCAGAAAAATAGCCCGTGTTTGGAGTCATGCGATCAGGTGCGTGCAGAGAAGACATTTGCAGGCTGAAGTTTTAAGGTGGCAGAAAATAAAGAGGCGCCTCTGGAGTGGAGCTGCCATTTGGCTTAACGAGAAATACAGGAAACGAATGGGCTCTTGCAATCACCCGAGCGATAGCCAGTAATGTTCTGTTGCAAACAAGCAATAAGGAAGCGTTTAGGGAGCTGCGTGCTTTCTTAGGCAACACCGCAGATTAACCAACGTTATTATAAAAGGCAGAGGATTCGGTTTACCTGATCTATGGTACACGGGCGACCCCTGATCAGCTCCATGGAGTCACTTTAGTTTCGATCAAAGCCGATTGCACGCAGCTCCATAGAGGGGTTTTGCGCAGCAAATGTCACAACTCTGACAAGTTTCCATCGAGTTTCGCTGCGCACAATATGGCGATCAGGCGGGTTTGACAGCAACACGGAAAGACGCTCCAAAGTCCCGGCAGGGCAGCAGGAGGCTTCTTAACGCCGTAGTTACACTGTTGCACACTGTATCCGCAAAACCGTGCACTTCCAGGAAAACATGTCCACAACTTTTTCCCCCTCCACCTCTACACACACCACATCACCGAGTGAAACACACACGAGACGGGGTGCGTGCGAGGAAATGCTGCCTTGCAGCGGCGGGTGCGGGTATTATTTTTCTCTCGATTTAACTAACGCTGTTGTGGGTTAAACATGCCGTTCAGGGGTCTATCCGGAGTGTTTGGAGCGCTGCGTAACTGCGCGGATGTGCAGAGGTTGTGATTCCCCTGAACGCACCGCCTCACCCCAAAACAGCTCAACTAACATCCTGCTGTCCAATCCGATCCGACTGATTGGGCTTGTCGTTGTATCCGTGTGCGCTTGTTTTGGACTTCACGATGTCCCGGATGCGGATTCGCAGCAGGCTGACAGAGGTCGTTATTGAGCCGCAATCGAGATTTTACAACAGCCGAGGTCAGATTTAAGCACATCTATCTATCTATCAATCTATCTATCTTACAAAACAATGTAAAAGGAATATCAGTTCTTTGTTAAAGCTTTTTTTTCACAAAAATTGCATTACAGCAATCAGACTCTACTTTTCAGTGACAATTTAACAATTTATGCTTGATGCGGGCTGCACGGTGGCCCAGTGGTTAGCAATGTTTCCTTGCAGCAAGAAGGTTGTGGGTTCGTATCCGGGCCCAGGGTCTTTCTGCATGGAGTTTGTATGTTCTCCCTGCGTGGGTTCCCTCCGGATCCTCCGAAAGGGAGGGTTAATTGATCTCTCCACCTCTCCTTAGGTGTGTGCATGGCCCTGTGATGGACTGGCAAACTGTCCAGGGTGTGCCATTAAGGATTAAGCGGGTAAGAAAATGGATGGATGCTTGATGCAGGTCGAAAAAAGAAGTCATGCTTCTTTAATAAATTGCACATTTATTTAAATAATGATAGTATAACAATAACAATATAACACTGACAGAATAAAGCTGTTCAATAATAAATACAAAACATAAACTTTTAACTTGAACAGTAGTGCAACATTGAGAAAAAAGGTGCAAACTAAAGAATCCAAACAAAAAATAAATTAATGATAAAACATTGTGTGCAAAATTATATACTGTAAAATAGGATTCACACAAATACACTATATACACAAAATATTTTTGTAAGCAATATTTATGTCAAAGTATTGTTATAGATAGAGATAGCAAAAACTCTTTAAAAAAATAAATATAAATTATATTTAAAAAAATCTCGCCGCATATTTGGCGCCCCTCACTAGATGGCGCCCTAGACAAGCGCCTATGTCGCCTGTAGAAAGGACCACCACTGGCTTCATGATGATTTCCAACTCTTTGCATATTTACAGTCATCTTCTTCTGTGTATGTTAAGAAGACTCTGGTTAGGCAGATAATTAACATTACTTCCAGTAAAAATGGATAAATAAAATCAATCATAAATATTTATTCAATAAATTAGAATATGCTTTCCGACCAGGTTTGTTTGTCAGATTAAAAGTACCTTTTAAAAACAACAATCTTTCAACTGGTGTTAACCATACTTTTCACTAAGCCCACATTTTTGTATTAAAAATATTTTTTATTGTTATCATCGAATATTCTTTTCTTAAATGTTGTGTTTTCATTAGCTGTAAGTAGAACATAATAATAATAATGATAATAATAATAATAATAATAATAATTATTATTATTATTATTATTATTATTATTATTATTATTAACCGAAAGATAGGCTTGAAAACATACATCAATGTTTTTAATCTGTAGAATGTAGAGAATGTGCCTATGTATATATAAATATATATATATATATATTTTTTTTTTTACAGTCTCTAGTTTCAAAAAATTAATTTTATGCCTGTTCTTCACTCACAGTGACAATGGATTGAAAGTATTACTGAACTGCAACTTTTAAGTCTAGCCACAACTTCTCATTTGAATTTAGGATTGATTATTATTAATGATATGAGATAATGAAACCCACGTCTCATTATCAGCTGAAAAAAGGCATTGCCACAGCATGATGCTGTCACTGCATCTTTTCACTTTCGAGACCATAAAGAATGACTACACTGATGATTTCCTTGTTCGATTTATTTTAACACTCCAAAATCCTGCTCTGCATCACTGACTGACTCATGTTTAGAAATACGTCCTGAAAAATACACAAATGGCAAAAAGGTAGAAATAAACATCGGTTGTTGATATCGTCCCGATTTTAATGATTAGACTAATATCAATATTCTTATTTAACTCATTCGAGTAGGGAGGACTATTATTTTTGGCTGACATAATATTCCTCCCTGGTAGTGACTAAAAGTGAAACTGCATCTAGCTGTGACACTACAAGGCAAACACAAACAATTCAAACTCATTTAAATTTTAAAAGTAAGTAATTTACATATTTTTTTGTTCACATATAATTCTGTTTTATTAGTAAAAGTCTGATGACAGCTTTAACATTTGCTTCACAAAGTTGCTTTAGGTCTAAAATCCAGCTTCCCAAGTACAAAGTGAAGCCACCCTAAAAATGTAAAGGACAAATAAAGTGTTAACAGTCCCATCAAGACTGCAGTTTGATTATTGAGGACTGCCCCAGTGTGTGGACATTAACTTCAAATGGGAGAACTGACATTCTGTATAGCTGAACTGCTCATTTACATCAGAACTTTACAGTGATGCCCACTGCCTCTAAAAAAACACATGCGCTGGTTATTCTCCTGAGACCCGGGACACTCATTTGTGTCCTTTGTAGTGGACATTTTGTTCACCTCTATCTTCTTCTACTTGTTTGAGTTGGCTTTTCAGTGATGCGTCATTTAACGAGTTTCCATCCTGGGAAGTCCTCTTTATTCCTCAATCAAAAGGGCTGGAATGATGAGAGATAATTCAAATAATCTTCATCTTTTGCTATTTTTACCATGATTATATTTATATATCCTTATTAATTAACATGTCTAACAATATTTCGACTTCTGAAAACAGTTGACACAATGATTTATCTTTTGAAATATCAGTGCATTATGAATGTCTATTGTGGAGGACACCAGGAAGATTGTAGTGAATTGAAGGACTTCATTGTTGTAGAATTCGAAAAGATTCTAAACAAGATACTCGAGGGAGTTTTAGATTTGGAACTTTCAGGTCAGGAAAATGATGAGGATTGGTAAGAAGGTCTCTTGTGCTTTGTGGGACAGAAAAAAATCATGAAGAATTTTGTTTTTTGATCAAATCAAATGTATGGGTTAATGTTATCAGATGCTGTTAGTTTGTGTTTTAAATTCATTTGTATTTAGATGTGAATCATCCTTTTGTCCACTACAGTTGATCATGCTGTAAAATTAAAATAAATAAAAAAATATGTTTAAAGGCACAGTGTGTAATTTTCGGCCAGTAGGGGGCAGTGCATACCTAAATTATCACAAGCCTGTGGTATCTGTGTCTTTGAGTAAGAAACTCAACAATGGAGTTCCAATTAGTAGCCTACTGTTTTTAAATGCTCAATTCCCTGAGAGTTATCTATTTGCAGCAACATGACGAGCACATCAGTCTCTCTTTCATCGCTTGGAACTAGCAAAGAGGTAAAAATGTATTTATGGCAAAACTTTTTTGCATTTTGAGGGGAAATTAATGTTTTAATAGCGGACGTGTTCTGTGTGCTTTGTCCATCCGGGGTCTTGTAGAAGTAAAGACGTCATCTAATATGGCTTTCCCCTGAAAAGAGGACCCACGCCTATGTATTTTAAAACTGATTTTTAAAGTCATATTTTACAATATCGCCAATATTTTGCAATTAATGTGCTTTACGTAATTATTATTACATAATATTTTAATGGATGTTTTCAAAGATGTACAGCAAAAACTACACACCGTCACTTTAAAACAATTAAATGTGAGGTCTTATTTTTGGCCAAAATAGACAGGAAGTTACATTTGAAAAATGGAAAACACTTTTTTTGTGCTTTGGTCCTTAGGAGGATATGATAAACTAGCTTGCCATACCCTCTCTGATTCCCAGGGCTTCGCAGATGCAGGAGTTTGTGGACCAATCAGAAAGCTCAAGACATGTGGCGTCAACAAGACGGCATCGCTCCGTAGCAGCAGCTCGCTTGCTGCTATCTCGGGCAGCTAATCTCAGCTATGGTCCTGCAGCGCCGATGTTTCATTTGGTAAATAAGACGGTGCTTGGGATGACTCCTCTGGTACTAGACGGTTTTGAAGCATGGGAACTGATTGGATATTACACACTAACCGGTGTCGCAGAGGCGCATCGACGCAAGGTAAAAAAAAAAACACACAAAGCGGAGTAGTGTGCCTCCTAACGGTTATCCATAAGGAAACATGCTAATTAGCTTATTCCCAACACAAACGGAGGCAGTTAGGAACATGAAGTAAACAGTTTTAGAGGATTTTATTGTATCAGATTGGTTGGTTCTTTCTGTGGCCTGTGATTGCGTCTCTGTCGTGTTAGCTATGCTTTGTTTCGGCAACGCTTCAGACAAACTGAACCTTTCCACCTATCAAGCTAGCTAACGTTTAGTTTAGTCAGCCTTGGAAACGTGAAGTGTGGTAGGATGTTATGAGGTCAGCGTTTGCAGCTACACAAACACTCAGTGTTACTGGTGAGAAATCCGCAGTGAATGTTAAGGTTTGCTCTTTAATATTTTTCTCAGTGAAGTGCTTGTGACACTGATGCCAGGAGAGGGCAATCAGGATGAGTGGAGCTGGAGAGCACACGGACATCCTGTCAGTAGGAGATGTGGTCAGAGACAGGTGGAAAGTGGTAGGTTGTCCCTCCAAGTGAAGAGAAGTTCACTGGCTGAATTCAATTTCAGAGTGTAGCATTTCTGTCTCAGCAAATATCAACTTGCCTGCGTTGATTTCAGGTCAAGAAAATAGGAGGAGGCGGCTTTGGGGAGATCTATGAGGTCCTGGATCAGCTGAGCCAGGCCACGGTTGCCTTGAAGGTCGAGTCCGCTCAGCAGCCCAAGCAGGTGCTAAAGATGGAGGTGGCGGTGCTGAAGAAGCTTCAGGGTAAGTTATGCAGAGTCCTACCCTCATAGAGTTTGACTGCAGGAGAAAAAAATAATAAGGAGAAGATAGAAATCACCAGATCATGTCTGATGATGGCGGACCCCAGTCATTTGATTTGGGATATGTACCAGATGTTCCCAATTTTCAGCTTGATTTAGCACTAAAAATTCAATTGATAATGCAGCCATACCCTAAAGGCTCAAAATACTAATATAACACCAGCATTTCTTAAAATACAAGGGAGTGCTCCAGAGTTATCTTTTTTTTTTTTGTTCAGAGAAAAAACAACTCTGGGATGTTTAAAAAAATTAATATCCTCCATTATTAACGGAAAATTTTAACTGACATCACGTGAATCCAGCGTGTTGGAATGTGCTACATTTCACTGTTAATCTTTTGGAATTGGCTCCATGTTTCGGAGGATGGGAGGATTCCTCATTTCCCACCTTTTAAAGGTTAATGGCTCTAGTCCGGCCTTTCCGTACCATCGATATTACATCTTGTCAGGTTTTGTCAAAATCAAAACATTACAACTAAATCTACCAGAGTTTTATATAATTTCAGTGAGTCCAACTGTTTTTGTAAACTGTTAAAAATATCTGCAGAATCACATAAGACGACTAGAGAAAACATGATTTTTCTGAGGTTTTTCTGCTGCTTGTATTACTGCTCAGTAGCAACCTGACACATTTTTTCTTTCTTATTACCACCTAAACAGGTGTTCTACCTGCAGATGTACTGATCAGACTTCTCCTGTTAGATACTGATTTTTTGTCTCAATGGCTGATGACTGGTGTTAGTTTTTTTTTTCTTTTATTGACTGTGGGCACACAGAACAAATAGAATATGGTAAAAGTTTTTGTATTGATGTAAATATAACAATCAGTAAAGGAATTATAAGACTAATCCAAATTTCTTATATGTTTTCTAATGTGCTTAAAGCTCAAAGAAACTGTTGATTGAGATATATGTAGACCAAAAAAGTTGTGGGAGGTCTTAGTTTTGTCAATAAACAGTCTTTAAAAAGGGTCCTTATTGTTATTATAGTCATTGTTTTGCACTTCTTCCCCTTTGTTTCAGCAGATAATTGGGGCACCAAACGGAGTAATTTTATCGACTTATTTGAATCTTCCTTTTTTAATTAGGAAAAGACCACGTCTGTCGCTTCGTGGGCTGCGGCCGGAACGATCGCTTCAACTACGTAGTGATGGAACTGCAGGTGAGATCCTCGTCGCCCAATATTTGTCACGTTTTCTAACCTCCCCCCCACTGCATCACATCGTTCCGGTGACATAAAACTAGGGCTGAACGATTTGGGATAATAATCTAATTGCAATTATTTATTTTTTTCCTTCAATGTTGCAGTTGCGATTTAATTTGCAATTATTTTTATGGGGCTACTCTCAAGCATTTTATAATTAATGCAAGCAAAAATATTATGTATTATAAACATTTTTTTACATCATTTATTCTATTCCATAGGCTAGACAAATGCAAATGAAGCATGGCTATATATAAACAACTTTATCTACTTAAATCATCACATTAGATGGTGATCGAGTATGCAATCAAGGGCTTCTTTCTATTGATCCCAGCTGGTAAGCCCCTCTCAGGCCGGCTGCAATGTTTTCCTTCGTGGGGTTATCTGGGAAGTAGGACGCTTGAAGCAACAACCTTTTATTCTCCATCGATCTAATGCATTCTCACACTCTGGTGTGACTCCGTAGAGCAGTTTGATCACAGGTCAGTTGTTACAAAAATACTCCGCTGTTTTCGGTGCAGCTTTAACTTTCTGTCAGCATTTTTTATACAGCGCAGGTAAAATGTGGCTAAAATGTGTTCGTGAGATTAAATCCTAGCTTATTCATCATGCTTATCAAAGCATACCCTTAGCTATGAACCACGTTATAGCACAAATTATTTCGGTGTGCCGTATTTTTATGTTCGTAAGGAGAGATTCTGTCAAACAACTCGGTCAGCGATCGCTGTTGGCTGGAAGTTTGTTTACTGGAAATTGAAACACTGGTGGCGGTCATTTTAGCCGTGCAACTCTCATATATGGTGGTGTGATGTTCTTAATTGTTGATAAATGTTCGCAGTGTACCTCTTGAGGCAGCAAGGCGGGTTCTGCGTTACCTGCCGTTGCGCAGCATCAACGTTTTCATAGCCGATATAATTTCCCACAACTGATGTACTGTTCCTCTTAGGTACCAAATATTGTGCAGCATTGGATTCTGTTAAGCCTTAGGCCATTATACAACAGGTTAAAGTGCAGTGTTTCCTTCTCTCTCTGCATTGTTTGACCTGTTTGCAAGTCACGTGACTTTACCAGATATGTTTACGTCAAGTCAAATCGCAGCCTTTGTGATTAGAAAATCTCATTCTGTCACATTGCGATTTAATTGCATATGCAGTTAATCATTCAGCCCTATATAAAACTGACGTCTGGTCCAAAGGGGAGGAATCTGGCAGATTTGCGCAGAACGATGACCCGCGGTACCTTTTCCATCTCCACGACTTTGAGGCTGGGCAAGCAGATTTTGGAGGCCATCGAAAGCATCCATTCTGTGGGTTTCCTGCACCGTGACATTAAGCCTGTAAGTTTACCTTTAGGGTGTTATTTCTGTGTGATACAACATCTGTTTATTGTAAACACATTCTTAAAGCATGGTGTGCATTTTTTTTCTCTGTGTTTAATAAACAGTCCAACTTTGCAATGGGACGGCTTGCCAGTACCTGCAGATGCTGCTATATGCTGGATTTTGGATTGGCTCGACAGTTTACCAACTCCAACCAAGAAGTCCGTCCAGTAAGTGATGAAATAACTTCACCAACTACTTTATTCGGCTTCTCAAATGAAAAAATAAGACTAAGAGACTAAGATTTTGCAATGTGCGTTTGGATTTTAGTAAAATGTAATTCTCTTCCAGCCTCGTCCTGTGGCAGGCTTCAGAGGAACGGTGCGATATGCCTCAGTCAATGCTCATAAGAACAAGGTGAGATTTTACTAAAATGCACAGATTGTCCTACATCTGATTAACAATGTCGCTACTTGTTCTATTCATTTAGGAGTTTTAATATTTTCCATCTTAGACTGTCTTATTTCATCCATTGTGACAAGAAATCAGTATTTCCCTGCCTGCAACGATTACTGTTAATATGCATGCTTTTTGGAGGGGGCTAAAGGCACAATTTCCAATAAATGGTTCTGTTTAATTGAATTAAGTTAGGGATGCATAGTGTATAGTGGCATTGAGAGTTAGCAGCACTTATCACATTTCTTTACATCCAGGTGTTGCCTTAGAATCCATTGTGACTTCTTGTTCGGCGGTTTGTCCACTAGCGTGTGTTGAGTCTCATAGATAACCTGCAGACTATATTGCAGATATATCTTATCAGTCTGTGCAATATTCATATCACGAAGGACTGGTAGGAGGAATGGCTAATATATTCTAAGAGTTATTAAGTTGCATTTTAGGGGCTGTTTAGATTACAACTAGGGCTGGGCGGTATGGCAAAGTTTTCATATAATATATTTTTTTAAACGTATCGTATTATGGTATTTTATGGTATTTTTTCCATTCAAGATCTTTCGTACCCACATTATCTTAAAAGAAAATAATTAATACCCTAGCATGGCAAATAGCCCATTTTATTTTTATTTGGACTGCATCATGTTTTTTTCCAGAGACGGGTAAATGCTATGAAAATAATTAAAATGATTATGATTCTACTCAAAATAGACTTTCTTGATGCTCTAAGGCTGAAAATACGCTAGTTTTTTTAAACCTCTCGTTGACGCAAGCAGCAGGCTGCATCTTGGACTTGTTTTGCATGTAGTACTGGAGAATTCCGCTAGGGGGCAGAGTACAAAACTCCGACCGGCTAGAGTGCCGAAGCAGAAACAAAAAGAAGATGGTGATCATAGAACATCATTAGCTGGTTAGCAGATAACAGAAAAAAAAGATGGCAGCAGTATTGTAAAAGGTTTATAAGACCTTATTTAACGCTCATATTGGTTTCTTTCCTACTGGTTTTGCCTGCCTTGACCCAGTGTACCTACAGACAGTCAAATGGCGCTCTACACTACCCCCTACCGGTTATTCACAATAGCACTTGTACAAGATATGCTGTTTTGTTCATGTCTGACCTTTTAAAACCGATAAACTTCTAAACTACAAACGTGGCTCCTCTATTTGGAATTACTTCCTCTGGGTCAGCGTTGTGTCCTTCCACCTGCCAGCAGCCATATATAATTCAAAACTCTACTTTTCATGCTGTGGTGAAAACCGTGTAGCAGTGAAATCGGTCCCCGCTGTAACCCTTCCCTACATCAGACGTTCTGGAAGTTGTCTGAGCTATTCACCGGTATGCGAGTATATAAAAATTTCATATCATAACGAAAATGAACACAGTTTTTTGTTATAAACCGGTGTACCGTACAGGCCTTACGACGACATGGCCGTTTTTGTTTGAATTCGTGAGTAAAATCAACACTGTGTTTAAGGATGGAGGAGTGCGCAAATCCACCATGCCGTAAGCAGCTGGAAGTGATGTCAACGTTTTCGAAAGGTTGTGGTCTCATGTAAACGAGAGGCCGAATCACAGCGAAAAAAAACTTGTTTTTGCTAAAGAACGTCGTCGTGTAAACTGCTCCGTAGTTGCTTAGCCACTTGGACAGAGATTCACAGCAGCAGATGCTCCACGCAGGTACAAACGACGCTACTGAAAATGATTAACGTTTGAATATGTCATTTTGTTTTCGAATGTCAGTTTAGTGTACAAAATTCTTCAGGATTTGTCCCCTCAGCCACTGAGAATGTTTGTGAAATCTTGTGATGAGGCAGGGCGTAAAACCACGCGAGCCTCCTCCAGAAGAGATTGTTCTGTGAACTTCCAATCGTCTACCTTTGGACAGAATTGCTTCTCTGTAAAAGTTGCCAGGATGTGGAACTCATTACTATTAACTGTTTGAGAGACTAGCACCTTTCCAAAGTTAAAACTTAGCCTGAAGAAGTGGCTGAAAGATGGTCAGATTTGTGATCATTAGCACAAAACTAGTTAATCAGGATATTACTAAAAATGTAAGTTTTTTTCTTTCTTCTCTAAACTGTTAAACATTCAGATGCAAGATTTACACTTGCAATTACAATTAAGTGATCCTTTTGTCTGTGCCTTTCCTGTATTTAATATTGGGAATGGACTCTTAAGGGATATTTCTCATTGGCCATTGTACAAACCTGCTGGTACTTTGCTTCTGCCCAGGGACTACAGATGAAAATTAGCATCTGGTTTGTGCAACACATTTGTTGTGCAATGTCCCTGTCAAAAAAATAAATAAAGGTCACAGTTTTATGGAAGCACTGATGAGCTCATTTTACAATCATTTTTCTTGTCATTGCAGGAGATGGGTCGCCACGATGACCTGTGGTCCCTCTTCTACATGCTGGTGGAGTTCATGGTCGGGCAGCTTCCCTGGAGAAAAATTAAAGACAAAGTATGTGCCTCTTTTGTCCTCCTTGTTCTAGAAATGTTCTACACAAACCGCTCCATCTGCTCATTTTTAACCCCTCTCATGTCCCAGGAACAAGTAGGAAACCTTAAAGAGACCTATGACCACCGTCTTATGCTGAAGCACCTTCCGTCGGAGTTCAGCGCCTTCCTGGATCACATTTTAACCTTGGATTACTTCACTAAACCCGACTATCAGGTTCTTTTTGTTGTTGTTTTTTTTGTTATATTTTTCATGTTCTGCTGATTCGTCTCCATGCTTAAAAAGGCTGAAACCTGCTCCATTTCTATGAGACAGCTCCTGATGTCCGTGTTTGAAAAGGCCATGAAGAACCACAATGTGCTGGAGAACGACCCCTACGACTGGGAGAAATGTGATTTGGATGGTGTGCTGACCATCACTGCCGCAGCCAACACTGCTCAGCAGCTCACTCGCCTCACCCCAGCTTACCTCGGGTACTGGAAGCTAAAAAAGAAACTCCTTTCACGTTTGACATTTGAACCTTAACTCTTTTTTATTTTATTTTTAGAATTCCCTCCAGGCAGTTTTTTTTTTTTTTGCAGGTTTAATGTTATTCATCCCTCCTTCACACTCTGCTGGAATTGGGCTCCAGTGTACAGCATATGCACTGTTTTTTTTTTTTTTCTTTTAGAGCAGAAATCTGCAGACTCATACATCCCTGAGAAATTACTGCTCTAAATGATGTTGTGGAAATGAGCTGCAGGGTGACCTTCGTTCTTGTCATTCCGCAGCATGGCCAATGCTTCCATGCTGCCGGGCGAGCTACAGAAAGAAAACACAGAGGATGTCCTTCAAGGGGAACGCCTCAGCGACGCCGACAACTGCCTGCCCATCCCCACGCCGACCACTGCTGGTGGAGACGTGTGGGAGGAGATGGACCGCAACCGCAACCTGAAACATCCCCAACCGATGATCAGGAAGGTCAGGCTTGCTGTTTTTTACTCGTAAATCTTCTGTATAAAGCTTTGAGCCTGTGCATATAGTTATGTGTTGCAGTTTATGCACACTTTAATTTACTTTAAGCTTTCAATTATGCATTAAAACATTTTTTTTCCTTTTACAATTTTGAACCTATTGTGGATTTTTCTCCCATCCTCACAGGAGCAAAATTATACTTGCAGATAAGGATGCACCGATGCTGGTATCGGGCGAAACCGTTCGAATGTACTTGTATCGTTCAAAGTTAACAGATACCATGAATCAATACTTTAAATGTGGACAGTGCTAATTTTTCGCTTTAAATGTTAGTTTTGATATCATTTATATTCATATTTATCTAATCTTACAATTTGTTTAAACAAGCGGAGAAGAAAATAAGACACATTGCATTTTTTGTGTTTGGTAGAAGTATCGGAAAGTACCAGTACTCGGAAGTAGCACGTCCCGAATCACACACATGTACTTATATGAAAATGATGACTAATGATGTGCGTCTCGTTTTTCAAGGGATTTGGGATTTATTTGATTTTAAAAATTCATAAATTAAAAAACCTACAAATCAGAAGTCGCATATATGACGCCTGGGGCTTTCGCTAGCTAGCACTTGAAATAATCACCAAGACATTGTAGAGCTTCTTGCGTATGCTGGTTCCCACTTAACTGACTATTTCTCCCCCAGCATAGCTGCCACTTCCTACAGGGCCAGATTTATCGTGGTTTTCTCCACATTTATGCTCATTCCTTCGTCCTGGAGCAAAGAGGCGAATCACAGCCACTTTTCCCCTTCTTCTTCAGCTCTAGTCCGATAAGTGTTTTTACACAAAACCTAAAGTAACTTTAACCGGCGGTTGAAAATTAGCGTCTTACCCTGTCTCATTACAGACCCACGCAGGCATGTCAGCCACCCTCTCTCCTTTTAAACCACAAAAAGGATGAAATAATTTGAGCTGAAACATAATTTTATTTTAATAGTCCCTAAGCGAACCATCGCTGTAACTTTGCCGCACTCAGACGTCACAAAAAGGCAGCAGCGGAGGATGCTGTTCAGGCTGAATGTTTCAGTGGCTCATGTAAAGGCAGTGGTCCCGTTTTGAACTGATCCTCAACGCACTAAAACACTAAATGTAGTAATAATGAACGAAATATAAAACTATGATCAGCTGTTTTAAGCAGAATTCCCCTCTCCAGCTCGCTACGAATCTCTTACAGAGAGACACAGGAAACTTAACCATTTCGCGTTGCATTGCTAACATCTGTGGCTGTTAAAACCTCCCCTTGGTTCTGCTCCCGGTCCTCAGAAGCGAAAAAACGCTTTAAAAAACACAAAAGGGGTTGGATAGACCTGCTGGCTTCGGCTCAATGACTGAGCTGCAGTGTTGGAGCCCATCAACACTGGTGAGCAGCTAGTTAGCTTTAGCTTTAGGCTACAGCTGAAGAGCTGAAGTGAATTTGAATAAGCTTTATTGACAAACTAAACCAAAAGTTTCAGACGTTAATATAAAGTGTCATAAAATGTTTAAAAGATTAAAAAGCATCAAAATAAGCCTTTAATTTAAATGACCAACATTATTTAAATATATATATAATATAATGGTTAATAATATTACTTTTCTTTGTATTTATTGATGTTACTCAGGTCTCTTGGTTTTTTCTGTCTTACAAACTTACTTATGATAAAAGTGTTTGAAAATTTTATTAATTTAATTCTTAGTCAAAATTAGTTAATTGAAGAATAACAAAATGACTGGGGAGGCACTTAAAATACATTTTTTACATTGTGATTTTTATCGATAATTATCGAGATCGATAAATATGACTATTTTTTTTATTGATATGCTCTTTTTCTATATCGTCCAGCCCTACTATATCAGTATATTGGTATAAAAGCCAATATTGAACATCCCTACATAGACTCCAGCCAAGATCTGGATGAACATTCCTTAGCAGGTTACGAAGAAACCACATTCTGTTTGTAACCATCAACAAACTGTGAGCGTACCTTTTAGCTGATTATTTGATCATCTTTCACAGCTGAAACTCCAGTATCCACAACCTTAATGAAGACAGTTTTACATCCTCATGTAACCGAAAGGTTGCTGGAGAGAAAACACTGCTCTAAAATGGGTAGCTTCAAGCTCAATGGAAATTTGCAGCTTCTCGCATCAATAAGCCAACAACTTCTTCCGAAAAGCTTCATGGTCAAACATCCTGATGAGAACAATGTTCATAGGAGCTAGGCTGAAGTTTCCAAACCTAACGGCACAGAACCCAATGTTTGTAGGTGGCAGCATCAAAATCTTAAACTTCATCTCACATGTTCCAGCTGCAAAAATGATTACACACACAGACTTTAAAACTGCTATTGGAACAGATAAATCAGACCTAAAGCATATTGAAAATGCTTAGACTTAAAAGCTTGGTCCGTGCCCGAAAAAACAAACATTTAAAACAGTCTTCGACAAATCATTCCAAGAAGAGTGGTTGGCCATTCTAGCATACAGCTAGAATGGCTGAGATTTCCTTAACCTCTTTGCTGAGGGAAAAAAAAAATACCGTTCTTCTCATTTAAAGAATTTGATTCATGCTTATAATTTTCTGTGGTGAAATAGTTTTATTTCAGCGCTTATTGTTTGTCTGTGTTCTCCAGGTAGTAAGTGAGGATGAACACAGTCAGAACCAGGGGAACCAGAGCCCCAACACCGGCTCCGTGCAGAGTTCGCCAAGACGGGTACGATCAGAGACCATGTTCCTAGACCGCGCCGCGCCGTTGCTCCGCAGGATGAGGCACAGCCAGAGCTTGGCGTTCGAAAAGAGACTCGCGCCTGAACCAAAACCCACGATTGAACGCTTCCTGGAAGCCTAGTAAGAGTGCTTTGTAAATTACAAAAATCAAACAGTAATATAAAAAAAATCTCATCTTTTTTTTTCTTCTTCTCTATTTTCTGCAAGCCTGGGCAAACAGCGACCTGTCCTTTGTCACGTTGGGGAGAAATCTATACCTGAGAACAGACACGGGCTGCAGACGCCTTCCTGCAACGAGGAACAATCTGGTACGGCGACTCCCGACCCGGAGGAAGGCGCGGCGAGCAGCGGCTACGTCGCCGTGAACGTCAGCCCTTTGCCTCAGGAGGCAGACTCTCAGGAGTGGGTGATGCTGGAGTTGGAGCAGGTCAACAGCTCAGGAGGAGGCAAACCTCAGGCAGAAACGCAATGCAAGGACAAGTCGGGTACCTGCGCTGCCGACGGAGCCGGGAATCAGTCCGCTGAGCCTCAAGACGGCCAGACCAGTCCTGCAGTGCCTAGCAGCCCCGTCCTGTCACAGATGGCCATGCCCGGCACGTGGTTACTGGGTCACCGGAGGCTGCCAGGAATGCTGGGACAGATTCCTTCTGTCTTGATGGGGCGAGCCCAGATGGAGCAGGTAGGATAGGAAGATTTTTCTACTAACGAGTACTGTGAGGAGCAGCAGGAAAAATGTCCTTGACAAAGCAGCCTGAACTTAAGGTCGGACTGCACACAGAGCATGCTCGGTTCCAATAGACGTCGTGAAACACATAGGAACGCATTAATCTTTATCACTTTTAGTTCCACATTAAAAGAAATACTTTTAGAAGTTGATATTTTAACAGGATTAATATGCAGTTTAGTTTAGTTATTTTCTAACTCATCAATCATTTTAGTTTCCATTTCAGTGATTATTATTCCCTGGACAGATCAGTCCATCACACAGCAAACGCACACGCTAGCTAGCCTTACAGTCTTCAAATGTTTTTCTTGACCTTCCAAGTGCTTTTACTATCTTGTATAAAACCGAAATATTTTAGGAATCCTCTTTAAAACCTTTAATCACTTTTTGTTCCACTTTGCAATTACGTGCTAATTTGTGTTGGAAATGTCATAAAATGTGAAAGAATTACATCAAGGGTTCTGGTTGTAATGTGATGAATTGCGAAATAGTTCAAGAGATCATACCTGTCAACCATCAACCATGACTGCCCTTACTAACAATTTAAATTTCCCTTACTCAATGACCAAAAACTGTATTCGCGCCGTAAATGCCGTGTTTACCAAAGAACAACATGGAAAACTGCACCATCAATTTGCATTATTCAATTCTTTATTCAATACATCACTACCATATAATGATGTGTTCACATATCACACAATGCCCTTAAAAGCCTAAATGACATCATTTGTGATTGTTGTTGTACTTGGAAGTTGCGGCCTTTGCTGATTGCAACATCTCACTTGTTGGTTTTAGCTGATACGATTTACTGTGTCCTGCAGCGTGCTATGATAGGATCTGTGTAGGCTGGTGCGAGAGACTCCTTGATAATCATGGTTGCCTTTGTCCTTCTGCATGCAAAATCCTGCAACATAGAGATTATATTCGTTACATGTGGATGTTTGAAGAATCGATGTTCAGAGTATAATTTCATAGCATTAAAAACTTCAACGCATGTAAACATCTCTGAATATTTTTCATCAAACACACTTTGAATCATAATCTGTTGATGATATTATCAGTTTGCATTGAAGATTACAGTCTTTAATATAAATCATCTCGATCTACATTGTTTGCATTATTTTCAAAAAGATTAATTGCTTGAGTGACAAAGAAAATTTTAATCTGTCTTACATACCTTTGCAACTTGTGAATCGATGAACATTTCTGGTACCAACTTGGTGAATGTATCTGCAGCGGCGAGTGGAATGTTGTGCTCGGCAAAAAACTGGCACATGAGGATTTCTGCTTTGAGCACCTTGTTGCTTTGTGACGATGCAGGGTTCGCACTGGCAAACTGTTGACTCAAAGGAACGTATGTCTTACTTCTTGCGACACTATCCACGTGTGACGATGTTTTGAAATGGCTTTTCAAGTCATAAAAACCACTGGCAGCAACTTTCACGTCTTTCCTACACGGTACACAAAACGAATATTCCGGGCCTTTGGACGAAGATTTTATCCATCCACTATACTCTCCTTGCAGATGTTCCCACACTTTCTGATGCTTTCCAGTTGACTTAACTTTCCACTTCTTTTTCAAGGGTTCAGACATCTTCACTGGTGAGAGTTTCGTGTTTAAATGATATCGATTTCCTCGTGTTGTGTTGCAATCAAGAATGAAGCGGAAGTTATAAAGCGACGCATGCGTGATGGAGCTTAATTCGGCAAAAATACCCCGTTTCGGTCTGGGTGTTTTCCCGTATTATATGTTGTAGTACGCCGTATCCATTTAAAAGATAGCAAAAAACGTATTAAATACGGGCAAACCGTATCAGTTGACAGGTATGAGAGATATTAATTTTAAACATTGAATTGTATAAATAGCTAATTTGTAGATTGTAGTTTGAGTTTCAAAGATTTAAAACTTCTACACAGCAACGTTGGAGGCGGGTTTTAATCGGTTAGAATTTCAGTCAATTTTGTTAAATAGACAATTTCTTCACCTTTTGTCTATTGCAAATTCTGACAAAAGGACTTGACTAACATTTGAGAATGTTTAAAGCTGTCCATGGCATCAAATAATGACTGTAACTGTTTTCAGTCTTCCACCGGTGTACCACTGTCACCCATCAGGAAGAATGATGCAGCTCCACTAGAAGTGCCGAGCTCTAAATTTGAAGAATTCGCTGAGGAAAGCTCAAAGGACAGAAAGAGGTTGGACTCTGTGCCAGAGTTGATCCCTGCCAAAGGCCCCACGTCTCACCTGACCAACGACAGAGACCCAGAGAGTGACTCTGGTCTGCCTGACCGCTCCTCGGAGCCCAACCAGCAGCCTCCAGCAGATACAGCGGGGGGCGCCGTGGAGAGCACGGTCACAGTCTCCTCTTCTCCGCCTCCCGCTCTGCTCAAGCGAAGAGACTCTCCGTCGTCTCCGAGACTGAGCCGAATCCCAGTGCGCGAACCCAGCAACCCCCTGGACTCTCCCATCAGAGACCTGAACATGGAGCGGCGCCACCGCTGGAGCAGCCCAGTTCCCGGGTCTCCCACCCATTCCCCCTCTCCCTCTCTGTCCTGTGACAACCTTCCCTGTGCTCTGCCAAGAGACAGGTTTCCCTCGGAGCGGGGCTCTAGGTCTGACTGCGTGGGAGAAGACCCTCTGTCCCTGTCCTCCTCATCCGGGAGTAAGAGTAAAATCCCTCGTCCTGTGAGTGCGACGTTTCTGCCGGAGCAGCTCAGTGGAAGGTTTTTGCCCCGGCCGCCTCCTGGGAAACCACCTGTCCGTCCAGTTGTGGACAGCAGGTATGTGTTGACTGAGGGTCTTACCCAAGACCCAAAACTTAGATTTAGGGCTTATTGAGTCAGAATAAAACATTTAAGAAGCTGTAAGTGTTTTAAAACATCCTGGCATTCTTTTAATTTTAGACAGGAACTTTAATTCCTGTCAGACCTGATTAATTCAGGTTCGCAAAAAGTTGCTTCATATAGATAGCAGCTTGCAAACATATGCATCACCTAAGCAATTTTTAACATTTTGTTATGCTAAAACTAGGCCTGGGCGGTATACCGGTTCATACCGAAAACAGGTGTTTATTTTCACTATATGAATTTTTAACATACCCTTATACCTGTGAATAGAACGGACAACTTCCGGAACATCTAATGAGGGGAATTGTTTCAGCCAGGACCGATTTCACTGCTACACGCTCTTCACCACAGTGTAGAAAAAATAAAGTTTTTAACTAGGTGCAGCTGCTGCCAGGAGCGAAGCACACAATTCTGATTAAGTAATTCCAAAAAAGAGGAGCCTCGTCTATAGTTTAAAAATTTTATCTGCTTTAAAATGTCAAACGAGAACCGAACGGCATACCTTTTACAAACGCTTTTGAGAGTAACCAGTAGAGGGAAGTGTTTAGTGCTATTTGAACGTCTGTAGTCTATGGTAGGTACACGCGGTCAAAGGCGGCAAAACCTGTAGGAAAGAAATCAAAAATAGCGGTAAATATGTTTTACATACCATCTACAATACTTCTGCCGTCTTTTTTCTGTTGTCTAAATATTAACCAGCTGATAATTACCTACGGTCACCATGTTTATTTTACTTCTTCTTTGGCAATATCCGATCTGAGTCCATACTCTGCCCCCTAGCGGGATTGTTCAGTACTACATGCAAAACAATTAGAAGATGCAATTAGTTCCTAGCGCCAACGTGAGGTTTAAAAATATTATACATTCAGCCTTAGAACATCAAGAATGCCTACTAGAATCATAATCATTTTAATTAATTTTTATATAATTCACCTGTGTCTGGAAAATAACATGATGCAGTCCATATGGCAGTAAAATTGGCTATTTAAAGCACATTTTTATATTCTTTATTCTTATAAGATAATGTGGATATGAATGGTCTTGTATGGAAAAAAATACAGTTAAATACCTTAATACCGATATGTTTTAAAAAGAATACTGTGATATGAACATTTTGACATACCGGCAACCCCTAGCTAAAACCCTCAGGAGTATTCTGATTTCCTGGGGTTTTATATGATGGAGCAGCTGCACAGAACTGGGATAAAGGAGGAAAATTATGCATAATTTATATATTTCTGCCAGCTATGCGAGTCTAGAGACTGAAAGGAGAGCGCCTTTGAGCATCACTCTTCAAGGTCCTAGCTTTGGGCTTTGACTAGGCCATTTTTAGATATGTAGGTGCTTTCATTTAAACTGTTCCATTGTAGCTCTTGCTGTTTGCGTGGGCTTATCCTACTGGAAGGTGAACTCGACCTCAGTCTCAAGTACTTTTACAGCCTCTAAATGTTTTCTTCCAGGAATTTCCTGTTCACACACATATATATACACACACTTTACTTTTACACCAAAGATTTACATTTTTGTCTCGTAAGAGAAGATGAAATGACTTGTTTTAAATGTACAGTTGGGGAAAAAAGGGTTTGAAACAGAATGTAAAAAAATACTACAGAAAAAAGGATTTATTTGTATAATAATGCATGAAATAAGTTATATGGTCAATAACTAAATTTCCCCTCAGTACTTTGTAATGAAATCTTGGTCGGCAATGACGGAGGTCAAACATTTCCTGTAGATCTTCTCCAGGTTTGCACACACTGTAGCAGCTATTTTGGCCCATTCTCCCATGCAGATCTTCTCTAGAGCTGTGATGTTTTGGGACTGAGAAACACGCTTTCAACTGCCTCCACAGGTTCTCCGTTGGATTGAGGTCTGGAGACTGGCTAGGTCACTCCAGAAACCTTGAAGGGGTTTTGACATAGCCACTCCTTCGTTGCCCAGGTGGTGTGCATGGGATCATTGTCGTGCTGGAAGATCCATCTGCATTTCATCTTCATTGTTCTCACTGATGGAAAATCTCACAATCTATGGCTCCATTCTTCCTTTCCTTAGTACAGATCAGTTGTCTCCTTAGCCCCTGTATAGTTCTGGGCTGTTTCCTCACCATTCTCAAGATCAGTAATGCATTTTCTAATAACTGTGCCAATAGTTAATTGTAGATTGGCTCATTCCAGTCTTGTGCGGGTGTACAATCATGTCCCTGGTGTCTTTGGACAGCTCTCTGGTCTTGGTCATGGTGGAGGTTGGAGTCTGTTTTAAAAATGTACATGTCTTTTATAGAGATAATTAGCACAAAAAGGTGCCAATAATATAGGTAATGAGTGGAGATAAAAGGGTAAGACTTTGCTAAAATGTTTGGTTTAATACTTATTTTCTGGACAGGCAAGTAAATTCTTTAAAAATTATACAATGGATTTCCTGGATTTCTTTATTTTTATATTCTGTCTCTCTCAGTGGAATTGTAACTAAGATGAAAATTAAAGAACATTAATCTTTTTAAGTTGGACAACTTGCACAGTCGCAGGCTGCCAAATACTTTTTTTGCCCCACTGTAAGCAGGGCTTGACGCTGTTAAAGTAGCTGGTGGTTTGCCAGGATTTCCACTCGAGGCCTATTACGGATTTTTTTGAAATAATTATTTTTTTTAAGTCTGAATTTCTGCTTCAAATGTTTAGAGTTTATCAGTTGGCTTCCAGTTTGTGACTCGTCTTACAAGCTCCGAGGATTAATTAGTCTAATCAGATGAAGGCATTTTGATTTCTGAAATGTCTCCCCTCCCTGCTTTTCTCTCCAGGCGGCGGCGTTTGAGGGTGCGTGCAAGCAGCACCAGCGACGCAGACTTCCTGGCCAGCCTTACCCAGCTGATGCAGGACCGCGGCGGGATGCTCTTCAGCCCCCCTCCTCGCCCCCGCAGCTCCTCCTCCTCCCTGCAGCGCTCTTTGAGTTCCTCCCCCTCCCGTCAGGAGCTCCGAGAGAACGGGGCTCTGCAGGGGCGGAGCCACTCACCGTCGAGCCCGTCGGGCTCCCCTCCGCCCCGACACGCTCAGCCGCAGGACAGGGCCTCGTCTGGGCCGGCTCAGTGGGGCCTCAGCCCCAGAATGAAATCTCCGCTCTCTGAGGGTAAAGCCTTTGGAAAAGTGACTCGATGACTGCATATCTCACACAGCTGACTGGTCCCAAATGTGCATCTGTGGGGTGAGGCTACCCCCCTATATGCCCTCATAGCATGTGTAAATACAACATTTAATGAAAGGAATGTACTGTATGTAATGTAAAATGTATGATAAAATGTATTTATTTATTTATTCGGGTATGAAACACAAAAAGTGGAGAAATCTTGAGATTGCCAACTTACCTCTCATTTCACTCCTCCATTAAAAAACTATTTAGGCCTAAGGAGACTACAATAACAAAGTTAAATACTTGCGATGTAAAAAAAAAAATAGGTGTACATATGTACTATTAGGGGGGAAAAGAACACTAAATATATAAACCATGTAGACAAACTAAAGAACCCCACAATCAGTGTATGTGAATCAGCATTCATGTTCTGAACCAGAGCATGCCGCATACAGACCTCACTCTGGTAAAACTGCTAATACTGTTTAATAATGAGCTGCTTATTTCTGGCTTATCTTAGCGTTGTTGTGTGCTTTTACTTCACTAGAAAGAAAATATCACGCAACCATCAGCTTCTAAGAATGTACGTTAAGAGCGCTTGCATGAGCATCCCTGCAAACTTTTTTTTTTATCTATTTATTTGTACAATCTGCTGAAGCATCTGTTTTAATGAAATGGTTCTGATCCAAACAATGTGAACGTTTGAAGTCTTTCATTTCTGGGTAATGGTTGCAGTGAACGATGGATGGATGGAAAATGTTTGACCACCTATAATAGGAGGGAAAGTTGAAACACAGCTGATGTTTTTTAATAAGGTACATTTGACTGATTCTTGAATACCTTAGAACACACGTGTCAAACTCAAGGCCCGGGGGCCAAATCCGGCCCTCCATTGCCAATTATTTGGCCATCTAAACTCTAGAGGACACTATAGATGGAAAATTTAAGCTCCATTGTTGTGCACCCTGTTGCAGTTTTATCAGTAAAATAAAATCAGGGTTTATTTTAACAGTCCTAAATCACATCATTATGTAAAGATGTTTAGTATTATTACATTTTAAGATGTACTTTTAGACCGTGGAGGCTGATTTTGATGGTTTTGGTATAGTTTCAGTAGTGCTTTCTGCCAGAACCAGCCCTTTAAAGGATATTCATCCGTTTGATGTGGCCCAAAATGGAAATGAGTTCGACACCGCTGCCTTAGAAGAAGAGATTTATGACACCATTTATTAACTCTTACATTTGAATTATATTATGATTAATTAGTTTTCAGTCCTTAGACATAAATGAATTCCAATTTTTTTCTACAATTGACTGTGACTGAGTATCTCAAGCTAAAAATATTGACTAATCTTGCTTAAAGGGGAACTTCCAACCTTTTTCAGTATTTCAGTCTCTAAATCTTGTTTTTTGATGGATTTGCATTAGAGAACTACCTGATGAAGTTTTAACGACATTTGCTTTGATGCATAACCTGGGATCTTCCTGAAAGATCTTCAGTTTCTGTTGATTTAAAACCAGAAAAGAACCTTTAACACATTTTTTGTTGGAGTTGAGTTGAAACATTAGTTGCCTTATAGAGGTGCATCAAATGACAATCTTCTGTTTCAGTAATTTAATTCAAAAAGTGAAACTTTCTTTGCATTTCTTTGCATCTTGAGGAACAACTTCTAGCTAATGAAAATCAAAAAGAGACTTTCTTAGAAACTTTACATATTTTAGTAGGGATGCCCCGATACTGATCTAATGTACCGTAGTCGTATTGGTTAAAGTTGACCGATGCAATTAATCGATACTTAAAATTGGGTACTCGGCAGTAGTTTTAAAGAGAAATTTTATGTTTCACTCGAAGTTTTTGTTCTGTGGTCATTTTTGTTAATATTTTATTTTCTATCTAAATCAGTCATTTGCTGTAACAAGCCAAGAAGAAAATAAAACCTGTCTTCCAATTCGTTGCGATTTTTTTTTTTTTTTTTTTCAGAAGTAGTATTGTCATTGGCAATTACTTAGATCCAAGTATTGTTATCGTTTTTTTAAAAAGTTGTATCGTTACATCTGTATGTTTTAGATTTAAAACATTTTTAATCCAGAAATGTTTAGACTAAAATGTCTCCATTTGTGATGATAGTTAGAGGAAGCAATGAATGTGTAGCTCTGCTTTAGCAGCGGCCAGTATGTTTTGGTACCGTTGACTCTTTGCCTCTGGTCTTCCTTAATTTCCGAATAAAACCCTGATTTTACTTTCATTAAAAAAGGGAACTTTGGTCCAACAATTAACAGTCCAATTCTGTTTCTCATAAGCCATGTAAAAAGTAAAATGTTCCCTGAGATAGAGTTAAAGCACCGACTCCAACTGCGGTCTACGTCTTGAGAATCTTCCCCAGTCTTGAATGGATTTTCCTTCCCAAACTTTAAGGCTGCGGTTACCTTGTATCAATTTTTCCTTAAACTTTTTCCTTCCACTCAACTTTCCGCTAAAATGTTTGGATACAGATTTATCAACCGTGTGGCTTGACCTCCTGATTATTATTGGTTGGATTAGATGTTTAAAATAGTGTCAAAGTAGTTTTTCTAAATTACTTAAACAAGCTTTCAATGATTTTCTAATTTGAAATACAGGTTGTGTATACCCCTGTAAAAAGTATTCCACTCCTTACACATAGCTTCAAATGTTAATATCGTATTAATACCAACAACCGTTTTCATTAAAGGATTTCCTTTTGAATCAGAGCTATCCAAATCAACCAAGCCGTTTGAGGAAAAAGGAGCCATGCAATTCAAAGCAAGACGAGCAGTAGTTCAAAAACCTTTATTTACAGTCAATTATCAAAATACAGAGGCTTTTTTTTCTTTTTCAATAAAGTTTTGTAAAACATCTTGCTCAACTGTCAACATTGTCAAAGAGCATTTCATAACTTATTTAAAAGCAAGCAAAAAAGCCTGGGGTGGCATATCGTCATTTATGAATGTATGATTGGAACATTTAAATGGCAGCCAGGGTCATCCATTTTGGTGGGGATTAAAAAAAAACAGCAGTTTTCTGTCAAATAAATATTTAGAAGAGAGGCGCAGACTGCCTGGGGTCATCTGGTAACACGCTGATGGAGTCTTCCGCCTTTCCACACAGCATGCAGAGCATTGTGTACTCCTGCACAGTACAAGGACGGACGATCATCTGAGTTAAAGCTGTGGATCAAAGCGAGCTCTGCAGATAAATCCGACATCGTTACTCACCTGATATTCGTCTACAACAGAGAAGGTGTACTCGTGTCTGGCGATGACGTGGTCACAGTTTTTGCAGACATCTGGAAAGACGAATGGGGTTAATTGATTTATCATCAACAGCCTAAAGGAAACTAGTTTTATTAACTAACCATCATTTGATTCTGCTGTGGTTAACCAGGAACACCACAGTCAGGGTATTTCACAGTTTGTCATCTTGGAACGAGGCTTGCCCAACTCCAGTCCTTAAAAGCTACTATCCTGCAACTTTTGGATGGATCCATTCTCCAAAACAGCGGAATCAAGTGGTTGAATTCCCTCAACATCCAGTTATGCAGAGGAAGGGAACAACAAACTATTCATTTTATTCTGTGTTGGAGAAATGCTGCATCTAAAAGTTGCAGGATAGTAGGACTTGAGCTGGGCAAACATTGCATTACAACTAAAAACTTCAATGAATTTTATTGGGATCTTATGAGCTGAATCAACACGACATAGTGAATAATTGTGAAGTGGGAAAAATTGAATTTTAAATATCTATTCAGTCCTCTTCTCTCTGATTACATTAAAATGTAGTGCTTTCAGAAGTCCCTTTTATAGTAAGTAATGCTCCCCGTTTGCTAATTTAATCTCTGTTAAAATGCTGCTGTTCTTTGATTTGAAGGCCTCAGATGTTGAGAAGACAAAACCAACAAGGAGCACCATTAAGATACTGGATAACGTCGTGGAGAAGGGTTAACCAGGGTGAGGTCATAGAATAATGCAGGATTTTAGAGCATTCTTCAATCATCTGGAAATAGAAAGAGGATGGAACAACTGCAAACCTACCGAGACATCGTGGCTCACCTAAACCCACAAGTTGGGGAAAGAGAACAATCCAAAAAGCAGCCATAAGCCCTGTGATTCCTCTGGAGGAGCTGCTAGGATCCACGGCTCAGGTGGGGAAATGTTTTGGCAAAACTACAGCTTGCTCCCCTAAAATTTGGTCTTTTTAAAAGAGTAGCAAGCTGTTGAAAGAAAGCATACAAAAAAATGTTCACCACACTTTTCAGATTATACGCAAAAACTGATTTTAAAGAACTGCTTGGAATATTTAGAGTCTATGTATTTACCATTTCTTTCCACCTCACAATTATGCACTAGTTTAATCAAGCCTAGCACACAAAACCCTAATGAAAAATGAATTGTGTGGTTGTAAAGTGACTAAATGTAAAAATGTTTAAGAAGTTCAGGGGTGGGGTTTAATAAGTGGTAGCGATCGGATAACAAGACACACTAACGGTCGTATGTGACGATTTCTTCCCCATCATCGTCTTCCGTGGCCTTGTTGCTGATCAACACGAAGTCTCTCTGGTGACAGTTCGCACAACCCAGATAGTTCATCAAGTACGAACCGTTTTCCAGACAGGTGTTCCCCTGAAACGAAAAATTAATCGTTCTTCAGCACGCCGCAACCAATTAATTTCGTTCGTCAAAATCAAACCTCTCGGGGCAGCCTGAACTCACCCGGTCCGGGTACTCTTTATGCACACAGCCGTTGCACATTTTGACTTGCAGACAAAATCGAACGACACCAAAAATGTCTGTTTCACAACACAACACTCCGAGCAGCTAACATTTAGCTAAATATTTTTACAGGAGTATCCCCTCTTCCGCAGGAGGACCTTTATCAGATCTATAGAACATACGGATCGTCCTGATGACTACAAGCTATTCCATCTTTATGTTTTATAGATCTAGTGGGTGAGACTTCCGGTGCTAACGGCGATGAACGATTGGTTTAACGTACGCTACTACGTAAGCAAACATGGCGGTGTAAAGAAAGAGTAGCTTATCAGAGCCATGTGAATTTTGGCAGGTATTTATACTATTTGTTCCAGAAACTGTTTTGTTGTTTTGTTACATGTTTAAATCCAAGAAAGTCGTATTTAAATGTTCTTCGATTAGTCTGCCGTTATATATGAGTCTGTTAAAGTGCAGCTGCTAACTATAAACGTGCTAAAACCCCAGACTTTAGTAACACGTTGTTATTGCTTCAAACAATGAAAGCATTTAATTGAGATTGTTCATTCATCGATTTCTCCCTGCAGATGTTCCTATGGTAACAATATTATCAGCTCATATAAGAGTAAAAATGCGCCAGAGACGGTGAGTATTTGGAAGTCGGTTTGTCAATTGTTCAGAAATGGCAGACGTACAGCCCAAAAGAGAGAAGGTCCAGAAAGCCCCAAAGAAGGGGAAAAAACCACAGTCCAACAAACAAACGAAGAGAAACTACTGCATTTTATGTCGCAAATCCTATTTAAAAAATGTAAGTGGCTGTGGTTATTGCTGAATTTCAATTATGTTGATGTGTTTTATGAGAAATTACTCTTTAATTGTGTTATTTTCTCCAAACTGCAGGAAGGACATGACCATATGCACAGCATGCAGCATCACAGTGAGCTGGAAAAGGTTTTGGGCAAGTAGGTATCATTCCTTTTGTGGCCGCAAACAAATATTGAACGTTTTAATATTGTGGGTAGCTGACATTGTGAATTGGGATACTATTTGCAACATGCTGACAGAAAGGGATTTTTGTCTTCTTGATTAGAATTTTTGTAAAACTCAGATTGGTAGAGAATCGAATTACCTTCTGCTGACATGTTTCGGCGTTACACTTCCGCCTTCATCAGAGCTATCGTTGATCGTGTTGTTGCCTCCGTTTATGTGTGGGCAGCAGGGGACGGTGTCGCCCCCTGCTGCTTGCTTCTCCCCTGGCGATGATGCAGTCCCAGCTGTGATCTAATGTGTAGACTCCGTCATCCCGGTTCATGGTGTTATGTGCACGTCTTCTTATTTCTATCGCTTCCTTAATCCGTAACGCCGAAACATGTCAGCAGAAGGTAATTCGATTCTCTACCAATCTGAGTTTTACAAAAATTCTAATCAAGATGTCAACATGACACTCAGAAAGAACATACCGAAGGGATTTTTGTCTATTGTGGATCACTTCCGGTTCCTAAGATCCAACCTTTCTCTGGACTTGAGATGCTACTAACACATAGACGGCGCAGCGGCTACTGCTTGTGGAAAGTTGAGAAGTAGAACCTAACACAAGAGCTGCCGATTGTTTTCTACGCTGTCATAATTCAGTCATTACTGAAAATCTGTCTGTGATTGGTTCAAACTGCAGCGAACAGAAATGTCTGCAGAGAAGATCATCTGAACTCATCCTTTCTCCACCCAGAACTTATACAGTTTAGGGAGCTTTTGAAGAAGAGCAGCCAACATCTTTGCAGACCATACACATCCTGGACACAAACTGTTTAGGCTCATGTCTGCGCCACAGAGCGCTGCATGCAAAAACCAGAGATGGTTTCTTCCCCACGCCTGAGTACTCAGCTACTCTATCATGAAACGAAATAAGCATACTAAACTAGCACATTCTGGTTTTCCTTTTTTCTTTTATTCACATAAATTTGGGCCGCATAGATTTGACTTGATTTCCTCTGAAGATAAATGTTTAAAGTCAGTGTATTTTGTGTACTCAGTCTTGGCCAATGAAGCTGATTCTAATTCTTCTAATTGAATCAAAAAAATCCAAAGAGAAGTGTTATTTTGCAGCCTTAACGTTTGCAGTTATCATGGGGAAATGTATGGAAACACAGAGTCATAGCTTGATTATTATTACTGTGGTTGTTGTTGGCGTTGATCCATAGTGGCCACCATTTAAAGAAGATTTCCGCCATCTGCTTAAACTCCCGACCCTAACATCAGTAAGGGACGTACAGCCTGTTAATGTCTCGTCAAAACAGAGACTTGATCTTGGACTACACCTAAAAGAAACCCAGAAATCAGCATGTTTGTTGAACTATGCAGTCAGAAAAATGTGTATTTACAGGATTTGCTTTAACCAGTGTCTAAAGGTTAAATCCAGCCACATTTTATCAGGCCTGAATAAAAACTCAAAACTATGCCGCCGCTTTTCGTGTTCATGATTTTTTGACATACTTTGCATTGAAGTGCGTGTTTGTGGTAAAGGCTTTACTACCTTGACATGTTTGAAAGCTAAAGATCCACCTGTATTTGACAATTACTGATGTTTTGTTTTTCTCTTCATATGAACAAGGGATGCCTTTCACGATTGCCAGGCATGTAAGATAAAGTCCCTGGGTTTAAACGAGTACGCCGCTCATATCCTAACAGCTCAGCACCAAACACGATTCAAGAACCTGAAGACCAAAAACATTAAGCCTGTTTGTCTGTTCAAGACTCTGAGTTCAAGTACCATAAACAACATCCTGGAGAGAAACAAGACGCTGAAGAAGGAGCAGTAAGATTTTCGTGTGTTTGCTGATAAAACGGTGAGTTTCTTTTCTTTCAAGATGCTCTGACTGATTGAGTGGTTGTCTGTGTTTTCAGGAAGAAAGCGATGAGGAAGTCTAAAAAGAAACAAAAGCAGGAGGCTGGGCAAAAGCGCGCAAATATGCAACAACCTGTCGTCCAAAATAGGAGTCTGGCATCCAAAAGAAAGATGCCGCAATACCCCCAACAAATGCAGACCCGAACTCCAAACCAGTGGCAGCAAGCGCACTTCCCTGGAAGCAACTACGGCGTCATTCAAAATAAGGAGAACAAACTTTCCCAAATGCAAAGACCTCCTCCATACAAACCATTTCCTCATCTCAACTGGAAGCCACCCTATCAGCCAAGAGCACCTGTGGGTCAACCTTTCCATTACCAGTATGGTTGGCAGCAGGACCAACAGTGGTATAATGGGCAGTATGCCAGGAACCAGTTCCAGCAGGTGAGACCGAACAGGTTCCAGTCTCATCCATATAACTACCAAATGGTTCCTGCTAACGCGTCAGAACGAATAATGCCTCCAGTCAGCCAGAACGGCTCCAACCAGCAGAAACCCGCAGCAGACTGTCCCTTCAAACAGGACCAGCTCCCTGATTCTGCAGCAACCGTGTCTGATCACAACCAAGCGGAAAAAGGGACGCCAGTAGGCGAGAAAACCGACTCGGTTAAGCCAGAATGTTCAACCGGTTCGGCTCCAGAGGATTCCGAAAGCAAATCCGGCTGCCCAGCTCCCATTCGGGATGTTGACGTTAACGCCATGCTGAAGCAAATCAGGAGAGCGCTCGGCGTCAGGGAGCCGTGCAGGGCGGAACGAGAAGCCCGGCGGCAGAACGATAATGCGCCCACTGAGGATCTGGGCGGAGAGAACCAGGATGATGAAGGAACTCCGGCTAAGACAGATCTTCCTGCCAGCGCTGGTGCTCCTACTGCTGACGCCGGTGTTTCTCCTGCCACTTTCCCTCCTCCTAAGCAGAAACGGACAACTTCTAGAGAGACACAAGAAACCAACCAAAAGCACAGTTCAAAGCTCAAAGATGGCCTGTTGGTTGACGCCGCAGCAAAGTCTCAGGAGGTCGGCCAGGCGTCAACCTCAGTCAGCGGGTGCAAGGCCAAAGCGACACCCGCCGAGTCCGATTTGAGCAAACCTTCTAAAGTCCAGGTTGCCCACAAATCCCATATGGCTAAAGCAGAGAAAGAGACCTCACTTAAACCAGTCCTGCCTCATTTATCAGGGTCCATGAGCAAGCTGAGCAGCAATGAGATCTACAGCGACACGAAAAAGAGGAGCGTAAAAGGCGGGCCCCGGTGAAAACCTTCTCCACCCTAGTTTAGTTTGAGCTGCTTTCCAGTTGTCTAAACCTCTTCTTTTTTTTCTTGAACAGGTTTCGAATCCAGTTGGGAGTCCAGCCAGCGCACAACAAAGGCCCTCAGCAAGACGGCGACCTGCCTTTGTCTGAGGGTTTCCATTGGGAATCGGTTCCAGACAGCCCCTCGGTCCCACCTCCCGCTCTACCTCCTCCACATGCTGATCGGCTCAGTGAAACGCCGTCGGATTCCCAGGCGCGGGACTCTCCAGTGCAGGCCGACGTCGCTCAGGCGAGCATCAGCAAGACAGCGGGAAAAGTTTCTATTAAAGTGGAGCCAAACCTGGAGGATGATGACGAAGATTTAAGAAGCAAGAAGAGGAATTTCAGTATGGTAGAAGTAAGTCGGGCTTTAAACAGCAGCATCCACTTTGCTGACTTTTCATGGCAGTGGAATTCATTGTTGGGCATTTTTTCGCAGGAAGGCGGCCTTTCTGACAGACCGAGCTGTAAAAAGAGGAAAGCAAAATCAAGGAAGGAGACTTTAGGTACATGAAGATCTTTTTTTCTAACATCAAGAATGTACTCTGTCTCCTATAAACCTGTCAGGAAGTTGTTATCAAATAAGTAGCTTAAAAGGTTTGTGATTCACAAATCAGAAAAAAGGCTTGTGTGTGATGTATACTCACATTAAAATAACTAGAAGACAATACATAATTTATGGATAAACACTACTTTTACCTACACATAATTTAAGTAGATTAAACAATTTTTTTTTTTCTGATATTAAATCCCACACACTCAGAACATTAAAAACTGCACGTTAAGGGAAAATATGAAATTCAAGCAGTTTGGATAAGGATGACGGAAGAATATAGATTTTTTTAAACTTTTATTTACTTTTTGCAGACCTTGTAATTAAAGCCTGACCTTAATAGAAATCTAGATAGTATATTAATACCTATGTTTGTATTTTCAATTAAAAATGGATAGACAGGTCTACTAATTCAGAACGTTTTTTTTGGAAAGGAGTTTTGGAAATGGAGAATATGCAATGGTCCTCTCTGTGGTTAAATAGTTCTAAAGTTTAGTAGATATAGTTTTCCAAGTTAGAATCTGAACTAAATCTGTACATTTTATGCTTTATTGTAAATAATACAATTCTATCAAAAGAATGTCACCTTTAGGTGGCGCTGCTTTAAAAATAGTTGCAGTTTAGTGTAGAGCCATGATTCTCACACTGTGGTACGTGTACCACCAGTGGTACATAAGCTCTCCCTAGTGGTACTTGGGGGGGGGGGGGGGAAAGTTCTAAATGTTTTTTGCAAATAAAATAAAAAAATAAAAAAATGCACCATACACACACACACAGTGTGGCTGGCAACAATTCCCAACAAATAATCCTTTTCAGGAGTAAATAAGCTTCCGTTGTTAATTGCCTATGGTTAAAAGCCTTCTCTACTGTATGTTTAGGTTGGTCTTGATCGTGGTTCTTAGAGAGCTATACATTTTCTCAGGTGGTACCCACTGTAAAAAGTTTGAGAAAAACTGGTGTAGAGAATACTAATATTTTGATTATGCACAGAGCACCCAGAATTTAAATTTTTGTTAAAGCAAACGGATAAAAAAAAGACTTAAAAAATAGTTGGAGTTGATTTCTTTGTAAAGGAAAATAAGTATTTTACTTCAGAAGAACGTCAGACCAGACTATATCAGCTAATTTATAGGCTGCATCGGTGCGATCGTACTGTATTTTCTAAATGTCATGTGTTGTCATTCAGACCAGAGTCAGATGGACCGGTTGCTGGCTGTCTCACTCAGGGAGGACGAGCTGAGCAACTCAATGCACGAGCTGGACAAGTCCCTGATTCAGGCCCGCAATGCTCTGCAAGCTGCCTACGCAGAGGTCCAAAGACTGTTGCTGCTGAAACAACAGGTTCTGTCGGCTATTGGGAAATGTTGGATAATTAAATGAATCATTTTGTCTTTCAGATAGAGCATAACCAAACTGTTGCCTCTGTTATTGTTGTTTCACAGTTTACGGTTGAGGTCAACAGCCTGAGAGCAAAGCGCATAGAGATCCTGCAGGGAATGCAAGGTAAAATAAAATAGTCTGGGTTCTGGAGAGGGAATCATAATTTGAGCCATCCAGCCTAAGAGTTTAAACACATTTACAGCTGATGATTATGATGATCATCTTTAACAGGGGGATACTCTGGTGCTAATCCAGGAGAGAGTGCGACCAACGCCCCACCTGCTGCGTCCACCATGCCAGCAACCTCCTTTTCTCCCTCACTGATCCAGCAACAGCCTGCAGGAAGCCCGGCCTCTTTCGTGCCTCTACCCCACCCAGCTCCCCTCGCTCTGCCCGCTTTGTCCCTGAAGCAAGAAGCGGCTCATTTAGAGATGGCGGGACCTGCGACCCAGCTGTTCTTACCCCCTGCTTTACAACCAATAGCTGAGAGCTCCACTTCAGCGCGCACACTCCTTCCTGAATTGCCGTCTGCCCGGCTTCATGAGCAGGAGTGTATGGACGGACCGAAGGCCTTAAAAACGGAGGATTTGGAAAAACAAATCCAAGAGTCCAATTTGTTGGAGGGGACTGAGGGAGACGTAAGCATGGAACAGGATACAGGGAAAAAAATTGAAAAAAAATGGAAGAAAGCATCACGTGTGGAGGATGAGGGCAGCGAGAGCGACAGCTCAGTGGAGTTGGTCAAATCCTCCAACCTGGAAGTTATAGACATTGAAGAATCAGAGTGTGAGGATTCAGCGGAGATGGATGCTCCAGCACCGTCAGAGGATCCCCAGAAGTTCAGTTATGCAAGCACGCAAACGTCTCATCAATGTGAAACAGAGAGGTGAGGTGCTATCACTGTGGGAAGCCAGAACTTTTATGGAATGTTTTTTTGTTTTTTTGCCAAACATTGTTTCTTGAATCCCTCAGGAAATTTCAGCCTGCCGTTAATCCAACAAAAGATGACAGTCATCCCACAGGTGGGGCTGTGCCATACTTCTTTTTAAATGTGTCTCAAGGTGAAATAATTTGTCTAAACATGATGATATTTCAGATTCTGTGGAGGAAGATGAGCCATCTGTAGGAGCCTTTTCCAGTCATTTCGGCCCCGTCCACGGCCTTCAAATTCACGACGGACGGTTGTACACGTGCTCAGGAGACAACACGGCCCGGTCCTACAGTCTGATGGTATGTCGTTTACGGAAATTCAGTTCAAACAGAGGTTTTCTGTCAGGGAAACTGCTTACCAACTAGCAGCTTCTCCATGTCAGAAGTGACTTTTCTAACAAGAGGGAAAGTTTATCGCATTGGATCGTGATATGAATTGAGTCTTGTAGTATCGTCCACATTAGGATTCATCTTTGTTCTCAGGAAAGAAAATAAATAAATAAGGAAAAAACGTTTGTTCTTTAACCCAGACCAGAGAATGTCAAGCCGTCTTTGAGGGACACACAAACAAAGTCAACTGTCTGCTGGTGTCGTCTCAGCCGAACATTCCGATACGCCTCTACACCGGATCCAGTGACCAAACTATCCGCTGTTACAGCATAAAGGTACAACATCTCCTTGAAAATATTAAAAGCGCAGAAAGGGAATACTGCAGTCAGCTAAAATGAATCCCTTTGAAACAAACTAAATCCTCCCTTTGCTTTGTTCTTTTCTCACTTTCTGTCCATCCATCCATCTTAAGGTGACAGTGTGTAGTTTTTGCTGTACATCTTTGAAAAAAGCCATTAAAATATTATGTAATAATAAATACGTAAAGCACATAAATTGCAAAATATTGGCGATATTGTAAAATATGACTTTAAAAATCAGTTTTAAAATACATAGGCGCGGGTCCTCTTTTCAGGGGAAAGCCATATTAGATGACGTCTTTACTTCTACCAGAGCCCGGACGGACAAAGCGCATGTAACATGCCCGCTAGTAAAACATTGATTTCCCCTCAATATGCAAAAAAGTTTCACCATAAATACATTTTTACTGAGACTGATGTGCTCGTCATTCTCAGGGGATTGAGCGTTTAAAAAGAGCACTAGTTGGACCTCCGTTGTTGAGTTTCTTACTCAAAGACACAGATAACGCAGGCTTGTGATAATTTAGGTATGCACTGCCTCCTACTGGCCGAAAAGTACACACTGTGCCTTTAAAGGGACATTTAAAAGGTCTAATTATTGCCCAATGCTTTCTGTGCTTCAGAGTTTAACATTAAAGATGACCTCAGTGGATGAATAGGTTAATATATCTTGACTCTTATGAACAAAAACAGGAAATTTCCCTTGGAATATATCTTGTGAAGGTTGAGAAATTAAATATTATATGCCCACTTCTCATTAGTGACTCATAAATAGATTTTTGGGTATATCTATTTGTCTTCATTTGTAGTCTAAGAAGTGCCTTGAGCAGATAGCTCTACCAGACAGAGTGCTGTGTTTGCACATAGCCTGGAACATCCTGTACGTTGGGCTCGCCAGCGGATGCGTCGTTAGCCACGACCTGAAGGTGAGGAACCGTTTTAAGTCGAATCTGAAACATCTGAGACCGCAGGATGAGGCGGATTCCTCGCTCATGTTTCCTGCGCGTCGTCTTTCAGACTCTGAAGGAGCTGGACATGTTCGAGTGCCACGGCCCACGGGGCGTGAGCTGTCTTGCCACGGCTCAGGAGGGGGCGCGTCGGCTGCTGCTGGTCGGATCGTACGACAGCACCATCAGCGTGCGCGACGCCAAGAGCGGCCTGCTGCTGCGGACGTTGGAAGGTCACACCAAGACTGTGCTCTGTATGAAGGTGAGGAGAACACCTCTTCTTTTACTGAAACATGTCATGTCTCTGTTCGTATTGTCAGTGTGGATGAGGATCATTATTGTTGCAATTAGATGGAGCATATCTGTAGTAAACACATTTTAAGGTGCTTGTGAAGTTCAGAGCCAAACCCAGCTAACAATCAGTTTGTTCTTCTTTAGACATTAAAAAAGCATCATGAACCAGTTGTTGATTCTTCTCCCTTCCTCATCTTCACTCATATTGGCATCGATAACATAATCCTAAGTGCCTTACAGAGGAATTCATACTCCTAAGTTGAACCTTTTCATCTCTGGCATTGTAATAACCAAAAACTACAAATCTTTATCAGGAAAAGTTGGGACAGTATGGAAAACGTGGATCAAAAAAAAACTAGTACTGATTTCTAAGTTTACTAGGGATTCAATACCACCTTTTTCAAACCGATACAAGACCGATACTTGGATTTGAGTACTTGGCGATACCAAGTAACAATACCCACACTTCTGCCACACACAAAAATGCAATGATTTGGAAGTTTTATTTTCTTCTCTGCTTGTTACAACAAATCATAATGAATAAAATAAAACATTAACGAAAATGACCACAAAACAAAAGTTTCAAGTGAAAAATAAAAGTTTTCTGTGAAATTATTGGAGTGTTTCCACATTTTAAGTATCGGTTCTTAGTATCGGTTAACTTTAACCATTACCAATACAGTACATGAGAATGGTATCGGCCCCGATATCTGTATCGGCGCATCCCTAGAATTTACTTTGACTTGTACTTCACTGCAGAATATACGAACACTAAATATTTAATATTTTTTCTGGTCAACTTCATTTAATTTGTAAATATAGATTCTTTCCCGTCATTCAGACCTGCAAGACATTCCAAACATTTTTGGGACAGGAGCAATTTAGGGCTAGTAATCAGGTAAACTGGTTAAATAATTATGTGATTTGAAACGGGTGATCTGAACAGGTGATTGTAATTATGATTTGGTACAAAAGCAGCATCCAAGAAAGGTCTAGTCCTTAAGGAGCAAGGATCGCCAGTTTGCAAACAAATAGATGAGAAAATTATCGAAATGTTTAAAAATAATATTCCCAAAGAAACATCGGAAGAGATTTGGACATTTTACTTTCAACGTGGCATGACATTATTAAGATTCATGACATAATAAAGGTTAGATACCTTAAAATATACCCCCGTTTTTGGAACTGATAGTTGAGGTTATCCAGTTTTGTCACATAACCTGCTTTCTGGAATGGACCCCTAGAACATGTGTTTATTTTGAAAAAAATATCTAAACGATTATGTTTATGTGGAACACAATAAATAATGTGCCGTTGAATTGTTTTTTTTAATGAGATACAGGTCAAACATAATATAACAAAGTACTGTTTTCAGTTTAATTTTAAATATACTGTCCCAATTTTTTACTGATTTGGGCTTGTTTAATGTATTTAATGTGTTTATTCACATTAGTTGTGAATATGCGTTTATTGAATTGTTATTCACAAGGTGGTATTATGGAATAAAAATTATGCTTTGCATCTAGAGACTTAACAATTCTGTCCATATCTTGGTTGGATTTGAGTGTGGACTTTGACTAGGCCATTTTAACAAATTAACAATCCGTTATCTAAATTCTGTTGTAGCTCTGCTCGCTTGTTCATGAGCAAGGGAGTATTTTTCTTTCAAGATTTCCATCAACTCCAACACCCTTTTCCCACAGTATGGTGCAGCTGCCACTGTGTTTCACCGCAGCGGTTGGTGTGTTCAGGACATACATTTACATCTCATTTAATCACAGCAGCTCCTTAAACATGTTCTGTCGAGATTTCTGGCAAACATCTGTATAGGCCAGGGCCGTAAAAATAATCCTTTGCAAACCGTACTGTGGGAACTAGATGGTCCCGCTTACCAGTGAAGCAGGTTGTTGCTTTTTCTTTTGCGTACTGATGGCAGCAAAAGTTGTGTCTTCGCCACATGGCCATCCCCACGTGTGTCGCATATGATGATCGGAGCCCCCTAAGTAGAAGATCTGGCCCAGAATGCTGAGGGACGTTATATTGCATTCAGTTTATTATATGGAACCATTTTCCTTTTATTCCCAACAACCTCGCATTTACTGTCTCTGTCATTTTCTCCCAGGCAGCGTTTTCTTTTTATTGGTTTCCGCTAAGCTGATAGAACCAAACAGCAATGTTCAGGATTAATTTAACTGATATAATTTGCCAAAGAAATTTAGCATTTCCAGAGAAGTCAATAACGACAAATGAAGCGATTCCTTGTCACATTTCTTTGCAACAAAAATATAATGGCTGCGTGTTGGGAGGTGGATAGATGAAGCAGAGAAACCGCTGATAATGGAGCGCAAGAACTATCTGTGTTGAAATAAATTTAAGTATAATTTTTTTTTTTTTTTTTAAGTCCATCATGAATACTTTTTTTTGCCCCACTTATGTTTCACCTCGGTCTCTCCGAAATTCCTTTCTTCGTTCTCTTGGCCATTACTTTTGGAAACGGAAGGATGACATCCATGTGTCAGAGGATGTGGTGTTACCAAATATGGTTCAACGAGGGCCTTTCTGTATATAAATGTCTGGGGCAAGAACATCTGGGTATGCACATGTGGGAATTATCAACAGATGATTGTGGTGGAACAGTCAAAAGCCGGATTTGTGAAACGTGCGGTGGCCACACGTTTCACAAATCCGGCTTTTGACTGTTCGCAGGGAAATTCTAATTTTCATTCGTGGGATAGAATATAGGACGGTTTCAATGAACATCTGCTAAATGAGGGCCCAGGTTTGTGGAGTTTATAGCTAACGTTTGTTGCAGTGAATGATTACATGTAGTGCTGCAGATCCTCAGGTTACAATGGATCCCCAGTCTGTCATGTTAGGCGATACTACCATTCCTTGGTAGGTTTGCAGTTGTCATACTCTTATTGTGGGCTGTTTAACAGCTTGGGATGTTTTTTCATTACCTAAATCTCTCTCCAACTTCATCCATGACGATTGGATTTTACATTGATGTTTGGTGTAAAAGGGACTGAATAGAAATGCACACTTTGCATGCGTGTATTTTTTTGTAAAAAGAAATAGGAAATTGATTACATCTTTTTTATAAAATTGCAGCATTGTTTTTACTTCATTACATGGTATTAGTAGTCTTTAGCTGTCTTACATCTGTTGCTGTTGTTGTTTTCAGGTGGTAAATGATCTGGTTTTTAGTGGCTCCAGTGACACATCTGTCCACGCCCACAACATCCATGTAAGTCCTCCAGCTTAACCGGCCACCATATCAATAAATCTGTTTCAGATTGAATATATACAGTCAACATGAGCATTATTTTTAGACCTTGATTCATGCTTTACAGCCTTCTAGATCTGCATATTTTTGCATGCTCTGTGTTCTAGACTGGGGAGTTGGTTCGGATCTACAAGGGTCACGGTCACGCCGTCACGTCGATCGTCATTCTGGGGAAAGTGATGGTGACGGCCTGCCTGGATCAACTGGTTCGGGTTTATGAGCTGCAGGTATTCATGGCCTTGTTTAATCCTGGGATTTCCTTCCATGGGCATTAAGGGGTTGAATAGAATGTTTTAGGTAACACTTGCATTACGTTAGATTCACAAAAAGAGCAGAGAATCAGTCAGCCAGACCCATATTCACCCGCAGTTCTGAATCTGTTGGGAAGCAACTACAAAATGTTGTCTGGTTTGTTTTTGTAGTCCCACGATCGTCTGCAGGTCTACGGGGGTCACAGTGACATGCTGATGTGCATGGCTGTGCACAAGAGTGTGGTAAGTGGACTTAAATGAGGCCTAACTGTTTAAATGTAAATCAATGAGAGATTTTTACACTGGAAAAATGCATTGATCGTCTGTCGTTCCACACAGATCTACACGGGCTGCTACGACGGAAGCGTTCAAGCTGTTAAACTAAACTTGATGAAAAACTATCGCTGCTGGGTAAGAACTGGAGATGAGAGAGATGTGGCAACTGTCTTACCGTGGATTTTATTGTTTTACTTGTTTTTTTGTTCTGTGTAATTGTTTTTCCTCTGTCCAGTGGCAGAGTTGCTCCCTGATTTTCGGCATTCCAGAGCATCTCGTTCAGCACCTCATTAGAGACCACAGCAACTCCAATCAGCAGACTGTGAAATGTCGCTGGAAGGACTGCAACCATTTCTTCAGCACACAGCAGTCAGTCAGACAGGTTAGTGTTTTCAGTCGGTTCATTTTATACTCCAGAAGCCTAAAAATAACCTCTTTGTTCTACAAAAGTGGTGGCATTAAGTCACACAGTGGATACATTCGCTAAAGCATTTAAGAAGCATTTCGATAAAAATCTGCATTCTATCTGGGTGTCTTCTGTAAACTTGGAAGACATTTCCAAAGGTGTTCAAGCTTTGTGAGCTTTTTAAATACTAAATCCTGGAAGGAAACCAGTTGGAACCTGGCAAAGATTTAAGACCAGTGCAGAGGTTCACCTTCCAATAGGACAAGAAGACTAAATGTTACTTGTCATTTGAACTGGTTTATATCAGAGATCTTCATTTTAAGTCCGCCGTCCTCAAGCATTTAGATGTATCCCCGTTTCAATGCATCTGAATCAGGTACATGGCTCAATACCAGCCCTCTGAAGGTATTTAAATCCAGCTGTGTTGGAGCAGGAACACATCTAAGTGTTGTATAAAATAGTAAAAGTCCAAACCTAAATCTGATTGAGAGGAAAGACCTGAAAGTTCCTTTTCCTTGATGTTCCTCCATCCAATCTGCCTCAGCTTGAGCTATTTCATCAAATATTTCCGTCTGTAGATGTGTAAAGCTGGTAGAGACAAAAACTAAAAGACTTGCAGCAAAATGTGATTTCTCTAAAAAGAAATTAGATGTTTTAATTGTAAAACCTTTGAAAACCAAGCCTTACTTTCCTTCCTCTTCAGAATCATGCACAACTTTGTGTTGATCTGTCTCACAATATCCAAATGAAACACATTAGTTTGTGGTTAAAAGTTCAACTTATATAAGAAAGTTTTTACAACGCCCAATAGAGGTGATTTAATTTATCAATATTAGATGCAATAAACACTTATCTATCCATTGCATTTATTTGAATGGCTACACAGACCTTTAACTCTGTTTTTCTCTGTTAACATGACATAATAGCCTTATTTCCAATATTCTATAGAAAAGTTTGACATTCATGCATTATATTTCCTTTGTTATGTTGACTTTGTAATTTGCTCAGCTACATTTGGGTCTTCCTCTGCAGGAGCTGCCCGAACACATGAAGAGCCACGTTGAATGTGACAGCAAGCTGCAGCCTTGACAGAAGAGGAGTTGAAGCTCTGCCGAAGATGATCTTGAGAAGCTCATCGTTTTCCTTTCCACACTTTTTCCCCTTTCTTTGTAGAAACACAGCTTCTATTAAAATTAAAAGAACTACATAAAACTTTCTGCAGCTTCGGGCATAAAGAGCAACCTCAGCTTTGTCCCAGTTTTGGCAATTTTTCCAGTTTTCAACTTTTTCTGTCATCTCGAAACTATTCATTACTCTTGACAGAATGTTAGTTACAATATAATTAACAATTCATGCATGAAGCAAATCCTTTTGAACATTTCAAAAAATATTCAGCTGCGCCTTAATTATACCAGAGCACTTCAGAGGCTGTTTTAACTATAAACATAAAGACGTCCTAAAAGGGACAGATTTCGTCATGCACATGCAGTAATCAAACATCACCCATCTGGTGACTTCATCAGTATAAAATCCTTATCTGTTTAAAAATAAAATGTACAAAATTTAGATTTACTTTCATATGCGTCAGACACTGACATTTATCTTGTGATGGAGTAAATCATTTACTAATTTATAGCGACAACATTGCCCTTTTTTTCCTCATAATTTCTGAGGTTATTAAGGCAGCATCCATATAGATGCCTCATGATTTATGTCAGAATCTTAGTTTTTTTACTCCACAGTATATGTTTATTACCTACTGTATGTGTTCAGAAATAAAAGACAAAATTAGAGTGTTTATTCTTGTAAATATTTTCCTAAAAAGATTTAACGAACAGGTTATTTCTTATTTATGACAATAAACATTGACAATTTTTGTTTTGCTTTGTTTTTTATACTGAGATGAAGATAAAAGCTTAAGCGAAAATGTATATGAACTTGGCAACACAACCTCGCTTTGGCTGCATTGACAGCACAGAAAAGTGTTTTAAATGACTTTAGAGTCTAAACTGAAGTGTGATTAAGTCGGTCGCTGGGTGTCCTGGACGACAACTTCATCTAGGAGTACATCGTCAGCTGAAGCCACTGGAAGAAAACACAAAAACGTATTTTACTGAATTTTTCCACGGTCTTTAGTAGGAATGCAACCATACCGTTCTAATGTTCTCGTATCTGTTTTTAAACCGATACCATGAACCGATACTTAAAATGCGGGAAAAAAAATAATTTCACAAAATCTTTTTATTTTTCACTTAAAGTTTTTTGTTTTGTGTTAAGAATTAAAATCTTAGGGCAACTTAAACCAAAACATTTCTTGGTGCATTATCCCCGGATAGCCAAAATCATGGAGCTCGTTATGTTAGGAAGATATAACTGGGTCAATTTGAATTTTTAACTTCCTGAAACTATTAAAAAGCTAATTTTATCTTTTTAGGACCTTTTAGTATGGCATTTTATCTTTTCAGAAAATTGCAGAACCCTTGCTTTTTTTGTGGATTTACTTGATTTTTTCCCCCAAAGCAATTGCTATAAATTATATGAGAAAAAGAGGAACATGACAGTAGATCAGGACTATGTTCAGGATGGCAGATAAGACTACATTAGACTAAAAGGCTAGGGGAATTTGAAGATTCGGTACTAATAAATAAACAACGGCAACAGTTATGTTTGGGGGAGTTAAAGTAAGCATTTTAAACTTAAGTAACCTGGTTCCTCTATCAAGCATGGTGGTGATAGTATCAGCCTCATGGTCTCTCCTGCTGAAATCCAAAATAGGCATCCAAACTGATCTTTTAGTAAATAAAAAGTCTCAAAACGATGTTCTGGAACAACCTCATCCATACTCTCTGTTACAGGAGAAGAATCAATTTAAACGAGCAGTTAAATATCCTTGCAGAATTATGACGAAAAGCTTGTTGATGGCTAGAAAATGCAGATTTACTTTTAAAGGTGTGAAACACAAAATGCCATGTTGAAAAGCAGAGAATCCCCCAAAAAAACAACTTACCTCCAGGACATTTAGTTTGATTATTCCATCTCCATCTTTGTCGAAGGCATTAAATGCCCCTGGAAGAAAAAAAAGAACAGATATACCCAGTCAGACTTGTATCACCTTTGCACTCATGCAGTGATTCTTGTAGCTTATTCTGATCTAATTTATGCCTTTAATGCGACCTCAGTAACTTCTCGCACATAGAATATAAAGATGTGAACTTTTGATTTTTCACTTCTTTTCCTCATTGGATTCTTTTTGTTGATTTTTTGGGGGGACAAATGTAGCACAAACAACCAAGTGTTATATACAGACTTACTGAACATGCCCTCTAGTCTCACAAAACAGCAGATGTAGCTGTCAAAGTCAATGTTGAGGTGTTTGTCTGCGTATCGCATGGCTATGATGTCGTACAACTGTTTGTTGAGGTGAAACCCTGCAGAGGAGAAAATTTACAGCTTATTATGCTTATGAGACAGAGACCAAATATCAATTAAATATTAATGACCAATTAAATGGTTTCCATCCCACCCGCATCATTGATGGCGTTCCTCATCTCAAAGCTGCTGATGGAGCAGGATTTGTCTTGATCGTACTGTTTGAAGATGAGCTGCAAAAATGAAGATGTTTGAACCCAAGACCTATCAGCATGAATCGGACGTTAAACCGGAGGATAAATGTGTCCTACCTGCCACGCCTTTATCTTTTTCCATAAGTGTTTAAATTCCTGGAAATTCAGCTTCCCAGATCCATCAGTCTGAGAAACAGTCGGTCACAGAAAAATAAACTCATGCAGGTGTTTGGTTGTTCGTAACAACGGAAATGCTAAATATCTTTTAGAAATCTGCATAATTTCAATATCGCTGCTATATTAAACTAATCCGTTAAATCAGTTTGTTTAAAAAAAAACATGTCTATGGGAGTAAAATGCAACAAAAAAAACCTGCATGTTAAACTCGCTATTTTAAGAAGGCAAGAGTTACTGTTATGGTAAATTTGTATGTTTGTTCCTGGATGGATGAGTATTTTTAATAAATGCAATAATATTTCAGTCATTTATTAATTCACTATAGAAATTAGCTTGTTAAGCTACTTACACAAAAATATCTTCCTTCTGACCAAAATTACTAAAGGACTATAATCAGTTTCTTTCGTAATAGTTTTCTCTTTTTGAACATTTCCTGGAATTACTATCCTGTTACAAAATCTAATTCTTGTTCAACAATTTGACTGGCTGTGCCACGTTTTCCCCAAAACGCACTTTACTAAAATAGAAGATTTCTTACATTTATTCACTCTCTTTTTTTTTTTTTTATAGACTAGAAGAACTTTAACGCCAACAGTTACTTGAAGATGCAGATTAATGTGATGACTTTGGTGTGAATGAAAGTATCTGGTCCTAGATCAAAATAAAAAGCATCTCCCCGTTTAGGTATTGCCCCGAGATTTAATCATTAATTAAAGGAGGTTCAACAACGACAACAAAAAAGTCAGCTTGTTTTAGATTTTACTTGTAAAATGATTGGAGAAACAGAATCAGCTGGCTGCACTGAAAGAAAAGCTACTCTAGAAAGAAGTAAAAAATAGATAAATATATCAATACAAGATTGCTTTTGCTTGTCTTAATGCTAGAAATTCTGCCAATGGAACAAGTGAAAATTCTCTGGAAAATGTGTCTTGAAATGAGAGAATATATTTGAAAAAATGTCCATAAATAGGGGATTTTAATTTCTTGAAAATCGTTTTTTGCAGTGGTGCTGTGTGGTTGTATGTAAATCTGCACATTTGGACGAAAATTATATTTCTGCTGAGTAGTCCTCAAGGGTTCTACATGTTTTAGATGTACCCTTGAGCCAACACAGCTGTTTTAAATGGTTGAATTACTTCCTCAGCAGGCCTTAAAGTTCCCATTAGGCCTGCCAGGGAACAAATCTTTTGCTTCCAGTATTGAACATCTAAAACATGCAGGTGGAAGTCCTAACCCTTCGAGGAGTGACTTTGGACACGACTGTATCACACTTGGCTCTCAGCAGTTTAAAGGATACATCCATTAAGGCGATCATACTTCGACATGTCTCAAGGCTAAAGCCTTCAGTCTTTATCTCATTATCTAGAAAAACATCAGCAAAAAAACAAAAAATCCAAGATCATTATATTAATATTTAACATTGCTGCAATAAGTAACGTCTGCAGCGGTGAGCTCTTTACCTTTAGAAAGAACGTTCTTCATGATTGTCTTGAGTTCGTTTGCACAGATCTCCATGTCCTAGGGAGGAGATGATCGCCTGATTAAACACAGTCAAGACTTAATAACGCACCTCATCCCTGCATACATACCTCACCAGCAATCTGTTTGTAAATGGCTCTGAACTTTTTCTCTTCCTCAGTCTCTTCCTCGGGTTGTAGCAGTTTCTGCTAACAGGTGGAGGAAAAGAAGATTTTCCACTAAGAAAGTCTGTCTTATTCTTCAAAAAAAATACAGCAAATACAAAAACTAAAAGAGAAGAAACAAAGTTCAGAATTATGGAAGAAACCTGTTAAAATTAACCATTAATGCCATACTTCTTGTGTTCAAAAGAGGTTTTCCCTGTACACATGGATGCGTTAAAGTATCAAAACTCTTTTACCTTTGGTTTTTTCCTCCTCTCTCCCTGAATGCCATCGTGCTCGATTTCTTTGTTGGCACGCGCTCTGTCTGACACAAACACAATAGGCTGGCAGGTGTGCAACACCACCATCATGAGAGAGGACAGAGGGGCCATAGATAACAATACAAAAATAGTTAATAACAGAGTATGACTACAGTGCTCTAAATGAATATTTGTACATCTGGCCAAAAATCTCTAAAAAAGCCTTAGAATAAATTCTGCTTTTAATGCAGATAAAAGATCAACTTTCTGCCACTTTCTTACTGGTGAACGTCAAAACACATCTGCCTTATTTGAATGACATGTTCTCTTGCCTTTCCTATTTGAAGCATTGCTTAAATGAATGGGTCTCTGGTCAAACTCATAATTATTTCTAACTAACGGTTATAGTAAACCTTTGATGATGCAGATGCATCCATAACCACGTATTTTTCTAAATCTTTCAGTTAGATTTTCAAAGAGATTCTTGGGTGTGAGAAGCAGGTTTGGCATGCTGACGAAAAAATATTTTCATAACATTTTTAACACCTGATAGATGGAAATTTATTACGAAAACAAATTTAAGTAATTCAACTCTTAAAATGTTCATACTGTACAGTTGAAAATATTTTTTCAGTTTTATTTAAATAATTGATTTATCTCCTTTTTAATTAGTCATTGATCTTTATTACACATGCCTGTTTTATCTGCGTTTTTTTAATATTTTCTGTCTTCAGTGGTTAAATGTCTTAGATTTTATCCTCTGTTAAACGTTTTGTTACATTTGACAGCAGGAAAGTGGTCTATAAGTAAAGTTTTGTTTGATATAGTGAAAAGGGTATTTATTAATATAGATTTGTACTTTTTTGTTCTTGAGGTTCACCATTTCAGATCATGGAGCAGTAAAGATAACCTAAAAACAAATGCTGATTTTATTTATTAAAAGAAATAAAGGGTCCCAAATCAACATGGCCTTATGTGAAAAAGCTAAGCATGAAAGGCCTCTTTAAGGTCAAGCCACAGCTTCTCGATCACATTTAAGCCTTTGAGTTGAACCCGACCACAACAGATTCTTCATTTTACTTTAGTTTTAGCTTTTGTTTTTCCATGGATGCCAGCATTGCAACTGAAGCCTGCATTCAGCTGTTAACGATCCTTCACATCTGGCTTCTTTTCAAGCCTCTTGGATGAGTAAATTTGATAGATCGGTCATTCCTGATAAAGTTTGCCGCGGTTCTATAGCTTCTTGTTTAGTGGATAAGGACTCTTCCTATGATTATCCGGAGCACCAATCCTTAAAAATGGCTTTGTAACTAGTTCCAGATGTAAAGATCTAATATTAATTCCAACATGTTCTTTAATTTATTTAAACTGTGACATATGTTGTATTTTGATCTTTTACTCTACTTCCTGTTGTCAGACAAGTTATATTTAAGTAATTTATTAAGTCTTCAGATCTGGAGGTGAAAATTTTAATTAATCACAGTTAATTAATTAATCAAAAGGGCCAGCTTAGTCTCTCAAATGATCTCAGCTGGCATTCAAACACGTAAATTATTGTTAAAAAGGCCCGCAAGCATCAGTTTATTTTCTTTATTTTTTTTTACGTACATTGAGAAAGTTCACTCCAAGCCAACCATCTTTTTACATTTTATCGGTGCAGTATTGAACGTGTTCTTACCAGCTCTATCATGGTGTGGTTTGGTAATCTTACTGTAAAAGAAAATTAGATTCTAAACAGAGTGGTTAGTTCTGCTCATAGATCAAGTCTTGGAGGCCATTTATAAAAGCAGCCTCTTAAAAAGAGCCCTCCAGACTATCACAGATCCCTCTGGTCACCCAGCTTTAAAGCTGTTTGATCTTCCTTCAGGAAGAAGATATCGTTCTATTAAATGCACTACATCTCGTCACGCAAAAAGTTTTGTTCTACAGGCTGTTAGGGCCTTGAATCAAAGCACCTGATTACTTACGTCTGACGTGTTTTACAATATTATTTACTTTTATTTTTATTTATTACAAAGTGCTTTTGTCACTTGTGTAAGCATCTAGATGTGATCGCAATCTGTCTGTGTTGTCTGTTGTTTATGGGTTGTGCTTTTTTGGTGGTTGTCTGTTTATGTTTGTCTATGTTGATCATGTACCATGAGGTTTTTGCAATTTGCATTCCCATGAGGTTTTATTTTTAAACTACAAATGGCAAATAAACTATCTATCTATCTATCTATCTATCTATCTATCTATCTATCTATCTATCTATCTATCTATCTATCTTGTTTGATTGTCTGATACACTTAATCAGAAACACAAGAAATGTGACAAAGGACATACTTTTTCCACAGTAATGAATGTTAAGTTCTATTTATTTCAAAATCTAGGAAAAGTAGTTTATTACCTTCTTTTTCTTCTTTTTGTCTTGCTGAAGGAGGTGGAACAGAGAAGAAGATGAGATAAATATAACAATGACAAGATGAAGGAAGGCAGAGAATTACAATGGTGAAATGTAAGACATGTAGGACAACTAACAGTTAACTTTCATCATTCATTATTTTTAACATTAACCATGTCATGTAGTGATCAATTTTCCTATACGGCATTATTTCTTCATGATTGCTTTAGTTTTTAACCAGGCTTCCTCTCTGCATCATTCATCTTTGATACAGATTTAGCAGCAAAGCTTGAGTTCCTAAACAATCAAACACTCCCAACTCTGAGTCAGTGTTTTTAACAAACCTGTGTTTGATCAGTTTCAATGGTGCTCTCTGCTTCCCTACAAAAAGTATAAACGCACACATTAATCACCACCATTCGTTCTTATTGCGTTTTTTCATTTCAGTCGTAACTGTGGAGCTGGAGCATCAGGGATCCTTACTCAGATGTGTTCAGCTTCTCAGAGAAAACCCTGAGAATGAACTCTCCCTCCACATTGGGTTCAAAAGTCGTGGGGATGATGACATACTCTCCCGGAGGCAGTCGGAAACGCTCCGTCACCTCGCGCAGGTTCATGTAGGTCTTGCATTTAGCTGTGGAGGCTGTATAGAGGAAGAAGTCCTTCTGCAGATGTTGATTCTGCCCTTGCATCTGCACATGTTAAAGAATCTTGAGATGTGAATGTACTCTGCATCAGAGGTTGTAAATATGAAAAACAAATATGTTATGCTAAAACGAGAAAAATTGTTTAACATTATGGAAGCGTCAACAAATATGTCAAGTTTTATTTAAAAGAAAATAATTACATTTACATTTAGGAGTGGTAGCGGTCAGTATGAACATGACATTTCTACTTATGCTAAACGTGCATTTTTTTCACTTCAGACCCCCCATTTTTCATTCTCACTACACTGTAAAAAAAAACTCCCTGAGTTTATTTTAAAAAACAAGTATACACATTTCACCAGCTTTTTTGAGTAATTTCAATTTGACAGTGAATGGTAGAGTCAAATGTGTTGACTTGTTTTTTAAGTAAACAACTTTTTTTACAGTGCACCCCAAAGCACAGCTTTGGTATCAAATCAGTCAACATCAATATTTTTTCCTAAATTTCTTACATTTTTTGCAGTTGGTAAAGGTTTGGTTTTTATTATTATTGTTTTACTTGTGTAAAGACAAATGCTCCTGACTAAGATGCGTTTGAGGCTTGCACTCAGATCTATTCATTAAACTACTGAGGGTCTAATTTATAAAGCTTGCTTTTATGCATAATATGGTCTGAAAATTGCGTAAGTCACTTTGACGCAAAGTTTGTTCTCAGTCTTCATTATGTCAGTCTTTAAATACATTGAGGTGCTGAAACTTATTTCGCTCTGCTGTATTTTAGTTTTTATTTGTTTTTATTCCAATCTTATATTTGCTGCAAGCTGTAATTATGTAATTTAAAATTCATATTTATTGTTATTTGTTTTATTGCTTGCTGCTTTTATTTCCTCTTGAATCTCTTTCCTTTTGTTTTCTCGGTACACATTTTCTTCTGCTGACGTTATTTTTGTCTTTCTGTGTGAGGCACTTTGGTAACCTTTTGCCTGTAAAGCTCTATATAAACATTGATTGACTGATTGCAATTTAAAAAAAAAAATTTTGCGCCTCCTTCAGTCTCTGTGGAGTTGTGCTTCCTGCCTCTCTCCGTTGCAATGGTTATCCGTGAACCAAACCATATCATCTTATGTCTATGCAGAATATTCACCAAACACTTTGCACTGACCGTTAATGGCAGAAAGCGGGTGTGTTAGAGGCGGATATTATCCATAATTATCTCAGTATGTTTCTCGGTAGAGCATGATTTATGAAGCAAAAATTGCGTCCAGCTGTGCATACTCAAAGTTTTAAGATCTGAATCTTTCTTTGCGTAACCTAAATATGTTTTTGATGATCCAAAGTATGGATTCTACGCAAACTTTCACAAACGAGACCCTAGGTCTCCAACCTATTGGATGAGTTTCTTAGCCTATAACCACCAGACAAAGTTCCATCATTTGGACTGCCTAAACTCTTCTTTAAACTGATTAAATCTATTTGGAAGAAAAATATAATCTTTATATTTCATTATAGTGGCAAATTCAGCTCTGTGGCAACTGGCAACAGCGGAAAAGAATTGTCATCACTTTTTTGTCACTGAAAACTGTATGTGTTAAAAAGCAATCTGTGTGTTTGATAGGAAGTTTTGATGCATGCTTGCTGCCTCTCCTGCGTAGATGTGAAGATTCAGGTTACTTTTTGACCTGCCAACGTACCAAAGTTTGCTAATTTCTTTGAATGGCCGGAAACATCACTTAGCAGGGGTAAAAACATACATATTGGACTAAAAGAATGAAGGGAAATCGTTACGTGTACATATTTAAGAATTAAATGCTATGCCTCTTTAACAGCTATTGAATGTCTGAATGATTTGAAGAAATCACATCCTTCTTGAAGTCGGGTATACTGTACCTTCTCTGGCACCTGCAGAACAAACCAAAAAGTAACAGTTGAGACAGTCTTCAGTCTTTTTGTTTTATTGTAAGAATAAATATGTTATTTAAACAAAACCTTGTAAATAGAAAATCCAATGGTAAGGAATATTGCTCCTTTATGGCGCTGCATCCTCCGACCCTTTTGCATCAGGGCCACAACAACAGTGCAGGCCACCACCCCGTCCTCTGGGTCGTCATCCTCCTCATACAGCTGTAGCCGATACTGAGGGTTTGTCCAAAACGTCTCTATAGAGGATGTCTCACATGAAATTGGCTTGTTTTTGTTTGAAGTTTAATGTCAAATTTGTCTGCAAAAAGGCAAACCTGGGAAGTTCCTGCAGCCACCAGCAGAGCTACCTCTCACCCAGCGACCTTCATTGACTGACACCGTCCAAGTGTGCCGTTCATCTCCCTGCAGCCCATCGGGGGTGAGGTTGCACATTTCCAGTTTGGTGAAAGTCTGCTTGAAATCATCAAAGGACATCCTAGTTAAAAAAACAAAACAAAAAACATGTGAGAGGAGAGTTTTTAATATACAAAAACAAACAAGTAAGTAGAATTCTCCAAGATGAGCAAACGGTTCCTTGGAGTTGGACAGGAAGTAGGCAATTTTGGATCTTTAAATTTTGAGATTCTACACTTTCCCCTCAAAAAAAATCTAGCATCTAATTTAAAAATGTGTAAATCTTACAAATGGATGGTTAAGTTAAAGTATCTACACATCAGTTTTTAAAACAGTTTGGGGGCATGGCCTGGTGTCACACTTTGCCTGCCATCTAAAAACAGGAAGTCGTGGACGTCCATCTTTGACCTTCTCTACTATATCAACTTTCTACTGAATCAAACAACAGGGAACAAATTGCTGCTAAGATGTAAGTGCTATTCCAGATTCCTGAAACCGAATTTCTTCTCGTACAGTTGTTTTATTGCTTCAGATTCTTTAGCATCTAATTTTGTTTTTAAGAAGTCGTTTCTGTTTGTAATAAATCACATTATACCAAACTGAGGTATATTTTTCTTGACAAAACTTGAATTTGGATGTGAAGAGAACTTCGAAGGATCAAACCAAATAAAATCCAGCCTCTAAGGGGTTGTGGTTACATTTAAAGTGGAAAGACTGTGATGACACAACTACAGCAGCTTCACTCACCAGAACTCACTTGTCTCCACAGTCTGTTTCTTCAGGTTCTCCCTGTCTGCAGTGGAGATGGTCGACCACTCGTCTGAGCTATGAGAAAGATTATTAAATATGCTATTATTCCTTTACATGCGGTTTTAAATTAGCTTGTAGAAGTAGATACTCTCAGCATTTAGATTTATATTCCCAAGGGAACTGCAAAAAACATAATATTCAGGATCTCTAAAGTCGGTTGATTTTACATGGCTTTAAGTCCATGTAATATAGAGGAATAATTATGTGTGTTGTTAGCCCACTTAACTCTGACCCATGAATCACTGAGGCAACAAAAGCCCTTTAAGAGGACCTGAAAAACTAGTGTCACACACTAGAAATAATTTTTGTTCTGAAATTTGAATAGGAACTTTGTTACTAATATTTCACAGAGGCTTAATTTCTTGGAATATTGTCAGATGTATTTAACAAAACCATTTAATTCGATTCACTTTATATAGCACTGTTTCACAACAGGTGCAATCTCAAAGCCCTTTGCAAGACAAACAGATCCTATCTCTTTACAGACATATACAGTCAATTGAATCTATCATGTAGTCAGATTACAATTCTGTTTAAAAAAAATCTAATTTGATACTAGCTGAGCATGGCTACATCAGAACTTCAGGGATCTCTTTTATAAAGCTTGCTTAGACAAAAAATAAGAGTCTGAATGCATGTATGTTGTATTTAGGAAATTTGATTTACGGTATGTTCATATAAAGGTCTTCAGATATATAACAATTGCATTTATTGGTGCATTTATTGTGATGAGTAGAAGTATTAATACTGCCTTGACAATCCTGCATAATGCTGCACAACAGATGCGTTGGACCACATTGAAGGCCACACCTCTGGCAACAGAGGGGAGTTTTTAGAGATCTCCTGGCCCTTGATGTTGACTGTTTGATCAACTGATTTACAGTAGATTCCCTAAAACGGTCCTATTGGATCTACAGTTTCAAAAAAAAATTGTTGGGTGAACATAATAAAATTATGTAAATAATTTCCACCCAACTGATTTGATTTTGTAATAATCAGCAAAAGTTGAGTGAGCTAAATGTAAACATGTTGGGTCAACCTAATAAATTAGGTTGCTATAAGGCACACAATTAAACAACAGGGGATGGGAGCTTTATATTTATTGTTCTTATTTACTGTATTTTTTATTTATTTATCTGAGTCTCTTTACTCTTGTCGTTCTTGTTACACATTTTTTTTATCACTTACTATATTTTTGTCTTTTACCATGAAGCACTTTGGTCGCATTTTGGCTTAGCAAAGCTCACAATAATTGTTGAATGATTGAATAAAACAGTTTTACGTGCCTCCACGTCACCTATAAACACATCAATTTCAGTCTCAGTTGGATTATGCTGTCTCCACCTCTTGGTTGCCGTGGTCAAACACCCCATTTCGAAACAGACTGTTGATAACATTACGGAGCTAGCTTGGCAGCAATCCCTTGTGCTGAGCATGTATCTTTCGTGCGGACGAAAGCTCCAGCAGAACCCAGCTACATTGTGACAGCTGTCTGCGGCTAATCCACAGTAGGTTTTAAAATGAAAACACAAAAGATTTAATCAATTAACAAAAGAGCAGTCAAAGTCCAAGAGAAACTCAAAAGACGTTTAAAATGCCTGAGGAATTAATCAGGACTACCTTAAAACCTACAATAAAGTTTGTCTCTTTGGAACTGTTATGAAGATTTTTTTACTTTGGAAACTGTTAACCAGATCTTACTTGGTACTCCATCGTCCCTTCCAGAGCACAACTCCCCAAGGATTGCGCAAACGAATCAGGCGAATTCTGGTGTCCTTCGAGACTTCGTCGCACTAACAAAACATCACATTTCATCTCACATTTCCTAAATCATGCTGCAAGGATATAAGTCTGCATTCAAAAGAACTTTCTGTTGCACCTCTTCCAGGCCAATAATGGAGTATGCATGACCCCTGACCAGCCCTTGTTCAGTCCGTGACTCCAGTTCACTGGCTGAGGAAACCTACAGATATGGCATATTTCAAAGCAAAAAGCATAGATTTTTAGGAAAAAGAAACATCTTTATAACCTCTTTCATAGCTTTGGAATAGGAAGAAAAACACCCCTGTATTGATTACATTCACAGTTCAAATTGGAGTGTTTTCTTTAACACTTACATCAATGGAGCAGCCCATCAGCGAGCCCCTTTCCAGTGCCTTCCTCATGATGGTGAAGAGATCAGCAGGTGCCTCTGACAGCTCAAAAAACTCAGTGACTCCACCTGTGAAATCCTCCATGGCTTCCAATGTGTTCCCTCCTTTCAGTGCCTCATAGGATCCATGCAACCTGAGAGAGAGGTCAATCATTCCTTGAGCATTGCTGACACGTTGGATCAGAAAGGCTTTTTTGACAACGTCTGCAGCCAACTCAGGAAACATGAGAAGTTACATGCCGTAATCACAGGCCAAAATCTTGATGAGACATTTGGTTTCCTGTTGTTTTAACTGTGTCACGTTAAAACGCAAAATATTTTTAGAACATATGTTAACTAAAAATGATATAAATATAAATCAAGGTCATGCGATGAATGACTCCTTACTTGGCATAAGCCTTTTCCAACAAAGCGCTCCAGAACTCGTTCTTTCGGAACGATTTGGTGAAAACCAGCTGGTTGTTGCATGTGGGGATGCGGTCATCCACAACCACATCGATCCATTCACCATAACGCCAGAACTAAGTGATAGAAAAGTGGGAAATACATCAACAGGAAAGGATAAAATCCAAATGCCTTTACATGTTGGTATATTTAAACATTATCTGATTAAAGACTACCAGTAAATATCTCTAAAGCATAATCAAAATCATTGTTTTTTTCTTTGAGAAAATCAAAATTGCATTTGGACATGGTTATGGGAAACTATCATCAGCATTGATATTTTCTCTTGGAGAATGATTTCTGAAAATTATTTAAAGAAACATGTAATTATAGTGTATCTATCATAGTTAAGATAAGTTACATGTTATAAGTAAGTTAAACATGTTAAATTTAACAGTTAAGTTAAGAAATCCTAGCAAACTTTCATTATTTTATATGAAAATGTCATAGATGACTTAATCTATTTACTATTATACTTTATATATACAGATTTAAAATACATTTAGTCTATTAGGGCACTGAATTTGAGGTTTTACCACCGACACTTAATAATACTTTTTACATAACATAATTTTTCCACCAACGTTTTTGATAGTATGAGGTGTTTAGTTTTCTGCAAATAATCTTTGTATCATCATGGCCAATCAACAGAAATATTGCTGGCATCTGCCAAAAGGATATTGTTCTACAAGTCTTTATGGTGCGTTCAGTACGCATGCTTTGTCAGCGTCAACAGCGTCAAGCTTACATGTTAAGTCTACGGTTGAGGCCGTTGGAGGAGCGTCGCTTTCTCTGCTGTGCTTTGTGAGCGTTGGCTCCATCAACTTTTCAAGCTTTTCCTGCGTTTCAGGCTTCAAAGCTCATAACACTAGCAATGCAGAAGTTCAGCTAGTTGAACTTTTGACGGTCTTAACGCTCTTGGGGCAGCATGGTAACCATGTTTAAACCATCCAGCAGAGAAAAACCCGCCTACGAGCTTTGCAAACTTCAGCTTAAAAATGTATCTTCTGTGTATATGTGTTGAACTAGTCGCTTCATGAACGTTGCTTGACGCTGACAAAGCATGCGGTCTGAATGCACCATTAGCCTCTAAATGGGCTAGCCTCTTCTTATTTGAGCAATCTCTTAAACTTTCACGTCCCTTCAAGAGCACCTCGGTCAACAAGGCTGCTCCTCCTTGATGTGAAGAGATCCAAATTAAAATGTTTAAAATGTAGAGGTATTAGATAATTCGCTGTGGCCACCCCAAAACTGTGAAATATTCTACCTTTTAATGTTTATACCTCTCAATGCCTACAAACATCCTAAAGGTGCATATTATGTATTCTTATTTTAGATTTTAGATTTCTTTGGAAGCACTTTAGTGAAGTTGTGTTTTTAAATGTGCTATATAAATAAACTTTACTTTAGATTAACTTAGATATACTTTGAAAACCTGAGTCATGCCACATTTTTAGAGAGAAATTAGAGAGGATTTAAACAAAAATAAACAAGTCAAACCTGCTTAGTTATTTATAATTTAATGATGGACCTAGACACTCGGCTTTATATAGGTGTTCCAACTTGCAGAAAGATCCATTATCTTAAGGCATTATCTTCCACGAAAAACTCCCAAATTTCACCAATATTTTATTATGAATCGTTACAGATATTCCTCTGTGAGTTTGGAGCATCTCAGTGGTGCTGCAGTGTAGTCTGCAAAGCTTTTACAGTCTTTTGACCCAACCATTTCCAACATACACTAATTGGTGATTTCAGTGATGTTGCAGCCGCCCGCCATTACAGCCGTAGTCTGAGCAAGACTGAAACAGAGCCTGTGGAAGATGAACTTAGTCCACTTGGTCATTTTGTTAGTGCAATTTGGAAATACACAAACGTGAAAATGATATTGATGTTTGCCGTAGCAAGTTTTGTCTAACCGACTGCCATCAATCACAGAGTGTTGCATATGTAATTATATTGTATTTATCGTAGTTAAGATTAAATGTAAAATTTTAAGTTTAAATGTCATAACACAAGGCCTGCTCAGACTACAAGGGGGATGTCGCCCGGCAGTGACGTCCTCGAAATTGCATATTAGTGAATAAAAGCCTCCAATATGCTCCAAACTCACAGGAGAATAGTGCTAGCGATTCTTAACAGAACATTGGTGAAATTAAGGATTTTTGTGGAAGACAATGCCTTACTTAGAGGCTGCACATCATTTGCCCTCATTAACTCCCATTATATGGATAGACACTGATCATGGATGGATATAAACTTCTCCTGAAGGACTCCAAGTAGCTCCAAACTTGTTTGGGTAGGTAAATGAATGTAACACATGCTAAAAATAAAGTCCAGGTTGAAAAAACTGTACTTTACTTTTAATCAAGGACATTTGATGTGCAGCTCCACATTTCTTTACTGAAATAACAGTCCTGAAAACGGCCTCTGTTGTACAACTGTATCATCTTAAATCCATCCATTTATTAGTTTTTAATCCTTTTTTAGATTATTTTTGTGTATGTTTTAACGTGATCTGTTTTAGAACTAAAGTTATTCAGTACTGTAAAACCTGAAAGTGGAAGATCCCGGCGTAATTTTCAGTGAAGCTCTGGTCTGCAGGAATCACTCTGTACAGCAGCTTCTCGTTCAGAGTCAGACAGGCAATGGCAGCGAGCAGCCAGCAGTCCCCTGCCAACAGATTCATGAGCTATGACGACTGTGGATTTACTCCAAGCATACCTTTGACTTCGAGCCACATTACTGTACATGTTAATCATCAGTTGGTCCATGTGTTTAAGTCCTCTAATAGCTTGACTTTCCCTTCCATTTTTTTAATTTAAATTACCCTTTCATTACAGGTAAAAAGAAAATGTGTTGTTTAAAAAGACGTGCTAACACTCCATGTACCCTTTGGAGACGCAGTTTGGTATAAGAATATTTTGTCCACCTTTGTCTTTTCATCATATATCTTCAGTTGAATAATACCTAACCTAAAGTGTTAAACTCACCTGCAACGATCACACAGTATAGTTAAAGTATTGGTAAACCATTTACTTTATTTGATTAGGAGAAAAATATTTTTCAATTAACAATCTTGTAATCTAAAAACAAAAGTAGACATATGTACTATTACTTATGTTAGAATATTTATAATTATTAAAAAAAACAATGGTTGAAGTTAAATATCAAAATCATTCAAATTCTTGTAATGGTTTAGAGATCAGTGGGTGCAAAATTTTGCTGCACAACATTTGCCCGCTTTATTTTCTGAATTTTAGCCCTCTAACACAAAAAGCTGGAATGTGCAAAATTGACATTTAGATATTATAAAGTAGGGTAAAAACATTAAATTGTCTTTGTAGAAATAAAAATTTGTTTGTCTTTTAAACCTTTTAAAATGGTTACTTTTAATTAAATGCTTTACTAGACATTTCAGGACTTGGGTTCACACCTCAGTTTATAAAATCAGTGAACTAGTGCAATGTTGTATGTAAAATCAGGACTAGCGTAAAAATTACCCAGTTCTCCTTGACAGATGTCAGTTCTGTTTGCTCCATCCACGATGAACTGGGGATCTTCACAGATTTCCTGGAAGGCGAGGAAATGTCAAATGCAACTTTCTAGCATCACCATCAATTTAATTACCCTGACGTAGCCATACTCAATTGATTATGGGGCGTGTTTTAACCGAACCAGGAAAAAAATGCCTCTGCACTCAATTGGATAGACCTATAACCAATCAGAGCAACGGAAGTGTGTGACGTTGCTCTTTTAAAATGAATGCACTATCGATATCTTCTAGAACAGACTCGATGACAGAATCTACACATCTCAGTTCTCCAGCGGCAGCCATCGTTGCTGTAAACAAATTCGACCCATGCGCTCTTTGATGACGTGGTTGATCACGTTACTGTTGTTCACCTGTCAATCATTGTAAGCCCGATTTGATTGGTCAGAACAGATCTTGTTCGGGTATAATTGCTCCTCAACGAGGAATGCAAGAACAAACTTCCAGACCATGTTGTGGGCGGGACTTCGGCTGGCACCCAGGCTGCAATTTAATATCAATCCTCTAAAAAGCAAAACATTAACAGTACGTGTATCAGGCTAATATAAAGAAAAAAATATCGATATTGCCATCAAATTGGAATCAAAACTGTCCCTTTAAACCACTTTAAATTGCATTTAAAAATAAGAAAATAAAAAAGTGATCAAATAGTTTATTTAGTCATGTTAACTCTGATCTTCTGTGTACATGAGCTAATAGAACAGAACATGTCTGAAAACCTGGAACCATGTTCTTAATTTAGACCTTGCTTCACGGCTTCATGTATCACTAATCTCAGCCAAATGTCTCAAGATCCATAAATTATCTGGTAGTGTGCAGAAATCTGACCCCAATTTACGGTTAGGGGATATTGTCAACTGGGATGAGATGAGGGATGTTTCTTTTACCTAAATCACCAGACATGCATGCTAAGAAGTAGACTGCTGGACCTTGAAGCATGCGGCCTGACTTCAAACAGCTGTTAAAAATGGACAGACTTGAGGCTGGTGTCGATGTCCTCCTCTTCCAATCATCAGGCTTATTTTTTTCTGAAACTTTCCCACGCACATGTTCACCTTCTGGTTAGTTGCCTTCAAACAGTCTTTCTCAACCATCAATGTCCTGGATCTTCGCCTTAGTGCTCAACATTTCAGATCACTCCACAGATTTTTAAAAAAAATCGCATTTAGGTACGAGGACTGAGATGAACATTGAAGAAACTTAATTTTGGGTCTGAACTGTTGAACCACATGTTTTGGATCATTATCCTCACAAACAGACCAAATGATCACATATTTTAACAGTACAGCTGTTACCATGACATTTATATCTAAAATATGCTGTTAAATAAAAAAAAAACCCATGAGGTAATTTACTCTAACAAGAATTCTAGAACTACTGAAAAAGAAACGGGCCCACAGGATCACAGATCCTCCATCAAATTTAACACAGAGGCTGTGGAAGTTTTCCACATATTATTTCTTTCAATCATACAAAGACCCGCTTGAAGTGCTTACAGCAAAAAAAAAACTTAATTTCAGTCCTGTCTGAGCACAGTCACAGTTGGAAAGTCCCAGTAGAGTTTAACAAACTTCATATGCTAACTTTAAAACTGTTACAGAAAGTGAATGCTATGGAAATTAAGATTTGTCATCTTGAAATGAATATAGAATGGCAGTGAGACAGCATTATTGATTATTACCAACAGTGAGAAAGAACCTGGCAGCACTGTTCAAATTGACTCCTTGTGCAACAGTCTTAAAATGAAGCCCCATGGCAAAACAAGGCGATTGACTAGAAGGACAGCACAAATGCAGTGTGATTAAGAAAGGCTCGCTCTACGTTGCAGCAACACCTCTACCCCTACTCCAAGGAAGAATAAACTGAGGAAATTCCAACCCAAAGCAAGAGAAAGTACTCTGCCTGGGAACAACACTACTGGAATCCTGCTGAAAGACAGATATGAAGCACTCTTTTCACCCAAGCACCCCCCACCAAAAATTGCAAAAAGAAATCCAGCTCCACGAAGCAGACACAAAAGGAAGAAACCTACCACTAAAAATTGTAATTGTTCATGATGGTTCAAAAAATGGAGTAGCACATTTCTGTAGCAGAAGATGCTGAGAGAAGTTTTAGGGGAAAAAAATCCTGACAATCATAAATCAAAAGCCGGAACTGGAAAAGCTTGTTATTCACACAGGATAAATAAGTATTTGGTCAATAACAAAATTTCACTTCAGTACTCTGTAATTTAATGTTGGTTGGCAATGACAGAGGTCAAATGTTTCCTGTTGGCCTTTACACACACTGTAGCTGGTATTGTGGCCCATACTTCCATGCAGATCTTCTCTAGAGCTGTGATGTTTTGGGTCTGTAGCTTGGCAACACCGACTTTCAACTCCCTCAACAGATTCTCTAGTGGACTGAGGTCCAGAGACTGGCTAAGCCACTCCAGAAATGTCGTCTTTCAAAATCTCTGACTGTCTGACTGCCTGTTTCTGTAGCTCCTGCATATAAAACAAGCTTTAGAGGTTTTTGGTGTTGATTTATAATCATCAAAATGTTTTCATTGATTTGTTACAAAGAACCTTGTGTACAACTGGTGTTGTGGCTACAGAAACTTTCAGTGCCATTTACTGAACCATTGTGAATAATCAAAACCTTTGCCAGGGGCTTCCTTACTTTCTTTAGTGGTTTATTGTGGCTGGATTCCACATTGTAACCTTTGTAGGCTGCCCGGGCTCTGTCATGACTCAGGGAGCTTAGAGCTGCACATTTTTTATTCAGGGGAATTCTACGGTAGTGGTGGAATTTGTTTGGTTTATTCCTTCTTGGAGTAGGTGTTGAGGAGCGTCTTTTTAGAGTTGGCTAGTTTTCTTCATAGTTTGAGTTAGAGGTCCTTCCCGTACTGCGCCTCGGTGATGGGATAGTGTTGCTCTGCTTCTGAGTGAGATTGGACCGAATGAACACGGGGCTGCCAGGTTGTTCCTTCCGTGTCACCGGTAGCGTTGTCTCGTTTCCATATCCAGCGTTAATTTCCAGGTGCATTTCCAGAAGGTGTAATTTTGTAACTGTTTTTCTTAGGCATCCTGTCTCCCGTTTTTGTTCGAGATGGCACTGATATGAGTGGGTGGTTTAACATCAGCACTTGCTGTGTCTGATTATATCCTTGATTGGCATACATGATGATCTTAATTTTATTTAATTCACAAGTAAAATAACATTGGTAAAAAAACAAACTGAAACAAATGTAGCTAGAATATAAAGGAGCAGAAAGAAGGTTAATCTTATGACTGCACACACTTGCCCTCTATGTTCCTTATCTACAATTTTACAATTAAATCTGTTCCAAAATATTTTTACATTATCGTGTTAATCTTTACATCATATGTAAATTTTTTCCATATTTTCAAATTACAAAATAAAAAAAGACATCAAATTAGTTCTAAGTTCTCTTTAGTTCTCTTTTTTTCCCCTCCAATTCTAAGTTTTATATGTATTTAATATTATAGTTTTCATTTGTTTCTTAAATGCTGCAATACTTTTTGATTATTTTATTTCTCCATTGAGTGTGTTCCACAAATTAGGTCCTTTCACTGAGACGGTTCGTTCTACTTTGGTTCTAAATCTTGGTTTTGTGAAAACATCTGTTCCTTTAAGATTGTACTGACTTTTCTCTTTTTTCTGTTTTTCTGGATTTTTGCCAGTAACATTTTATTATTACACCTAAAAAAAAAACTGTAGGACAGTGTAATTTACAATGTCATAGAATTTCAACACTTAGCATTTTTATGATTGGAATCACTACGCTATGAAAGTAAGGTTTGAAAGTCATGTTATTAAAAAAGTCAAAACTGATAAAGAAATGTTTTTATATTGAATTTTAATGCACACATGGGCGATAACTGTAGGCAGATAATATTGGATATCCCTACTAAAAACATGTGTTTATGGCTGTCTTTTAGTAACTTATTAAATTATAGTTGGAATATATGTTTTATTGTGTCACATGTCATCTGTATCTCATGTTGTTTATACTTTTATTGCTACTTTTATTTGATCTACTAATGATGTAAAGCACCTTAAATAGCCTTGTTATTGGAAGTGTTATATACAAATAAAGTTGCCTTGTCTTGTCTTAGGGACTGCTTAGGGACAGCATCATTCCCAAAGATTTAAGAATTTTCCAACTTCCTTTCAGAATCTGATTATTTTACTGCAGTATGATTAATTCAAACTTTCCCTTTATAACTCTAATCTCTGTAGGAGCTTTCTTTTAATTTGTACCTTTTTAAACCATTGCTTAATAGGTTGCTTAATGCTGTAAGCTTAGATAAGGATTATTCAATGTTTGTGTTTGTTCTTAGAGTGCAGATCTGTTTCAGTATGCTTGCCGTTGACTCTGGGTCGGGGTGAGCTTCTCAGATGATGCTGCTTTCTGCCAAATGCTCCTGTCCCACCTGCCATAAAGGCTACATGTGGTCAAAGACAAATCTAAAACTTGTGTGTGTCAGCAAACTGTACGAGTTTAAATTTTGCCTATACATTTTCCAGTGTGAGAGTCTGCTGAGTGTGACCGTGGATCGTGATAACCCACAAGTATGCCCTCACTTCTCATTGCAGTCATATCAACCAAATGCTTCACCCATCTGCTGCAGAGGAGGTGTTGGGATACATTGGGTGTGTTGTGGAGAGCTTTTATAGACAACTTAGAGCCTCTACTCTATTAGATGCAACATATCCTGAACATTTGACAGCAACGAAGAAGGGTACTCACAGAGGGACGCTTCCACTCAAACTTCATCCTGGGTTTCTGGCTGTAAAAAAGTGAGGAGTCGTTTGCAGGGAAGAGAGGGTCCTCAAATAGAACATGTTTTGCCACATATTTATCCCTTAGCTCCAAAAAGGTCTTCAGGCGCTTTGCATCTTTGATAGCCTCATTTCGGCTGAGAATGGCCGAGTAGATGGAGTTTGCCCCTGTGATCCCGTAGTCAACATTGCCATCAGCCTCCAGAGACGCCTCAGTGTCAAAAAGCACCTTAACCTTTGTTTCTTCAACCATAGGTGCTTTCCCTGAGTGGTTCCCGTCCTCCATCACCCTAAACCGTTATTGCAAGTTGGGAACTTTAGAAACCTCTGACTTGCTATTCTCTTTGCAATAACATGCGAAATTGCAAAACAGGCATAAGAAACTTCCTGTGTCCTCCCAAATTAATCACTTTTAGTTCCTTTCTGTTCTAAAGCAATTGCCGTTACTGCTTATTTGGGTTGACAGCAAGACTCTCCCTCCAGCAGGGCCCCTAGAGTATCTGCGCCTAAATATAAACCTTTTCAAGAAGGGGAGGAGGCTCCTTAGAGGTTCTCAACGTCCAGAGTTCGCGGTGTGGGTGTCAGATGGACAGCCTGAGTTTAGTGAGCTTTTACTGTATAATGAAACATTTAATTAACCATCATGGTGGATATATTAAACGAACCGATAGTGGAGTCAGGGATTTCACCTACCTCCACCCAATATCATGTTTGTAACAAATGATCTAATAATCTGACCACATTACAGTCTCTGATCGTGGCTGCAGTGTGGTTTCTACTGATTTATTCTGCAGTTTTATGACTGAATATCTTGAAAAAAAAAAATTTTATAAAAACGAATTTAGGTATGTAGGCAACTGCACATTGAAAAAATATAATCAAAGTAAACAAGCTGAGGAAGTCTGAATGATTGGTAGCGACAGGACCCCCTAGTGGTAGCAAAGCATACTTGACCACTTTTCTATCGGGGCAAACCAACGAATCATGATTTATTTCTTTTTGATTGGTTGAATTTGCCAGTGCGCATAACAAATACAAATATGGTGCAGCTAAGGACAAGGTTGCCAGGTTTGACAAAAATCTGTATTTTTACACCGTCGTTAGATATATATATATATATATAGAAACATATATATGGATCTAAAAAACAAAAACAAAACAAAAAAACAGATGAGTTGTGCCCTAAAATGAAGGAGTAATTATACAAAATACCAACAGAAAACAGAAGCCAAAACAGATTTTAAAAAGTGTGCTATGAACACAGTGCTAATTTTATAGTTTTATATAGCTACAATCGATACATTTCTGTTTTAATAACAGTTATTTTATGTTAATTTTTGGCCATTCATTATATTTACACTATCTTTGTAAAGAAACATCAAAAAGCAATGCAAAATATCCCAACGTTTCAGATTCGGTAGTTGAATCTTTTTTGCATTGGCTATGCTCATTTAATAATAAATGTTATTGATCTCAACCTCCCCATTAAGCTAGTAGGGCTGGCAGGGTGTGAATCTGTTGTCACCATAATGTCTCTCCTGTTCCCTTACTGGCAAACATGTCAGTTATTTTACTGCATTTTGCTGCATCCATGGCCAGTGCTTTGACCTTTTCTCCCTCCTCTCGTCCTGTTGATCTCAGTAGAGCTAAAGGTGCACCAGGAGGGAGGAGGCATGTCTGCAGTGATTTGACTGTTTTACATTGACTGCATATTTTTTTTCAAAAGACAAGCAACACTCAAACGTTGGCTATGATCGGCGACAGCCAAGTTACTGGGAAATATCCCAGAGCTCCCAATGGCCAGTCCGTCACTGATCAAAGAGGTTCATTTCTTTCTTTCTTTCTTTCTTTCTTTCTTTCTTTCTTTCTTTCTTTCTTTCTTTCTTTCTTTCTTTCTTTCTTTCTTTCTTTGTCCTACATTAAAAACATAGAAAATAAAAATAAGACAATTCTGTCTATGTGCTGTTTTCAATTTACCTTGGAAGTTTAAATCAGTATTCTGACTTTCTCAAAAAAAAGTTCAGAAATAAAAGTCAGAATTTTGAGAAAAAACTCAGACGTGTTTATTTTTCAGTGGTTATCATCCTCTTCTATAGAAGCATATCCCAAAATGCTACATTTGTACAGTATATTTGAAACCCTTTCTTAATATCCCTTCCACATTTCTTAGAATGCCACAAAAAGGGGGGATAGCAAGAGTCATACCTGGCAACCAGCCGCCGCTCGTTAGGGCAGTGTGCATCTGGAAGTTGTCGCCATCATAAGCAGCTAAATGTTACAGCTAGCGCTCAAGTCGTCAGCCGTTGTGTCCGAAGATACAGCGCCTGACATAGTCAGCCGTTCTTCCTCTGTTTCATATCGATGTTATGTGAGCTGTTGTGATGTTAACAAACAGTAAACGCGATTTGTTCTGTTGCGGTGTTGGGTCGTTTTCTCAAAACTAACAGCAGGGTCTATTTTCAGAGCACACATTAGCAGTCTGGAGTCTTGAGAGACAGCAGAGGGGCGGTGGGCTGCTGAAACCGTTGCTGGCTAGCAGGGAGCTCGCTAGGTAGCTAAAGGAAGTTAAATCGTTATTACACGTTTTTAGGATAAATACAAATATCTTTGAGCGTTGCTGTAAAATAAGCGGTGGTTTTCTGCTCCTAAGTTCGTCACAAACCATAACCAAGGATCTTGCAGCGTCAAAGCTAGCCGCATCTTCGCTGAGGAACCAGAGATTTAAAGCTAATAAGTCTTAACAACCTGCCGGTGGGACTCTGATAAACTGGAGCTGCAATCGTCACTTTTCTCGTATTATACAGGCAAGTAATGCTATATTAGGTATCCACACTAATGTTTTAGATAAAATTAAAACCCCGAGAATTGAGGCTAACTTCCTCTGTCGCTGCTGTTTCAACAAACTACTTGTCATCCTTGTTTTAAATAATCAGGCCTGTGTGATGTTTATATTTGGGTTTGTGTTTTCTGCAGCAGGCTATTGGGCCTGACAGCGGAGATGTCTGAGGGAGAGAGCCGGCAGGCCCTGGACGCTGCCCAGGAGGCGAAGCCGGACTCCGGGGCAGCTGCGCCCGCAGGCCAAGGGGTGGCATCCGTGTCGCCGCCGGTGTCCACGGTGACCCAGCCTCCTCCCACCGCTGCCACGGAGGACGAGGAAGAGGAGAGCGAGGATGAGTCAGAGATTTTGGAGGAAAGCCCGTGTGGACGCTGGCAGAAACGCAGGGAAGAGGCAAGTGTGACTAAGTTAATGTTTTACACAAAATTCGGAAGATTACCTTTTGGAAATGTAAATGGTAAAGAGCAAGAAGTGTTAATGTGGCTCACAACAAATGTTTCAAGCAAAAAACACCACATGAAGGAATTGGCAGGGAAAAGCATGCACCGATCAGATATTTTGCAGCATATTCTGACAAATGGTTTTCTTTCTTGATTACTTGGACGTTGAAGTGACCCTTGCTTTCTTCGAAAAAAGGCTAGATGCCATCTGCTGGGCTTCCATTAATAGACAACGCTTTACAAGTTTGCAAATATGAATCACACTGTGCTAAATTACATTTAACATCAATCTTCCGTCTGTATTTATGGGGTTATTCTGGTACAAATTTGTTTCTGTACAGTTGTCACAGTTTTCTTGTAAAGGGCTTCGAGGTGGAATTTGTTTTGAATTTGATTCAATTGAGCCATTTTAGCACTGGAGTGATTGAGATGAAATGTTTACATACCTGCCTCTGCCAGCGTCATAAATGTACAAGTAATGTTATCCAGGTAATGGCAGAGCTAGGCTATCTGATAAACAAAACCAAAGAATTGCAGACAGATGCTAGTTTATTACCTTTTTTTCCCCTCGCCTTGAAATGTAGGAGTGCTTCACAGTAAAACATATTTTTGGATTTTTTTTTTTAATTGTTTTTGCTGACAAAATTTATCAGAGGATCCTCATAAATCCATTCTTTTGAAAAGACTATAACTTGATCAGATGAAGGAGCTGTTGTTTTAGTTTTATTTTATATTTGCCGCAAAATGTCACATAGTCTTAAAACGAAAAAAGTACAAGCAAGCAGCTCAGCAGATTGTGTTCAATCAAGTAAATTATCTTGTAAACTGGTGCTGTAATTGTTTCTTTTTTCCCTCCTCCCTCATTAAAGGTGAATCAGCGTAATGTGCCTGGGATTGATAATGCTTACTTGGCCATGGACACAGAGGAGGGGGTTGAGGTAGTGTGGAATGAGGTCATGTTCTCTGAAAGAAAGAACTTCAAGCTTCAAGAGGTAAGCTGTTCCAGTGCAGTAAAATGCATCTGATTTGCTCATCAACCACGTTGGACTTTTACACCTAGGAGTAACCTTTTCCTCTTTCTAAATCGCAGGAAAAAGTGAAAACTGTGTTTGACAATTTAATCCAGCTGGAGCATTTAAACATTGTCAAGTTTCACAAATACTGGGCAGATGTGAAGGAAAACAGAGCCAGGGTATGAAATCATTTCACTACTGCTTCTATTTTCTTTTTAATCACATGAAAAAAAATGTTGGTCTTCATTTTCATTGATTTGACTTTTTTTTTTTTTTTTTTGCAGGTCATTTTCATCACTGAGTACATGTCATCAGGAAGCCTTAAACAGTTCCTGAAAAAGACAAAGAAAAACCACAAGACCATGAATGAAAAGGTACGAAGCGTTCTACTGCAGATGTTTAACTGTCTCAACTTGGAAATTGTCTCCCACAAGTTTATAACCGTGATTTAAAATGACGATCCTGTCGACCCAGTTTTTTCTTTAGCCAAGAATTTATTGCTGCTAACGCCGTTAAACTCTCTTGACAGGCCTGGAAGCGCTGGTGTACACAGATACTGTCTGCCCTCAGGTTGGTTTCACATATTCAGATTCACACTATCCCTGAACAAATTATGGTTTTGGAAGGTGTTTCTTTATCAGGGTGAAAAGGTCGCTATAGATGTCTGGCCAATCGGGAAACAAAAGCAAGATACCTTCCCAAATGTGCGACTTCTACACTCTGCCATTTGTTACATGCTTCAAACATTAGCAGCAGTACAGAAAAATGACTGCATATTAGTTTGAATGTAACTTTTTTTGTTGATTTACAAATGATTTCAAATGTTTAGAATCCATCTGTCTTGAGGCCTGTGAGTGGGGACACGTTTTGCTGCGATTAGAGCTGCAAGTCTGGTGTATGCCTCTGCAAGCTTTGCACATCTTCAGTGTGAAATGATCGGCGTTTCACTTCTGTAAAATAGCTGGAGCTGAGTCAGAGTTTGTGCAAATTTGATGTCTTGCCTCAGATTTTTAGGTGGATTTAGGTTTGGACTTTGACTAGGTTATTATAACACATAAAATATGAGTTGATCTAAATCATTCTATAAGCAAGGCAATTGTATTTGTGTAGCACACTTTCAACACAAGGCAATTCAAGGTGCTTTACGTGATTCGGTGATAAAGAAACCAAACGTGATAAAAGAATAGAAAGTAAAAACCAACAATTAGGATTAAGACCATATAAAAAGTGTAAAAGAAAAACAGCAATTAAGCATAAGAACCAATAAAAGAAAACGGAGAGCATTTATAAAATGGTTTACTCAAAGGCAGATTAGTTTTGCTTTAAAGCAGCCCCATGTTTTAGCAGCTTTGCAGTCATCAGGAAGTTTGTCCCAGATAAGGTGAGCATAGAAATTGAAATCTGCTTCTCCATGTTTGTTTCTGATTTGAAGGATTATTAATAATTTATGGTGCATTCAGACCGCTCACTTTGCCTGCCTCAAGTTACGCTCCCAACACATCTAGTTCGAAGTAGATACATTTTTAAGCTGAAGCCTGCAAAGCTCGTAGGTGGGCCTTTCTCTGCCGGATGTTTTAAACACTATCGGATCGTGATTGGCTGGACATCGTCGACGTCACTACAGTAAGACGCTTTGATTGGTTGGTGCACTGTGTCAAGTGTGTCAAAAGTTCGGCTAGCTGAACTTCTGCGTTGCTTGCGTTTGCTATGTTGCTGCTTGAAATGCAAGTAACACATGAAAAGTTGACAGAGCCAACGCACACAACGCACCGCAGAGACTCTGACGGACTCAACCATAGACTTAAAGCCTAGTTTATGCTTCTGCATTTTGACGGAGACGGATTGACGCAACACCATTATCTGTCAACGCAAGAGCTCTCCGTCACCTACGCAAGACACATGGAGTAGAGGCCCAAATTTTAACTCTCTGTGGACGGAGAGCGTATGCATCTGATTGGTCAGTTTCAGTAACAGCCAGAGATCGCTTCACCAGAACGGGGCTCTATAGTCGCTGTAATCAGTAGTTAATGCAGTGTTTCGCCACTATATGCTTTATATTGAAAGAATAATTTCTTTAATCTGTTCCTTTGGTGATTTTGAACACAAGGTGTAGGAAAACAACAAAAAAACGGCTGCTGTGTTTGTTTACATGCGTTTCTAGAGGATTCTATAATCCGCACTTCTAGTAAAAAGCTTTACAGCTTAATCAAAAACGTACTTTCTGTCGTTCATTGCTCCTTGAGAAGAAATGCATTCACAAGCCTAGAAAAAACAGAAGCGGGTGCAGTGTGATAGTAAGCAGAGATGCCATGAAAAATTAGCACCCCCTGCTGTCCTGGTCGAGCAACGCTGAAAAAACAATAGAGAATGGAGTGGAAGAGCAGAGTACTATAAACAGAAAACTTCTCCATCAATACATCTGCGCCTTAGTGCAAATTTTTGGTCAGACAAGCATAAACTAGACTTAACCCGTAATCTTGCTACAACTGACGCTGGCTTTTCGGGCGTTGTGAACACATTATTATAGTTGGAGGACCCGATTGGTCTGGGGGGGTCGGTATAAAGACGGCAGGTCTTCAACATGTTCTGACTCTAAGCCATTCAGTAACTTATAAACTAGTAGGAGTATTTTAAAGTATATTCTGAGCTACAGGGAGCCAGTGTAAAGACTTTGGAACTGGGGTGATGTGCTCTACTTTCCTGTTTCTAGTGAGGACGAGAGCTTTGGCTCTGTGTTTAGGGATCCAATCCTGCAGGCGGTCGAAACTCTATGAGCCAGTCTGATATCCTTTGTGGCCTGTTGTAGTTTTATTTCAGGTTTGCCTTTGTTTCTTTTTTTACTTTTTTTTTGTTAATTTAATTTAGGAATAAACTCTGACCAGGGTCCTTGCGAGAGTAATTCCCAGAGCTTGATACTGTCACTACCATGTTTTACCATAATCAGTGTTAGTTTTCCATCACATATGAAATTCTGAAATAATGCAGATTATAACTGATATGTAACTACATCTGGAAAGGTTCAGGGTTGGGCCTGGTGATAACTTGATTTTTATCTATTAATGGAGTTTTTTTGTTTATGAGGATTTCATTTTTGGAAAATCTAGATTTAAATTGATTATTTGCGAGAATACTTTACAGCTTGTTTTTAGTTTGATTTTGACTTCAGGTCAGCTCCGGGAAACGATGACGGAAATAAAGCACGTTAAAGTTTCTTTTTAAGAAACTGATTTTAAAAAGATTAGAATCAGCTTTGGTATGAAAATAAATTGACTTTTTTTTTTTTTTTTGTCCAGCCCTAGTTCAATGCTCTAAAAACTTTTGCAAGAAGCTACAACTTCGATAACTTACTATTGGTGTCTCTATTCTTATCCACAGAGAAAATGTGCCCAGCTTTTTCCTCATGCAGTGTAGCATTAATAGAAAACATGTTCCTGACTATTACGACTAGAATACTGATCTCAGTCTAGATTTGGGTGTGTATTAACGCTGTAACATGTATAACGGTCGTAACTATTGCGTTTTTGCTTCCAGTTACCTCCACTCCTGTGAACCCGCCATCATCCATGGCAACCTTACCTGTGACACCATCTTCATTCAACACAACGGCCTCATCAAGATTGGCTCAGGTGGGCCTCTGAGCTCTCTAGAATCGTGTCGCGCTTCCAGGAGTTATGATCAGCGTAACAATCCAAATCGGAGTACAGCGCATCCCTACAGTCACAGTCTGCTAAGTGTTTTTCGTTTTCCTCTTCTAGTTGCCCCTGACACCATCAACAATCATGTGAAAACCTGTCGGGAGGAGCAGAAAAGCCTCCACTTCTTTGCTCCAGAATATGGAGGCAAGATCCTGCCGAGTTCACGGTTAACATCTGGCATCTTTTTGTTTTCCTTCTCTGAATTTCCTTTTCTCTGCTTCCAGCTGTTGCCAGTGTTACCACAGCGGTGGATATATATTCCTTTGGAATGTGCGCCTTAGAGGTGAAAGGACCGTGCTTCTAGCAGTCAGATTCATGTTTAACGATTTATTTTATCAAATTTTCTTTTATAATAATGACTCCCTTAGTAGCAAGTGACGCTCATTTCTTTTTGTAGTTGTTGGTGGAGGGTGTATTTATTTCAAGCATTATATTGACATTGCAACTGTTAATATTGTTCTAAAAACACATTTTACTTTAATTCTGTCTTAGAAATTAGCAGTAAACACTGTTCCTTCATGTTTTTTATTTATACTTCCTTTTTTTTTCATCAGATGGCTGTATTAGAAATCCAGAGTAATGGAGATTCGTCCTATGTGTCCCAAGAAGCCATAAGCAGTGCCATTCAGTCCCTAGAAGACCCATTGCAGCGGGTAAGTGAAGAAAAAACTGCACTTTAAAGTTTTAGTGACGTTTAGGTGCACATACAATGTATCTTATTGTTTTTTTTTTTTTTTCTCTTCACACACATTTTCAGGAGTTCATCCAGAAGTGTCTGGAGGTCGACCCGAGCAAGAGACCCACGGCCAAAGAGCTGCTGTTTCACCCCGCCTTGTTTGAGGTGCCATTACTGAAGCTGCTAGCTGCACACTGCATCGTCAGCCACCAACGTACGTCAGCGCGCAGATTCAAAGCGTTTCACCTGTTTCTTTTAATTTAAAAGATCGACGACTCCTTCCCTTATTTGAGCTTTCTGGGTTACAGAAATGTTTCCTACTGTTGGACTTGGGGCTGTGTTGAAAAAATCATAAACTCAATTCTGAATCGATCTTTCAAGAAATCAAATCGGACTGATTCACAATTTCAAAAATGTATTTTATTTTTTGGAATAGTTTGCCCTTTTTACAAATAAAATAGTAAGGTAAAGTCCCGACGGCCATTTTAAGTCTTTTGTCTGAAAGGGTAAATACAGTTTCCCCCGGTGAACTGTTACTTACCCACTGATAAGGCATTTTGAATTACAGGCATATAATTAAGATAATTGCAAAAAAATTAAAATGTAAAAGCATTGACCCATATCAATATCGAACTGGATCAGATTGAATCAGATCGAATTGTGATAATCGATTCTAACTCTTTAAGAATCGGAATTGAATCAATTCATAAAATTTGAATCGATACTCAGCCCTAGTTGGAGTCTGAAATTGCTCAACTGCTAACATGTTAGCCCTGAGATTGGAGTTACACGTTATTTTTATTCAAATCGAGCAGAAATGACAGAAAAGAAAGTAATTAATGGTGGGAAGTAAAAAATAGAAAGAAAACAAGGAAAACAAAACATGAAGGTTTTAAAGAATGAGATTGAAAGCAAAATCAGAAGATGGATGGCAAAGCATAGAGGACAGATTAAAGAATTTATAAAAAGACTGGGATATGTAAAGCTATTTTTTTCCATACTCACTTAGGTTTAACCAGATAAATATTTGTAAAATCCTGTATATTCTGGACTGTATAGAGACCCTGGATAAGTAAGCTCTCATGAAAAGTTTAGGAAATGTCAGCTGGAAACTCAGAGCAGATTGGAGACATTGAGAGATTCATTTACAAGGATCAGAAGCTCAACCAGTGCTCATTCTTGGTTTCTAGGATAATCTAAATGTTAAGGCTCCTTCCAAACATCAGCTGCACAAAGATATTCTTCAGTCTGTTTAGTGTGAAAAAGAGTGAACGTCTTTCCCGCTTTATTTTTTTGTGCGTGTGCAGATATGATTCCAGAAAACGCTTTGGAGGAGATGACAAAGAACATGGACCCCAACCTGGTCATTGTTGAAGCCAAGAATGGAGTTCAGATGAAGTAGGTCTTAAACTCTTCCAGTTTTTGAGTAATTTATCTTTGACATCAGACATTTTGACATATTAAAACAGATGTAGCTACAAACACTTTATCATATATGTTTTTTCTTCCTTTTTATCAGGCTCTCCCAGTTCCCTGCACTAGAGCTGGACAAGTTTCTGGAAGATGTAAGGTGAGGATATTTTTAGTTTAATCTAACTTACAAAGGCTTCAGGTTTTGATTAATTGTTAAAGATTACTTTGAGGTTATTTCCACCATCCCATAAACAACTGTTTGGGTTGGATTATCAACCTTTGGAAACATATTCACATCTCGGCCAATCTTTAAATTCATGACATAATTCTCTCTTTCAGAAAGATGATTCTAATTTTGGATGCAGTTATGTGGAGTTTACAGATTAAAATCAAAGTTGTCTTTGTTACTGATGTTTTGAAGAATTTTTCAAGAAATTGAGTTGTTGTGTTTGCGTCACTTATCGGTTTAACAAAGAAACATGATTTGACTTTTTGAATCTACATGCCAACCATCCCTAATGCGGGGCGTACTCCAAAGGATTTTCACAGTCTCAGACTGAAGATGGGCAGTCTTTAGAAATCTTGCTGGAGTCTCAGCGTGCTCTTGTCGTATTGATCGTTAAATGTAAGGTGATAATCTGCAGTTGCTGCCCCGATTTATGACAGTTTTTCTCTAGTCTTTTGAATCAAACATGTTTGATATTATCGCAAGTCACAGCGTAGTCGTAGTGACGTAAAACAACCAATACGAAGCTACAGAGCACCGCAGAGGTCAGGTGCAGAAATAATTTTTGAGGTGTAAGAATCGTGCGCACTGAGTCGTAATCTGTACCCCATCTCAGCATGATGGGAGGAATTTGGCAGGAAGCTAAAATAGTCTAGCTTTAGTCTTGTAAATAGTGTCACTACAAGATTCAATGTTTATAAAATCTTAAGTCTGATACTAAAAAAAACTGTTAACCCAAGTCTTTGGATGTGAGCTGATAATCTTTTAGTCTTTTTGAAATCTTTTCAAAGTCTCTAGGTGTACAGAAAGCATAACTCTGATGCCTCTAATGTTCTCTCTCTGTGTTTTCAGAAATGGAATCTATCCTCTGACTGCGTTCGGGGTGCCCCGTCCACAGCAACCTCAGCAGGAGGCCGTCAAGTCACCCATTGTCCCACCTTCAGTCAAATCCCCAACACCTGAACCTGCAGAGGTTGAGACCAGAAAGGTAAAAACTGAAGTCCTCAGACGTATTCTAATATGTCACAATAATTCCAAATTTTATCTTACAGCAGCACCTTTCTTTTTTTGTTAGTTGGTTTTAGACTTATTTAAAGTAGAACTGGCATGAAATTCCCCGCAACGTTTGCGCCCCTTTTAGCCACACTCTAAGAAACTTAATCCTATATCAAAGGATCGCCTGTCGTAATTCAGCCTTGTTGTAGAATTGCAGGTGTGACGAGGTAGCCCTTCTGTGAGCATTGGTACAGAACGACCGGGTTTCAGAGGGCGGGGCCTAGGCTATCCGCTTCTGTGGTCAACGAGTCTCTAACGATATTTCGAATGTTCAACTATAATATATAACCTTTTTTCCCCCCAAATAAAGCCATACTAGCACCAATGCTACATAAACAAACTGGATTATTAGATGTAAAGCTAATTCTGAATGTTAGCTTTGAAGCTAATTGTAAAGCGAACCACTCAAACAATGCCACAATGTCTACTAACAGCTGAAGGACATTGTTGAGGAAATATGCTTACTTGTACAGGGATATTTGCTGGTTCACGGAGAGTTGGTATTAATCCTGGTAGATGTTTAATCCACTGCTGTATTGTCCCAAGTTGGAACAGTCGTTGGAAAAACAGTCGTCCTAGAAATGTTTGCCAAAAACTGTCACAGTCAGTCGGGCACAGTCCCTGCATACATAAAATCTATCCACAAGCTTTTCAGTGGCTCAGAAGTGGGGAGGACAAAAATCTTTATGTTCTCTACACCCAGGTACAGTGAAGTTTGGATGCGGTCTGGACTCCATGCTGTTGGTTTGTTGTTTGCCTGTTACCGTAGCTCTCCGTGCCGCGGAGTGAGGGACTTGGAGGGTGTAGTTTGGGGAAGGAGGTAATTGGCTGGAACTCAACACGTAATATGCCGAAACGTGTTGTCATATGCCGAACTGCCAAACAGCCCGTTTCTGCGTGCTAATTTCACTATGTAGACAGACATACCCCGGGACAAAGGAAAGACTAATCAGTAATTGTAACCCCTTAGGGGCCGTAGGCAGGCTGGGGGAAGATATGATCAAAAACCTCAAAAAATGCAAATTTCATGCCAGGTCAACTTTAAAACGGAGAAATCATAGAGTTAGGTTGTAGTGAAAATAACAGAGCTGTTGTCTCAAATCGGCTGCTTCAGGACAAAAAACAAAGCGTAAACATAAATTATTCTCTAAAGACAACTTTTTGGTCCACATGCTGCAAAACAGACAAATAAAAATTAGCTGGTTACAGCCCTTCCTCTTTTTCTGCTGTTAATCACCTCTAGGAAGAAATAGTCCGATTTGTACAAGAAGTCTCACACCGCTCTTCATTTCTAACCTCCAGGTCCTTCAGATGCAGTGCAACATCGAGCCTGTTGATGAGGGCACAAAGCACCATGTACGTTTCAGTCGATCGTCAAACATCCTGCTTCTAAATACTGGGGAAAACCGTTTTGCTGAATTTGATTGAATTTGTGCTGTTTTTGTTTTAGCTGACGTTGTTGTTGAAACTTGAGGATAAACTAAACAGGCACTTGAGCTGTGATTTGTTACCAAGTAAGTAAGATTTGAGTCAAGTTTGGCTGTGCAGAGTAATTTGACTGTAAGTTTTTTGTTTTAAGCTGTACTGAATAGAAAAATCTCGACCACCTTTTGTTGTTTTGCACAGATGAGAACGTGCAGGAGCTGGCCGTGGAGCTCGTCCAGCTGGGGTTCATCAGTGAGGTAAGAGGAGAGGACTTTGATTCTCTGCAGCATCCACGGTCGGCGTCTCTCTCACTTCTTCCTGTCGTCATTCCAGGGCGACCAGCCGCGGCTCGCGTGCGTTCTCGAAGAGGCCTTCTCAAAGTTCTACAGCCGGAACGGTTCTCTCAACCCGGTGACCGTTTCCTCGTAGCCGAGGGACCCGCCAGGCCTTCCCTCAGCGCCCCTCGTCCTCCTCCTCCGCAGGACTAGCTTTCGCTTCAAGTCAACATCTCTGTAGAGCTTCAGCGAGGACCCAGGGGGCAGCCTTGGTCTGATTACAGATCCTGCATCGTCTTCTTGTACCTTCTGGTGGGAAAAGCTGCCACTAAGTGGTTGTTGCCCTGTTTTTATTTTTGTTTCTCCCCCCATCAAATACAGCCATCTACTTTTCTTCTGAAAGAGGACATTGTAACGAAGTTTAACGGAAAGTAGAAATGTCTAGACTTATTTCTTTCAGCGGTAAGGAAATAGCAAAAGCAAGAAAAAATCACTTTGATAGCGGCAGTATGTTCCTGAATTCAGTGTTGAAGTTGCGTTTTAAACATTCGTTTTCTTAAATTATATGATGGAGTTGTCTATCTCTGCTGTCCCAGCATACTGAAGTGTGTGTGTGTTTATAGTGTTGTGAGCTTAAAGTCTGGTCTTTAAACTTTGTCTGGAGCACGGCGTGAGGTACCTGCTGACCTCGGATCCGTTTCGGAAGACTGAAGGGCAGAAAACAAGTGAAGAAACGGTTTCAATTTTGCTTTCGAGTTCTATCACAGCATGTAGTCATAAAGACTTCGCTGCAACACAATCAGTAAGCAGGTGGTATATAATAGTATATTTATTTGTGTATCTGTCTCTCTGACTGATGTATTTCACTTCCAGCACAGAGGCCAGGAGTTGATTGTATGCTTTTGTTCCCCGTTTTTCTTTAAGTCAAGCTGTTTCTGTGAAAAATTACACTTCAGTGCAAACATTACAGCACATCTTTAAAAAAAGAAAAGAAAACGGCAATCTTTCATTTTTCACTTAAGATGTTGCTGTTCAATTTTCAAGTTCTAGATTTTTCACACACCACCAGTTTCTATGTGAAAAGCAGTGCATCGAATCAGTTTTTACCAATCTTAAGCTCATCAGCAAGTAGATTGTGTTGCTTCACAACATGTTTAGTTGCTGACTCAGACCACTTCTATCTCCAAAGGTGAAGATCTTCTGCTCATTTTAGTTAGGTAAACTTGTCCTGTTAGAAATGTCTCCCTGGGCTCTGGCTTGTGCATGCCGCTGAGAGGAACATAAAGACGTTGGTGAGCCTGTGCTGCATCTTCTGCGCTGTGACTACCTCCTGACAGGGTCTTTAGATAAAAGTGTGGGACTGCCTGGCCTGCCTGTTACCATCATATACTCTGTATGCTGGACACTGTGATGTTTCCACAATGCTTTTACCCTCTTTTTTTACTTTACCTAAAACAATAAAAAGATCACATTACCTGAACCTGACATTTTTGAGTGACTCTACTTATAACCCTCCTGCAGTCCGGGCTTGGTGTTCAGGAAGAGTGAGCATCTTGACCCTTCGACCGCAGCGGAAGGTGCATAGCAGAGACTGGGGTCACCGGGACCCCAAAGTCCCCAAAGGAGAGCAGGAGGATTGTTTTTCTTGGGGTACATTGTCACTGCAGGCAAAAGCGCTTTAAATTGCCTGTATGCGACTCATTTTTGATACATTTTTGACCGTCGGAATGACACAAATCAATTAATTCTTTTCCGAATTCGACCCAGGTCACTTGCATATGTGGTACTTAAAGGCACAGTGTGTAATTTTTGGCCAGTAGGGGGCAGTGCGTACCTAAATTGTCACAAGCATGCAGTATCTGTGTCTTCGAGTAAGAAACTCAACAACGGAGGTCCAATTAATGCTGTTTTTCAAACGCTCAATTCCCTGAGAATTATCTATTTACAGCAACATGACGAGCACATCAGTCTCTCTTTCATCGCTTGGAACTAGCGAAGAGGTAAAAATGTATTTATGGTGAAACTTTTTTGCATTTTCAGGGGAAATCCATGTTTTAATAGCGTGTGCTTTGTCCGTCCGGCTCCTGTAGAAGTAAAGACGTCATCTAATATGGCTTTCCCCTGAAAAGAGGACCCGCACCTATGTATTTTAAAACTGATTTTTTTAAGTCATATTTTACAATATCGCCAATATTCTGCAATTAATGTGCTTTTCGTAATTATTATTACATATTTTAATCGCTATTTTCAAAGATGCACTGCAAAAACTACACAGTCACTTTGATCCTATAAATCATGTTTTAGAAAGTGACCTCAGTCTTATATGGAATGCCAAAGTGTTCAAAATTAAATAAATACATTATGAAATAAATATAACGAATAAATATTAAACAAAAATATAATGTGACACTGAAATTATTAAAAACGGAATTCATTTCATAATATATTTATATATATATTTTTTTATTTTTTTTTTAAATTTTAGATTATACAGTTGTATAAAATATATATTTCATTATTTCAGTTCTTAAATGGCATTTTGAAATAAATACACCATTATGAAAAAACCTTATTATGAAATAAAACCTGACTTTGGGAAAAAGAGATTGGAATAAAAACTGATGGAATTAAATAAAAATGTCTTGAAATAATTTATATTATTACGAAGTAAATTGCAGTGAAATATATATTTAATGAAATATATATATTAGACAAGTTTATAATCTAAAATAAAAAATAAAAATATTTCAAAAAATGGGCGTTGCATTTGAAATGAATTCAGTTTTTAATAATTTCATTCACATATGTTTATTTAATATTCATGCTGATATTTATTTCATAATTTTTTTGTTATTTAATTTTGAACAATTTGGCGTTCCATAGTCTTAATGGTCATGTCACAATAAACCTATCTTGTTCGTCACTGACACAGACCATCGTCGTGCAGCAGTCACCCGCACCCGGTAAGATGATTTTGAACATGCTGCCCATGTTTATCTCTTACTTAAATTCAGACCCAACCTGACTTGTTAATTTAATTCCTGGTACACAAGCAGAGACCCTCACACTGACACAATACATTTTTGAAAAAGTTTTATCTTCAGCAGCGTTCGTTCTTGTCACCTTTTCGTTGTCCATCGTTTTGACTGATGGATGGGGTAAAAAATATAATTTTTATCTGTCACATTTTTAAGTTTACACACAATAACATTTAATTTTAAATTCTTCAAATTGAAAATTGATTACAAAGTGAACAACAAAATCCCCATCATGCTATCACTCATATCAGAAAAACGTGGATTGAATAAATTTGAAGATTTCATTTTATATTGTCTGAACGCAACAGAACTTTCTCCTGGTCCATGGGCAAGAACTGCACAGCTGCTAATGAAGGCGGAATCTCTACTCCGCTACTCCGTATGACTGGATCCGTAATTTGCTCTCCTCATGGATGCTCCCATCTTGTTCCAGTATTATGTGCTCCAAAGCCTCCATAACGCTTCAAATATGCTGTCATCTGAGCTTTCAAATAGCAGGGTAGAGTTCATATTTGAGATTATGCTCAGATCCTCTCATAGAAATGTCTTTGAATCATTCAGTTCCAAAAACTGCACAGATTCTGTTACAAGTAAAAAAAAAAAAACTAAAGGTAGATCACCCTTGCTTGAATGTAAACTATATTATGATTAATTATTTCCCTTTTATTTCTCTGGATTGTTGCACGGCTGAACTTATTTGAAGGGGATGTTGCCGTGCATGTCTTTATACACTACATTAACATAAACAATTTTAATCTTTTTATATTTAATAATATATATTTTTCCACACGTAAAAAAACTGATATGCAGATCACTCAATACTGACTCCGACTATGCAGGAATTCTCCAAACTGTTGTACAAACACCAATAAGCAGCCAGGATATTTTCCTTCTGTAAACGGAGTGCACAGTGTTTGATGTCTTCTGCGCACGCAGGCCGCCTTGAACGGTTCAGACTGGAGCGTGTTTGCTGTCGCCTTTTACGAACAGTTTGAACAACCACACACAACAGAATAACTGGGATTTGATAAAAAAAAAAAAAACAGAACTGAGCATTAAGACTTGTAGCGTGAACGTAGCCTAAAAGAGTAAAAGGGTTCCAACACATCATAGTTTGTGTTTGCCAGCTCTGGATGCAACTATATCTGTATTCCCAGACTTTAAAGTTTTATCCATCCGTCAGTCATTCATCTTATCCATCAATCATCCAACTATTTTTTTATTTAATCCATCCATAAACCAGTCCTCATCTGTCCCTTTATTAATCAGTTCAAAAATACTATATTCATAATGGATATTAAATCTAACTCATATCCATGTATCTTTAAAGAATTGTGGATGGTGACGTTGTGGGCAGGAATGATCTCTAATAGCAGTCATTCTTTCAATGAATCTGCAGAAGGCCTCTGACTAAAGACACTGTATTGCTGTATGAAAGTTTCATGAGAGTCATGACATACTAATGGCAGAAAATCCAGGTAGCAGAGACGATATTCCACAATAACATATCCCGGGTGACCACGCAACCTCATTTGCTTTTGTCAACCTGCAAATCTCTGGCCACATAGTAAGAGAGCAGGGAAGGGAGACTTTGGAGCAGGAGATATAATCCTTCCACATCTTTGCTCTACAGCCAAGAAGTTTTAAATCCTCTGAGATTTAAGGTTGTTTTCATCCTGTTAAGATGCTAATCAGCTGCTTTGAGTTTTAAAAACTACACTTTGTTACCAATCACAGAATCCGAAATATTAACTGGTCGTGTTTATTCATCCATTCATGCGTTTGATATTGTCCATCTGCCAACTATGTGTGTGTTTTTCATCAATCAAGCCTCTGCCTCAATCATATGTCCATATATCGGTTTATATTCTCACATACCATCCAACCACCCATTGTCTTTTCATCCTTACAAGTTTTACCACCCAGTTGTTTTTGCAGGTGCACAATTAAAATAACTTTTCCCAATATATTACAAGTTAAAGGTTGTATTTGCAATTACAAAGTGCTGAGAAATTTGAAATTGTACTGAGAATTGTAAAAATGGTTGATTTTTTTTTTTTGGGAGGGAATTCACCAAAAAAGTACATTTGAAAGGTTTATTTTTGAAGTGTAAATTAAAACTTTACTCCCACAAAGACCACACAAATAACACAAAATTCAATGTTTTTAATAATTTATACAAAACCCCATCCTGGCGTATCAGGAGCGTGACCTCTAACCTCAGAGTCACTGTTTGAATTCAACAATTAATCGTCCAAAATGGTTTACAAACATTAGCCCTTGTACAAGAATATTCTTGTACATAAGTTCACAATGTGTGCTCAAACAACACTCGGGTAAAACACGTTTCATGCTGACAAAACACTTTGCCGTACAAAATTACAGCAGTTAAAATAGAAGAACAGCGAAGACTAAAAAATAGCTTTCATATAAAACACCCTAGAAAGACACCGTAAATAAAAAGCTACCAAAATGGCCACATCTCAGTCATGAGTTTCTCAGCTGCATGGGAATTTTCAGTTCGGTACAGTGAGTACAAAATAAATCCAAACAAAAACAGTACATAGCACTTCAAACACATTACTCATTCACATTAAATTCTTGTTTTACTTCCCAGTTTGAAAGTAACATATATAGGCACAGTAATTAAATCCGTGAGCCATGTTTGGTTAACACAATTTCACTTTTAAGTTCAAAGGCCGGTTCAGTATGCCTCAGTTTAAAACACAAGCTTCCAGCCTCAAAACGTCAGATGAAACGAGGTTACTGCTTGTTTCTAGCGCTCCTCCTCACTTTTGCGTGTTACCACAACAACGAAACAATCAATTACTCCAAAGAGTCTCCCAGACTGTAGTCAGGAAGCTTCTTAACAAAGCTAACATTGGTTACGTAGAAATATTCCAAATCTGAAGGGTATTGTTCCAAAACACAGTAATTTTAGGAAAAAAAGAAAACTTTGATCTGAATTTCAGCACAATCCAAATAAATATATATTTACAGTCAACACAAGCTGACAAGAACATCTTGTTTCATGCTTTGTTTGAAAAGGAATTAATCATCAATAACAATTATGTTCTCATAGATATGTAAAAAGAAAATTGTTTGGATGTTATATTTATATATATTTTTTCCAATAAAGACATTTTATTTTAAAATTCACGGAAACTCCATTAACTAACTCTTGTTTCGTACTATTCCATTACCAAATCCCCCTTTTTTTCTTTTTTTTGGGACAAATTTATCAAAATTGTTTGTGGCAAAAAAACCTTCCAATACATAAAATATGTGTGTTTACATTAGAGTGACACAGCTGCAAACTTGAAGTTAAATTATGGCTAAATTTCTATCCAGCTGCTTTAGTTTCTCTGTCCTACAAACACACACGTACAGTAGGACCAATACATTAGCTTTTATAATGACATCTGTACTTTTTAATGATAGCTCAAATGGTCTAAATTGAAAAAGTTCACATTATTTGTTTAAAAGAAAGAATCCACTTTAAAATACTATTTTAGCTTTCCTATTTAATAGTGCAATTAAATAGAGTTGCATTGTGTTAATTTTTGCACTCTTTAAAGCATAAAACATTAAATTTTTGTCAGATACAGTACCTCCACATTTATTCGCACCCCTGATCGATGTTTAAAAAGCTTTTGATTAAACATATTGTTTTGTGCAGCACCATAATCTCACACTGAATACATTAGAACAATCTAACCTTTAATTAGAAATTTATTCAGTGGGAAAAAATCTGTAGCCAAATAATTTCTATCCATTAGTACCCCTGAAAACTGATTGAAATACATTTTTCTGAGCCATTTTTCTTTTTCATTTTAGACATCTTATTATTTCTGTTTAAATTTCCATATAAATATGCCCTACCCCCGAGAACTCTGTTCAAAATTGGTAAGACGAGAAAACTTTCCTTGATTGCAATAGTAGAGTAAGACCGATGTGTGCACTGCCATGTTTGGAAAGAGTTAAAGGAAAACAGTTATTCTTCGAAATTTTCCCAGAAATACAGTAAGATTACACACTTTTAGTATTGTTTAGATTCAAACTAGAACTCTAAAAAATTAAGATGGACGAGAACCTGAATATGACTCTCAACCATTCACAGTGAGGATGAAGGTAAAGCAACCTTACCTTACTTATCCTGCCACCTCAGTTGGCACACCTCAAAGTGCATTTTCTTTAAGTCAAAAACATGAAGAACGGAACTCAATTTTTCAGGACATCAAGTTCCTGCACATCTATGATGTACAGTATAAACCAAAAGTTTATAGTATGTTATGGTGTTGATGTTACATAACCTTGTTTTGTTTTTTCTATACTTGTCTGAACATCTAGAGCTGAAACCTTAATACTTTGTACCTTGTTTGAGTGCCCCAAAGTGATAAAGTATTAGCTGAATGCATAACAAAATATGCTGGACTGATCTACGAATGGAGCCAATATAAGAATTCAGTTTGCTGAAATAAAGGAGTTTTCATTGGTGTTGACAGAATACTTACATGGCACAGCAAGAGATTAAGTAACATTAGGTCATTGTTGCAACATTGTGGCTTGGATGGAGTTAACCTTACGTTTGCTCTTAAATCAGATACGTAGAAAGATGACGCTTTGACTTTAATCTTTTTGTAACTGAAACACTTTAAGCAAGGTAAAAACAGATTTCCACTTTCTCCTGAAGGACTGCTGCTTGGCTTTTTGGAGTCCCCAAATGGTGACACTAAAAAATAAAGCCCGTACTTTCCCAGAATATAGGGGCTCCTTTCATGGAACCAAGTAGCTGTCATTGAAGCAGGAACCAAGTACTTTGTAGAACCTTCTCCGAACTTAAGTTCTTTCCACAGATTTGCATGGTTTCTTTTCTGCATCTTACAAGTTTGTTTTCTGGATGACAAAAAGGTTCTGTAAATTTGCAGTAGGTTACAGTGTAGAAGCAGATCCAAAATACAGACAATAGCATGGGAGAAATGTAGTGATGGTGATAATGAGGAAATCTTATAAGTAGGCATAGGAAAGGCAGGAAATGGAACCAGGGTGGATGAAACCGAAGGAGCCAGAACAGAACAATCAGAAACAAGGTGCAAACAAGGTGAACACAATCAGGGTATTGTTGAACAAGATACTTAGTGGAAAGTGACATAAAACACATGATTAACATAGAAGGAGTAGATCAAACCAACCAATGAAATGTACCAATACTGAAATGATCCAAATACAAACAACTGAGCACAAAAGCTAATTTCATCACAAAAGTACCAGGTAGAGATTTAGGGGAGATTATTGAAATCTGCTCACAGAATTTAAATTAGATTTAGTCAATAGGGTTTTTAAATCAATACCTACCAACAAAGCTACGAGACCAGATGGTATGTCAGCTTTGTTGAAAAGGCTTTTACTGAGGAGCTCACACCAGCTTGTCATCACCTTTTTCAGCTCTCTGACTCTCATTCGGTTCCCAGGTTGTGGGGGAAAAAATCCATCATTATTCTAGGTCCTAAGAAGCCAATGTCCCCAGGAAATTATGGTTTTAGACCCGTGGCTCTCACATCCAATGTTATGAAATCACTGGAAAAATTGTTGATCAGGGATATACAGAAGGAGATGGAGCCTTGTCTAAATCAATATCAGTTTGCATACAAAAGAAATCTGATTAAAAGTGATGCTATTGCCACCGTCATGCATTGGTTTTAAAACACTTGGAGAGTCCAGCTGTGTATGCAAGATTAGTTTTTTATTTCTGTCAGGGATCTTTTTATTTTATTTTAGCTGCGCTTTTAATTATCTTCAGCCTCACAATCTTTTTGGAAAAGCTTGTAAACATGAAGGTGAATCAGTTCCTTATCAAATGGTAACATTCTTTTGTCAGGCAGGTCACAGCAAGTAACACTGAACTCTGTCTGGTCTGACACTTTGCAGCAGAGGGGCCCCCCAGGGCTTTGTCACTAATGATTGCACTACTACTAAACTAAACCAATATGTGGTGAAATTCTCTGAAGGTCCGGAGTCTTTTAACTAAAAATTCTAACCCTAACACCCACAGCGGAGCTGTGGAGGAGTGTGTGAACTGGTGTGACGATCACCAACTACACGAATACTAATAAGACAGTGGAGATGCCGGTGGATTTCAGGTCAGCTGGGGATCTCATCCCGGTGATCATGCATGGAAAGAACATCCATCTTTTAAATACTTGGGGGCTTCACATTGTCAGTGATTTGTGCTGGAAAACAAAAGTACCAATGAATGGTTTGGACTCTAAAGCTCAAATTTTTACTCTGATCAAGGACAGCAGGGACGATTATAAGTAGGACAGCTCCTTGAAATCCTCAAGAAAAGCGGATTCTATTTTAAACGATTCTTCTCACGTACTGCAGTCAGAGTACATCTTGTTGAACTCAGGGTGAATGTATAGAATTCCCTTATGCAAGTATAACCAGTACAAACAATCATTCCTTCCTTTGTGAATCAAGGCCTTAAATGTCTGCAGGACTAAGATTAATAGCCTCACCTTGTTGTTAATTGTAGTGGAGCAGGTTTCCCAAAGGTAGTTAATGTATTATTTTATATACTATCTGTAATGTTGTCTGTGTATGTTGCCTTTTGAATGTAACCCTTCTGTATATTATAGAAAGTTCGATTAAGTTTACTAAAGATCCCTGACGGAAACCATTTTTTTAAATTTCCCACGTAATTTCTCCATGACCTTTCAGGTTCTTGCTAGAATTTATCTATTTCCAAAAATTTTCCAGACAGCAACCTAAAAGTTCTGGAAAAGTAAGGGCTGTATATAAAGTGATAGACATGAAGTTATTTTAAGTTTTTTTTTTTTTTACACATCAATACTAGGAGTATCGATAATTGTGGAGGGTGTTTTTTTTTACCTATTTGGTTTGATCATTTCATACTTTCAGTATATTTGCAGATCAGGAGTAACTAACTTTTTAACATAGATTACAATATTGGCATGTCTTTCTCAAACATAAACTTCCTTTTGTGTATTTTACTCCTTTATCATTTGAACATCACCCATCAAATGTCAGACCTAAGGTTTGTCCATCTACAAGGCCCGGAAAAGCAATGATGTTGTGCTTCTCTCATTTAATGAAGATGAATAAGATACTGCCTTGAGCAGCTCTGCATATAAAATACCTCGCTTTTGAAAGAGAAACTTTCTGATGTGGAGGAGAGCAGAAAATATAATGAATAACATCAAGTTAGCACCAAAAGTGCAGTAGAAGGCATTGGACTTGTGGAGGCTTGGAGCTGTTTCCACTGGTAACTGGAAGCAGACGTCTTCCCCGTGTTGTTTTAGCTCTGTATTTAAAAAAAAAAAAAAGGACAACTCTTCTGGTCCCGGCAAGAAAGGCTGAGGATGCATCAACTATCCACTTGGTCCTGTTTACTTTTTCAAACACTGGTACATGAGCGCTCGTGGATTCAGCATGTAGCGCTCAGAGTTGAGCAGCTTGGTGAGATACTGAGGTACCTGGGGCCGGGGAGCCACGTAGGACACGGCGGGGCTCACGGCCATTACCTCGGCAATCTTCTGCTTCATTTCACGTATCTCCCTGTCCTGCTTCTTGACTTTACCTGCAAGACAGCGAAACACATACATGAAGACAAGGGCACTGAGTGAAACAGCAGCTGTTGCTGCTTCGAAGGAGACAGAAATATCTACAGTCTGAAATATAAGATAATGAACACATCTTAGGGGTGATAGTCCTTTGTAATTTTCCACTGATCATAAATCCTTATCTGTTGCAACACACAATAACAACTGACTAATGGAAGCAAGTCTGGCTGTGTGAGTCATCTGGGTGTTGCTGCATGGTGATTTCATGAGCTTTTCCACATGTTGGAGCATGTGACACTTTAAAAGCCTGATGCAGATGCCTTTTAAATTATCAACCCAGACCTGTTTAATAAACTACTCACAGTTTGTTAGTTAAAACAGCAAAGTAAAGAGCAAAAATTCCTAAAGCCAGAACAGGTTTATATCTTGCTTTCATCTAAATATTTAAATTTTAATTGAAATTTCACATAACAATGATTTTGTCATCAGTGTTGGATGTAGCGCGTAACAAAGTAACGTGTTACGGTAGTTACACTACAATTTTCGGTAATCGCAGTAATGTAATGCGTTACGTTAGTGATGGCTGTAATATATTACTAGTTAGTGAATAAGAGGGTGAATTGAAGATAGAGACGAAGGGGACCAAAGAAAATACTATAAGATCCCAATCTTCTACATCTGCAGGACAGCAGAGAGAGGGATAAAAAACGAACTCAAACCAACAAATAAACTGAGAACTACACAATTACAGCCCACAAATAGAAATAGAAATAAAACAACATTTTCACTGAAAAGCAGATAAATGATTCCAAGATGTATTTGTGGTAATCACAGCCCAAGAGAGCAACTGTGTGTATGAGCATGCTGGGGCATGCAAGGTTTCTCCAAAGAGTGTTCAATAGTCGGTGTGAGGAGCCATCGTTTGCTTCCAGAAATTGATCCAGAGATTGAAGCCATAGACATGCAAAGGACCCCTAAAGCACAATAGAACAGCGGTGCACCAAACCCACCCACCAGTGCATCCTCTCTGGGGCCTCCCAGAGAACCAGAGAAACCCATGCCAGCCGACCCCCATCAAAGGACTACAGCCAGGGGACGACATGCCCCAGAACCCCAAGCTCACCCCAGATCCGCACAGCAGTGGGGCCAACAGGACACATTTTTAACAGTCTTACTGCAGCAGGACTGTTAAAGGAAAATTGTGGCGGTATTTATTTTAACAGTCCTGCTGCAGCGTAAATGTGTATTACATCCGAATTGGCCCAGAAGAGAATCAAGATGCACTTCCGAGGCATTCGTAAGTCCAAGGGGAATATAAACATGGTAAAATTACTGCGTTTTGGGCAGATAAAACCTTATTACTTGCAAGAATCTGCAATTCCCTGAGCACTCCCGTTCTACACATATCCGCTGGTGTAGGAAGTGTATATAAATACTGCTGAATGGCTCAGACTGGCTCCAAACTTCTCAGGGTGAGTAAGAAAACATAAAATTTGTTAAAAATAAGGTCCAGGTTGAAAAAAGTACGGACTTTTAAGCCTTGAAGTGGAGAATCACCCAGTTTATATGATGCCAGTGATCATTTCTATAAGGAGAACTTGAAGAGGAGAAGGCATGGACAGAAATATCTGCAGTTCTGGGAGTAGATGGTGAGTTTATGCTACTTATAAAACATAGAATTACTTTTTCCCCCTTTATACTACCCTTTAAGTTATGCAATTGCAATTCTCCTGTGATTCCTTGATCTCCTGGGACTGGCTGGAAGGAACACTTTTGCGAGTGATACGCAGCTAAAACGCTCCCGGTGGGAAGGGATGCGCAGCTGATGAAACATGTCTTTTACGTTACGCGTCAGGCGGAAAGGAAGGGTACGGCTCTTCAAGTGATCACCATATACAGGAAAAAATACAACACATTTTTTTTCTCCTTGATGTTTTGTTTTCTTCTGTTGACTAATTTAATGATCATTCCCTTTCTTTAACAAAGTTCTCAACAGAGTGCTCATTTTGAAACTTAGTTCCAGTTAGAATGCCGTATCTGCGGGTCATTTTAAATAAAAGAAACCACGTACACAGTGAAGCCATACTTTGATCATTCAAAATCAACTACATTCTTAACGCTAATCCTTTGTTGGGTTTTGGCTGGGAAACTGTTACTTCCTTGTTTTTATGACAGACATTTCAATTCTTACCAAGTCACAGTTGAAAATGACTGGATTCTGTTCAATCCAGAAAATGAATTAGACTTTCAAGGTTTAGACACCTATTTAGTTGATGATAGACTGTTTGTGTCCTTGAGGTATTCTGTGTGATGTTATGTTTAAACAATTTGACAAGCATATCTTTTTACTTGACATGTCTTGTATGTATCTATGATATTTATGATATATATCTGTATGTGAATTTTGTATAATCTGTGTTGATGAGGTAGAGCACACAATTCATGCTGGTCTCGCTACCATTTCATGTGAAAACCTCTCTGCTTATATGATCTGCCAGTATTAAAAGACAGTGGAAAAGTCGCAAATATGCTGATTTTGTATGATCTCGTTCAGAGATACAACTTTTCTGACGAGTAACATCCTGATAACGTATTATTCCCTTATTAAAAACATGACGGAAGTGTTGCTTTGACTCATCCACTTATGTTTGAATAATCTTTGAGTCTCTGCTGGTAGTCATTGGGGGTGCTGTTTTGCCTGCTCCCACCTATCTCTCCTTTTTTCACCTATCCCCTCCTCCAACCTGACGTAGTCTACTCAGCCGAGCCTCAGTGCCTCCCCTTCTCCTCCCCACACAACTTCGGTAGAATACCAGATGCTACAATTAGCCTAGGCTAAGTGTTTGGACTTCGTCTTTGGAAACAACCCAGAATTTTTTTTCATCTCTGCGCATATTATTTAACAACGGACTGCTTTCTCAACAAAAGTCTTTTTGATAGTGGACTAATAAGCAGATTATCCCTAAGGGCAACACAACTACATCTGAACCTACACAGGTAAGAACTGTGACTCACGTAATTTTGTTAGCATCTGTAACTCTGAACTCAAAACGTAGCTTCATATTTCTGTGCTCTTATGATGTCAGTGCAAAACACAGCTTCATAGTGATTAATATTTATAAAATGTGCCAATGAGATTAAATATTACAATATTGTGGACCATCAGGGTACATTTTCGTCTCTTTTAATTACGGAATAGGTTGTCACTGCAGGGATACCCTTATAAGTACCCTATTGTACCCTTTTAAAGGAAAAATTCCTGTACTATAGTTTAAGGTAGATTGACGTCTTAAGAGGTTCTCCATTCTACATTAAACTTAACAAGGTACACAAATGGACCAGGACTAAGGGGTACAGAAATGTCTCTCAAACAGGAACACCCCCAGCGACAATCATTTGTACCCTTTTAGGTATAAGATACCCCTATTTTTGAGAGTGAAGCAATCTTAAGATGATGGCCCCGCTCCTCTAACTTAATGATAATTGTAAATCCCTTATTAGAGTAAATTCCTAAAAAATGTAAAACAAAAAAAGTTTGTGAACCTTGAGCAATTTCCAGCTGTCTGCGTGCGTCCCCCAGAGCAGAAAAAAGGTCCAGCTTGATGCGCGTCTCTGCGCTCAGGTTGTACTCCAAATGTTGTGCCTTCTCCTGCATGGCTGATAACGTGGAGAGCAGCATGTCTGTTTCTTTCTCCACACATCGATATTTCCCCAGTGCCTGAAATCAGAAAGGATAAAACCAGATTAAAAAATAATAATAACAATAATTTGTTAATCCATGCCCACCAGAGGGAGTCATTGCTTTGGCTTCCCAATTCCTTTCAATTCTGTTCTCCCACTCTCTTTTTCGGAATTTTGCTCAGAATTTCACATTCAGATGACTGCCAACATTTATCATTGAAACATAATTTTTATTTGATTGATGCAACAAACTTTCAAAGATAGGTGTAATGCTTTCTCAGCAGACTTGGCTTTGATCTCAGCATGCATGGTGAAGTATATATCCACTAATACGAGATCAAATCTAAACACAGCACAACAACGTGCACACCAAACGTCCATTCAACACTACTCACTGATGTAATGACAAAGTGTAATATGTTGACAGTAGGTCAAAATGAATAAAAGAATAATCTCAGATGAAAACTGTTCTGTTTGCTAAAAAAAAAACTCTAGAAAAAAACAACCAAAAAACTCAAATAGCAAAAACCAGGTCATGAGCAAACTCAGGATGACAACGCACACGACCATTTGGGTCTCACAGACACTTAAACTCACAACTCATTCCCAAACAGAGGAAAAAATATACCTCGATATCTCTCTCTAGATCTACCACACGGCTCTCTTTCACTTGATACTCCAGCTGCAGTTGTTTGTACTCTGTTTCTAGATCTTTAACTCTTTTCCTCAACATTTGGGTTTCACAGTGTTCCTGCCTGGTGTAGGAGATGGAGAGATTATCAGCTTGGAGTGGGAAGAAAGTAGCGGGATTATCAGAAGACCACTTTGTACAGAGAGAAACAGAACATTTCAGTTTTTATGGTATTTATAAAAGAAGAGAAAAATAACAAGAAAAGACACAGTAAATTTGAGTTTAAAGGACATTTTCACATGGTTTTATTTTGTTTCGTAAAATATTATAATGCAAATTGGAGTCTGTCTTTTTTTCTTCAAAATATTTAAGTAGCACTTTTTCAACTACAGCATGTAGATGGTATTTAAACCAGTTACACTTTAATTGGTTAACAGCATTTCCCCCCCCAACAGAAAACAAAAATTAAGACATAATGTATATTTCTAACTTTGATTAATTTAAAGTTTTCCTTTTCAGTCCACCTATCTCTACATTTGAAAAAAAAGACAAATGACAGTGCTTTTAATCTTCTTATGTTATTCACATATTCCCAGACACTCTCATCTACCCAAAAACTGGATAAAACTGATTAAATTAAAAATAAAAAGTGCGTTTTCCAATGTAAACTTGAGTTACTCCAGCAATCAAATGATTACTTTTTAAGTATTTTACACATCATAAACCAGGGGTGCCAGAAATTCATTTAGATAAAGCACATTTAAAATCAACTAGGTGGACCAAGGGGTACTCTAATTTCCACCATGTCATCTGACCTGCACCAAGTTGAAATTTTCATTCAAGCAATTGAAGAGACTAATATTTGGATTCTGATAATAAAAGTTATGTAATTTGAGCTGTGACCAGCCCTCCGAGGGCTTTAAACCCAAACTCTAATTTTAAAAGCAATACTCAGCTGCAGGGAGGCGTGAACATGGCTAATATGGTCTCAGCAGCAGCATTCTGGATAAGGTGAAGGCAATGTAATGAAATCTGACTGACGCCTGCGTCGACGGTACTACTATTATCAAGACGGCTGCAATAAAGAGATGAACAACCTTCTGAAAATCACTGAAGGATAAAAATAGCTTAAACTTGAGAAGAAGCAGTGACATCAGGAACCCCATCAGGAACCCCACTAAGCAGAAATCTAATGGCTTCAATTATAGTTTCATTCAATTTGAATAGATTTACAGTCAGTGGGGGCTTTAATATCAAGGTGCAATTATGAAAAACAAGAATATGGTAGTAAAACTGAATTGAATGTTTTTTTTTTTTTTTAAAGACTTTATCACGACCAAAACGCAGCAGTGCCTTCCAGCTAATAATCCAGATGGCTTTACCACCATACAGTACACAAGTATCAAACCTCTCCTATTTTTCTTGGAAACCTAATTTGTTTTACAATAAAAGAAATCATACCATCACACAGACATCCGAGTGCCGTTGACTTCCTCTTTTAACTCACACCAGTTGTAGGTGGGATGCTAAGGCACCCACTCACTTCTAGACCATGAATGGCCCAACAGGAGGGATTTACCTGTTTGTTAGGGTCCGTGCAGCGCTCGCCGCCTCCTCCAGTTTCTGAGCCTGGAGCTCAGCCAGCTGCTTCTCAGCAGAGAGTCTGCCCTCTGCTTCAGCTCTGGTCTTTTTCTCCAGCAGCGCTGAGGTTTGTTTGTCCCTCTGCTTGGTTTTAGTCAAGCACAGAATCCTGAAGGCAGAATTGGAGACAGATCAGACGGGTGCTTGATCTAAGAAAGAATAACATTTTATTTGCACAAGAGCATTTTTGTGCCTCTCGACCAGTAATATGTAATGTCTTATTTAGTTAGTTGCGTAAATTTGTTCTACTCAGAAGAACCCAGACTCATCATTGTTATCCTCAACCATCTCCAAATTAAAATAACTGTGTATTAACCGTATTTTAATTTTACAAAAACTAGTCAGTATTTTTCTCTTTATTTATTTAACTGAGGAAACATCTTCCAACATTTTGTTTATTGCCTTACACTCACTATAAATAAATTAAAGTAATTTGAGATCTAAATTATATTCAGCATCTGGAATAAAATTAGATCAGCTAGGTTTCAAGCTCTATAACAAATTAGGAGCCAGAAGCTTCCAATCTTTATTAAATATGTTTGTAGTAGTAATAATCATAATAAAACAACATAAGTTTTAATGTTCGTTTTGCAATTTGAACCCCTGTTTTATCAAGACTTATTAGTATTTTTATAATCTCTTATGGAAATATGTGTCTTGCTTTCTGAAATGAAGAAGATATTTCCTTTCCATAAAACTGAACAATAACCATTCTGTAAAGTCAAGCATGGCTGGGCTTACATGAGGTTTTTGCTCTTTAGAAATGGTTTTACCACAAAAAAACAAAAAAAAACAGTAATATACAGTAACCATGTACATTTAAGGTGTGGCACAAAACTTTCAGCACAACACAGAAAATTGTGTCGAATTATGGAAATGCACATCTCTTCTTATATCAAAAGAACCCTATCAATGTAACTTTCTGAAAAAGCTTGATACACAAACCAATTGAACGCATATGCATAAAATTTTATATAACTGAGTCCCACATGTGTCTCCTATAGACACATATTTATAATATAATAATATTTAGAATACAAGTGCCTCATTGACTTCATTAACATGCACTTAAGAGAGTTGCTGCAGATAGGTGCAACAATGAAAATGTCAGATTAATAATTCATATACATAAAAAATGCTTTATACTGAGGAATTTTTTATTTATTAAATTAATTCACCATTTTCATCCATTTAGATTTGTGGAAAATCTATCCAATCGTTGATGGCTAATGTTTTTTGGTAACATATTCCATATTTTGTGTTCATAGATGATATTTTGTGCGAAACAGCCCTACACAGAACCAGACTGGAACTCTCCCAGGGGGTTTGCTGGATCACTCACTTGCTCTGCAGCAGCATGTTTGACTGTCTGAGGAGTGACACCTCTGGCCTCAGGCTCCTCTCGCTGTTGGTCAGGTTACAGATGTGACTTCGCAGCTCTTGTTCACTCTGCCTGCTTGTCTGAAGCTCACCCTTCAGCCTACGCAGCTCTGCTTCAAGTCTGATAAACAGTGGGGAAATCTTTAGCATCAATCTAAGCCCAGTCCGGAGAAAATAAACGGTAACTTACTTGCTTATTTGTTCAGCATAATAATTCTGCGTGGCTGTGGCACTCTTGTCCACTGCGTCCCTGTTGGGGCTGATTGTTTTCAAGTTTGTCCTCTGTTTCTTCTCAGTCCTCCCTGCAGGAGGTGAAGGAGTGTTTGTGCTGCCTCTGCGGGCTTTTGGGGAGGAGCTCTTGGCAGCTCGGGTGGCTTTGCTTCCCTGATCCTCCTGAGGTAGACTTTCAGAGGTTGTGGATGACTCTGGTCCTCCATCCCCACTATGAAGCTGATCTTTGGACTCGGCCACAACGTTTTTAGATGACGGTGAAAGTGGCTGTGGCGGTGATCGTCGGTTTGGTTCGGTCGACCTAATCTCCTGCGATGCCTTCTCGGTCATTTGCTCTTCGCTGCGGATCTGCAGGCAGTCCTTGCTGTGTGCGTCATCATGAGCAACCATGGACCCGTTCTGAAACTGATACTGACTGGGATCAGGCTTGATCTTCCACTTAGAGCCTGCAAAGCAGCAGGAAGACAGCAGACAAAAGGTTTAATATCTCTGATTTTAGACAAAGAACACTTTGTTCATTGCGATCTTCAATGGAATATTTGTATAATGACTCTTCTGCCTCTGGAGACACGTTTGAAAACTAATCCAAAATGAAATTAATGGTTTATTACACAAAACCTTTTAAAATTATGATTCTTGAGGGGGTTAATGGAAAAAGGGGTAATCTGATAACTCTTTATAACTCTTTATCATATAGACCACTTCTAATAATTGGTAAGGTGAAGTTGTGTGGTAAATGAAACAGAAACTTCCTCCATCCATAGGCTGGTGTCTTTTTTTCCACCGTTCACTGGGAGAGAGGAAGGGTGCACAGGTTGGCAGTTGATCACAGAGACACACAACAATAAAAGCACACACTAAAGGCAATTTTGAGAGACTAACAGTCATGTTTTTGGTACTGCTGAAGGAAGCCTGGTGTGAACCTACACATCTACAGGGAAAACATGCAAACTCCAGAAAGAAAGACCCCAGGCCAAGATTTGAAGGCAGGAGCTTCATGGGGGTAGGGACAATTGTTACCATCTGCACCCCCTTGCAGCCAAAAAACGAACAAACACCATTCGTCAATTTTTTTGTTGTATTGTTGGTAAATTCTTATTATATGAACGAGTAGTTGATAAATTTACCAGCTTTATACCAACCAAAAACAGCGAAAAGATAACTAATGTTTGTAATCTAACCAATTTATTAAGTCAGTTAAATATGTCAATTCTTATAACATTTACTCCATTTCTGTCTATTTCTGACCCCCAATTGTTGTTATTCCCCAACCCAAATTTGGGGCCTGAACTCACTCTATAGACATCAACACCTGTCGAAAAATCCCCATATTGTACAAAGCTCAAAGCTCAGACACAGGAAAAGCTTGAGACATGACAAACATTGATTGATCCACACAATAACTCAAGATCAAGGGTATTTCAAACATTCTTTCTCAATTATTTGCTGATTACCTCTGCCAAGGTTATGTTTTGTCAGCGTTTGTTTTTTGTCTGTTTGTAGCAACATAAGTCAACAAGTTGCTGGTGCATTTTGATTAAATTTACAGGAAATGCCTGCAATCGGTCCAGGTACCACTGTGATTAGAATTTGGGTGTGATCGGAAAACTGTCATGCCTGAAAAACGGATTTTCATGAATAACTATTGAGCTAAGAATGAAATCAGTCTTAATCCAGCTGCTAAATGTTGGCTTTAATGTTCAATAAATGTAAAAAAAAAAGAATAAAAAATAATTAGATCGATACACTGTGGTTGTATATGTGTCTGTGTGTGTGTGTGTGGGGGGGGTGGTCTGTATGCATTTTTTTTAGTGTTTTTCTATTTATCATTTTCATTCATTGTGGGCCTGCAGTTATTCAATAATGATATTTCTCATACAGCTTGAAGGTGCAAATGGATTCCCTTGCATATGTTATTGCGTGACATCCCATTCTAAATTCATAGTCCACTTTCTGAAGCTATATTATTGTCAGCTCTTCATGTAAGGATCTCTGAAAGCTTTTTTTTAACCATTCTTTCGGAGCGCATTTGTGGGATCAGACACTGATGCTGGAAGAGAAGGTTTGACACATAGTTTTTGCTTCAGTTAACCCCCATTTTTTTATTGCAATATTTGGTCAGGACTCTGCTTACACCAAGATGTTCTTCCAAACAAACCTTGCGCATCCAAATCTTTTTTGGACTTTGAAGTCCTGCTGGAAAAGAAGGGGTTATGGCTAAACTGTTACCACAAAGAAGGGAGCTAGACATTGTCCAAAATGTGTTGGTTTGCTGAAGCCTTAAGAGTTCATTTCAGAGGAACTAAGGAGCCAGGCTCAACTCCATCACCCCCTTTACTCAGAGATTTACAGGGAGCAGTTTAGTCATGCAAATACATTTCTCCTGGCAATTGTCAAACCTAGACTCATCCAAGGTTTTTAACACAATGAGGCATGAGTCTTCACAGAGAATATGTCTCCACTGCTCTAGAGTCCAGTAGCAGGATGCTTTTTTCCATCCCAACACTTCCGTATCCGCCAACACTTTGCATTGGACTATTTGATGACTGGAAATGTATATGTATTATATTTATTTTTAATGCCTAACTCAATGAAAAAATAACCCTGAGGGGAATTGTTCTAATTCCACATGAAGGGAGTAATACATTGAAATTCTAAATGAATTTTCCCATATGAATACCAGAGATTTCCCTAAAGAAAAAAATGGCAAGATCTGTCATCCTTAATGGTGGAAATGCATAATTCCCATTCCAAGATATCAGACAGTGGAACACCAACTTTCGAAGCTAAAGAATGCAATCTCAAAATGTTTTATATCAATAAGGTGAGAGAAGCAAATAAAAAGTCAAAAACTGGCTGGTTGCAAAGGTGGATATGGAGCATTTCTGAAGTGATGCTGCAGGTGGCCGGACTTACTACTGCTGCTGCCATCTGTGCTGGTTTTGGAGTAAACCTGCAGGCCTGGAGGAAGCGAGTGCTGAAGGAGGTGCATGTGAAAGTCATTCTCGCTCTGGACGGCTTTCTGTATGCGCAACTTGAAAATGTTGGTGAAGTAGCAGGTGGCATCAAACCCCAGATAAACAACAGGATAGCCAATACTGTAAGTAAATACACACGGAAAACAATGCAGTTAGAAGAATACACTGTAAATACAACAGAGACTGTAAAGCCACAGCTTCATTAAGTAGCAAACACAGGAGAATCTAACAAAAATACCCACTTAGACAATAACTGTGTGTTCCTGACAAGTTCTGCAACACCTTAATCTTTAACAATGCTTGGCCAAATGGTGCAAAAACAATCATTTTAATATATCAAACTGTGCAAAATATCTATCCAATAATTTCTAATAATCTTTATTTTTCATTTTCATTTAACAACTTTCAAATAATGACTGGACCATAAATATGACACGACAGTTTTTACAAGGAACAATATTAATATTTTGATTTGGTTCAGCCAGTACGGAAGCTTATTGCATTCGCTTGAAAAAAATAAGAAGCTCTGTTTTTCTGAATTAATGAGATAAGTTTTAAAAATAAAAATAAATACTACTCTGTTTTTCTGAATTAATGAGATAAATTTTAAAAATAAAAATAAATACTGCTCTGTTTTTCCTGACTGGACAAGAAGAACCGTGGGGGCATTCCATAGCATTGCCCTGCAATTGACTGTTGACATATTCATGGTGTACCCCACCTTCCACTCAATGACCGTTGGAGATTGGCACCAGGCATGCGGCTGGTAGTATAGAGAATGGATGGATGTTCTATCCCTGTAGGCATAATTAGCTGTCTAAGTAAGAGGAACTCAAACACGTCCTGTTTCAATCATTCCATCATTGTCTATAGCATTCCGCTTATCCTTTGCAGGGTCGCAGTGGCTAATGCTTATCTCGAGCAGTCATTAGGCATTAGGCAAACCCCGGATAGGTTGCCCGACCATTGCACGGCATGTCACTTTTGATGGCTTAATAATTCGATTGTACTTTGTGTTGGAATTGTGAAACTAAAATACTTCGGTTTCTAAAATATGTATATGATAGGCCTATGAATTGGTCGATTTTGCACAGACACCTGAGGATTTTGCTCCTGTTCAGGTTTAGCTTAGTGCCATATTTTTTGCCCCCCACAGTTTATTTTGTTAATTCAGAAAAACAGAGCAGTATTTATTTTTATTTTTTAAAACTTATCTCATTAATTCAGAAAAACAGAGCAGTATTTATTTTATTTTTAAAACTTATCTCATTCATTCAGAAAAACAGAGCAGTATTAACTTTTATTTTTTTAAACTTATCCCATTAACTCAGAAAAACAGAGCAATATTTATTTTTATTTTTAAAACTTATCTCATTAATTCAGAAAAACAGAGCAGTATTTATTTTATTTTTAAAACTTATCTCATTCATTCAGAAAAACAGAGCAGTATTAACTTTTATTTTTTTAAACTTATCTCATTAATTCAGAAAAACAGAGCAGTATTTTTTTGTTTTATTTTTAAAACTTATCTCATTAATTCAGAAAAACAGAGCAGTATTTACTTTTATTTTTAAAACTTATCTCATTCATTCATAAAAACACAGCAGTATTTGCTTTTATTTTTAAAACTTATCTCATTAATTAAAAGAACAGAGTAGTATTTATTTTATTTTTTAAACTTATCTCATTGGCAAGGAGACCTCCCAAACTGGTATTTGAAAACAATCAAAACTGATCAGTAATTATAGGACAGTATTGATTGACTGAATATCTTTCCGCTGATTAATAAAAAGGCTATAAATATTTTTTGATATGCTACTTTTAAACAAAAATCAACATAAAATCTGATAGGCATTCATTATCAGGATTCATATTTGATAATATTTTTATCCCTGCTTCATTATCTTTTGAGAAATTAAGCTTGTTAGTTTAGTTAGTTAAAAATAATTGTACATCTAAATCTACTAAGGGTATGGATACGTGTGGACCTAATTATGTTTTGAAGTCACCAAATCCTAACACGACAATCTGTAATTCAACTGTTGTTTTCTATTGTTAAACACACAGGGGGAAAAAAAAAAGGTTTTTATGTCCTACCATCACAAATCTAAGTGTGTAGAGTTAGCTAAATGCTACTCAGACTGAGTGTGAGATTATGCAGCACCAATAAATGCTGAAGTTACCATCTTTACCAGGTTTACCAATAAATGTAGAGTACTGTATCACCCCGAAGGTAAATTATTTGATCATAACAGCATACCAATGTGCAGCGAAAAGATGAGACAGGTTGGGATGAGAGGTATTAAGATCTTTGAGTCGAAGCGAAGCCTCGGTGTAGACAAGCAGAATCCACAGAGACACGGTCGATATACAGATGCCTTTCTCTGGGAAGAAAAATTGGATTTACTGGAGGGGATCAGAAACATTTTTGAAACCACTGCATGAATAACAGTTTAAGCTCTATGATGCAAATAAAAATGAGACAAGATCAAGAAATGATTCATTCTCTTTTGGATCAACTGAAGTGAAATGAACGATTTTTCTACTGTCTCCCAATTTAGAATGTGTGACTTTTTTTTAGAAAGTAATGGAAAATGTGTCATTGGAGTTTTGAAGAAGAGGGGCCAATCTGGTCAACCAGCAACACACAAATCTAAAGCATGTGTGATAACAATAAGTATTGCAAAATATTGTTTTTTTATTATTTTTTTTGTCAAAAGGACTCCTATCCAGATACATTGCAGTAGAACAACTTCCAAAAGGTTTAGTACGCCAATGAAAAATTTGTTATTGTTTAAATGGCAATTCAGATTCAAATTATTTTCCAAAATATTGGAACACAAAAGTTCTTAAAATATTAAGATTAAGATATTTCAAATCAAATAAAAGCTAAATGTTATGAACATTTTTTATAGCACAACAACAAACCTGCACATACAGTACAGACCAAAAGTTTGGACACACCTTCCCATTCAATGAGTTTTCTTTATTTTCATGACTACATTGTAGATTCTCAATTAAAGGCATTAAAACTTGATGTAATCCGATGTATTGCATTACTGCATGTAACTAAACAAAAAGGGTGAAATAACTGAATACATGTGTTATATTTTAGATTCCTCAAAGTAGCCACCCTTTGCTCTGATTACTGCTTTGCATTCTCTTGAGCTTCAAGAGGTAGTCACCCTAAATGGTTTTCCAACAGTCTTGAAGGAGTTTCCAGAGATGCTTAGTACTTGTTGGCCCTTTTGCCTTCACTCTGTGGTTCAGTTCACACCAAATCATCTCGATTGGGTTCAGGTCCGGTGACTTTGGAGGTCAGATTATTTCACACTTTTTGGAAAAGTACTACATAATTCCATATGTGTTCATTCATAGTTTTGATGACTACAGTGAGAATCTACAATGTAAATAGTGATGAAAATAAAGAAAACGCACTGAATGAGAAGGTGTGTCCAAACTTTTGGTCTGTACTTCATTTGAATAAAAAAATGCTTCATATGTCAGCAGGTTTCTTTTCCGTTAAATGTAAAATAACACATTTTAAACTTGCAAAATCTGGTGTAAAGACAAACACTGAAAATCAGAATCTATCCTCCTTGTGTACCTGAAGTATGTAGGCACAACTTGATGACATCAAAACGCATAATTGCGGCATGGTGGTGTAGTCAAAATCGCTGCCTTTGACTAAATTTATATTATTTCTACCTTATACCTTTTATATTGCCCAATACTATTTTATAACTTTAATGCTATTTAAATCAAATAAATATATTTAAAAGTATTTTTTAAACATAAAAAGAGAATTTTATTTACATAATATAATAAAAATATTTTGTACAATGATAGTTGGGATTATCCATTATTTGCTATTAACTGCATTCTGTTTTACAAGATTCTTAAAGTTTTTAATGAAGCTTCCATACTTTTACAATTAATTTTATAATTTCCCCAAAGGAACTTAACCAAATGAATGGATGGATGGATGGATGGATTTGACTTGTAAGAAAGAATGTGTGTATTTAATTCAACTTTTATATTTAGGCCACATGTAGATATTTACTGTATGCGGAGAGGGATAAAGATATAGAACGACATACTCACCTGTGTGCCATATATAATTGAATAATACGTAGGTGCTTGCCACAAGAAATAGCCAGTGCAAAGGAACAAAAATTAAACAAAAGATGTCCAGTGTGAGGGCAGCACAAACAAAAACAACACAAATAACCTGAAAGTAAACAGGAAAAAAAGTGAGTTGAGTTCACTGCATACAAATGTTTGTTTTTTTATTTCAGAAGAAAAGCCATGCCGTTTTGATACAGCACAGGCGTGTTCATTATTGGGGCTACAGCACAGAAAAGTAATAGCGGGAGTCCTCACCAGCCCGTGGCAGTGAAAAGTGGTGTATACACTCCCAAAGAACAGCCAGCATGGCCACAAATACTCCAATCTGAATTCAAGGATGAAGTCTGCCAGCAGCACCAGCGTCCACATCACCATAAATTTCAGGAAGGTGTACACACTGTAAAGACATTGGAAATCAATCAAAAATCGACCTTTTCCTACATTTAGCAACACGTACACTAAAAGATATTTAGAAGTGAGCAAATAACAGCTGGGAAAACAACACAAAAAATCAGCTTCTTGTTCTGTTTAAGGGATCTCAAGCTTACGTCACAGCATTTCCTACAAACAAACAGCACAAGGCCGGAAATAAAAAATGGACTTGAAATTATAACCGAGCAGCTGCATCTTAACAATGCAGTCCAATCCTTGAAGTAAAGGCAACAAAGAACAACAACTGTCCCCCATGATCATTTTTATTAGCCAGCCAAGCACAAGAGGTGCTTTCCTTCCTTTGTTCTGCTCATCTACTGACTGCCATCACATCACCCCTTCTTTGTTTGGTTGCCATGGCAGTATTTCATCTGGAGGAGAGAGGGAGCACCGCTGCATCCCTCTGTTACTCCACATATGTCCCTTATTAAGCGGCTTATGTGTTTAAAAGTATCACAAAAAGGCAGACATTTTAGAAAATGTAAGTACAGAAATATCAAGTTACTCATGTGACTTTAGTTTAGGTCTGTTAAACCCATGGATGCATGGCTTATATTCATGCTTCAGACAAAAGAATTGCCAGGTTTTTCGTTTTTACCTATAGGATAAATGCGTCAAAAATAACAACTCGCATCAAATTTGATAAAGAAACATGACAATCAACAGGCAACTCTTTTATTCCTTTTTTCTGTTTAGTAACATAATCAGACAGCTTTAATGGGAATAAGCTTTTAGAAGATAAACAGAGAAAGAATTTAGAGATTAACTTCATTTAAACCTATAACATTGTAAATTAAGTCTAAGCTATTAAAAGTTTTCTTTTATTCTGAAGAACATGCGTCAGCAGTCAAAACCTTTTTATGTAAATTATGCATTATCAATTGATAGTGATTATCTGTCTCAAAGCTCTTTATTAACTGCACATTTGGATACTTAAACATATAAACACCTATTTTGTACAAAACTGTATGACGTTTGCACATATATCATTTTTTAAAGTAAATGTTACGACATTTTAATGTACCACTTGCACTATATTCTCAATAATAATAATACCAACATTGTTTTACATTTTTCTTCTTTTTTTAACATAGATTTGCTGTTTTAATTAGAGTGTGTGACAGTAACATGCAAACTTGGATTTTCCAAGGGTAATCAATAGTGTATTCTAGAGTATTTGTTGTTTTTCCCTTTGTATTTTTATGCTTTTTATTTTCAATTATATAAATTACTACAAATGTACAAAGTTGTATTTTAAGATATGTTACTATCCCTTTCTATTATACGTTTCACTATATTCCAACTATTATTTAATATAGCTATTATGGTATTCTCTTGTTTCTCACAAAAGAAGTTAACAATGCATGCTACTCCACACAATAAGCGTGAAAAAATTGATAACTTTAAAACAACTTTTGTTTTAAGATTAACTTAACTAAAAGAAAAAAATGGCAAAATAGTGAATTTGCAAAAATTAAAACAACAGATTATTTTTTGTCAGCCTTAATTGAAACCATATATATGCATTTAAAATGTCAATTTTTAGCCAAATACGGGAAGGCAGTCATGCATGGAAGGAATAAGATAAAGATGTTGAATTTACACACATAAAAATATGGATAAATGAGAGCCTGGAGAGAAAACAGGCCGACACGAACTCTCGTTTTGCCTTTCTGGAAACAATGTCGGCTTGAGTTAACATTAATTTCCCCTCGCTTTGTTTTTTTTGTTTTCTTTTTTTAATTCAGCTGTAAATTCTGTAGTTAATTCAGCTCCACACTGGCTCATTGAAAAGATGCAGAAATCGGCAGAGCAGGTGAGCAACGCCAGGATGACGACGGCTCAAATGCACACAAAGACGGAGACGGAGCGCCACAACAAAAGCAGCAGCAGTAGCAGACGCTCGGATCGGATCGGCTCGGCTCGGCTACCTCTCAGACAGCTTCTCCGTGATTTTCAGTCTTCTCATCTTCCGAAGCCTGTTCGCATCCACATAACGTTTCTTCATCTTATGGCTTCTGCTCCCTCCGGTGCTGATGTGTGACACCGCGGCTACAGCAGCAGCCGGGGCGGCCAGGGGGGTAAAGAGGGCAGAAATAAATAAAACAAACCAAAGGTGTCCCTCCCTCTGTTTATGTGTTTTCTGTGGATGAAGGATGATGATGCTCACCCTCCAACCTGCGATGAGGTCTGTGAACGAATGCGCATGCGCAGGGCTGGTTGCACCTACAAGTGTTTAGCACAGGAGGGGAGCAGATCAACGCAAAGCGCACATGGAGCCGCTTTGTTGCACTTAACCTCGCATACGTGAATACAAGAACAGTTCTGTACTGGGCAATTTTGCATGAAATATATATGATGCATGGTTTTCAAAGATCTCAACACCTGAAAATATTAAAAATACAGTCGGCTACTCAGCATAAATGAGTACACCCCAATACTTTTGTCGGAAAACTTTTAGTTCCCTTCCAGAATGAACATTTTCTATGAGATACTATACTATAAAATACGCCCACAATTGTGGGCTATTGATTGCAAACAAGATTTGCTAATTTGCACACAGAAAAAAAGGTGATTTTCCTAACAAATTCATTCAAGCCCATGTTTCAAAAAAACAGTACATCTTAATTTTAGACTTAGGAGAAAAGCCACACTTAAGTATACAAAATTCTAATTAACAGGCAGTCAACCACAGGTGAGTCTAATGATTCATTGAAGAGGTGTCCAGCAACCAGCAAAATTGGTGTTGTGTTCATTAATCCATTTTTGTATGTAGCGAATATTTGGTTCTTAGTTCATATAACTAGATCCGTTTTGTTAAAGTTGTTCTGTTCTATTGTTTTTTTTGTTGTTGTTGTTATTTTGTTTTACCACTTCTCTGCCGCCCAACAGAACTGGGATGTTTTCTTGTGTTCTTTGTTTACCTCCCTACCTTGTATCATCAGTTCACACTTCTACCGGTCTGGTTTCTCTTCTTCATCTTCTTTCTTTCTTCCTTCTTATCTCAATTCCGTGTACATAACTTCAAGAAATGAAACCCACAGTGATCATTAATAAAGATTTTTCATACACATATATCAAGTGGAGTACTATAGCAAAGCTCTGTAATGCTCTGCTTGGAAAAGTAAAACTGTTGGGCTTGTACTGTACTTGGTACTCATATACCAATTATAAGTAGCAAACTGCTAGACAGGACACGTAAAAAAAAAAGAAGAGGTGTCAAGCAGACAGGTGACTATAGAAGGGCATTACTTGACAAAGAAAAGCTCTTCCCATTTAATGTGTTCAGGTAGGCTCTTCATGGAAGAGAAACCTGAGAAAGGAAATCATTTCTTTAAACAAAAAGGGTGAGGGCTACAAGAAGATCAGCAAAGCTTTATCAGTCAAAATACTGTAGTAAAAGTGATCCAAAAAAATGTAATAAATATGGAAGTGCAACCATCTTACAGAGACGTCCACAGAAGTTAACATCTCAACAGGAGTGACTTCTGATGAGAAGGGTTGAAGAAAATCACCATGCAAGTTCACTGCAGTTGCTAAAGCAGCAGAAAGCCAAACTGGAGTGACCGTTTCCTGTGACACCATACGGTGTACATGGCAGAAGAATGGCATGCATAGGTATCATCCATGATGGGAGCCTCTCCTAAAGCCCATGCACAAAAAAACATGCCTAGAATTTCCTAGGGCCCATGCTGAAAAAGATGAAGACTACTGGGACTCTATACTCTGGAGTGATGAGACCAAGATAACTGTTTTTGGAACTAATGGTCTAAAAACTGCATGGCAAGTCGTAAAGGTGAGGATTTCAAAGAAAAAATTTATGGTGCCTACAGTGAAACATGGTGGTGGTAGTTTGATTATGTGGGGCTGCATTAGTGCTGCTGGTGTTGGGGAGCTGCATTTCATTGATGGTATCATGAACTCAACAATGTACTGCTCTATACTGAAGTAGAAGATGCTGCCATCACTCCGTGCACTTGTCGTCGTGCACTTTTCCAACACGACAATGATCCAAAACACACATCTAAAGCTATTGCTGCATTTCTGAAGAAGAACAGGGTGAAGGTGATTGAATGGCCAAGTTTGTCTCTTGATCTGAACCCAATCGAACACCTCTGGGGAATTCTGAAGCGACAAGTTGAGATTCACTCTCCATCCAGCATCCAGGCTCTAAAATAGGTTATTCTTGAAGAATGGAAAAGATAGATGTTTCAATATGTCCCCAACTTGTTCATTCCATGTCTAGAAGACTTGGTGCTGTCCTTAAAAATTATGGTGCTCATACAAAATACTAGATGTAGAAGTTTTTGTTGTGGGCTGTATTAATTTTTACTTCAACCAATTTGAGTAAAACTGAAGATTTTGTGAGCTATATTAGATTAATAACCTTAATTTCATGTTATGGAGTTAAATATGTGTTCAATTAAACTCAGCCTTGTAAAAAGTTTGGTAATTGTTCTTTGTTAACCAGCTTCTGATTTAATTCATACTTTTAAAAGGAGGTGTACTCATTTATGCTGAGCACTGTAGATGCATTCAGATGGAGTAATACAGAGAAACGTGTTCCTCCCTGTGCCAGAAGGACTGAGGATTAATCTGTTGTTCAAGGTTAGGTGATAAGCAACATCCCAAACGTTAACTAACCCAGAGCTCTGAAAGGAACACATTTGTCCGAAAACCAGCCAAGACCAGTGTGGGCCGATGGAAAAACAAATGTACTGCACACTTTTCATACTTTTATTTTCAAAACTGTTGAAAATCATGTATCGCTTTCCTCCTCCAAAACTTTGTGTTGCTCTATTATAGAAGAATCTCAAAGTAGCATACTGTAAGGTTTGTGGTTCTTAGATGACAAGATGTGAGAAAGTGCAAGGGGTGTGAATAGTTTTCTAAATGCACCTTCAGCTGTGATCACAATAACCCTTTTAGAGTACTATATGCAAAACCTTTTCCTCATTTTCTGTTATATACAACATGCCCTCTATAGTTAAATTATTGAAATTGGCTTTAATCCATTAATAATTTCAGGGGGAATTATAAAGAAGAAATCAGTGCAAACAATAATTGTTAAAGTTTGCACACTTTTTTGCTAATATACATTGTTGAAATATCTTTTCAGATCATGACGTTGCCATACCCTGAAGGTATGTCATTCTTTTGGGGATGCACAGATTTGTTTCTGTGCTAAATTCCCTCAAGAATTGTGCCCGAAAAGTAAAAAAAAAAAAAAGGTTTATTCAGACCAAAAAACAAACCCCAAGAAGGTTTTGGCTGATTTTGGCCATGTTTTGTATGAAAACTTTCATTCACAGTAACAGCGAACCTGTTACTGTGTTGTTACACTCTCATTATGCAAATTTAATTTATGAAATAGGATAACCAACAGCTTGAATATAAATGGCTCAACATGCAATATGGTGCATTTAATAAATCTTCTACCAGATCAAATGCACTCCTGACCTCTGGATATGACACTGTCCCTGGCACTGGAGTCAGCCATACTGATCATTTAATTCTTTAGCAATTCTGCAGTAAAATTACATCAAAAGTATAACATGCATCCTTTAATGCCTGTTGAACCACATGACGGTGAAATTTGCTGATAACACTTTGTTTAGTTAATTTTGAAGCCATTTCAAAAGCCACCTGCATAGGAGTCAATGTGATACTGTTATGTTTTTAAAAAGTCATAAATCCAATATACTGCAGTGAACCAGTTTCATAATGTGTTATTTTCCACAGGAAACATGGACCAAATCTAATCATGTCTTTGTCATTTTTTCGTTGTTGCTGTTATAATATGAAGGTTCATTTGAATGCACCGCTGCTGCCACAGTCAAACCCGACTTGCCGTAATAAGTTGAATATACGCCTATGTCATTTTTTAATGGCGAGAAGCGGGGATGGCGTGACCGCGGTGAAAAACGCACGAGAATATGCCTGGTGCGGGCTTAATTTTATTAACTTTTGCATTCTTGAATTTTAAAATAGTTTAGTTTTTTCCCCAAACCATATGCAACCTGAACCCTCACACCCCCTTACCCAACGTATCCCCCCCCCACACAGCAATTAACACATGAAAACATTTATGGAAACTGCCATGGCCACGTGATGAGCCAAGTTAAGGGAATCTGCTAACTTAAACACAAAATTAGGCCTACATTGGAACAAATTCTGTTAAATTGACATACCTGAAATATGAACACAATTCTGTCGCGATTTAAGTCCCGGGCAGAAATGTTTAGGCGTTTTATGCCTTTGTGAAGACTAAACTGTGAATCCATCAGGTCGTGGCCGCCACCAGATAAACAATTGAGAACGTCAATGAGCGCGCGGAAACTTTCGGCGCGTGCATTCACTTGCACCGCCCGGTCTCACCTCATCTCATAATGGTACAATCCAAGACGAAATTGAAATGAAAAAAGGTCAATTACATATTTTTATAATAAATGAATAGGGCCATTTGCCGACTATAGCAGACACAGTGAAAATCGAAAAGACTGCTCAATTTTCTATTTGCGGCTGAACGAGTGAAAAATGAAAAACGAAACGACTGCTCAATTTTCTATTTGCGGCAGGAGGTGCTGCAAATTGAATAATGAACTGACAAGCGTTACACGGACCATTTTTTTTTATATTCCTTATTGGCAGTTAACCGGGGTGGCATCAGAAAGCGAGCACTCAAGGATCAGTTAATGAAATATATAGAGCTGTGTTGAAATAATCAAAAAATCGATTCTGAACCGATTCTTATAGAAATCGGATCGAATTGATTCACAAGTTCAAAATTCGATTTTATTTTTTACAATAGTTTGCCCTTTTTAAAGCTGAAAGGGGAAGGAACAATCCAGACGGCCATTTTAAGTTTTATGTCTGACAGGGTTAATACAGTTTTCCATGGTGAACTGTTACTCACCCAGTGTTAAGTCATTGAATTTCTGGCATATAATTAAGATAACAGTAAAAAAAAAAAAAAAAAGCTTTCAATAGCTCTGACCAATATCAGTATTGAATTGGATCAGATTGAATCAAATCGATTCCAAATCTTGAGAATCGGAATCGAATCGATTCTTGAAATTTGAATCGATACCCAGCCCTAGAAATATACCTTATCTGTTAATTGTGCGATCAATAACATGACACTTTCGCTTCTATGTATGGGCAGTCAATGCAGTTGTTGCTTAGAACGTAGATTACTCCATTTTGTCCTACCCAGAGTGACTCCCCTGGGCACCATTAAATAACAGTGGTTATACTAGTAATATTTATACTATCATTATTTTTATTGTCATTGTTGGATTTTCACCACTGCTACTGTTGTGTCCGCTAATACTGGTAATATGTTTCAGTTTGTAACAACTTTCCTTTTTCTAACTGTTTTAAATATGAAATGTCATTATTACATACATTTGTACTGCAATTAAAGAAGACCTGGTCATCTAAATGTTGTTGGGGAAGTATCATGCATCTGCTTAGGTTTGTTGATTTATTGGTGCCTTTTTTTACTCCTTCATTCAGGTCTGGAACAAAGAGGCTGCAAACAATGCTGCGAAATGGGCCGCAACCTGCTCCATGTCCCACAGCCCTGCAAGCTCCAGAGTGATCAGCAGTAAGCTCCTTATGGCAACAGATAACTTTGTTTGCATGCAAGAGTTGCACATGTGTAGAATCCATACAAATATTTTTTTGGCAATTCGATTTAAGACAATATCTAATTAGAAATATAATTCTTCGAAAATATTATTTTGAAAACATGATATATTTACACATACACAGAAAGTATAGGCTTTGGAGTTAATGAATCATAGTAAAAAACATCAAAAATATATGAATATAGAAAATCTTAATACTGAAGCATAAGTTAAATCTATCTTACATTCTCAATATTTACACAAATAAATTATAAAGCAGAACTTTGATTGTTTCAGTTAAAGACTCACTCCTATTCTAAAACTAAGTTAACCTAACTTTAAAAAACGAATGCGTTGTGGTAAATTCTGCATTACAAAAATAGAGCAAAAATGATTTTCACCCTAACCCTTCTGTTTGGCTGCAGGCAGCGGCTGTGGAGAGAATCTCTACATGGCCAGCTACAAGAACAGCTGGTCTAACGCCATCCAGTCCTGGTACAATGAGGTCAAGAACTTCCAGTACGGAGTCGGATCCATCAATGGAGGCGTGGTGGGACACTACACACAGGTGCGATTGTCTTTACAGTTTCCTACCACACGTAATTGGTCATTCTGATTACACGCAAATGGATCACTGACTGCTTGACAAACACAGTGCTGATATATTTTTTCTCTTTTTTGTTTTTTTGTTTTGGTTGCACAGGTTGTTTGGGCCACCTCAAAGAACATTGGCTGTGCCAGGGCCTACTGTCCCAACTCCAAATACAAGTACTTCTACGTCTGCCACTACTGCCCACCGTAAGCACTTCACAATTTTTCTCATTTTTAAGTAGCATGCTGTCTAACTTTAAAGCAAACAATAAAGGATATTTAGTTTTTCTTAAAAATAGATTTTCTCTAGAAAGTATTAATGAATCACAGACAGGATAGGTTAGAAAGAAATTAATACTGTGATCTGTTTTCATGGGCGATTGAATCGATGCATTATCAAGTAAAGTGAGGTGGAAATGCAGAAATAGTTTCCTTCTATAAATTATTTCAGCGTAATGAATAAATGTTTTACCTTCTAAGTGGAATTTTTTGCAATGTGTGGGTAAGATTCTGCTGTTGGGTTTAATATTTGATGCTTTGGCCTACATTGCAGAGGAAACTACAATTTTACTAATCCTTACAAAAAAGGAACACCCTGTGCCGACTGCCCTGGCGCCTGTGACAACAAACTCTGCAGTAAGTTCAAAAATGTAAAATGCTGAAGACTTTGTTTTTGATGCCTTTTTACCCTGGACACCTAGACTAAAAATGTTAAACCATCAGAAAAAGTATCTAAGTTGGTTTGTTTCTTAAACTTGTTTCAGAAATATTTGCACAGAACAAAAAACTTATCTGACCTCATAAAATGTTATTTATGCTCTTTTAACTTTGACATAGTGTAACTCAGAGGTTTTCGGTTCTCTATGTTTTATCACTTTTTTGTGTTGTTTTTGTCTCCAGACAGATTATAATGAGTGATAAAGCAACAGTCCCAAGCTGAAGCAGTGGGTCTGCAATCACAGCGATGTAGCCGCTTGGAGTCCAGCCTCCTGCAGATGCACCAATTGGATTACCTAAATGTCACACATGTGCTCTTACTCACCAGTCAGTTTCAATAAAGAAACTCGCTGCATACATGTATGTTGTTATTCCGTTTTTTATTGACCCAACATAAAAGGTGAGACCTCTCCGTGCTACAGAAGGAAGTAAAAAGGCCTGGTTCATAACTCCTGGCTGTTTGAACTGCTCAGTAATTAGCAGAGGTCAAAAGGGAAATGTATTTTGGCACGGTAACCCTCTGGACAAACACAGCCTGTGGGGGCAGGTGCCCTTTGACGATTTGCAAGGTGTAAACTCACAGAGAGGAAGGATAGCAGATCTGACAGGGTCATTTCACAGAGGTGGAGAGTAAAGAAAAACAAAGCTATGTAAAAAAAAAAAAAAAAAAAAACCATGCATTTGAGCTTGAGGAAAGAAAGCGTCATCCATTGTAAGAGCACTTGTTACTTCAACATGTGTAAAAAGCCTGAAAATAAATGCATCTCCTATTGCAGTAGCACAATGCTTTATATATATATATTTGTTTAGTTTTTTTTTGTCAGTCATTTATTTATGTTACAAAATAATTATTAGATACTATTGACATGCCTATCAATGGCTTCAAAAGAAATATTACTGCAGTCTTTTTTAAAATTTTGTCTCTTTTTTTGGATGATTGCTGTGTTTTGGTGTTAATGCAGTCCATCCATGACGTCCTATTTTCCTGTGGTCTAACAGGTGGTGCAGAGGTTCATTATTTTTTTTATTCTTTGTGCTTTTAATAAAACATATGTGTGTTAAAAATAGTGTTCCATTTAACATATATCTATATTATTTTGAATAATTTTAATGCTACTAATAAACTTAACAGGATGATAAGAGGAGGTACAGACGTGGACAAAATTGTTGGTATCCTTCATTAAATCAAAGAAAAACTCATAATGGTCACATAAATAACTTTAATCTGACAAAAGTAATAATAAAAAAAAATATATAAATGTTGACCAATGAAAGTCAGACATTGCTTTTCATCCATGCTTCAACGGAATAATTTAAAAAATAAATGCATGAAACAGGCCTGGACAAAAATGATGGTACCCACAACTTAATATTTGGTTGCACAACCTTTTGAGGCAATCACTGCAATCAAATGATTCCTGTAACTGTCAATGAGACTTCTGTACCTCTCAGCAGGTATTTTGGCCCACTCCTCATGAGCAAACTGTTCTAGTTGTTTCCGGTTTGAAGGGCGCCTTTTCCAGACAGCACGTTTCAGCTCCTTCCAAAGATGCTCAATAGGATTGAGATCAGGGCTCATAGAAGGCCAGTGTTTTCCTCTTAGCCCTTCTTGGGTGTTTTTAGCTGTGTGTTTTGGGTCATTTTCCTGTTGTAAGACCCGTGACCTGCGACTGAGACCATGCTTTCTGACACTGGCCAGCACATTTCTCTCTAGAATCCCCTGATAGTCTTGAGATTTCATTGTACCCTGCACAGATTCAAGACACCCTGTGTCAGATGCAGCAAATCAGCCCCAGAACATAACCGAGCCTCCCCCATGTTTCACAGTAGGGACCGTGTTCTTTTCTAGATATGCTTCATTTTTCCGTCTGTGAACATAGAGCTGATTTGCCTTGGAAAAAAGTTACATTTTTGTCTCATCTGTCCACAGGACATTCCCCAGAAGCGTTGTGGCTCGTCAGCATGTAGTTTGGCATACTCCAGTCTGTTTTTTTTAATGATTTGTCCTCTGGCTCAAACAGCGAAGGATGTTCCGATCTGACACTGATGTTCCTTGAGCATAAAGTTCAGCTTGGATCTATTTTGAAGTCTTTCTAGGCTCTTTTGTTACCATTTGGATTATCCGTCTCTTTGATCTGTCATCAATTTTCCTCCTGCAGCCACATCCAGGGAGGTTGGCTACAGTCCCATGGATCGTACATTACTGAATGACATGTGCAGCTGTAGTCACAGAAACATCTAGCTGCTTGGAGATGGTCTTATAGCCTTTACAGTTAACATGCTTGTCTATGATTTTCTTTCTCATCTCCTGAGACAACTCTTTCCTTTGCTTCCTTTGGTTTATATTGAGTGTGTTACACACCACGTCACCAAACAACACAGTGACTACCTGGAGTCCTATATATAGGCCCACTGAGTGATTACAGGATTGTAGACACCTAGGATGCTGATTAGTGGACATACCTTGGATTAACATATCCCTTTGGTCACATTATTTTCATTCTTTTCTAGGGGTACCATCATTTTTGTCCAGGCCTGTTTCATGCATTTATTTTTTAAGAAGATAGAACACATCACCCCATTTCTAAAGTCCTTACACTCGCTCCCTGTAGCTCAGAGAATAGACTTCAAAGTGCTTTTATTAGTTTATAAATCATTGAATGGGTTAGCAGCAGAGTACATTCCAGATCTGCTATCACGGTACAAACCATCCAGATCACTCAGGTCCTCCAGCTCTAGTTTACTGATTGTCCCTAGAACCAGAACCAAACATGAGGAAGCAGCTTTTAGTTTCTATGCTCCTCATATCTGGAACAAACTACCTGGAGAATGCAAACCTGCAGAGACACCGAACTCTTTTAAATCTAAAATGAAAACTTACCTATTTAGACTCTCTTATAAGTAACTGTTTTTACTTTTTTGTTTTTAATTGTCATACTCACTTATCCCTACATTCTTGTGTTTTCTTGATTATTTTCTTATTGTTACTGCTCATTTGTATTGTAATCATATGTAAAGCACCTTGAATTGCCCTGTGTTGAAAGTGTGTAATAGAAATAAAATTGCCTTGCCTTGCCTTGCCTAGGCAACTGACAAAACTTCACCCTCCTTAATATTGTACCACCCTTGGCCAATTTTCCTTAAAACACAGAGGTACAGTAATCTGGAATGATGGATTTAATCGTTCCATGGAGTTCTCCTCTTTTAACTCTTTTAACTATTATAAGAGCAGTTTAAGGGCTACTCTGATTGCTCAGAGAGCAAGACGATAAAAGGCTCTTGTAAAAATATTTGATGGACTGTTACTGTTTCTGCTCTTGAGTATCTCTGAATCAAGGAAAATATGTATTGTTTTTAGAAATGCTTAAGCCTACCTTATGTCAGACAGGTTCTATTTAAGTGAGGAAGTAAATCACAACTGATTCATGAAGAGGAAATATTTTTCTACATTGGTTTAGATTTTCTCTTTGAATAAATGGTAAATGGACTGATTATGTAAAACATGAATTTTTAGGTACCCTTATCTAATAGAGCAGTTGTTTGAGAATCTAAAATAAGTGCAAACCACAAACATGAATAAAGAAATTAGTTAATAAAGGAGTAATGCTTTTTCACCTAACCTTATATAAAACTGTCAATGTATCATTTCAGATATCAAGAAATCTGAGGTTTTGATCCCTGAATTTACAATCCGCCTCATTCGAACTTATAACTGACGTTATTTTGTCTGCACCAAAGGCTCTCGACTGGAGTCTGGTCTTACAGTATATGTGTAAGTTACACTCAAACACTTCAGAACGGAGAACCTCAGATGGTTCTGCAGGCTTTTGTTGCTGGAATCCAGTCTGGATCTTTTTGTCTCTTTCAGCAACAAGGATATCTCCAGCTTCCTCTCCTCATTTTAAGTATTTAATTGTTTTCATTCACATTCGTAAAATAATCCATGCTAACTTCAACATTACATTTCCTATTACGACATGGTAAAACACACTGCCATTGTGTTGAAATTAGCCCCCTTTCCATGCAATAACACACGTCTTCCATTTCAAATAAACACTTGCCTTGAATTTTTGCAGCACTGCTATGCTTGCCAAAAAAACGTCTCTCTTCACCTATTACAGCACGGAGGAGTCAAACGTATGCAAATTTCTTGTTATTTCTGAATATGAATTAAGTTAATGAGAACAGCACCTGCTGAGAGTGGATGGCGGAGCCGGGTGGGAGCAGAGGGGAGATGAGGGGGATGAGTTTTTTTCGTCTGCCAGCGGGTCCGGCGATAGCAAAGGTCCTTTGGTTTGGCCAGGCTCGATAAGGCCGGTCTTGCCATCCTGTGGGGCTTATCATCTGCAGCAGCAAGCCTCAACAGTTAGTCCCAGAGCCAGAAAATGTTTACAATTCTGCCGTCAGTTAGGCTTCCTGAAAAGTTTATTTTGTTGCTTTTGTGTAGAATTGATAAAATAATTCATTAATATTAATTATTTAATATTTTACAATGTTCATAAAACCAGCGGCGTTTTCTATTGAATTTCCGCAGAAAATAGGGGCTTATTTTTGAGGTAGCTTCATTTAAACTCAAGCACAAAGGGATTCAAATATTGAGTCAAGGAGTATTATTAAACATATTTGAAAAAGACAAAAGAGAACAAAATAGATGAAAAAAAAAAAAGAAGGGATAATACATGTAAGTCGGTGGAGCTCCACAAAGCCATTTCCACAGGCAGGAAGACACATAAATCAGTTACATCAGCGTGCCCAGACTGAAGACAGTTAATTTGGTCTAGGCCATTATCTCGCAACATCATGTCCCCTCGGATTAGAAACAGGATGCCAAAAGAAAAAGAGCTGCGTCCCTATGGAACCCACCAAACATTTCAGGCCTCGATGCAGCAAAGTGTAAATGAAGACTCTGTTCAGCCCGTGTTAAATTTGGTGTGATATTAAGTGAAACTAGCCTTAAAGGTTTGTGCTTGTTGGTACTAATAACAATTAAAGTTTCTTCTAATTTGGTTGGTGTGATGGAAATATTTAAAGCCAATTTGAATTAACTGATTAATTACATGTTATTGAATGCACCTATGGAATATGTCGTCAAGGATATCATCAGTGTTTAAACAAACGTCAGTGAAGAGGCCTCTCACCTCGCTCCCTCTAGCTGTAGTGAGAAGCATTTGGTTAACCTTGTTATGAAGTCTTAACATTGTTGGGCTTGGGGCAGATCAGTTTCAGTCATAAAAGGAGGAGTCTGAGTGTTTGCCAGCTCTAGATAGATAGATAGATAGATAAGAACTTTATTAATCCCTCGGGCGGGCGCCTGTACAAGAATCGCTGATCAGAACTTCAACCTCATCCTTGTTTAAAGATGGAAGACATTTTTTTTGCTAAACACTGAAACAACAAGACTACGAAGACAGGGGTTTTGTGCTGAAAATAAGAAAAAAAATTATCTTAATGCCAAGATTGAATGTTGTTCAAAAGTACTTTTATATCTTCTACATTTTTTCACGTTATGAACAGAAACTTTTATGAATTTTATTGGGCTCTCACCTTATAGACACACTCAAAGAAATTGTAAAGTAGATGGTCTTACATTTTCTTTACCAATAAAAATGTTAAACCTTCTCTGTGCATTGGATTTTTTTCCCTTTTATATTCAGACACCCACAAATAAAATGCAGTGCAACCAATTGTTTTTAGAAGTCCTACAATCATTAAATGGTGTCTACCTGTGTGTAATTTATTCTCTGTATAAATCCAACTGATCCATGAAGGCTTCAGAGGTTTTTAAGACAGAAATAAACAGCTTAATGAAAACCAAGGAACACAGCAGACAGATTAGGGATAGAGCTGTGGATAAATTTAAAGCAGAGTGAGTTTACAAAGCAACATCCCAAGATTTGAATACTAAGAGAAGCAGTCAGGAGGCCTCTGGCGATTCTGGGACAGCTGTAGTGATGAGCCAATCAGCTATGGGTATCAGTTAAAAGGATACTGGTCAAATGGGAATTAAATGGGACTTTTTGACATGCAAGCAAAGCACTATGTGTATTGGAAAACTGACTTAACACACCATCCCCACAGTTAAACATGGTGGCAGCGGCATCTTGCTGTGGGAATAATAATCAGTCAGAGTTTATGCAAAGATGCACAGAGTTAAATACAAAAAAAATGCAAGGAAAATTTTGTTAGATGCTTCAAAAGACAGGGTAAAGGTTCACCAAGCAGAAAGATGAAAACCAAAATCGTACAGCCTGAGCTAAATTTTAGCTCTAAGTGAATAAAAATGTTTAAACGGTCTAATCAAAGTACAAACCTTAATCTCTTTGAGAATTTTTAACAATACTTAAAATCTGCTGCCCACAAATGTAGTTCTTCCAGTCTTGCTGCATTAGAGCTGTCTTATAAAAACAACGGGCACACGTTGTCTATCATGATTGTGGATACATTTGGTTTTGCAAGGCACTTACTCTGGAAAAATCTTTTTTTAAATATATATATTACTTATGCTTACACTTTACACAAACAACTTTGAGGATTTCCTCTGTGCTCCGTTAATCTATGAAAAAGTTGCATAATTTAATGACAACACTGCAGGGAAACTAAACTAATAAAATTAAAGAATGAACCAGGAATAGCGGAAGTCATTGTGACAAACAAGAGTGACAAACACAGCCAATGTACGCCGGTTGGGTAATACCTGGTGGAGGGAAAACTCATGGGTGTTTAGAACAGTCTGAAAGGAGCAAGCTGTGACAAAAGGTAGAAAAGGAAAGCAAGCAGGAAAATCATACTCTCATATAAAAGGAGGGAAAGCCAAACAGGATGAAAACTATCCATAATTTTTCTAACAGAAGCCAAAGATGACACTTTTCTTGTCTCCATGTAGTTCAACACCAGCACTGCTCCTCTGTTCACCTGAATGAAGAACGCTCCCGCTGCAGAAGCAATCAGAGAGGCCTCCGAATGCCGTGATCGTACAGTTTCCTTCCTGTCATTGAAGGCTTGTAGGTGCAGTGGAACAAAGCTCGCAAACATGCCAATCAGCTTGCCTCTAAGACGTTCAACACAAAATCTTGGAAGATCTGAAACAAAGCTTACTGAAATACAGATCCCCTCTGTCACATGCCAGTGCAATGAAAGATGAGGTACATTGATAAAGATTTAAAGGAAGGGAAACCGTAGCATTTGTACGCCTGAGATTTTTACTCTCAGTATTGTAGCTGGTGCAACAGTAAGTTTGTACTTCCCTATATTGTCCTGACAATCATATAACCAATGGATTCAGTAGACATTACGGGGCCTTTGCGTCCCCAATGCTTCCTAAAATTCATTTTTGTGAAACTGAGGTTGTTGTTTTTGTGAACCAATGTGATGGGTAGAAATTCAGCCACTAGCACACAAAAAAAACTGGGCCTGGTTCACGTTGTCAATTAGGAAACGGGTGTTTTTCTTTTTCTAAGCTACAGCCTGCTTGATGAATGGTCCAAATCAGTATAGACCTCAAACAAATGTACATTAAACAAACAGTTTGGGACGTACCCGTTGAGGAAATGGTTAAAGGGCGGGGAGTCGAGAAAAACAGTATAGGGGAAAAAAATTGATTAGCACACATGTGCTGTTAACAATGAGGAAAGAACAATCTAAGTTTAAATTTAGCTTCCAAAGTGTCTTTGATTTTTTTCTAAAATGAGAAAAAAGGCCACCAAAATCCCTAATGACTAGACTCGCCTTAAGGCGATATTACTTAAATGAGACGCACCTTATGGCGTCTATCAGTCTCTGACATCGCGCTGAGGAGAATTTGAGGAGTATCTTACATCTAGAGCTAATTGGAAGTCACTCCACAGCATCTCAGTCAGATAAGGATCTGGGATTTGCCTCAACCCAGGACATTCTATTTCTTAATAGTCAATTGGATTATTCAGATCAAGCAAATAATTCTAGTGATCCTAGATGTTGAAAAAGCTGTGTGAACTAAGAGGCTCTTCTCCTTACTACCACCTGTTCAGAGAAAAGAAAAACTGGAAGATAAAAATGTTCAGACAAGAATAGTTTTCCACTGAAACTTTAAAAACCAAACTCGACAGGCTTTCCAACCACTTACAAATCTATAGGGACCCTGATGGCCAATAGTGTTATGGATTACGCTAACTGTGGCATTTAATAAATGCAGTCAAATTTTTTTTTTAGCTGTAAATGATCCCAAGGTTTATATAGCCAGCTGTCCAGTATACAGTGAAATAACTGTAGTCCATTCAGATAATTAGTGTTATTTAATATGTTGGAGAAAGAATTCTATGTTGATATTTTTCATTTACTGTATTTACTTCAGGAAGTCCCAAAGCTCCAATACCTTCAAAAAAACCAACAACAACACATTACATAACATATTGTAATATAGATAAACAACGGAATCTTCTTATAATTCAGCAGTTTTTATTCTTTTTTTATTATTTGTTGTGTTGGAACAAAATAAAATAGCATTAAAAGCATTGCACTGAGTGATGAGTTTATGTTATGAGAGATTTGTGCGGTCACATTCTCAAAGTAATTTATGTTTTTAATGCGTGACTTTTGTGCATCGACTTTCTTTCGGCACATTCCCTAACATATTTTTTTGCACGAAACGATTTAAATGTGATATCTGGGGAAATTGGCATGAACAACTTATCTTTCCTAGGGTGCTATCTCATGTTGCAGGCGTAACGGCTTGATAAATGTTGCATGAGAGCAACGCATTCGTCTTTGCAGGTCACCTGCTTTTCCTCCCTCTCTCTGAACACTATTTCCCACTCTTGGGCCCTAATAATAAATAAGACCAACAGGTCTTTACAGCTGCTTGTCTCTACTGCTCCGGTTATCTGACACAGACATTTGCCATAGTCGACATTTGTGCAGAAGTTGAAGCGAGCATTCCTCCCTCTCATGGTAAATCTGTTTGCTATTAACACATGTAAGCCAGATGCAGGGACCAAATCTATGCACTTCACTCAGGAATGGTGTGGTCATGCAGGGGTCAATGGCTTACAGGTCATTATTCCAGCTGACAGCAAATGCATTCCTTCTCCAAGAAATCTGTGAAGGGGAAAGAGATTCAGGCCTGGATTTCTCATCAAATTCTAAATCAACTTCACCCTTTCTTATCTTAAAAGTTCACCTCAAGCTCACCAATAGTTTCAAACATAACAATTTCTTCAAGGGAAGGTACAAAATGTGCAGCACAGTTAAATCAGTAGCTATTATCAAAATTAAGGTCATAACTAATATATAGCCTCTTCTTCCATTAGTTTCAGGGTTTATGATTCGATACATTTACCTCCTACTAAAAGTGGGAAATAACTTTTATTTTATTTCATGTAAAAGTAGGAAATAGAAAATATAAAGTTAAATACAATTATAATCTAATGTAGTCCAAATTCTTGGACGATTATATGTCCAATAAACCCAATTCAATCTGGTTTAATATGCAATTTATCATTCAACCATCCATTCATGTATTGTCTATACCATCTATCCTATGCAAGGTTGCGGTAGTGGTGGCTGGGGTCTATCTCCAGCAATCATTTGGCGAGAGGCGAGGTATAACATGGACAGCCGCCAGTCCGTCATAGGGCAACAACAGGACAAATGTACATGCATATACACACAGTCACACTCACTCAAAGGCAATTTAGAGAGACCAAATAAAGCTGCTGTTTGTAGTATTTCAGGGAGAGAGATTTTTAGAATTCCACCCTTAAGGCCCCTCCCAAAACATCCCTCCCCCACAGGGGGTCAAAGAGAAAAGCAGCGTGCCTATGAAGCATCAAGTGGTTGTATTTTGTTGTGGACATTTCAGAGGTGGGCCACTTCTCCATTACTGACACTGTTTTCCAATATGGCGGCTGTAAACAGGAATGACCTGTGTGGGCGGCTCCATCCTCAAGGTTTTGCACAATGCGCAGGCATGCAAGCAAGCCAGAAGCTCGAATTCTATTGGCTAAAACAATTTAGTGGTTAGTGTGAAATGCATGGGGAGCCGAAGTCTCCTCCCATTCCGGTTGACTCATGGGTCCTCTGGCCGAAAAGATAATGAATGAAAGTCAACAGAGCGATAGAAGTTATTTCCTGGTCCGCTTAGTCTTACCCCTGTTTCACACATATGATGTCCCTCAATTTAAATGATAACTAATAATGTGCTTTTCAGCTGTTTTTGTCAATTCGCAATTAAAATTCCTGCAAATCAGAAGTCACATAGAACATTATGTAGCTAACATTAGCTAGTACTAGCTAGCACTTAAAATACTCACTGAGATCTTGTAGAGCTTCTCCCGCTTGCTGTCTCCCACTCCACCGACTGTCTCTCCCCCAGCATAGCTGCTACTTTCCACACAGCCAGATTTACACTGGTTTTCTGTGTGTTTAATATTGCTTTCTTCGTCCTGGAGGAATGAGACCAAGATGGGTAATCTCAGCGCCATATTTCTTCTTGTTCTTATTCAGATGTAGTCCACTACATGTTATCGCGCAAAACCTAAAATTTACTTTTGCTGCCGGTCAGAATTCAGCGCTTTTTTGTCTGCATCAAATTGTCACTTTAAAAAATCACAGACATCACACTGCATGTTCAATTAATTTCACGTTTCAAACTGGATCAGAAAATAACTCACCCCATTGACTCTCATTCAATTTTTTGATTGTAGGGGACCCATGGACTGGATGTAGATAGGCCTGATTTTGGCTCCTCATAGGGGTTCAGCATTCTTTCAGCATGCTGCAAGGTAACATAGAATCAGAATCAGCTTTAATGGCCAAGTATGACGCATACAAGGAATTTACAGATACAGTACAACCTGTCCAAGATAATTACAAACAACAACAACAAACAGATCCAGGTCACTGTTGGGCATGCAGCCACCGAGCGGCGCTCCCGTTTATGAAACATAGAGAGATACACATCTACCAACTGCGCCACTGTGCAGCCCAATTGTGATGTATCAATCCAGTCAATTCTGTGGGTGGAAGAGGAACCGAGCCATGAAACAACAGCCTTCAACAACCATCCATAATGTAGCAAATAAAAGGAAAACAATCTAATCAGTTAATATCAGCAACTCTAACTCTGTTTACGAATTAGCCTACTTCTGAAGGAAGCAGATTGCACCAGATTTCAAAGAAAATGAAACACAGATGTACTACTTTGTGTTAATCTATTATGCAGAATCCTGATAAAATACAACAAATTTTCTCACTTGGTATGTGTCAACATGTCAAAAAGGCTATAAATGACTGAATGATTTTGTAGGGCAATGTATTTTTTTAAGACTGACAAGCTGAACCTTCAGTGGGATTATAATTGATAGAGAAGGATAGAACAATTTCATAGGTAGTAATTTTGGCAACATAATTAGAAATTTCTGCAACAGAATGTTTTTGTCATCAACAACAGGGAAAACTTTCTTGGTAAACAAGTTGTTGTGAAGTGTCATCATATGATTTAAAGTTACTGCAGTGTCATCATCAAGCCAAGCTCTTATTTCACCACACATATGTGAAGAATGTGCAGTGTTTTGCACGGACGCATGCATGCGTTTTTAAGTTGTTTTTTTCTTTCTTTACTTGTTCTTCCACCATCAGATTATTGTGAAACACTGAACTGTTGTGAGCTTTAAAAAGATTACTTGCTAATGGGTTCAAAAATAAATCTTTACTTTTAGTTTATTTACTTCCTCTTGTGTAGAGGATGGGGAAATCTGACTTATTGTTGATTTTATCTGACCATTTGAACAGAGGATGTAAAAGAGGTAAATACTGTCAATGAAACCAAATGGAGTAATTTGTGTGTTTTGTCTTAAACTGTTATTCTCTCTTTTATTCTCTCTTGCTTTGTTGTACTTTTTTGCATACTCATAATAGAAATCTTCTCAGCTACAAATACCCACTTGAATTAGAAACACCTGTTAAATTAGAGGCCGCCAATGGAGATGTTTTTTGAGCTTATGACACACTATTTCATAAAATTAATGCCCAAATGTGTTTGTTTAAAGTAGCGCCTCAAACACACTACTTACCCGTATGACAGCATGGAAAATACAAAGAAATTTGCCAGAAGGGAAGACAACTGTTGACCAAATTATTGCCAAAAAACTATGGAAGGATTCCTAAACCCAAGCCATACAGTGACAAACTAAGTTTTAATAATGGGAAAGGAAATCTACACAAAGTTTACTTTTATTTGAAGAAAGTCAAATAAAATAAATGTCAAAAGAAGTTCTTACTTTTATTGGTTTCAAGAAAGATTTTTGATGATCCAAACTAACCTAAGATGTGAAATGTTTAGTTTCTTTTAATTTTAGACAGTAAATAGGGTAAAAAGTATGTCTATTTATACATTACATTTTTATACAGCTAAGGTAACTGTCTCCCTGAATTGCACTGAAACCACTTCGGCCTCATGGATATATATTTTTATATTGATCTGTCCATTAAAACAAAATGTAGTAAATCTAAAGCTCCCATGATTAAATCCAATCTCCCAAGCCTCCTTTTTACAGAGAAACACACAACGCATCCCTTAAGTTAATCTTTTAAACCATAGCTTAAAATAATTGGCTGTTTTCACCAAGCCAATGGGTGACCTTTAACTGAAATCCACATTTAATACAACCACACGTATTTTACTTCAGAAAATGCTGAAGTTCTTCTTGTGCTTAGCCAATAAAACATTCAAATGCATGTACAATCATGATATTAATGTATGTTCCTTCTCGTGGCCACTACAAAGAGTTTAATTTAATCAGGAAATAGCTATTAATCAAAGGAAATTTGCTTTTCTGCTGACAGATGCTTGACATATCTTTGTTTCTGCTGGCTGAAATCCAATTTTGCAGAGCAGATGTTTTGAACAGTGTAGGTTTAACTCATACATCTCATTAATCACTGCACACAGCATACGCATGGCTTCTTGCAGCTGCATCCTAATCTCTGCTGTTTGCGTGCAAGTCAGTTTCTCAATAGTTCTCCATCATTCCTCCGCAAAGTTTTAATAAGACATACTCCTACTCCCTGTGCTCTGAAAGCTCCCCTCCCCTTCTCAGCTGAATCAGGATGTTTTGTTGCACGCTACACCTGACCCCCCCCCCCCCACACACACACACACACACACACACACCTCTTTGGCTCTTCCTTTTTCTAAGGGAAGTCCTGGGTTGTGGCCCAATCATTTGAGTTTTTATTAAGATGTAGAGATAGTGCTGCTGGTTGATTGCTGCATGGAGCAATATGAGGAAAGGGTGCGGTGAAGCCCCTCAATTAGGCGTCATTTAGGGAAGACAAAGATAGTGCAGCAATTACTGCATCAATGCAGAGAGGCTCTGAGTTTAAAATCCTGCAGCATGGTGCTACTTAAGTTTCTCTTTATATACATATATATATATATATATATATATATATATATATATATATATATATATATATATGGTAGGAACCTCAGAGGAGCATGATGCACATTATCAGCCGTTCACAGACGTTGAGCAGAAATATTCATATACAGAAAACATCTAAAACAATGAAAATCTAGTATGGTTGAAAATGTTGCAGCAACAAGTCCTTTCTTTGTATCAAAAGAAAAATACATATATTATCATTATTTTTTAAATAACTGCACAGTACTTTGGTTTTTGTAATTGTGTCCTTAATGTATATATGTTATTCTGAATTCTGTTTTTTTTAAATAGTTTTTCTACCTTTCTTGTTTGATCCCAAATGCTTCTATTATGTGTCACTTTGCTGCTTTTGCAGCTGAATTTACCCCTTGTGGAACATTAAAGGATTATTCTATTCTATTAAAACATGTTATTTCATTGAGGAGACGTATATCTAGTCATCAAGACTCTAAACCTGTTTTTTCTTTATACATATACAAGACATGTAATTATCTTGATCAGATTTTAAAAAAGCAGTGTCTTTAAGACTTCTAATCTGACTTTTTGGTAAAGGGCTCCAGCAAAACAAATTCTAAAAGGAAAAATGTATAGACTCTTGTCATTCTGGCCTGGCATCAGAAGCTGCTTGTCTTATCTTTATAATTGAGGAAACCCGAAAGTAAATCAATGATTTATCTCTTCATGTGAGCAAACAAAACGATCCCACGGCACTGCAAAGCAACCAAACCTCGTCCCTCTGCCGCCACCACCTCTCTGTGCAGCAGTTCTACCACATATACTCCCTAAAAATAGACTGTGTGTGCAGATGCAGAGCCTTCAAATATACCATAATATGAACATTTTTTGACAGCTTCAATTAAATGTTTTTTGTTTTTTTTTTCATTTAAAGAACAAAAATAGGAGTAAAAGGCTCAGAAATATGAAAATAGAAATAGTCAAGTAAGAATAAATATTAATAATATTATTAGAGTCATAATTTTAGTTAACCTCTCAAACCTTTTCATCAGCAACTTCTGTTACACAGTTATCCCTTCCAAAATCTAAAATCAGTCATACAAAGTTATACAAAAGAAGGGAAATGCCTTAGAAAGCAAAGCTTATTTTATGAAAGCAAGAAAATGGAAGGAAACATTCAAAACTCTTAAACTTTGTTACCTTATAACCACCAATATCAGTGAGTTTCCCTGGATTTTAATTGACAGACTAATGGAAACATTAGTGAACAAAAAGTGGTATGAAGACAAAGGATCACTGTAAACAGGTTATGGAGAGGGATTTTGGATATGTGACTGAAAATGTTTCAGTCAATCATCTAAAATAGTGAAGTTCTTCGTCGCATTTGCAAACCTACCAAAACATGGCGGTCCGCCTAAGCTGAAAGGTGGAGATCTAGGGCTGGGCGATATGAGCTGAAATTAATATCACGGTTGGCTATATTGAGCATTTAACCTCGATAACCTCTGCACATTTTTCCGTTTTTGGTTCTGGTCCCGTGGTGGGACCAGCTGTTCTGACTGTAAACTATCCGCACACCTGTTAAACATTCAAGTGCTGTCAGCTTCTCTCACAGGCTTTCATCTTAAGATGAATCAGAGTGTTATGCAAAGAGCTGGACATCATCATATGGATACCATTATAGCTTTGGTACATATAGGACACCATATATGAAAATATTTGACTTTACTTAAGCATGAGACAAACCAACCTAAGCAAAAACATGATGAGAGCTTGTGATTGTTGTTGACTGTAAGCATCCAGCTCGCTGATTAGCCAGCCTGTATAGACTGAGTAGGCTTATCAGGGTGCAACTGTTCCCTTCAGTCCCAGCCACAGGAAATGAGGGGTGTGGTGGGAGAGCAGCCCGGAGGAAGAGAGAAGAAGTATCAACGCCTCATCTTCCTCTGTCTCAAAGGGTGCTTCACTGTAAATTAACACAAATATCACAATATTTCCTTATGAATAGAATTTCACTAAACACTTGCCGGCTTATAGATACCTTATTCAACAAATACATCATAAACATTATCTAGATTGTCTCTAATAGGTCAAATATCTGTAAACACTTTACACTGACTAAAACCAGAGCCATGCATTTGCTCGTGAAACTCCATGATTTATCAGGCTTCTGCAATAAATCAAGATTACCGAAGATACTTAACATATAACATTATCTGTAGCTGACATTTTCAAGACACCAGCTTGCAACCCCCATGACAAAACACAGACTGCTTTACAGTTTTCAGTCGAGAAGTAAAAATATCTGGATTGTGTCTACCCCACCAACCAAACCCCTGCTTCAAAACAGTCACATGCCTTTCTCTATAAGGAGGAGTAGTTCAGAGAATGAGGAGCTTGCTGTTCCTCAGTGAGAATGAAGCAACACCCGAGGAGAAGAGTTGGGTCTTTATCATACTACCTGTAGAGAATCTTCTTCATCTTCATCATTTTTTTACTATATATATGCTTCCTATTGGTAAAATCATTAGGCAGCATGGGATAAATTTCCATAGTTACGCAGATGATACACAGCTATATCTATCCATAAATCCTGATGAATCCAATCAGTTAGGTAGACTACAGGCATGTCTGGAAGACATAAAACTGTGGATGACTCTAAACTTCTTGCTTCTGAATCCTGATAAAACAGAAATTGTCGTATTTGGACCAGAAGCTCTGAAAAAGAAACTACTTAGTCAACCCCTTCACCTGGACGGCATTAAATTAGCATCCAGTAATAAAGCAAAGAACCTCTGTGTTATTTTTTACCAAGATATGTAATTTAGATCTCACATTAAATAAGTCTCTAGGATTTACTTTTTTCAATTTAGGAATATTGCAAAAATTAGAACCATCCTGTCCAGGTGTGATGCTGAAAAACTAGTCCATGCCTTTGTTACTTCAAGGCTGGATTACTGTAACTCTTTATTATAGGTAGTCCACAGAATACAATTAAAAGTCTTCAGTTAGTCCAAAATGCTGCTGCAAGGGTTCTAATGAATAAAATAAGAAGAGATCACATTTCCCCTGTTTTGGCTTCGCTTCACTGGCTGATTGTTCAGTATGTTCCTAACAGAGCCCTTTGCTCTCAGACTGCAGGTCTAATGGTAATTCCTAGGATTTCAAAAAGTAGAATGGGTGTCAGATCTTTCAGTTATCAGGCTCCCCTCCTATGGAACAGGCTCCCAGGGTTGGTTTGTTAATTAAATAATTGTCTATGTTTCAACTAAGCTGAAAACCTTCCTGTTTGACAAAGTTATTTTGAACAGGTTAACAGGTAGTTAGGAAGACACAGGTTAATGTTGTGCCAGGTAGAGGTCAAATCTAGAAGAGACAGTTTAATGTTAGTGTCAAGTAGAAGAGATAGGAAGAGGTAGGGTATCTAGTTAGAGATAGATTAATGTAAGCCAGGTAGAGAGTGTTAGTAGCTATGTCTCCTAGTAGCTAGGAGACATGTTAATATTAGTAGCTATGCTGCTTTGGGCTAGGCTGTTGGAGGACATTATTAGAGTCTGTTCCTACTTTCTCTCCTACTTTTCCCCAACTGCATGATGTGCTGTCAATTCAAGCGCTAACCTGTTTTCTCTTAGTCTCTTCTTATAGTAGGTGCTCCTGACCCTCCCTGCTTGACGACCCTGACTAAGATGGCATTCCAGTGGAGGAACGTTCTCCACGTCCTGCTACCAACTTCTGCTTCTGCATCAGTTCTGTTCCTCTTTCTGTGTCTCTGCTGCCTTCTCCAAACCCCAGACGGTCTCGGCAGATGACCGCTTATGCTGAGCCTGATTCTGCTGGAGGTTTCTTTCTGTTAAAAGGGAGTTTTTCCTCTCCACTGTCGCTTCATGCTTGCTTAGTGTGAAGCATTGCTGAGAAGTCATGACGCAATCTTCTGTGGTTCTCTAATTCCTAAATTAAACATTGTATTATAATAACTGTTCTTGTGAAGAGCCTTGAGATGACATCTGTTGTGAAATGGCGCTATATAAATAAACTGAATTGAAATGAATTGAATTCATCTGATTGGATAATTTTGGGGGTATATTTTATATGTCATTAGTTCAATTTTTATGTAATCCGAAAACAATTTGTTGGAAATTTTTCATTTAGTTTTTAATTTCAAATGTCATTAAAAAAACAAAAATGAACCAATCTTTTAAACTGAAACAAACTGCATACTGGACTTGGATTGTTGGAGTATCATTATACCCGTAATAACTACATGGGAACATACTGTATGAGGGGGATATCTATAACTTAATGGGTAACACTTATTTTGTTACAGGTTAGAGTTTTTGATATTTAAGTTGATCAGGTGTCCATCAATTTTCAACCTCTTTAATGTGTTTTTATCACCTCTTGACTTTACAAAAATGTTCCATAAATAGAGTTTTATTAATTTATACTCACAGGTTTTTCACAAGGTATTTTTCTTGGGATACTTACATTGTGCTTCCATGAATAGCTACATGAGTACTTGAAGAATATCAGGAGGGAATCCACAATGTTTGGGAATAATTACAATGTACTTGTGTGAAGACAAGGTACTTACAGGAAGTTATTTGAATGTTCTTAAAGTATGGTTGGTTTGAGGTTGTATATTATAAATGCCACTTCTTTTCATCCTTGTAAAAATGCATTCATTGTTAAGTTATTTGATTATCAACTATACTCAGGTATTGTGTCTTATGGATAATTAAACCTCTTAGAGATACCGCATATGTTAACAAATTCCCAAAGTGCTTTGCCAAAGCGGTGAGATAGGTTAGGTTCGAAGGATGTTCACAATATTAATAACTTTCTATGGAGGTTTGCATCAGCAATGGAGACTCTAATCTATTTTCAACAGAGCGTGGAACATGAGATATCTGTGCAGTTATGTATGTTGCATAACGGCACATGGGAATCTAAGACAAAAGGAACACATTGAGCCTGATGGCTTGTTTATTCTCCTCGAATCTGTGCTTTACGATGGGGTAGTGAGTGAGGGGAGATAAATTGTCTAATGGCTTTCCTGGAATGTGAACTTCACAGAGAGGTCAGATTAGACTGATTTTAGCTGATAAAAGAAAAATCTTTGGTGTAGCTTTAATGTTTAAAGTTGGTCTCCGTCTGCGAGTCTGAGAGAGCCAAAAAAGTTGTTTGTTTTTCAGAAGAAAAAAAAAGTTTACGCTTCCTAGAAAACACTGAGAATTACTTAAATCAAGGATTGACTCAATGGTTGACTTAATACACAATCAGTGGCAAAACATTTTTTGACTTAAAAAAATAAAATACACAATTTCAATCGGAAAACACACCTGATAAACTCCTAATTAGCATTGCCTAGAAAGACAATACCTAGGTGACAACCAATCAAGTTTAGTTTTATTTTAACTGAGCAGGTTTTTAAACCTGTGTGGCATTGCCTGGAAAAAAGTATATTTTCCAAAGTTGCTTTTATTTATTAAGCTCGATGGGGTGATCCGGTGAGAGAGTAAAGCACTGTTAATTATGAACTAAGATTCCATGAAGTTGTCCTATATGTTATTAATATAGGATTGTCACAAATTACAAATACAAAAATAATGTTTCCATTTGTTAAAAGATGAACGTGCTCCCTACCCTATTCCTGAAATTGGTACAGCCCACATAAGCTGTTTCAAACTGGTGACCCTTTAAATAATAATGCTAAGTTTTTGAGCGCATTTCATTGCAGTGGGTGAATTTCAGTTTGCTTAGTGTTCTTCGAAGTCTTGATGACAGACGCAGATGGCTGTTATTTGAAGCACTGCAGCTCAGTGTCCGCCATTTCTACTGTCTTGATAGAGGAAAGACTTCCATCCAGGTCTAAGGTGTTCCTTGTTTTAGTCTTACTTAATCCAAGCATGGAGAAAACTCTTTCTGCTGCATTTGAGTGTGGAAAAACCAAAGCTAGCGTTACAGCTTCAGCAAACCCGTCAATGTAGAAAAGTAAATGTAAATGCTATTACTCTCCTAAATGTGTCATAGTTTTCAAGTTGATTGTGTCAGCGCGTGTGTGTTTGTACACAATGTATCTTACTCTGTTCTTTGTTGATGAAAGGTTTCTCTTGACAGCTTCCTGGTCAAAAGTGGTTGAGTCCTGAAGCAAGGGAATGTCCATTAATTGGCTTCCATGAATTCCTCACAAAGATAATCATTCTCTTATAATTCAGGAAATCTAAAAACGAGAACAAAATGAACTAATAAACATTGACTAGGTGGAAAAAACGTCCCTTCTAAACGAACATGTTAAAATTTTACCTTTCCACAAATATCTTCTACTCCACACTCTATCTTCTGCTGGACATCAGTGGACTTGGCATGCCTGAGTAAGATCTCTGTAACAACACGAAATTTTGATTCATTATAATGATCACATTGATAAAGCAAACTTTATGATAATTGGATATATGTTAATGAATACTAGTTTCAGACATCACACTGGGAAAGTTGTAGCTATGAAGGTCCTGGAAGAATTTGTGGAATCAGCAGTCAATCTTCCAAAATTCATACATTTATAAATGTCCCAGTTTTTAACAGAATACTGCCTGTTGGGGGGAGGACGACATTCCAAATATCAGTGTGTAATTCTGCTACACTCTGCTGCCTGTAGCTACTGATGGAGGACTTGGAACTGAATGCAAATCGGTTGGATGCCAAAAAGTTGTTCCCTATCAATAACCGATCAGTGTACTATCAATGAAAACATACTGTGAGTTTTTTTTTTTATTTGGTCCTCAGGCTGATCAAAATACCAGCCCAGTATCAAAGACTTAGGTCTAATCTGGTGTGAGCAACAACTTGAAAAAGCAACAATATGAGGAATCTCAAACCATTCAGATACAGTAAGTGCTATGAATCGAGGTGGTTAGAGCTTTTATTATTACTGAACTTGTTTTTATGCTAAATTCTGGGGGAAAGTCTCTTCTGAAAGGTCAGATAAATGAAGTGACAGCAAGCAATTAGACCACAGAGTAGGAACACCTTTAATATATTTGGTTGAAGGACTTACTAAATTGTGCCACAAATTAAAAAAGACAGAAAAAATAAGCTTTTACTACAGCTCCATCCTCTATAAAAAAGCATCTCAGCATGCCAGTAAGTTGGTACAAATCACTTCTCTCTGCTTTGATGTAATAATGATTTAGAGCAAGTAGATTACTCTCCACGGAGCTGCAGAGGTTTCAATATCTCTCAACATTTTGAAGTAATTTCCCAGTGGGCCTGGGAAAACCTTCCCCTCTTCTCAGCTCCAAGACAAACAGAAATGTTTTGCTGGTTGTGTTTATAGTTGTTCAGCTCATTTGTAAAGCTCACAACCCTCATCAAGGACCTCTTGCCCAAGGAAATTGGACATGATTGTCACTATGTTCACTGTGGGAATCGCTCGTTGAAACAGAATGCTGGGTCAGATTACAGATGAAGTGGGACTGAGTCGTTTACGACAGGGAAAGTAGAATAGAATATACTGTAATAATCCTTTAATTGTCCCAAGAGGGGAAATTTGGTCGTAACAGCAGCCAAAAAACAGATGTACAAACAGAACAGGACACAGAACAGAAACACGCATAATTTTAATAGAATAAAAAGAAAAAAAATATTTGCATCATGTACAGTAATTATAAAAATAGAGTGCTGTGCAGTTAAAGTAATTAGAATATTTAGAAGGTTAGAAAAGTACAGATTGTGCATTGAATTGTGCATTAAAAAGTAAACATGCAATTTCCAATAAGTTAGTATATATAGTCTGCATAGTCTTTAAAAAAGAATGTACAAGTTATAACCGTAATGGTGCTGTTGATTAGTGCAAAGTACAGCGCTGATGTAAGCAGCTATGTTTGTTGGGAGCAGTTTTGATTGGACTATATACGAGCTGCAGGGAGGAAGGACCTGATGAAATGCTCCTTTGTGCATCTGGGATGCAGCAGTCCGTCACTGAAGGAGCTCCGCAGTTTAGCAACATTTTCATGCATGGGGTGGGAGACTCTGTCCATCAGAGATGTTACTTTAGCCAGAGTCCTTCTGTCTCCCACTACCTGCACTGGATCCAGGGTGCATCCTAGAATAGAACTGGCCTTCCTGATGAGTTTATCCAACCTCTTCCTCTCAGCTGTCGATAAACTGCTGCTCCAACGTACAACACTATAAAAATGACGGAAACAACCAGAGAGTCATTGAAGGTCTTTAACAGCTCTCCATGGACTCCAAATGACCTCAGCCATCTCAGCAGGTAGAGTCTGCTCTGACCCTTTGTGTAGAGAGAATTAGTGTTGTGGCTTCAGTCCAGTTTATTATTCAGGTGAACACCCAGGTACCTATAAGAGTCCACTATCTCCATGTCCATGTTCTGTTGGCACCAGTTCACAAAGTCCTCTGTCTGTACTCTGAGTCGTTGTCATCTTTAATGAGTCCAACTATGGCAGAGTCATCAGAGAACTTCTGTAGGTGGCAGCGTGGGGAGTTGATGGAGAAGTCTGCAGTGTAGAGGGTGAAGAGGAGCATTGCCAGCAAAGTTCCCTGTTCCTGTGGGGCCCCCGTACTGCAGACCGGCGTATCAGAGACACATACTGTGGCCACACATTTTAATCGCCTCGAATCTAACCATAATTTCATAAAATGCCAACAACCTGGGCTTCTCCTTTTGGACGATGGCTAAATGACAGAAATGCACTTAAATTGCTTTGTTGCATTATAGGCAAAGCATCTCATGACAATTATATTCAGACAAAACAGCTTTAAAGACGTGAAGATTTTTTGTCTCCCTTACTGCCTCTTACTCTCAAAGGAGATTTAGACAATGTACGATCTGTATATATTTTATTGTGCCGAATCTGGAGATAACAGGAAACTCTGTGTTAAGAGCTTTACTTTCTCTCAAGCAGAGCACTTAAAAGTACATATGTACAGTTGAAACCAGGTGTTTGCATAGGCTCTGTGAGAAAACAGTTTTTTTCCTTTGTGTCTACTATAAATCAGACTAAAGTTGCTGTTGTTTTATATCAGTAAGAATTACATTTATTTAGATTTGTTAAAATTCAGAATGATAAGAAAGATGTGTTTTTTAGGGGTCGTAGTGTTAAAAACTTCATTTAATCAGAAATTTACAATTTTATTATTATTATTAATAATTTGGTAGAATTCTCTTTTAAACTGTATGTTCAGAAGTCAATTGAGGATGTACTTTGACAAGTTTTTCACAACGCTTTGCTAGAATTTTAAAGAAAATGGACACCTTTATTTTACGGATAATATGCACATATTGTACATCATCTAAGCATACAGAATCCATCAGACTTGAGTAATATAGTAATTGTACATTCCTTAAGTGGTTTATGTTTGCATACACTTCTTTAAACAGTTATGTTTGGAACTGAAAGGCCCAGAAATTGTCCCCAAGGATCAGCCAAACTTGAAACAATGCAAAATTCTCCCTATATCATGTAACATCCCCATGAAATCCCACAAATAAGCAACATGTTTGATGTGTTGCTCTAGGTGAATCTCCGTTTAACTAAAATGTCATGAATTAATCTCTCAGAAGCTAATACTGTAAAGCCACGATGTCACCTGGGCTTAATAATGTCAACTTGGTATATGTAGGTTTAAATAATAAAAAAGGATATAACAATATATATTTTACATACATAAATGAAAACAGCAAAAATGATAGCTCTTTTAATGGTTTGCCATTTTGCTAAATGGGAGAGAACCCAAATTATCGCCAAGCTTATTATGCACTGTTGGAAGCTGGATCAACAGGAAAACTCTCCACAGTGCAGCTAGTCTTGGACCCGGAGGATGTTGGACCTGAAATTAAGCACTTGCTCCAACACTGACACCCTCAAGTTCGATTGAAACTCACAGCTGGTTGGATATTGATAATCAGAATTCCTTCTAGACAAAAAAATCAAATGGCCAGATGAAACAAAGAGGAAGCTTCTTTGGCCAAGATACCATAAAGTATGTTTGACGGAATCAAGGTAAGGCTTCCAAACCTTACAGCTCCGTACCAGTAATGAATGGTGGTGGCAGCACTATGTTGTGGGAATATTTAATTGCAAATTGTGAATGGGGATATATTCCATAAAGCTGCTCTACTGTATGTGAGGAAAATAACATAAAAATCAGCCATGATAGTTTTATCTGGAAGATTGACCAAGTATCCTCCCCGAATGATCCCAGAATCTTGTTAACTATATCTGAACCTTAATGTTTAATGTTGATCTAATTCAGGTCCTGAAAATCCATAGTAGGTTTAAACTTGTACAACCAATTTTTGAAAAGGTTGGGGGTGTTTGTGGGCACTTGCCTTTAAGAATAATGTATGTGAGCATCTGACCATAATGGTATATGCATGAAATGCATTAGTGGCCACTGTTCAGGATGCTAAACATGGAAGGTTGAAAACAAGAAGCAATTTAATCTAATTAAATTTAGAGTAAATGTGAATCATCCTGTACTCCTTATGAAATGATTTCTTCTGCATGTTTTGAAATGTTTGCCTGTAGTAAACTAGACAGTTTGTCTTTTATATTTCATGGGATCATGTTTTTGAAAAGTAAAACGGAAAGTTGTTTTAGTCACATGATCAGTCATCGTAAATGCTCGCCAGTATACTTAAATCATATGAATTCCCAAAATAAAAAAAGCTAACAAGAATTGCGTAAAATCTAGTGATAACAAAAGGGAAGTTACTCCAATTTAATGTTTTGTTCCTTTGATGTTTAGTCTCTTGCAAAAGTAATAAATACACCTTGAACCTTTTTTGTCATTCTGGCAAATTACAACTAAATTTTTTGTTCATTTTGTTAATATTGCTTGTGGTAGACCAACACAAAGCAGTTATTTTGCAACTGAAGGAAGATCGAGCATTAAAAAAAAGTACAAAAATGAAGTCCTACTGAATAGTCTAAGTCAAATTATTGTCTCAGCTTTAACTGGACAATTCTGACACACAAATGTGCTCTGATCTAATCCACCCAATCCTTGCTCTGACTATATGTTTAGGATCATGTTTTGGCTGTAAGTTGAGCCGCCTCGCTTTATCTGCCACACAATGTTTTGCTTGAAGGTCAAAAAGTTTTAGTCTCATCTAGCAAAAGCACCCTCTTCACACGTTTGCTGTTCCACTTGTTTGTTCTTATATTTTATTACTACTCGTTGTGCCGTATTTTACAGTATTTTCAAAGTTATGCTTGATTATATAGCTTTGAAACCTGCAAAAATGTTAAAAGAAAATGTTCTTACAATATAAACAGCAAAAGGTAGAAACAGGTGTCAGAACTATCTCTGGCTGCAACAATTAAAAAATAGGATTGGAAGCAGACTTGTAGTCTATCACTGTCTTATGGTTGGGTGTCATTACGTTTGTTTTTTTGTTTAGTCGTCCCCACAGTCCAAAGAGGAAACCCATCCCTCATGAGTAAAGTGAACAGGGTGGAGGGAGTGGGGGGTGTTCACCATTGAGGCCTCAGTCTTCTGCCCTGTCATTGGTCACAAAAAACCCTGGGCCAGTTTAAAAGCAGGCGCTGCTGTCTTCCCCACTTTTTTAGACGCCACAACCCCTAAACACAGAAAAGATAGGGAAGGACTGACACACAAAGCTGCAGAAAGATCACAAGAATTGGCTTTAGGATGCCTGCGTACTCCACCAACATGAGGATGAAGTTCCCCATCCTGGCTCTGACTTTGGAGATTATTACCATCATCCTGTTTGCTGTGTTTGTTGTCTATGATGATGGGAAGGGTCATCATGGTGATGATCACAAGAATACTACTCACACTGAAAATGAACCTATGGATCTGTATCCTAGTAAGTGGCAAAAAGGGATACTCTTGTATGGTATATGACGCTTTAACTTTAACTGAAGCTTACACTGCATGTGTTGCAGCTTTTTATTTAGCTGACGAAGCAGAGAAAATATCTTAACATCTATGCTTTTTTTTTGACACAAGGTGAAATGTGGGAGGTAGCCGATATTTAAGGAAAAACAAAAAGTAAGAGCTTTGTGAGTCTAAAAACTGGAGGCTGCTTTCTTTAACAGAAACATCTTTCCTGAAATGCTTCAGCTTTTACTCCAGGCAAACAGACATAGAGGCGTTTGAAAGTCATTTTTCAAGCAGGTTGGTGAAACGAGATAAATAGATTCACAAGGTTGCTTTTCTCTCTAACAGTCAGACAGATGCAGTTGAGAACTGAAGAGGATCCTGCAGGATAGAGTGTGATATGTGGCAGAAAGGAAGTTACATGTGATCTGCATTAGTGTGTCAAACAGGGGTAATTACAGGCAGTCATATAAGGTGGCCGGAGCAGCAAATTACAGCTTCTTTACAAGTGGAGTTTTAGGATCTTTTTAAGAAGCACCAAGCTCCTTTTTGCATCTGATCTACTTTTATCTGCATGAACATACACAGAAGTTGCATCTACAAGCTACTGTTCAGTCTGCTGAGACAGGGTGGGGCAGATGTGTGTCTCAGAGATTAGCTTAGCCTCAAGAATTTGAAAATCTTTAACGGTTTAGTTTCACCACGAAAAATGGTGTTTATATTAGTAATTAATTCTATGCAAAATCTGATTTTATTATCATGTCTCAAGGCTGATTTTACAATGTTTCTAGTATATATTTTTTCCTTTTTCAGAATTCAATTAAAATTGCAGTTCTATCGTAATTTTGAACTTCATTCAAATGTTTTATGATTTTCTTGAAACAGCATTTGGAAAAATGCTGAAAAATCATTCATTCTTCTGGTGAAGGTGATGCAAAAACCATTTCAAATGCAACTGTGAGACTTAAAGACTTGTGGCTTTAGATTATTTGCAAAGACCCAAAACATATTTAAGAAACTGTTATTTCAAAGCAAGACAAATCTTCATACTATACAGAAATTTTGGAATAATTGATTGAAAAATAAAATACTTGTCTGAAATTATGCAACTTTATGAATTTAAATGAGGAATTAAAACATTTTGCAATGCTTGCATCACTCTTCTTCACTCAGCCTCCTTGGGGGGATTCTCTCCTGTCTTGGCTCGCCCACTCCACATTACCTAACTTCTTGGCATGTTGCCACTCACAGTGGCTGCTTACCAGCTCTATTTCAAAGGCAACCTCAAAGTTCTGCTCACTGTACTGTAATCTCTCATTACAAGCAAAGATAACTAGAGTGAGTCTGAGACACGAAATTTGTATCAGAAAGTGGTAAAAGGAAGAAATTTGAGAGGAGAGCAGATTATGCAGCTTCAACCATAAACAAGGCAACTACACCTCACTGGGCTTAGTATAGATATATAGTATATATGCTGAGCGACAGACAAGATGAGAAGAGGTTAAGAACCTTTTTGTCTAACCAGACATTCAGTGAAAACTTAAACACTGTATAGGAACCGTGCATTGAGATCTGGGCTTAGACATTTATAATATAATAATATAAGAATGGCATTAATACAAAAGTATTATTAAATTAGGAGGCTTTAAACTATATTTTGCACTGTACACCAGTAGATTACCAGTAGAGTACATTTTAATCTTTTGCCTTGGACATTAAAAGTCAAAGTGAAACAGCTGATAAAATCTTAAATTCTTATCTCTAATCTAATTACACAAACAAGCAAGTATAACAAGAAGCATTTAAATGGTAAATATTGGTCCAATCCAAACAGTTGAATGGAGTCCAGTTTTTTTTTTTTAGGGATATAGTTTATCCTAATAACAGATCTATCATAAATTTAAAAAAGTGAAATTGTTTCAGGCTAAATTTTGTTGAAAATACATCGAAAAGCCAATGTCTACCTAAATACATGAAAATACTTTTTAAATGAAAAAAGTAAAGGATGTCCACAAAATATCTATTTATGTCTAAATGCTTTCTTTTTATTAGAAATTGATCAAACAGACAAAATAATTCTGACTTTCAGAACTTTTTCATCTGGGTGAGAAACTGGGGACTTCGTAGACATGAAAAAACCAAAACAATGCAGGGAAAATCATTAAATTATCTTCTGATTTAAATAGTTTCATCAGCCTTGGACAGCCCCAGGACAGCTGTAGCTAAAATATACTTTGACAACACTAGTGTGTAAATGTGTTACTATTCAGTGTTTGTTCCAAAGTTTTTTCCAGAAGGCAGGTTTGAAAACTAAAACATTAGTTTTTCCCAACATTTCATGGCATTCCACCATTTCCAAAACTATTATTCATCGAGCTTCATTTGGGAGCATTCAAAAGGAAAATCAATAGAAATAGTGGAACAGATGCTAGATTATTTCAAAAGTGTTGACATAAACACCATTGAAAATAGAAAAGGTGTGATTTCTTGTCGTACTCATTCCTTAAATTCAATATGGCTGCCTTGTGCGATGGAATTGTGAAATTTTGAGAAATCTCATGTCTTACTAAATTATCGTGCGTTCTATTTTTATTCTGAAATCCTGACTTCTAAGTGGGAAAAATACACTGAAACGCCCTCCAAAGTTGGACTTCCAACAGGAAAAGTGTGATATTTTTATTTTTTAATCCGACTTTGACTTTTGAAATTGTTGTTTGTTACATCAACAATTGTAGCTGTGGAGGAAAAATGTCTGTTTTACAAGACACACAAGTAACAATGTGTCTAAAATCCCTTTTACATGTAGACCCAGCAACTCTAAACTTAAAAAATAAAAGTGGTGTGTGCATCGAAAGTACAGCTTAAAACTATGTTCATTGGAGGCACTACTCCTACTTCTACCTGGGCGTCGCCATATTGGAATCCCAACTTATATGAAAGAAAGATTATATAAGAAATATTGGTCTCTATGTCTTTCTGCTCTGTAATATTTAAGAATCCTAAACAAACCAAAGGCGTGCTGAAGAACCATGTTTGTTACTTTTGCACAATAATGCACAATAATGAACATAAAAAAAGTATGTTGTACAAACTGGTTCCCAACCAACAAAGCTGTTTAAAACTACAGACAAACCTTGTCGATGAAATACTAAAATAAGCAATAATGTACAATAGAACCATAAATAGACATAAAACCAAAATTCAAACAAACATAGAAGGAAATTTACTAAAGGCTTGTATTCCTTGTAGCTATGCTGAGCGCAGCTCATAAGCAGAATCTTCTGGTTTTCTCAAATTACAAACTTGAATGTTACTTCATTCCTAAATCTGAATTCCAACTGAGGAAGTAAATGAATATTGATTTAATTTGAGTTTTGTTATATGTCATATAGCATACAACATGTTTCTAAATATTCCTAAACATGCAAAGAAATGTAACGGCACATAGAGAGGTAACTGATGTCTCATTCTGTCAAATCTTGTAAGTTTGAAAAGTCAAAATGACAGAATCCCAAATGAGATTTCTGGTGTTAGAAGTTTTTTCCCCCTAACATCTGAATCCAGCATGAGTGCCTTACAAATTCACAATGCCTCACTGAATCAGTTGCAGGTCTACTAGTATGCTAAATTTAGTTCAGTGTTTGAATGTGTGAATTTAGGTGAATTATATCCTTAACATCTTGTAATACTAACATTGACAAACAACCCCCTGTGCACAACAGTATACTCTAGATAGCTAGCTTGTTAGTTAGCTGGTGCTTTTCCAGCTTGAATCTGGAATACAAGCTTACTGGATGCAATGTTAACCTCAGGTATGATTTCCGACTTCACAAAAAATTTGGAGAGCACATTTTTGTCAGATGTTGTGTTTTAGTGTTTACGCCATCATTCATAGGCTACTCCTATAGTATTACCCTTACATCTTTGTGATTTTTGCTATTTTTAGTCTTTGACTCAGAAACATTTGTAGTTGTTCTTATTGCTTTTTTTGTCAATCCATATAATTTATTATTTCTTGGCCAGGTTTAATAACATATTGAAACGTCTTTACATTGCCTGTTACCCCTAGACCAAAAATAAACTTGCAACTCTTAATATTATGAAGGCTAGCATATTGAATGCATTAGATGGAGGTAAATAGACTATGGACACTTTTGTTTTTTACAGTTGAGCCACCATAGATCTACTTCTTTTTACTTTTGTCTTCTGTCTTTTTGACGAACTAAGCAACATTTTTACTACCATCCGACTCTGCTGAAACGGTCTTATCGCCATATTTTGTGAATGTTATTCTAAAACAGCAGAGGAAAAGTCAGTGAGTGTCTAGATTAATTAAATTATTGGTGTACCTATTTATTTACACCCAGTCGCAGCATGTTTAATGAGTAAAAGCATTGTAAAACGAAAAGCTGTGTTTTAATGTTGGGTTTTGGTGAGCAACACCAAGATTATCAGTGGTTCCTTTGTGGCCTTGCTTTTGAAACTCTATGGAGTTCCTCTGGCTAAATGGAGACCCCTGATATCATCTAACATGCTTACCATGTGGAATCTGTTTTTTGCATGCAAGAAATTTAACAACATGTCTCTGAAGTCACTAGAAGGGCTTCCTTAAGTTTGCATAAAGCAGTTCTCTCTAGACTATAGATGAAACTTGGACAACAGTAGTTATTTGTCTAGAGCAAAGGAAATGAAGCCTATTGTTTACCAGCCCACATATCTCCTCCCTGATGCGTTTCCCACATGAGAAGCTCATCAAGTCAAGCTTAAAGGCTTTATGGAAACAGGAGATTGATTCCCTGCCTGAAGATGATGAGTTTGGAAGGAGCACTCTGTTTTATGTAAATTCTCTCTGAAAATACATGGATTTAACTCTTTTTACAGAGCAATCAGTGGTTTGTATCTACTTACTTTGGAGAGTGGCACATGAAAAAAGACTCACACTATTTTTGTAATTTAAAGTATCTCTTCAAGCTGTTATATTAGGATCATATGCACTTGATCAGATGTACCACAGACAAGAGACCAAGCAAGAACAGGATGGGCTATTCATAGTGGGATTAACTTGGTTTCACTGCAAATAGGTCACAACAGTGTTATCTCTGTTTAGAAACATGGTTCCTGTTAAGTTCTTTAACTTCTCGGTTAGTCATTCAAACTCAAAGCCCAATGGAGTAAAGGCATGATTAACCATTTAAAAAAAACAAAGCAGAAGTTTTACCTGGAAATGTTTAATTTGGTTTCATCATGTTCTCATTTAGAAACAGAAGAACTGACCTCTCCTTTTCACATCACACTGCAGTGTTTCAGGATGTCCACGTCATGATCTTCATCGGCTTCGGGTTCCTAATGACGTTCCTCAAGAAATATGGATTCAGCAGTGTAGGCATCAACCTGCTGCTGGCTGCCTTTGGCCTCCAGTGGGGGCTCCTCATGCAGGGATTGTGGCACATGGATCACGGCAAGATTAAAATGAACATCTTCAAGTACGTCTCTGAGATGCCTGAACCAATGTTGTTAAAATCTAAAATTAATGTTTTTTTTGTAGACAAAGGCTTTAATCAGTGTTACTGTTTTTTTAATCCTCCTTACATTTCTTTTATATTAGAACCACAAACTTAAATTTATTTTGATTGGGAATTGGAAATAAAATAGCATATAGCTTCCTATATACATATATATATTAAAAATAAAAGTCCAAAACTCTACCATGTAAGTTGCATACATGCCCCTTTACTTTAAATCCCATAAACAAAATCCAGTGCAACCAACTGCCTTCAGAATATAGACATAGATTATCTGTGTGTGATATAATTTTATTGTGTATTCATCTGTTAAGGCCTAGAGGTTCTTTAAAGAACATAAGCTAACAAATGGTATTATAATGAGCAAGCAACACAGCCAAAAAGTAAGGTTGTGGAGAAGTTTGCTTTTAAATTAACATCTCAAACTCTGAACATCTCACTAGCCACTCTTCAGGCTTTTATCTGAAAATGAAAAGAGCTTTGGCAAAACCATCCAAAATCCTCCAAAACATGGCTGTCCATCTCAACCAAAAAGCCCATCCAAGGAGAACATTAATCAGACAACCAGTCACACGGGGAACTCTGGAGGACCTGCCTTAGAGACATTCTCCCCTCAAAGCTTAACAAGGCTGAACACAAATTCACACTACACTTTGGAGATTATTATTTGTAAAATAAACCATGTGTCCTTTACTTTTCACTTTATACTCATTCACCAAGCTGTGTTCATCTATCACAGGAAATCCCTATACATTTGGTTTTCTGGTTTTAATGTGACAAGATGTCAAAATTAGACAAATCAGGAGGCAAATAATTGTAGATCTAATCATTAAATTTTTTCCCCATTTTGCTACAGAATGATCAATGCAGACTTCAGTACAGCTACAGTGCTTATCTCCTTCGGTGCTGTTTTGGGTAAAACTAGTCCTGTGCAACTCCTCATTATGACCCTACTGGAGATCACCATCTTCTCCATCAATGAGCATCTAGTGGCTGAGATTCTAGAAGTGAGTTTATAAAAGAACATGCTAATTATCATGAGCCCAATTCTGGCATTTCACCTGAAAATACTGTAAATGCTCCCGTTTTACAGGCTAATGATGTTGGAGCGTCAATGATCATACACGCTTTTGGGGCTTACTTTGGCTTGGCAGTGGCTCGGGTTCTATACCGACCCGGTTTGAGGAATGGACATGAAAATGATGGATCTGTTTATCATTCTGATATGTTTGCAATGATCGGTAAGTGAATGTCCCACTAAAAGATAATTGTATGCATTAGGGAGTGAATATAAATTATTCTTTGATATTGAACCTAAAGCTCATAATTTTTGAATGCATAAAAACGATAGTTGGCTTCGATGATGAGACATGAAAAGTATAATGATTTCAGTAGTTTTGTATAACTCTGAGCAGTTTCTCACGATTTCTACCTTCTCTTTTTTTTAAATCAGTCTCTGCTTGTCAGATACCTGCAGTAATGTGAAGGTGGATTCCTCACATTTGGACCCCCTAAACACAAACATTTGTACGACTGTAAATAATAAAAATAGGGAAACCAAGATTGTGTAATTTGTGTTAGAACATGTGCATATGCCTTTCTGCACATGCACTACTACTGCCACCAAGGGGGCACAAATAGCATTGCAGCTCATAATTTAGGATTAAAATAGCCTCTGTTTATGCGTCTTGTATATTTTGAGTCTTATCAGTTTAGACTAACTGACTCGTTCTGCAGGAACCGTCTTCCTGTGGATGTTCTGGCCCAGCTTTAACTCGGCCATCGCTGATCCAGGATTCACTCAGCTCACAGCGGTTATAAACACATATGTCTCTCTGGCTGCCTGTGTGCTTTCTGCCTACGCCATCTCCAGCCTGGTAGAGCACAAAGGAAAACTGGACATGGTGAGACACCTAACAGTCATCTAAAGTTGTCGACAGAAAAACAATTTGGACATGTACTCATCTATATGCCTTAATATATATACAGGTCCACATACAGAATGCCACTCTGGCTGGTGGTGTTGCTGTGGGAACCTGTGCCGACATGCAGATCCAGCCATTTGGTGCCATGCTGATTGGTTTAGTGGCTGGCATCATTTCCACCTTGGGCTTTAAACACCTCTCTGTAAGTATATAAACACACAAGTTAAAACTAAAAATAGCTCTTGTAAATTATGTAGGAGTGCTGGATGAAGAAGTTTTTCTATAAGGTCAGAGGTTTCCAAGCTAGAGACTTTCAGATCCCATCCACGAGCACCAAAAACAAGATTACTAACAAGTCTGGGTGAAGATCAACATGCACTTGGTGCAAGCGTGAATTTTCGTCAGAAATGCCACCACATCTCTTAATACGGTTATAAAAGTCCCCAAAAAAGCTTGAACAAATCCGGAGAGCCTCATTTCTCCATAGGATTGCCTTCAAACTCTGTGAGTTGCCTTGTTTTACTCTTAGATCCAAGGTCTAACAATCAATTGGCCTTTTAAACCCGATTTAAAAAAATCTCAAGGGCAGTTCTAACAAAAGTGGTTGAAGAGAATTTAAGAAAAATTAGTTCTTCTTCCAAGTCAAATTTCGGGTATGTAAGCACAACAGGGCCTAAAATGACCTTAAAAGTTCATTTAATCTCACTTAAAGGTGTGACACAGACAGACTGGCACATCTTTCATTCCCTGTTTTTTTTACATCTCTGAATCTCATTTTTTCTTGATCAGCTATAAGCAAGGACATTGAATAATCAATAGTATTTTTAGTGCTGAACACTTTTAGAAGATTTTGAGTCAAATATCCCAATTTTAAGATGGCACACCGCTTTCTAAAACAGAGTTCATCATGTATTTTTCTTTGCTTTGCAGCCCATCCTGGCCTCCAACCTGGGTATCCAGGACACCTGTGGAGTCCACAACCTGCACGGTATGCCTGGCATCCTTGGAGGTCTGGCTGGTATTGTGGCTGTTGCTTTGGGGAAGGCAAATAAAGGGTAAATATTCCCTATTCTTTAATTGAAAACTTAAATCTTTAACAGGTTTGTTGATTTGAATTTTTTTTTATCAATCCAAATATCAGCTCTGCTGCCATGCAAGCTGCTGCCCTGGCTTCGTCCCTTGGGTTTGCTCTGATCGGAGGTATTATTACTGGTGAGTGGAGATGAAAATCGAAACATAAAATACCTGCAGTACGGAGCTGATCTCTAAATGCTTTGTGCAAGAACGGTCTAAACAAACATTTCATTTTCTGTCAGGGTTCATAATGAAGCTGCCATTCTGGGGACAGCCTCCAGACCAGAACTGCTTTGATGATTCTCTTTATTGGGAGGTAAGGACTCACATTCCTCCTTCTGAGAAATGTCTGTTGCATTGTAATTTTTTGTATCATGTGTTTTTTATCCTATAAATTTTTTATAATGATACTTTGTTTCTCTTGCAGGTTCCTGAGGAGGAGGAGGAAAATGAGGGAAGTCTGGCTGCTGCTGAAAACTCAAAGAACAAAACAGAAGCTTAAATAGCAGCATATGATACTTTCAGATGGAAAAGAAGACAACACTTTCACACGCTTTGGTTGTCAGACATATTATGATTTGAAAAAAAGAGTTTAACACCACTTTTTTATTCTTTTGAAATTGTTATTTAAAAAGAGATGTGTCAGGCAGACTCAGAAACAAGAAAGAGTCAATTGGTTAATCCAAATTATGGAAAAGCAAGAGATTGCATTTTACACTAAGGGGTTTCATTAAATATTTCATAACTATTATAGCATTAGAGCGGGCAAAGTCTTTCCTTCACTGCTGCAGTTTAACTAATCTTATAAGCTTTTGGTAATGTAATTTTGTATTTTAATGATAGCACAAACATTTCTTGGTATATTGATGTTTGCTGATGAAAAGAGGAGGGCTTTTTTCTGCTGCTTCACGTTAGCTCACTGGAGCCCGACAGCTCGTCTCTGATTCGGGCTGGGATGGTTGCTTCACCTTCTTACAACTAATGAACTTTTATGTCTTATCTTCTATGATTTTTCCAAGTATTTGCTGAACTCTTGCACAATTTAGCACTAAAGGCATGTTACAAGCTAAGCTGGGTTTTGTTATTTCAGAGTAAAAGGTTTTTTTTAATGTAAATACAGTTTTTATATGGATCGACATGGTCAGTTTTGTCAAAGCTAACAATGGCATCTGGTACTAAGGATTTGTATTCATACTTTCAGTAGTTTTTTTTTATTCAGGTTTTCTTTCCAGCTAATTTTTCTCATCTTTGTGTCAGGTTATCTATTAATTGGTTACTGTAAGGTTCTGTTTAATGAGTCTTTTAAAAAAAACTACAAATCCAACACACCTCATGTTCTGATGAAGGCTGAGGCCGATAGGTGTGGGCTGTAACCCACAGTTTTTAGCATTTTCTATATGATATAGTCATTTAAAATAAAGCCTTTTTTATATTTAAAGAAGAGTGCATTGGATTTTTCCTTTTTGGATAACCTCATGTATTATTCAGTTTTAAGCCTATTATCTGAAGCTGCACGGCGCTGAAATGCTTTTTACTTGCATCTACATCAAAATTTTACACTGATGGCTTGATGAAACTGACTGTGAATAAAATATATCGAACACATACAACTTTTTAAATGATCTATTGTCCCATAAACCACTAATATTGCAAGATATTTTGCTTCTTATTTTTATACGTTGGACAATATACTAATGCAATCATTAAATTCTTTTGTACATACCTGCTATTGGTGTGCTCGTTTCTTTCATATATCTCTGGGATTAAAATAAAACTGTTGAAATTCCTCATTATGTTAATTAATTTCTTATCCAACATCTTTATTAGGGAAAAATAATCAGTCATTTTAACTGACAAGCAAGGATAAGCTAGTGCACCTGTCAAAGGTCTATCAAATATTTTTAAATCTGAATTGTTCACAAAAAATTTGATCCAGGTATTTTCTTTTTTTGTTATTATTTTTTTACTTTTGAACAAGTGGTTTAAAGCACAAAAAAGTTACAGAATTCAAAAAGTTTAAATAATTCAGCAAAAACTGGGAAAGTTTGAGCAGACACTCATACCTAAGGGCAATTTAGAGAGACCAGTTGACCTAACAGTAATGTTTTTGGTCTGCGGGAGGAAGACAGAGTACCTGAAGGGAACCCACGGATGCAGAGAGAGAACATGTAAACTCCATGCAGAAAGACCCCATGAGGCCGGGATCCGAATCCAGGACCTTCTTGCTGCAATACAACAGTGCTACCACTGCAGCCCAAAAATAAATAAAAGCACTGACTAATATTGGTTTGATAACAAGTTATTTATTTACTTATGTTATTACTGTAATTTGAATAAATTTCATTTAATTTTTCTCATAAAAGCTGTATTTCATCTATGTCAAGAAATGAAAGACTAGTCCACCAATCGGTTTTAATGTTTCATACTTTTTCCTTTTCTTTTCTGAAACAGAAATTGTAGCACAGTATCTGGCAAACAAGTGCCCTTTAAAATTAAGAAGTATTGACAATGGACAGAAAAAGTTAGGTATGATGATAAAATTATATAAAAAATAGAGTCATTTAATTGCTAATTGTGTTGCAATAAACTTCAAAAATCTAGGAATGTTTTATTTTGTGTGTATGTGTGTGTGTGTGTGTGTGTGCGTGTGTGTGTGCGTGTGTGTGGGTGTGTGTGTGTGTGAATAAAAAAAATAACCACGAATAGCAGGAATATATGACATGTCAATCTCTCACAAAATAAAAACTTTAGAGGGCTGCATATGTTTGGTCTCCACTAGGGGCGCTGTGGAATTTCCCTCTAGCGCCTGTTGTTTTGAACGTACCCTCCTGCAGTGCATCATGGGATACGAAATATGTGTAAAGGTGGCTAACTGATGCTAATTCGCCGGTGATAACAGCAAATAAATATCTATTTGACTATTTTCTAGCAGTAGTTGTGGTGTTAATAAATAAATGACGTGCTAACTTTAGTAACGTGTCGTTATGGTGAGTACAGGAACTACTGTTTTACCCGCACAGGCTTTAGCTTTAGCCTACCGTAGCACTCATACTGTAGCAGTAACTGAAAATACAATTAATGGATTAAAGTATTTTAGCTGCGTGTCTTTATTGCATTTTTTCCCTCTAAATTTAATTTTTTTTCTGTTTAATTTTAAAAACTGAAATAGTACTAGAATATGTGCCAATGTCTTGTAATTTTGTTTCCTGATTTAGCCAATGTGCCAGCCATCAACACACATTTTCTGTGTTTGTAGTCAACCAGAGCGGAACACCGGGTGTCCAGCTCCTCTTCCAGAACAGATGAAAGGACGAGGTCAAGGAGCAGAGGCGGGTTGCCTTCTCTGTTCATTTCACTATCACCCTGTTGCTAAAGATGCGTGTGCATTTCATTTTCCTACCTCTGATTTCTTCATGAACCAACTAAACTGGGATGGGTCTTGAAGATTTGGGGTTTGATTCTTCATTTAGTGATTTACATAATACACTATTATAAACTGTAGAGGGGCTAAAGGAAAGTTTGAATGAAGGATATGTTAAAGGTGTAAGGTTGTTAACATGCATCAGTTTGTATATCTTCCTGTTCTGTCCATTAGTCAATTCAATTATCATATATCAATCTATCTGTTTATTCATCCATCCATTCATTCAGCCTATTGATTTTCTAGGTTCCATATCTATAATCTTGACCTCTGTTGAAATTGTGCAACACATTATTGTGAACTTTTGCAATTTATTAGTTTTCAAATATTTAAAAAAAAAGAAAGAGCTTAGGATGTTTGAGTCGGGAATATGTTAAGGAACCCTGGATAGCAGCAACAAATGAAAGGTAAGGTTTGCAAGATAATAATGTGTGGTGTTGAGACCAATAACGAGAAACACAGAAGATGTTAACATTTGGAGGGGCTGAACAGATGGCATTAAAAATGAATACAACAAAAAAATGGCTCAGGTGAAGCACTTGAAGAAGCAAGGCTGAGTCTGTTTTTCCAAGTTATGCATTGTAGGGATTGTTGACTGAAAAATGATGATCCACTGTTGCAAACTTTAAAGGGAACTGGCAAAAGAAGAGGACCGTAACAAAGATAACCACTAGCCTGCCTCAGATGTAAAAAAAAAAGCTATATATTGTAGAAAATGAAGCAAGACTTTAATTAGGTTTTCATCCACCAGATTTGTATAACTAATTATTGTATATTTACAGTAAATGTACTTAAAAGAAGACCACAATATTCACATAGAAGTTTAAATCTCACAGAAAATTATCTTTTTGCCGGTGAATTCCTTTTATTTTTATTTTTTTAGAAAGAAGAGAAAAAAGAAAGCGGAAGCGAAGCCGTGGCAGATCGTCTTCATCATCATCTAGCTCGTCAACCTCACGCTCCTCTTCCTCCTCTACTTCTTCCGGTTCCTCAGGTTCATCACATTCATCAAGCAACAGCAGAAGTAGCACTAGCAGCAGTGGTAAGTGTGTACAACAATGTCCTGATAATAACTTGTATGTTTTTTTACTGCATAATAAAATTCATAACATAATATAATTTTCTAAATAACTCTTTAAAAATAAACAAAAATTTAAATATGTTTTGTATCATTGGCAGTGCAACAAATAACAATATAATTTACCCTCAGAGAAAAATGAACTGTTTGCCAGCATTGATAAACCCTCCATCAGATTTCACTTATCACTGTGTTCTTATCATTATTATTAATTCAGATCAGATCAAGGTTTGTGATGCATAAAGACGCAAATTTAATTTGATCACTTACAGATGCAAGTGCAGAAAGTCTGGTTTAGGAAAGAAAAAACATTTAGTTTGTCTGCCGTCTGAATGTTTGACTCTCGTTAAATTATGTGTAGTCTGATACATTCTTCATGAATGCTGGTTTTTGCCTGTATCAGATGATGTATTTCTCTTTTGCATTGTGGTCTTGCTATTTTTAGACTCTCGCAGTAGATCCAGAAAGCAGTCTAAGAGGGAAAAAAAGGAGAAACGCAAAAAAGTAATGGATTTTTTTTTTTCTTGAAACCATTGCTTCTTTTTTTTTAATCATTTCTAGTAACTTAGTTTTCGTGTGTTCTGCAACAGAAAGGAAAGAAAGAGAAGAAGCAAAAGCGGAAAAAAGACAAGAAAGCGAAAGGAGAGGAGGACAAATCAGGACCTGTTCAAATCTCTAAGGTAGCAGAACATTTCTGTAGTGTTGAAATTTTTATTTATTTATTTTTACCTGCGGTTTCCCTTTATTTTCGAAATTCAGTTAAGAAACTAGCTTCTAATAGAAGTAGTGGGGAAAAAGTTTTTGGGTTTTTTTTTTCAAAATATGAAAATTTTGACATGGACAGTTCAGATTTAATTAAGGAATATCAAACTTGATTATGTTCATGTTAATTTAGGACCTAATTTGAGGAACAGTGATTGTGGATTTCTCAAGCATGTATGTGACAGTTTATGGTGACCTTTAACATGCAAGGAGAAAATTATTTGGACAAAATCCATTCCATATGCAGGATTTTTTTTTACATTGAAAGTGAATCTTTTAACATACAAGAAACAAGAGGAACCTTACTAAACGTTCTGACCACTCTATGGTCTGACACTGAAGTAAAACAGTATTATGTCATCAATCGATGTCTGATCACATGTTTGCCTTCTGAATCATAATCAAATTAATTTACCAATTCCCTAAAAATTCCAACCGTGAACTCATTGTCATTCAGAGTTCCCATTAACATTTTTCAAGAACAGATACGTTCAGTTTTCTAGAACAGATAAAAAAAATTTCTAGACTTTGTTTTTAAATTCATTATTGATGATGCAAATAATTACAGAGGTGGTTTTTTTGTATGTTTTTTTTTTTGCAAACAAAATTAAGGTATTAAAGTCTACCATAAATAAGACTATCCATTCCAGATGTGAAAACTTTTACACATTATTAACTTGATCCAAGTTCATCCAGATGCCTGAAAATGCCTTTTAACCCACTAAAGGAGCTGTGTCCTTCATAGCAGCATTTATGATTTGTTGAACGTGGAAGCAAAAAATCCTAACTACTTAAACTTTTAAAAGGTGAAAAAAGACTGTGGAAAATCATTTTAAAAAGTGTGCAATTTAGAAAAAAAATTGAAAGTTAAAATACATATTGCTGTTTTAGTCCGTTTTAAGAAAACGTTTGGTTCAAAAGTCAGATTCACTTAAAATAACTATATTCAGTCTTTTTGATAGTTAATCATTTAATACATTTTTAATCAGTCAACAAAATGCAGTGAATGAACAAAACCCTTTGCCTTTAAAAAAATATCAGTTCTTCTAAGTACACCTGCACAGAGTTTCCGGCTGGTTGGTTGTTATAACATGCAACTCTTCCATAAAGACCACTTCAGGCCAGACTTTTCTGGGTCCCTCTGGTTTCAGCCATTTCTGAGCTGGTGGCACTGCTGGACATCTTCCATTTTGGAATGGTAATAAGTTTGGTGCGTCTTTCATCTTGGGTCTAAAATCCTCAGCGTTGCCTGTTTCCTTCTGCATCTTCAAAAGAACAGAACAGCACATTTTGAAACCAGAGTCTGCTTTAAAATCTTTGTCTGGGAGAGACCTGTGCTCAATCTTGTCATGACATCAAACTATATTCCTCAACCTCACCTTGGTATCAGTGTTTGACTGTTCCTCACTCAGTTTTAAGCATCCTACCAGCTGTTTCTGTTTCATTTAATGACTGTGTTTCAACATAAGTGTTACATTGATCATCATTAGCGCCTGTTTGGTATTATTGATTGAGCGTACACCTGACTGTAATCCTACATAATCCCAGACTTTGTGCAAGTGTGCCTATAAGAATAAATACCGGTTTCTAATGCAAAATGTAGCAGCCCTAAATATTGATTTTATATAGATTTTTCTTCTGTTTGCTCACTTTGTATTTTGTAAATTGATATATATATATATATATATATATATATATATATATATATATATAGATAGATAGATGTGTTCGTTTGTTTCCTTTTGATGTTGATATGATGTTAGTTCATGTCTCCTGTTATACTTTCAATTTGTATAATTTCCTTCTTTCAGTATTTAAAAGACAGAAAAAAAGGAAAGTACAGCATGATTTCAGGAAAGAAGATAAAGATGAAAGTAAAGAAGTCCAAAAAAGACAAACAGGTAATCCTTTTTTTTTCTAACTGAAGTAAACAGAGACTTTTGAGAGTTTTTCATTGGATTACTTTTAATTTGTTCCTTCGTGTATAACAGCGGGATAAAAATCGAGCAGAGCTGCTTGAATTCTTGAACTCTACTTTGTGAAGCCACCTTGGTCGCCCCCCTTGTTGCTCACAGACATCAACAACTGCAGAACTCAGGAAATGGCTGCCTCCACTTCCCTGGAGCAGACAAATGAAGTTTCCTGAAGGAGAGGCGAAAAACGAAAGAGGCTTCTTCTTCTTTTTCTTTTCAGCAGCAAGCTGGATTCGGGATGATGAGGGACCTGTCTATTCATTGAGATGCAAAAGCATTCAGTTCACTAACTAATGTTTCACCTTGTTGCTGTGGAGGTGGTTAACTTGAGTTCAGTGTGAGAACTTTCATGTAGAAAGTTGTGTTTGTGATCAGAGGGTATTTGTTAAGTATCCTTTAGGTTGAAACATCATCTAAACATGTAGTACACGGACGTCAGTGCTGGAAATGCAAATCAAACCTGTCTTGCTTTGTGTAAAGATATCTTTTCAGGACTTGATATCTTTTTTTCTGTGGAAAAATAAATGAATAGAAACAGAAGTCTAAAGTTGAAACTATATTTTTAAAAAATATGTTGACTGACCCCCCCCTCCAATGCATTTAAGATGGCCCACATGTTTATATTAAGAAGCATTAAGTTTCGTTGCAAATTCTGACTCAGTTTGTTCTAAAATCTTTTTTTTTTATTGTAAATATTGAATGGTGCTTAGGATCCAGTTAGTTCTGACTCAATGACGATTTGTTTTCAGTATATGTCTTTGTTTTTAAATAGAAAGGGGCATTTTATGTTAATTTACTTTGTATGAAACCAGTTTGAGTCCCTGTTTGTATGATGGTGTGTACAGATTCATTTATACACTATGTGACAGAAGGACAGCAAATAAACTGCTGGAGAGATTTCACTCAAAAAAAATGTTTTTATTGAATGTTTCCATTTTTCTTCTTTTAAAACCCTCTAGGAAAAAAAAGCGCAGGAGGTAATCTTTCAGTTTTCTAATCTTGCGTGATGCATTTACCGTTTAGTCCTTGTGCAGGGTTTTGACACATGGAGGATGACTCACTGTTTGAATCATAAAGAAAAGAACTGTCCCTCATACAGAAAAATTTTTCATTTCACAGCCGTTTTTCTGTCTTGACAAAACAAGCAGCGTCTTCTCCATCAGCTTTCCATTGCTTCAATAACTTGTAAATAATACTATTAGGCTACAGTATAAAAGCCCTCAATGCTTTGATGCCATATTTCTACAAAATAAGAGACATCACTTAAAAAGATGATCTCAGGACTCTTATTAACTGCTTCAAGTACTGAAAACCTGTTGATAGAAAAGAGATCATCTTGCCTTGGCTTTGAACATGTTAGACACCAATACTTAGATATCAGATATGCTGCTGCTTCCTTTGTATCTGAAATCAGGCATGCTCCAAACCCTCTGCGACCTCTCTTCTCGCTCCATCCCCTTTTCCACATCCTCGGAGACGGTTTTGAGGTCGCTCAGCCCCGTCCCGTTGGCCATGGCAGTGGTGAGGCCTGTCGTGCTTCCGAATGGGTTGATCCTGATCTTCGACCTGAAGTTCATGCTCATCGCTCGCTTGTTCCACTGGCGGGCCAGCCGCTGCGTCTCCTGCTCCTCCTTCAGCTGATCCAGAGCCTCCAAGAGGACGGATCGGAAGTGGCCGGACACCTCGTGTACCTCTGGCTCGTTGGCTTGTATAACATCCCTAAACCTGTGAAGAGAAATGGAGAAACCAGACACTTTATTTACACATTTTCAGATACTCAGTTTGTTTATTCAATATTTTATCTTCATTATTAAAATCATCAAATAATCAGAGTTCTGTTAAAAGTATTAATACCCATTTAACCTTTTTGTCACATTGCAATCCTTAATATATTTTACTGAGATTTTATGTAGTAGACCAACTTAAAGTCAAACTGAATTGTTGAGATGAATGAAAAGGATAAATCTTTTTTACAAACAAAAATATTAAACCTCTGGGGTTATTAATTTTCAGAACCACCTTTAAAGGTAGCAGGGGAAAAAAACACGTCTGAAGGGAGCAATTCATCATGGATAAAATCTTGTCATTAAAAGATCCATAAAATGGCTTAAAAATTAAATTGGGATTGGGTCCAGAACACATGTGGTGGGTCTCACTGAGGAGGAGAAAGTTATATCAAGAGTCCCAGATTCTACCAGGACCAAGCTTTCCAGTCTTTGCTAGAGAGACACTCATCAAGACTGTGTGTCACTTTTAAAGTCTTGTCACAGATTTCCATTCAGATAAATATTTACTGCACTAAATAATTTCAACATGAACCGTTTCATTGTGTCTTTGCTCTGAATATATGTTTGTGTTTGTAGTTCTGCTGGAAGGTGAACCTCCACTCCAGGCTCAAATATTTTGCCCCTTAAAAAGGGTTTACCACCACTAGAAGTTGTTGAAAAAACGCTTTCCCACCGTATCATGATGCCACCACCATCTTTGACCCTATTGAAAGTGTTTTCAGTCTCACCAACCCATACACCCTTTTAAGTGTAGGTAAAAAAAAAGAAGTTACATTTTGGTATCATCTTACCAGAGCACCTTCTCTGATGTGTCCTCTTCACTGTTCTCTAATAAAAGGGCATATTTGTAGAGGTCTGTTACTGCTACCTGAGCTACAGATTTCTGTGGCTCTTCCAGGGTTACTATCGGCCTCTTGACTGCTTCTGTGAAGGAAACTCACCTGATCCTGTCAATTTAGGTAGATGGCAAGGTCTTAGAAGGATTGCAGTGTTTCAAATTTTAGAGGACTCATTAAACAGTCTTCTGAGACGTCCAAAGCTTAGGATGATGTCTTTATGTAGCTAATTGCATTTATTAATTTCTATTCATTTAGGCCTATCGTAAGAATGCCACCATTTTTAAAATTTTTCTTTGACTTTTGAAATTCATGTATAATTTTTTTTATCAGCTTTTCTTTGTAAGGTGAGAAACTGTGAATGCATATGAACTAGACTATTCATTATTTTGCAAGGCGCTGTAAATGCTTAATAACTTTTACCAAATCAAGTATTTTATTTTAAGTATGAAATCCTTCATTTTCTGATTCTTGACAAGCTACCTATATTGAAGCTGCAAAGTGCCTTAAGAGAGGCTCAGAAAAGCATATGGACAACAACAAAAAACAGTCGTAAAAAGGTCCTTTCTCCTCCTCTTGACGTCTTAAACCTCCAACGACGTCTTAAACCTCCAAGCAGCTAGAGGACAATCCCATAAACGAATACACTAGAAAATCCTTCTTTAGGGCAACAAAGCTCCAGAATTCCCACCAACATTCATCTGCAAAGAATGAACATTCTTTTTTTAGAAAATGGAAAATAAAGTGTACGATAGGTTTATATTTATTTTATCCTGCTTTATCCATCCCAGGTTTTGTTTGGGAACATTTGGGTCCATTTTTAAACCATCTTACACAAACTGGTTAGGATGTTCAAGAAGCATAAAGAATCAAGCCTGGCATAAAGTGGAAGATGCTGGAACACCAGTGTTAAGTCCACTGTGGAGCCAATTTTACATCGCCGCTAACTGAGAGGTAACTGAATATTGAAGAAGGCCCTCATGGATCAGGAAAGAGTCTTCTGGAAATATTTCTGTTCAGATTAAACAAAGATGGAACCATTTGAACATATTAACAGAACCAAATAGGTGGAGAAGTCAAAGTGAGGACATTGAAGCTGCAAACTTTGTATCAGCTATAAGACATTTCAAACATGTATTCATTGATGATGATTCTGTTGCATCGCAGAGGTTAAATGTATTTCACTTTGATAGTGATAGGTCTTTCTGACGGGTTAATGAAGCCAAACAACGCTCAACAAAACTGTTTTTGGAATGACGAGTAGAGTGGTCAGATATGAAGATAAAACTATGCTTGGTGATGGCTTCTGAAGGTTTGAAGTTTCTCTGCAACTTGAACCAACTTCATCCAAATATTATTGAGGACTTTATATTTATTTGAGCCTGTATACTTAAGAAAAGTATGACTATGAAAATTAAAGAAATAATTGTTATAAATCAGAGCTTTATGGAGTTCACACAGACAAAAACAATAGGGTTCACATGCTATAAACTAAACACACAGGTCAACTGTAATAAACAATTTCATCTACAAACAAGCACAGGATTTGTCACACGTGCCGAGAAGTTCTCATGCAGGTAGATTCTCGTTAACACAGGATATTAAACCCACTGACACGGTCTTATTGTGAGTGAAATTCTCCTCCAGGATTTAGACTAAAACATTAAAGCGCTGAGAAACGTGGCTCACAAACGACCAGGATGACAGTCATCTTCTCCTCACCAGTGTGAATGCCAAACTCCTGCCAGGCTCCCAATTATCGTTTACCTCTCCACAGGGAAGAACTTTGCCCTAACAAGGCTTTAAGCATGTTTTCTGGGAACCTCCTTCCCTACAAATCACTTTGTTGAAGTGATATTTGTTCGTACCTCACACGATTGCAGCAGTCCTTCTGAGAAATGAGTATTCCATAAAGTTATCTGTTGGCTTTACAACATTTATAATTTACCAGTTACATCATAAATCCTTTTCATTTGAAAGTAGAAAACATATCTTCATATGGCAACAAATGGGTGAAATTTTCATCAAAAAGCTTACAAGTTACTATGGATTTGAAGCTTTTTTGTTATATGAACCATGAAGCACTAAAAAAAGATGAGGGAGCAAAAACCTTGCCCGATTCACTTTTCTAACAATGTGCTGAAGCTTTTGCTTTTGTTTGTGCTCAAGTCTGTTCTGGAAACACGTGTGAGACTGCAGCAGCTTTCCAAGAAAAGGTGGAGAGCTCAGAACATTTCTACTGCAGTTTAACTGCCAGCAGATGAAAGAGAACAGAGCCAGGAATGATAATTTTCCTTAAGTAATCTGCATTTGATGACGACGCTTAGACTTACTTGAAATGTTTCTCTTTATGTTAAAAAAATACACACCTGGATTTTTTTGAACATGACCAATAAAAATCCTCATCAGTGGTTGTAAAAATGCTCCTAATTCTAACAAGGTTTGGGAACAGGTCTGTTTTGTCATTTTTGGACTTAATACTGTCTCATCAGAAGGGTACCTCCTGGAAGAAACACAGTAAAAACATTGATAAAACACATTTATTATTTAAAAGGGGACTTCTAACGGTTAAAATTACATTACATAAACACACTGAACAGATTGTGGTGATGTATTTTCCGCTTGTTTTTGGGAGATTTTTCGTATATGGAAAAGTACAGCTGGCTCAGAGAGTTTGTGTTTAGCTGTGCCTTTTACTTGAAGAAAGTTATTGATGGAAGTATTGCTGCCATTAAGAGTGTGCTCTTTATTTTTCCCTCCCATTAAAAGTACCCTTGGACCAATGCTTCTGTGTTTACGTGCTATAACAATATCTCTGTGTGCTCTGTTTATTTTATGTTTTCATGGAAAGTGCCCCTAGTCCAGTTATTCTGTGGTCAGCTGTGTCCATTTTCTTTGAGAAAGCCACTGATGGAGGAATTTTTGCCATTTATAAGAGCACAGTCTTTATCTTTTACTGAAAGTACCCCTGGCCCAGTTTAGCTGTGTCTCTTAACTGTAAGTATAATTAACAGTGCTATTGATGTGATCAATTAATGTCCCCAAATTTTTGTTCTTCTTTTAGCTTTTTCCTTTCCATTGAAAGCATGCCTGCCCAGTGACTTGATGTTCAGCTGCTATTATTATAGAAGTTACCACCAGCCAGTGCTTCTACGTTTAAATTTCTCTTTCTGAGAGAAGCCTTCAATATACATGTAGCTATAGCTGTAACTAAGTGAAATCTTTTTTTTCTTTTCTTTATTCATTTATATAGATATACCTGGCCCAGTCATTTTGTTTAGATATGACTTTTTCCTGAACAAAACCACTGAAAGAACTCTGTGATTTTCTTTCTGATAAAAAATGCTCCTGTACTGCTGAAGGTGTTTTTATGTCCACACTGAGTAGTTGGCCTCATATAAATATCAATTTTTAACCAAAAACTTTCTTCTTTTTTGTGGGTAGATTAATGCAAATTAAGATCTGTTAGATCAGACGTGGTTCGGTTTGAGTGGTCAGACAAGCTGAAGCGACAATTAAACATCTGAATTTAATAGCTTGAAGTTATACTATCAACGAAATGCACAGATCTTTTTGTCTCAGTTCCATACCTCCATCTGTCTACATGCATACTGATGTACATATCTATAAGTTAAACACTCCAATCTCATATAAGCTTAGTGGATTTGACATATTTTATACTTCTGGTAGCCCTCGTCATCAGAAAGATGGTTTTATAGTGCTCAACTTGGTTTCAGGTTAAAGAGCCCTTTTTCTCTGCTGACAGCAAAACGTGGGCGGTGGGTATATTTTTTTGTTAGAAACCTGTAGACCTAATGCAGTCATTATGTAAGACTTAATAATTGCTGAATTTATAGGAGAACTGCCTTGCAAAAGTGTTCATATTACTCGCGCTTTGCCTGTCATGTCATGTTCCAATCTTAAAACTTGACATATGTTATGTTAAAGAGTTAACTGAAAAGTAATACAAAAAAACTGAAACTTAAAATCTGTGAAGTGTGGAAAGTATGAGATGAACACTATCTGATGTCCCAACATAAAATCCAACCCAACTACTCTAACAATGGAGCCCTCCACTGTGTACAATTTAATCTCTGTAGAGATACAACAATTCTGTGAAGACTTTAAAGGTTCGATGGAGAACATTGGTGAATAAAGCAAGGAACACAGCAGACAGATCAGGGAGAATGTTGCTGAAACTTTTGAAGCAGGGTTAGGTTAAAAGAAGATCCCAAACTTTGAGTATCTTACAGATAAGTGTGTGGTCTGCAGTCCAACCAAGATGTGAGCATTTACCTAAACTAATTGGTAGAATAAGAAGAGTGTTGATTAAAGAAGCACAGTGAAAGCGACATGTTGGTAAAAGAAGGCCATTAAAAGTTCAGCTTTAAATATAAATGGCAACGAACAAAGTTCTGGAAGAAGTTGCTCTCATCAGACCAAAGCTAATCCTTTTGGCCCAAGGACAAAATGCTACAGAATCGACAATGCACATTTGTTCCGAACGCACCACTCCTACAGTGGCAGCATTATGCTTAGTTGTTGCGTATTTTTAGCAGAGGCAGAGCGAATGTTTAGAGTATTTTGGAAAAGTGATGAAGCAATCCTGTCTGCCTGTTGGAGACAGGGAAAGCATGACCCTAAACATACAGCCAGAGGTACCAAATGGTTTTGGATCAAAGTATTGTTCATATGTTACATTGGCCCACTCAAAGTTCAGACCAAAATGCGACTGTATTTCTGTGGCAAGAATTGAGAATTCTTGTTTTAAAACTGGTAGAGAGCTACACCAAAAGACTTGTAGGTGTAACTGAACCAAAAAGACTTTATACGAAGTTTGATTCTGAGGGATGAATACAAATGCAAACCAGATTTTAAAAAGTATTTAGTAATAAAATATGATGAAAGGTTGTACGGTTCCTTGCATATTTTCAATAGCTAGCTTACAATCTTGCACACTTTTGCAATAACCTTGTTTATATGGCCTTTTTAAATTGAAAATTCTGTAAACAACCGACCTCAGAGGTGATATTTTCATTAGATCTGATCTGTTTCATTATTTTCCAATGACTGAACATAAAAAGTCTTTTTGTCGTTTTGTCTCCCTTACTTGAGGATGACCAGCCCACAGCAGGAGGGCGGCACCTTGGAGCAGAGGTCCTCCAGGGCCAGTCTTTCCCCAGTGCTGATGCTGAAAGAGGAGCGGGGCGTGCTGGCCAGCCAGCTGTAATCCACCCCGGTCTTCATGCGCCGGTACTCGTTCTCCCTCTCCCTCTGGAGCCTCTCTGCTTCCTTCAGCTGCCACCTGAACTCCAGCATCAGGGTGTCTGTGACCACGTCGGCTGGGTCTCTGCGTGGGCTCCGCTGGTAGGGCTCGTTCCAGGAGAACCAGGAGGTCATGGCCCTGTCCTCCTCAAGCGTCTCCTGAAGAACGATGAAAATGATGTAAAATTTATATGAAGGGGAAGAGCTGGAAGGGTGGATGGAAGGTGTTTTCTGTTTGTTTTGGTTTTAAATGTTTTAAGATACCTACTTCAGTTAATGTCTATCTTCATATTCAACAGCTGTATTTTTTATCTTATCTTTTTTTATCAGTTTCTGTTGGGTATAGAAGAACTATTAAAAGCTTTTCATGATTTTTAAAGGCCTTTGTAGGAAATACAACAATATTATGTGAATGTTTAGTGTTGATCCCTGTATTTTATCATTTTTGCAGATTCTGAATTTAAAAATTTAGGGGGACTTGTGCTGGACAGATTCAACGATATGATCTCTGAAAAATTTAATCAATTTTGCCTTTTGACACAGTTCTTTGTCACGCAGCTCATCAATCATCACCTTGCGTTTGAACAGTCAGAGGCTTCATCAGTTTTGCTGCAACAAAGACTGCTACAGGAAATGTCCTTCCAAAAGCCACCATGATTTACACCACCACCTTGAATAATTTAGGAATTATTATGAGCTATAACAACACAACAACAATTTTCCTCTGGGAACACTAAAGTATTTTTTATTGAAATGAATTGAATTGAACTGAAGTGAATTGAACAGTTGAAACACTAATTCATTTTCGTTTAGAAACTGAGAGTTACAATGAATCCGATTTCCGTCCACACCAGCGTTTTGGCTGCGTTTTAGAATTGATCTCCATCCACATTAAAACGACCGAAAACGGGGATCAGGTGACCATTCTCCAACACTGGGCATGCGTGTGCCAGTGTAAACATGAAATGGATTGAATTTTATTAAGCTTTGATCAAAGATGAATTGAATAATGGCTTGTCTCCAACACATATACCCAAGTATAGCATTGTAAAATGCAGTATTTACTCGCGAAACATCTGCTAGCAAAGATGTCAAAGTCAGTAACGCTTGTAATTCGTTATACATGTTGCAGTCTCTAACGTAATGTACTACAGGCTGTTTTTGCATGTTTTCTTCTGGGGGACCAGGTCATGTGATGAGTGGCTGACGAATCAGTAAGGGATATGCTATGACCGATAACATCCAATAATAGAGCGAACCGTGAGTTCTGCATCGTTTTTAAAGTTCTCCGTTTTGACCCATCCAGACTAAAATGCCCTCTGGGGGTTTCAAAACGAAAAACGAGGTCGGCAGTGTTTCTAAACTTATCTTTTTTGGGTCTCCATTTTTGCCATTTTAGTATGGACGGGAGGTACAAACGTAGCAAAAGGTCTCAGTTTTTAAACGAAAACACAGCAGTGTGGAAAGTATTCAGGATAGTTTTCACCTTTTCTCCTACGGATAAGTTGTTTCCCTAACTAATCAGGAGAAGTCGCTTGTGTTCCATCTTTGCTGAAATTCAGACTATTTATAGTAATTTTGGGCAGAAGCTGCCTATTTCTGGCACTTGTTCAAAATTGTACGCCTCTCCTTGAGTACAGATACCCACTTGATGCCAACCTACAGCAAGCTCTGCACCGGTGGCAACACAATTCATGTTCCACACTACCGGTGCTGTTCAATAACAGAGAAACTTTTTCTCCAAGTAACCCCCATGTTAAGATCCTGCAGCCTGTCCTCATTTTCTGGGCAGAGCCTTCTTCTTGTGTGCTGTTAAAAGATTAAAAAAACAAGGACCTACAAAAAGTTCTGCACTTCATTTAAGCATGAAACTGTCCTTCTCCATATAGAACTTTCTTCTCTTTATTGCAGCTCTAGTAAATACAGAACATTTCTTGTTTCTTTTGTAGTATGTATATTTAGGCCTTTACCCCGGGACCTGAACCTCTTATCAGAAAGCGTTTAACTATCTAGAGACTGTCATTTCAGATGCAATATCCTGAGCAACATTTACTGTTCTTATGACAATTTTTACAGCAAGTAAAGATTCCTGGAAGCTTTGCTATGAACCATTACAATAATTATCAGAAATCGGGCCTCTCTATTCTAAGAATCAGGCTGCTACTTCCGTCAGAAGTGTGATCTAAGCTGGACTCACCTCCTAACCAATTCTTATGATATACCTATATATAAATAATATGGATTTGATTTTTATGGTAGGACAATTTCAAAAAATGGGCTGTAACAATGAACCAAGCCAGTGAGGCCAATTGCAGTTTTTAAATATAAATCATGAACTATTACAACAACCTAAGCAGCATATTTTATGAATAAGACAAATCTTTTACTGGCAAACTGTTTTAGCACAAATTCAAAATGATTGAAAAACGTTTATATAATTAAAAATGATAAAAAATAAGCATTTTGTTGGAGTTAATCTTTCATTCTATTTCTATAACTCTAATAAACAAAATTTCCTTTATATGAAGTTTTGTCATCTGGACACGGTGAACAAAATTAAACTTCCTCCTTTTCATCCTCCAGCAGCTCTTTTTTCAACAGGTGTCTTGTCTGCTTACAGGCAACAGCCTTTCAATCGGGACTCTTTTGTTAGCGCAGGAATACATCCATTAAAACCTGTAGTGCTGGCGGCTGATTGATGTGTAATGACTGAGATGAAAAGATTTAATCAGGTACTACAATCACCATGCTGCTTGATATTGGGCTGCAGCGTCTGATGTTCTTTGTGACGGCAAAGGGAAAAAAAGATCATAAGGGGCTTAAGTAAGCCAACCCTTTTCAGCATTAACAGTGAATAAAAGGCATGCTGTCCCAGAATTTAGCATTAAGTCTCCCTCCTTCTTTTTTGTGAATTATACATATAAACATATAGGTAAAAGGATGAATGACTGTTGCAGTCTATTCATGTTAACTATAAGTGGTTTAACATGTTTCTGCAGCCTGTCGTCTCTTTTTATCTTCTGGCATTCTGTCTTTTAAACCACAGTTGGTCTTCACACCAACTCTGTCGCACTTTTTTGGGCTTACAGGTCAGATTATCCTCAACATGTTCAGCGATAATGTTTTTAAACAGACGAGGTGAGATTAGTGCCGCAGCCGCCGGTTAAGCAGAGAGGTGACTGACCCGTAAATATGGCACCAGATCATTAGATAACCTGTGGTCCTTACAGTTCAAGTCATTAGAAAATCTGTTCTGTACCTTCAGTTTCTAAGTTATTAACTACACAAAAAAAGTCTTAGAAGTTGAATGATCTTTTTGTGTTTGATTTGATGACGAACATAGTGATGATTAGTCTTACTCACCCCTAAATTAATTTAAATGAATAAATACTGGAGCAAATAATAATAATATATTGTAACCTCTTTCTTCTGCTTCTTTGACATCAAAATAATTTAACATGTAAATATAAAAAAATGACAAAAAATACCAAAATGATCCATCTATCAACCCATCCATCTCAAGAAATGACTACAAAGATTAATTAGTTAGTTGTTAGTAAAATGATCATTGGTAAAATATTAATTTTGACTACAAAAAATACAGTTCAAAACTGACGAGAGGTGTTTCCTTTTTATCTAAAAAATTACTTTCTATTTCTTGAAATATAGTAGGCTATATATGAAATATTTCTTGATTGTATTTCTTGAAATACAAAGTCAACCTCTGGTTTGTAGCTTTTAATCAGTAGAATTAATAAAATAAATCAATTGCTGTCCTACCTTTGGTCCCTGCTGTTCTCAGCTTTGCTGTCAGGCTCCAGTGGGGGGAAAAAATCACTAAAGAAAAAAAGTGTTAAAATCTTCGGACATCAGAGAGGCAGCCGGACGGTGTAAATGAAAAGACAGCAATGAGCTGGTCCGTCTCTCTTATTCCCTGTGCTTTCTCAGTGTTATCTCCACCTCTCTGGGCCTTCCTCCTCCTCCTCCTCTTCCTCCTCCCAGGAGCCTCTACGGCCTGCCTTTACTTGTTGCAGGAGGTTGAGGAAACCATCTCCAAGGGGAGGCATTGGATCACAGCCCCTGATGAAGTGCTTATGTAGCTTTTTGCGATTCGCCGTTGCCATAGCAAAGCTCCTAAGCCTATTTGTCTGTGATAAGCTCCATCAGCTCTAAGGGAGCTGGAGAGCGATGAAGAGGCAGATAGTGAGAGAATAGAGTGGGCTGAGTGGTGAGATGGACAGAGAGACATAAATCAAGGAAATGTTAGTCTGAGGAGCGAGTGAATGAACTGATGAGGGTTCAGTTTGGCAGTGAGGGGTCACCCTGTGTGAATTAACCTCTCACAGATAATGAGCATCAGGGATCCATGTGGTTTACAGCCGGGTCACAAATTTGTTAACTGCTTCAGGAAACGTTTGTGTTTGTGTGTGATGTAAATAATCAAATCCAGACTGAATGTAGTTGATGTGTAGGTGGATTGCAAGGTTTTGTTGCTTTATTCTGCGTGTAGGTGGGAGTAGCTAACCTCAGATGCTTTCTTTCAGCACATATTCACTGTAACGTGGAAAATCCAAATCCCATCCCTGTCACAACAAACCTCCTCCTCCTCTTTTCTCACTGCATAAAAACACTGGGTGACCTCTGAACTCCGGTAAAGTCACGAGAAACACACAGATAGAAAAGCTCTATGAAAACATCTAGTTTTGACAGGAAAATACCATTTCCTGTTGCAAAATAAAGATCTACAGAATGCATGAGGCGTTTTGTTTTTTCCTGATTGAGCAGCATCTGAGGAAAAAAAAGGTCAAAGACTCAGTAGCTCTCAATGTCTTAGAAATGCAGTCAGGCAAAAATACTTTGCATTCACAGTGGTTAGTGAATTAGTTAGTGATTAAAAGAACACCCTGTTAACAATATATTCATAAGAAACCAATTGGAAACTTCTTTTTTGAATGTAGTTAGATTAGAACCAAGTTTATAAGAACAGAAAAAAAAAACTTTAAAAAAACATTTTAAAAACACAGAAAGATCATTATTTTCAATAGTTAAGCTTGATCTGACAAAAAAAGCTTACAAAATTGTCATTAATACTGTTTCCAAAATCTCAAAGTCATTAACTACAGAATTATTGGCGATTATCATTTTTGGAGAACTGACTTTGACATTTTAATTTCTGAAGTATACATTTACTATCTCAAAAAGTTTCGTAATACTTGTTGAAATTTTGGCCCATTCCTGCTGACAGACTGTAAGTTAGTCGGGTATGTTGACTGCCTTGCTCACAAACCCTTCTTGAGCTCTTGTAGTGTGATGTTTCAGAAGATTTAATAGACTTGCAATCATTATGTTAAATGTTTTTTCTGATATACTTGTGTAACAAAGAAAGGAAACCATAACACTTGACATTGTGGTATGGACACCAGATCTTGCGGTTTAAGGTCTCAGAAAAAAAAGAGAACTGTGGGTATTGCAGTCTTTTGATAACTGTTGGGTGTGTGCTTGGCCACGGCTGAGAAAGGAGTCAGGAAAAGAAGATGTATGTCGGGACATTTTTATGGGTTTCAAAAGGTAGGAGAGAGGAAAAGCTTGATTTATGGACATTTTAAACAAAACAACAATAGAAATAAAAACAGATAGCAAGACATTATTTTTCTAAACATGTTTTTAAAGGAATGAAGCTTCTGGGGTCTTTAACAGACAGATTTTTCCTGACTGTTGTGTTTATTTCCACTTAATATTCTTTCCTCATAATGCCATCCTCCAGCAGGAAAACACCCACACAACATGATGCTGCCACCGTCCCACTGGTGGATGGGATGCTATTTTGAGGTTTGCATCTCCCCCCTTTTCTCTTTAAATGTAACAATGATCATCATGTCTTAAAAGTATACATTTTATGCCCCATTTCCACTAAGGTTGACCGTGTAGCGTCAGCTTGGACCATATCAGGAATGCAGCAGTGGGCGAGGACATTTGTGGGCTCAGTGTAGCAAAAGTTCCAGTAAAAATCAATCCTCACTCATCGTTTCCTGACATCACTGATGCTGATTGTGGAGTCTGCATCCACCTCACTCTCCTTCCTGTTGCTTGGTGGCCTTTCACCATAATTGCACTCCCTTTCTGCAAAGCACCGCTGTGGTCCTTCACGGCCAGATATTAACACTTTCATTTCTTTAGTTCCCCCCAGCAATGTTTTGAACTCGTTGGTACCCATGCTTCAAACAAAAACACCACCAGGACAGTCAGTGGCTTCCACTATTAGGTAGGCATGAGACTGACATCACTTTAGCAGAACAGTTAGTGCATAGGTGGATGTGTTGGATCGCCTCGGCCCACTTCGGACCACAGCAGAAGTCGTCCAAAAACAGGACTCTGCTCAGCCCAGACAAAGGTAGTAGAACCGAGCCAAATAGAAGCTGAACCAACAAGGTATGGGCCGAGCGACCCAAGTGGAAAAGGGACGTTTGCTTCATCAGGCCACAGGGAATATATTCCCCAAAAAATGTATCTTTGTTCCTGACTACATTTCCAAACATTTCAACATCTTTTCTTCTTACTTTTTAAGTAGCGTCTTTTTTTTCTTGCACTAGTAACCTTCCAGTCCATGTTTGTACAGGACTTGTTTCACTGTGGAAAATGAAACTCTTACCACAGCTTCAACAAGTATCTTTGCAAGGTCTTTTGCTTTTATCATGCAAAGCTGTGACATCATCAACTGTTATCTTAGATTGCAGAAATGTTTTATTTAGCAAGAATTTGTCTAAACAAAAAAATTCAAAGATTATTATGCAAATCGAAATACTTTAGATAATCATAGATGACCTGAAAGTTTATTCTGATTTAATCTCCTGCTATACATCCTTAAATGCCATCTACGTAAACATCTGGTTTCATATAAATACAAATAATTTGGCACTGCTTCACTCCCTCAAAAGACTTGATTCTGGCATGTAATAAGATCTGTTGTCTTGGTAAAAGTGAATAATATGGACAGGCAAAATAAAGCTGGCTGAAGGTGACAGATGGGCAGGTAAACCCACTCTGTAATCCAAACAGATGACAGTCTTAATCCTCTAAAGTGATTCCCTCCATCAGCGGCATGTTGGTCTCTGCAGTGCGTCATCAGCACTGATGGTATTCGAGAGTTTTGGCAGATCGGCTACGTGATAAGATGCATGTTTCTACTCCTCCTTACATGATCGCCTGTTTGTTAACTTCACTTTTACATTGTTGTTTGCTTTTCATTCCTGGAAGGCAGAAAACGTATCTGATATGAAAGAGGATGTGACCCGTGAACAGGCCGCACTTTAATTAATTAATTTAATTAATCCTGGTGTGCGGTTGCCATTTTAGATTTGGGGATTATGGTACAATATTAGAAAATCATGTCAATTTTTCTCCATGAGTCTGGGCTGTTTTAAACCATCTTTCTATATAAAAACAAGGCATCGGAAATGCTTTATTGGTATTAGGAACACCAGCACAACATCAAAATTGGTCAAAGGTTAAGTATTTTATATTGATTAATAACATCTCACTCTCTCTGTTTCATTGTAAAAATAAAAATTGTTTTCTGTGTTTTTTTATTTTTAGTTTTTTACAATATGTGTTAGAGCAATGGGGTGCGTTTAGTAGGAGTGATAGAAGACAATATTCACACAAGGCATTATTAATGCAAGAACCGCCTCTGATGGTATGCATTTTTAAGGCCTTATTCCTTATGTTTTTCCAATAAATAATTAGTCTTGCGGTTCGTTTTTGTTCCAGCTCCTCTATTTCTCATTATAAAAAAACATGTAGATGCTGACTTAGTAGGAAATGTTTTTATTTTTACCATTGCACAGAGCACTTCATTGTTTTTCTCACTTTCGATCCCAAAATGAGCAAGTCAACTTTACCCTGCAGCAATGAAATTAAAGACATATTATTGCACAAAAGGCCTGATTGTTTTGTTTTCTTTCCAGTAATAAATGTCTTTTTATTTGGTTGTCCATTTCTAAAGGCGCAATATGAGCTCCTGATGCTAAACGCCCTAAAATAAGTTTGACTGGTAATTCCAGCAGGAGTTTATCAGCTACTGCAGATGACTACTTAGCATCATGTTGACAGGAGGCAAGCAACTCAACATCATTGTGATATGTCTTAAAAATCTCTTTACTTCTATAGCCTCCATGCTTTTTTTCTCATAAACAAGCTTTCTAATGACTAATATGTGAGTGTATCAATGAGTCAGCATGACTCAGACTGAGGAACATAGGCCTATTGATTGCCACAGAGAAAACAACAACTGCAGGATCAAGTTGCATCATCTATGAGGTCACAGGATCCTCACAATGATGATTTTCAAATATGATTAGATAGAGTTGTGCCTTAGGGTAAACTTTGTATTTCAATATTTTTCAAAAAGTATAGGGCTTAGAATCGTGTGGTCATCACCTGAGGCGGCCGCCATTTCTGTAGCATCCTGTTTGCAGACCTATTTACTCTGTTTCATGGCTTAATTTAATCTATTATTCATTTGATCTACTAAAATTATTATTAATCGTGGTAAATAGTTGATGTTTTTTTGGTCGCGAGGTGAAAAGGTGGAAAACGGGCTAACTTTTCACCATTTTCCTGCTTGCAGGCATTACCACAGGCTATCAATGTCAATGAGAGTATGTTCTCTGCATTTTCATTCTGGTGAAATACAGTTTGTGAACGTTTTTTTTATTGATTGTCTCTTTCCTTCAACTGTGACATGCAAACCAATACGTACAGGCTACCACTGGCTAATGCAGACACACTGAAACATAAAGTAACTTCTGATACACTTATTCTATGGGATAACAGTTTTATTTTTTATCTAAACACTTTTGAAAAACATTCTCATAAAAGCACATGTGGGAATTTTGGTAGCCCTACAGATAACTATGGGAGCTCAGCTTAGTTTACCTCTGTCTGGATTACTATGTTCTCAGAGTTTGGTCCTGAGCTGAACCCAATCCATTTGAAAACAGCATGAGACTCCAACACTAGTAGCTTCAGAACTGTTCTGAAGTGTAAGCGCTGACGACACAAACAAGGCAGCCGAAAATGCACAACTGTGGCAACTTGTCAGTGCTCCAGTATTTATTAGGCGTTTCATATGGATACAAACCGTTACGCCTATTTTATCCATATATCGTTTCCTGGCTTCTCCGTTTTAGCATATCCCTGTATGTTCCACATCCTTTTGGGGATTTTGACATGATTTATATTACTTTCTTTCTCCCAAATCTGCTTCTTCTCTGCGATGTATGATGACGTGTATTTCTATAGTGACTCTACTAGGGATGCAACGCTACAGTACAACTTGTACCGATACTTTGATCTGAGTAGGCTACTTGCCAATACTGCGCACTAGTACCGATATTATACCACAACAAAAAATGCAATGAATTGGAAGACAGCTTTTATTTTCTTCTGTGTATGTTACAAGAAATTATGGTGAATTTGAAAAAAAAAAAAAAAAAATTACGACATAACTAAAATTTCAAGTGAAAAATACACATTTTCTGTGAAATTATTGCAGAGTTTTGTCATTTTAAGTATCGGCTTATACTGTCGGATAACTTTAACCGGTACCGATGCAGTACAAAAGAGCAGTATCGGCCCCGATACCCAATAGCAGTATCGTTGTGCATCCCTAGACTCTACGGGTTTTTTACACTTGTTCCCCTACCAAAATGTCCGACACGTCCCAGAATGCAAATCCCAAGCCCTATATTTGTAATATGTTTTTTAGATATATTTTTTTATTTCTTTTTCAAAAATTTGCGTAATTATCCCAATCTTTCTATTCACAGCTTGACATCAGTGAATAGAAAGATAGATGAAAAAAAAAATATGTTATAGCAGGAAATCCTGTTATATTTCTTCATACATTTTTGCATTGGAAGAAATTTGCATGATTTAATTACAATTTCACCAGTTGATACTTTTATCTCCATTGTTCTTTTTTTACGTTTAAAAGGAAATATTTATTTAAAAAAATGCAATCTTCCTTAGTTCCGTAATGTTACCACTAGGGGGAAGAAGATCACCATCTCAGATGCTGGAGCCCTCAACTCTACAAAAGGCTGTTTTTTTTAATACTCTCTTCAGAAGCATCTCAGTCTGAAGTTGTAGCATTTGGCATGAGTTGAACAGGTTTTCGGGCGGATACAAAATAGCAGCAGGAGTGAAGGCTCTTGTTTTGGGAACTGAGAGTCACATTTTTGAGATAAAAACACCCAGAAACGACTTTATTAAACAAACAGCGTTTGGGCCTTACCTGCTGCACAAACAGAACTGCACATGCTTGAACATATCCTTCACGCTGAACCGTCAACATCAGAAACAGAGGTCTACCTCACTCACAGCAGGACTCCTTGAGCAGCACATTAAAAGACAATAAGGCCCCTCAAGCAAATGAACAGGCAGTGGAGAGCTGAGGATTGCATCAGACGCTGATGAATGTGTGCGTTGTTGAGTTTTAGGCTGGTCGAGCTCGTATAGACACACATTTTGAGCTTTGTGCACTCGACACTGAGGCGCACTGAGTAACAGTCACATGATTAGCACTGCAGAACACACTGATACTGTACCGAGATGTTTTTCCTCTGTCGTTTAAATATAGTTTCCTCTGAAGATAAAGGGCAATAAAACTTCAATGCTTATTTATTCTCGCTTTTAAAGACATTTAACATTGAAATGTCACAATGCTGTTTATCTATAAATAACGCATTTATGTAATAATCTTTCCTCTCAATTCTCTACCTGATCTTGAACAGTATGTACAAGTCATTTAAGGGCTTTCTTGTTGTCCTACTGATGTGTTGCTTTGTTCTGCTTAGTTCATCTTAAGCAAACAAACTAGACTACATTTAGACACAGAGTACATTGATTTAAACATGAAGGAATTAGGTGCTTTCAGGGAAAAAAGAGTCCAGTCATGTATATGAGGAACCTGTGAAACCAGATGTTTTCCTACCCCATATAAAAAGATACGCATCCTATTTTTGCCACTTTCCCACATTAAATCCGACAAGCCTTTCTGGTTTTTAGGTCGGATAGGATTAATAAAAGCATTTCTATTTGCTTAATCCCAGTATGACAACTGTAATAATTGCTAGACTGAAACTGCATAACTTGAATCAAATGTTTTAAGTACCAATCTAAAAGCTTTCTACAACAGTTTGCTGTAGTTTTGGCCCATTCTTCCTGACTAATCCGCTGTAGCTATGTCAGATTTTTAGACCAATTTGCTCACACACAATTTTTAATCTCTGCCCACTGAAATTAGAGCTTTATGGCCACTCCAAAACATTGACTTTATTGTCCTGAAGCCCATTTTTGACTAATTTTTACACACCGTCCATTTGGAAAATTCGTCTGTGCCCAAGCTGTAATCTCGACACTGATATCTTGAGATGCTGTGCCCAAATTTGCACATGATCCATTCTATTTTGTGAAGTGCACCAGTCCCTCCTGCTGCAACACACTCATACAATATGATGCTAAAACAATACTTCATTACTTGGGCATTATATGTGGGCTTGCAGGCTTCCCCAAATTAACTCTTCATGTAACAAAAGGTAATTGTGGTCAAAATACAGTTTTAGTATCATCAGATCACAGGAAATGTCTCTAAAAATACCTTTCCATTTCAAGAGTGAATTTGCAAACACAGATCTGGTACTTTTGGTTGCTTTTGAAGGGATAGCTTCTTCTCAGGGTGTCTTTACAGCTAACTTAAGCAAGTGATTACAATATGGATCTTTGACCGGCGTTTTGATCTTGTTCTGCACAGAACCCATCTCCTTTCAACTGTATAGTGATTGGAAATCCCCCTGTGATCTACAAGTATTTGAATTATTAATCGTGACACTTTCAGTCATCTAGAAATTGTACCCATAGATAAATCAGACCTGTGGAGGTCCACAATTGTCTTCTATTGATTTTACAATTACTGTATTTTAACACAAGTAGAAAATAGTATATTGTAAAATTTAAATTTGGGCTTTCTTAATTTGTATGTTGTGATTTTGGCAAGGCAAATTTATATATTTGCATAAATACATCTTTACATAGAACAAAAGACCAAACAAATGCCCAAATGCATAAAGGAAAAACTAAGAGAGAGCTAACTATGGATGATTAATCTAACTAAATAAATAAGAATAATTAAGCACAAAGGAATGAGGAAGGGGATTGAGGAGAAAAGACAAAACAGAGGGAAAAAATAGGCTACAGAGAAATAAAGGCAGAAAATATACTAAAACTTCTCACTTAAGAGGAAATATATCAATAAAAACAACCATCTGAACACTGAACTGGTAAGAAATAAACTAAAACCAAACTACCCAGCACTGTGACAGTTCTACTTTCCTTGTTCTAGTAAAGACAGCAGTTCTGGACATCTTCTGTTGCAATCAATCCAACTAAAGATAAACCTATGGATGAGTTATTCAAGGTCCTGTTGTGACATTAGACCTTTAATCCTAGATATGTTCTTCAGGTGATAGAAGGCTGACTTTGTTATTACCTTTATGTGAGCCTGGAGGTTCAGTTCTGAGTCCATTAATAAACCTAGATTTCTGGTTTATTTAACTACTGGCCTGATCAGTAGTTTCTAGCTCAGGGATCTCAAACCCTGAGCCTCGAGAGCTACTGCCCAGCGGGTTTTAGAGACTTCCATGCTCTGACACAGTTGAATCAAATTACCAAATTGCTTCTTCAGCATGCTATCAAGTTTGGCAAAGACTTGATAACAAGTCATTCATTTGAATCAGCTGTGTTGGAGCAGGGATGTCTCAAAAACCTAGCGGTAGACAGTAGCTCTCGAGAACCAGGGCTGGAAATCCCTGTTCCAGCTGTATTAAACTTTATCGGAATTGATAACACACTAAACTCCATTCTCTAAACCAAATTCTCACTGGTCTAAACTAATTTTTTGAATTAAAGGACTATTTTGGCCAAACCTTAAAGGCTGTTCAGGTACTTAAACACATATTGAAAAACTCCTCCACTCTTTTTTTCTAAAACCCCTAAACACATACTAAGTCACAAAGCACATCTCACACTTCTAAAGCAAAAATAAACACTGGCAGCAATGTGTGAACACATAAATCACATGAATCTAAATTGCATAGACACATATAGAGAGGAGGAAGAATGCTTTTGAGAAGTGGTGAACAAGGAGGAAGGGAATGAAAACACCAAGAACACTCGTTACTGATTACATTCAGTCAACTACTGTACACTATTGTGAATCTGCAAATAGAGTAGTATGTTTTTTTTACGTTTGTGTTTTTGTTTATTTATTTTGTTATCTACATTCAGCACTTCGTGTCTCTCTAATATTTTTCTAAGACTGGAGAAGTTTAGTCTAAATTTATTGCAATATAGTGAGGAAAAAAGCCTACCCATCTATACTTTCCTTTTTGTGTATATGCAAGGGAAATTGTTTGAAATAACAGAAGGAACAATTCAGATGCTGTGTATGTCTGCTAATGTGATGTCTGAGCTGGAAAACCACCTCTCTGCCCACATTGGTAGTTTTATTCAGAAAATGCTGCTTCTGTTCTTCCTTTGCACTGTAATTTCAGGTGTGGTTGTTGCACATTTGTATAAAGTTGGGTTCTAGCCTGCATTAAGCACAACAGAGAACCACCTAAATAATATTTGTATTTCTTTGTATTCTTGCATGTTTGAAAGGCGTGGTATTGTCTTTCTCTAACGATCCGTACCCCTGACAGATGCTCTCCATGTTTATTGACCCATCTGGTAGAGATTTGTTGAAGTTAATCTTTTATTAAGGTAAAAAGCTGAAAATCTTTAGTTAAAATACATGTTAGAAAACATGTCTGATAGTTAAAAATAATTGTTTTGTTTTTGTTTTTATCAAATAAAGCTGATAAAAAAAATGATAAAATATGAACCAAACAGGAAAAAACTTGAACAAAATGCTGAAAACAGAAATGAACCTTCAAACAATTCAAGTAAATGTAGAACATGTTTTTTTGGGAGTGTGAACAAAAGCTCAATATATAATGATTCTCTGGGTATCGTGAGCCTCCTGTAGATTGTGGTGCTTTCGAAGAACGTCCCCAAAAAACATATATATATTATTATTATTATTATTATTATTTTTATTTTTTCAACAATGAAATTCCAGTCACTGCTGTTAAATCTAAGTAATAGACTTTTGCACAAATATTTTAATGAAAAAGAGACAAAAATCATTGAATTCAGCAAAAACAGAAGAACAGATGTGATGTCAAAAAGCTCCCTGAAACAGAAAAAGCCGAAGCTGCTTTCTGGTATAGGGAAGGAAGTCCAGGACTGATCACATGAGCAGCGAGAGGGGAAAAAAACCTTCAGTATGCTGACACCTTGTTTTTTTCCAGGTTTTTTTTTTCTGCTGGCCTTTTTCCAAAGTCCCATTTCACTGTGAGCTTCTGTGGACTGACTGTGGACTGAAGTCAGGGAATCAGCTCTCACAAATCAGTGAGCATTAAGTGAGCTCATGCTCTGCATTAAACTGTTATTCGAAAAATCTTATCTTTATATATACATATTTATGATGCGAAATAGCCAGGAGAATGAAATCCATCTTTTACTACATGGGATACCAACAGATTGCAAACTTTTTGGTGTCAAATCATGAATAAAATCTCTGGTTTGTAAGCTGATTTCAGCATTATCAAGCAGCTATTTTATAACAGTCACAGACTGCTTTCTGCTGCTGTAAACAACACTAAACATAAAAGTAGGAGTTGTAAAAATTACAAAAATGTATTAAAACAGCAAAAGGTCACAATGAGAAGCTTTTTAAACCAACAATGTGTCCTTTATCCTACAATCAATTATCATTAAAATTATGATATTATTAAAAATTTTATCTTTTTCACAACCTAAACTCCCTAAGTGAAGGACATTATATAGATTAATTGCATACAGTCGGACATTTTCAAGACTTTATTACAATTAATTATGATAATATTCTGCTTACATACAGAAATATAGGTTTGACATAAAATACATTTAATTCCTCTTTAAAGATGCATAATTTAATGACTATGACTGTAAACAATTACCACACCTTTACATAATTAACTAAAGCCATTAATGTTAGATTGCCACTAATTTGAGAGGGACACTCCCAAGCCTGTATCTCTGTCTATTACGCTGACATATGAAAAAAAAGATGGCCAGAACAGTTATGAAATGAAGGAATAATGTTATGCAAACACTTGTTCAGTTTCTGTATATGCAGAAAATGAACAAAACATGTTAAAAAAAGGAAACCCCATTAAATGTTCAGTTATTTCAAAAAATAATGTTTAGATATAAATATCTAATATTTCGTTTCTATTTCTCTGAAATTGAAATGGATTTATTTACAGGTGAACTATGAAGAAAGTAGTTTCACTTATTACCTAAAAGATTTTTTTTTTAAATCATCACACCCTTTCCCCTATGACCATACTTTTTTGGCTAAAATTACGTCAGTGAGAGACTTCTTGTATCTACAGCCGGTTGCAAAACACATACAACATATTTGTTTAGTTAATGCTTGAATGTGGGCTTACTGGTCATTGAGTTTGTTCGTTAGATCAAGTGAGCCAATTTCTCTTTCATGAGCTGAAAAACAATCCAGATGTGTTTCACCGACAAGGATTTTCTCTCGGCTTGTTGTGTTTGCTACATTATTGCTTTTCTTAAATACGAACTCGCTGATAGACTCACAAACCGTCCAACAGCTAGAAAGTAGCTGGATGTAAGATGAACCATCTGCAGGTTTACCTAGAATGTAAATTAAAATATGATAATAGGACATGTGAAAACATATGTTTCAGTCACTTTCTGTTGTTTTTGATTAAACAAATGAAGAAAGTTCATTAATTTTATGAAAGGTTACATCTACGTATTTCTAACAATTGGAGGTTCTCTTTCTTTAAACTGAACATGTAAAAGAATGGTAAAAAAATGGACATTTCCCAAAAAGCTTAGAAGAAAATAAAACAGAACCAAGTCAGGGAAGATGCCAACAGTAACCTTAAAGTAGCAGCAAGAATGTCTGGCAAGTGACAACATTATCTTATGTTATTTGTATGTCATGAGATAATAGGTGTCCTGGCCTTTTTTCCTCCAGTAAAAGTAGTCAAGTCTGGCTAAAGTTTTACTGAAACATTTCAATCATTTGATGAAACCAATCTTGTACCTTTTGGTCTCATTTCCAAAAGGTTATGAATGGCACAAAAAAAATACCTGAAAATCCCTGTAAGAACATCAAAACAACAATAAAACAAGGCGGTGGCAGCATCATGCTGTGTGATTGCTATTCTACATATTGAACGTCTTTGAAAATTTAGATTTCATTCTGATCAATTTTAAATACCAGCCCGTTTTGATCCAGAACCATGAGATGCTGTTACGACGAACGGTTTTATTGTTCAGCATCGCAGTGAATCTAAACAGACATCCAGTGAAATGAAACAACCATAAGAAGATTAAAGGTCTGGATATGCAAACCAGAGTCCAGAGCGAAATCTGATTAAAGGTTTGGAGGGTCCCCTGAGGAGGACTCCATACATGTCTATACAATCTGACTGATTTAAAGAGCTTTTGGAAGCTGGAATTGAAAAATATTGCAAAGTCAAGATGTGTTTAATCTGAGTTTAGAGGATACCACCTTGTTAAAGCTGTTTTTTACTCCAGTGGAAGTTAGAAACAACATTAGAAAGAGCATGGTGAAGTCAACTGGATGCACAGTACCTGTTCACATCCTCATGAAACAGCATTTGTGTGACCACATTTTTGTTTCCACAGAGAAATTTGAGGGATGACAGCATGTGTGGTAGCTGAGGAAACGTACAAGGAGAATAAAATTAAAAAGCAGAGCAAACACTCACAGCTGAAGACTGCTGAGTCATTGTGACAAAGAAGGACTGACTAGTCAAACCTGTTTTATAGTTAGCTTACCAGAAATTCTTTTGAAATTTGATTTTACAGAAATGTGTGTGGGGGTTTTCTACTGATGACAATGACTGATTCAGTTTTGTTTTGTTAATTTTTTGTTTGTTTTTTCAGGGTTGAAAATGGAACACAACGGATAAATGGGCGGGATAAAATTATTATTTGGTTTTATTTGGGAGTAAAACAGCAATCGAGGATTCATTCTTGCCAGGTATAAAACTTAACTGTCATTCATCACTTAAGAATGTTTCATTTTAAACAGACAAGTACCATTTTTCTGTTCATATTAATTGTTGTTATGGGCAATAGAACCTCCATGTAGCCTTTAAAGGGGAGACTAGATGGGGTTTTATCAGCCTTTTGCTAGATTCATCAGTGTTTGATGGAAATTTAAAATTGGCTCTTTGGCTCATTTCTTGTAAACTTTTTTTTTTCTCACCAAAAGCTCTAAGGTACAGCTGATTATCAGGTGAAGATGATCAAATCGCTATATCACAACTATAAATACACATTTTGTTTATACTTCTAAATACTTTAAATATCTAACTGCTTTCAAAAGTATCCTGCTCCGTTGCACTTTCCAATCTGGGTATGCAACTTTATTTCTATTTTTGATAACTGCACAGTACTCTTGTTTTTGTAATTTTGTCCGTAATGGAAATGTTTTTCTTAATTCCTAAATTCTGCTTTTTACACCTTTCTACTTCTGACTTAACTGTTTATATTTAAAGCTACTTTGCTGCTGTTAAACCCAAATTTCCACCTGTTGGACAATAAAGGATTGTTCCATTATATTATATTATATTATACTATATTATCATCAACATAGGTGGGGTGTAGCCAAAGCTACAGCTCAAATGTTTCAAATTGTAATATCAGGTAAAGTCAACCATATAAAATGCATTTTACTAATTATGTTTTCATTTGTAAAAAAAAAAAAAAAGCTTTCCAAAACATCTTTACCTTATATGAAACAATAGTTACCTCCATAACCTAATAACTATTTGTTCCAACCTTGGTATCAACCGCTATAAAAAGATTCTTTTACATTTCTGTGGAGGATTTTTGAATCTCTCTTCTTTAAGAGTTGTTTAAATCAGTTATTTTTGGTTATTTGACCATGAATTGTCTCTTTAAGATCACGTCATAAGATCTCAATCTGAAGGTCTGGACTTCTACTAAAGCAACCCAAAACCTTTTATTTATTTATTTATTTATTTTTTGGTTTACTGGGAGGCATGAAGAGATAGACCTCACATCATTGTTCTGTTGATTAACCAGGACTTTAAGTGTGCTTGAGCTTAAGGTCACAAACTGAACATTATCTATCAGGAATTCCTAGTAGAGGGCAGAACTATTGTTAAATTATCAGTTACAGCAAATCATCCATGTGATGAAGTAGCTCCAGACCATCACTACACCTACACCATGTTTGACCGTCGATATGATGCTTGTCTTCTGTAAATGCTGTTCTGGCTTTCACACCAGACGTAACTGAACCTAAACTTTCCAGAAGGCTCCACTTTTGTCTCGTCAGTCGGCAGAATATTTTGACTAAAGTCTTGGATATCAACAAGATATTTGTTCGCCAAATGTGAGCGCTGCCTTTGTTTTTCGTTTTGGTTACTATATAATGATCATAACTGACCTTAACTGAGCCAAGCGAGGTCTGCAGAGCTTCAGATGTTGTTCATAGTTCTTTATGGCCTCCTAGATGAGCACTCTTGGTGTAGTTTGGGTAGGTCAGCCTACATGGGAAACTTCACCACTGTTCCACATTTTGTCCAATTTTGAATAATAAGATCACTGTGATTGGATGAAGTCTTAAAGGGAAAGTTTTTTTTTTCAACCTGCTCCGCATTATGTTCTTTTTTTTTTTTACCCGAACAAGTTTGGAGCCACTTTGAGTCCTTCGGGAGAGGTTTTTGTCCAGTCGCTATCAGCCTATATCCATATAATGGGAGGCCTCAGGGTGCGTGAAGCGCCGCCTCTAAATAAGTCACTTTCTGCCGCGACACTCCTTCATTTAACCGATGATTTCTTATTCATTGCTACAACTATTCTCCTCAGAGATCGATGCTTCTTCGTTGACTGCAGGGGTTGTTTTACAGGCTTGAATCCGACTACACTGTCAACTGATCTAAAATGTTCATTTCCTCGCTACCGTCCGCCATGACAGATGTAGTCTGAGCAGGGCTGTCACTCTGTGCTCTACAGCGGCAGATGGTGAGACAAAACTTGCTACTGCAAATGTCAACATGGTTCTCGCTCGCATGTTTCTAAATTGCACAAAATAAATGACGAAGTGGACAGAGAGCGTCGTACAGCACAGCAGGGTAAAAGTCCTGCTCAGACTACAACTGCTATGGGGCACTGCAGTAACATCACTGATATAGCAGCTTATTGTAAGTTGAATTAAAAGCCTGTAAATAACCGGAGGAACTCAAAGAGACACTTCCAGGGAGCCCCGAATCCTGAGAAGAATAGTGGTAGCTATTTATAACAAAACATTGGTTAAAGTAAGGAGTTTTGTGGCAAAAAATGCCTTATTTAGAGGCGGCACTGCGTTTGCCTTCACAACTCCCATTATATGGATGTACACTGATCGCGACTAGGTAGAATCTTCTCCCGAAGGACTCCAAATGGCTCCAAACTTGTCTGGGTGAGTAGGTGAACGTAATGCATACTATAAAAAAGGTCCAGGTTAAAGAAAAAGAAAAAAATGTCGTGTTCAAAGCCTTATATATGGCTTTGTAACATTTTGCAGACTGGTAGATGCCCATAGCTTTGTTTGTTTCTTCTGTGCTTGTGTAAATCAGGCCATAATGTGATGCTCTTAGAGACATTTAGGTCACTTCATGTTGTTAGGTTCTGTTTAAGGTCTTCTAAAGGTCTTGCAGCGATCAAACCTGGGGAAAAGCAGGTGAAACTACACCAAATTAATGTTGGTTCGGATAACTTTTTCAGTTGTTAAATGAAATAATTAATTGAAAACTACTATTTTTATTTACTCAGGTAGTTCTTGCCCAAGACATTTTGAAGATGCTACATACAATAGATTGATCTATAGTCTGAAACATTTACTATTTTTAAGAAAAAAAAGCACAAATGAGAAGACATCTGTGAGCAGACGAATACTGGTTCAAATTACTCTTACCTTACAAAACAAGAGAAGAACAAAAAAAGGTTTTGAGATACAATATTCTTTCTTAATCTTAGTGATCATCCAAGCTTACAATTACAGCTTCAAGCTGCTGCAGCCTGTATGATTACAGTAGCCATTCATCCTCCCAGAACAATAATTCTGGTTCCTGAATCCTGATTGCATAATAAGGGTGACGGTGACAGTGTGAGGCTTGGAGCTGTTAACACTCTACTGGTGTGGAAGCAATCATCGCTGGTTGAACCCACTCAACTCTGTGGTCAAAGTCTGAGAGGCTGACGATTGAGGCTTGACCGTATGGTGAAACATTAACTCAGTGTCCCAGGCACATGATCTGATTCACCCCTTTTTATTACATAACCACGGTTTAAAAGAGGAAACACAGCTCTTTCTTCCAGCTCCAAATTCCAACCCATCTTTTATGCGCTAATTAATTTTTTAAAGCTCCTTTTTATGACAGTGAAATAAAAACACGTGCGATAACGTATGCAGTGTGCTCTTTTTTTTCTGTTTTCATATCATCATTTCATCAGACCTTTTGCAAGGGAAGCAAAACAGTATCTTTTTGTCGACATGATTAACTGTATATCTCAGATAAACCGGTTTTAACCTTTGAAATTCATCGCTGACATACCTATCATTTTGCATCACAGGACACAGACTTAAATATTTCAACATGGACTGATGCTTATTACCATTTATTTTAATGTTACTCATCATAATGGTAAAGGTACTCATCATTCCCTACATGACAGTGTAAATGATGCTCCTGTGTGCTTGTGTTCCCAGAGTCGGATCTATAAAATTGGTATATCTCACTATACTTTACAACTTTTTAAAAGCTCTTTCTCTGTTCATTAAAACTGCGAGACGGAATCATGAAGAAAGGAATAAAGCTTATTTCCTTCAGTCAAAGGGGAATACAGTTCAAGCTGCCGGAGGAGACAAAGTTTGAGCTCAATGAAAAGTGGACTCAAAGTCCGGCTTTTAAACCTACGAATGCTTCACAAACTGCTCACCATGGTGGAGGTAGTATGATGCTGAGGGGCTGTTACATTACCACTAGAACTTGTGATTTGCAAAAAGTTGGTGGAACATTAAACATACAGAGCAACACAGCCAAGTTCTTCAACTTCAGCTCAAATGCTAGATGGCTGAAAGATGGACATGTTGGAGTGTTCTTTCAGAACTACGATTACAAACACACATCCTAAATATATATGACAAAACTTGTCAACAGTAACATCTGGAATGACCGCAAGCTCAAACCCCAATTGAAAATTTGTGCACCCAGTTACTGAAAAGACGTCCTTTATCGTATTATCATTCCACTTTTTAAATTAATGGTTTAAATGAATTATAAATAGCCCCAAATTAATATCCCTTTCACACCCATGATGAGAAAATGTGAATGTCTATTTAATCTTAAACTCATATTGAAGCTGAAAAAGAAGCAATATAGATGCATAATGAATCATAATCTTTCAACATGGTCAGTCATTTTGACATAACTGCGTTTCATAGTTATATCATGAAGTGTCCCGTTGATGTGTGATGAAAACTAACCTAAAAAGTCCTTTTGGTAACAAGAAGTATTTTTTGTGACAACACATAATCAATAAAATAAAGAGACTTTGGGGACTAAATTTCGAACAATAAGAACATGAATCTGAAAGTAAGGATTGAATTTGCCGATTAGAAAGAAGGCATAAATCAAATTTATAAACTAAAAACTGTTTAAACTTTGTAATTTTTCTAAAATACTACTACATTGGACCTAATTGAATAAAATCTTCACATCTAGTGCGTTTACTCTGTGGACTGAGAACTAAAGTGTAATTTTTACTTCCACCTGGAAACACTAAGGGAGACACATAATGCAGGTTGTGTTGGACTACAGCCTTTGATAAGATAAACATGGCTATCTCATGTAACTGCGATAGTTTATTGGTCTTTGATTGAACTATGATGGTCACAGTAACATTTAGACTGAGCTGATAAGTGTGTTACAGTAGGGGCAACCTACTGTATCTGATAGGTATTGCTTTCATTTTCAGATCCTGCGCATGTTATTGCAACCCTTATTCACTCAAGATATGCAAACATTTTGCCTTTGCTTGACTAAAACTCATCCAGTCTGTTTCTCAAACCTGCACATTCTCAGCCAAAAAACACAGCTCACACATTGGCAGCAATATGTGTACACAACTAAAATACAGCTATCATCTTTTACACATAGCAACTCAAAATTCAACACACACGTATCTGGTGATTTGATCAGATCAGCTGGGCAGGATAAAAGTCAGTTCAGAGTTCAAGGATGAGACGTATGCATCTACACTGGATAGACACATACAAAGGAAGAGGAGGAAGGGGATAAGAATGTAATTCAGTCCACTACTGTACACTATCATGAATCTTTGAATTACAGTAATGCGATTTTATTATTGGATATGTTTTTTTGTTATCTACATTCAGCATGTTGTATATGTCTATTCAAAATATGTGAAATTATATTACATGTGATATTTTGACAGAAAAGTCTGGGGTTTGGTGAATGTAGTTAAGATTTTTGTTTAAGGTTTTGAGAAAATGGGTGAATATTTCAAGAAATGTGTTTCAGCAATTCAGAAAAAAATGCAATGCCAGGGCTTTGTAGAGCAAACAAATGAGAATGTTATTTTTTTATAATACAACATGAAATATCCATCCATTATCTATTCCATCTATCCTTTGTAGGGTCATGGGGGTTACTGGTGCCTATCTCCATTGATAATCCGATGAAAGGCTGTGTCCTGGACAGGTTGCCAGACTACATTAAATATATCTTCTACAATATAACTGATAAAAAATATTTTGCAAAGAAATAGCTTTAAAAAATCTCCAATAAACCAATTTTTGTGAAGTTTTGTTGTTTACAATGTTTTCCACTGCTGCTATCGCCATATTTGATGTGGACATGGTGTTCTTTTGAATGGTGATTTTGTTAAAAACCATTTGTAAATATGGTTCCATCAGAAGATCTGGATGGTTTCTGTCGAAGAAACTGATTCTGCTTCTGTATATATATATATATATATATATATATGTATATATATGTATATATATATATATATATATATATGATCTGACTATCCTAAAATATAAAACAGAAAAGAAAATGAAAGCCTGAAAACGAAACAAGTTTCTTCATCCTCACTCACAATCTGAGTCATCATCCCTTTCTTGCAGCCCACACACGGATTGGCAGACTGACGTAAGAGCAACCACACAATTTAACAGGTTTTAAAGCAAAGCGAATGAGCCACAGGTCCCTGTTCTGCTTTTTTGTCCAAATGTCCCTTTTTCAGTTCAGATTTTTTTTGGGTGGGGGGTTTCCTGAAAGCAAACATGGAACTGATTACACAGCATTACATCAAATATAATTTCAGAATTTCATTAAACACCAGCGATAACTTTTTTAGTTCTGTTGCTAACTAACAGACAAACCCTGGCGAAAAACATAACTTCCTTTGGTGGAGGTAATAATAAAAACTGATACAGACACATTAAATCTCCCTTAAGTCTCTAGATGTGTTATTGTGGACTTTTCCTTCAGCTTGCATTCATTTTCGGTCCTCTTTAATGAGGCATGGGAGAAAACTAAGGATGCAGCGATACCACTTTTTTCAAACCAATACGATACAGATACTTGGATATGAGTACTTGCATAGAGTAGTACCAATGCTGATACTTCTACTGTACAAAAATGGAAAGTAACAAATTGGAAGATGAGTTTTATTTTATTTTTTTCTCTGCTTGTAACAACAAATGATGGTTAATTTTTAAATAAAACATTATTAAAAATGACCAAAAAACTAACATTTCAAGTGAAATCTCGTTTCCACATTTAAAGTATCGGTTCATGGTATCAGTGAACTAACCAATACCGATATGCTACATTAGAACAGAATGGGCCCCTATACCCGATACGATTATTGGTATCGGTGTATCCCCAGAGAAAACTGAACCTTCCTAAATCAGTTTTATTCCACGGCAGATGATGAGAACCGTTTGTTCTGGCTGTGGTTGAAGATAGACAGAAAGCAATACAAAACTATGTAAAAAATATATATATACTTTATAGAAAGAAAAGTTACTATTATGGTATATGTACTTCTTTACAATATAATTTGGGAACAATTAAAAACTTCTGGAATTTTTGTAACATCGATTTCTTGAAAATTTCTTGTTTCGTCAGACTGGACTTCCTAGTTTAGGCAGATTTACGTCATCTTCAACTACTCTTTGCACTGATAAAATTCATTTTTTTGGCTCTAAGATATCCAAAAGTAATATTAACTAATTTATAAAAAAATATATATTTTAACAAATTCCTTTGGTTAGAATAGAAATATGGAAGCTCAAATGGATCATTAGGAATAAGATAAATGGGATTTGACCTGGTTTTCTAAAATTAAACTGCTACGACTGGATGTACACACTAATCAATGTGAGATTAAGCTGTGGTGCAGATCTGATTCACAGGGTTTGGATGTGACATCTTCCCTCTGAACATTTTCTGTTTGTCGAGAAATAAGATCTGGGATGTCTGGGGTCTTTGTTGTGCTCATGCATCAGTTTAGCTGGTGATTATATGTCAAATCAAAGCCACAAATAAGTGATACAACTCAAGGTTTTCCCTGAAAAGCGTTGGAGTCACTTTGCCTCATAGTGTTTCTAATGTCATATCTAATCTTTGTGTATGGTTATGATAAAACAAGCAAAATATTTAAAGGAAATCACCACACAGTTTTGTCTAAATGAGATGACCATGGAAGAAGATTATTTTCCATCTTAGGTACCATTTCTGTATTGGTTTGGCTATGTATAGTTTTGGGGCTTTATCCCACTAAAAGACCCATTAAGGAGCCATTTTAAGTTTTCAATAGAGTCTAAAAGAATTTTTACATAAAATGTAGTTGTATTTTAAAGAATTAATGATGAACCACCGAATTTCGAAGTGCTTTAGGAAGAGAAACAGGTCCACAGCATGACAGATCCTCCAACTTGGGCATTAAATGCTTTTTATCCCAGATAGTGAGTCTAGCATAAACAGCACTTCATGCCCAAGATGGAGAATCTGAGCACTTCTTGTTGCTGAACAGCTCAATCTTTGTCTCATCTGACTAAGCTACACAGTTTCAATTAAAATCTCATAAACTGGAAACTAGACACCACAGATCATCCACCAACAGAGCTCCCCAAACATTTATGAGATGTGAATGAGGGGCTTCAATAAGCGTTCATCGGTTATTACAAGCCGGACCCATGACTTTTGTTGTTTGTGGAAAAGCCAAATGTTGAACAGATTTAGTCCCAAATAGATTCAGCAAATTGCTCGTTTACATTTGTGATGGTAGGACAGAGACAGGTTGGAGGAGACTTGGTGACCTCTTTGATGTAAAAAAGCTCTACACAGGAAGAATACATAGGATGGATCCTAATTCAACCTTTCTAGTCACAGTTCCTTTTGTTTTTAAGTTTAAAAATATTGCTCTATGACCAGAGGTGGGTTGAGTCACCAAAAGATTGACTCAAGTAAGAATATCACCACTTCAACAGATTTTTACTCAAGTAAAAGTAAAAAGTAGCTGTCCAAAAAAATGAGTGAGAGTAAAAAAGTAGTTGGTAAAATTCTATTTGAGTAACGAGTAATATCAGTTTTAAGATTTTTTTTTTAATTATACCATCATACAGATGACATTTTAGAGTCTTTGAAAAATTCTGATATAATTCAGTTTATTTATATTGCGCCGTTTCAAAACAGATGTCATCTCAAGGCACTTTACAAGAAGAGTTATTACAATACAATGTTTAATTTAGAAATTAGAGAACCACAGAAGATTGCGTCGTGTAATTCTCAGCAATCCGTCACTGCAATCCCATCTTAGTCAGGGTCGTCAAGCAGGGCGGGTCAGGAGCACCTACTGTAGGAAGAGACTAAGAGAAAAGAGGTTAGCGCTTGAATTGACAGCACATCATGCAGTTGGGGAGAAGTAGGAGAGAAAGTAGGAACAGACCCTAATAATGTCCTCCAACAGCCTAGCCTAAAGCAGCATAGCTACTAACATTAACCTGTCTCCTAGCTACTAGGAGACCTAGCTACTAACACTCTCTACCTGGCTTACATTAATCTATCTCTACCTAGCTACTCTACCTCTTCTTATCTCTTCCTAGCTTTTGATACTCTACCTAGCTACTAACATTACCCTATCTCTTCCTAGCTACCTGTCTAATCTGTCTCTAACTACCTATTAACATATCTCTAACTGTAAGCTTTGTCAAAGTGGAAAGTTTTAAGCCTAGTTTTAAAGATATACAAATTGTCTGCTTCACGAACCAACCCTGGGAGCCTGTTCCATAGGAGGGGAGCCTGATAGCTGAAAGATCTGCCACCCATTCTACTTTTAGAAATCCTAGGAACTACCAGTAAACCTGCAGTCTGCGAAGGGCCCTGTTAGGAACATATGGAACAATCAGGTCTCTTATGTATGATGGAGATAGATTATTAAGAGCTTTATATGTCAGAAGGAGGATCTTGAATTATATTCTAGATTTTACTGGGAGCCAGTGAAGAGAAGCTAAAACAGGGGAAATGTGATCTCTTCTTTTAATATTCATCAGAATCCTAGCAGCAGCATTTTGGACTAACTGAAGACTTTTAATTGTTTTCTGTGGACTACCTGATAATAAAGAGTTTCAGTAATCCAGTCTTGAAGTAACAAAGGCATGGACTAGTTTTTCAGCATCATTCCTGGACAGGATGGTTCTAATTTTTGCAATATTCCTAAGGTGAAAAAAGGAAATCCTAGAGACTTCTTTAATGTGAGTTCTAAATGACATATCTTGGTCAAAAATAACACCGAGGTTTTTTGCTTTATTACTGGAGGCTAATTTAATGCCGTCCAGGTGAAGGGGCTGACTAAGTAGTTTATTTTTCACAGCTTCTGGTCCAAAGACGACAACTTCTGTTTTATCAGAATTCAGAAGCAAGAAGTTTAGAGTCATCCAAGTTTTTATGTCTTCCAGACATGCCTGTAGTCTACCTAACTGATTGGATTCATCAGGATTAATGGATAGATATAGCTGTGTATCATCAGCGTAACTATGAAATTTTATCCCATGCTGCATAATTATTTTACCAATAGGAAGCATATATATAGTAAAAAGAATCGGCCCAAGCACTGAACCCTGTGGTACTCCGCAAGTAACTATTGAGGTTGAGGAAGATCTATTGTTTACCTGAACAAACTGAAATCTGTTAGACAAATAAGATTTAAACCAACCTAGTGCTGTTCCTATTATACCGACACTTTGAAGCCTTTCTATGAGAATATTGTGGTCAACAGTGTCAAAGGCAGCAATGAGATCTAACAGAACCAGAATGGTCACCAGTCCATTGTCTGAGGATATGAGAATATCATTAGTAACCTTCACCAGAGCTGTTTCAGTGCTGTGATGAGCTCTAAAGCCTGACTGAAACTTCTCAAACAGCTCATTATTGTTTAAATGCTCACATATCTGGTGTGCAACTATTTTCTCAAGAATTTTAGATAAGAAGGGAAGATTAGATATCGGTCTATAGTTAATTAAGTCGTTTTGATCAAGAGATGGATTCTTAAGTAGAGGTTTAATTACAGCTATCTTAAACTCCTGTGGTACATATCCATTGACTAAGGATAGATTCATTATATCTAAAATTGGAGCAGCGATCAGAGGGAAAACTTCTTTTCAGAGTTTAGTTGGGATCGGGTCTAAAACGCAAGTTGAAGGTTTAGATGAAGCTAATAATTTTAGTACATCAGAAGGTTCGGCTGCATTAAAGCAGTTTAAGCATATATTAGGTTCAACCATTTTTGATGTTGCCTCATTAACTAGGGAGGAAGCAAGCATACTGGGAAGGTTCCCAATTATTTTATTTTTTATAGAGTCTATTTTATTTATAAAGAATTGCATGAAGTCATCACTACTAAGAGCTTGGGGAATGGTTGGCTCGATAGAGCTATGATCCTGTGTGAGTTTAGCAACTGTATTAAAAAGAAACCTATGATTATTTTTATTCTCCTCGATTAAAGATGAATAATATGCTGTTCTAGCTGTTCGAAGGCTCTTTTTATATAGCAATATACTATTTTTCCACACTAAATAGGAATCCTGTAAATACGTGGAGCGCCATTTTCTCTCTAGTTTTCTAACGTTCTTCTTCAGGGTATGTACCTCTGAATTAAACCAGGGAGCTAATCTTCTAAGGCTGGCCACCTTCTTTTTCAGTGGGGCAACGTTTTCTATTACCAGACGCAGGGAGGAATTAACACTATGAACTAGAACGTCAAGTTGTGAGGGGTTACGAGTTAAATCACTGTTTTCTATTGTACTTTTATGTACTGAGGAAATTAAAGTTGGAAGAGCTTTTTTAAAACTTGCTACAGCATTGTCTGATAACATTCTGGTATAATGAAGTTTTCTTTCAGGTTTGATATGATCCATTAGAGTAAGTTTAAAAGTGATAAGGAAATGATCAGACAGGATAGGGTTATGTGGAAAGACTGTTATTTCTTCACAGTCAATGCCATAAGTCAGCACAAGATCTAAGGTGTGGTGACCGCGATGGGTTGGTCCCTGCACATTTTGAGTAAAGCCTATTGAGTCTAAGATAATGTTAAAAGCTGTATTTAGACTATCACTTTCATTATCAACATGAATATTGAAGTCTCCGACTATAATGACTTTATCAATGTTTAAAACTAAGTCAGATAGAAAATCTGCTATCTGATCTAAAAATTGAGAATAAGGGCCTGGTGGACGATATAAGACCACAAATAAAAGTGGCTTTACTGCTTTGTTATGTGTATGAGGAAGGCTAAAGATTAAATGCTCAAAGGAACTGTAATTATTATTTTTTTGGAGATTAATTAGTAAATCTGAATGAAAGATGGTGGCTACACCACCTCCTCGACCAGTACTTCGAGGGACACTAAAGTTTAAGTAGCTAGGGGGGGTTGACTCCTTTATTATGACATGGTCCTCTTCCTGCAACCATGTCTCTGCAAGACAAAACAAATCAATATTATTTTCACAAATTAAGTCATTTACTAAGCGTGTTTTTGAGGGGCGATATCTTATGTTCAGTAAACCACATTTAATTGATTTATTTTTCTGTTCAGTCAGAGTTGTATTTATCTTTATGAGATTTTTATACTTTGCTCTACTAGCATTAACTTTTAATTCATTAGTTTTGGGCAGTGGACGGGAAACTGTCTCTATAGGGTAGTGGGTGGGTGGCAGTCCCTGATCCCTGAGCTGGACTCTGGGTTGTCACGGCAATGGGGAACTAGAGATAACCCTATCAATATTCCTGGAAAGAAGCGAAGCTCCGTCCGCGGTGGGATGGATTCCGTCTCTATGTAACAGTCCAGGTTTTCCCCAGAAGGTCCCCCAGTTATCAATGTAGCCCACATCGTTTTCTGGACACCACCTTGACAACCAAAGGTGAAACGACAGCACACGGCTGTACATGTCATCGCTAGTACGATCAGGCAGGGGACCAGAAAAAATTACAGAGTCATTATATATTATATATATATTATATATATTAAAGACTAATGTGAAAGCAAATTACATAAATAAATAAAAAAATAAAAAGCTTTATGCTGGTAAAAAACTTTTCTAAGTCAATATTTGTGTTATAATTGTTAAAATGGGTGATTAATTAATACATCTTCAAACAAAATAAAAAGTACTTTCAGTGACAGTTTATAGGGACTATGTAGTCACATGACCTTCAAAATGCTACAAGCTCAGCAGACAGAAATGACATTAAAAACCAAAGCTGGTGTAGAAACAGGTGGTCTTGTTTAATAAAATGTAGGTGTCCATCTGTGTCTGTTGTATTTTTGGTTAAAATGTTTGTTCTTCATTCAGTAAAGTTACTATCAATGGGTAAAGTATCCAGAAATTTTACTCAAGTAACAGTAGCAATACCTTATTATAATATTACTCAAATTAAAAAGTTCAAAACTACTCTCAAAAGTACGTTTTTCCCCCCAAAAAAGTTACTTATATAGATCTGAGTAAATGTAACTAGTTACTACCCACCTCTGTCTTTGACTGTATAGATGTGGGTAATTTTTAACCAAATATACAACCGTAAATATCTGCCTTGCTTGTTCTCTCGGCTTTCCCAAGAGCTGCTAAGAAAAAATATATCATGTCAAATCCGACGAATAAGTGTCCTACTAGTGGCAATAACTCCTTGATATTACCGTGATTTTTCTCCCCACCGAATAAATAACAAATTTGATTCTTTGCAGTTGCAATAAATAAATAGGTATATGTATGTATTTTTGGATGGTGAATTATTTTAGCACCAGCAAGTTGAGCATATAACCTGGACAAAAAAAAGAAGAAGAAATACCATCCATTGGGATTTTTTTACTTTTTATACTTCAAAACAATCACCACCACTACTTCGAATAATAATAATAACAACAACAATAACAGGAGACTCTAAAGCTAGACAAAAACTGACAGCAGGCTGCTTTTGGGGCACTTTTTTTTTGCTTACGCAGGTTGCTGTTTTCACAAATGCTTCGCTAGCAAAGGTGAATACATTTAGCAGCAGAGTGACCCCTCACCCGTGGGTTAAATCAGCATTAGCCCCTCCCTCTCCTGACCTGATTCACCCACCCTGCAAATCCCGTGGACAAAGCAGAAGAGACAGATGGCCTGCCGAACACACACATACACACACACAGAGTTATGGTTACACTAAAGCATAAACTAGATGCACAGGCATCGATGTCCTCCTTTTGTCAAGCATCCTTGCTGGTGAAATAAGTTTTCAGATAGCCAAGTCTATAACTGTCTCATGAAAAGAACTGGAACAAAAAGTCACGAGAACATGGTTTTAATGTAAGCCACTTTCTGTTAACTCCACACTGGAATAAGGAGTGAAAAGCAAGCAGCATGGGTACACAGAGGAATGCTGGGTAGAACTGTGCACTTGTTGCCCTCAGGAATGCCCTCGGCCTCTTAAATAACCCCCCTCTTTCAGCAAGTGTCCCCCAGCCTTCAATTTACAGGGCTGAGACTCACAGTGAAAACTGCTTTGTTACACCAAGCGGGAAAGAGAAGCTCTGAAATCGCTGCAATTATGGACTTATGTCGTTGCAGAACTGCACTCCACAACTCGCTTCACTGCTGACCATTATTACTGTTTGGAGCTTTGCTGCTGGTTGGAAGATAATACCCAGAGGCTTCCTGTGGGATTTAGAAAGTGTGTCTGGATTTAGGAGAGTATAGTAAAAGCAAACACTGTTGAGATGCACTGTAAACAAATGTAAGTACATCTTAAGAAATTTAAATATTAACCAAAACTTGTATTTATCTAAATTATTCCACACAAAAAAGCAGAAACTCGTTTGTTATGCTAGAAAAGTGATTTTTTTTTTCTTCTGGGAATTTATTTTATGGCTTAAAGCTAATAATTGAGTTTCTCAAAGAATTAGAGTATTAGACAAAACCAACGTTTAGCCAAATTATGGGGAAGACTGCTGATTTGACTTGCTACATGAGGAAGCTGAGCCGCAAGGGGTTATTGCTGAAGAAGCTAGTTATTCACAGAAAGCTGTATCCAAGTAAATTAATGGTACGTCGAGTGGAAGGAAAACGCTTAATACAAACATTTGTACAACCTAGACGAATCCAGGATTTGGGCTACATCTCATTTGTGTTCGGCCACTCCTCATCTAGACAAATCAAACCTGGGCTCAGGTGAAAAGAGGACTAGACTGGGTAAATAATTTGGGAAACAGAATTTTGAGTTTTAATCATCTGTGAGCAATAATCGTCAAAGATAATGGAAACATTGTGTCCCTGTTGCTCGCTCAGTTTTTCCATCAACCAAACTTTCCGTCAATGTGTCTGGATAGAGCTCATCATGAACAGCTAGCCTCTTTAACAATCTGTGTGCAGTCAGCAGATTTCCCCCAGAGATCCCATGGCGTCCCCACAATTCAGTTTGTGCTAAGGTCACCAAAATTAGATTTAATTTTACATTTAACCAGTCCAAAAGATAAAAAGAAAAGTATCAATCTAGCCTACAGTGCAAAACAAGAAAAATAAGGACAAAAATATACATTTGATTTTTATTTTTCGCAAATAAGTTTGTAATTGCACGTAGTTGTGATTGGGAACCACTGGCCTGGGTCCTAACATAATAAATACCAGAAGGTAGGAATGTAAGAAAATATATCGACACACTGATATGTGATATTTTATGTCACAATAATGTATCAATATTCAAAAGCATGCATGAATTTGAATAGAACCAATGATGTGTAATTTCTGTGGTAAAATAAGTATCACCGCTAGTTTGTGTCTATTTTCATCTTTTGTTCCAGTGGATCAACCAGGAGTGTTTAGAAAAGCTGATGGTTTTTCTACAGTTAAATTAGTTTTAAAAATCACAACATATATCCTTACTCATAGTATCGCAACACATCGTATCGTCCACCCTGCTGAGATACATTTTGTATCAGATTCTTGCCGATACACATCCCTAACAGTGAATATTTCTAAGTGCCCATGTAATACGTATATCTTCTGTGAAACAGAATTTTGAGTTTTTAGTTAGCTTTAAGAAATAATTACTTGTAATACGACAGTGTAATAATTCTATTCAAGTAACACTTTTTGATTTAAATATCCAACTTTTTTACTGATATAAGGATAAAGTAGCATCCTCCTAGCAGTGATTTTCACTAATGTGAATAAATGTTTCATTGATGCATTTTAATATTCATTTCAGCATCATGTGGGGATTTTGTCTGTATATTTGGGTGTTTAACTATTTGCAGATATCAGCAGTCTGTCTTTTTAAAGTCAGTAGCTTTGCAGTTTTACTTCACTTTATGGTTGACATCGTGTTTCCTTTGCTTCAAATCATTATTTAAAAGAAAAATTAACCATTCAAGGCAGCTTTCTGTGTCTGAGAGTGTTTAAGCTGTAAAATTATGGAAAGTAAGACGAAGACAAAAGTTCTGTTCTCCAACTGTACTAAACAGCAGTTTTATTTCACATGACACATTGTACAGGTACTGTGAATATATAGAGAGAGATATTGTGTATGTATATCAAAACCACATCAACAGACGTGCTTTAAATAAAAACACCTTCTTTTCAGTTTGCACATGTAGCTCAAGTCATAAAAAGGGTACAAATGAAAGTACAAACGGGGGAAAATACATTTCCCAGCACGCTTTTCTGTATTGCATACACATTTAACAGGGAGTGGAAATGTATCGACTTCAGAGGATATTTGTGCTGACTGACGGGAGAGAGTCATACGAGTTCAAAGGCCACCATAAGGAATCAGCGAACGGCCTCCTCTGCTGTCCATCGCAGCTGACTGACCAGTTATACGATGAGTCATTCCCAACGCAGTCGTGAGTTAGATATCAGAGGAGGAATCCAGCAGGAGCTGGGGGAGCAGCTGGTTAACGCCTAACACCAGCTTACGGTTTGATCATGCAAACACGCTACGACGCCTTGGAAATATGTATATATATATAAAAATAAGATTAAAAAAAACTCCCCCAGCACGGATTGTAACAAGGTGCTGAACACATTCATGACGATTTATTTTTTTCTGTTTTCCAAGTAAAGATCAACGAGCAGAAGAAAGCTTTTTTTTTTTCAGTACAGACGCCGTCGGCACTTGCATACGGTGCTCGTTTCTTCCAGGTGTGGGCCGGCCATTTTGATGGTAAACCGATCGTCTTGAAAGAAAGTGTAGGAGTTCACCTTCAGACTAAATAGTGAGTGTGCCCCTCCCCCACTTGTTGCTGCGCACCGTTAGCCAGTGTCTGAAAGAAGCTCTATTTGAACCCTTCGTTTTTTGTTGCGATATCGTGAAACCGCAACGTTTTCATCACGTCAGACTCAAACTTCAAGCTTGAAAGATTCCAGACCCGCCGCTGCAAGAAAACCTGGCTGCCGTCTAGCGAGACGCGGTCGCAAACCACAGCAGTTTATTTAAAAAAAAAAAAAGGCAAGGTGAGAGGTGTCTGCGTCAAACTGATGAAGGCGAGCAGTCAAGGCAAGAGGAGAGTCGGACAAGATCTTTATAAAAACATTAAATTTGAAAATATATCACTAAAACATTTCTCTTTTTTTTCTTCAAATAAACTCCATGACAAAAAAAAAAAATCTTTGTCCTTCCGTATTAGTTAAACTAAATCTCATAAACAGCATCTACAGAGAGCTAGATCATTTCAAATAACTTAAATACTTAAATTATTGTGAAATACAATACCATTTCACTTGCAGCCAAAAGGATAAGAAACTAGAACCAGCAGCTCATTTTACCAGGAGGTCCACAGGCTGAGCTACACGACTCGGGGGTTCGATGGTCCATTTGTCGCTTCTGTCCTGCAGAGAGAAGCTTTGGCACAGAAAAACACGGCGATAGGATGAGGCGTCATGTCACAACGAGGTCCGTGAAAAACACGACGAGCATCGAAACAACGCGAAAAACGTCGGGGCAGATAGAAGCGGCTCAGGCTCCTCGTATATGCTAGAGTAGGGGGGATAGCGGAAATAAGAAATTCATTTCTAACGAGACCCGTAACCGGTCCAGTGGTCGTCTTCCTGCTTCCCCTCGGGTTTGGTCCTCGTCGTTTCACAGAGACGACTCCACCTCCCTGGCCACCTCGGCCTCAGTCCGAGGGCGCGCCTGGACGTCCGCGGCTTGCTCCGGGGTCTCGCTGATGACCTCCAGAGCCGAGGGGGCGCCCGCCGCCTTGGGGTCCGCGCCGGCCTTCTGTTTGTCAGCGGAGCCGCAGCACAGCTTGGGGGCGCACTGAGTCCGACAGGAGAGTTCGCACAGGGAGTCCCGGGACTCCGAGCTAAAAGTGACGAACTCCGGCTGGATGGTGGTGGCGTGGATGCCCTCGTCGTGGAAGAAGTCCTTGATGCGCTTGGCCACGTCCATGTAGGATGTGGGGTCGTGGCACTTGATGTGCGCCGTGGCGATGATCCGGCTCCCGGCCAGCTGCCAGATGTGCAGCTCGTGGATGGCCAGGACGCCTTCCAGGCTCAGCAGCCGCTCGTTCAGCCGGTGAATGTTGATCTGCTTGGGCACGGTCTGCAGCAGGATGAGGGCGGACTCTTTGAGCAGCGGGTAGGTGGTGTAGAGCAGGATGCCCACCATGATGATGCACAGCGTTGGGTCCAGGTAGAGCACCCAGCAGGGGCCTGCTGTCTCGCCGCCGCCACCTTCCTCCAGGCCGACCACGGTGTGGTTGACGTGCTGGTGGTCCGTGGTGTGGCTGTTGACGCAGGGGTTCACGCAGTTCGGGCCTTGGCAGGGCCTCCACACGAAGGTGAAAATGATGGCGTTGACCACCACGATGACGGAGCCCAGGGCGTCTCCCAGGACGTGCAGGAAGACGCCGCGCATGTTGAGCTGCGCCGATGAGTCGTGGTCCAGCTCGTCGTAGTGGGTGTTGCCGTTCATCTGCACCTCCATGTTGTCTTTACAGCTGATATCTGCAGAGGAAACATCGGGGAAGTGAGTTCAGCAGAGGGGCTAAGACGGACTTAAACACAGAGATGCAACGTTTAAAACCGATGCAGCTACGGTTTTACAGATTTTTACAGATTTTACATCACTCCATTCCTAGTGAAAAGAAAAGCTTCACCAGTCAGGATTCGCTGCTTGTTCCTTTGGTAGAGGTAGTAGTTTGGAATCCAACCTTTCCCTCCCTGGAAATAATATTCAAAACTTTACTCTGATTTCTACTAAACTTGAAAAAGAAATCACAGTGAGTGAAAGTGTATACTGCTGGTTGGCAAACACCACCAACGACCCAGCCTTCACCTTCATGGTAAAGCTGTTTTACAACTACAACAGCTGACAGCTCGTTGTACTTGGATGATTCTCTGATGGAGTCATACTCTCTACACTGGTAAACTACTCTCATTTACCACAGGAACTACCAAAATTTGGACTTTCTTTTTTAACATCTGCACACACATTGCAGCCGTAGCTGGCAATCACTTCAGAGCAGAACATCAAAATGATCTATTATTCTGTCTGATATGTACTGCAAAACTAGATTTTTGCTGATGCAAATCCTTCAGAAATACAAATAAAAGTAGTTTGGCTTGATAGATAACATTATTATTAATAAAATTGATATTACGGATCATGATATCGATATTCAAAACCAGTACATTAGCTTTGATTTCGTTTTTTCAAATTTGAATGGAACCATTAATGACGATGTCAATTTTTGTAGTAAAAATAAATTTATGACTGGTAGCTGGTTTCACCTTCTTTGCTCCAGTGGATCAACTAGATCTAGTAATAAAAGTGGATGTGCTATGGATGAAACAGGTTGGAGGTTTTTTTTTTATATAGCCCTGTTGCTTACGTAAATCCATGGAAATACAAATAAAGGTAGATTAGTTTGATAGATAACATTATTAGAACAGCAATAATCAATATTTTACACAATTTTAGGAAAAGGAGATGTAGCTGCTGCTTTTCTGTTTTAATTTAACCAATTCAATCATGATACACATTTCCCTGTACAGTTTTTATACTATATGCATATATGCCAGTGCTATAACCGTATTGTATTTTTATTTAGGAGTGTTAATGTTATAGCGGCCAAAGGCTAGACTAGGGTTGGCAAAATAATTGATACCTAGATATTAATCGATCAATACTAAAACTGGTTTCTAAATTAAATATTCTGTTCCCTTGGTATCGATATTTTGGAGTCATACTCGCAGAATCCGTCAGAGTACACTGACAGCCATGTTTTAATATTGAGTGATTTGCTTTTTCTCATTTTAAAAACTCTGTACTTATAGTTTTAAATATCTTTCACCAGTTTTTTTCTGTGCATGTTTAAGAACGCCGCTGATACTTAAAAAGTTTAAGCGAAATTGTTTACACTTAATTGTTTACGTTTCATTTTTCTGAACAATAAATGAAGGTAACTATATTCGTTGCATCTATTTATTAAATAAATTGGTGCTTTACAATCAGCTTAGTATCGAAACTCAGTATCAAGGTATTTTTTTACTGATTAGTTAACAAATAGAGGAGTTTTCACTAATAGCTATACTTTTTGTTGGGTTTTGTTGGGGGTTTCTTGCATTCTTACCTCGGGCCAAATTTGTATGACTGGTCCTGAACAAACTGGACCGGTCCCCACAGATTAAAAACTCCCAGCATGATGTACCCTAAATACAACACTGCAACACATAACTCACTTTAAGTACAGTTTAATTAGTGCTTGTGGGCTGCCTAGGAGGGCAAATAGGAGGGAGCGGCACCTGAGGGACGGCAACCCCCCTCCTCCTCCAGCTCTTCCATCCCTGGGCACCATCAGGTCATTCATCAACGGTTAATGGTGTGTCTGGGGCTGTCGACTCTGCGGCTACACTGATGTATGACCCAGTAACAGCAATCAGCGCACAGAGTAGGGGATATAGCGGCCATTTATTGAAACTGGCAGGGCCGAACAGTATGGAGAGGAAAATGGTCTTCTGTATTCCAGGTTAACCCCTCGGTGAGCGAATAAAGGGAGCGGCAGGCCTGAAGGACACAGGGACAATCTACGGTTTTACCCCCAAACACGCACCAACACAAGTGGAAGTGCTTCTTGTGCCAGTTTGGAGAAACCCAACACCCCAACGTGGCTCTCAGCGTCACAGGAAGAATTCACTCAGGAGGCAACAGGACGTTGCTTTATTTTATCCCTTTCAAACGCATTTCCCCTGAATGAGTTGTATCATTTATTTCAGCCTTTTTGAACAGTTTAGAGACTGAAATTTGAAACTTTTATCACAGAACGGCTCGATGAATGTGTGAGCACAGAGGCTGCCAAGGAAACAGCGCTGATTCCTCCCTGATGCTGTTGTTTAGATAACGCAAAAATATTTGCTTTTAGGTAGTACAGGCCACTACAAGGGGATTTAAAGTTACAAAATGAGAAGATTATTAAAGTTTATATATCCGTCTTCCTCATGTTCAATCAAAGCGACAGATTTCTGCCATTTCCTAAAAGGACTGGTATCAATCTCACCTGGGCACACTGTTATGTTGACTGCAAGGCAGGCATCTCACACCCCACGCTGTTATACACTTTTAATTTGGTTATTTTTCTAGATATGAACGACTTCATCTTTAAGAATATGCTTTCCAGTACAAGCCCAGCTTTCCCCAAAGAAAGTTGACCAGAATATCATGCTACCCTTTTAAAGTAACTGTGTCGTTTTGATGAAAAGTGGGAGGACTAGATTTCTCTGAACTTGTTACTATTGATAACTCCTTTTTATGGTTAGTTTGTTCCTTTTGCCAGTTTATATCTCGAAAAAGACTATTTCAACACTTTTTTCTCCAATTTATTTGCCCATGTACTCAACCAACTGATGTTAACTTTTCTTGTAGAGCATTTCTGATTAATCGTGTGGGTAAGTTATGGTAGAAATGCTCAGATCTCACCATAGTGGGTACAAAATGTTCCCAAAGCAGGTAGTTATTGATTTAACGTATGCATGTATGGCAAACAGCTGCTTTCTGTATAGATATTTAAGGGGAAATGCAGAAAAAGCAAAAGTGGAATTCCCAGCATCCCAAGTCATACAGTAACCATGAAAAATAAAGGACAGCTCTGATGTATATGACACAAGATCGGATCAGTCCAGTTTGATGTGTTTGTAAGATGGTTTAAGAAGCATCACATTTCAAGACAGGAGAGTGAGAAAAAAGAATCCCCAAACCTCCCACACTCACCAGTTCTTGACCTCCCATCACCCGGGCTGTTGTGGTTCCCCACCAGGTTATTGGTCTCCTCCGCCGCGGATCCATTCCCAGCCTTCTGGAACTTGTCGTTTTTCCCCCGTTTCCCCTTACCCCCGTGAGAGTGGCCTCCGTGGGAGTGTCCGTGGCCTCCCCCGGCGTGCCCGTGGAACAAACAGAGCCCCAGCAGGTTGACAAGGAGCCCCGCGGCGCCGACCCCGGCCACCACCACCGGACTGTCGATCTCTTGGGGCTCGGTGAAGCGCTCGACGGCTTCCAGGACGATGGTGAAGCAGAGCGCCGTGAGGAAGACAGCGTTGACCAGAGCCCCCATCACCTCCGCCCGGATCCATCCAAACGTGTTTTTGTTGGTCGAGTGGGTTTTCTCGGCGAACCGCACCGCGACCAGAGCCACGACCAGCGCGATGACGTCCGACAGCATGTGGAAGGAGTCCGAGAGCATCGAGAGAGAAGAGGTGAGGCGGCTGACCACCACCTCGACGATGAAGAAGCTGAAAGTCAGTGAGAGCATACATAGCAACCGGGCACGGTTGGGCTCGCAGGCCATTTTTTTTTGTTTTGTTTCCTGGAGATCCTTCGTCGATTCAAGTTCACAGAGAGATAACGTTTTAAGGTGTCCTCCGGGTGAAGCTACATCCAAACAGCGGAAATCACGGGAGTTACTGGGTTCTAGGAACCGTGTGAAAACCCCAGCATATTCTAGACACGTCTGCCGACGAGCTCTGCTTTGCAGACGGTTGAAACTTTGCACCCGAGCCGGTAAACTTTCCACACGGACCACGGAACCTGGAGGAACCGCCCACGGCGCCTCCTATTGGACAGTGAGGCGCAAGAAGGAACACGATTGGTTAGGTTTTCCGAATAATGATAGTAGGAAGTACAAACGAGTCGAACAGCTGAGGTTGCTAGGCACGCTTTGTTAATGTAATCTCGCGATGTAATTAATGGATTTCCAAAAATGACAAATATTAGGTTTTTAAGGGATTACTAATAAGCGAACATTATTACTATTATTACAAACATTATTACTATTAAAACTATATGCGTTTACTTAACAAAATAATTCCATTCTTGTGCTTTTAAATGATATTTTAGGTTTAACAAAGTATAAAAATGAGCATATGCCTATATGTTACTTAGGTTTATATATTGTATTATGAAATTTCACGTACTTTTTGAAACAAATGTAACGAGAGAAAACTTTGAGCCACATTATTTTTGTATGTTTTTCTGTGTTTCAGCTGAGTGAACAAACTCATGGATTTAAGCGGCAAGATGCCCTTTGTCACAATTACTGAAGGCATTCATCCACCCATGTGTCAAACTTACCTCCAACAGTGAGGAAAATAATTTCTAAATCCTCATTTCCAAGCTACTGATGTAATAACTTTACCTGTATTAATATATGTTTGATATTGAAACATATTGAACACTTAAAATGCTTTAAGAAGTATGAAATTTGTCTGAGCAGCTGAAGTTATTTAACTAAATTTCTGAGTATGTTTAAACAAACAAATCACAGGTAATTAGTTTCACATAAATCATATATTAAGACTGAAAATGACAGTCAAAATTAGTCTTAAAAATAGTCATTTTAATTATGAATTTGACATTTTCATTACTATCCCAAGTGTCACTTCCTTTGTCGACCAATTAGGGAACAGAGGCCATCTGATAATCTAATCATTTTGCTCATGAGCCGTAGAGTTAATAGTAATTTCCTTTTTGATCTCATCCAAAAATCAAAGCATTGACTTCTAGATGGGAAGTCTGTGCTCTGCTGTGATTACATTTTTCACAGGAAACTGATGACCCCTTGTGGGAACCATCAAGTCTTGATTAAAGGGCGTCTGTAAATGTAATGCAAATGACTAAGTATGCAAGCTGTTTTAAATGCATTTGCCGCTTTTGGGACACTTAAAGTAAAATTGATCAAGTTTATAATTAACATGTTTTATTCCCCAGAGAATCCGTTACAATATAATCTTCATACAAACATACATACACAACATACAGAAAGTACATAAAAAAATATCAAAATAGTTTCCTATCATTTTAAAACACACAGGCTGTGTAATAAAACATTAAATACTATACCTCTAAGGAGTGACTAAATTTACATCCAGTGTTCAAAATTTCACATAAATTACAGCTTCTTTTTTGGTGTTCAACGAATGCCGAGGATCTGCCTGCTTTTGAACTGGCAGATTTTCTCCACTTCACTCAGTTTCTGGGCGCGGAGATTAGCAGTGCGCAGCCGGCGCAGCATTAAGTCCTGGTACGGTACACCCTGATGACCGCCAGGCGGCTGGTTCTCTTTGCTTTCACCGGCAAAGTGGACCTTCTTCTTGCCAGGGGACAGATCATCCGAATCTACAGCAAAACAGCAAGGAGGCAAGTGACCAACACAAAAATATCAGTGTGAACTTTTATTTAATCAAAATAGGTCATCTGAAGTTTTATTTCTAAACTAAAGACCAGGTTAATTAAGACACCATTGGTGTATAAAAACTTTATTCACATGATGCAAATATGTTCCTTCAGTGATACAAGTTAATAAATTATATATGCATGTATAAAAAAGAGCTGGTTCAGTTTTGGGCTTGGTTTCGGAGGTCGAAACATCTTCGCTGGATTCCCATACCTAAGTCTTTGCCGTAGAGCAGCGGCAGGTCCTTTTGCTGCTGCAGCCGGCTGTAGTTCTTCAACAAACTCTCTGCCCTGAACCACAGATAAGACCAGAAGACAATGATATTATAGTTCAGGCAAATTAAGTGTAAACGGTTAAATTAGATTATTCTGAGGGTTACCGTGCAAGCTTCTCAGTAGTCAGTCGCTCACGTACACACAGTTCCTGCTCCCTCTCTGCCATGAAAAACAAGATGGGTTTAGTTTTTAAACCGATGTTTCTGATTTTTTTAGATAATTTTCCTACATGCATTACTTTCAGTTCGGAGCTGACTGTAATGGGAGTGGAAGTAGGTCACGGTTTGATTGCAACAAGAACAAACCTGTAGCATCCATGCAAAGCTGTAAGCGTCTTTTACGGTGGAGCTGTTTGATATTTAGATTCTAAGACCTTCTGAAACAAAAGTGTTCAACAACTTAAAGTTAAATATGTTCTGCAAGTTCTTCCTGATTCCTTGGTGAATAAACTGTAATGTTCCCAAATTTATGTTAAATTTGGGAAGCAATAATGATTTCCACAGCAGAAGACATTAAAACCTTCTGGTATTTGGCATTTTAATAGGGGAAAATGGGATTATTTTTTGCTCTGAAATTTTGCTTCAAGTTATTAAACATCTATCTCTTATATTTAGAAAAACCATAAATTGATACAGTTCATGTATTCTGACAGAATTAGAAGTTTCCTCATGGAAACTGACTCAGTTTTCTCTAGGTTTTAACCCTACAAGTGTGATTTTTGAGGCGATGCTTTTCCTTTCAATAGATTTGTGGAGTTGAATTATTTTTTGGGTTTTATATTTTTTTTTCTGATGGGTGGGGGGTTGTTTAAAGTACCTTTATAAATTACACACAATCCTATAGGGAAATCTTTGCAGTCCTCTGAATATTAGAATATAAAATATTGAGCTTGAAAATGTTTGAGGAGTCCTTTAATATTTCATAAATCAAAGTGCAGCATTGAATTTGGTTTGCGATTCAGTGAAGTGGTAGAAAGGGAGTGGGCAATCAGTTAACAGTTTTGTCAAATCAGAACTGAAGCCTAAAAAATTGATTTTCTAAACCCAATTTGGTAGTCTTTGAAAAACAAATGTCAGTTTTAATGTTCGGGTTAGGATCTAAAGCAGAGGTAGTTTCTAAACCTGAGTTGTTGTTTCTAAATGCCAAAAAAGCTACGAAACTGTCTTATAAATAAATGTGATCTGTGGCTTCACAGTCATTTAAAAACCAAGATTTCTTTGGTTAAAATGTTCTCCTTAAAGTGACAGTGTGTAGTTTTTGCAGTACATCTTTGAAAATATCCATTAAAATATTATGTAAGAATAATTACGTAAAGCACAGTAATTGCAAAATATTGGCAATATTGTAAAATATGACTTTAAAAATCAGTTTTAAAATACATAGGCGCGGGTCCTCTTTTCAGGGGAAAGCCATATTAGATGACGTCTTTACTTCTACAAGAGCCCGGACGGACAAAGCGCACGGAACAAGCCCGCTATTAAAACATTGATTTCCCCTCAAAATGCAAAAAAGTTTCGCCATAAATACATTTTTACCTCTTCGCTATTTCCAAGCGATGAAAGAGAGACTGATGTGCTCGTCATGTTGCTGCAAATAGATAATTCTCAGGGAATTCAGCATTTGAAAACAAACAGTTGGACCTCTATAGTTGAGCGTTTTACTCGAAGACACAGGCTTGTGATAATTTAAGTATGCACTGCCCCCTACTGGCCGAAAATTACACACTGTGCCTTTAAGGCATGATGTGGTAAATGAAAGATAAAAGATGCCCTTTGAATATAAATCTATGTAAACTGGGCTTTATCTTTATAAATTTAGATTTGAATCTTTTAGAAGACACAAAATCTGTGTAGGAACCCTGTTCTTTGTATTTATCAGTTTAGTTTATCAAGGATTAAACTGTCCTTTATCTGATTTTAAGGCACTTTTCTACGAGAAAGCTAAAGGTTTTAGATATAGTTGGATGACACCGCATCGGATTGGGACAATAAATGCTGAAGTCCTACTTTCCAGTCTCTCCTCTCGCTCCTTCAGTGCCTGCTCCCGGCTCCGCAGCGCCTGCTCTCGGAGTTTCAGCTCCGCCACAGAGACGGTTACTGCTTCGGCCGGCTTCTGAGAGGCACAGTCAGAGCCTGCAGACCTCCTGTTGGCCCGTGCCTGGACCTTCGCCTGCTCCTCAGCAACACTTTCGCTTAACAAACTGCTCTGGAGGATGGACTCCACGGACGGTCTCAGGTAGTCCTGCCGAGAGAGAGGACGGTTTCAGGGATCCTCGGCGGCACGGACGCGGCTTCAGCTCAGGGAACAAAAGGTTAGCGCTTCAAACCTTTAAGTTGAGCATTTTGCCAAGCAGGGTGTTCAGCTCTTCAGAGTAGCGGTGGGGGATTCTCCTAAACCTCCCCTCTCTGATCTTCTCTGCCAAATCTTTCTGATTGTACGCCGTGAACGGAGGCCTGGACAGGACGACAATCAGGAGAAAAGAAGCGGGATCTGCTGTGTAACTGCTCGGGGGATATCTGCTGCACCAAACCGTGAGGAAAAATAACTTACGACAGTGCACAAAGTTCATGAAGCAAGCATCCCAGAGACCAGATATCCGACTTCTCGTTGTAGGACATTCTGTTTATTTGTTCCTGAAAGAAACGGTGGATGAATGACTGAAATAATAACCGGTTATAACATATTTTCTTTCTAAAGATAAAGCTAAAGTTGCTTTTGGCGTGAAGAAGGGTTGCGTAAAATAGTTATATGTATTTTATCTCCTGCCACACACTGCTAGAAAGATAAACCAAATTACTCAGAAGCTAAAAATCTCCAATCAGTTTTCCTCTAAACTAAATCTGCCTAAACATCACGGCCAAAGACAAAATGCAGATTTTTAAAATGTAAAAGTCAACGCCTGGTGCTCTGTGGTTATGAAAGCTGTGTGGAAAAGGTCAAAACTGACCACACTAAAGTTTAATCGTCTTGCATACAGAGCCTTGCAAAAAATAAAAGCTGGACATTTTTCAGCTAGTCACCTTACAACCAAAACCTTTGATATATTTTACTTGGATTTTATGTGACAGACCAACACAAAACAGCATTATGTGAGTTCACATAAGACTAAAATTGTTCTTGTTTTGAGGGGTCTAAATTCAGTATGTTATGGTTGGGAAAACTAACATCCAAAACTCATACAGGTCTACTGTGAAATATGGTAATGGCAGCATCATGCTGTGGGAAAGACTTTATTCAGCATGAACAGGCAACCTGGATGGAGCTAAAAACAGAACAGGCCTGAAGGAAATTCTGCTTGAGACTGGAGAGTGAGGCTCACCTTCTAGCAGTACAACAGCCAGAGCTACAATGGAACTGTTAAGTCCATAGCGTGCTCAGTGGGCCTGAAATTATTACTCTTCAAAAAACAAAAGGAAAAAAAAAGAGGTACAGGTAACTTTAAAAGTTATTCAGTCAGAGATTATCTTTTATTCATCATGTTAAAGCCGCCTTTTACTGAACAGCAGATTTAGGTGGACATACAGACGTGGACAAAATTGTTGGTACCCTTCATTAAATAAAAGAAAAACTCATAATGGTCACAGAAATAACTTTAATCTGACAAAAGTAATAATAAATAAAAATTATATAACTGTTGACCAATGAAAGTCAGACATTGCTTTTCATCCATGCTTCAACAGAATTATTTAAAAAATAAATGCATGAAACAGGCCTGGACAAAAATGATGGTACCCCTAGAAAAGAATGAAAATAATGTGACCAAAGGGACATGTTAATCCAAGGTATGTCCACTAATCAGCATCCTAGGTGTCTACAATCCTGTAATCACTCAGTGGGCCTATATATAGGACTCCAGGTAGTCACTGTGTTGTTTGGTGACGTGGTGTGTACCACACTCAATATAAACCAGAGGAAGCAAAGGAAAGAGTTGTCTCAGGAGATGAGAAAGAAAATCATAGACAAGCATGTTAACTGTAAAGGCTATAAGACCATCTCCAAGCAGCTAGATGTTTCTGTGACTACAGCTGCACATGTCATTCAGTAATGTACGATCCATGGGACTGTAGCCAACCTCCCTGGACGTGGCTGCAGGAGGAAAATTGATGACAGATCAAAGAGACGGATAATCCAAATGGTAACAAAAGAGCCTAGAAAGACTTCAAAATAGATCCAAGCTGAACTTTATGCTCAAGGAACATCAGTGTCAGATCGGAACATCCTTCGCTGTTTGAGCCAGAGGACAAATCATTGAAAAAAACCAGACTGGAGTATGCCAAACTACATGCTGACGAGCCACAAAGCTTCTGGGAGAATGTCCTGTGGACAGATGAGACAAAAATTTAACTTTTTGCCAAGGCACATCAGCTCTATGTTCACAGACGGAAAAATGAAGCATATCTAGAAAAGAACACGGTCCCTACTGTGAAACATGGGGGAGGCTCGGTTATGTTCTGGGGCTGATTTGCTGCATCTGACACAGGGTGTCTTGAATCTGTGCAGGGTACAATGAAATCTCAAGACTATCAGGGGATTCTATGACCCAAAACACACAGCTAAAAACACCCAAGAAGGGCTAAGAGGAAAATACTGGCCTTCTATTAGCCCTGATCTCAATCCTATTGAGCATCTTTGGAAGGAGCTGAAACGTGCTGTCTGGAAAAGGCGCCCTTCAAACCGGAAACAACTAGAACAGTTTGCTCATGAGGAGTGGGCCAAAATACCTGCTGAGAGGTGCAGAAGTCTCATTGACAGTTACAGGAATCATTTGATTGCAGTGATTGCCTCAAAAGGTTGTGCAACCAAATATTAAGTTGTGGGTACCATCATTTTTGTCCAGGCCTGTTTCATGCATTTATTTTTTAAATAATTCCGTTGAAGCATGGATGAAAAGCAATGTCTGACTTTCATTGGTCAACATTTATATAATTTTTATTTATTATTACTTTTGTCAGATTAAAGTTATTTCTGTGACCATTATGAGTTTTTCTTTGATTTAATGAAGGGTACCAACAATTTTGTCCACGTCTGTATCCATTAAAATCTGTAAAAAGAAAGAGTGACCATCTCGTGTCGTTATTGCTTAAAATAGTCAAAAGGAAAATATTTCCGAAGTAAAAAGACAATAATCAACCTAAAAAATGATATAAGTCCTTCTGTAAATAAAACACTTTTGTTTTGTATCTACAAGGTTTATAGTTCCCCTTTCTAAACGGAAAAAAAAAAATCTGATTTCTCTTAATATTCCATTAAAGTGACAGAATGTATTATCCCCAAAGGCAGTTCATACCTACATCATTGCAAGCAAGCGATATTTTTGTGTTTGAGTGACAAACGTACCAACAAAAGTACAACTGTAACTTTTGGCCTTTACAGCCAATTTTCTACTACTTTGCCAGATCGTTCAACGTACTTTTTAATCTTGCTTCAATAAAGATAAATCAATAATATCTGCTTTGCTTTTTCATTTAAAAAAAAATATATATAGATCATTTTTGAGGCCTGCAAGTGCTTTTTACCATTTTGTCCAATGTGGCAAAAAGTTTCAATACCACTGATTTAGATCAGAATCTGCTTAGTTTGCCAACACAAACATGAAATGGTATTTTAAAAAAAGAATAAAAAGGAAAAGCATATATAAATAAAATAAAAAAACTGGTTGGGAATTTTTATGTTTTTTGTTTTGCGTTGTTTTTTACACACTATTTTAATAAAATACCTGGGCATATTCATGAGACAAAATGGCCCAGTTCAAATCAAGCGTGAACTAATGTTTGTAGATCCACCCTTTCCAAACTGACTGAGATTCAGTTATTTTGACAGAAAGAAATGGGCAAAAATACCCACCTCCAGATAATCCTAAAACTGTAACTGCAATAAAATTAGGTTTTGGAAAATTCCCACTCAGGACGGGTTGAATATAAATTTACAGATATGTTCTACTGTGTGTTTGTTTATTCCATGAATTCCAGTTAACTCCACCGATGTAGGTGGTTGTGAGGTAACAAATGTGAAAAAGGTATGTATATTAGATAGTTTTATCAAGCGGTAAGGAACTTTCAAAAAGGAACTGTCAAAGTATCAGCAGATGGTCAGTACTTGAAGAAACTCCACCTAAATTAAAATAATCCAGGATGCAAATAACTCACAGGAGACATGTAGTACGGCGTCCCAACAAAAGTCTTTGCAAAGCTGGTGTCGTGGTTCAGAATCCTCGCCAGGCCAAAGTCCCCAAGCTTGACGTTCTGCTTGACGTCCAGGAAGATGTTGGCCGGTTTCAGGTCCCGATGGAGGACCGTGGCGCTGCCGTCGCTTCGGCTGTGGCATTCCTTCAAGGCCAAGGTAAGCTGAGCCATGACTCGCAGGATGAACTGCTCCTCCAAATAACGCCTGCAGGGCAAACACATGTGTAACTTTACACAAAAGAGAACGGAAGCAGGGTTCAAATTACGGAGGAGATAAAGGGGAGCAATCGGCTCCCCCTGAAAGCCCAAAACTGACAGACCAAGAGGGAGCTTCAAATATAGTCCAGTTTCAATTTAGTTTAATTTTTTTTCCAAAAGATTAAAATTAAATTCTAATTTGTCCACCTTGTGTGTTAAATTTCTCACGTAAAATTTTCCTAAAACTGACTTTTTCTTAATATAACTTCCACGTAATTCCTTATGTGACCACAACTGTGTGGTGGCGCTGTTTTACCGCCGATTTGTGTTTTCTTGCTAATAAAGCACATCTGAAATGTCATGGACATTGCCTGAGATTAGATTGAGCAAAATTTGACTCAGGTTTTGGACAAGATGTCTAAAAGCAAACTGGATATTTTCGGTTTTATACACCACCAAAAAAAAAATTAGCAGCGAAATGGACGGTAATGAGTCTTGATGAATTTGGTCATGCCTTTCCTTTTAACTGGACGCAAAAGCAATTGGACGAGCGGAAAAGGTAGGAATACCTGGCTTTTCACTGGAAATCACAAGTTAGGAGATACAGTATGTATCAATGCAAAATGTCTCCTGCTTGCCAATATCATAACTGGTAGGTGGGGAGAAATAAATAAGTAAGCAGTGAATCACAAAAATAAAAACGTTCAAGCATTGACATAATGTACCTCAAAAAAAGAGGAGTTTAAATGTCCCAGAGAAGAGAAAATTAACGCCCGTTTAGTGCAAGACCATTTAAAATGGACTTAAAAAAAGCCCCCAGCCATAATGACTTAAAAAAGAAAAAGTAATATACTGAAGTGTGCATATATCAGATCCAGCTTGTGGTGAAATTATTGCCGGTCAAATCAGAGCTAGGTTTGTTAAAAAATATGAAAGAAAAAACAAATCAGTCTTGTGGTACTAGGGTTGTGCTGGAAAAAACAATTATAAAAATTCTAAGAATCAAAATCAATTCACAAGTGAAAAAAAAAAAAAAACTATCTGTTTAATAGGTTAACATAATTTGCCCAGTTTTACAGCTAAAGTGGGAATTAAAAATCAGGATAGGCATTTTTTTCCGGGTAAACTTTTACTCACCCAGCATTAATTCATTGAATTACAAGGCATATAATTAAGGTAAAGCTAGAAAAACAAAGAAAAAAACAAGAACAACGTCTTTAATACCAGTGACCCATATCTATATCCAATTGGATCAGATTAAATTGTATCGGTTTGAATCGGATTGTGATAATCGATTCTAACTCTTGAGGATCTGAATCGAATCGATTCTTGAAATTTGAAGCAATACCCATCCCTATAAACCACCAAAATTATTTTTTTTCTGTTTTTCATCATTGACGCATAAATATATAGGTGTTTGCAAATGAATTTGAAAATTACAGTGCACAATGAAAAATATGGCTCCCCCAAAAGCTTTGTGGTAATTCAAACCCTGAAGGGAAGCAAACAGTCTCTGCCAAGACGACCTTTCTTTGATGCACCGACTGATGAGACTGGCCAGGTCTCCGCCTTCGCAGTACTCCATGACGATGTAAAGCGTGGTGTTGGTGCGGTCGATGATGCGGTCATAGTACCGCACGATGTTGGGGTGCTTGAGCTCCCTGAGGAGGTTCACTTCTGACACCAGCATCTGCTTCTCACTCTCTGCCATGGTGCCATAGTCCAGTTCCTTCCACACCAGGATCTGCAGAAGAATCATACCAGCAGTATGAATAATTGTGAATACTAATGTTTATGTAAATACTGATACCATGGTATTTTTAACTAAAGGTTATATAATCACTTATGCTGCATTCTATATTCTTCAGTTATGTTTTTGTAAAGGGTGAATTTAAAACTTCATTAGAACTCAATCTGAAGTCATAATAGTCTCTGTTAATGAAGATTTTTGCATAAATATGTAATATATTGAAGAGTTAAGTAATTTTGATATTGGCTGATGACATGTGGTCTGACACATGGCTGCCATTTTGTTGAAATCACAGCTTTTCTCAAAATTGTCACTGGTTTTACTCTTTTGCCTGGTAACACTAGTTACATTCTTTTGAAAATGAGCACCAAAAGACCCATTCAATTACTCTATGAGTAAATATTGTACCACAAATATGTAATATATTGAAGAATAATGTAAATTTGATATTGGCTGATGACATGTAGCATGACATATGGCTGCCATTTCTATTGAAATCATAGCTTTTTCTCAAAATTGTCACTGGTGTTATCATAACTGGTGTTACTCATTTGCCTCGTAAGACCTGACTATTCTTTTGGAAATAAGCACCATTTCATGTAGAAAGTGTTTTTATATGGTAATTGTCATCATTATTACATTTTACTTTTATTTTTGTCAGGTATGGCAAAATTGAGCGCAGCTGAAAAACAAAGATTATACAGGCAGCTTGAAACACAGGGACATTAGCTGTTTTTGTCAGGCAGTGGAGGGTGTGTGGGATTGTCCTTGCTACAATCTACAAGAGGTCAAGCTTATGGCTATGCAAGGGCACCGATCAGAGCCTCACACACAAGACCGGCCAGATGTCATTGGGGTTGATCATTGTGGACAATGGTGTATCGTACACTATGATAACGAGCCATACCCTGGCATGTACAGGTCCATGGGATCAAAGTAAAGTGCATGCACAGGTCTACCAAATATGACTTAAATAAGTTCTTCTGGCCTTGCCCAATTGAAGACGTCAACTGGTATGGTGACGATCAAATCCTGTGCTTCATGCCAGAGCCAGTTGCGTTGAATAAGAGGGCTGTCCAAGTGGATGAGAATATTTGGGTATATGTGAAAAAAGTACTTGGACTTTAAAGTGGGGGATTATAATGCTATGGACAACACAGTGATTCACATTTTAATGGGTCAGAACAAATTACTTGGAGAATGTATTGCTCAAAAGTCATTGGTGTTATTCAAGGTTTTTTCAGTGATGACATATTAGAAATAGATTTTGAAAAACTTTTTCATCAATTAAAGATTTGTTTATTATAATGTAAAAATCAGTTAACAGTTTTAAGTCAGTATCAAGGCAGTTTTTTGCCTATTTGCCTGTTTTTGTAACGTTGACAGAGAAAACAAATAAAATATGAAATGAATATGTTGCTACTGTGTGATATTAATGCATTAATGATTTTTAATAAATGAAATAATTAAAAATATTTGATGGTCTTAGCATTTCATTAATCTGCCTATTGCTAAAAAAAAAAATCAGATTATGTTTAGAAAAAATATTTGTATACACATTTATTGATCATTCTATTACTGGTAACACCAATGACAAAAGACAGACACATCCAATATTAAACTAAATGCAAAAAAAACCTAAAATCTGTTGAGCTGTCCCTTTCATATATTCTTGAAAATAAGACATTACTTATTGCGGTTGTAGACGTTTTATGGATATAAGAATAAATGCATTTTAAAAAACTTCCATCACCCAGATTCCATCTTTTCTGTAGAATGACCCATGAGTTTGTTTTCTTTTTTTCTGCTATTACGACCAACTTTCCCCTTCTGGGACAATTAAATGATTATTCTATTGTGTTGTAATGTAACCCCATTTAAATACAATAAATACATTTTATCTCTCATATTAGCAGATCTGAACTAATGTTCATTTGGCATGTTAAACCCCCTCAGACATTTTTCTGTCACTATGAAAGATCCAATTTTGTCTTCTTGATGGCTTGAAAAAGCCCTCAATTGTTAACTCACGCATGACATGATACAACAGTGTTCTAGTTGAGGATTTCGCAGTTGTGATTAAGCTTATTTGTGACATATACTCACTTTCCCGTCACTTTTTCGTCTTATTTTCTGGCATCTTCCGTAAGAACCGGTGCCTATAGTGTACAACACTTCGTAGTCCTCCACACGGGACGGCATCTTGGTTGACTTTTCCGAAACTAACGTTACAAGTTATCCGATTTAACGATAGCTCAACCGTGGAATGGATTCTGGCGTAGTTTAAAGCTTATATAAACTAACGACTAAACAAAATCTTAACAAAATCAAAAGCCTAAATTCTCTGTCTTTACACAACATACATATTCCGTTTCCATTTTCTGTAGCTTTCTCAGTAGTTTCTGTGTGTCCACGGTGATATTCTCAAAACAGGAAACGCTGTCGGTAAATTTAAACTGATACCGAAATGCTAGCTTTTGATTGGTTAAATAACCACTCATGGTCACTCCTTATTGGTCAATATAAAGAAACAATCATGCGGTTGCTAAGCATCCAATAACCGCGAGAGTAGAGCGGGTAGATTTAAATCCATTCTATTGTCCACACGGTGGCGCAAAAAACACATGGTAAAAATATAGCTGCCAACTACTGGGATTTAATATTATTACTGGTTGCTAATAAACGTATGGAAAAATATTGAACAAAGTACAACAGATATTAATGTTATGTATAGTCGTAGTAAACTTTTGCTTCTACTTGTTCCATCAAATTTCCACCGTGATTAAAAGAAGACATTGTATTAGATTTTTTCCCTTAAAGTAAAAAGAAACATATATAAGCCTACATATAATTTTAATTTAGTACATTTACGATTTAAAGGTAGTTGATGTTACTTTAAAAGATTTTTTAATGTACCTTTTACTGTACATTACATTTATTTATTTGTCTCCATGTTTAAAATCTGTGACAGTGATGCTCTGGGTTCACAGTTGTATGCTCTATATGCACACACACACACACACACATATATATATATATATATATATATATATATTTATTATATATTATATAATATATATATATATATATATATATATACAGAGAGAGAGAGAGAGAGAGAGAGAGAGAGAGAGAGAGAGACAGAGAGAGAGATATCTCTAAACCTGCTTTCTTCTTATTGCTGATTATCTGACAGAAACGAAGGACAAGGCAAAATAAATTTATCAGCATGCAAAAACAAAACAAAAACGATAAGAGAAGTAAATCAGATGATTCCTCTGAATGTGGGACCCCTCCCTGGGATAAATGGAGTCTCTGAGATTTCTGCTAGTAGACAGTCCTCTCAGCGGGGCAGCCTCGGTAACAGTTTAGATTATCGTCTCAGCTCTCTCTGCTCGCCAGCCACCACACACTGATTGAGCTCCCGAGCCGGTCTGTTTGTCTGCCTCTGCAAAGGTCACTCCTCCAAAGAGCTTGTAGAGCTTGGACGTCGGCCAGGAACAGTTGTAGGAGGGGGAGAGAGAGTGGAAAACTGACAGCTACAAAACAACAAACAGTGGGGTCACCTGGGGGGCTCTGACATCAGATTCATCCTGTGAAAGTCATGGGTGGAAACAACCAGGCAGGGAGGACAAACAGCTCCAACCCACAGTAGCCTCCTCACCTCTGTTTAGGTGACAGCAAGGCTGTAATCAGAGTTATATGAAGATTTCACCAGTTCTGTGATCCCCAAGTCTCTATATTGATACAGGTTAGTGGCTTGAACTCCAACTAACGCTGCTAGGAAGCATGGTGGTGGCAGCATTATTCTCTGGGGATTTTGTAATCTGGCAGGAACTCAGCGAATAATCCACATAAAGGGTGAGGCGACCGCAGCTTAACATTCAGATTGTTTAAAAAAACACCTAGTGCTCTGGAACTAAACTATGATGATCATTCATCATTCAACGTGACAATGACTTAAGTTAAGTCAAGATATCGGTGTGACAAAGTCTGTGAATATCCTTAAGTGGCTCAGCCGGAGCTCTGACATAAATCTTATTGAACACCTCAAGAAATCCCTAAATCTAACCGACTGACCTTGAGACGAACCACATGGAAGAATGGACAGAAACTCCCCAAAACAGGCTCTCTGATTGCTGCTAAAGGTGCTTCAGGAAGATAGAACAAAAGTTATAGATATTGTTAGATTAATTTTTTTATTGTTATTCTGCTCGATATTCTGTTTAAACGTATCTTTAGCCCATTTTGAAATAAGGTTGTATCATAGCGTGTAAAAGGTGAAATTCTGTGAATATTTCACAGATGCCGAGTCATCAAATGCTGCAATAAAAGTGAAACTCAATAAATTGATCATTACAGTGAAACTGTCAGCTTTACTTGTAAGACAGAAGTATTTGCACGTGAGACACGTTCACGGATCAGTACATCACAGTTTAGTTGACCAATTATGATTTGCTTAATAGATAACTCCTCGATGACTGCTGCAGTGACATTCAGGCCGACCCTCCTTTTCTGCAGCTGGATGTTTTACCGCTTGCTGACTCAGGGAACATTGCCCTCTCTGAAGCATTCACGGTGGGCGAGGCATTAAACCGTGACACTGAGGACCTCAGGGAGCAGCTGCCATGAAATAGTTCAGAGCAGGACATCAGCAAAGGACATTAAAGTTACCCTTGAAATTTAATTTTCTGTGCCATGCGGGTGACCTTCATCATCCCTGTGTGGAGAACATCTCCTCCCCCATAACCACAGCATGTGGAAGAGCAGCCACCCTGTCCAGCCTTGCGACTGTTTTGGTAAACCTTGGTGCATATATAATCCTATTTTCTAGTTCACTTCCTGCTGTTCAGCTTCAGTTCTCATTTGCTCCTCAAAGCGTTTGGCAATTCTGCAGACCTGACCTTCTGCTGTCACTCATATTGTTTTAAGGTTCAAATAATCTTCATAAGCTGCCAACTAAGGGGTTTTAAGAAGTCAATTACTGACAAAAATAAGCCAAAATGGTAAAGGAAAGATTCTGTTCATTAATATCATTAAGTAATATCAAATAATGTAATTCATGCTCACAAATAATCTAAGCAACATTTCTACTAATGCGGTAGGTGCAACTGTGCCAAAGCTCTGCTTGATATAATACCTGAAATAGGATATATACAACAAAAACCCAGCTACTTTAAACTGCTTACACTGACAGCATGGTTAAATAACAGGAACACGACTGAGCAAGAACAAGCTCTGGTTACGCTGAGATCAGTTAAAGCCAGTTCTTTGGAAACCTTAACATTTCACAATACCTTCAGAACACCCTAGAAGATGACCATTTAACATGTTAACTTCTCAAGGTTTTATATAAATAATTTGGGACTTCGGCGTCTACATCTTTTTGAATTCTCTGCACTTTGGTGAAGCTCACACGTCGGATTTTTTAATAAAGTTTGAGAACATAAAAGCACTTGGTTAATGGCACATTGGTTAAGATATTGCTACTGGTAAGGATTTACAATTCATTTAATTCTTTCTTTGTATAGAGTATTCAGCTAAAATATAACTCTCAGTTTAAATCCAAATACAGTAACTTTGATTATTTATCTCTTTTTTAAATTACTTTTAGAGATGACTGGAAGATCTTGTTCTAAGGATCAGTTATAGTCAAAAAATGTATTTTCCACAGGTCTAATACAGAAGTCAGACAGTGAAAAGGCTCTTGAACTGTTGTTTTAATTAGTTATGCAACAATACTGATACTTGGATCTGAGTACTTGGCGATACCGAGTAGCAATACCAATACTTCTATCACACAAAAAATGTAATAAATTGGAAGATGGGTTTTACATTCTTCTCTCCTTGTTACAACAAATGATGGTGAATTTGAAAAAAATAACTAAAATATTAATAAAAATTACCACAAAACTAAAATTTCAAGTATAAAATGAATTTTTTTTGAGAAATTATTGCAGTTTCCACATTTTAAGTATCGTTTCATGGTATGGGTTAACCAACCGATAGGAATACATTAGAAAGGAACCGGCTCGATACCGTCACAGTATTGGTGCATCCCTAGTTTTAATGTTTTATATATTAACTCTACATTTTGGAAGCTAATGTTTATTTTGCCCCTCAGCTTTGCCATCTATATTTTGTAACAAAATTTTACATATATGTTGAGAAGAAAAACTAAAAGCGTGTTTGATAAGAATATGAAATTTCATTAGAACATAACTGTTGTTTGTTCACCTTTGGATGCGAATGCTGCTGCCCTTAAGCTACTGGCTTTGGCAGCTAGCATTTGCAGCACTAAATACATTTACTGGGTTGCTTCTTATAACAAAAACAAAAAAAAATGTAAAAGCATCAGTTTATTGAGCAGTTTAACTTTTTTTTACTGTTTCATTCTTTAAACAGAACATTTCTGTTCACATTTGGATGCTAATGCTATGTATAACCTGTTGGGTTCCCAACCTATTTGGACAAATGAATATTTATTATCTATTTTAAAAATAATAAACAAATAATAATAATAATTTGACAAAAGAATTAGAAAGGAAGAACATTTGAACAAGACTGAGGATTAAATTAGGACACCCCCCCGTTTGAGGGATGGGAAGGGAGAAGACGTAACTGATCCAGCTGCTCGGACACAGCCAAAGAGAAGGCATAAAGAAGCAAAAAAATGACTGCATGACTATTTCTGTCTAATAGATATTTTTGAGACTTAACTGGGTTCTGAAGGAAGTTTATAACTTACGGGAAAAAAGGAGTTTGATCGGCAGATTATTCCATTAAACTGCATTAGTATTAACGTCTGCAGTCGGGTGTTCTGATGTTTGCTACGTTTACGTTGCTCTGTTTAACCCTGGAATTTAGAGAATAGGTTGTTAACAGATTAATGTTAATGTTTGGTTAAAAATGTTAATACAATGTTTCTGTCATTTGTTAACTCAGCTGAAACTCCCCATATTGATTTAGGGAAACAAATAAAAAAGAGTGTCAGCTGCTGAGCCATATTCATCCACCTGCAAAAAAATGTGCTCCAATTCTGCGCGCGGGACTGAGATGTCTGAGGTTCTTCCAGGGATCTGCTGAAGCCATTCCTCTAGTTTGGGGATCAGTGTCCCGGGTGCTCCACTTACCATGGGTACTACTGTCATTTTCACCTTCCAAGCCTTCTCTAGCCCATTGGTTCCCAAACTTTCCAGTCTCTGGCCCACGAAATAAAAATGTGAGAGTCCCATGACCCCAATTCTTGATGTAACATACAAGCATTTAATTCTGAGTCACTCAAAAGAATGGTACAATGGCAATATAACCAACATCAACAGCCAATATATCGACCACTGAAAGTTTCTTTTTTTTTTTATTCAAGTCCTACTTTTCCCTTTGATTTATAAAATAGAGATGTCTGCTCATTGCAATTTCTGGTATTGACATTATTTTCTCAAGAGAATCTCCGAGCCCACACTTACCTGTTTGTGTCCCCAAGTGGGGTTCCGACCCCAACGTTGGGAACTGCTGGTCCAGCCCCTCTCTGAGCCTTGGTATTTCTCAAGTTTCTCATATGCCTTCTTCTTGAATTTTCCATCACTTGGTATTCCCACATCCACCACCACTGCTTTCTTCTGCTTTTTATCAACCACTACAATGTCCGATTGGCTCGCCATTACAATCCTTTCTGTCTGGATCTGAAAGAACCACAGGATCTTTGCTCGGTTATTCTCCACCCCCTTTTGGAGGTGTTTACCTCTTTGATCTTGGGGTTTCCAGCCCATACTCCGCAGAGATATTTCTGTATACTATTCCAGCCACTTGATTATGACGTTCCTGTGGTGTCCTGTAGGCCAGCCATCTCTAGCCATTGGTAGGATTTCTTGAAATTAGCTGCTACAGTTCTGTTCAACTAGTAAATCCTATGTAGGGGCTTGTCCTCACATGATGGTCCCTCCTCCAGCAACTTCTCATCTCACCATTGTCTCAGGTATTCACTGAGTATGTCATTTTTTGAAGCCTTGTCCTTGATGTACTTATGGAACTTCGATATTTTATCCTGGATAGTGGCTCTCACACTGATTAGTCCTCGGCCTCCTTTCTTATGACGTGCGTACATTCTCAGGCTGCTGGATTAGGGACTGAACCCGCCATGCATGCTGAGGAGCTTTCGTGACTTAACATCTGTGGTCTGTATCTCATCCTTTGGCCATTTTATTATTCCCACAGGGTATCTGACCACTAGCAGGGCGTAACTGTTTTTTGCCCTGGACTTTTTCTTGCCATTGAGCTGACTTCTTAGGACTTGCCTTACTCTTTAGAGGCAATTGGCTGTTGCTGCCTTCCTCGTTGCCTGTTCGAGGTTGCCATTTGCCTGTGGTATTCCCAGGTACTTGTAACTGTCATCAATGTCTGCTATAGTTCCTACTGGGAGTGAAACGCTTCAATGTGGACTACCTTGCCGCGCTAGTGACCTCTTCTTTCTCTTTCAGGTTTTCCCTTCAGGGGTTGCCACAGCGAATCATCTGTCGCCATTTAGTCATATCCTCTTTATCCTCTGCCCTAACACCTACTAACTTCATGTCCCCTTTCACCACATCCATAAATCATATTTTTGTGTCTTTCTCATTTACACACATGTACTTTCTAGTGCTGTGACTAATCTTCATTTCTCCCTTTTTCAGTGCATACTTACATCTTTCCAGCTTTTCCTCCGCCCTGCGCTCACTGCAGATCACTATGTAATCTTCAAACATCATAGTCCATGGAAACTCTTGTGTATTCTCATCTGTTAGCCTGTCCATCACCAAAGCAAAAAAGAACGGGCTCAGATCCCATCCTTGATGGAGTCCCACCTCCACCTTGAACTCCTCTGTCACTCCTACTGCACACCTCACTGCTGTCTCACAGCTCTCATAAATGTCCTGCACCACTCTGACATACTTCTCAGCCACTCCAGACTGCCTCATGCAAAACCACAGCTCATCTCTTGGCACCCTGTCAAATACTTTCTCTAAATCTAAAAAGACACAATGTAGCTCCCTCTTAAACTCTCTGTACTTCTCCATCAGCATCCTTGAAGCAAAGATTGCACCTGTAGTACTCTTTCTTGACATGAAACCATACTGCTGCTCACAAATGCTCACTTCTGACCGAAGACTACCTTCCACCACTCTTTCCCACAGCTTCATTGTAGGACTCATTAACTTTATTCCTCTGTAGTTGCCACATCTCTGTACATCTCCCTTGTTCTTAAAAATCGGCACTAGAACACTTTTCCTCAATTTCTCAGGCGTCTTGTCAGTCTTCAACGTCTTGTTGAAGAAATGAGTCAAAAACTCTACTGTCACCTCTCCCAGACACTCCCATACCTCCACAATTGTGTTCCCCATCTTCATCCTCTTCAAAACTTTCCTTACTTTATCCTTGCTAATTTCAGCTACTTCCTGATCCACAACAGCCACCTCTTCTACTCTACATTCTCTCTCATTTTCCTCATTCGTCATCTCCATGTCTTCATGTTTGCTCTCCTCGATCTTCTCAATGTCCCCCTTCTTCTTAGCTAACTTCTTTTTCTGTACATGTTCCTGGACTTCATAATTCCATCACCAAGTCTCCTCATTTACTTTCCTCCTTACACATGACAGACCAAGTACCCTCCTACCCGTTTCCCTAATCACATTAGCTGTAGCTGTACAGTCATCAGGTAGAACCTCTTGACCACCAATACCCTTTCTCAACGCCTCTCTGAAAACCTCACAACACTCTTCCTGTTTCAGTTTCCACCACTTGGTCCTCTGCTCTGTCTTTGTTCTCTTTACCTTCCTCACTGTCAGTTTCATCCTACAGACCAACATCCTATGCTGTCTAGCTACACTCTCGTCCACCTCTACTTTAGAGTAACTAATCTCCTTCAGACCCAACGACTACATAAAATATAATCCAACAGAGTGCTGCTACCTCCACTCTTATAAATCACCCTATGTCCCTGCCTCTTCTGGAAGAAAGTGTTGACAACAGCCATTTCCATCCTTTCCACAAAGTCTACTACAATCTGTCCTTCTTCGTTTCTATCCTGGAGACCAAACCTCCCCATCACTTCCTCATCACCTCAGTTCCCTTCATCAACATTTCCTTTAAAGTCTGCACCAATAACCACCTTCTCAACTCTTGGGATACCCTGCATCAAACATTTACTTCACTCCAAAATTCCTGCTTCTTTTCGAACTCATCCTACCTGTGGGGCATAATCACTAACAACATTGATCATTATTACCTCAATTTTAAGCTTCAGACTAATCAGCCTATCTGACATGCTTTTAACTTCCAGAACATTCCTTGCAAATTCCTTCTTCAAGATAACTCCTACTCCATTTCTCTTTCCACCCACTCCATGGTAGAACAACTTGAACCCTTGTCCTATGCTTCTAGCCTTACTACCTTTACACCTGGTCTCCTGAACACATAGAAGATCCACCTTCCTTCTCTGCATCATGTCCACAACCTCTTTTCCTGTCATAGTCCCAACATTCAAAGAATTTCCTCTTTTTTCTCTGCCTAGCAGCACGACTTCCTCCTCTCTTCCTTTGACCAACAGCAGTCCAATTTCCACCGGTACCCTGTGGGTCAGTGGCACCAGTGGCAGTCATTAACCCGGGCCCTGGGTTGCTTTAGTGTGACCATCCTCCTCAAGCCCGAATGACATCCCAATGTCATTACTGTAGATCCTGCTGGTGTGGGTCAGTCTATGTCCCTTTCCTTTCGCTCTTAGCGTACAGCGTGATGTCATCCATATAGAGGTGGCTGATCGTAGCCCCATTCCTGAATCCGTATCCATAGCCAATCTTGTTGATTTTTTTGGCTCAGGTGGTTTAGACCTATGCAGAACAGCAGTGGGGACAGAACATCACCTTGGAATATGCCACATTTGATGGACACTTGTGGAAGTGGCTTGACATTGGCCTCATCGAGTTTTCAATGAACTCTCTCTCTCAATCTGTTAGTAAAGTAGGCAAAGATTCATCTGAACATGCTAGCTGTACAATATAAATAGTTTAAATAGTTTATATTTTATGCCAGAATTGTTTAGCCACTAGCTTTAGATGCTAACATTCACAGCAGTATTCTATGTAAAGACATATTTTGAAACATTTTTAGATTTAATTTAACAACTTTATTTCATAAGGTATTTACCATTTGATTAAAATAAAGTTAGAAAGATTACCAAAATAAGTTAAACACACCAATCTGAATATCCTTTCCTTTTAACTGGAATAATTTGCATATATTTACCTATTTGTGGGAAAATATATTGAATCAATTGTAACGTATGTTGAAAAAGGACAAGAAAATAGAAAGAAACTGTATAACATGCAGTTTTGCTGCTCGTGTTATCAATGCTTTATATTAGGGCATACATGAACATCAAGGAAAGGTTAAAAGCCTTTGGCATCATCAGAGTTTCATGCACAGAACATATAAACAACATTAAAGACTAGAATAATTAAAGAAATACACACTGTTAGGATCTTTATGATGTTTTATTCCAGCACAAGTTGTTTGTGTTGTAAAATGGCTGTGCAGTTAGGAATTAAAAGGAGAAGTACAAAATGGAAAATCAGAGACAATTCTAGCATTATACGTTTTAATCCCTATTGTGTTCATTTTCTAAAACAACATCTTGGAAAATAACTTTCCTGCCTTCTTTGGAAACATGGTGAAAACAATAAAATTAAAAATAAAAGCTAAAATAAAAAGAGAAAGATTATGCTTTATTTCAAGTCACTCTCACAATGGAGGGGAGTCTGAGAGGGACAGTGGATGAAACACATTTACAGTCTGATTCAGTCTGTTTTCACCTACCTAATCAGGTAGCCCTTTTTTTTGTTTTGTTTTTCACACAGTTTTTACCAACAGTGGTACAGCAGGAGGGCAGCAACTAAAATGCACCTTTTTTTTTTTTTTGCAATAGTTTGACATTGATAACCACTGCACCTCGAAGAAACCTTAAAACCACGACACGGGAACATTCAGGAGAGCTTCCCTCGTTTGTGACGGACGCTTCTTCTTCACTCAATTGTTTGTTTCCCCCACCATCACCTCAGAACCGTTTTTAGAAAGTTCTACCAAACCCAAAGGTGTAAAGAGGAAACGTAAAGAGACAGCATTGTTTGAGATTGTATTTAACCGACACCACCGGTAAGGCTTGAGATCTCTTCTTCTAAATAATTATCATTTAAACAGTTTGCAACTGGGCCCCTGTGAGTCACTGCACACCTGGAGCTACAGCAACTATAACCTTATAAGCACATTTCCAAAAATACAAAATAAAAACAAAAAATACAGGATAATACTGTAAAGTTAAGGTAAAATCCTTTTTTCCCCCTTAAACATTCATATTTAAAAATAATCTTTTTTTAAATGATCATGGACCACCAATGAGAGACGCTGCAGTCATTTCTAACATTTTCTCAACTTTGTTATGTACAAGATTGAAACAGCATGACATGAAGAAAAAGAAAACAGTTTACATAATCTAAAAAAATCCCCTTAAAATTAAAAACAAATTGAAATAATGTGACCACTGGAGGTGAAACGGTTTTTCGAAATGTGACGTCACAGAGCAACACGACATGAGTCTTATATATAAAAATGAGGGGTAAAGACGACCACACACACACACTCATTTAGGCAGGTTATGCTGTAAATTTACAGTTATGACACCTATAACTCTGTATGCCAAAACCTCAATAGAAGAATGCTAAACATTAGGGTAGCTTTCTATAAAATCAAGAAACAAAACTGACTTTCTCAATGCCAACAATACATATTATATGGCTTAAATATCTCTTTTCTTAATTCAGCTTTGCTGAAATTACTGTCCGGACAGAAGTTTAATTCCCTGCAACAACACATGGATGTGTTTTCGTGTGCAGCGTAGATGGTTAAACAGAGGAGCCCACAAGGTGCAGTGCTGTCATTTTTTTAAAACCAGTTTCCGATTAATTCTATCTTTGCCTCTTTTTTTGTTTTTTTAATTGACAATTAAATGCTTCAAATCAAACAAGTAATATCATACAGATAACCGGAGTAGATATGAAAAGCAGTTTTCAGATAATGATTTGATTTATTAGGAGAAAAAAGCTACCCAAACGAACCTAGACCTGCGTTAAAAGGTATTTAGTCCCCTTTTTAAGAATAAATAAAAAGTAATCGACTACAATGTTTAGGCTCAAAAACACAAGTTACTCCCAGACCTGTTGAATGAAGGAATAACTTAACCTAGATGACGATACGAAGCAGGATGTGTAATCTCATTAACAAATAAGTCACATCAGAGAGGTTTCAAAAGAACCCAGAATAACATAAAGCTCTGCTGGCCTCTATAGCCTTAGCTAAGGTCAAAACTCAACGATGAGAAAGAGAAAATGAGACAATAAAAATAATAATATTTTCAGAAGGTTTGCCTCTTACATGTGGTTTGAAACTGGGAGCATTCCACAAAATGAGCCGAAAATAAAGGAAGACAAACTATGGAGGGGCTGCTGTTGCTGAGGATTTAACACCCAGTAATAGTTTGGGTAGCTTTGTTTGCAGTAAATAAAATGATCAGTTGAAAAGAGCTTTTTATCTGTAGTGGGGTTATCTGTGTTGGATATTAAATATTACTGATGATTCGAACGTATAAGTGGGACAAAAAAAAAGTCTAAAAGGAGATAAAAAAAATTTCATAGCACTGTAAGGTGTAGATGACCAGTCTGCTCGTCGTTTTTGCGACTTTTATATGGTTAGATTTTTTTTCTTTTTTCTTTTTCTTAAATAAATGTTTTGGTAAGTCCCGTCTTTTTATCATCTAGCAATGCATCAAAGCCACAATCCCTTTAGATTATGAGCGGAACACCAAGTAAAAACACACCCACTTTTTCGGCGAGCTCCGCCACGACAGACACATGGACAGAAAGAGTCCTGACGATTAAGAACGCCCCCACATAAAAAAGAAAATAGACAACAAATACGATGGCGGTTGTTGTGAAGATATGCGGGTTAAAAGGAAGAAAACAAAAAATAAATTAAAACGACCGACAGCTATCGTTTTGAAGTCCTTCCTGGGGCGGGGAGCAGCTAGGGCAGTATGGATCCTTAGTGCAATGAAGGCCAGAGCAGCGGCCGGCTGCGTCGCCTCAACGTTTAGACAGCCACTCGCCCTGCAACGTGTAGCCGGCTGCATCACGGGCGGGCTCAAAGAGAGGTCCGGGAGGGGGGTGGGAATCTCGCGAGGAAGAAGAGTAAGGGCGTTTAGCGTCTAGTCGAACGTATTTTTGTTCACAAACATGTCCGTACGTACTGCATACTCTGTAAAACTACTAAGCCTCGGAGAGGGGCGGGGGCGACAGTCCGGTCCAGAGCATCTTCTGTAGGGGTCCTGAGGCTTGGTTTCATCACCTTCCCATAAAAGTCATGTAAGTGTCTACATGTATGAGAACGTGTAAACATTAAAATGTGAGTAGTGAATAGTGGGGTGGGGGTGGGGAGGGGATTTTCCGCTGGAGCGAGTGTGTGGCGAGTTACCGTATTTTACTAACTTTTTTTGAAATCTGTGTTCATGGTTCTAGTTCTTCCTAGTTTGCTGCGAGGTCTCTCATATGCTGCAAGATGTACATTCATCCATCGTAGGGGCGAGGAGGGGAGGGGGCCGAGGGGAAAGGGTCAAAGTGTGACGCTGGGTCACACACACGGCGACTGATCCTGAGGCTTCTCCAGTGGTCCGATACAAGACTCCCGGCTCTTCCGCGTGCTCAATATAAACAGCAGTAGAGGTACTGGAGGACGTTATACCACATGTAGCCAGAGGCAAAAGCAAACGACTGGACCATGCACAGCCACACGGGGTCGAGGGTCATCTGCCTGGAAGTGGCTTCCTTCTGGCCTTCTGGAGGAGGGAATGATCCTAATAGGAGAGGGAGAAACACAGACGCATTATTTTACTCTGATTTATATTGCTCTGAAATTACATTTATATGCTTTGGATTAGAGTCATGGTGGAGGAATAATAACTAGCTGAACAAACGTACCTGTGTTGTAGAAGTGAGCCAACAGCTCTTCTTTTTCCACGAACCTCTGATACAGCCAGCCAGTCAGGGCCTCCGTCTCCACTGGAACCTCTTTTATCGGGTACATCCTGAAGCAGAAAAGGGAGACGGAAACACAAGGGGAAAGCCATGATTTAAAAACAATAAAATAAAGTTGTAGTCCCAGACCTGCAGAGGAAAATTGGCAGGTAGAATTAAGTTGATTTTCGCCCTTTAGACAATCTGAATGTTAAGAACGCGCTCAAAACACAAAACTTGTACATTTACAGCAGCTCAAGTTTGGAGGAAAAGATTTGAAAGTTCAATTTTGACTCACAGGAAGAAGTCCAGGGAAAATCAGTCTGATTTAAAATAAATTCTTCATTGTTTTCTCATATTTCGCAAATGTTAAACTGAAAAAAAGTTACATTTATATAAAAATACTTATTCAAATAAATCAAAAATTCAGCTTTACTGATCGCAGTTCACACTTTTAAGTAGTTTTATAGCATTAAAAACAAAGCTCAACAGACTTTCTTCTACAAGACTCTGGTGTTTTCAACCCCCAACTGCTGGTTGTAAAACAACCAAGCTCCGCTGCAGAGGTGATCTGCATTTTCCAGTGAGGAAATCATTAACTCTGTAAGAAGGGATGTTTAAAACCTCACAAAGTTTATTGAAGCATTAAACAGAAAAAAAGAAAAATATGCGTGGAATTTTAGGAGTCCAAACTAAGAGTCGGCTGTGAATTACGAACAGAGAAATCCATGCCGGTGTCAGCTGTCTGTGTTTGCTGATTTTCCTTTTCTCTTTCTGTGGGTTCATTAGCTGGCAGCCTCGGTGGAGTACCACAGAGAGACAGAAGTGCTGAGGGGAGCCCCCGACAGCAGACAGACTCATTGAGTGCCGCTAAATGACTCACGAGGGAGTGAGATGATCAGAGTCATGAAAAAAAAAAAAAAAACATCTAACTGCTAAAGTTCAGTGGGTTCATACATCAAGAAAGTGAGAAGTCAGGGAGAAGCAGCACTTTTAACAACCGTGAAGAATTGAGAAATAACTTATACAGGGGCAACTGTAGCTCGGTGGTAGTCGGCCAGAAACTCTGGGTTCGATTCCTGCTTCCATCTGCTACATTCTGTTTGCTTCTGTCAGCTGTGGCTACAAATGTAGCTTCCTTCCATCAGTTAATAGAAGTTATAATGGAATTGTGAAGCGCTTTGAGAGTCTCGAAAAGCACTATATAAATGTAATCCATTATTATTATTATGAAGAGGGGCCTAAAGCAGGGAGAGGTACGAGTACAGTTTGATCAGCTGGTAAACATTCAAACTTTGGGAAATATTACAGGGAAACAACAGAAACTTGATGACTAAATACTTGTTTTATCATATAATAAAAAATAAAAGGATAGTTTTGCACATGCATAAAAAATACAAATAACTTTATATTTTTATTATACATTTTATTTATAGAACTAAATAATTTTTTGGAAAAACTACCGGGTTTAAAAACAATGTTGTTGCCATTTATTTCAGCACCTTCATATGATTTTCTTTACTCATGTATGATACAATCAGCTTTAGTAAAACCTGAGTAATAATTTATATATAAAACCATTTTTTTCTGTAATTATTCAGCTTGAAAAAAAAAGATAAAATGAGAGAGTACATTTTAAAATATTGAATAAAACGTCAAATTTTTCTGAGATTATTCAATATTAAGTAACCACTGTCATGTCAACATATTGGCATTATTAATTATATATATTGTTTGGTATTTTTAACAGGTAATACAAAATAAAAATGGCAACATTACTGTAGCCCTCTTATTTAATTCATTTATAATATCATGATTGTTCACGTGGTTGAATTCGGAAAGACCAGAGATGCTAAATGAAAAAGGTGAGTTTGACGTGCCGTCATGGAGGTTCTGATGAGATCTCGTCTCCAGCCAGAAGGGGTCTCTGCTAGGCTGCGATTGCACACCAGGCAGCTCCTGGTCACCTTCAAACAGAGGTTACCATCTCCTCTCCTCCCTCGGATAAGCTTCCTCTCCACTTAACATTTCCTAAATATTCCTGTGTCCAAAAGGCAACGGTGGGAGCAGTGGGCGCCAGAGTTTTGACCGTTATAGCGAATAGCGCATGTCCGATCGTGGGATATAGAGCAGCTCGTATGTCAGAATGAGGTTTGTTTTAAACATGACAGACATGAGTCTCATGGTCTGGTCCAGGTACAAATTCCATGAAGATGATCTGTCATGAACAGAGACTAGGATATGAAACAACGATCAGTACACATTTGAATGAATCCATGTTTAATCCCTTAATAATGCGGTAATTTCATTCCTGTCATGTTCTTTACCTTCTTTAACCATAATCTTTTGCTCCTGGTTGTATTCAAACTTGAATCTACTGTTGGATTTTTCTTTTTCTTTCGCCCAACGAAACTAATGTCTAGTGATAAACTTTACTGTTTATAATTTTACTGACAGAACTGGAAAAGAACGTACAGAGTGTGTCCTCTACAACACACTTAGTTCTGTCAAATATAAGAAAAGAAGTATATAAATCTGCATGAAATTCCGTTCCTCATAATCCATCTTTGCACATCAAGAGGAAATTGCAAAGCGATGCAATTTCCTGTATTATTTGCACATAGGCAGGTTGCACAAGCGCCAGGTTGCACCTACTTTTGCAGAGAATGATATTTCTAAGAGTCTGCAGGAGATAAACAGTGTTAAGACTAAAATTTATCTGCACCCGTATGAAATAATTTTTTTTGCATCCTGTAATTTTCACTTAATAAATAAGACTTATTTTTCCCATTACTTACAAGCTATACACAGAAATTTGCCTTAAAAGCATGCAGAGGGCCTTATCAACTTTCGTTTTTAATGACGCTGTCCCTGGCCGCAAACCTCCCCACCAGAATAGGGGTCTGTGCTTAACATTTTAAGCCAGAAAGCTTTGCTAATTTGGGAAAATATCAGATGAAGACGGCACCGAAGCTCCGTTTGGAAGGTGGGGGCATTCCAACAATCAGAGACTTCCCTGCAATTCAAACTGTAAGGGCATGGTTTTATTACTCTACTGTGTATAACAAACAGCAGCTAACTGCAAATGGGGCTATAAGGAAGGGAGCCGGGGCTATAGGGGATGGCAGGCGCCATGTTGGAAATAGTCTGAGGTCGTAAACTACAGAAAACGCAGAGAAAGCTGAAGTAGGAAACATGTATTGAATGCATCGAACTCCGTAGGTGAAGTCCACCAATAAAAGCACCCCTCATTCGCATTATCATAATGACCATCCAGTACAGTCGACATAACGCACGTAATCTGGTGAGACAATATTACGTTTAGAAAAAAGGGCCAGGAAATAATAAATAAAATTCGCTCTAATTTATTTGAATGCCCTGAAAGACTATAATAGAGCATGGTTATCCACTGTAGAAATAGGTTACGACTCCTTTAAAAAGCTATGTGAATTTGCCTCAGAGTTGTTTGAAATTCAGACAAACTCTGCTTCGGTGCAGCCTCTCAGTGGTTTTTAAAAAAAAAAAAAAAGAAGCTTACTAAGCAAATATCTTCTCCAATCAGTGGAGAGCTGATTAGTTAATGAATCTACAAAACAAATTAGACTCGTATAATCGGTGTATCTCGCACATCTAATTTCTGCATTAAGCGTTACTTTTATGTAGGTGTGTCTGGGGAATTTCTATAAGTTCCAATTCATGTTAGAGCAATTTAAAGAACTAAACGAACAATAATTAGTTTTTTTTTAAATGGACAGTTTGGCCCATCAGGAAAACGTTGGGTTTGCACAAATCACACAAGTATTTTCTCTGGACATGTGGACTTATTATGCAGAGGTTCACTATAGGAGCAACGCTTGGTGGCAAGTCTTTGCAAGATCCGAGCTATGTAAAGCAAATTCCCAGAGTGTTTGAAATGCCTGTGAACATTCAGGGAGAAAACTCATGCCTTTCTGGCAACAACTGTCTTTTTTTAAGAATGAAAGGCTTCAGAACAACAATTGGTGTGGTTAAACCTGAACGTGTGACCAGAGTTAAAGAAAAGCTGCTTCCCAAGTCCTCTTTCCTGTAGATATCAGGTGTCAGTGACGTTCCAGGGGAACCACTCACAGATTGCGATTCAAAAAACTTGGAAAGGAGGAAAGAAAAGTGTTGACTTAGTAGACTTTGATCAATGAAGAGCAAACACTTCCTACTGTCTTCATTATAGATTAAATTGATACACAAATCCATACTCTTGTAAAGAGCAAAACTCCAAGATGTTAACCAAGGGATATGATTAAATATCTAATGCAAAACGCCTAAACCTAGAAAGGGCCTCACACCTTCCAGGAAGCTTCCCAGCTCGGAAACGTAAGCCGATAGCGTGTGGAGTAACAAAAGCTGGCCCTGGTCACTTATTAGCGGTGTTGGAGCATTTATGGGCTAGGGTTGCAGGTGGCTGCCGCGGTTACTTCCTCCAGCTGAAATATTCATTCGGAAATCAGATTCGTCTGCAGCTCGGAGCAGCTGCACAAGCTGCTTTAACAGCAGAGGTTTTGAAGGAGGGCCCCCACCGATTTGGGTCCCAGAGAAACAGCAACGCGCTTTTGAAAGACAGAGAGAAGGATAGAGAGAGCTCAGCATAATCTGCCGCTTTCACTGAATCGTCATGGGGCTTTGCTTTTGTTGCCGTTTAAAAAATAAAAATGCTAGCAGATGACCACTTATAACAATAAGCAGATGAGGGGAAAGTTTAAGGACTTCTTTACTCACCCAGAAAACCCGTCTAAACTCTATATCGCCTACTAGTTATTCATTTAGTCTGCTGTTTATTTTCTAAACCAATTCTTCCAGTTAACACAAGGTGGGGAGGGTTATGGATCTAAATTTTCACTGATAAATCTTTGCCGTCGAAATATTGTAGCAGTTAAAGATCCATCAGAAAAGCTGGGTATCGATTCAAATTTCAAGAATAGATTAGATTCCTGTTTCAGTTTGATATCGATGTGGGTCAGAGCCATTAAAACTACTTTTTTGAGTAGTTACCTAGAAGTGGGCAACATAAAAAGGTATAAAGTAGAAATTATATAAATAGAACCAAAGGTATTTTGACCTTACCGCCCTACTGCGATTTTGCATTTTGACGTCATCAAGCTGCGCCTACATACTTTGTACCAGGTACGCAAGGTTCCTGATGTTACATGTTGGTCTTCACACTACATATTTAAAACTTTAAAGGTTGTTGTTTTTATTTAACGGAAAAGAAACCTGTTTAACTTGAAGCATTTTTAATTCAAATATATGCAAGTTTCTTTTTGTGCAATATTAAATGTATAAAACTTTTCACAATATTTAGGTTTTATTTAATAAAGATATTTTGTGTTGCATTTTATTGAAAATATTTTTTAAACGTATTTTACACAATAAATGTTCTTTAAATAGCATTCTAAACCTTTTAAAGGCCTGCTGTAACATGTCGGAAAAGTGAAACTGTTCAAAAGTGCCGTATTTTCCGGACTATAAAGCGCACCAGATTATAAGACACAGCAGCCTCTTTTAGGGAAAAAAAGACAAATGTTTACATAAACAAGCTGGACCCGATTAAAAGCCGCAGCTGTTTTAACGTTGAATTACTGTATGTAAAGGGAAAGCGATCGGTGTTTGGAGAAGCTTCGATTTTATTAAAGTTTCAACACGGTGGAAACACCTCGGCCATCCTCTCTCTGTGTGTTCAGCCAAACTTCAAGAAAGACTTCAAGTTTGGACCATCTGCTTCTGAAAGCTTTTTTTCCGTCTTACTGCATTGAGAGTTTTTCGCACTGGCGCCGCCAACGTCTCACCATCATTACCGTCAAGGGTAAGTGAAGCCACTGACGCTCTATTTCCTTCTTTAAAAGCCAGATCGACTGCATTCAAGTTAAAAGCGGCATCATATCTATTTCTTAGTTTGCGAAATCAAGTTTTCATGTACAAACCCTCATTATGGAAAACAAACGGTCTCTCTCTCGCTCATAATGTCTCTCTGTTCCAGGTTTGCTTTCAATGTTCACACAAACTCCCTCCTCTCTCCTCCGGCCTTTTAAAGGTACAGTATCCCCTAAGGTAAAGGACGTAACTTGTACAATCCATAGATCAATGAGGCCCTCGAGTGGCCGTTAGCTGTAAAAACCCAGAAATAAAACGCACTTGATTACAGGCCGAATAGTTCAAAACATGAGAGAAATTTAGCGGCTTATAGTCCAGAAAATACGATAGTCATTTTGACATATACGAAGAAAAAAAAAAGAATAGATCACAATAGATATCGCTAACACACATGCTTTAGATTATATCACAATACAGATTTGAGGCCATATCGCCCAGCCCTACTTTTGCCTAACATTATTAAATTACATGACTGTAATTTAATAATGCATTCAGTGGGTGGGGTCACATTTCACGGTATTAACCCTTTTAGACCCAAGCCTTAAAATGCTTGTCGGAATTTTTCCCTCATATTATATCCATAAAAAGGGGAAACAATGTTAATCGATTTAATCAATTTTTGGACGTCTGAATCGATTTTTTTTGGGAGTTTTATTAAAAACAGAGGCATCTTCATTGCCTTACACAAGTACTCACACATCTTAAACCTTTCCATTTTGTTTAAGCTACAACAAACTTCAATGCACTTTACTGGGATTCTGGGACCAAATCAACACTAAGCAGTGCAAACAATCATGAAGTGGAAGGAAAATGTGGTATCGTTTTCAAAAGATTTAAATTGTTAAATTGTCCTGAAAAGTCTGGCATGCATTTTTACTTCGTCCCTAAATTTAAGTCGGTGCAACCAATTACCTTCATGAGCAGTTTTCCCCTCCAAATTTATCTCAATAAGCAGGATTGGTTTGTGAGTAATATTGATGGTAAAAGAGCAAAACACACGTGAGGACGATCTTGCATAGCAAAACAAAACAGATCAATATAGAGTATCAACGTTGTTGCAAGGTGCAAAGTTAAACAGTGAGGGTTCGCCAGCCAGGCGCAAACAATGATCCCCTCAGGGGAAAAGGAAACGCCGCTGTGAGGTATCAACATTGTGCTCAATTCGAAGATGCTGGTGTTTGTATTTGCAGGGTACAGTAGTGATGACTGAGGAGGTGGTGGTGGTTTGCTGGCGCTTGGCCACTCAGCTCCACTCTAACCCACTTGGCACCGGCCTGCTCGGTAACCTGACGCTGCGGCCAACAGACAGGCATCTGAGGAGAGCTGGAGGTTCTGCTGTCAGGAAACTTCAGCGTCAGGCTTTCGCCACATGACGACCTGCTCTACATGCAAGAGATTAATTACATCCTTGCATGGGATGATGCCTCAGCATATATAATTACTGCAGGAGTTGCTGAAGAAATAAGAGCTGAATAAAAAAGCTTGACATGCACAGAATAGGAATGAAACATGTTAAAATAATATGGTTCCGGTTCATTATTTAGAAGAGTAGCTTCAAGGCGTTCTAGCTGGAAAGTCGGCCCTACCAAAAGGACCCTGCATGGACCATTGAGCTTCTGTGTGGCTCTTATGCGTTTGTTTCCCCTCTAAACCCGCCAAGGAAGCTAATTAAACTGGACGTTGGCTGTAAAAGTCTGCTCACTACACAAGCCTCTTTGGAGTGATGCCAGCCGCTGTTTTGATGACTTTATTAGGACCCAAACGCTTTGGTGGAGAAAATCTTTCGAAACAAACAAGGGAGCTGCTTTCAAACAGCCTTTAAGCATCCTTCCAGGTCAACAAAACACTGCTACGCTTCAAAAACGGTCAAGCAATTTTCTTAATGGAGAGCCCTAAAAAAGTTGACATGCTGTCTCAAGGGCCCTTGCTCAAGGACTCTTATCTATCAGACGGAAGCTGAGGAACGGCAAACGTTCAGTCAATAACTGCTACATTTGGTCTTTCACAGTATTTTCTCCGTCTCAAGACTGTCTTTGTTCCAGGAAGCAGTTTGTAGCAAAAGGCATGACAAAAATATAAAGCGATGGAAAACATTAAAAACATATGGATATATTAAGGACTAGGGACTGTTTCTAAATAAAAATTAACTCATACACAATACAAATCATTTCAGCTTCTGGAGTTGTTTTTGTGAGAAGCTTTAAACCCTGCCAGACCGGAAGTGATACTGGAGAAGGGAGTCCAGTCGGCTCAATCAATAGAAAACTATGGATTTTAATGCCAACCGTGACACAAAAGAAACCAAATGTTTACAACCACACAGATGATGGACCACAACCAGACAGCTATGAGCCTGCTGTGCAGAGAGACCAAGGGAAGGAATTTATGGCCAAAACATTCCTAAGCAAAGCTAACCTTATTAGCCTGGGTGCTGCAAGCTAGTGTTTGACAAAAACCATCTGTGACAGTGCCTCTTATTTTTGATATTCTGTCAACAAAGCTGGTAATCAGCAGGTGTTACAGGTCCAGAAGCATCTGCTGACAGCAGTCCGACAGAAGCACCAGATCTTTGCTTCGGTATCCCATTTAAACTTCATCAAATCGCTGGGATTTTTATCCTCTGGTCTGAAGGGAACACCACAAACTAGGGTTGGGTATAGATTCAAGTTTCAAGAATCGATTCGATTCCAATTTACAAAAGTTAGAATCGATTATCACGATCTGATCCAATTCGATCCGATTCAATCTGATTAAGCTGTTATTTTAATTATATGCCTAATATTCAATGACTTAACAATAGGTAAGTAACAGTTCACAATGGAATACTGTATTAACCATTTCAGACACAAAACTTGAAATGGCCGTCTGGACTTTTCCTTCCTATTTCAGTTTTAAAAAAGTCAAACTATTCTAAAAAATAGAATCGATATTTGAACTTGTGAATCGATTCGTTTTGATTTTTCGATTATTTCAACACAGCTCTACAACAAACTATTGTATTTTTCTAAGGCAACACAGAAGTTAAGTCCAGACTTTTCACCTGCACAAAACACACCTAGGCAGAGAAGACTGCTGCCTGTCAGGACTCGATGTCCTGACAGCCTGGTGTTTCCACAGCCTCTACAAACACAGTAATTTACAATCTAAAAAAAATGAAGGTAATTCAAAGCTTGTGAACACACTGGCTTTTGGTAATATAATGCTTGACTACCTACTGAGCTGTGGCATTGCATAGCATATGACTCCCCCCTCTTAAGCCACAGGTCAAGATTATGAAAGATTGTAATTGGAAATTTGTGCCATTGTGCATTATGAAATTTAAAATGCCCTCAATAAACAAATAATATTTTTTTTGAAAGCATTTAATACGCATTTTAGAAAATATTTAACCTGCAATATGCTTTTTAACACAATTCATTGATTTATTAATTACTGTATTTTCTGTATTACATATAATTAGTTTATTTTATAATTTTTTCACGTGAATATTTATTTTTATTAATTTTTAGGTTGTGAAAAATCTGTGGTAACAAAATATTTTATTATTATAAATAGGTTATTCCTATTCATGATTTTTTTTACATTTCCTATTCTTTTAACAACCACAGCAATAATAATAATAATAATAATAATAATAATAATTTATTAATTCTACTTCTTTGCTTTTCATTTTGTAATCCTATTTTTAAAAGTCTGGTAATTTTGTCCCCGTCCCTTTCCCTGAAAATGCACTCCCATGTATTGTTGAAGAGAAAAGTTGAAATGAAAGCAATTTTTTCTGCTTCTTTAGAACATGTTTTAAAACTTTCACTCCTTCTTTCAGCGTCAGAAAGGTGGAGCAGAATGACAGCGACCAGAATTTAATTTCCTTTCACAGGTTTATACGATTAGTCAGCGCAACGTTGCAAAAACTCTCGCTCATGCTATAAAACAACGAACAGATGATCAGGGATATGGTGGTAATGTGGAATTATCTTATCTTTAGTTTGCAAAAAAATCAACCAACCTGAAACGTGACAGGGAGCAGCAAATGTATTTTGCCCCCACTTTTATCTTGGTGTCTACGTGGATAGATCCAAATGCCAACCTGTCATAGAGACAATAAACCTCTGTAAACAGAGCAGGAGTCAGACTGAAGGGGGGCAATAAAAACACCTGCTAATGGCAGATCAGGACTACACGGCCAGATCTGACTGGATAATCACACAGATGTGAGTAAGCTGTCCTACGTAAGAGTGCTTATGGTCAAGGTCCGACTAAAAGGAAACAGATATGGGTCATCATATAAAAACCATTAGCGTAAACATTTAAAGACATTTTTGTTCTGAATTAGAGTAAAATTCTGAAACGTATAAGCAGCCCTAAATGTTCTTCTAAATATGGTCTCATGATGAAAATATGCCACATGCAACATTTATTATAAGAAAAAAGCAATATCATCTGCATACTATTCTGAAAAAACTTTTATCTGCAAAGAAAGTATTCAGAAGTCCGTCATTTCTGCCTATTTTATATTTTTTCTATAATTTTCTAAATTGGTCTTGATAATTTTGTCTTTGTCCTTGAACAACAGATAGAATAACCAGAATTGCCCAGCGATGGGTCGCTCTACACTCTTTTTTTCTTTAAGTTTGTGTAACCAACAGCACAACGAGACATGATCGCGTGCGTCTGCTTGTGCAGAAAAAACATGCAGTGCAGCAGGTTGTGATAATCCCGCTAGACTTTGTTCTAATGTGTGAGTCAAAAACGAAAACTAAACACCTTTTTTCCCCAAATAGTTCAGTCAATTTTTATGATCACTCAAAGCGGTTTCAGTTTGTTTCACATCTCGCTTTCATTTGAGTGAACTTTTTTTTTTTTTGCTTCTAGTTTTCAGTATTTAGTTATTTTTCTTTAACAACAACGTTTTATCAGAAACTCAAGCAGTCTTTTAGCATGGCCATCTAACAAACAGCAACTGAACACAGTAAGAGATGGTCAAGAACCACAACACGACAGACGTGCCAAAACCTTTGATGTGAGCTTTTCTCTCAACTGATTAAATGTACTAAAGGTTTGATTTTTGTAACCATTTTTATTAAGAATTATGGAAATACAAGAGTTATTTAATTGAATGCTTTTTACTCTTTTTACCCCAGGGTCCCAATAAAACTTAGAAGTGAATTCAGTTAAGAAAATGTGTATTATAACTCAATACTTTAACTGTCAAAATTAAGTTTTTATTTATCCTCAATAATGTTAATAAACTTTTAACATAGAAGGCAGGGTTTTGTTAATGTGTCCCTATGGTGAGATAACCCCCAAATCCTTGGGAACATTTTATAATCCAAAGATGCTTTTTAGAACTATGTGTACAACATTAAGGATCTTGATCCTGAGCCTGTCTGGGATTTTAATTAGCTTAGTATGAGTAGAAAAAATGGTGAAGAAAGACTGATGCTTAATTAATTATTTTGTAATAGACATTTAGAGACATATCTCCTATCCAAGATGTAACAAACCAGTATTTACTGCTGCAGACTTGTCAAGCTTTGGGTTCAACAGCCGCCATGAGCCGACCAAGCAGAGTCGGACTCCATAATTCACCCTTCAGATATTTCCAAACAGCAGCTTTCAGAAAGCACACACAGCAGCAGAAAAAATAAAATAAAATAAAAAAAAATAGAAAAACAGGAGATTGTGCCTTTGAAGGAAAATGGATTTTAACGTATTTAACATCCACTTCTGCCCTCGTTCGGCCTCTGTACTCCCACCTAGCTTTCCCATCTGCCATTCACAGAAGGGCTTATGATGCTGCAATCTGGGAGGCTGAGATTATGGGGAAAGAAAGAGAGAGGACAGGAGAGACAGCGATGGGAGGGTGGTGCTAATGGGTGAGCGCTGGAGGGAGGGGAGGAGGATTTGAAAAAGTGAAGAGCCCTTGATGTGGATCCATCCAGAATGTCACTCAGTACTCAGGAACAGATGCGGCCTATAGAGCCCATACAGATGATGACAAAGAGGAGAACAGCCGCCCAATATTAAGGCTGCCGCACACTGAAACAAGCCGGGTGCTGATGGTGGATTTTAGAGCCAGATGCATTAATGTGTCTTGTCCTGTTTTTCTAGCTGTACCTGAAAAGAGCAACAGACCCGATGTGCATCTACTGAAGGAGGACAACGAGAAGATGGACAGCTCGTACAGATAAACAACCCAGATAGCACCAGAATCCTTCTTCATGTAGGAAAAATAGAAAGAGGTGCAACAAACAGGAGGTTCAGTCTTAATAAACTACGTAAATGTTAAGCAACCAGTTAAAAATCTTTGCTGCCACTAGCATGCTGTCTGACAGTCAGAAAATTACCTCGCCTATTCAAGACGCCAACAAAGCTGCATATCTGTCCAATAACCGTCCAATAGCAATACAAAGTTTAGAGCACCAAAAATACAGACTTTTATGATTTGAGTTCTATTGCAAGTCTGTGCTAATCGATTGACTGATTAGTTTATATGTATTATATAATACTTACATAAATAATTTAAAAAAATTATAAATAGGCTTGGGCGGTATACAGGTTCATACCCAAAACGGAATAGCTCAGACAACTTCCGGAACATTTAATGTGGAGAAGTGTTTCAGCGGGGACGGATTTCACTGCTACACGGTCTTCACCACAGTGTGAAAACTAAGTATAGCTGCTGGCAGGAGCGGTCAGAGCGAAGCAAACAATGCTGAGGAAGTGATTCCAAAGAGAGGAGTCATGTCTGTAGTTTAGAAGTTTATCGGTTTTAAAAGGCCAGACGAGAACCAAAAGAGCATAATTTTTAGACGCGCTATTGTGAGTAACCAGTAGGGGGGAGTGTTGAGCGCTATCTGACCATCTGTAGGTAGATGCAGTCAAGGGCGGGAAAACCAGTAAGAAACAAATCAAAAATAGCGGTAAATATGTTTCACACACCATTTACGATACTTATGTTATCTGAATATTAACCAACTAATAATCACCTATGGTCGTCATGTTTATTTTACTTCTTCTTTAGCAAAATCTGGTCTGAGTCTGTACTCTGCCCCCTAGTGGGATTCTTAAGTACTACATGCAAAGCCAGTACAAGATGCAATTTGCTGCTTGCATCAACGTGAGGTTATAAAACAAGTATACTTTCAGCCATCGAACATCAAGAATGTCTACTAGAATTAGAATAATTTTAATTATTTTTTATATCATTTACTTGTGTCTGGAAAAAAACAACATGATGCAGTCCATACGACAGAAAATTAGCTATTTACGGTAATGTGGATATGAATGGGCTTGTATGAAAAAATAAATACCCTAACACCGATATGTTTAAAAAAAATACTGTGATATGAACATTTTCCTATACCGCCCAGCCCTAATTATAAAACATTTTATTTTAAATATTTATATATTTCAACTTTTTTTTACAGTAGATTATTTGTTACTTAAGCAGATAGGAGGGGATGAACAAAATTATGTTTCTAACCTGAGGGAATATCAGAATTTAGAGAAACAGAGAAGAAGAAATATTTTTGCATAATAGGCAATAACACTTTCTGTGGGCAGTGAAACCAGGCAGCTAGGGAAATTATGATGGGTACCAACTAAGAGGAAATTAAAGAGTTTAAGAATAAAAAAAAAAATAACGATTTAAGGACTAAAGAATAACAACTTTTTTAAGAAAAAGGGTTTTATTCTAAAACCTAAATTTTAAACAGATTGTATTAGGACTTAACTTGACAAAACATAACCCATAACACACCATCTGTGCTGTGAAACACGGTGGTGGCAGCAAAATGCTGTGTGTGACAATGCTTTACTTTGGAAGAGGCAGAGAAGTTATTCAGGCAAAGATGGATGGAGATAAATACAGAAATCCTGGTAGGTGTTCTTAGTTTTCCTCCATACATTTAACTCCATCCCAAGCATTGAGGTGATTAATGTTATCTTAACTTGCACTAAGAGGTCGGGACAACATCAGTCCTGGAAGTGAAAACCCCTTACTGAGGAAATAAAACCCCAAAGCAGCTTTTGTATGAAATCAGCTCCTGTGCCAGCAACCAGGAAAGCATTTTAACTCCATGTTTTAAACTTTGGAGTTGGTTTTGATTCTGTGTGCCAAATTTAACACAAAAACAATAAAAACCCTCAAAAAGTCAGATGAAAAGTTCATCATCTCACATTTTATTTTGATATAACCTTTCATAGAGTTCAAATAGCTCATTTCCAACCCAGTTTTTAAACACCTTTTATCTATCATATCATCAGGTGATGTTAAAAGATTGTGATGTAAACACTTTGTTTAACTCATGTTGTTTTTTTAAGCGCTGCTGGTACTGACCTGAAATCAGCTACAGTTAGCTCCTGGTATTCGCTGAGGTTTATCCTTTAAAACCACTTATAACTGCCTATTTTAATAGTTCAGTCACTGAATATACCTTAATAGGCATTAATACGCACAGCGGATGCATTCTTGGTACTTCAGCAGAAACTAACATCCTCTCCTCTTGAGGCTAAAGCGTACCAGCGTAAAGGAAAAGAAACGGAGAGAATGGATTGGCTGCTTCGCAAATGGCAGCCAATAACGAGTCAAGCAATATCGCACTAGGTATTTCGGCTTCCCACGCTTCATTTTCTTTCAAATATTTTATATATGTGCCATAAAAAGATAAATAAATACAAATTTAAAAAAATGAAGCAAATATGGGATATTTGCAAATAAGCAAATAAAGGAATCTTTGCATACTGAACCACGAATAGGAAGTCAAGATAATGATTTATGTTTTCTAGCCCTCTGTTGCAGCCATCTGTTCTCTCTATGTTTAAATGTGATTTTTTTCTTTTTTATTTGGTGCCACAAGGCCTCTGCTATGTTACTATACAGGAGGTAGGCATCACCAATCTTTTCACTGATGTTATCTTCTTTTATTATACTAAAGCTCTTTAAGAGCAACTCACGTCCATTCCAGAGTCTGCTATCCCAACACACGGCTAAGGTGTGGCCAAGACTGGCCTATTTTATACTCCACAGTGGTAGGATGGCTAACATACGTAATAAAGGGTCAGCCAGTAGCAATGCCTGGTTCAAATTCAACTGCAGTGTAAAGTTTTAAACTGAAGAGGGCAATCCCCGGAAATGTACTAAAATACCAAAAATAAAAAACAGTCATGTAGACAGCCCTATTAGGTACTCATTTATACAGTTTCTAAGGAAAAAGAAGTTGAATTGGGGGTGAGTGGCACCATAAAGAAAAAACGTAACCTGGTAAAATTCTTCTTGGCAAAAAAAAAAAAAAAAAAGATAAGAAAAAATCGCCCAAAAACAAATCTAATCGGTGCATCTGCACAGCTTTTAAAACCTGATACATAGTCAGAACTCTAAACCATCACAGATGAACATTAGACAAGCCTCTTAAAAGAACAGTTTGCCGTTTCTGCTAGTTAATTTTGTCTCAATGATTAGAAAGTTGTGTGGAGTGAAAAGACTCTCCGCCTGTTGTGCATTCATGATCTGATTGCGAAAAGGATTATAAGGGAAAACCAGTGGAACAGATCGAAGAACATCTGCACTTGGGAGTGAAAACTGTCCTTAAATGACACGGCAGAAGCAAAGCTGTAAGGTGACATAGTCGTCAAACTGCCTCTGCTATCAGTGCATCACATTGCTCCCCCCCCCACTGTGCTTCCTTGATCAGCAGCCACATTAATCCTCTTGTTGACTCTGCACCTGTACCAGCGTGGCTCTAACTTTACAGCGATCAGCACCGTTCACACGCCTGGACTGCGCACATGACTGCGCTTGAGTAAAAAACCTGCCGACGGAGCGAGAAGAGGCTGATCGTGTCGATGGCTGATTAGAGCGCCCTATAAAGACGGGAATACTCTAACTGCAGATATACTGAGTCCTCTGGTTTTTACCCAAAGCGGACACAGAACCCTCCAGAGGTGCATGTTAACCTGGGATCATCAATCACCTTTTTTTTTGCTCCCGCTGCTGCCAGGACAGAGTGGCTCAAAAAACACACATGTCAGGGAAGGTCATTACGACTTCAACCTGATCATCTTTGATGTTCTCAGATTTAGCCAGCAAAAACAACACAGAGAGGTCGGCGGTCACCTTGAACCGTGATCAGACAAAAAAAACAAAAAAAAATCTAAACAGTGCCAACCATCGCTGTGGTCTCGGGTGGTTAACAGAGGAGAATCTATGGGGCAAGGAGAACAGGATGGCATGGAGGGAAAACTGCATCACTTCGCACCGGAGCAGAGATATTTTTAGCTGCTTAAAAAATATGTGGAAGTTGCACATTTTACATTCTGTCACAAGACGTGTAAAGAAAAGAAAAAAATCAAGATAATCTGCAATTTAAACAAATTAAAGCCTCTTTACTTCACCATATATTATGGTGTTTTTTTTAAATGACAGATATTTGCATGTTTGCTGCATGGATAGTTATTTGCATATATTCAAGCAGAGTTATGCTCTTATCTCACAGAGCGACAAAGTGATGAATTACAATCATTTGGACAAGAACAGATGAGAGGGAGGATGTAATCAGATTCTTACCTGTAATGTACATTTGTGACTGTAGGAGGCCTGTAGCCAAAGATCCACGTCTGGATGTCCATTGGCTTTGCTTTGGGGTACGCTATGGTCACATCTATTACCCACTGCAGGCCTTTATTTTTATTAACTGTCACGAAAGAAAGGGGAAAAAAAGAACACAAGATATGACTGGGAGACAAATAAAGGCACAGCTAAAATTCATACAAGGTTTTATAATAGTATTGAGAGTGACGGTACATTCTTTATTAGTCCAAACAGACAGCAAATACAATTACAGTTTCAGGTAAAAGTATTTCCAGACATACATTTCAAGAGTTTCTCATTTTGTTTTAATTTATTTATAAAGCAATGTTTAAAATTTGTGTGTAAAATATGTAGATGTATGGACAGTTGTATGTATTGATGGATGAACAAAAGAATTAATGGTTAAAATTAAAAACAAGGTGATGAACTGGAAGATTGGTGGATTGAAAGTAGGTCTGCCACAAACGATTATTTTGATATTCGACTAATCGTTTATTATTTTGTCCATTAGTCAACTAATTGGATCACCCATAAATTAAATTAAATAAACAGCAGATGCTCAAATATGTACATCAGAAGCTTCCAGCTGGAAGTGTTTTCCCTAAGTATTATTGCTATCTAAAATACTGACCGTTATAACGATCGCTTATTCAACATTTATGAACTAATTCTAAAAAAAAAACCTTAACGTTACAGAGACACAGGATGTGCTAAGAGAAATAAAATCACGATCACTACTGTTAATGTTACTGATATCAATACAAGTCATTAATACAATTTTCCATTTATTAAACTCACTTTGTTCAGCCTTTTCATAGTTTTTGCGTCCATGAGACCAACAGGATATTGGGATGCTGCCATAAACAGAAATAAATGAGCCACTTATGTGCACTCCTCTGCAATTGTCACGACCTTTCACCTATGCTTTGATGTCTTGTTGCTGCGCTGTCTGCTTTGAACGGATCAGAACCAGCCCCCGTCCAGGCGCTGGTCACATGAGAGAAAAGCTGCGATAAATGATGAATGTCAACAAATACATTTGTTGTCAACAGTATTGTGACGAATCGACTAAACGTGGCAGCCCTAATTGAAAGGCGACAGTAGATATGAAGAGATGGATAAATTAACAGATTGGTTAAAGAAAGACCAAAATGGATGGAAATAAAAATTTGAAAAATTTAAATACAGCTGAAAACAGAAGATTGTTGAACCAAAACATTTGACCAAAGTGATAAATTTCAAAGGGAATGCTATTAAATACTGATGAAGTTAACATGAGTTTCTGATTTTGAAGATATTGATAAAAAATATAGATATCTGGCACGTTCTCTCTCTCATTATGTGGCATTTAGCAAATAGAAAATAATTTCCGTAATTCTAACTGACATAAAACATGAAGAGTTTGGTCTGATTCAACTTTAGATAGTGAGAAAAATATATATTTTGTGTCTTTTTCTTTGGCAAACTTCTGAAAAATGATTCAAATAGAATTAAATTAGAAACCGACAGATATAGGTTTTTTAAAGGCCGACACCGATAAAAAAATAAAAAACAAATTGTCATTGATCACCGATATCTAAAGCCGCTTTATTAGGCTGATATCCAAAGGAGAAATATATACTTTTAGCGGCACATTGATTGTGAAAGACAACTGAACACTCACTATGTGCAATATATATTACAAAGTCAATAAAACTCTTTAAAATACCTATTGCACTTCGAAAATAAGACTTATAAAAACAAATTCAAAATAGTAACCTGAGTGCAAATTGTTTGAGAATAGAAAATAAAACAGATTCAAACTTCTCTAGCTATACAAAATAAAATAAATTCAAACTGTAACCAGAATAATGGTGCAAATAGCTGGCTTAGGTAGAATCTGGATTTACAATATCAAAGAAAATTCACCTCAAAGTAAAGCCCACTACGACATAGTAGTAAATAATAAAATATTATATATATATATATATATATATATATATATATATATATATATAAATAGTGCAGTCAAAGATTAAACATCAAACTTAAGAGTAAAATATGAGTGGGCTGGCTCACGGTGGTTCTGAGTGTGTGGGGGTTCTTCCTTCAGTGAAGTAGTGGCTGCAGCTGGCCACACAGATGCCTAATCTTTTTTCTTTTTCTTTTTAACTCAGCTTTTGAAAACAAATTTATACAAATATAGAAAAAAAATTGATATATCGGCTGGCCCTTACATAAAATTAAGACAAAAAAATGCAACAAGGTGGAAAGGTTCATGGAGACAGAAGAGATGGGGGAAGGCAAGATGTACTTGGCTTGAGTTTTTAGGCGTTCAGCTGTGTTAAATCGGTAGCAACACATTTAGATAATTCAGATGTACAAGTTTGGCTCCTCTTAACTGTATTTAACATCTTGCTTTTAGTAAAAATACAAAATTAATTATTTTATTATCAAATATCTTGAAACTCTGCTACGACAGTAGTTTAGGAAGCGCAACATCATGAGTCAATTCTGAACAATAATTATGAGGAAATCTAGGAGAGGAGGAACTCATACTAGTCTCAACAGGTTAAAGAATTGCCTCTTTTCCTGGAAATACAGATGGAGCTTGCAACAACCCTCAAGACAAACAAGCTAATTAAACTTCTAGAGTTTCTGTTCATGTCAGAGATAAATGCTTGCAGCGCCTTTTATTTCATAAGGCAATAGATTATGTCATAATAGATGGTTTTCCCTGCCTCTGCTTTCTTTAGAGTAGGTATTAGTGAGTCTGAGTGGATGTAATTAAGTGCGCTGGTGTTTTGTTGCAAAAATTGGACCTCGTTAGGACACCTTTGGTACTGACGGAGGCAGATTTTATGGGCAGGAAATTTCTTTTTCGGGTTAAGAGACCTAATCGCTGCATCTTTAACCAAAAATATATTTTTATGATGCTTGATCACTAGGAAATGTAATATTCTGTAGAATTGAAAGAATCTTTTGTTTGTCCGAAAATGCATGAGCTGAAAACCTTTTAAAATAAAATAGAATTATTTTGAGAAAATAGAAAATATTCACAATCATCAGATCGTTTTTCAGTTTGAGACAAAACATTGAGCTGATGCTGTATTACTTGAAAGAGTCAGATTGGGGGATAATATATGAGAGCCTGACCTGTTATTTCAATTATGTTAAAACAATATTTTTATTATATTTTTCACAAAGAAACTCTGAAATATAAATGTGCAGGAGATAGACCTCTAACCTTGAGATAAAAGAGGTTAACTAAAGAGCGAAAAATGTTTTTTTTGTGTGTGTGTGTGTGTGTAAATAATCAGCAAATATTTTCTTATCTTATAATGCCAACTTGCAAATGCATATTTGGTGAAGCTTCAACTAAAAGCTTCAGCGTGCCTTTTTTTAAACCGCAACTATCGTGTCATGTTCACATAAGATTTTCATAAAAACTGTGCGTCTAAATTTTGCAACTAAAGTTTATTTGGAAGCAGGAGAGCCTGTGTTAAGAGAAAAAGCAAATATGCAACAACACCTGACACAATGAAGTTTATATTTGGTCAGGTTGATGATCTGAAGAGTGTGTGAGGGGTATTACTGTGGTCAACATAAAGCCGTATCTGTAGAAAATCAGAGATTGGTGCAAAGTTGAGACTTCCTGAGATAAATAACCTTTTTCCCAAGTTTAATTAAATAATTAAATGAATTTGACTGTATTGTATTATATTTTGCATTTAACTTTTTGGATGCAACTCTATCTAAATAAGGCTGTTTGCTTATAATGGATTATATTGTATTTCTGTATCTTTGGATGATTATTGGACCTGTTGTTCTTGCAGTGGCGGCTCCACATACTATAAAGATATAAATATAAATGTATGATGTATAAATCTATATTATGAATTTAAGGCAGTTATTTCCACTGTAATAAAGTTGCAAATATGGATAATTACAAAAAGAAATTGGATAAAACATGAATCAAAGCTATTCTCACCCTCCAGGGAAAAGTTGCCCAAATCCAATTTTTTTACTTAAACGTGACTCTTGTAGATTTATGACTGATCTGACTTTTTTTCAGATCAGATATGTTGCGTTTCATCCAACTTTTACTGCGAAACAATTGACAATTTTCCTTCAAAAGAAAAGTCTTACCACAATAGTGTTTACGAACACTGAAAAGACGCATGGCAACATGCGTAGCATTAATATTTACTCCCATAAACACAGCGGGATGTGTGTGATGTTATGTTTTCTGGGCGTGCCCGGTCACCTCGGGGCTGCAGTGTTCACACATGAATCCTATGTAGGTCGCTTTAATATTCTAAAGCGAAAAATCACAGCAAAAAAAGAAAATGAAAATCAGAAATGAGCATTACGAATTGCAGTGTGAGCGGAACTTAAGTGTTGTGTGTTTTTGTTTCATGGGCCGACACCTAAATGAATCCTAATCCAGGTACAAACTAAACGCTATTTTCCTCTTAAGCCGACAAGTCTGCATTTGCTTGGCAAATGTAAGACACAGCAAACACCAGCAGCCTTCGTCAGTAAAGACGCCTCTGAAATGAGCCTGATGCGACGCGCCGGCACCCAGGTTGGAGTCAAAGAGCGGGCTGCTGTTAATGTGCAGCAAGCACTTCCCAATCAAAGCACACTGGCTTCTTTGTGCTAAGAAAATGTGTAGCAAGAGGAGCTAAATTTCACGAGAAAAACCTGAGGAGGAAAGGTTGAGGACTGAGACAGGAACAATACAACAAAAAAAAGACCAGCTCAGTACATTATGTTTGCGCCAAGCCTCACGGACCAGAAGAGACACCTTAATGTTCACAACCATTCAAGTGCTCACCATCCGGGTCGCTGTTTTGAATACTATAAACAAAGCTGGAGCTTTCTGCAGTCTAAACACAAGCAACAATTTTAGAATAATTTTCTAGTCTGACTGACCACTTTACAACTTTACCACACAAGCTGTACACATCAGGTTTTTATTCAGCTTGAAGTCTTGAGGGTCCTCACCAGAGGTGTGGTTATGGGTGGAACTGAGGGGGCCTACACCCACCCACTAGACAAGGGCCTACCAAAATAGAAGCTATTTTAAAAGAACATTTTAACAAATTATATATACAATTATTAGAGATGTGTATTGGTAAGAATCTGGAGATACGATTTGTATCACATTGCAGTGGGGAAAATATGATTTACTGCGATACTATGAGTTTATATTGTGATTTTTTAAAACTGAGTTTAACTGTATTAAACAGCAATCTAAATACTCCAACTCAGTTTTATTACTAGATCAAGTAAATTCCACTTTAACCAAGGTGCCGAAAACAGCCACCAACTACCAGTTACACTTTTAACTGTACAAGAAAAATGACCGTCATTACTGTCATTTACTGGATCCATTACAATTTAAAAAAAAATAAAGACAAAATCAATACAACACTTTTGAATATAGATACAATATCGTACCAATATCGTGAAAATTGGTTTATATTTTTATTCTCAATGTCACTAAAGTTATCATAAAATAAAACGATAAAATTTGTGGTGACATTTACATCTTTGACAGACTTGCTGTCATTGGCTGTTCTAAATAACATCCCTTGCAAACTCTGCAGACAAGCTAGGGTTAGCGGTGAGAATCCTTGGTGTACCCAAGTCTAATGCTGCGTTCACACCTCCCCAAATGGCAGCGTCAGTTGTGGCAAGATTACATGTAAAGTCTATGGTCGAGTACGTCAGAGGTCCGTCAGGGGCTCTGCGCCGCGTTATGTACGTTGGCTCCGTCAACTTCAGTTGCGTTTCATGCAGCAACGCAGGAGTTCAGCAAGCTGAACTTTTGACGCAGCAAACGGATTGTAGTTTTTTAATTCAATTCAATTCAATTCAGTTTATTTATATAGCGCCATTTCACAACAGATGTCATCTCAAGGCACTTTACAAAAAGAGTTATTACAATACAATGTTTAGTGTAGAAATTACAGAAACACAGATGATTGCGTCGTGGAATTCTCAGCAATCCCTCATACTGAGCAAACATGCAGCGACAGTGGGAAGGAAAAACTCCCTTTTAACAGGAAGAAACCTCCGGCAGAACCAGGCTCAGCACAAGCGGTTATCTGCAGCGACCGTCTGTGGCTTGGAGAATACATAACAATTTTAATGAACACTTTTATTAAAAACATTAGGATCCCTGGCAAAACCTTCTGGACTAATCCAATAAAGAACAGCTCCGTGCATTAAAACAGTTAAATGTGACATTAAGCTTATGGAAATGGATAAAAAAAAAAAACACAGCTGTGAAAGTTGTTTTTTAAACAATGCAATATTTTGCATATTATGATTCTAATTATTTAGGTATTAAGCGGTGAAGCTCTTGATTTACTGGTTCATCTACGTTCCAAATTTCAGCTATGGTCGTGAGACATGGATCCTGATCTAAAGAAAGAGACCTAGGAAACAATGAGCCTTTTCCATTAGGAATGAATGGATAGTTAAATTAATCAATATTTTGAATGTATTGAAAAGATGCACAACTTTAAAACTTTATATTTAAAAAAAATGCACAAAATGTATTGTGTAGTGAATCCAAATAAAACATTTTTCCATAAAATGTAAAAAAGTTCAAGGGTATGATTTTGTAAAGGCGTTGTAACTTCATTCTGACTTGAGAGAAGATCAACCTGCATTTCAGATGTGTTGTCTCTAGTGAAGCCCGACCTTTGACAACGCACACCTTTGTTTATTTAACATGCTACCCTACAGCGGGTAGGCAGGAGGAGGTAGGTGAGTAACAAGCTATGCGTCAAAGTGACTTGAAATGAAAAAAGACTGGGCAGATCTCCCAGCTGTGCTGGAAAGCCCGAGGACCGAGGCTGGTGCCAAGCTTTGCCGGTGGCTTCCAAGTAATGACAAACACAACTGTAAAAGCAGCCGCCATGGTAATTTGAAATGATATCGGACGAGCCCTGCCTTTCTGTAAATAGAGGAAGGAACTCTGCTGACAGATATGTGGCTCTATCAGGCCATTCAGTTGGCCAATTACAACACTTACAAACCCATCCCTCCCGACACAGAGACATGTTTATGTTTGAATCTCACAAAGCTCCAGTCCCACCCTAAATGGTTTCCATCTTCAACCTTTGCTTGTCTGCGACCACAAACATAGTTTTATAATGACACATAAACCATATCAGCCAATAGAGCCTCTCGGCAGAAAGTGACCCCTGTGCATCATATCCGTGCCGAGCGGTGTGCATACAGCTTGGGTGACATTGCATGGCTGTAACAGAGCGGCACGCACATTTACATCAAATCCTATTTTCTCCAAGTGGCCCCATTTGTCTCTCGGTGAGTCAGCAAGCTCAGGGCACCTCTGCAGAGCATCAGGGAGGGTCAGAGCGAGACAGAGCAGCGTCTTTGATCAGGCACACTCTCACACAGAGGATGGAACAGTGAGGGGCTATGAGTGTTTCCGTGCCTGCCTCGGTCCCAACATCGTTAGCTGAACCGAAGCGGAAGGAGAACCCCCTACGCAGCAGCTTCTTCTCCTACCAAGATGCAGTACCAGAGGAGGAGGCAAAAAGGAAGAGCTGAGAAGTGACCTGGAGGCCCGATAATACCAAGCAACAAGCGTAATGTGTGATCGATGATAGTGACAAAACACCTCTGTTGGTTTTTGCTAACATTGATGCAGTAAAAAAAACAAAACATACATACAGTGCTTTGAAAAGGTGATTGAAGAAGGAAAATTATGTTTCATTATTTACTTCTGCTTCTTCCCACTCCTTCTAGCAGGCTGATGGGTGTGCTGACCAGCAGCGGCCCTACCTTTGCGACTGTTTGAATTACGTGCTTTTGTGGACTTTTATAACCTAAGTGTCATTGTGTTTGTATGCTCTTAGACAGGTTGTACTGATAACAGAACTTCCCCTTTGGGGGACAATAAAGGATTCTTCTACCTCTAGCTTCTTTTTTCGTATTTTATAAATAAAAAACCTGAAATCTTAGTTTGGAGTCTTTCGCAGCCTCTGCTCCAGGAATAGCCTGAACGTAGAACCATCTGTCTTCTCTGATAACCTCCTTATGTTTCGAATGAAAAATGAAGTGTTCGGGGTGATGTATAGCGTGCCGCCATAATGTTCCCTGACTGAACACAACACATCTATGTTTCCCACTTTTGCTTACTGTCACTCTTCCACAAAAGGACAAGTTTGTAAAGTCCATGACTAACGGTTGTTTTCCCACCGGAGCTGCAGCTCCTCCAGAGTTAGCAGCAACCAATTGTTTGCTTCCCTGATTTATTCCCTCATTGCCTGGCCCAAGATTTCAAGTGAATTTGTAATACATCATACTCTTGGCTGGGTGCTACATTTATTTTATCGATTAATCAAATGTTCTGTTTATGAAGATTTAAATTTTGGAAAATCAATTTTTACTTTATTTTTTAAACCAATGCACTACTTGAACTTCCATAGCTCAGTCATGTCAACCCCTCAGGAGCTACCATCTTGTTTTACAAGGATACTCTGCAGCTTGTTTTTACCTGGACTTTGAATTTAGGTCAGCTCCGGGACGAGATGTTTGAAATAAAAGCAAGTTTTTAAAAATATTATTTTGTTACTTGCAATTTCCATTTAAGAAAAAAGTTGAAGATTAAAATTGGAAATCGGACATGGTATGAAAAAATCAGAGATTAAATTTTTTAAGCCGTATCGGCCACCCCTACTCTTGATTAATAGCTTATGTTCTTACTTTCCTTTAACAGGTACAAGAAGTAATTTTTAAAAGTTATAGTCAAATTGGAGTACTCTGGTCCATCCAGAAAAACAACTTAGTTTGCTCTAAGTCACCCTCTCCCCTTCGCAAATTTCATGAAGAGTTGCCAGTTACCGATACACGATGACGAGTGAAAACAAGTTATAAACAGGAAGTTGATAAATACATACATACATTCCACCGCAATATTGAGTTGGTGGTAACAGAAAAAGTAGCTTCAGATATTTTTAGAGCCAATTATAATACTGCTAGCATGGTTAGCCCGACGTTAGCCTTTAACCCGGTTGGTGTCAGATTACAAATGGTGGCGCTGTTTAGTGTTGAGGACAACCTTGCGGACTCGCATGTGATTTGTCCTGGGACCAGTGACCACATACCAAAGCAAAATGTTTTTAATTAACCCAAATATACCACCACCCAGCCATTTGAGATCAAAATCTGTTTCAGTGTAGCCTTCTTTAAACCATACTTGGGACATTAGACGGTTGTGTGATTAATTCACTCTAAAATTATTACATATTGCACCTTTAAAATTCACCACACCTTCTCCCTCTAAATGATCCTGTTTGTTCACCTCAAGGGGCAAACTCCGCCTGGAAAATGTGAATCCAACCCACGAAGTGACAAAAATTGCGGTTCAGCCCTCATCCGCTGGGGGCTGGCTCCAAAAAGGAGCCATTTCCCATTGACTCCCATGTTAAAAAGGCCAACTTTACAGCAAAATAAACATGTTTACATCCTGGTTCAAAAAACCATTTTAGGTTAGACAGTTCAGGTTTACCATCATGACAACTCTGAGGGTGAATTTTTTTCTAACTTCTCCGTTTATTTGTAATTTAATCTTGAAATTATGAATAATTAGGGGCGTGTCTTTTTGATTGACAGGTCCGTCTAGGCTAACGCTGGTTGCTAATGGTGGCTAACGGTAGCTAATAGCTTGCTCCGTAGTCTGCTGTCCCCCTCTGCTTGCGGGGAAGCTCTTCAAAGCCTGGGACTAATGTAAAGACTTCACTATCAGTTGCCTCTGAAGTTTTTATTCGGTTTCGGATGTAATCTGCAATTATTGGACAAAGACGGCTTGCTGAGGTTTTGATTACAGTAACAGACTGTCCAAGAATTTTCTGCTTTGGGGGGAGGCTTCACCAGCTGTGGGGGGGGGTTCTGTCAGGTGGCCGAGAGGAATGCTGCTCTGGTCGGAGCTTTTATCTCTTTCTACATGCGAGTTGGAGCTGTTAACCGGTCGGGTAACAGCAGAGCAGCAAAGTCGGCAGGACCGATAAACCGCAGCATCCAGAGCGGGAGACGGCTAGATCAGGCTGGAAGACTACAGAGTCGGACTCTAGACAGACTGGATGATCGCTGATTAGATCGGTACTGGTGTGAGGAACACAGCTGGAGGCATGAACTAATGGATGAGATGTGAGGTGAGTCAAAAGCCTTTTATTTTTTGAGAGGATCTGAGTTTTCATGATTACTTTGTGACTGCTTTTTTCTGGATGTGTTAAGATAAGCCGTCCATGTCATCACCCTCCACCGATGGTAATGGAAATAACACCGTATTAAGCAGTATTGACCCGACCCCTTTAGGTCTTCTTATATCGATACGTTTTCTCTACTCGAGATGTTTCTGGGTCTAAAGTGATCGTTGTTGAAAAACGAGCAAAAGTCGGCTGCAGCCTAGGTTAGCTTCAGCTAGCTCCGGACTAGCTTCTAGCTATGTCGGCTCGGAGCGTTAGCCCTCCTTACCCAGCCTCACAGCGCCACTCTCAGCTCCACCTCTTCGCCCATTTTAGGAGTTTCTGAGAGTGACGAGGCGAGTGACGCGGACAAGATGGCGGATGTGAGAACCACCCAGTTGGCTTCACTTTTGCTCTTCAAAAACCTATGGGTGATGTCAACGAGGGTTTGTCTATTATATATACAGTCTATGGTTCACCTCCAAAGCCATCATAGACCTGCTTCATAACTACTGACTTAAATACCACAAATCGATTCAATTCACTTTTTATGCGACTTGCTATGAGAGTTGAGAGTAAATAGCTGATACAATTTTTAAATCATTATTCCAAAAGAGAGAAAAAATGTTGAACTCCTTTTTTCTCATCACAAATTACAGCTACTTTTATCCATCCATCCATCCATTTTCTGAAACGCTTATTCCTCAAGGGGTCGCGGGGGGGCTGGTGCCCATCTCCAGCTGTCAACGGGCGAGAGGCGGGGTACACCCTGGACAGGTTGCCAGTCCATCACAGAGCTACTTTTATCTTTCAGATAAAATCCCAATAAAATACAAGTAAGCTGTCACTTTTAGCAGAAAAGAGGGGGCCTTTTTTTCTGCACTCAGTTTTCTGTTTAGCGATAGACAGCATCTTGTATTTGCAAACCCAGGGGAATCTCTGAGCAACATTCTTGGTGACGTCGTTCCGAGGTCTAACCGTTTCACCACCAGCAGAGCTGTGGTAAACTCAATCACTGTGTCAGCGACATTTTGAAAACCTCCATTTTCTTTGCTGAAAACTATTTGAGGAGCAAAATCCCAGCCGGATCTGAAAAAACTTTTACTAAACAGAACGACAGTCAGGGAGTAACAAAACCTGTTGATCCAAACTGCTTCATCTTTATCCAAGGAAAGTCAACCTTTTCCTGTTAATTCCTATGTTATCTTCCAGCTCACTGGCTGTATTTAGGGCTGGTCTCTTGGCACAGGAAAAAAAAATTTCACTCTTGCAAATCACCGCTGGGGCTTTTCAGGAACATTGATGCAATTTCTGGCAGCTCAGCCCATGCCACCTCTTTCCTCTCCTGGCAAGCTTCACCACTAGTCGTCTCTCATTTAAAAGGAGAACTCCCGGAAGACAGGGAGACAAGGAAAGGGAGGAGGGGTCTTAATGTTGCATGTTTCATGCAAGCATCTTCCCGCAGGCCTGCACCTGACATTAAACAACATCTGATTGAAAATGACAGAAGATTAAAAAAAATTACCTAGGAATAGCATTTTACCTTCTGAGATTTTGTAACAGCCTCATATATTCCAATTCCTTGGGAAAGCCACCTTCAAAGAGGAGATTAACTGTTGCATATCCCAGTTACCTGTTTGGTTCCGGGTCCCGGTGTCACTGCCCACGCTGCCGTTCTCCTGCTGAGCCGACAGGGTTTTCAGGATGATGTGGGTGGCCCCGAGGCGAGGCAACGTGACATGGGTCAGGTGAGGGAGAGAGTTTTTCTTTGCAAACAACTGGCTGGTTTCTCGCCTCTTCCGGAGGAAGCCACCCTCGGGGAAGAGCACTATCCACTTCCTGTCGCGGTTGTGGTAGTATTTTTCTAGATGCTCCTTCAAGTAGACCAGCTGCTTGTCTCTGTAAGCTTTACCCTAATGGAAAAACAGAGCAGAACATGGATGTAAAAATGTGGCGTTTCCCAAGAACAGTTTTAACAAGTTCTAACAGTTTGTGGTTATATATTTCATTTTAAGTGGTAAACTTTCAGTTATATATTTGGTCTGTTGCAGATATTTTGCCTACCCACAGTGGATGTTTATATTTTTGTAGCTGAGAAGACAGACCTGAAAATCTGGGTTAACTGCGACCGAGATTGCCATAGAAAAATTCTGCAATAGCTTCACAATTGCATGGTGCATAAATCTGAAGAAACCGGTGGAAATTGTGCAGTCACTCTGGATGGACACTTTGAGTTTTATAAGATGGCTTGTATTCTTGTGGAAACAACCGTAGAAACACAGACGTGCTTGTTCAAACTCAGCTGTAATGTCACGCTCAAAATGGATCAAACCATGATGGCCTTGACGACGTTAAGTGCATTAGAAAGGGGCAGGATGGGAAGCAGCATTGATTTTTAGTTAGCCATGGTCAAACACCATTTTAAACGTATTAGCTCAGCCGGGCAGCTCTTTCCGTATGCATTTGTTTGCTGGTGCAGCTGTAATGTAATACAACTCAACTGCTGCACAACTAGAGTTGGGGAGTGAAATGACAATTCATTTACCCCAGCGGAAAAATGAGGACGTTTGACACATTGTTAAAGGTAAATGGGCTTATTGCAGTTTACGCTGCAGATAGATCCTCTACAGAAGATGCATTAAAGCAAAGGTCCTGATGGGGGTAATCTATCAGCTCGTCTACTCTAATTTAAGACAACCGTCTCACAAGACTACAACCAGTTCCCAGTTTTTTGGCTGAGCTCCTTCGTCCTTTAATCCTTTTACCTAACCGACATTTAGGTGAGCTAAAACCAGCACTAGACAGTCCCCGAAGATTTTCCACTCATTATGGTTATACAATTATTCTGCTTCCTAAACATTTCAATTCATACAACCCTCTTTTTAAAATTATACATGTGGATGAATATAACCCAGTTTATTTGGTATCAAGACCAGATACAGCGCTCAAGTGACCAGAGTTTTTCTGTAGATGTATGGAACCGCTCAGCCCCTCTCCCACCTGTTACTGGACAGAGCCGGTTAGCTGGCTGAAAAAAGTCTACTATGTTTTTCTCTTGCTTAAAAAAAACGGATAAATTTGGGCGTTCAACGATATTAATGGGACGACAAAAACACAGACAGAAACAGCATGGAAACTCAAGGAGGACGAATCTTTTTTCCACTTTTATTGATTTCATGCACAATCTTTCATCTTTAAATGTTGTTTTAACTCATATCATCCCAGTATCTTTAAACAGCCACAGTGGATGGTGATGCTGTGGGGAGGAAGGATCTGCGGTAGCAGTCAGTCTGGGAACAAATCTGAAGAGGCTTCTTACTGAAGACGTCTTTGATGACACCATCAGTTGTTGGAAAGCACTGCTAATCCAACTCATTTGCTTTTGCTGCTACTCTTTAAATCTCTGTCTGACTGTATGGTTCGAAAGCTAGGCAGAGAGACATCGGAGTGGGGGATAATCAGCTTTGCCCATAATGGTGGAAGGAAGAGAGGGTTTGAACTTCCTCCTTCTCTCTCGGCTCTTTTGTCCTGCTCTGCATCTGTAGATCCTCAATTTACACTTCTCTGTGACATGGGGTCATATTTCAGGTTTTATTTACCTTTTAAAATTCTAACCAGCTGCTCCTGGTTAAAAAATTACATTTAAAAATATAAATTAAAGTACAGTGCTGTGAAAAAGCAGCTCACTCTTGAAATTCTTTGCATTAGCAAACCTGAATAAATAACCAATGTAGCTTTCATAGGATTCTGTTTATTAAGGGAAATAAAAGCTATCCTAACCAACATGACTCTAGGTGCAAAAGTAATTGGCCTCAAAATCTAAAACCCTTAATCAGAAAAAGTTGGGACGGTATGGAAAACGCAGAAAAAAAAAAAAGGAGTGATTTTATAATTTTTGTTTGATTTGTATTTCAACTTAATTTCATTTGTAAATAAACATTTCTTCCTGTCATTCAGACCTGCTACACATTCCAAAAAAGTTTGGTACGGGAGCAATTTACAGCTAGTAATCAGGTAAACAGGTTAAATTATGATGCGATAGGAAAGAGGTGACATGAACGTGTGATTGTAATTATGATTTTGTAGTTTTATTAGGAGCACAAATGAGCCGAGGATTGACAGTTTGCCAACAAATATGTGAGAATATTACTGAAAGGTTTAAAGAAAGATAGGAAGCTATTTTTATATTTTACCTTCAACGGTGCATGACATAATTAAATGATACAAGGTATCTGGAGGAATTTCAGTGCGTAAAGTACAAGGGAAGAAGCCTAAAGTGAACAACCTTGATCTCCGGGCCCTCAGGGGGGCACTTCAAAAATTGTAATTCATTTATAGATGATATCACCACATGGACTACTTAAGCAAACCTTTGTCAAGTACCATAATACATAGTTACATCCACAAATGCCAGTTAAAACTGTACTGTGTTAAAAGGAAGCGCTATATTAACAGTGTCCAGATGCTGTGTCAACTTCTATGGGTTTAGAGGCATCTGGGATGGACCCACAGTGGAAACATGTACTGTGGTCAGATAAATGAGGATTGCAGGTATTTTTTTTGGAGTAATGAACGCTGCGTGCTCCGGACCAAAGAAGAAAAGGGTCATCCAGACTATTACCAGCAACAACTCCAAAAGCCAGGATCCGTCATGCTATGGGGTTGTGTCAGTGCCCTTGGCACACTGAGCTTGCAATTCTGTAATGGCACCATTAACGCTGGAAAGTACATAAAGATTTTGGAGCACAATATGCTGAATGGGGAAAAAAATTACACTTGAAACACTTCATCACTTGGTGTTTTCAGACCCTAAATGTCTTTTGAGTGTTGTGAAAAGGAATGGCAACATTACAAAGTGGAAAATGCTTAACTGTAAGATTTTTTTTGTGTTCTGCAAGAACCACAATTGGACTATGTTTATTTTGAAGAAGAAAAAAAGGATTTCATGAGGAACATATTAAATAAACTGCTATTGTATTGTTTTCAATGTAATACAGGTCAAAGATAATCTAACAAAGTTCTGTTTTTAAATCGGGTCAAAATCGGGTGTTACCTCCCGATCATGACTCGGGTACATACCGTATACAGTTTTTTAATTCCTCGTGGGTGGGGCTTTTGTTTAGCTCTACTCCTGTTCAATAGTGTTTTTATTAGCTTTAAATAATATGCAATCTAAACAAGCTGAACAGAGAGCTACTTAATAAGGTGAGATTAAACAGTTGCAGTTAGAATCAACCTGCTGCGGTTCCTGCTCCACATGGAACCGTAATGCGTGCATGATTAGTGTTTGATTACACATGGATATGATTGCTGCAGAAGTTTTTGTCATCAGGTTAAGGATTTTTACCTTGGACAGATGACTTCACATGGGGGTTCAGGTGTATGTCTGGATTCTGTATCTACGCGCTGCCGCACTGGAGACTGTAATTACGCGTTGCTTCAGCCCAAGTTTTGAAGTGAGGAAACAGTTCTCCAATTAAACCGATCAGAGGTCTACAAAAGTCCGGAACCGTAAACTATGCTTCAACTGCAGAAAAAGCAGCGGGAGGAAAGAAGCAGCAGCAGGTGTTTGGCACATTGTAGCGCGTCTGACCAACCGGAAAGGCTGCAGTCTTACAGAAACTTGAAGTAAGCTCCCAGTCAGCCATACGCCTTGTTGAAAGTGTCCAGGGATCTATTGTTTGGTTGATTTATTTACCTGCAATCTGTGCGTAAAGTTGAAAATATCTCCTCGCATTTGCAACACGTTGTCAGTTCATTTTAATCCGTAAAAATGACCGACAGCCTTCAGATTTTTCTGTCACCGTTCTAATAAACTGGTCAAAATCCAGAAAACATTCAGTTAACATGACCCCTGATATGTATATATACTCTAATTATTAAGTTTATTTAAGCTGAGGTACTATTTTATAAAGACTTTTTTTATGTATAAGCTACTTTTGCACTAAAGTTCAAAAGTGAATAATTTGTTATTTATTACTTGATTGTTTAAGCTACCCCACAGAATTGCTCTTGTTAATAGAATTGTTAAATGTTAAAATAACGCGAATAAAAAAGGTAACATCCTGGATCAGCTCTTTTTTATTCTCGTTTTTTTATGCATTACCTATAGAAGTATCGAATCGGGACTCTGTATCAGCCGATTGGCAGAATCAAATAACACGGACTCAGACTCGAGGGCAAAAAAATCTGATCGGGACAACCCTAATCTCAGTTGGATTTAAGACAAGAATAAGCCACTAAAAAAAAACATTTCTTTTTTAATTAGAGTGGGACTATCTGATGCTCTTCAGATTATTATCCTACAGTATAATCCAAGAGAACCGAAGTTTAAGATCAAAAACTGATGGGCCGACATCATCCGCCAGGATTTCATGACAGAGAAAATAAATTTAGGATTGCATCAATTACAGCAAGTTGTCCAAGTCCTGAAGCAGCAAAGTAAGCCCCAGACCATCATAATACCAACACCTTGCAGTTACTGTGCTTCTAATCTCCTGAAATGCTGTATTAGTTTTACACCCGATGTAATAACACACAGGCCTTCACCACACCAACTACGAAGTTCTGATATATCTGAAGTAAAATAAATGGAGTACATTATGAGTAAAATTGGCAGCTAAAATATAGGATGGTATTCATATCAGCAGTGGGTAACAGCTGAAGGGTTACCTGCAAATTCTTTTTGAAAATCTCTGATATGTTATGAATATAGAAAACAAATCAAGTCACTAATTGAAGAATTACATCCACAAATAACTTGAATTCTGGAATATTATCACAGAAATATTGTTTTGTTAAGGGGGGCATTTACTGAGCTGCTTTACATGCAAATGATAACAATAATATAAGTGTGGGAGCCATGAAGGCGTCTGCCAGTGCGTAGCTTCCAACAATGTTGGATGCGTTCGTGCCAGCCACGAGTGGACAGCAGATGCTCCGGATGACCGGGGCAGCTGCTGTGTGTGAAGCATTCTGGGGGAAAGATGTCAGGAATCTACACATGAGAGTGCCAAAAGGTGGGGAGAATGATAAAACTAGCAGGAGGAGGGCTGAAGCGGCTGTACTCGCTTAGACTGTCCACTACAGGCAGTCTGGCTTCACCTCAACACAGTGCCTGATTTGAGATCCCACACCAAAGCGCTGCCATGACCTAAAAGGAAAATAATTTATTCCCTTGTGTCATGCTGTCCTGGTATGCTCAAACTGAGAGAAATGACTGGTATTACTTTGTTTCAATTCAGAGTTTTTAGCAGGTGAACACAATCCTGATTCAACCTGAGGGTAAACATTATAACAGAGGGATTAAGGCCGTTTTCACATGTGTGGCCGTACCAGAAAACGGCCAGAGAAAATGCTAAATTTTTCTGTTCACATGGCACGGATCTCTGCCCATATTGGGATTCAGTCTTTTACTACAAATAAACAGCAGGTGGCGGTATACAAATAAGTCTTAGTTCTCCAACAAACAAGGGAGTGAGAAGTACCGACGTCATAAAACGAGCGACAGCCTAGAATGTAAACAAACTGGTCTACTGGTCAGCTGCTACCTGAAGCCATCTACAGGGTGAGTGTTGTAGTAAACCCGCCGTTTTGTAACCTGCTGTGTTGCTGTGGGATGCTTGAATCGCGTTGTTTTGGTATTTGTATGGTCGCGAGGTGATTCTGTAATTTCGGCCGGCGGTGTCGTCATTTCCGCATGGAGCGCGTCTATTGTCTTGAGTACGGCCAGAGTACGGGTTGTGTTCACATGATACGTGGCCGCTCGTACCTGGACTCGGATACTACCTCCAAGGCAGGTCTCTCTGGCCGTATCCTGGCACGGTACAGTCTGTGTTCACATGGTACGAAATAAGTGGATTTTAACCAAATACCGTACCCGAGTACGGACTCCCGTACCATGTGAAAGCGCCCTAAGTAAAATGTAATAATTTCGTAGACTCAGTATTGAGAAGGTTAGTCAGGTCTAGAAGCATGTACGATTCAAAACTAATTGCATGTCCACATGGTGGTGGCATCAGCTTGTCCTGTTTACACAAAGCAAATCTGTCCACTGTAGTAAATATCATCAACACCATAGTGTGAATAACAGGGTTTGGGGGCCTTAATTAAGGACCCTGTTGAACAGTGTAAAAACAAACAGAACAGCTGGTATAAAACATGAATATATTTCATTTTATCTGTATTCCTACATTTATTATATTTAGTGAAACGTTTATTAATATTTAGTCAGATAAAAATAGGTGCAGAGGAATCTAGCTGTAGGATTTCTGACCTCTAAAATTGACCAGCTGAACCTACTTTTGCTTCAACCCATCACAACTATCAATCAGTATATAACTAAAAGTGCTCTGCAACATATCTTCATAACGTAAAGTGAAGTGTCTGTAACGGGAATGAAAACTACAGATGTTCGAAAGTTATTCGATTCCATGACAGACTCAACTCTGAGGGCCCTATCCAAAGGTTTTCTCCTCATTTGATATAATCCGCCAATAACAAGTTCTAACCCTTATTGGTTAGAAGTTCAAAATCTGTATCGTTTGCCCTTGAGCCTCATGTATAATAATTATAATAATAATAATAATAATTCCAAGTAATCAATAATTATAACTTTATGTTTCATCATGAAAAGCCACAAGCATAAGAAAAACAAAACAAAGGGACGTCTGACAACTGGTGGTTGAAAAATGTGGATGCTGTCTCACAGCAGTGTGTGACCAAGCCACTGATGGTTAAATAATAATAAATTGCCACTAAGTCTTATTGCTTAAAACTTCAAATCCATTAATTTAATAAAACGCCAACAAATAAGAGTCAACAACAGAATTTTAGCCGTTTGGCGCTGACAGAATGGATTTTGACCGTTTTACACAGGCGAAACTCCCTTACTCAACTCTATTGCTGAACCTACACACTTTATTTCCCTACGTATACGGCGCAATATAGGGGGAAGTAAGCTGGCTTTCCAAAGGCCTTAGATTTATTTAAGAAGGACAAACTTCCCAGATGTTAGAATCTATCCAAAGAAAGAAAGAAACAAAGACAGAAAGGAAGAAAGAAACAAACAAAGAAAGAGTATGATTCACTCTGATTAGGGTTAATCAAACATGGATATGTTTCAATAAAAGTTAGTTTAATCTTAAATGAATGAATTCCCTAAACTTTCATGATGATCCAAGCATTCTCTAACCAGCAGCAGCTCTTTCCATAAGTAGAGTCTGGTCTGCTGTTGACAGCAATTCTCTTTCTCAGGACACCAAGACTGCAGGATTACACCCATCTACTGACCAGCAGCACAAAGCGGATGGGTTTCTAACTGAGACAGGCAGCAGCAACTTGCCTGTGGCAGTTTGGGGTTAAACGTGATGTGTTGTGGCCCAGAGGTTTGTGTAGTTGTTGTTTTTTTTCTTTCTTTCTTCGAGCATCAGAAAAACAAGGCGTTGACAGGTGAGGGGGAGAAAAATAGCATTTTATCGTCCGGCAAGTGTTGCTGCTGCCTTTAGGGTGAAGACACCAACCAGAGAAGAAGGCTGGGCAGCTCAAGGGCGGCAGAGAGAGAATTAATGTCGACGGATAAACAAGAGCATGGTAAAATATTTCAAACTTCGGGTCTCCTACCTGTCTGATGAAGAAGTCCCCGTGAATCAGGGACACCAAACCAAAATTGGTGTATTTGAACACATGGTCCATCAACCACATCATTTTCCGCACCACCTGAAAAAAAGAGCAAAAAAAACAAACAAACAGCAGAAACACAATGAACATCTGTTAGAACAACAAATTCTTCTTTACTCAGTAGCAGAACAAACCCATATCGTCCCCTCCGAGCATTTCCACCCTCATGACCCACACAAATGCAGCTCCGGCTTACTGGCCTTCCCTCGCTAAGAGGATAAACTAGGCCAGGGATGCAGCGGTGGAGACGGATCATGATCATGGCCGGGTCGTGTGACTCGGCACTTCCAGTGCCAAACCAGCCTCAGCCAAACAAATAAACAAAACAACACAACAGCGACCAATGGAAACACACCATTATTAGATACACACATGCTCGGCAAATTACAAGAAGAGTATAAATTATATTTATTTCAGTGACTCAAATTCAATAAATTTATTTCAAGGAGTTTTTTTTGCTTTTGCTTTCACTTGCTTTCATATTATAATATTATATAAGCTCAATAAATAAGGATTTTAGAACAAATATATGGGCCTACTAAAACGCTTGCCCTTCTGCGCTCAACATTTGGCCATGGCGCCTTTTGCATAAACTTTTATTGTGATTAATGACAGCTCATGCTTTCACTCAACTTTCCATTAATAAGCTCATATACAGATAGGAATGGCTATCTTTAAGGATTTATCGATACTACTACTCCTAACGATACACCTTATCAATCTGGTACTTTATCAGTATCCTTATCAGTACTTTTTTTCTTGAGACTAAAACAAAATGGGATAAACACAAATACTGAACTATAATTGTTTTATTTTTTAAATAATTGGAACATTAAAGCACAGAAAATAAATAACGACAACATAAAAAGTAATTAATAACCTAATAAAAACGCTATATAAACAACTTCTTTTATATCAAAAACTAAAAATACTATGTTGTCTATATAAAAAAAAGTTTAAGGTATTCAAATACAACATATCAAACATAACTTCCCCATAAAACAATGCAATTAAGAACCAAAATGAAAGATTTTGAATACTAAAGTGTATAGTGCAAAATAAGCCCTGAGAACATTGATAACAACAATATAACATCCACCCATCCATTTTCTGTACCGCTGCATCCTGCTGCAGCACTCAGGCGGTCAAAAAACTATTTTTGGTGTTTGGTAAAATTACTCATGTTCTGGCCTTTGCAAGCAAACCTTTTATTGCATTTGTGACCGTTTGCATTGTCGGCTTCTATTTTCGTAAAACGAAGCCAAAGTTTGGATCATTTCATTCGCTCTGCCTTTGTCTTTGTAACTACTAGTGAGCGCAGCTTGTAGTCAGACAAAGTCTGTCCCTTCCCACAATCAGTTCCGGCGGGGTGTGTTTGTTAAGGGGGAGCGGACTGCAAATCCAGTGTTTGGCTTGTGTTTTTATCTCCCGCAAAAGATGAATACGACCTTAATTTTACCGTTAAGAGGACAGATAAGGCTGAAGCTTATCGGTCTGGGTGCACCGTCAGAATCAGCCCTGGGGCTAATTTAATACCAGTTTTCGGTAACCATCCCTAGATACAGAAGCCTCCTAAATGAGGCTTTACCCTCTTTTTACAGAGTTTAAATTTGTAGGAAATTTAATTTGGACTTTAAAATAGTTGTAAGCAATAATCAACACTGATGCTAATATCTGAAGTTCATAACTTAACCAAATTATAGGTTTAATGGATTACCAGTCTTTTTTTATAGGTATATTTGACTGAATAAACAGGAGAAAGAAATAGCCGAGACACCAGTTTAGACCTCAGAAGAAGCACTTGTTAGGACAATATTACCCAACTATTTTACTTTTAAAACAACTTTAAAAAAAAAAAAAACATCCTTTAAAATGGCTTACAGCTCTATTACTATAACTAACTTTACACTGCATATACAGTACAGACCAAAAGTTTGGACACACCTTCTCATTCAGTACGTTTTCTTTATTTTCATCACTATTTACATTGTAGATTCTCACTGAAGGCATCAAAACTATGAATGAACACATATGGAATTATGTAGTACTTTTCCAAAAAGTGTGAAATAACCCGGGTTTCAAAGTCACCGGACCTGAACCCAATCGAGATGATTTGGGGTGAGCTGAGCCGCAGAGTGAAGGCAAAAGGGCCAACAAGTACTAAGCATCTCTGGGAACTCCTTCAAGACTGTTAGAAAACCATTTCTGGTGTCTACCTCTTGAAGCTCAAGAGAATGCAAAGAAGTAATCAGAGCAAAGAGTGGCTACTTTGAGGAATCTAAAATATAACACATGTATTCAGTTATTTCACCCTTTTTGTTTAAGTACATACAGTAGTTACATACATTATGTGTTTATTCATAGTTTTGATGCCCTTAATTGAAAATCTACAATGTAGTCATGAAAATAAAGAAAACACATTGAATGAGAAGTTGTGTACAACCTTTTGGTCTGTACTTTATCAGCTGTAGATATTAGAGAAGGAACAAGTCATCTTCAACAGCAAAACTATTATGATAGAAATGAGCTGTTCACAGTACCCAGAAAGTCAAGACGTTTGAAATTACCAGTAAAAATATATCGTCCAAGCCCTCGTTCCACTTCCAAAATCGACACCTACTAAGTTTAAAGCTCGTATGATCAAGAGTCTAAAGCAAAATAAGGTTGAAACCAAAAAGAATGATGTGTATAGGAACCTCTGGGAGCAAACATGGGATGTCACGGTTACCGGTGTAGCGGTAAACCGCAGTAAAAAAAAGGTTGACATTAATAATTATTGTCCGCAGTGTAGGCACAGTGAACCTTACCAGCCACCGTCTCATCTGTTGAAGTTGCCGCACATGCACACTTAGTAGTTTACAAGCAAAGCTTTCTCTAAGCTGAAATGCCCTCAAACAAGACAAAGTCAAAAGGATGGACATATTTAGGGTATTTGAAGAATACTGAGGAACAGTTGACAGAAGACAGCTATCCTATTTGCAGAACGTGCAGGAAAAAAAGTGTCTGCGAAAGGCAGCAACACTTTGAACCTGATGACATGTCCGCATGAATATTAGCCACAACTCTACAGTCGTTGCAAGATACATCAACGATAAAGTTTAATCTGAAATGCGTGATGTGAGGACTTTGATTTGAGGGAGAATGCAACAATTCACCCTATAGTGCAGCCGCACGCCCACTGCCGACATATCAGCCACGTCACGGATACCTCCTTCCATACTGAAATGACGCTACGCATTATACAGCTCTCAAAAGGCAGATAAGAGTTGTTCACCCATGCAATAGATCAACTCTCGTCGCATTATTACGAACTTAACAATGATTACTGACTTAAATTTTCCCAAATCTGCAAAACTCACTGGAAGGACAAAAACGGAGGATGCTATTTTCACGATATAGAGGGTTTATTTGGTTGTCCGAAAATATTATAACAGGTTTCTGGTACTATAAAAACTACATGTAATGCCCTCAAAATGATTAATAACACATAATTATCATGAAATATTGGAATCAATTTCAAATATACCTTGAACTCCCCATAATTTGCCCTGTGAGATAATTAATTCTAGCCCATCGTGTTCTTTTGATTTAGCAACAAAAAAAAGGTATAGGCAAACTTGTATGTATATTGATATGAACAGTAGAATAATGACAATGATTTGCTTGCTCAGACTTTGTTCCTTTACTTTGATGTGAAAAGTTGCACTTTTGATAGGGCTTTGTCAATGTTATTTTAAATATAATAAACTGTGTTTCAGTTTCTGTAGGTCTATCAATGCTTTTTCATATTCAACACCCTTAAAAAAAATTAAAAAATACTGCGATAAAGCCAAAAACCGTGATAATTTTGGTCACAAAAACCATAAGGTTACATTTTCACACCGTGACAACCCTATTTATTATATATATTATTATTGTAACAACATCACACCTCTGCAGTCTTGACACAGTTCCTGAATGTCTTACCGTGCCCTTGTCTTGCAGGCACATCATGAGAGTGCAAACGTCCCCAGTGGACTGATGATTGACAATGACCATGGCTTCTTCTTCAGAGATGTCCCGCACGTCATCACCCCACTCTGTGACTGAAAAACAGAAAAGAAAAAAATACACATATTTAATTATCGGTTTTTAAAAATAAACGTTTAACTATTCTTTTTTTTTTTTTTTTTTAAACCAGATGCCCATGTACTATTTAGATTTTTAAAAAAAGAAGCTGTTCTCTTTAGGACTGCAAGAGCATAATCATCTTACATTTTTGAACTTCATTCATGTCTGTAGTTGTTAAATACAATACTGTAAATATAAACACTATGACTGCATCCATTCGTGCATGCTTTTAGCACCAGACTGTTCGCCACGCGTGCCTTTGTTTGGACCTTTCTTTATGTTTGGTGCTAAATCATTGGTTAACAAGCTGCTACAACGTCATTCAGGTACAGATATAAAGCAGTACAGCTTATATGAAGGGGTATGTTTGGAGAGAAGCAATGCTGAGGCGTTGAAATTGACCTAAATGCTGCACACTGCAAAGGTTCGGTATAAGTTCTGCTCCTTGTAAAATTGTCATCCTAGCAGGGTAGAGGTACACACACACCTCCAAATTGCGCATATAGGCTTGTTACAGAAAGACCAGGCAAGGTTTACAGGCAAATCGTACGTGTCATACTCTCAGAGAAACCTTGGCATCGTATTTAGCAAAGACAGAGGGAAGTCCAGCAGCAGTGGTTCAGAGGTTTCGTAAAACAAACGTTAGTGAAAAACAGATTTTCTACCTTTCACCTGGATTTTCTCATGCTAGTGATAACAGGAACTCTGTTCTCTTCTCTATATATAAGGCAGAAACTCATTGTGGAGGTGCAGAAACCTCTCTTTTACAGGGAGGCCTTTTCGTGCGAAATGTTCTCTGATCCACCCATGTTTGATCACAGGGTTTCCTGAGACCACAAGGCAGTCTTAATGTTTGAAGGGGGACTTAAAGTTAAACAACTTAGTTCAAACATGGAAAAGCCAAACGATGGGTGTGTATCCTTTTATCAATACAACCAAAAGGAATCAGTTTTCCTAAGCACTAACACAGAAAAAACAAACAAAAAAACAACCCTTGTGTGTCAACATGTGTAAGGCTTTAAAGTACTACCGCCTGGCCTCGTTCAATTATTCTGACAAGACACTATCCTGCAACATGTTTGCTAATCCAGGTCAAACCAGATATTTACATACATTTCAGAAGCTTCTTATACTCAGAATGGAATCAGCTGGAGTTTTCTTTTTGTTTAAAGACACAATAAATATACATAAATAAATAAATCAAGCATAATAATAATAATACATTATTAAAATAAATATAAATAAATGAATTTTAATTATAAATTAATATAAACTAGGAATGCACAGATACCTCTATCAGGTATCTGGGCCGATAACCTTCTAATGTTCACATAATGATACCATGAACTGATACTTAAAATGTGGAAACTCTGCAATAATTCACAGAGAATGCTTATTTTCTAATTGTAATTTTAGTATGGTGGTCATTTTTTTATTAATATTTTTTTTCCTATCTAATTCACCATCATTTGTTGTATAAGGCAGAAAACAAACAAACCTGTCTTCCAATTAATTACATTTTGTGTGGTAGAAGTATCTGGCACTAGTACTCGGTATTGGCAAGTACTCAGATCCAAGTACCGGTATTGAATCGGTTTGAACAAAGAGGCAAGTGATTTATCATTAAATGTTAATGATACTTATATCTATAATTAAATAAACATACTTAAAAAAAGAAAGCAAAACAATAAATTAATACACAATGAAAAATTGAGCATGTATACTTCTAACTTTGATAAAAGTAATAAACAAATACAGAATTTTCTCTCAATTTTGGCACTCCACAAGTTCAAAAAATTATGAGAATATTTATCTATGCAGAATAAAAAAAGTTTTCCCTGATTTAATATTTGCCAATAAAAAAGTTTGCTTTCCCCCCCCCCATGTGTTTAAATATCTGGATTCAACTGTATTCTCCCTGCATGAATCATAAGCACAGCACATTCCAATCCCATTCCATTCTAATCTCTGTCTAGCAACATACAGGCATTTTTAGACATAGTCAAACCCTGAAACTAAGATTAAAAGGAGCTTTTCTGAAAAATATGATAAAGTGAAATACCAAAGCTGTTCATCATCCTTATTTCTGTCTTTGCAACAAGAAAGAAAAGGGAACATGGCACCGAGCAGTTTTATAGCAGGTAGAGGCTTCCGTCTTTGAGTCTTTAGAAAAGCTGCACTTAAGTTTTTGCTGATGTTTTTTACTTAATATCTAAAAGAAAGCTCCAAGTCTCTTTTTTTGACTCACTGTAAGCAAACTCTGTATTACCAATGGGATCCCTGACCCCACCCTGATTCTGCATACTGTAACTCCACGACAAAGCGTATGCAAATGTCCGAACTTCTCCAGAATTAGTAAGGGTGAGCATGGCAATTTTATGCGCTATGCTTTGCAGAATCATTAATCAAAACGCCTGTTGATTCATGCTGGATGACCAACGTTTGCTCTGTGGTTAGAAACGAGGAAGTGGAAGGGAGGTTTCAGGAAATAGTAGCAGACTTACTTTTTTATCTGTGGCCACTGAGAACAGTAAAGGATGACTTTCACATTCTGCTCTGTTGTTGGGAAAGCATAGAAATAATTTTACTTTAAGTACGCTCAGCTGAAACATCTAGTGATCAAGCTTTGCATCTAAACATGACAAGTAGTGCTGCTGGAACGGGAAATCCCTGAATAAGTGGTGGAAAAAGGCTGAGAAAGTTCAGAATCCTGCAACAAAATATGACGTGAGACTTATTTGAATGTGCATGCGTAATGTTTCCCCTCTGTGAATCAACGTAGGGCATCCATGCACATTAGGTAGCAGAACAGCAGCTTTGTTCTCCATCAGAGAAATAAAAATAGCAGGGAGCAAAAATATAGCTCCAAACCACAGTTCTCTAGGCCAAGAACAGGCAGATCAAGCAAGGCACGCAGCACACAGGTACATGGAGGCCATAGCTTCCCACAAAGCAGTTTTGATCAGGAGCTGACAAAAGGTTGTGCAGAAATGACTCATTCTTGCTTTATTTTACAACCAACGTCATTCAAATGTTAGAGACAGAGTGGATTATTATAATAACGGGACATAAGAATACAGACATGAGCAGCACTGATCTAGAAAGGGCTCCACTGACAGCCTTCTGCTAAAACCAAGGAGTTCCCAGAAGTGGTCCTTCCTGTCCCATAGCCGCCCACAAGCTCGGATCCAGCTGGCCACTTTATTATCCGTGTGCACATTTTATGATCACCGGTCTCCGCTTTCCAAAAGGTTCAAAGCAAAATGACAGAGAAGCATCCCTGCCTGTTTGTACAAGCTGCTCCCTCACAGATTTACACCGATGGGTAAATCCCACTATCAGCTGGGATGTTCTGAGTAGAAAGAGGGAGAGTTGTCCTCTTATACAACAAAACATCTATTACTTTCATTTACAGATCTCCCAGCAGATATCAAGCAGACAAGACCAAACAGAAATAGCTTCATAATGACATTACACAGAGCACCACCTGCTTTGCTGGAAAATGCAGCTGTGTCACCGACTGATGCTGTTAAGAATATGAAATTTCAGTTACTTATTTGTAAATAAAATAAATAATCAGCAACGTGATTGAATTGTTCAAGTAATAAACCCATAACAAAAGGCTATATAGGGAGACAAATTGGGCAAAAAGTGAAATGCCACATTTGGTTATTTCAAAACATGGAATTCAACAGGATATTGACACTAAAAGTCCAAAAACGACATCAAATGGATGAAAATGCTAAATAAAAGTTATATTTCGGTATATTCTTACTTACTTCATTTTTCAGGCAGAGTTAGTTAGAAAAGCACTCAGAGACACCCTTCATGTTGTTATCTGATTCTAACTTTCGGTACTTATCCAATAAATGATACCCAGGGCTGTTACAGGCTGTTGCTGCGCCCTCTATTGGCCAGCCGCCACTAGTGTGTAGCAGTGAAATAGGTCCCTGCTGCAACACTTTCCCACGTCAAAAATTTCGGCCATTGTCTGGGCTATTCACCTGTATGTTAAAAATTCATAACGGAAATAAAAAACGGTTTTCGGTATGGACTTGTATACCTCACAGGCCAATCCATACATTTTCTATACCACTTATCCTCAAGGGATCCCAGGAGCGGCTGGTGCCTATCTTCATTGGTCAACGGGCAAGAGGCGGTTAACAACCTGGATAGGTCTCCAGTCCACGTTGGCCTACTCAATATATATTAGGCCATAAAGCCCAGCCCTCATATCAGGATAATAATGCCGCCATGGTGGGTCCTTTGAGTGGTAGCATGGCAAGGCGAGAATATTACGTGATTTGTGCCTCAAAGCTTGATTGTAATATTATAGTAACACCGCATGAATGACCAAAGTATTTTAGATCTTGCAGTCTGGATTCAGGGTACAGGGCAGTAGTTTTGAATGTCGTCTACTTGTAACACAGGTTAAACACTGCGTCGACTGCCGGGACGTTGGGTCACCCTATTTTCTAACACTATATTTACCAGAATATAGGATTAATTTTTTTCTGTTGAAAACAATGTAAAAATTTGTGGTCGTCTTGTAATCGGGGTCAAACCATCGACACACGCTGATAGTTGTTACACAACCGCAACAGCAGAGGGCGTCAGAGTGGCCTCTGTCCAATGATCACGCACCAATTATTGGAAATATTGAAAAACTATCTGTACTTCAGCTTTGTAAATGGATCCTCCAGGCATGGGATGAAGTAACACCAGCAGATGATCAATGGCTGTAAAAGGTGCTGCATATAAAATGAATTGGATGGTAGAAAGGAGGACGTTCTGTGGGAGGAGACAGGACCGCAGTATGACAGTGACAATGAGCACAGCGAGGCAGAGGATGTCTGACTAAAAGCCTCATGCAGATTTTTGATGAGTCATGTGACACTTGATTTGACATGCCATGAACAAAGTTTTTTTTTTGCTCAGTTTTATTCAGCGTCGCTAGTATATTTCCTGACCGATCCCCCAAACACACTAATATATTACAAATAATTGTGATTGCATTAATAGATAAATATTAAAACAGTAATTATTGTTTAAATGACTTCTCAAAATTTCAATAAAACATATTTTCTTTACAAAGTGAATTCAGTCTTTTTCTGAAGATTAGTCTGGGAAAAGGGTCTTATAATAGGGGTCATCCTATATTTGGGTCAATACGGTAATCCATGTCTATCCGTGATACGACATGCATGTCTAATAGTTTTATCAGTGTTCAGAATGAACTGTTCCTTGTGGCAGGCTCTAGCTGGCAGAGTTTTGACTTCACACATACATCTAGTCTCCGAATGCCCAGTGTCAATCTGCACTAATAGGAGCGGATCTACTGCGCTCCGTTCTCCTGATCCACACAGACAGGTGTCTATTCAGAGTTCGCCGCCAATTTATCGCTATCAGAGGACTGATAGTGTACATATGGAGCTGGAACAGAGGAAGAAACTGAGCTTATGTGAGCAGAGGTGGTGACCACACCAACTCCGCTGGGGAACTTCAGAAGCTTCTATTGCAAATTAAAGCTTTGCATATTAAGAGGGAGGATCAGAGAGATGATTCAGCAGCTGGTACAGGTGATATCCAGAGAATTAGAGCAGGTCTTCTGACCGGTTCATATATATATATATATATATATATATATATATATATATATATATATATATATATTTGCGTGTGTGTGGGTGGGAGACTTCAATTTGCAGAGCGGGACTGGCGTTTATGTCAGTGAGGGCCACAGGTAGATACAAATTTAATGGAAATGTTGAGTTGGGGAACATTTGATAGAAGTCTGGCTCATATTTCTGGGTTTTCTTGTCATTTTGTTGTATTTTTTTCCATCAATTAGAATTTGTATGTCTTCAGACAAGCAATTTATCTTCATTTGGAGATTTTTTGACATGTTAAATTTTAGCCTTTGCTTTACTTCCAGTCTCCAAATGAAAAAAAAACACACACTCCTGAAAATGGGTATCAAGAGCATAAGAAAAACAAGATGTCTGACGATTAAAAAAGGGGTTCGTTAAGAGGTAAAAGTAATATGATATGGAGCATGCCTTCCTACGTGGCACAGCTGCATGAGTGGCGCATAAATGATGTCAGGGAGTTGGGTCATCTGTCAGATAAAATACATTAGGGAAATTGTCTTTGAGAAATGACACAGTTATCACGGCGGGATGACAGCAACACTGCAGGCACAGTGTCTAATCCGGCATCTGCGGTCAGCTAAACGTTGTGCCACTGACCTTGACACCCATCTTCCTCTTGTAAAGTGACAATTGGCAGTGCATCACGGCATCTCCCCATCTCCCACATAAAGAGAAATCCTCACAGAGAGACATTTTTAACTGACAAAATGAACACTTTTTGCTTAAAGAGACAACTTAATGAAAACCAATGATTGGTAAAGTTGACAACTATGAGAATAAAACGGATTTCAAAGCCAATTATTTCACTTTTTTAAACCAGTTACTACAGCTAGAAAGCGTTGATTGTTCCTACAGGAGGGAAAAGGTAGCTCGAAACATTATTAAGTATTGCAATAAGATCTAGATGTCAGATAGAATATCTAAAACTAAATCCAAATGAAATATTTTGCATTATTAAACTGATCCATATGGATATAAAAATTTTGTTTTTCTCCTAGCCCATTCTTACAGCCATTTCTCCCCTTGCTGCGAGCATTTAGCAGCAGTGGACAGCTGATGGCATCAAGTCATTAGCCATTGAAGCCTAAAAACTTTATTTTCAAAAGAGTAAAAACTCTGCCTGCATGTTTAATTTTTTATTTCTGAGAGAAATTAGAAACCAAATGCGAGAAGGTTGAAGTGGCGGCATCATGATCAGTAAAACATCAATGAAATACAATGAAACATTATATCCCGACTGAAGCAGAACGTTTTCTGGTTAGCGCCTTAAAAGCTCAAATAATACCATGGCGACAGTTCCAAAGGAGGAGTTGGAGTGAAGGCATCATGGAGGACAAGCAGGACCACAACGAAAAGGATGAAGTTCAAACCAACTCCTCCATCCATCATAATGTGCAAGGATCATTTCCCAGACTCCAACATGTCTCTGTGAGGCCTTCCAGCCACACTGGCAGACAGAAACTTTAAGAGGAGCAGCAAAAGCAAATGAGGTGGATTAGCAGTGCTTTCCAACAACTGATCGTGTCATCCATGACTTTTGTGTCATGACAGTCACAATACTTCAGTCAAGAGGCCTCGTCAGATTCACGGCAAGACTGACTGCTATCAGAGGCAAAGCAAGGCAGGGCAATTTTACTTGTATAGCATACCTTCAACACAAGGTAATTCAAGATGCTTAACCTTGTGATTCAGTAGTAAAGAAACCAAACATAGGATAAACGCAGAGAAAGTAAAAAAAAAAAGCAAAAACCAATGAAGAGTAGTAAGACAAAAAACAGCATAAAGGTATGAAAATTGAAAACAGCAATTAAGTATAAAATAGGGATGTGTATTGGTAAGAATCTGGCGATACGATATGTATCACGATATACAGTAGGGAATGATACAATATATCACGATATATCAAGATATAATGAGTAATACTACATATTGCGATTTTCAAAACTGAATTTAACTATAGAAAACCAGTCAGAGCATCCTAACCACTCCAACCTGTTTCATCCACAACACATCCGGTTTTATTACTAGTTGTAGTTGATTCACTGGAACAATGGAAGTAAAAAGCCACCAATTATCAGTCCTACTTTCAATTTTTCTGACAAAATGATTGTGGTGTGTCAGAATTATATATAAAAAAAAAAAAATTTTAAAACAAAAAAGGATTCTTCAATAGCGATACAATATTGTGACATGAAATATCGTGATACATTGGCATATCGAAATTTTCTTACATTCCTACAATAAAACATGAGAATCAATTAAAAAAAAATTCAAGGTGCTTTACATGATTTGTTGGACAGAATTTGATTAAAAACTGCAATTTAGGAAAATCATACAAAGGAAAGTTATGTAAAATAAATTATATTAGAAAAAATATATTAGAACAACTCAAAGGCAGCTTTAAACAGTCTTTGATTTATAATAGCTTAACAATTCAGCAGCTTTGCAGTCGTCTGGAAGTTTGTTCCAAATTTGTGGGGCACAGAAACTGAAAGCTGCTTCTCCATGTTTGGTTCTAAGTCTGGGGATGAGATCCTTCCTCTCCACAGCATCACCATCCACAATGATGCTCTGATAATATGAGTTATGATATTTATTTTCCCATTAGGATGGAAACAATTTCTTTGAATTACTGCTGTACAGCTGAGCAGAGAATGACATCATACTGTACTTTCCAACTCATCTCTATAACCTCTTACACACACTGTAATCTTTGTTACATTGATAAGGTCCACAGTTTTATAATTTTACTGACATTATATGACATCATTTAGCAGGAGACAACGGTTCATCCTGTTTAGCCCAGTTGTCATCTCCATGCAATAGCTTCAGGTCACAATTTTAAAAAACATCTTACACAATCTTTAAACATATCCAACTTTCTATTTGTCAATGTTTTTGTGAGGTTACTCTGACACACAGCAAATTGTGATTAACCTTGCCAATAGGTCAACACACCAGGATTTTTGGCAAAGAGCAGCTCAGAATATGATCACACAGTCCTACATCAACTACATTGATGTAGGACTGGGAGCAATCTGAAAATGCAGCAACTCAAATATAAATCGACGTACACTTGTTATAAGAATGACTTTATTCTTAAATATATTTTAATCCTTAAGAAGACAGAATAAAGTCTAGGGACCAAAACATTTTTACATATTCATCCAGACTTGGATAACGATAAAAACATAATCCAGATTTTTCTAAACTGCCAACAGTTCAACAATCCACAAGTATTGACCAACATAATAAAAAGTCATGATGAAAACTCAGGAAAAAACAAAAACATTTCCTAGTGCTAGTTTGTTAGCCAATTCAGCTTTGGCAATTTGACATCGATATACGACTCCTGTACGAGTCACCCTTCGAAACTACGAAAGAAGCTATGGACATGTTAGTTCTGGGCTAAATGTGCGGCACTCATGCCTGACAACACGATCCAGCAGCGTGGTGAAGCAGTTTCAGCCAATCATAGTAGAAAAGCGGGGGATAAAGCTTAGTTTATGCTTCTCCGACCACAAAGTTGCACTCAGACGCAGACGTATTGACGGAGACATTTTCTGTTTATAGTACTCTGCTCTTCCACTCCATTCTCTCATCGTTGCTCGACCAGGACAGCAGGGGGTGCTATGTTTTCATGGAGTCTCTGCTTACTATCACAGCGCCGCTTCTGTTTTTTTCTAGGCTTGTGAACGCATTTCTTCCTCAAAGACAATGAATGACAGAAAGTAAGTTTAGATTAAGCTGTAAAGCTTTTTACTAGAAGTGCGGATTAGAGAATACTCTAGAAACACATGGAAACAAAACACAGCAGCCGTATTTTGTTGTTTTCCTACACCTTCTTGTGTTCAAAATCGGCAAAGGAACAGATTAGAGAAGTTATCCTTTCAATATAAAGCATGTAGTGGCCAAACGCTGCATTAACTACTGATTGCTATTATTATAAATGAGACCAAAATGTTGTGCCTTAACAAGCCTCCAATGTTGCTGAATTAAAACAATACTGATTGCAGGGATTGCTTCTAAGGGTTATCTTTGTCTAATATTGAAATTTGTTGGATGACCGATTTTTGTTTTATTTAACCCAATCAACGCATGTACAGGATGATCCGTCGTGTTTATCCTAAAATTCAGCCAATGCTTACTTTAGTTATCCTCATGTAAACAGCACGGCAGATCCGAACTGCATCTGCGGTTCCGTGTTAAATGTATCTTCTCAGTCGCGATCAGAAGAAGCGACTGGAACAAGCAGATGATTCAAAGTGCAAAAATCTGCAGTAATAACTTCACATCAGGTAGGCCTTGGCTAACAAACAAGCCAACATAGCTAACCAACACGGCAGCTGCAAGATAACCACAAATAATGACAATGGGAACTGGAGTTATGTTAAAGTTCAGATCAACACCATTTCGCTCATGTTGATAAGCAAATAATTCCTATTCTGTTCAAAAGAATACAATTAAATTCTTTATTGATCCCACAGGGAAAATAAGTTTTATTGCAGCTTACACTGTTTAATTCTTCAAGGAGTGTACATCCTGATGGCTGTGTGCAGGAAGGCTCTCCTGTAGCAGTCTGTGTTGCAGCAAAACTTTTGAAGACTTTGACTGAAAACACTCTGCTGTTATAGGATAGTCCCATGAAGAGCAGGCTTGGGGTTGCCCAATATTCATAAGAAACGGTCAGCTTTACATACAGAAAAAGTTAACCAGTTAGTTTGCCTAAGCAGCTGGCTAATGGACGAATACGTCAAAAGGGCCATGTGTAAATGTGAATTTGGAGTTTGAAACAAAAGTTCCATGAATCTCTCCTATATTTCCTTTAAAAGAAAAACCACTCATTATTTTGCATACAGACAATTTGGTGCCAGCCATTTGCTCTTTGTGTGTTGAATCAATTACGCCACACCATCGAAATATAGATTTCCCACAAAATGCTCTACTCGCTATCATAAATGCCTCACGCTCCTTCTGAACATCAGGGCACTACGCCGAAGCCCCCCCTCCTCCTCCACCAGGACGGTAATTCCCATTCATGCGAACGCCCTCTCAGCTGAGCATGAGCAGCAGGGCCATTATTCTTAAGTGGCTCACTCCTTCACTTGTACAAGAAGACATGACTTACAATCAGCCTACACTAGGCTGTCATGTAGAGTCCACATGAAACATTTATCAAAGCGTGCCGACCGAACCACTGAAGCCTACTTTTCCAGATCAAGCCAACAAAGCAGCTGGACACAGTTAAAATACTTCGCACAGAAATGTAGCATAATTAAAAGGTATATGCATTTGTATGTAGTAGCGAAAATTATCAGTTTCTGGGGAAATCAACATAATTCAGAACTGTGAGGGAAACATCTGTCAGATAACATCTGGTCCGATCAACTAAGTGACTGGCAGCACTTTGTTGGTGTATGAAGCCTCTGACTGAAGATGCTTTGTTGTCAGAGTCTTGAGAAGACGTTGATCAAGGTTGTTCGTATTCCTCTCCCATAAGTCATCATTCTTTACTAAATCATCTTGAGGAGTTCAAGAACAGTCGGCTGCTACCCCAAATCTCACTCTCCACACAAGACTTATAGAAGATCTGCAAAATCTTGCTGCAAACACTGAAAGCGCTTAACGTTCTTTCTTTAAAATCTGATCCCAAATTCAGAATTTCACACACAGGACTCTATGTGCTCTTTTTTTACTCCACAACTAATTGACAACAAACAGGAATATGCTGCCGATTCCATTCACAGTGGTAGTAACTGAAATTAAAGAGATTACTAGAATATGCATAGAGCTGCATGAAGATGTATCAGAGCAAAAATTGAAAATTAGGGATAGCTGGAGAAATCGGTTGGTCACCCTAATTGAAAGAATTTCAGCAAATCTCAAAAATACTTTTATTCTTCTGATCAGTAAACGCACCATATACAAAATGCCACCTGGTAACAGCCATACTCTTCAGTGTCAAAATTGTCAGAAGAGAAATTAGACTTAAAGTTTTTTTTTTGTTTTTTATTAAGATGAAGAAGCTTCTAGAAAAAGGCTAGGATCTATGTTCTCTAGGGCACTGGTTCCCAAACATTCCAGTTTCTGACCCTCAAAAAAAAAAAAAAAAAAAATGTCAGCGGCCCTTGACCCCAAAACCTGGATGAGCCATTTTTACATACTCTGTTGTAAACTGGTACGATGGCAACACGATCATCATCAACAACGACAACTACAGTGGGGCAAAAATGTATTTGGCAGCCACTGTGCAAGTTGTTCCATTTAAAAAGATGAGAGGTCTGTAACTTTCATCAAAGGCAACGCAATTTTATTTATATAGCACAATTTCAACACAAGGCAATTCAAGGTGCTTTACATGATTCAGTGATAATGATACCAAATACATGAATACAGAAGCATGATTAGAGAAAACCAGAAGCATATTGGTCTAACAGATAGACACAATCAATCAATAAGAAAAGATGATGTGAGGAACAAGTTTATGCAATAAAGATTAAAAACAGATAAAACACAATTTTATGCAATATAGATTAAAAACAGATTTAAAAAAAAGAATAAAACTTAAACCACGAGAATCAAATAGTGATCAGAAAGCGCAATTTAGGGCTCAAAGGCAGCTCCGAATAGTAGAGTTTTGAGCTTTAATGGTACACTTCAGCTGTGAAGGAAAGAACATAAAAAAATCTAGGAAAATCACCCTTTTGATGTAGAAGTTATTTGTAAAGTGGTGCAAGAATAAGTATCACCATCTATAAACAGGCAAGAATTCTGGCCATGAAAAACCTGCTCTTCTATCCTCCACTCTTTATCCGTGTTAATAACACCTTTGTGAACTCTATATCTGTATAAAATACACCTGTTCCCACCTTCAAACAATTAGACTCCTACCTCCATCATGACCAAAACCAGAGACCTGTCTAAGGACACAAGGAGCAAGATTGTACCCCTGCACAGGCCTGGAATGCCCAAATCTACAATCGTCAAGCAGCCTGGTGAGAAGAGATCAAATGTTGCCGCAATTTTTAGAAAAAGCATCACCAACAACCTGGGGCTCCATGCAAGATCTCACCATGTGGGGTACACATAATGTTGAGAACAGTGAGGAAACAGCCAAGAACTACATGCTGGAACAGGTCAATGACCTGGAGAGAGCTGGGACATCATTAACAAAAGTTACTTTTAACAACACACTACTTCTTCACTGATTAAAGTCTTCCGGTGCTTTAAAGGTCCCCCTGTTTAAGCCAGCACATGTCCAGGCCCATCTTAAAGTTTGCCAGAAACAATCTGGATGATCCAGAGGAAGATTGAGAGAATGTCATGTGGTCAGATAAGATCAAACTAGAATTCATTGGTATAAACGCCCCTCACCGTGTTTTAGGGGGAGGAATGCCAAGTTGAATCCCACAAAGACCATACCCAGAGCGGAAGCATCATTCTCTGGGTCAGCTTTTCTATAAAGGAAACAGGATGACTGATCCATATTAAGAGGAGGATTCATTAAGGATTAATCGGGCCATGTATTGTCAAATTTTGGGCATTGATGAGCATTGAAAATGAAACGTGACTGGATCTTCCAGCATGTCAATAATCCCAAACACACCACCCAAGCACCAAAGGACGGTGGTACATCAAAAGCATTTCAAGGTTCTGGAGTGGTCTAGCTAGTCTACAGACTTCAGTCCAATAGAGACTCCGTGGAGGGAGCTGAAAGTCTGTGTTGTCCAGCAACAACCCCAAAACATCACAGATCTAGATCTGCATGGGTGAATGGATCACAATACCAGCTACAGTCTGTGCAAACCTGGGGAAGACCCACAGGAAACCTTTGACCTCTGTCACTGCCAACCAAGGTTATATTACAAAGTACTGAAGTGAACTTTTGTTAATAACCAAATTACTATTTTCTCCACCATTATACATTTTAAATTCTTCAAAAATCATGATTTCCTAGATATTTTTTTTTTACATTCAATATCTCACAGTAGAAGTGTACCTATGATTAAAATTACAGACCTCTCATTTTTTTAAGTGAGGAATCTTGTGCACTCAGTTGGTTTGAGTGTTTTCAAACATTTTCAACCCGTGCAGAATGTACAGATACTATAAAAACACCAGCTAATTAAAGAATGGAGATAATGTTCTGTGTCAAATTAAAGCAAAGAGTATTTTCTTAGTTCCTTAAATTAACTGTTTAAACTACATTACCAACAAACAATTAAAACAGCAGCAAGTTTTGTGAATCAACAAAAAAACAAATAACTTTTTAAATAAATAATCAAATACATGAGGAATTATTAGTATGAGTTCTGCCAGAAACTGCAGGGATAAAGAGAGGCCAGAGATGAGCCTGAGTGGGCTGTGGACACATCAGAAGGTATGGTTAATTTCATGTATGAAAAGAGATTAAGATCTATGGTAATCGGTTTCTAATGCAAACACCATTATCAGTATGATCAAAGACTGGGAGATGCAACTCCTAACTGGAAAACAAGTGTGCAATGCCTGCGTCCACAGTGATTGCTTTGATCATCATTCACAGGTATGACAGACCACCCACTCATGTAAAATACACAGAATCTTCCTTTTGATAGCCTGTCAGCTTGCGTGTGACTCCGGCATGGAGAGTGTTTGGCCGATAGGGTGTAAAGGTCTCCAACTCCATAGAGGACAGGGGTCAGGCTGAGCCAAAGTATAACCCAGAGCCCGACAGGGTTTCTAATACACACAACATAAAACTACCTCTACCTGGAAAACAGAAATTGTCAGACTGAAGGTAGGTGTAGGTCAGGTCCCCCTCCAGTCAAAGAAGTATCTTCAAACTGGCCAGGCTGGGTTGTTTTACTCATGAATGAATGACAGGAATTTTCCATTCAGCTCACTGGAAGCTAAATTACGCCACACTGGAATCCACAGCTCGTCCACAGGGGAGTCTGAGTGGGAGCGCCGTGCAGGCTTCTACTCCCACCACTTTGCGTCTAATTAGGAAAACAGGATGCAGCTCTTGGTTGAGTTTCAAGTTAAGGTTGAAGCACCATCCAGTGATAAACTCAGAGGACTTTAAGTGCATTCACCTCCTCGCCTAATGATTGACATTAAACATTCACAGCATAGCGCACACACAGTTGACACAACTTATTTAGCACTGATTGAGTTATCCGATATTTACAAAGCACCTCTGTTCTCCTGCTCCAGTCAAGATGATAACAGGATTTAACTTTTTTTCTTTGACCGCAGAGCATGGCCTTGCGAAACATTGCTACTATCACCTGACAGCTTATCAATGTGTCAAAGCAAGAAAGAGGAGATAAATGTTGATTTAATTTGATGATGCAATCTACGCAAATTTCATCTCATTGTCACTGATCTTCAAACTTGGTTTAGATCAATAAACTCAGGGTAAAAAAAAGAAGGGACATTTTACACCTGCCATTTACTATGACCTAATTATGCCGTCTGTTCCACAATCATAATCTCAATATTTGCTTTTCAATCCTTCCTGCCTGGCTAGAGATCATTTTGTTGGATCTAAAAGCAACGTAAAGAAGGAAATCTGTCAGAGCTGCTAAGCACCATCAAATATTCAACACCACGTGTTTGTGCTGTGAAAACATACATATGTTGCATGCATTTAATCCCCATCAGATTTGTAACGTCTAAAAGGCTCATATCTGCTCATCAAAATAACACGTTATGCAATAATAATTATGATAATTAAGATCTTGCAATCGCTCTTGAAGGCTGGACTGTTATCTCTTCAATGAACTTCCTGAATGTTTGAACTGTAAAAACACTGAAAAGTGGTTAAAACCCAATTTTTTAGTCACATTATAACTCTAAAGTAAAATTTGAGATTAGAGCTGCATAATATATTCTAAATATATCGTTATTGCAATATCAGAGTGTGCAATATTCACATTGTAAATAAGTGTATGGAGTGCAGTAATTGTTTGCTTATTATGCCCCAAGTGATATGAACTTGCTTTTTTGATGCTAAAGTAAAAGTCTTATAGCAGCACACGTTCACACGCGGAGGTCTCATAGGGAAGAAGAGGTGTGAAAGAGAGGAAAGACGAAAACAGACATTTGTCAACTGATGTTGTTATCGCAATATTTAGCAATATCTCCAGCCCCATATTTTCCGATATTATGCACTCCAACAATAATGTCAACTCTCAGATACGTTCACAAAAAGAGGTGAGATCATGGTGCGCTCCATTTACCTCGGACATTGGAACATGGAGTTGAGTTTGAAAGCACACCTGAGTTAGCAACGTTACAGTCAACGTAGTAAGATAAGTCAGGATTCCAATATGGCGAGGTCCAGGTAGCCATAGTTAGTAGTACCTCTTTAAAAAAAATGTTTTAAGCTGTACTTTCCATGCAAACTCCACTTTTATTTTGTTCTGGTTAGAGTTGCAGGCTCTACATGTAACATTGATTTTAGACACATTCCTACAAGTGAGTCTTGTAAAACAGACATGTTTCCACAACAGCTACTATATTTGATGCGAGGAGTGGCCATATTGAAGGTCAAAGTCGGAGCTAAAAAAAAACAAAACTTTTTTAGTGGGTAGTCTGACCTTTTTGCACTCAGAGGTCGGATTTTAATTCAAGAAAAAGAAAACCTTCCCACTCAGTTCAGGAGGGATTTTACTACTGTGCTCAGGATCATTTTTCTGTCAATTTCTATTCTTCCATGACCCCAAGTGTGCTCGAAAGCATCGAAAGCAGAACCCAGGGTTCAATAAATTGCTGCAAGTTGTCCTGATCATCATCCTACCACCACCATGTTTGACTGTTGATGCCATGTTTCTTTTCAGGGATAAATTCATTAATTTTCTCCTCTCCTCCACTCCTTTCTACAGGGATCTCACAGTGGCCTCAAGCATACACAGCATAGACAACTGAAACAGTTTTGTAATTATGTTTGTTCAAATTAGTTTGTGGATGAGGCAATGCGTTTGTTTTCTGCCAAACCTGCCGGATCAACAAGTTCCTCTTCATCTTATCAGTCCACAGAACATTTTTTTTCCCCAAAAATCCCAGTCTCCTTAATTGTTGAATCATGAACGCCAACCCTAACTGCAACATCTGAGGCCTGCAGAGCTTTTTGTTTTTGTTTTCCAGGCCGTCCAATCATGTAAAGGATCACCTCTTTCCCACGTTTTCTCTGCTTTGTGCTTCACTTTAGTCCTGACACCTAACAAATGGCTTCATAATCTTTTCCTGAGTGATTGGTGTATATTATTTTGCTTTCAATCAGTTGAATTCATTTAGTTCGGGCCGTGATACAGTTTCTTTTTTTGGGTGGGTGTTGTTTGTTTCTTTTCTTTTTTTTTGTGCAATTACTAACGCCTAATTCATGATTTCTTGTAATACAGTGAAGCTGGTTAATCCCAGTTATCTCAAAGTTTAAAACACGAAGCAACACTTTCATTTAGGCCTATTTTTGAGGACCTCATTCTGTCAGAAAAAGGAAGGACCTTCAGCGCAGGCTAATCTTCTTTTGCCATATCATAAAGAAGAAAAAAGGAGAAAATATTTAATCATAGGGCCAAACTCAGAAAAACAGAACAGCACGAACTGAATGAAGGAACTGGGATAATCCAAATTAAATGTTAGTTACCGTTCACATGATACGCTCAGATACTACATCTTTTCCATATGCTGAACTCCGTAAATTATTCATCAGAGAGCTTTGTTGCGCTCCATGTTTTCCTCTTAGTAATTTGTAAGTGTTCTGCTCTCAGCTGTCTGCAACCAAACACCAACGTTGTCCTGGTCACTTCGAGATATTGCGCCGGCCAGCCGACAGGAACCAAAAACAATCACATCAGCCACCTGATTGTGTGTCAAGAGAAAATATTTGCTGTGAAGAGAATTTACTCGGTTAGACAATTAGGAAACTGACAAAACAATTCAATAAAATCAGCATCATTTTTGAGATGCTCTTCATCTATCTATTTCATATTGAACCATCTGTCTCCTGCCAGTGACTTCAATCTATGCGCTTCTATTTTACAGCAAAACACACCTGGAACATAAGCACACATAGCTCAAACCGGTTTCGGAGCAGTCAGATAACCAAGCCGCCCCCGTGGAGGCCAGCATGCAAATCCATCTCCGTAAAGTTGAAGCGCCTCACCTGTATAACCCGCGATCCAGCCCCACGAGGACACCATGGCCAGCAGCCATTTGAACATGACTCCTTCAATGTGCCAGAAAGCGGAGCTGTCCCATATTCTCAGAGGCTGGAGGAGCAGCAGGTACAAGCAGTAGGACGGGATGGCCACACAGTTGTTGAGGAACATGAAGACGAAACGGGTCACGGACTTGAGGAGAACCCAGCTCAGTTTGCCGGCACCGTCCAATAGCTGTGCCATCCTGAAACGCACCGTCTGCGGACAAACAAAGCAGCAGTTAGAGGCCCAGGTCGTTTCTCAGAGAGTGATTAGTGTTCTGCTTTCAGACAGTAAGCGTGCACAAAAGTGTGGATAGAAATAACGCATGCAACGTTCAGCGTCACGCTGTGTGGTTTGCACAAATTTGCCGAAACGCTGCTGGATTTAGGAACAAGATTTTTCAGAACTGATTAGTGTCAGAATCAGGTACAATTTGGTGAGAAACCTTCACTATCAAGCTGTTGGAGAATCCGTAAACACTAAAGACCAAAGAATATGAACCATTTCCAAGAAATACTCCATAATGAATCACATTCCTTTTTTAAACTAGTTTTTTTTACTCTATTATAGGGCTGGACGATAACTGAATATCTATCGATCGACGTGGGGTGAAAAAAAGGGGCCAATAAAAAAATTTGATAAAAGCGTCACCTTTTCCTTTTCATTATAGTCTATCAGGTAGCTTAATACTACAGTCATTATACTAACTTCAAACCAATCATAAATGTAGCCCCAGTCAAATGTGTCAAGTGTCTCCGTCACTGAGACAAAAAAAATGAGCAAATCACTTGAACTGCAAAAGATGTTGCAGCAAGGGGCAGCAGAGGAAATTGTACCAAGAGAAAACGTTTTTCAGTAGTTCACCAGGTACATGTTGCATCTTGTTCTGAGCCACCGAGGCGACTGTTGTGGTAGGAATTCGCCCTGTAATTGGTGGTTTGTCGGTTGGAATCCCAGCTCCGTCCGTCTCGTCCACTGTGTCCTTAGGCGAGACACTTCACCCACCCAGGGCAGCTGTGGTTTAAATAGCTTGACGCCATCAGTGTGTAAATGTGTATGTGAATGGTTGAACGATTGAATCTAGAGTAGACTTTGTAGTCCTCTGGCTAAAAAAGCGCTATAGAAATGCAGACCATTTGAACCCATCCTCAACCCGCATGTACACCAATAGTAACAATAACGAACAAATAAAATACAGGAAACACTACGGTCGGCAAAGTTGCTGTTGCCATTCTTACATGGAGACCGGCACAACATTTCTAGGCCGCGCTGCTAACAACACACAAGGCTTTCAAAATGTCCACCCAGTTCTCCACCACGTCTTCAGAAGCGAAAATGCCTTCAAAAAACTAATGTGGGTGGAAAGACCTGATGCCTTCAGCCATCAGTCACTGGACTGGGCTCCAGTGTTTAGGGCTGCGTCTACACTCAGCCATTGGTGAGTGGCTGGTTAGCTTTAGCAGCCGAACTGAGCGTCAGTCACACTTACTAAACCATAGATCATCTGAGCCATTGATACAATAAAGTGTCATAAATGTTAAAAAGATATAAAAAAAACCCATCAAGGTACACTTTCAATTTAAATTACTAACGTATTTATAAAACAAGATAAATTACTTGTCTTTATATTTACTGATTTCAATCAGGTCTCTTAACTTCATTAATTTCTTACAAACTTTCAGTTATGACAAAAATAAGTGTGTGAAAAAAAAGGCTGACTTTGATTAATAACTATAATTAGCTCATTGAAGAATAGCATAAATTGACCAGGGATGCACTTAAAATACATTTTCTACATATTTTAAGAATTATCAGTAATTATCGATATCATTAATATGATTATTCCCTTTATAAATATGCTCTTTTTTTATAGCGACCAGCCTAAAATCCTCTGTTATACTTGGCTGCTACCTATCTCATAGATAATAATATAGCTGTTGTTGTTTTAAACAGAAGTACAGATTAACTATTCCACGGCCTCAATAAAAATAAGAAAAAAAAAAACACATTAAACAAATCCATTTTTCAAAGTAAACACTCCAGGCGAAGAATCCAGACTTCAACCTGAGTACTTTTATTTACAGAGAAAAAAAACATTTTTAATCCCTACTGAACTTCATGTTAAGTTGTTATTCTCTGAGTTTTTTGTATTTACTAACTCAAGTTTCTGTTTTATTGAAATAAATGTATAAAGTGACACAGAGGCCCAGAGCTCATCAAAACTCTAAAGAGAATGAGCCATTCAAAAAAGTCGATACTTGGCTTTTGAATATTGATACAATATTGTGACATACAATATTGCTATTTATTGGCATTTCCATATTTACATCCCTGAAAAACATCCACTTAATGTGATCTACAAGCCACAGAGGTTTTAGGCAGTCTTACCAGTACAGATCCTTTCATGTTCTACCATCGGAAACAGATTTCTTCGACGTTAAAGGAACACTAACCAGAACTGTGTGCTTTGGTCAGATGAGAGTAAGATTGAGCTTTTCAGAAAAACTTTCAGGTGGGTTTAGGCAAAAACATTTGAGTCCCCCCCCCCATGCCAACTGTTAGGTATGGTGGGGAATTACACGACCTCAATCACCATCTCAGTCTTTAGACCAAAGTACTACAGAGAACCGTTGAGGGGATGCAGTATAATACCAGTTAATGCAGCCCCCATTATAAATCATGGTACCTTGGATGTCAGAAAATATCGATGCACCGATATATTGCAATATTTTGCGTCACGGTATTGCATCAATTTGTTTATTTAATTTTTTTGAATTTGAATGGAACCATCAATGATGACAGTAATTTTTGTACTAAAATAAAAAAGTATAACTACTAGTTGGTGGCTGTTTTCACATTCTTCATTCCAGTGGATCAACTAGATTTAGTAATAAACCTGAATGTGTTGTGTATGAGACAGGTAGGAGTGTACAATGCTGTGACAGTTTTTCCTACAGTAAAATTCAGTAAAAGAAATAAAAAATATCACAATATGTAGTGAACTCATTGTATCGCAATACATTGTATCCGTGCCAAAGTCCCAAAAGAATGTGACTTTTTTATTGGGGTCTCTAAAATGCCCTTACGGTGTTGCGTGGTTGTGTATCTTATGAATGTAAAGTCTGTAATTTTTCTGGAAAAGTGCATTCGATTTCTGGAGAACACAACGTCTGAAACAATCAAAAGTTCTGCTTGATATCTCTTTAAAACGCCACACAAGTGGTCACATTTATCAATATGAAACGAAAATGAATGTCTTTCTGAAAGATATTTCCTGACCCGAAACGAAAGCTTTATGAAGTCGAGAAGACTAAAAGTTTAGACAGCCTTGTTCTGACCAATATTAGAATCAATTAGGTGCAGCTCTATGAAAATAACGTATGTCAAACATCATATCAGTAGCTATTTGTTTCCATATAAAAAAAAAACTTTGCCTATATTTCTAGCTTCCAAAAAACTTCAAATAGCATGGTTGGTTTTTAATTCCTGCAAAAAGTAATCCCTCCACTCTGAAACTCTTATGTGATTTTAATAAATCATAGTTTTTGCTTCTTCTACCTCAGCTCATGGCCTCTTAAGATTTTCCTGCTAATTATTGTACGTCAAACTGTAAATGAATTATGACAAAACGCAAAACTTGTTGATTTTCTTATGGATGTTTTCAGACTGTTTCAGGCAGGAGTTGATCGTTTTCGAAGTTCAGTCATGCAACTCAAAAGGTTTAGAGGGACACTAATGGAGAGTATGTTTAAGTACTGCAAATAGGAAAAAGTCAATCTTATCTCAGGGGAAATTATTCCTTGGAGAGAAAAATTATCCCAGGTCTGAAGGATTTCAATTTCTACCACACATGACATTGTTACCGCTACAAATTTCATTTACTTATCAATCTGATTAGTTATGTTTGATGAGGGTTGCACAACATCCCCAATTGCAGACATCACTGTCATGTCAATATGCGCAATTTTCTGAACCCATCAGGCTGCTTAGATGCATTATTTGCTAGGATGCTATAAGTCAAGTGCCATGCTTGCAAATTCTGCATGCAAATATGTACAACGGAAATTATAAATAAGGAAAATAAAGAAGGGAGTCAGATAAATGGGGGCTGATTATAAGCTATACTGTCACCGCAATATTTGCATCATTTAATGTTGTCCGTTGCATGGATATTACAATGTATTTTAAATCTACCCGTTTCCACATGTGGGAAGTAAAAGCTAAAAATAGAATGACTTTTCAACGCCCTTGTACAAAAACACGGTCTGAATCAGTAGGTTTTTGACAACCCCAGACTTAAAGAGAACCTTCTTGACAACATGAAGAACGGAGGAAGATTTAACAAACCCAGAAAATCTAAGAAAAGATTAGAAAGAAATTGATGGACATGTTTCAGTCTGGAAATGGTTACAAAGCCATTTCTAAGGCATATGAGAGCCATTATCTTCAAATAAGAGAAAACATGGAACAGTGGTGAATTTTGAGCGGCCAGCTTTACGAAAATGACTCTCAAAAGCATGTCGCAACTAATGAAACCAAGAATTCTTCTCCTTACAGCGAAATCCTGATGGGGAATGTCTGGCAATCAGTTTGTGATGTTCAGTGCTTACTTGGGTTATGCAACAAGACAACGATCAAAAACCCCAGAAGGTTTTGGAATGGCCTCGTCAAAATCCAGCCATAAAAATCAGGTTAAAACACTGAGATATTAGCTTAAACCTGCCTTGATTCTCTTAAACACTCCAATGTGGCTGAATCAAATCTCTTCTGCAGATAAGGGTGGGTCAAAATACTTCCACAGAGATATACGAGTTATCTACTTCCCTCTTAACAACTGAAATCATAACTTTAAATATATTATTATGTAGAGATATATCAGGGATGCACCGATATGAAAATTCCAGGCAGTATCGATAGCCGATATTAATCTTGCTGTTATAGCCAAGTCGGATATTATGCATATTTTCCAACACTGAAAAATCAACCACGCTGATTCTATAAAAAAAATTAAAATTCACTGCATCTCTGTCACATAACTAAACAAACATGGCAGACACATACAGTGGGCTGCTCCCACAAAGGGTTCAGCATTCGGGGGTTCACTGATTCGCGGATTATTTGTTCAAACCAAAATGCGACCTGGGAAGCTGAAATGAAATAGGCAGATATAAGCACTTTTAGAAGGTGTGTCAAGTATTTGCAGGCAGATGTTGTCCCTCATCACTGTAAACAAACAGCAATGTGGAAGAAAGAAAAAAGGAAACTTGGGCCAGATTTACTAATCAGACCGATACAGATATATTTAAACTACAATGATCGATACCTAAGTTACTGCTAAAATATATTGCATGTCCCAAACATGTATATAACATAAATATGTTTGATAAAAACAGGTTATTACATCAATATTAATATTGGTTATCGATATCGGCCCATATTTTTTATAATCAGTGCATCCTTAATTAAAATGGTTAAAAAAAAGGGGGGATGAATTTTTTTTTAATTATTTGGACACTACACCTATAAGTAAAATTTTGGAACCAGATCTAACCAGTGATGACATAACAGGGTATAAAAATAAGTAGGAACATTTACCTGAAAGGCTTCAGACAGCCGAGGATCCCTGTCAGGCTAACAGAACTGTACTTTACTCCACAAACCGGCTGTGGATCAGGCTATTCCAAAGCATTTATATGCAGCACACGCGTAGAGGACGCGATGCTCCGATTTTTATTCAAGGGAGGTTTATTAATAAAGACGGTTGGTTGTCATTCGTGCCTGGTGATCCGCAAACCCCAAAAAACGGTGTAACAGGTTAAAGTCAGGACCTTAAATGGACCATTCAGCGGGAAGGGGGACGAAGTCCATTCCTTCATAACATGCTAGTTAGCAACAGTATGAGTTAGCATAACGGGGAAAGATGCTGTTAAAACGCGTCATAAAATGACCACCTGTGAGCTTCGGCGTTTATGTTGAATAAATGACAGATTTAGCTGAAAGGCCTTTCATTGGTGTGCTGCATTTAGGAGGGTGAAAGCGAACGTTAAGTTTGACGCTAGTTCACCGCGCAGCGGCTCATCCAGAGTGTAGTCCCACCCTGTAGTTCAGTAGTAAAAGTCTGCTAGCTCATGTTACTCACCCAATTAATGTCACTGAAGCATCCAAGGACGGCCGAGGGTCTGATCGAAGCGAGATCAACTGCGAAGCTAAGCTAAAAAATGGCTATCTCTGCTAGTCGGCATGGTGCGTCTGTTAAATCTGATCCGTAGAGGTTTAAAAAGGTTAAAAATGGTCAAGAAAACCCTGTGCGACAGAGCTACTTCTCCCCCCATTTAGCCATCCAGGGTCCTCTCGGGCGCCGTTAGCCGCTCCGGTTGAACGTCGCTGGCTCCATCTCACAGAGAGATACCGGGATAAATCCTCAGATGCATCATCATCACCATCATCAACTCAGCTAGCTACCGAGCGCCCAGCAAACAGTCCGACGGAGAGGCTGCTGAGGCGGGCCTGGGCTCAACGCTGCTCCCTAGATAAGCGCAACGCAAGCGGTACATGTGCGCATCAAACAGCGGGACCAGCGATTTTCTTTTTTTTTCTCCCTCTCTCCTTTATCAAGCCTGGAGGGGACCCGTTATCTTTTCTCCAGATCCCGAATCACACCGCGGCAATGTACACAAAGGAAGGACGGTACACAACCGGAAAGGGCTTTAGTCCGCCTTCACAACAAGAGCATGGAGGAGCGCTGTCCTTACCTCCTTGCCCCCATTGGCTGTTAGAGTGGTAAGGATTTTTGGTGTGATATTGTGATTGCTGTTGGTTGTACAAGTGGTTTTCATGTGTATATTAACTGAAATGTGTGCTTGTCCAAGTAACAGTAGACCATATAGATTAAGTACAGTAAGCTAATGTAGGTGCAGATCTTTGGAACAATCCAGTCAACCAAAGCCCCCCCACCAGTCATCACATGCCCCCCTCACAATATGGTTCCAGAGCCAGGGCTGGAAAACACGTCGTGTGGAAATAAAGTACCCCAGACGCCAACCCACGTTACAAAATACCTTCAGTGAAACATGGTGATGGTGTTGGTTCTCAGGGTATCATCAAGTATTAAAAAACACAGACACAGCCTTAGAGAATGGATATGCAGCCCTGGGCCAGGTTTTAATCAAATGCCACAAAATTATGACAAAAGATCATACCTTACAGCATCAAACGATCATACCGGGGACTCTCACTCAGATGGGGTGTACAGATTCTTAAGTACTCTTCTGCGCACGGGGGAATGTGCACGTCTTGCATACACACAAATGTGGTGCCTGAATGATGGATTCCAGCTGTGCTTTCCTAGACTGGAGCCATGTCATGTCGACCCCTATCAGATTTTGACTAATGTTCTCTTGGAAATCCTCAGTAAGTCGATGCTCTGCCAGATCTTCCCACAAACAATCCTTTGGCCTTATCAAACATTCCTTCCTAATGGGGGAGATCTTGCAATGTGGAAACTAGTTATATAAAGATTAATCCTAACAGCGTAATATAATATGAATCTGCCTTCTACAATGGCAGGGTCGTGATGTGGGGATGCATGTGTGCAGCAGTTTTCTGGAAGAAAACATTTTGGAGACCACAAAAGACCTTAAGACTGGGAACAGAGGTTCACCTTTCAGCAGCATAATAACCAAAAACTAGGGATGCACCAATTCTGTTTTAATGTTCTCATATCTGAACGATACTTAAAATGTGGAAACTGCAATAATTTCAACGAATTTTTTTTATTTTTCACTTTAAATTTTACTTTTGTGGTCATTTTCATTTATATTGTATATTTATTTTCTATCTAATTCACCATCATTTGTTGAATCCGCCCTTCATTTCATTGTATTTATTTTTTGTGTGGTAGAAGTATTGGTGTTGGTACTCATTCAGTACTTAGATCCAAGTATCGGTATTGAACCTAAATGTACAATTCCAGCTACGATCAAAGATTTACTACGTTTATTTATTGCTGCTTTCTGTTGGTCAGTGAAATAAAATCAACTAAATACCTTAAAGTTTCTGGTTATAGCTTTAAAAAAAATGTGAAACGATATTTCTACAATCTAATTGAATCCCAATTTACTCAAATTTATTCTATTACAATCAAGTTCAGTAAACTAAGATTTGGTAGATCATAAAATACCAGGAAATAAGACAGGATACCGGTATGCATAAAGTCTCCCCGTACAATGCATGAAGATGCTCCCTGCAGATGAAAGACATTACAACCAGAACTGCTCCCAACAAACCCAATAATGTGTAAATCCCTCCTGTGATTTGCACTGCTTGACTCATTTAACCAAACATTTCTGTAGCTACTTTTTGCACATCTGTTTTTCTTACTTTACATTGCGAACTTATTGTAAATACATTTACTTCTTCAATTTTTACTGTACAACTAAATATGAACACCCTGTAAATATAACGTTTTCAAATTATCCTACTCAGTAATACATCCTGAGTATGTGTTACTTTATTTCTTCCTTTGTTGTGTGGTCATGATTGCTTTATCATGTAACTTTTCTGCTGTTACAGCTACATTTCCCCTTTGTGGGACAATAAAGGATTATTATTATACTTTGATCCTGAAGAATGGGGCAAACGTGGACCGTATCAACTTTAATTTAACACTATCTTCCAGTGCAACAAGCTCAGGATAAACCATAAATAATTGTAAAACATGGAACAAAATGCCAGATGAAAATAAAAATCAAGCAAACATTAAATGTAACACATATATTTTTAATGCATATTTGTGTTATTAAAATGATCAAATTGGATTATTTTTGGTAAATACAGCTAAACAGTAAAAAAATTAGACAGTCTATGTAGTGTCTGTATTTTCATGTAAATATTTTTTGTTCTTGAAAAGGTGAAATATTAAAGCTTAAAAAAACAGCTTCAAAATAAAATATCCTTCTCGAAGATACTTTGTCATTCTTTTGCACTCTGAAAGAACGTAGAAGAAATAATTAAATTGATTGTAAAAACTAAGCTACAATAAAAATATTTAAAACGTACAAAGAAAATACCACTAAAGCAATTAAGTTCTGAAAAAGAAAATTGTATAAGTAACTATCAGAGATGTTATCAATGTTTGTCTTCAACCAAAACTTGAAGCACTAAATTACTTTTTTCCTTTTTTTACCGTGCAACTGGATCTAAAAATACTTTAATTTTGAAAAATAGAGCGGAAGTAACAAGATTTATTCAGGGTAACTTTATGTTGAATCTTCCTTGACGCCTGCATTTCGCTGTGCAGACTCCCTGCTGTCAAGCACTGATGGCTTGATTTCTATTATGCTTTAAAAAAATAAAGTGACCTTTGCAATTTTGTATTTAATTCAGGCTCAATGTATATTTATTTACATTAATTATGTAAATTATATAGGTGTATTATATGTATATATAGTTAACGTCATTTTCTAAAAAGTATTTAACATGCTCTCGCCAACTGGGGATATTCGGTAATATTCATATGCTGCTCCCTGGTGGCTTTGTTCTGTATTACATTATATGAAAATGCTGAAGCAAAAGACGTTTAAAACATCAAGATTCTTTTTAATATTAATCTTAAAACATAATCAAATTTTAAGTCTGTTTTGAGTCTAACTAGTTCTACTTTAATAAAGCTTGAATGAAAACTCAAGTCTTTTAATAATTTGGTAAAATATGTTTTTATTTTTTTAACAAGACAGACAAAAAAAAGCAAGCTCAAATGGATTGACTAAAAGCGAATGTATGAACTCCTCTGTGGGCCTGGCTGAGCTCCTCCCTGCTGCAGCTGGTGACGGAGCTGCTGGGAGTAAGGATCTTCCAGGGACTTGACGGACACGACCGTCTTCGGCCCCGTCTTCCACTCGATGCCGCTCTCGTCCACCACAGACGCCTCCACAGTGACCACATGGGTGCCCAGGATGGAGAAGTTTAGCAGGAACTGGGTGCTGAAATAATCGTTGTGAGGTTCTACTCGCTGCTCGATCTCATTTGTTTTACTGTCGAGTGGTATCTGAAATGAAAAGAATTAGGCTGATGATGAAAGAATCGATTAAATCGGTAAAATAATGTACAAAGCAGAATATCCAAAATGAGGCGGGGGAAAAAAAGAAGAAAAAATTAAAACCATACTTTGTAGTCAGGCCCTGTCTTGCTCTGTAGAACCGAAGTGACGTTTAGGCAAACGGACTGGATCTTCCTGAAGAGTCCTGGGGTGGACCCGTGTTGAACCACTCCCTCCACCTTCAGAGTCAGCTGCTGGCTGTTCTGGACCAGTATGGGCTCATTTGGTGTTCGTGGTGATGGAGAGAGAGCGAGCTGGCAAATGCAAAACATTAGCAGAAAAATGTGTTTTTATAAAGGTGTGGAAAGAAAAAGCATCAAAAAGTTCAAGAGGTCAAGTTTCTTGGAAATGATTGCTCTTAAAATAAAGGACACGCCTTACCGCAGTCCTTAGCTACCAAAAAGTTATACTTTATATTTTTTATTTACGTATATCACAAGAGTAACAGGTAATAATGTTAGACAGCAATCATCTCCCTAAAATCAAGACATTCAATATTCTCCCACAACTATATATTAATGCTTTATTTGCAGCCATTAAATTTGTGGTGTTCTGTTTCGAAAGTCATTGTGGCTAAATGTTTAGCTGTAATGCTGCTCTGAAAAAGTCCAAATCGATTCAGAGTCGGTTCTCATAAAAAGTCATGACAAAAAATGTAAAATGTATTTAAACAATTTTAACGTTTATCATTGTTTGCCCTTTTTACAGCTAAAATATGAGGGAAAAGTCCAGGCAGACATTTTAAGGGTTAGGTCTTATGTTACAAGGTGAACTATAACGCCATCCATTGTTGCGTCATGGAATCAAAGTCATAATTAAGGTAAAAAAATATATCATATCCATATGGGTATCGATTTGGAACAGATTGGATTGGATCGTGATAATCCATTCTAACTCTCGAGAATCGGAATTGATTTTTGAAATAGTAGCTCTGCTTAGCTGCAACATTTGTGTTTTTTTGGTTTGCTTTCTGATTTCTAAATCCCCAGTGAGTCCCAGCAAATAGTGAGCCTGGCCCCGCTGCAGACTAAGTTCCTGTTAGAAGGGAGTTCTTCCCTCCCACTATCTCCACATGCTTGTTAAGACTGAGGGATTGGTGGAAAAAATGAAATCAACGACTTGACCCGAATTCTTTATACAGATACGTTTTAACTGACGTGGTTGCCCAGGATGGAGACGTTCCAAAGATTTGGACTGTATTGGATCTAACTAGATCTATTTTTCTTGATTTAGGCAGAACTGAATTCAGTATAATTAAATAAAAAGCCAGTTAAAATGACGGGTGCTATTTAATGCATTTCTATTAATCTTCATTTAACAAGCAAAGCGAAAAGTTGTATTCTTCCGCAAAGGTTTAAAACGCATTTAACAAAAGCTCACGCTGGTTCTTTAATTGCAAACACCACATTACACGGGGGTTGTTGGTTTTCTTTGAGTACTTGTGACTAGGTTACATTTAACATTTTGAAACAATTACCTTGATGCTAGTTGACTGGAGCTTTTGGAAGAAATATCTCTGGAAAGACAGCGGCACCTTCAGCAAGGCTATGACAGCATCACAGAGACAATTGGTATGCTGGAAAAAACAACCACAATTCACACTTAGCCCACTTAAATTCTCAGTTTTTTTTAGTCCTTTGTAATCTTTTTAAAATACTATATTCACAGGACCACCAAGACTGCCTGGAATATATTTCTAGCAGTGGGCAGCCTTAAAAATATGAAAACATATTTAAAAAGCACACAGTGGGATTAAATAAGGAAATAAATACAAGAAAGAAAAGAGAAAAATACTATGTGAGAGTGGAACGAAGGACATAAATGAAGGCAAATAGATAAGGAAAGAAGTATAAGTTAGGAAAGATAGGGGGGACACAAGAAATTAATGTCAAAGGAAAAAAATGAAGGAAGGAGAAAAGATGGAAAGAATAAAGGATACAAGGAAAGGAAGGACACAAAGAGAAAGGCAAAAACAAAAACGGCATAAAGGGAACAAGAGGGGATACAAGGACGTATAATAGTCATAACATTCAGACAATAGGGACAGGGATAAAGGCTGTAAATTAAAATAAGGCTTCAATATTCTATTTTTCTTTTCGTACTTACTAAGATCAGAAACCCCCCCAAACAAAAACAATAAAGAAATGTCCATACTTTTCTAGACTGTGTAATCTTTGGGATAAAAGCCACAATCCTCGGCCCACTCAAGTACAACCGCAAAGCAACGAATCACATAGATAATTAAAAGACTGATACATTGTCAAAACGTGCAGCAAAACTGTGAAGCAGCAGCAGAACTTCCTTCAGACTCCAATGATCGTAGGTAGAGTCTCACCAGGTGCGAAATAGGAGGGTGTTTCTTGGCGAGTCCTTCTACTTCGTCGAGCACATGGTTAAAGACAGACATCATCCGTCGCTCATACTCGCTCTCCGTCTGAACGGGCCCCGATGTGCCGTGCTCCTGAAAACTGAATCAAACAAACAGTGTATGCCTTTAAGAAGTGTTCACCAGGAGGGGCTAACCTGGGGATATGGTATGCAATTTAAACATTAAAAAACGAAACTAAAAGCTGTTGTTACGGTTTAGAAGTTTACCTAAACTCATCCTGAGCTTAAATCTAATACATTTTCTGCTTTTACAACAACTTTAGTGGTTGATTCAAAAAAATCAAGTGCGCAAGTTCAGATTTCTTTTCAATTCGTAGGCCTTCTCTAATCCACAAGAACTGTCTGTAACAAAACAAACACCTTCAAGCTCAATTCAGTTCATTTATATAACGCCACTTCACAACCGATGTCATCTCAAAATACTTTACGAGAAAAGTAATTTCAATACAATTACACAAACATTCCAATCAGTGAAAAGTTTTGCAATGTAAGGAATCCAAGCAGATTACGTCAAGTCATCGACGTGAGGTGGTGCCCAGAACATGCAAACTCCAACCACAGAAATCCCACAGTAATCCCTCATACTGAGCAAGCATGTAGCGACAGTGGAGAGGAAAAACTCCCCTTTAACATGAAGAAACCTGCAGCAGAACCTGGCTCAGTACAAGCGGACATCTGCCACAACCGTCTGGGGGTTTGAGAAGACAGAAAAGAGACACAAAAGAACAAAAAGGAAAGGCTGTAAGAGTACTTTCCATGTTAAAGAAAGTAAAACGTTGATAAAAGGACACTGAGGATTCTCGATCACTGGGAGCATCATCTGAATCGATGCTCCCCATCCAGCAGGGGGTGTTGTAGCTGAGCAGGATGCCAGACGAGGTGGAGCTTCTAGGGAGAAAACATTTAGCTTTTTTTGGACACAATTGAAAAAGTCTCCATGCTTTGTTGCTGTAATGTTGGATGGCATAACAAAGACAAATGACTACCTCCAAATTCTTTAACTTCAACACAGACAGACAGCGGAAACTGGATAGAGCTAAGATGCTCCCAACAGAATACTAATATTGACAGTTAAGCTTCAGGAAAGGTCCCAACATCAACCATGCTGGGAATCTGGGGTGAGCTCCACACAAAAGTAACATAAAACTGAAAATGAGACACAGCATGAGTGGATTTAAATCTTACGCCTTCACTTAAAATGTTGCAGACAGAATATGCAGGAAAACACAAAACCGCGTCAGTTTCCTCACGTGTTTGGAGGAAGAACAATAAAAATAATAACTTCAGTGACTCTCACCTGGCCGCCTCTTGGTCAAGTATCAAAGCTTCGATTACATGGGAGACCAGCAAGCAGCTCTGCTGTTGTCTGAACAAACAGTGAAGGAGAAATAAATTGCCGCTGAGGGGGGAGTCTGCCGGGACTGATGGGATGATTAACAAGGATACAGCTCCACGTTGCGAAGCGTAGCGTAATCTGCGTCGAACAGCGACTGGTGCAAATCAGCGTAGCGAGCAGCGAGACCTCTGAACTCATCCATGCACACCTTCATCTGGAAGAAAAGTATTATTAAACACACCAGGGTCATTCCAATCTAATGCATAAATTCATCATATCGGTGACCGGTGTGGTAGAATAAACAGATCCTTGAATCATAACTGATGTGGCTATGAGAGAATTAAAAGTCTCAGTGAAATATAATGATCGGGTTTCTGTTACTTTAGTCCAGCAGACAGAAACACACACACACACAAAACCCGTCTTCCAAAGGCATTAAAACTCTTTGACCTCTGGTTGCCTCCAAATGAAGCGCTTACCTGCATGGAGATGCGTCCACAGCGCTGCACGTCGTTTCCTGACGTGAGAGCGATGGTGGTGGCGATGGCAGGGGGAGGGCTGGTTTTCAGGCTGTTGCAGGTGCAGATCAGCTGCGACAGGGCCTGCAGCGTGTCGATGCGCAGCTTAATGAACTCGCACTGGAAAGTGAGCGGGCTCAAAGGAGTGCTGGCAGCCTGCGGGAGGCGATTGATTGCGTGTTACAAAAGCAGGGACACGTACAGAGATGCTGCTCCAGTCTAAATGAAGTTTTTTTTTTTTCTTACGGTGAGGGAGGCGATGCCCTTTTGGTAGGAGCGCAGGGCCTCTGTGATGGCGCTCATGGCTCCGCTGTAGTCGCCCTCCTCTACGTGACTCAAGCACTGCTCTGCCTGGGAAAACTCCTTCAGGCTGTTGAGCCAGAAGTAGAAATGCTCCGACGCCACGCGGGTGCGGAGACACTGGTAGAGCTCGCTGGAGAACTCGTGGCATCCCTGCGGATCAACGGCCAGCCATTTATTCTCTTATGTCGTGGCTTCGCAAGCTCGTCTGCGCAACAATGTTCGCTCACCATGCGCGAGGCTTGCCGTGCAATGCGGTACACCGTCCAGCCGTTTGCGACGTTCTCCAGCTGCTGCTTGATGACTGTCTTCACGTCCGACGACAGAGACGACTGGCTTGCGACGAAAATCACCGTCGCCAAAGAAACCTGCAGCGATCAAAGACCTATGAGTGCATCTCACACTGAAAACAAAACATACATCAGTGATGATTAAATGCGACCTCTAAACGGCAGGGGAGAACCGCGCTTCTCACCAGAAGTTCCTGCTGCTCGCCGGTGGAGGAGTGACTGGCCACCCGGTAGAGGTCAACCAGATCTCCAAGCATGCCGTCTCCCAGCACGGGCAGGTGGGTGGCGATGGCCGCCAGGGCGTGGCACAGGAGGACGCGGGAGGAGTCGCAGGATAGGTGGAGCTGGCCCAGCAGGAACTCTACGGCCGACTGGCTGAGATGAGGCCGGTTCTTTAGCAGCTTAACGAGCGAGGTGAGCGCAGTCTGCCGTGCAAACAAAAAAATTCATCAAAGAGCGGCCAGCTGTGTTGTGTGAGACAAGTCAGATGCAGGCTGGAGGGCCAACGATACATAGAATAAAAATCTGGTCTGAGGCGGAGGCAGAAACAGGGTGAGGTGTAATCTCCATGAAGGAGGGGTCTATAATCTAAAACAGGGATTATACATTACATTATAGTTGCTCCCTTTGTTAAACCTTGAATTAATTATTAAAAATCCCAATTTTGATTCCATAAGAGTAGCCCCACTCAAGTCAGATTAATGCCGTGACTGAATAATTGAGAAATTACTTAAATAGAAGCGGTTTGACATCATAAACTAAACTTCAAGACTTAGACAAGAAAGCATTTTGGGAAAATATTCTGTGGTTTGAGGAAAAAATAAATATTTAACACAATTTGGAAGGTTTGGTTTTACATCTGCTGTAAAACTACACAATCTCTATCCTAAAGGATAATGTCTGGCTATCAGTTTGTGGCCTTAAGCTGAAATGCACATTAGTTACAGAAAAAGCAAGAAAAACAAAATCCAAAACTACAAGGAGATAAAAGCAGCAAAGATATTTTATCCAATAGTTGACTCATCCACAAGGAGCCGGTGTCTGTCAGGACACCTCAAGCGATCATGTTTAAATTAGGTTCCAGAGACGCCAGCTCAGTTCTCTGCGTTTAGGAGCTCTCCAGCTATTTTTCTGACAGGATGATGTCAACTACCCATTCATATATTTAACGCTCATGCACAACTCTTTGATAAGGTAAACAATCATGGCGCCCTACAATGTTTCAGTCCTAATACTAACTTTATTATGAATCATAGATCACGATTTACTGTCCTTCCTCTATCACCAGCTGCAAAAATGGACCCAGAGAACCACAGACACCCCATGTATTTGAATAAACCTCATTTGAAGCTAGATTTGTTGTGCCACTGAGTGGGCCGATGTTAAAGGTGTATTTCAATGTTATGGTAATTAAATGATAATTACATATCAGTAACTGCATCTAGGGAATGTGGAATAATAAGAGCTTATTAGAAGTCTGCGCAGAGGTCTTTCACCTTGTTCCCTCTACCTGCAGTGAAGAATGTTTTAAATTAACCTTGTAAGGTAGACATAATCTGTGAGTTGGCCCCCCAAGTCATTCATTTTGGCCCACCAGGGGTTACCCTGGTCTTACATAAAAGTCCCCAGGCATACATTAGAATTGAAATATAACAAATTATGTTTAAAATTGAATTAAAAGGAACTATAATGGGGGGTGTAGAGTAAATTCGTGCACATATTTACATTTGCTCACTTTGCAAGACCACAAATAGTAATATTTGATCAATTTAAAAATATCCCATTAGCAGATTCTTTGCTGCCACACCGGATTGGCTAAAACTACTTCCAAGTTGGCTGCTAGCTTAAGCAGTTGTTATCAACATGGAGTGGCAATGTCAGTGGTACACAGACAAAAAACATTAACAAAAAATAAATACTGGGAGGAAGAATTTTTTTTTCACTGACATCAGTGCTAAACAAGGTTTAGATATGTTTTAAATTAATACATATAACTTATGTCATTTCATTGTTATTTACACAGAAAGGAATATTAAATAACTAATAAATATGAGTAGTTTACTATTCTTTACTATTGGTGTTTGTGTTTCGAGTAGAATTACTACGTTTGGGCCTCAGCCCCCTAATAGATATTAATTTTGGCCCTCTGAGGGAAAAAGTTTGGGCACCCCTGGTCTAGAAGTAAAATCTGATATTACTGTTGCCCCACCTTAAAAAAAGTTTTGAATGCTTAAAAACTTTTAAATGTCCCTGATAAAAAAAAAAAAAAGAACAGTTCTAGATTAACTTCTTACAGCACTTTCATTCACAACTTTAATGATATACCGTGTAACAGATGAACATGGGCATTATTTGTTGGGGACAAAAAGGTGTGTTTTCAGTAATAAAACGACACCCACCCTTGTTGATTTTCCAATAATCCTAACATTTTCCCCACCATAAAATCTAAAACGGTAGAAAAATCCAGAATGTTAATCTATTCATAAGAAAAATGAATGCCAGAAAACAAAAGGTAACAGTTGTCATGCTACAGTATAAACAGCCTCTGCATTTCTTGTTGTGTGTTTGTTGTTGTCTTACTTTGAGAGTGGCCTGAGCACTGGGGCTGTCGTCCTGACTGCACAGCATCAGAAGGGACTCCACGCCTAGCACCGTGTCCTGCTCCAGCTGTACGATATCTGAGGGGCGGCCAACAATCAAAGAGACTCTGAGGGGAATCTGCACTGGAGGAAGAACATCAAATAGGCCATTGTCCACAGAAACCAACCTTTTTCCTGACAGGAAATGGCAATGTTGGAAAGCACCACGACCCCATGAGCAGCCACTGACAGGTTGCTGTGGTAACAACATCCTTGAGCCAGTTTAACCAGGTCGGTGAGTTGAGGGGGGACGGAAGAGGCAGCTGAAGAGGAAGGAAGTGTTTCGTAATTATGTGTTGTTTTTTCTGACCACACATACTTTCATAAACATAAAGGTGTATTTACCTGTTGCGTTGCTGAAGTACTGCTTGATGGCTATCGTCCCAGACAGTGTGGAGAGGACAGCCAACATTCCCAGTTTCAGGCTGTTGTATGGGATGGTCAAGGCGCACTCACACAGAGTCTGAAAGGATTAGATGGTTTCAATTAAAAAGGCCAAAAAAAAACAAAGCATCCGCTGGGACCGGCAGCATTTTCTACCTGAGTGTTTTCTCTGATCCAAAGGTGAGGAGCCTTTTTAGCCAGGAGCTTCAGGTCATTTACTGCAAGCCTCTTCACCGCTTTCCTTGGATCATCTCTCAGGTACTGGAGGAGGAGCTGCAACTGAAGAGATGAAACGCGTAAGTTTTTCTCCGAGCGTAGCCTTCTAACAAACGCGACGCTGGGGCTCTACCTGCTTGGGGATATCGATGAGTGAGAAGGCGGCCAGCTGCGTGAAGGTGTGCAGCGAGACGATGACCATGGGGGTGGAGGGGTAGGAGTTGACCAGGTGCTGCAGGAGCTCCCTGCTGCTGGACGCCAGGCTCGCGTCGTGGTGCATGTGCTGCAGCATGGGGATGAGCTTCAGCTTCAGATCCACCGGCGTGTCCAAACCTGCCGAGCGGTTCAAAACGGAAAGCAAGTCGTTAACTCACCGACGTCCGCCCTAAAACACTAAATAATGGGGATTTCCCGCTCAGCATTCCGGACATCTGATCCCAATCTTTTAACCTCAAATACGATCAGATTCCGAGTCCTGATCCGATATTTTGCCTAGAGGACTGAAATTTATAAAACTAAAAGAAGGCTAATTTCATCAACAAGCATTACCGCTATTGCAGTAAATCCACTCAAATCAAAATCTTTAAGAAAATAAAAGAGCAACTTCAGTTGAATATTTTTAGACGAAAGTGAAACGCAAAAAAATTAGGCTACAAGGTACACTATAATATGTATTTTTTACATTTTCCGGCATGCTATATGCTGGTGTGCAAAATGCTGCAGTATTATTACTGGTGTTTTTGATGAAAGCTGAAATATCTTATTCTCCTAAACTCAGTATAGATATGCGACGCTATTTGGATGCAGAACAGGTGCTGTTCAGCGTTCAGCGCCATGACCTTTTTCCCCTCCTCCTCGCTGCGGGAGCCACACAAGTTTTTCTCTGTTTATTTAGCTTTATTGTTGCATGTAAATGCCAGAAGGTGAGTTTCTACGCCTTTAATATATAGTTTAAAGTAGGGATGTCCGATATTATCGGCCTGAAGTCATTATCGACCGATATTGGCATTAAAATGTAATATCGGAAATTATCGCTATCTGTTTTTATTTTTTTAATAAGATGAGTTTTTCACACCATACACATATTATATTTCAAACTCTTCAGCTACTTATTTTCTCTCTCAGAATGTAAAAATATGACAGATTTGAGGTTTAGTTTTTGAGATATTATTTGTTTGAGATAACTTTCAATTTATCAAAAGGCTTCTTCTGGGCCAACCTTGACCGTCTATCGGGCGCACTTGGTGACGTCATCAGCCACAAAGATATAATGTTGTTTACATTTTCTAAAAGTAGAAATATGTCCTGAGTGGTGGGCCTTTGTCAGTATTCTGTGTGAGAAAATGTTCCAGCTACTTTTGAAGACAAAATAAAAATGGCACCTTTTTCAATTGCCTAACTAAAATTCTAGTACTTATTACATTTTCTAAATTTTTAAAACTAAAGTATGTACGATACAAGATATTTCATTGTGGTTACCTGAAAGGGTTTAGTAGTTTTTGTTTTTTATGAGGGAGGGTCCCCACATATCGGTATCGGAAATTATGAGTTAGGCTATATCGGTATATCGGATATCGGTAGAAAAGCCAATATCGAACATCTCTAGTTTAAAGTACAGTTAAGCATATCTGTTCGAGCTTACCCATATTATAATTGTGTTTAATCTGCTTTGCGGATTTGTTGCAATCAAGAGTGTTTGTTTGCACCGCTATAGACGTTTGGATTATTGTGCAATCACTGTTAAACGTAACTAGGAGGTACTTCCTTAAACATCGGCGCGACTCGTCAGCTAATATAGCCGATCTCCGATCACTAAAAAACGTGAAAATATCGGCCCGATCGGGACAGTTCTACTAAATAATACACAAACGTGGGGGAAAAAATTCGCACACCCTATGAAAGCTTGTGTTTAACATATCCAGACATAATGAAACGGGTGTAAATTTTAACAATGGGGACAAATTTTACACCAATTTTACAGGGCAATTTTATTCTCCAAGACAAATATGGAAGCCGGACTGCAGTTTGCCAGTACGAATAAAGAGAATGACCAGTATTTGTGAAATATTGTTTAAAATATATGTCTACAATTGAACTGCAGGGACATAAAAACGCCTCAAATACATGAAGCACGGATGTGTCACGGTCAACATCATAGAACCTGCCAAAAATTCTACCATCTATCAAAGGGAGTTTAGGGAAAACGTGAAAGCATCTGTAAGAAAATATATTAAAAAAATTCAGGATGAGGTAGAACTGGACCCTGTAACACAATAAATACCAAAACTGCCAGACAATTCAAAAATAAAAAAAGCCAAAAGACAATTTAGCCGAGTCAAAGCCTGTATCTTGAGCTCATTAAGGTGCTGACATCATTTAACGGCAATATGGGAAAGTTTGTTAGTGAATAAATAAAAGGATGTACTAATTTTTCACATGCATATAGATCAGATTGCATTATTGTTTGCCCCCCCATCTCTCTGCCATCCAGCGGATGTGGAGGACTGGGATGTTTTCTTGTCTTTTCTATGTTCCTCTTCCTCTCTTGTATCGTCAATTCACACTCCTACCTCTCCTGCATCTCTTCTTTCTTTCCTTCTTTCCTACTGTTTTTCCGCTTCTGTGTCCATAACTTCAAGAAATGAAACCCACAGCAATCTCTAATAAAGATTTTTCACACATTTCTATCATAGCAAAAGCTGTGATGCTCTGCGTAAGAAGGTAAATCTGTTGGGCTTGTACTTGGTACCACAATGCCAGACAGGACACGTAAAAAAAAAAAAAGACTGTATTTGGAGTCATATTTTACCTTGAATCATTTCACTGACTTTGTTACAAATCCCAGCAGCAAAGTCTCTGAGAATTGAAAAGAGTCACATGAAACATTTAAGCCAGAAAGTAATCACAAGCATGTTTCAGATGAAACAGTAGAGTTCTAAAAGTAAATGTTTTTTCTTACTTTGACTGTGCAGAGAAACTTGCAGCAGCAAAGATAGCTGCCTCCACTTCCACGTTGTCGTGAGAGTCCAAGCTTTGTCGAATACTGTGGTGGGCGTTCTTCCTCTCTGGGATGATGGAGGCCAGACTACCGAGCATCCTACAGAAATAAAACAAGCATGGTTTCCCTTACAAACCTAGCTGTAGTTAAATATTATTTATTCTTAAAGTCACGGAGCATATTCTGCGCCAGGCATCTTACCTCAGAGTGATGGCTCTGGCCACGGGGTCGTTGCTATGTATGACTGAAAACACCCTCTTAACAAATTCATCCACATTGAGAATCTTCTCCAGATGTTTTTCACTCTGCTGTGTTACTTTCAGCACACACAGACGCAGAAAGTTGTTGCTGGAAAGAGAGACGGCAGCTTGTATGAACAAACATGCTGACAGTAAAGAAAGGATTAACCTCTTCAGTCATTCTGAAAAACCCCTCAGAATTTATTTACAGCATTTTACCCATCATAATGCTATTCCAAACTATTTATACTTTTCTTTCACCTGTTGCCAATGTAAACTTATTTTTATTGCTATTCTATATGATTAATTAATACATAATTTTAAACCTTTTTTATATTTCTACTTATAAAAATCTAATTTCTTGTGTACATTTTTGTTAAATTTTCTCACACTACACTTTAATGTGATAAAGGATATGAATGGTTTTGAAGGCACTTCAAATGACGTACCTCTTCTTATTTCTGTTTCTATTAAAGGGAAATTCAGGTTGTTTTTTTCCAACCTGGACCTTATTTTTTTGTAATTTTTATGTTTTTTCACTCACCCTGAGAAGTTTGGAGCCAGTTTGAGCCGTTCAGCAGTATTTGTGTAAGTCCTGATCATTGTACATCCGTAGAATAGAAGCACTCGGGGCAGTACAAATGCCACTTGTAATAAGGTTTAATCTGCCCAAACGCCTTCATTTTACCATGTTTGTATTCCCCTTGGACTCATGAATGTCTCGGAGGTGCTTCTTGATCGTCTTCTGGGCCGATTTGGCGGCTTAACAATAATAAACAATAATAAAAATTCGAATGTGCCAGTGGGGATATGCTGATAAAGACTGGATTTATAAAAACTGCGGAACGACTCAAACTGGCACCAAAATTCTCAGGGTGAGTGAAAAAAACATAAAAATTACAAAAAATAAGGTCCAGGTTGAAAAAAATAGAAACAGAAATAAGAAGAGGTACATTATTTGAAGTGCCTTCAAAACCATTCATATCCTTTATCACATTAAAGTGTAGTGTAAGAAAATTTAACACAAACGCACACAACATATTAGATTTTTATAAGTAGAAATATAAAAAGGTTTACAATTATGTATTAATTAATCATATAGAATAGCAATAAAAATAAGTTTACATTGGCAACAGGTGAAAGAAAGGGAGTGAAAAAATATAAAAAATGGCAAAAAAAATAAGGTCCAGGTTGAAAAAAAAAAGCAATTTCCCTTATAATACAAAAAACCCAAACAATATTTTCAGATACACAAACAAATGACTGTAGGGAAGAAAATAACTGTTAGCAGGTCAAATTCAGGTTGAACACCAAAAAAAACAAAAAAATCTGTTCCAGTTAATTCACCACCATACACAAACAAAGACAATGTGGAAATAAAAGCCAATGGCTAATATTTGCACATTTCTACTTATTGGACCAAAACCTACATGCTAAAAAAATTATTAAAATCAACATACTGATGTTAATAACGATATTAAATAAGTCAACTGTTTTTTAAAATCATCCTACATCCTAGTCCGAAAATGCCACTGCATTTTTAAAACTGCACAATACTCGTGTGCTAGGTTTTGTAATTTTTGATATCAATGTACGTATTATTATTCACAATTCTTAATTTATTTTTATACTTTAGAGACTTGTGTGAAGACAGTGCTTCTATTACCTCTCACTTTGCTGCTGTTACATCTGAATTTCCCCTTTGTGGGACAATACAGGATGATCGAGGGACCTATTCTCTATGCATCCCACATTAGAATACTTAAAAGGTCTTGGGAATTAGTAAGTGGCCAGGAAGGAGTGATTGGTGCATCTCTAGCTATTCTGGTAAACTGAAGACCTACCATGGGTTAGGCTATTACTGAATAAAAAGTTAACAAGATAGTGGCTTTATCCATTACATTAAAAAAATTTTGTTTGAGCAAATTATTTTATGAATTTATGTGTTTTTTCTAATTTCCACAATAAGGATGGATGATAAGTGCGTTTTTCTGTATCCAGTGTTTTTATATTCATGCAAACCATAGTTTGGCTAGTTTTAAAACTCAAAAAAGAAGTTCTGTTAAACACACCACTACACTTTTTATATCAGATACCCGAATGTTATTGCTATAAATTGCAGAAAATACTGCATCACTTGGATTGATCAAGCTGTTTGCTGTTCAAGCTAACATTTTTCATGTGTATAACCATCCTACCCAAGCCTAAAGATGTCTGCTAGTTTCAGAAAGGCGGAGTTGATGAGGATGGGAAAGGGGTACTTCTGGAAGAGTTTGGGGAACAACACCACAGCTTCACACTGCTCTCCGAGCTTCCCTGACCGCAGCCCTGAAATCAAACACACGTTCTCCACGTCAAGGCAGCCAGTCATCTTCTCATGAGGTTTGGTGCGACTAATTAAACACAAAACAGAAGCTAAAACACAATCAATGAGACGCTGCGCTACATCGTTAGCATGGTTAGCTACCTTTATCCAGCTCCATGAGAGCGGAGTTAGCGTCCAGTTCCTGCTCGCCGTAGCAAGCTTCCGAGAGGAACGAACGAGCCGTTGAAAGCGACATTTCTGATTTTTAAGAAAAACTGATAAAGCAGCCCGGTTTATTACAAAAAAGGTACCATTAGCATCCCACTGTCCAGAAAGGCAACCGTGCCAATTAGATCACATCCGGTCTGAAGTTTGACTTTTCAAAATAAGATGTTGAAACGTATAAAAAAAAAAAAAGTTAAACCTATAAGCTTATTTATTGGTTCAAATAAATACCTCAATGTCGCCTCTCACAAAAACAAAACACAACGGGTTTACATTACAAATCCATGCGTTGTGACACAGTCACGTGATTTCAGTCCTAAAGAGCGCATTTGGGACGTGGCTTATAACCATCGACAATAACCATGGATCGTGGATGTGTACCTAATAAAACGGCCAGTGAGTGTAGAAATGTGTAACTCTGCTGTAGGCTACTTGACATTTACTACGTTTTATGAGTCAACCTATTTTATTTAGTTTGTCTGTCAGTGATTAAAGCTATGTCCCAATTTACGACACCCCCCTTGTAGGCTAGTATATATATATATATATATATATATATATATATATATATATATATATATAATATTTTTAGTTTATTCTTTAAAATATCAGACTTCGCCCGCAACTTTATTGTCTTATCACATTTGTAAATATTAAATTACTTGTTCTGATTAATAGTTATGCATCTCAATGTCGGAGTAGGTTTTTTTAGCCATCACTTGAGATTTTTTATTATTATTATTTCTGAGTAATTTCGCGGAGGGATACGTTGTCCTTTTTCCCATCTCCTCGTCGTTACTGACTTTGGAACAAACACTGATGAAAACTAGGTTACTTCAGCATTTCCATATAAAAAAATGTCCATCCTTGGGATAATCTCAACAAATACTGAATAATAGATTTAATGTCTATCTATATTATATACCTGCATTATATACCTGCAATTTGGCCATCTGACAAAAAGTGTGCGCACTGATGTTGAGGGGGCAGTAGTTGTCGCAAACTCCAAACGGAAGCGGAATCGTGCCCTGAAACACCAATAGGAGCGCACAACGCAGCGTTTCGCGCGGAATTCGGTTCAACTGTTCGCGGGAAAAATCTCAAGTAGTTGCAAGAAGAAAGGTGGAAAAGCTTCTGCTAGCGAACGATCGGATAAAGTTACCTGTTGGTTTTAGCAGATCGACTGCCGCTGGAGTATGGGGATGTTTTTCCGCTCCATTGTTGACAGAGGAGTGGGTAGACGGAGGCAGAACGGTGAGACACAATAAGTTCTGAGGCGATGTGTTCTTCCTGACTTATTTTTCCATGCATGTTTCAGTTAAGCATGGATTTTAGCCAGAAAAAAAAGTCTCTAAGCAACCAGTTAATTATAAATTTGGCGTATTTAAACTCGATCGAGTGGTCGTTTGTAAGTTGAGGTTCTGAGATAACTAAATGGCTGTTAGCTCAAATGGTTAATGACTTTATGATCTTCATCTGAAAACAGCAGAAGTACTTTTATGTGACATTAAAATAAGTTTTTGTCACGATTTCTGTGTTTTATTGTGCCTTTTTGCATCTATGCAATGTCTCGTTACCGGTTGTGTTATTCCCATGTTTCCTTTTTATGTAGTAATATATGCAAAGGTTTTACTGTAAACCATTGACCTTCTAGCCTTAATGTTTCAATAGCCATCCATAAATAACAGGCATATATGGAAACGAATATGTGCATGTTTGCAAATAGTTTGGCAGTTTAATAAAAACACAATGCACCTTCTAGGGTTTTTTTATACTTTATATGTTAATAGACCAAGCTCATGAGTGAACATTCACCACATTGAGTCTTTTTCAACCTCAGGTTGTCTCCCAGGATTGCCCTTTATTTCTCTTCATCAATCTCTCTGTTAACTCTGGCCAACTCTGATGTCCCTGCTTACGAATAGCATCCCCACAGCACAATGCTGCCGCCACCTTGGTCTTTGGATGTAGGCCCAAAAGTCCTGAGTGCTTGGCCTGCCAGAGTTTTTATCAATTTCTTTCAGCCACTTTTCCATAACGGCTTGGTCTGTCTGTCTGTTTAGGTTCCTCTCTGAGTTGACAGTTGTGCCGTACTAATGGATTGAACAGTGCTCTATGCTGCACTTAAAGCTTAAGACATTGTATTAGACCCCAACCCTGCTTTTAACCTCCCCACAGGCAGTTTGATTTATACTTAAATTACACTGCACACAGATGGACTCTATGACTTCAGAAGATGGAAGACATGGCATTTAATTTAGGGGTCTCAGGGTAAGAGGGGGTTCAATTCACAATCATTCTGACTTTGCTCTACTGCATAAAATGACAATAAACTGCAATATAGTTTGAGGTTTTAATGTGATGAAAGGTGGAGGATTAGAATGTCCTGTGACTAAATATCAACCTCTTCTCTTTTCCGACCTTGCATGAACTCCTGCAGCCTTCCCTGCAGATCCTTGCTCCAGGATCCCTTTGAGCTCCCTTTTGGAAGGCTACCAGTGCGTCCGGCACGACGAGCACATCTCGTACGGCAACACGGGCGACACAGTGCCGCCGTTTGGGCTGGCTTTCTCCTCTGGTAAGCCTTTTGGAAGTCCACGTGCAATGAAAGCTTCAAAACAAACAAGTGTGGCCGTCTATTTAACTTCAGTGATTCATTTTTAGCGGGACAAATGCACAATGTCCTCGCAGCAGCGAATGAAGAAGGCATTGTTAGGATCTATGACACGGAGAGTCGTGAAAGCCCTCTTCTTAAAGGTACTTTTAAGAGCTTTTTTCTCTGCACTGGGAATTTTTAGGATATAGCTGAATTGGTGTGAACTTTTCCAGAATGGCTGGCTCACGAGAACGCCGTCTTTGACATTGCGTGGGTGCCGGGGGAGCCGCAACTGGTAGGTGCAAATTCCTTCCAAAATTTTTTTTTTTTTTTTTCAAACAAGGTTTGCTGAATATACTTCGGTTACTTCTGCCATGTTTAGGTGACTGCTGCAGGGGACCAGATGGCCAGGCTGTGGGACGTGAAGTCAGGGGAACCGCTGGGAAACTTTAAAGGCCACCTTTGCAGCCTCAAGTCAGTTGCATTTGCACCAGGAGAGAAAGGTATGCTTAACATAAGTCTGAATTGTTGAGTTTCTCAGCAGAATTTCAATTTCTATCTACAGGATAGACTTTTGTGTATATGAAGCATTAAATGACAAGGAAACTGTTATTGGTACCTTCTTATAATTCCAATTAAATAAAAATCAATATAATAGAAACATTTTAATAAAAGATACTCCGTGTCTAGAAAGTTTTTACTAGTAATCCAAGAGCTTTGACTTTTTCCTGACTTATAAACATGATATGATATAGAGATCTTATTATGTTAAACTCTTTTGGAAGTGGGAAAGACAAGAAAATACGAGTCAAGAAAGACAGATGTGTGTTAATTTTAAGAAGTCAGGAAACCAAGAAATGGAAATGGCTAATTATCTAAACGTACCCACGTATTTAGTCAGAACAAAAGTTAAAAGGTGAATAATGAAACAGGAGTTATCACTATAAGAATGGATGAAGAAACCGTCTCTGTAAGGTTATTAAGAGAGGATGCATCTCCCGACTTAAATTAAAAGATTTAAAGTGTTGCAACTGTTTGCGTCAGTCTTAGTCCTTAAGGTTCATGGAAAGGCTTGGAATGTGTGAAAATTTTATTTTTTCCAAGTCTAGATAAGAATGGAGGAAGGGAAGAGAATATAAAACCATTTAGATGTTATTTTGGAAAGGAAATAGATGGAAATAAAAAAAGAATTAAACATTTTTACTTGAAAAACAAAGCTGTCTCTTGTGACTGTCACATTGCTGCCTGTGTTTAGTAAATTGCACAAGATGAATTAAACATATCTTATAATTTAATAAATTAGTAAGACGGAATGAATTAACAGTATATTTTACATATTAAACATGGACTAACTGCATTTTTCTTAAAATAAGTGCATTACATGGAGAACAGCTTTACAGCTGTATTTTACTGCATTGATGATTCCCTAATCCTTGTTGCATTACTGATGTTTGGGCTTTGTTTAAACAGCTGTTTTCTGCACCGGGGGCAGAGATGGAAACATTATGGTCTGGGATATCAGGTGCAGCCATAAAGGTATGTTATGGGTAACTTTTTTTTTTGCATCAGGTTTATTGAATTCTTTGCTGTTTAATTGGCCCCTTGAGCAAGGGTAGAAAGAGAAACCTCACTCACGCTCCATCTTCACGTTGATTTTTCTGCGCTACAGATGGTTTTTACAGGCAGGTGAAACAGATCAGCGGCGCTCACAACAAATCCGAGCCGAATCCCCCCTCTAAAACGAAGAAAAGGCGGAGCAGCATGCGTGGCATGGCTCCAAGCGTGGTGAGTTTACGTGCATCTCGAAAGAAATGAAAAAAACAAACCAGTCTCAGACAGATGGCTTATATTATCTCTTTTTCTTTTGCAGGATACCCAGCAGAGTGTTACGGTGGTTTTGTTTCGGGATCAGCACACCCTCATTTCATCGGGTGCTGTTGACGGGTAAAAAAGAAAAGAAAAGCACTTCTTATCTCCTGTATGAAAGCATTCTGCAGATCGTGAAGAGTAATTTTTTTCTTCCTAAAACAGGGTTATAAAGATGTGGGATTTGAGGAAGAACTACTCACCGAACCGTCATGGCGCTCTGCCTATGCAGACCTACCCATATGCTGGCTCTTCCACTCGAATGAGGCTGGGTCAGTCCTGTGACATGTACAGCTGTTTGCCCGAAATGTGCCACAGATCACTGAATAATCTGAATATTGCATGTTTGACACATTGCAGGTTATTCTGGACTTGTTCTGGACTCCTCCAGGTCCAACGTCATGTGTAACTGCACAGATGACTCCATTTACATGTTCAACATCTGTGGAATAAAGACAACTCCAGGTAAGCTGCTGTGGTTTTTCAGTACGCCACTAGATGGGGCTAACGTGCTACGGCTGACCTCTGACGAGTAACAGACCACAGCCTCCTCTGAAATATTATTAGTCTCTTTCAGACTGTAGGAACCTCTTGTAGTTCTTGTGACCTTTTCAGGAACCCTGGGGGGGTATTGCGCATTCGGACAGATAATAACTAGGAACCACAACCCTTTGTTCCTAGAACCATTTTAGCTCCTACTTTGAAGCAGGATCTTTTCATGGTTCCATTGGAACTCATATGATGTAAATGTTTGGTGAACTCATAACCTACACCCCTCGCTACATTTCTGCTTCTTAATACCACCCCCCCTCCATTAAAACAAACCCAAATAAAATTGGGACCTGTAGTGCTAAGAACTAAATTCTAAGAGGATGTTTTTAAGAACCCAGTTATTAGAACTTCTCTGCCCAAATGTGGTTCATATGAAAGTATGTGATAGAACAACAAAGAGGGGGAAAAACAATGAACTGGAAGAATAAGTATATGTATTTTTTTTGATCAAATAGAGATCTCAAAAGTGTGGTGTTCATTTGTATTTAGCTTTATTGAGTCAAGATACTGAGCCTTTCACTGCAGGGTTTTTGTGCTGCTGGAAGGTTTCAGGCCAGTCTCAACAGCGCTCTGTGGGATTTTCAAAGCTTTTTATATTGTTCATAACCTTAGTCACCTCTCCTCACTGCATCTCTGATTCGTCCGCTGTGTTGTGTTGACCCTCGTAGTGCTGTTTGTTCGTTAACGTTCTCTTAACAAACCTCCTGAGGCCTTTGCATCACAGCTGCATTTACTAAATAGATTTCTTCTACGAAAAAATGGTTGCACTGGGTTTTATTTAGTTAGGGGCCTTGAAGTAAAGGAGGGTTAAGTACAAATGCATGTCAGAGCCTTTTAATTTTCTTTATCTTTATTACTTTACATGTGGTTGTAAAGTAATAAAAATGTTGGAAAGTTCGGGAAGCATAAATAATTTTACAGGGCTCTGTATGTTTAAACAATTTTAAACCTTCAAAGTAAATGTCTAAAGCATGAAGTGTCCACAGTGGTGAAGTGCTACAGGACAGGAGTTCTAAATGCGTGAAAGAAATTAGGAAAAACAATGCTTTTAAGAATGATCTTTTAGCTTGTTAATTTACTACATTGAAGAATTGTGTGGTGATCATTAAAATGACACGTTTTCTCCCACAGTGGCCGTTTTCAGTGGGCACCAGAACTCCTCTTTCTACGTAAAGTCCACAATTAGCCCCGATGACCAGTTCTTGGCCAGTGGATCCAGTGACAGTCACACATACATTTGGAAGGTGCGGTCTTTAATTACATGTTACCTGAATATAGTAATGTTATAATTCATCCTCATGTCTTCTAGATATGTTTTTTTTTTTAACTTCTTTTGTTGTTGCAGATCTCCGATCCTCAACATCCTCCCATGATGCTCCAGGGTCACAGCGAGGAAGTGACCTCGGTCGCATGGTGTCCGACAGATTTCACTAAAGTGAGTCAGCGAATTTGAACCGTTTTCCTCTTTGCCGTTTTCGCCTGCCATCTTTCCAAACCTATTTTTACACGCCCGTCGCTCTGTCGGCAGATTGCTTCCTGCTCCGACGACCACACTATACGGATCTGGAGGCTTCACCGGGAAGCGGATGGAGCGCAGTCGTCAGTGGGTGAAGCCAACCTCGTAGGCTGGGCCCGTCCAAAATCTCCCTCAAGTAAGTAGTCATCTTCATCTGGGTTCTTTTGATCTTACTAATATAAATCAGTCACCGTTTACCATGAATTATTCTAACTTCTCTTTTATAAACTCAAAGGTATAAGCAACTTTAAGCAGTTTACAACCAACACTTTTTCATTTTGTCTCGTTAAAACTGCCGGCTTTAATGTATTTTATTGGGGTTTTAGGAAACAAATCAACAAAAATGTTAGTATATTTAAGCATTGGATGGTTTTCTTTTTTATGACAAATAAGAATCCACATGTTACCCTTAAATAAAATGCTGTGTAACCAGTTAAACCTCTCCATCTTCATCATCATCTCCTACATAAATTACTCTTGCTCTTTTTCTTGAGCCAACTGAACTAAGCTGAACCTTTTCTCTTGCTCAGTGCCTTCGGTCAGAGCTGTTACGCCCCCCGTGAAGACTCAGGGGACGCAGAGTCTTGGTGGCCTCGCCTCGCCCCAGCTTGCTGCCTGTGCCCCTAACAGAGCCGCCCTGCCGCTACCTTCCAGCACCACGTCACCGAGCCGCATCCCGCCGGCTCTCGTTCATCAGAGAACCCCACCTTCCATCAAGCAGTGGTTTTCCCCATCCCGTGAATCTCCGAGCAGAGTCGCCGCCACTCCGCCACAGCAGTCGCTGAGACTGCGTTCTGTGAGTCCGGCGAGCAGCGCCTCTCCCAAAGAGCAACGGGCCAAACGGAGACTGGAAACTGGGGAAAGCTCGCCTTCCCGCTGCGAAGAGGCACATTGCGCGTGCGCTTCGGAACACTACCCTGCAGCCAAAAGGAGCCGCGTCCTGTCCAGCGTAAGCTGTCCCGCTCAGGAGAGCTCAGTACAGGAGGACTGTCGCACAGAGGACAGCGAACCAGTTACCCCAAGACAGACTGGGAAGGAAAACCTGTCTCCCAGAGCAGGCAACTGGTTGTCAGAACTGGGTCAAAAGATGAAAAAAGGTCAAGAAGGTCCCGGCTCACAGAAGAAACAAGACGGGAAGATACCCGCCTCACCAGTAAGTACAGAAATTCAAGATTTGGATGTAAATTCACATTTTTATGCTGCTTTCAGCTTCTCTTCTTTTTTTCCTTTTTTTTAGCTTCCTGTCACGGTTTGTTGAAGATTGTTGGCTTTGCTGAAGTAAACCATGACAGGAAGTCTAGTTCAGGCGTAAAAGTGAGAGATGTACCAAATAGATATTGTAACAACACTTCTTCCTTTAAGATTTCCCCAGCCATTAATACAACAGTGCATTTTTCCATTAACATCTAGAAGGATAAGGTTACCATGAAAAACTTCAATATTTTTTAACCTTATTTCAGAAAGAGAAACCCATATTTTATATGGATTCATTACACTTGGAGGTGAATGTTTCAAGGCATTTTGGGGGGGTTGCTGACCTGGGCTTCTATAAAGCCTCAACAAAACCACACTCTAATCGCCTTCTTGTGACACTGCATTGCTGCAGTAATTCATGCATAACTGGTCCCAACCAAGCATAAAAATGAACATGATTTTCAAAAGCATGACATTCATTTTTAACTTTTTTTGTAATCTTATTTTATGAGATGTAGAAAAATATTTCACTCTATGTAATAAATCTATTATACTGTATAAGTTTGACCTTTTGAAATGAGTGACAAAATTGTGAACTTTTTTATGCTATTCTTTTTTAGATGTACATATAATTCCTGATATAGATTCAAAACCACTATGCTTGTATTTTATGTCCCCTTTTTTTATATTTATTATAATTTCTTGAGAAAAAAAGTTGGCATTCATCACTGTTGGAATCTGCAGGTCAAAACAGTGCTGGCCAGCAAATGTCGGACAGGTTCATCTCTTACAAAAACGTGCTTTATTGTTTCCCAACTTTTAGGAGTGATCTATTTGTCATTATTTCAAACTTTATGTTTCTTTAAGTTTTCGTCTGTATTTCTGTTGTTGCAATATGTTGCACAAGGAGGTATTGTGAATGTTTTTATATAATTGACATATATCTAACTTACCCTCTTTTTTTTTTTTTTTTCCAGGTGCACCACTCACCAAGGACCATGAAAATCTCCATGTATTTTGCAAAAAGGCCTCAGGAATGATTTAAGGAATTTTAGGTGCCATATTAGATAAAGAAGAAAAAAATGGCCAAAAAACGAACAAAAAAAACATTTTTAGATTCATTTCACATATTTTCAAGAAAAAAAACTAAAATTCTTGTATGTTGAAAAGTCAAATTTGCAAGAGAAAACCCAGAAACATCCATGATTAAAAACATACATTTGTGATATTAAAACTGTTTTGAAATTGTAAAGTCAGACATTTTCAAGAAAAAAATCCCTTATAAATTTGTCAGAAAAGAAGTGTAAGTTTGGAGAGATTCTAAATCGATTTATTTATTTATTTATTTTTTTTTTTTTTTTACTGAAAATGCCCATCCTGTAAGATTTAAGTGTTAAATTTACGGGATGTTCATCTGGATATTTTACAAAGTGGAAGTGGTGGCTAGATGGGGCTCTTTACCTGATGAGAATAACTTCTCCTGGCTTCAGACTTTGCCATGAACACCTCAATCAGGAGAAACTGTGAGGAAGAAGCTTCAACATTCAAACATTAAGTGGTACATGTGTATCTAAAGTTATACACTTCAATGAAACCTACTTGGTGCAGCCATGTTGCAGCTTCTTTCTCACAGCCGCTCCCGAGGCGTTCATGGCCTCATATGCATCCGGGAAAAGTTTATACGAGAGCCGCATGAACTGCTTACGGGTTTTGAAAATATCCAGATGTGCATCTCGTAAATGTAAAACATAAATCTTATTGGGCTAGCATGGTCTGTAGAAAATATCTGATTCTCAACAAGCCTGAGAGTTTGTTGTGAAAAATTGAGGTTTTTTTTCTAGCAAATGTCTAACTTTACAATGTCAGAAAATATTGTAGTTTTAATATAGAAAACGTATGCCTTTAATCATATAGATTTTTCTCTAGCTAATTTGCAACTTTTCAAATGTTTTTTAAAAAAGAGAAATTTTGTGAAATTAACCTATACATTTTAGAGTTTTTTTGGGTGGGAATTTACCCTAAAATATTTTTGTGTTGTCTACAGTGACCCTAATACTCACGGCCACGCAGATACTGAAGTTTTAATTTGGGTTTATTTTAATCAGACTGCACAGAGATTGACCAAACTGAATAGGTTACTTGATTTTAGACAATATTTTGCAGTTTGCTGTTACTTCCTAGACAGATATCTGCTCCCTAAAAACATCTCATCAACAGTGAAATAAAGTTGCATGCTAGTAAATCTTCCAGTTTACTCAATTGTAATGCATAAAAAATACTCAAGCTGCTACTGAAAGATCTCATTTGATTAGTTTAAAAACGATTTAATGGGTTTCTATTCAATTCTGCTACAGCTTTTCACACACAGATGTTTTTTTAAATATGCAAAGTCACATTTTCCTCTGAATCAGATTATTCTTTATCATATTGACATCATTATAGAAAATGAGTTCATTTAGTTCCTTATCATTTTTTGAGTTGTTCTTGCATTACTGTGCCTTCCACTAGTGCTAGATGGACATTTTATTGTATGTTTTTTGTTCCTTTTGTGAACAGATGTTTATATGTACACAATAATCATTTTTTATATGGTTTGTGTGTAATTTACCTGTCACATTTTCAGCAGTCAAGTTTTATTAAATTTGAAGCAGTTTTCACTCTGTTATTTTTGTGTATTGCTCTAGTCTAAAGTTGACATTACTGGCTTGGGTGTTTGGCATCATTGTGTTGATAAACCCAACTGTTTCCAACCATCTGACTCGAATTGAATCTTATGAACATCTTAGAATCACCTAAGTTCAAGCCTAATCAAAGATGATTGAATTTGCAGCTGCCAACATGGACAAAAACACGTGCCTTCTGAAAAACAGTATTAAGAAATGAGCTCAAGACGGACTGATTTCAGGGTAAAATTTATGGATATTTGCAATGTTTGCTGACGACAGAATTTAATTGTGAAATTGCATAAAAGAATATGTTGATACATATTTCTATGGCAGTCTTCAAAGGAGCTTTTTGTGGTCCAATGAACATAGATGCATTTATTCACAAATGACTATACCAAAGCCATCTACCCATTTTAACACCCTTGGGCTCAGAAACAACTTGCACATTATGTACTGAGGTAAAAGTTTAACTTTTGTGGGGTTTTTTTTATATATTAATGAAATATAGTTATGTAGATATTTAAATGTATATGTTCCGGTGTCTTCTGATCACTAACATAGGCACTGAAGAGATGAAAATGTAAATAGGCCTATATAGCAATTATGTTACAGGAGAAACATTGGTTCCCTTCATAACTAGACTTAAAATTATGTGTAAAGGTTACTAAGCAAACTTCTGGGCTTGGCCTGAATACCTTCTGTTGTGTAATTTTACCCGACTACTACAGCTGCCTGTCGGATCACATTCAGCTGAACAGCGTCACGCTTTCTCAGTGTTTTTATATTTCACATGTAATTGACCCGCTTTCTGCGCAATGTGATTGGTTTAAAAAGTTTCAACTTTTCAAAATACACCCCGGTCATTGGCTGGAAGCAACGTCAATCGATGACGTTTCACCCGTCCGTCAGCGATTCTCTGAGCAGAACGCAGAGACAGACGAAGAGCGACGGAACGCCTCGGAGCATTTATGGCTTCCTATCCCGCTCGACATCAGATAATTTCCTTTGAGTCTTTTTAGAAGCCAGTGGAAACGAGACTGGGTTACTGTATTTATTCGTGGAAACAGGCTTCGACAAACTCACTCATGCGCAGTCACAGCTAACCTCCAGCTGCTAAGGAAGCGAATTTTAACTTCGCCGCCCGTGGATAGTTGTTTTCAAGAGACACTCAACGGAACTAGGGGTGAAACCTGTGCTTGAACAAGTCGTGGAGTCGACTTCGCACGAAGAACTTCGTGAATTTGATGGGAAGTTGTTTTTTTCCCCCCCGTAACTTTTTCCTCGCCAACATTGGAGCGTATTGTCGTGGCGCCGCATTACCACCAGTTAAACACGGCAAGCTAGCTGGATGCGTTAGCTGCGAGCGTAGCTGTGCTGTTCGGCTGCAGTCAAGAGTGTAAATCCGGGCAACCTTTAATGATAATGCCGTACCTAAGTTATGCAACAGGTAGAATATTTGCAGACACGACAACCAAGCATAAAACAATCCGATATTTAGACGCCTAACTGTATTTTTATTAAGTGGTTAACTTTGGGTGCACGTCGTTTTCCTCTTACTTTGTGTTTTTTTCTGGGGGGTGTAAAACACTGTTCTGCATCTCACAACTGAGGCTCCCCAAAGATGCACCTAAAGGTCTCAATCTAACCGACATACAGCCGTGACCATGTTGGACCGTACAGCATAATACTCCTCCCCAGCTCGGATAGACCGCTCCAGAATTTGCCGCTGATGTGAGAAAGAGGGAGCGGAGAATCCCAAACGTTTGATTTTTATTTTTTTTACAGTAGCTCGCCTGCTACCTTCGTGAGTTTGTGCATCTAAAATGTCGGCCATCTCTGCATCCGAGAAAGTGGATGGGTTTACGAGGAAGTCTGTGAGGAAGGCGCAGAAGCAGAGAAGATCCCAGGGCTCCTCGCAGTTTCGCACCCAGAGCGCTCCGATTGAGCTGTCCCCACTGCCGCAGCTCAAAGGTACGGTAAGAGGATAATGGAGGGTGACTGTTGCTTTAAATACTACGTACTGGCCATTGTTCTGCGTTCACTGTTGGATCATCAGCATACAAACACATCCTTTAAAGGAACGCTGTTGGATAAATATATATACATTGCATGAGGAGGCCTTTTCATTGGCACAAATCTACACCTTCCCTTTTATCTGCAATGTCTTGTGCAGATGGTAAAACTTGAGCACTTGGTATAAGAGGAAACCATTTTAAGTATTTGTTTTTAAATAATACAGGCAGCAGTTCTTTATGCAATTTCTGGTTTAAGAAGGCCGAAAAACCTCATGACATGCTGTCCCTGGCAAAAGTGTATGTATCCCAACAACTTTTTCACATCAAAACACAAGCTACAGTGTATTTTATCTGGAATTTGTATGATGCACCAATAGATTAATACAAAATAGCAAATAATTATGAATGGGAGCTAAGAAGATGTATCCATTTATACATTTGTTGAAATCTGAAGCATGATTACCATTTTTGTTCAATTCCCATGTTTACTCTAATGCTGCGAAGCGAAATCCAAGGCAATCATTTGTTTTTATAGTTTCCCTAAATATTAAATCAGCCATTTATAATTAATCTTAAGGGATGCATTAAGAAACTGCATCATAAAGAAACAAAGGCAAACATCAGGCGCATTGAGTTAAAGGGTAACTAGAAGTTTAGATCACAAAACGGTAGCCCGAGATTTGGGTTTTTAATGGAGATGTTTAGTGAAGCTTAAGACGGAAAGCTTGTTGCACAACAGCAACAAAAAAAGGTAAATTTACAGGTCTGGCAAGGATTGTCAAGAGATAATTGTTACTCAAGATGAAAAACAATGCTGTAATAACAAATATAAGTCTAGTTTACCATGTATGGTAAACAACATACATCTGGAAGATGGCGTACTGGACAGACTTTTTAGTCTACACCTGGAGGGCTGTACCTGATTGAGGACTTACACTCCACATCACCTCAAAACCAGCCTCACCTTGTTGAAACATGGTAGTGTCTGTATAATGCTGTGGGGCTGTTCATTTCCTTCCACTTCCCAATTTTATATTGGGCCATCACTTGTCCAGTCACACCCTTACCTGGAAGGACTTGCAAGGCCTCTGTCGCTGCCCCGAATGAGGTGCTCATATTGTCAAAGTATAATCTGAATAGTGGTAGAAACAGTTTATAGTAAAGACAAACCTGGAGAACAAAGAGTGACCTTTTGATGTTGTTTTTCAGGTTTTATTTTTTCAACCCTTTAAACCTGCTTGAAAACGGCAGTCTATCTTTAGTGGGTTGCTCTGCCTACCTTAATTCTGATAACTGCAGATGCTTTAGTACTTCTTAATGATTCACATGACTGAAAGGACAAGGGTAAATGAGTCACCTATTACGTATAAGGTGGCTTTTTTTTTTCACCTGTTCATTTCTCCTGTAGTGATTTATTTTACTAAACCAAGAGCGGGCAGCTGTTAAGAAAGCCTCAGGATAGTTTAGTGGAATGTGGCTCTTTGTTTGATGCACAACTATGTGCTGTAGGCTAAAATAGGCACGAGGATTTAATGTTTGGGATGGACTACGAAGTGATACACATACTTTAATAAGTGAACAAAATCCACAAGTTTTAGTTATCATTTTTAACAGTGTTTAATCAGATCCTGCGTGATTTGCTTGGTTTAAAAAACAAAACAATGACTAACTATGAGTTTAATCACCAGTACGCCGGTCTGTATCAGTCATTTTCTTTCAAAGGACTTTGATCGTGTGACAGAATGAAGCATGTATGCAAACCAACGCATACCTGATGAGGAATCTGTCAGTTGGCCTTCTGTTTAGCCTGGAGACAAAACCATTCCTGCTGAGCCAGCTAATAACTTCCACTTCCATTGAACAGCGTTGTGTATTTTCCTCAGTGATTCCTCTGAAATGCGCCCTTCAGTTTCCATTGTCTGTGAAGGAAGCGACACAGAGGATCAAAGGTGATTTGGCATCAGGCTGGGCTGTAATTTTCTACGTTTCTTTTGGGTTTTGGCTGAGACGAGCTGGATGGATGTTGTGGTGTTATGAGGTAGAGCAGATCTCAAAAAAATAAAATAAAAAGGCTTGCCCGTTCACGTAGTCGAACAGTCATGATGCAACTTTAAAAGTAAAAACAGAAACGCGTCACGAATGAGCTGATTTGTCGCCATTGACTACCAGTAAACTGTGAACCCGTTTATGATGATAAAAATCTTTGTCCTACAGAGCAGGCTATGAAAACGACGGCAGGAATTTAACACCCTGTGTGTGTCTGACCTGACCTGACTTGAAATATCGTCATCTGTGGCCTGCACAATAATGAACCTAATGAGGCAGATTATCCCGCTTTTTTCTACTGAAAGCTCAAAGGTTATTTGTGGTTGATTTGATGGCTTCAAAATATACATTTTGGATTAACAATCAAAATATGACTTTTGTTAACAATTTAGAACATGTTTGTTTCAAGTTATAGTTGTTGTCCACCAAATCTCCTAATTAAAACAAGGGGTGATTGTTTGACGCAAAGTTCTTGTTCTGCTTCACTTTGAAAGGAGGATATCAATCTAAGGACTGAATTTATTGCCTGTTGTAATTTACAAAATAGCTAAAACTCATTCAGATTGAATGGACAGCTTCTATGAGCACCAATCTCCATTTTTTTCCCACAGATTATCCATCTGATTAGGAACCTGGACCTTGATTTGGCCACTCAAACATTAAAATATTCTTCGATCACACTTATATATTTCATCTTCACATCAAGTCTCCCAACCCACATGGTCTGCTCCATGTTATCAAAAATGTTAGATGTTGGTCTCATCTGACCAGATAAGAAAAAAATCTAGTTTTTTGTATGATAAAACAGAAAAGGGAGACTGTTGGTTTATTGCAAAAAGAGAATAAAAAGAAAAAAATCCCAACCAATACACTGAAGTTCAGTTTTATTGAGGCAAAATTTGGATAAGGTTTTAGGGGTGTGAATATATCTCGAGATTTTATGTAACGATACATTCCGCTGTGAAAGCCACTACAGTAGATTATGATCAATCTGATAATACTTGTGGGGTTCAGGATTGACGCGGAGATGCACAACAGTCTGACTCATGTTTTACCTTTACAAATGCAGCTAATTTGTCTCTTCGTGCATAAACACAAACTATAAGTGGAAACTTTTAACACACACAAACCAAAATGTAACTAAACTTGTTCAATAAAAGGAGAGTTATGAAGAATATTAGGCATTTACTGCTCTTTTCCACTTTGAAAAGTAACAGTAGGTATTTCAGCCTTGTAGTACAGAGTTTCCCAACCCTTGTCCTCAAAGTAGAGCTGGAAACAGGGGTCGCGTTAACCATAGCTTTTCTGTATTTGATTGTATCGAAAAAATCTGAAGGCTGTCCTTAATTTTTACAGATTAGTACTCACACCTCTTATCACTTGGTGCAAATGCACAGATATTTCCAATCCCACGCATTGAGTCCAAATAAAAAATTAAATCAAAGAAAAAATTCCCTGAGACTGTATTCAGTACATCTCTCTGACCTGTAGTCAACCTCAATAGTAGATCAGAGAACACGAAGAGCCTATTGGTGATTTTGGGGATGAATCTGTAAAATTCTGAGCCCCCAATATTTTCCTTTCTGTTTTATGTATTCAATAGACTAATGGAGCAATGGAAATAAGCAGGGATGTCCACCTGGTCTTAAAAAAAATGCCATACATAAAAAATACAAATATATACATATAAATACAAAAATATATATGTAGAAAATACATAGGCCTATATAGAAAAATAAAACATAAATATTTAAAATAAAGTAAGTTTTAAAGCTACAACATTTTGAACTTGTGATATCAATATTGCATATTTTATAGAAAAAAAACCCAGCGCCTAAGAGTTAGGTCTACGGTTGAGGTCGTTGGAGAAGCTTCACTGTCTCTGCGGCGCTTTGTGATCTTTGGCTCCATTAACTTTTCAAGCTTTTCCTGCGGTTCAAGCTTCAAAGCGCAAAACGATAGCAAAACAGAAGTTCAGCTAGTTTAACTTTTGACTGTCTTAACGCTCTTGATGCAGCACGGCAAACAATCAGATTGTCTCACTGTGGTGACGTTGCCCGACGTCGACGCTGCCTAGCCATCCACGATCCGCGAATGTGTTTAAAACCTCCAGCAGAGAAAGGCCCGCCTACGAGCTTTGCAAACTTCAGCTTAAAAATGTATCTTCTGTGTATATGCGTCGAACTAGTCGCTTTATGAGCGTTGCTTGACGCTGACAAAGCCTGCGGTCTGAACGCAGCATAAGCCCCCTTGAGAAGTCATCTTTTCTGAGACAAAAAGCCACAACCTCATGACTATAATCTCTGCAGCAATCCCACATTTTGATTCTGTACAAATGGTTGTACATTTCGGTTCAGTGCAGAGCAGGAGCAGCTTATCAGACTGTGCATTCAGACCACCGGAGGTATTTCTAACTTGGGTGCGATCATTTAATTTCATATATATATATATATATATATATATTCTCTGCTCAGCTTGTGTGGATTGAATATTTTTCCGAAATGAATAAATATTGGTAGCTATCATTAACTGTATGTAGAAAATATATTTTAAGTGCAACCCTGGTCATTTTATGCTATTCTTTAATGATCTAATTTTAATAAATAACACACAAAACTTAATTCAATTCAACCCTTTATTCTAACAGGAAACCTGAGTGACATCAGTAAATAGTGACAAGGAAAAGACTGTTCTCAACCATTATTTTATTGATTACAAATATTTATGTTGCCAATTTAAGTTGTAGTTTTATCTTGATGCCAAGATGACACTTTATTGTAATAGTCTCAGATGTTTGGTTTAGTGTGTGTAAAAACCAGCTAATAAAGCCGATTCTGATTCAGTACAGCTGCTAAAGCTAACAAGCTATTCATGGTTGGTGTAGATGGTGCCCAACATTTTTCCATTTCTGAGGACGTGGTGGAGTACCACAAAGACATTTTTACAGCCATGAGTGTTGTGGAATGTGGGTTCTGGTTTGGCCCCACAACAAAGTTGTTGACCGTATTTGCTGTGTTATACTTGGTTTGATGGTTTACTTTGTGTTGATGTAGATTTGGTATTGGTTCAACATGACCTTACGTAGTGACAGTAGTAATACGCTAATAGACAGGTTTGGATAAAAAAAATGAAGGGAAACTTTTTTCCCCCTCTATTTATCGCCCCCTATCAATCAGTATATATTGTTAAATTATCGTCCAGCCCTACCTCAGAACACTCTGCAGTGCGTGTTTTAGATGTTTCGCTACTTCAACATGCTTGCTTCAGTTGATTGCAGTTTAGCAAAAAAACATTAATCAGCCATCAATTTAATTCTGGTGTGCTGAAGCAGAGAAACATCTAAATCATGCAGGGCAGTGTGCCTTGAGGAGCTCTGATGCTTTCCCACAAATCTGTCAAACATCTTTTTTTTTTTTTTTATCTCTTTCATTCAACATTCCTCTATGTTTTAAAACTTGATTCATGAGATAATGAGAAAATCTATGGGCAGCACAAGGGAAATAAGTGTTTAAGTCTGTGAATATTCTCATTCATCCAGGTCATGGTTATCTCAAAGAAATTTCAATCGAACGCAACAGTTGCGTTCGATTGAAATTTCCTTGAGATAAGTGTTTAAGTGAAATGTATTGTTGGTTAGATCCTGCTGCAGTTGATGATGATTCTCACTAAAATGTCAATAGCTAATGTAAGTTATTCGAAGAAAGTGACCTAACAGTTTCTTCTAGGGCGCCTTATCTGTACATTTCCTTGTGAGAGGAACACAGACTATGTTGAATCCTGAGACACTATTGATTTTAACACATTTAAAGCATGAATTCTCCATGTTGTTTAAAATGATAGTTAAATAACAAACTTTAGATTGGCTTTCACAGGTACAAAAAATCAATTCATGTTATCTGAAAAATAATAATAGAAACAATTACTCTATCAAATGGGAAAATTTACCAGCAAATATTATGGTTTGCCTTTATAATCATACTGGACAAAAATGAAACAAATTGAAATGATATTCTGAGAAATCAAATGTTTTATTTTTAATGTAGTAATAAAAGTAAAAAGCAGAAGTCCCAAAAAGACAATAAAAAATGCATCCTCCAATCTTTAGTAGGGAAGGGCGATTAATCAATCAAATCGATTAATCAAATTTTCTGTAATGCGCTACTTAGACTCCCATAACCCATAGAGATTTCAGCCTGCCCAGGGCCTACCATCGTGTTTTACGAGGACCCTTTCAGCTTGTTTTTAGTTGGACTTTGAATTCAAGCCAGCCCCGGGACAGGGTGATTAAAATTAAAACAAGTTTTTGAAAATGTTTTTCAGCACTTAAAATTTATTTCAAGAAAGAAAAAAAAACAGAAAAAAAAACTTTTAAAATCACATTTGGTATTAAAAAATATGAGATTTTTTAACCCATATCTCTCAGCTCTAGTATTTAGTTTTAGTCTTTATCCTTCCCATTCAATTTATAGATGAACTCTCATTTTGCACAGCATTATTATAGATTTTGTGTCTATGTGGCCCTACAGGATCTTCGCCAACTTTGTCAAAACAAAGCTACACTTGTGTTTTGATATCTCGTAAACGGACGAAGTGCCGCACAATATGTCGCCACATGGTGAGGCGTAGCCCGCTGTCTATTCCGTCTATTAACGGATCAGAACCAGCAGCTCAGGGGGGACGTCGGAGAGAGAGAGGCTGTGGTATTTCCTGCTTTGTACCAGTCAGTTTATGCATGCTTATTGGTCCTATGAAAAACAAAATTTTCATCAACCTGTGAAATCTTCGCTGGATGTCCCAGATTACATTTGAAAAAGGGTACATGTCCATCCATCCCTTCCAGTTTGTTAGTCTAGCTGTATGCAGGTAACCATTCCTACATCAATCTACCCGTCTATCCTTCACTTAGTCATTCCTCTCCATCCACGAATAATCTATCCATTTGACCATCCGTTTTTCCATAAAACGTCCATGTTGTTTCTTGATGGTCTGAGCCACTATATCCTGACGTTTGAGTTCTAGTACCTCCACAGTGTGTTAAAACTTTGAGCAATAGCTCGGTTCTTATCTAAACTCTAATATAGTAAAAGCTGTGGAAACGCAGACATGTGACAGTCTTAGCATGCAACAGTAGCAATTTCCTTTTGCATGACCTAACTGTCAATCTTATTTTGAAACTACATGTACTGACACATTTCATCACATGACATAAAATGCCTAATAGGATTTATTTGTGGTTTCCAGAGTAACGAGACTTAAGATCGGACATTTCCCACATCATCTTTTTTTAGGTGATGCTCGTTCTCTCCTGCAGTGGAGAGGCTGAAAGGCATATAGCTCTTGTTGTGAGATAGACTGTGAAAAGATGAGTCATTTAGGGACCAACATTGTTGCCATAGCAGCCTCAAGCCTTGAGAGCAAGCCAGGGACATGTTTGACTTTCCAAATGTAGACCGCGTCATTTAAGGTTGATTTATCTGTCACTGGAGTCACATTTTCTAGTGAGACACAATTCTAACACCAGGAAAACTGAAGCTCATGTTTAAAGATGCTCTTGGGTTTTTACCTTAGTATATATTTTATGCATTCTTGCTTTATGGATATGTTGTGCTTCTTGATCTTTATAAAAGCTCTCCCTTTAAAGCTTCCTTTACTGTCAGACCATAAAGAAATGGGATTTGCTGGCATCACAGAAATTATATCGTTTGAGAAAATGAGATGGATTGCTGAGGAAACAGAGCTCAGCTGTTGTTCTTGCATCTTACGCTTAACTAACTTTAACTTACTTACCGTTGTCAGAGCTAATCACTTAATCACCATACTTGCTATAACCAGATTAGCTGCCCTTGTGTTATTGGGTCCACCTCTAGACACTGATCCTAATATTTGACCACAGTCTGTTCTATTGTCAAAGCTTGAAACCACCTTATTTAAGATTAATGAAAGTCAGGCGGTTATGTTTTCTTAGTTCTGCAGTAGACAGACTGTTTTGCAGCAGGTAATAATATTACCAGCGCCTCTCATTACACTGTTTGGTTGGTCCTCCAATAATCTTTCATTTTCCAAGCAGAGAAACTCTGTCCCCTTTAGATATGACTGATAAAGTCATATATGATATGACTTTAGATATAATAAAAATTGTTATAGATAGGTCAAGTGAATTATCTTTATGTAAACGTTTTAATTAAGTATTCCTCATTCTTCTTGTAGTGCCATTTTATCTTTTAAACATATAGATTTTAAACTGTTGATGTTGGTCATTTTAATGGCATAACATCAACAAAAAGCAAAAATAATGACTGAAGCTATTAGTTTCAGTTTCTTGGGTACTTACAGATTTGAAAGGAGTAAAATTTAGAATTGTTCATCAGCATTCGATCCTGGGTGGAAAAAAATGACAAAAAATAAATAAAACGTCTTCCCTATTGGTGTATTGATTCATGTGTGTCCCAAACATGCTGTTCCCAGCATGTCAGCAGATGCCAATCAGGCCTTTTCTCGGAAACAATGGAACAGATCTTTGTGTTAGTTTGATGGGTGTGTCATATTTATGTTTCTGGCAGATTCTGTTTAAGAAATATTTCCTTCCTCAATTCATCATGTAAATTTGTAGAATCTGACAGTAGAAAGAATGAGCAATGTGTTAATTTGGTTTCACTATGGCAAAATGCAGTGGCTAGATATTTGTGCTTATAAAATGATTAAATTGTAACGTAGTAAATTCTGGTAAAAGGTGAATTTTCATGTAGATGCCACGAAAAACAGTATTTTCTTTGCAGATATTAAGTAAGTTTTGCAATATAATCTTGCACCAAAAGGTTAAATATTTTAAATCCTTTGAGTCGTTATATATGCCTTGAGGTATTAGTGTTTTAAGAATGCGTACTTCAGGCATTTTTAAATGTGTCAAATGTGTATCATTTAAAAGATTTGGTGCTACAATATTTTTAATATTTTCTCCAATTTTACTTCTGTTAATTAAAATCTTTTGCAATGTAATATGCTACGTAACTATTAGTATCTGTGTTACTCAGCAGTGTCAAAAGAAAAGGTTTCATGCTTGAGTAATTGTCTAGGATTAATTGTTATAAGTATGTCACAAATTATTATTATTGTAATGTTTCCTGTCTGTAAATGTAGCAGTCAGAATTGACCTGAGTACCAAGTAGAAGCCCAGCAGGTTTACTTTCACAAGTGAGGCATTTTTAAAATGAAATAAAAATGCAGCCCATGCTTGAAAAGTTTTTTTGAAATTCAATTTATTATTAAGTATATTTAAGTATGTAGCAGTTTACTTTAGAAAGTCTTTACTTTTCATTCTGTTGTAAAGGTTTAAGATGTGAGAAGGAGAACATTCAGAAAATTATATATCTTCTCAATACTATAGTGAATCAAAAATCTGAAATATTGAAGAATTGCAATTGAAATTTAATCGGCACTTAATCAAAAAACCATAAAAGAAAGGAATTGGGAGAAAAGCATATTGTTTCAGCCCTACAATTTGGCACCTTTTTTTTTTACTAATCGTATTGATTGTAAATTGATTTGAATTGAGAATCGGTTCTAAATCGAATACTCACTCCATGAATCGGAATCGAATCATGAGTTGTTGTAATATTCACATCCCATATATATGTATATAATTTTATGATATGGACACTGAGACAGATAATAAATGGGGTGGATGACTACATGTAGGAAATATAATGTAAGAAGGAGGGGATGAATTGAAGATCGAGAGGCAGAGGAATAAAAAAAAAAATGCAAGAAGATATCGTAGTCCTAGCAGGGATGGGTGATATGACCTAAAAATTTCACAATAATTTCCGCTATTTATTGTGATACAGATACAAATGACGAAAATGTATTTTCTTCTGCAAATTAATAGCAAATTATGTTCCTTTTAAGCTGTGTTCCAGTGACTTTGCTGAAAAAATCAAATAATGTACGGCTCAGTTGCTCTGCTACGCCACATGTCTGTAGTTGAATCATAAAAATCCGCCCTAGACAGTGATGTTTGTACCCTAAATGCTTGCACTCTTCATACATCTCTGGCCTTCTTTTTCGACAGTTTACTACGGCAACATGTCTTTGGTCAAACAAGAGGCCACTGCTTCCGTCAATTCGACCCATCGTTTACTTTGCTTATCAGAATGGACGCAGTTAGCAAAAGCGTTTGCAGTTTAATCTGGGTGGGAATTTTTTTATCCATAGGTCCACTTGTAGTTGATGAGGCCTCCCTTGCCTCTTGTATCTTCATACATTCTTTGTTCTCCGGTTTGTGTTTCAGATGGTGGAACAAATTGGATGCGTTTCCGCTCTTTGCAACCAACGTTTTTCTGCCAACAGTGTATATCACGCTAGTTTGCTCCTCACCGGATTTTTTGTAACCAAACCACTTGCAAATTGTGGAGGGAGCTTCCCGCTTTAAAACAAGTTCAGCTTCACGCCTTCCGCACTTGAACAATGCATCGGGCGCGTACAAAACTACGTCATCAACTAGACTTATCGTTATTATCACAAGGAGACCATTTTTTATCATGAGGAGAATTTTCAATGATTTACTGCAAATGATAAGATATCGCTCATTCCTAGATCCAACCACTGCTGGATGGCAGAAAGGAAAACAAAAAATCAAAAAGATACAACAAACACAAAAATGCAAACTGAGAACTACACAACCTCAACCCACAGCTAGATCTATAAATACAACAACAGTGTCACTGAAATCATCATGGTACCAGTTACTACAATTTATGTAATTAATTTAATTACTTCTTTAATGTATTTATGGTAACCTCAGCCCAAGAGTGCATCTGTAAACACTAGCCTTAAAATGCCCGTCTGGACTTTTCCTTCATTTGAGCTGTAAAAAAGGGAAACGATGTTAAACTGATACTTGAACCTCCGACTCAGTTTTTAGGAATTTTTATAAGAATTGCTTCAGATGTTTTGTTGTTTTTTTTCTTCAACACAACACCAGAACTGGTTGCGGGTTAACATGAGTTGTATAGGTGTCATCCCACATCCACTGGTTCTAAACTTGAGTGATCTCCGTGTCGTCATATGACTTTCATGAAGATGAACATGTTGATAGTCGGGTTAACTTTGGCTTTGTGCTTTGGGGTTTTGTTATCCACTTCAAACTGGTACATAAATCATTTTATTCACATCTGTAATCGGTTGAATATTATCTGAGATTAACTAATCATTTACAAGTTACAGATTGACAGCTGCTCATGTAATTGATCTTCATCCCAAAACCTTGTCCTCCTGAACAGGTGCCATCTGTCCGCCTTCTTGCTGTTTTTAGGCCCAAATATAAAAGTAACTGCTGTTCTAGTAATATAAAGTGTGTGCGAATCTGCTCTGCTAGGACTATTAGAGATTGATGTGAAGGCAGACAGCGACATGTTGTAATCTATTGTCGAAGCCAGACAGAGGATTGCTTTTGGCAACTTTATCCATTCTTTCTCCATGTTCACCCCAGACATCTCTTGACCAGATCATCTGACTTTTTACTTTTCACCGCAGCACATGCTCAAGTTTCAGAGTCACTCATCGAGATGATGAAGAGGTAATAAAACCCACACTTGTACTTTCTGTCCAACAGGGAAGATCACTGCACAAAAAGAACGACTAGGGTGGAAACAAACCTTCTGTCCATGCACAAAGATGTTTTCCCTCCTTTTTCTTGGAGGCTGTTTTTGGATTTTCAGTTTAATGATTAGACTCCTAAACAAGCAGCTTGTTTAGTTGACTCTTTTTCACAGATTAAAATTAACATATTCTTAATTTAATTTTTTTAAATATAATTAAAGTCAAGTCATTCTTGAAAAGCTTTCCATATTTAGTAGCAGATCTTTAATGGCAATTTTTTCTGAAGTTTCGTAAACGGAACAATTAACCACAGCTGATACCTATTAGTATTCTGTTGGCCGCCAATTGTCTCACAATAGCATTCAGTTCCTTGTCCTCATGATCTGCCTTAAAGAGATTACACACTGCATGCCAAACGGTTGACTGCTGGAATAGGACTACCATGACTAGTCGTCATGTCTAACAAAGATTAAGTTAATAGACTATTTATGATGATGATAGATTTTCCAGTACGAGTTTGATTTCCACAGTACAATGCTCCTGCAGTCTTTCAGTATTTAATATCTCTGCTGAGAAATTACTAGTCCAACATATTTCTAGCCTTTTTTTTCCTGTTACTTAAATTAGAATGTTGTACAACTAGCTGATTTCAGTGTTTTCTACTTTAGTTTTCATAATTTTTAGTACCAACTCTTACCACCTACACCACTGCTTTTGTTGTGCTTCTCTGTGGTTCGGATCTTTTAATTTTTTGTTATTTCCGCGTGTGGTGAGTTATATCTGGAGTGTGTGGGTGAGGCAGTGTGACCTTCTAACATATGGGTCAGCAAACCTTTCCAATATAAAAGAAAAACAGTACAGCTCAAGAAAACCGGTTAAGATGTACCATGTATACCTTTTTTAAAGTGACAGTGTGTAGGTTTTGCAGTACATCTTTGAAAATAGGCAATAAAATATTAAGTAATAATAATTACGTAAAGCACAGTAATTGCTAAATATTGGCGATATTGTAAAATATGACTTTAAATTTCAGTTTTAAAATACATAGGTGAGGATCCTCTTTTCAGGGTAAAGCCATATTAGATGACGTTGTTACTTCTACAAGAGCCCGGACGGACAAAGCGCACGGAACACGCCCGCTATTAAAACATTGATTTCCCCTCAAAATGCAAAAAAGTTTCGTAAATAAATCCATAAATACATTTTTACCTCTTGGCTAGTTCCAAGCAATGAAAGAGAGACTGATGTGCTCGTCATGTTGCTGCAAATAGATCATTCTCAGGGCGTTTGAAAACAGTACTAGTTGGACCTCCTTTTTTGACTTTCTTACTCAAAGACACAGATACCGCATGCTTGTGATAATTTAGGTATGTACTGCCCCCTACTGGCCTGAAAATTACATACTGTGCCTTTTTAATAAATTTTGACTATAAGAAATGTATCTTTAAAGAACTGACTTTCCTCTTTAGGTTTTAAAATACAGATAATCGTAAAAATGTTTTTCAAAAATTTAATATATGCGCTTAGAAGTCTAGAAACTTTTTAAAAGAAAAAGCAGTTTCCAACCTAATGATCTGAAAAATCTATCTAAAAAGTACATTACGGTTACTTTAAATTATTCCAGTTGAAAAACTGAAACTTTTACAGGCTGCATTTATACTATATTTAAAAACCCCAACATTTATTGGTTCTTCATAATTTTTTTTTCCAAAATGTATAAAGAGCCATCGGATGCTAACCCTTGTTCTAACCACATGATCACCTTGAGTTAAAGGTCGACATGAAAATGAAACCTAATCCGCTGTTTTATTCCATAACATTTTAACAGCATGTAGCAACAGGTAGAGGAGGGGGAACCACTACAGCACTCAATCCTCCACACAAACAAACAACTCTGATTCCTGATCGTTGAAAAGACTTTAAAATGTTAATGCTAACTTTTTCAAACCTCTGTTCCCAGTGAAGCCATGCCTCATCTTGAGCTGTGCTTCTTGTTCTGATTCCAAAGACTAGAAACGTTTTTAGTTCTTGAGTGAGTACATGCAGTCTTGTATGAACCCACGCAGTCACGCTCTCATTCACTCAGACACACCCTTCTACCCTGCATAATAAGAGCAAAGTGTGAGTAAAGTTAAATGACAGGTTAGAAGAATGCGAGGTGTAGACATGCCGTCTTGTTTTTTGGCTTCTAAATGTCTCGTAAAATCAGACACTTCCGCGTTTACGATATAATACACTATAACTCAAACATATTTAAAAATTGTGTCCTCTGGAGATGGTATCATTTTAAACCAAATATTTTGTTGGTAGCTTTATGACACAGATGATTGAAATAGTTTTGGTTTGAATTTCTTTTATTTACCTTATGACATTTTCACTGTGTACCTTTCTCCTGTTCTGCTCTAGTGACTCTTAATGCTGCCTTTTCATTGTTGTGTTTTGCCAGCATGTTTTCAATCTGCAGGCTGAACAAATGTGGAGTCACTAAATCAAACAAGCTCCTGCAGAATCTTCTCCAACCAGTCAAACAGCTGCGGTGTGAACTTTATTTTTTCCACCTTTCACATTCCACACATTGTAAGAGAATGAACAATAGCATATTTTTCATTGTTTCGAGCTGTGTAATGAGGAGGCAGTTTAGTCTTTTAGCTCAGGCATGTTGAATAATGGACAGATCTAAAAGTTGCAAAACACCGACCCATGTGAGATGTCTTAAGGATGGTGTATGGAGTGCTGGATGTGTAATTGATTTTGTGAAAAATCAACGATTGGAACTGCAAATAAGTATTTTTCACTGGGTCATCGAGTTGCCCATGCAAGGGGGGCATATTGGATTTATAGGTCTGTAACAGTCAGATAATTTAGGTTTTTCTGAGTACAGTTTTGGAAATTTCAACTTTTTAAGTAAAACTCTGGTGCATCCTCTATTAATAATGCACTGCTAATGGATATGTCTATTTCGTTTTAAATTGTTGTTTTTTTAATCACACACACAAAAAACTTGCTTGCTTATTAAAAGTAAGTAAAAAACACTGGAGTGAAGATGCGCGCCTGAGAATAGCGAGGATGTGCTCAAAAGACAAACGCGCTGGTCTGGCTTGGTTTTATCATTGAGAGCTAAGTGGAACAGAAGGTTTTTGTGAGCAAACTTGGAGAAACTTTTCTGATCTCATTACTTTAGTAATCTATTCTCTGTGCAGCGCTGTGGTTATAGCGCTGAGCTCACACTTCCTGTTCAGTCATTGAATGTTTCTTTATTGCAAACCGTACGACTCAGAGAAGCAGTCGTCTTGATCTTGTTTCATTTCCACGATGCAAAATATATTTTTTCCTACTCAGTTTAATTAATTTCATGGCCCAGTTTGCAACATTTGTGAGATGTTTAGTTAGATGTCTGTAGCTGCCATTTCATAATAATATCTTTCAGGTTTGCATCTTACCTCAAACTGTGCAATTATAAGGTTTTAGCAGGCGCAGTATAGCTATCACAATGCGAATTTTCTTTCTTTACAGAGATTATGACAATTAACATACCTAAAAATGTTTTGTCACTACGACAAATCAGTGTGGTATTAAACTGTTTACACCTTAATACAAATTTGTTCAACGTAAAATGGACCCCAGGAGAGGTATTCTTTTTATAGATTTGCTTTTTTTTAGTGGAGGAGCATGCGGCGGACATTAAGATAGGACATAGGATGTGCTGAGTGTGTCTAACTGGAAGTTGACTTGTTTTAACATACTGATCTTCTTAACAGAAGAGCGGCCATTAGATTTATGGAGAATATAGTGCACAAAAATCTCTTGCCAGTTATCTTTTTTCTTCCTTAAAGAACTACTCTGATAAAAATCCGTTTTTTGTGTGTTATCCTGTTTTTGTTGCATTTTTGTGATGTTAGAGGATATAATTTAAGAAAATTTAGCCAAAAATTGCATTTTTGAGTATTTATCTATTCAAATCTCTGCATCTGTAGCAGACACTAGAACGGCATTTAAAACAGACTACTTTTGTGACAAAGCACCGGCACTAGGTGGGGCACAAGCTGCTGCTCCTCCAACCGCCCGCTCAGGCTTTGAGGCGAACTTCTTCTACATGTTTTATATGATTTGAAAGCTAAGAGTCTTATGATTCCAATATATACTAATCATAGATTCAATTATAAGTGTAAACATAGCAAGCACTTTTGCCAACAAAGACACGCACGCGCACACCTACACGCATCCACAGGAGATAAAATATGCGACTTATCCCGTTGTCGTCCAATAACTATGACAAAACCGATTCATCTCGAATAAAGTAGGTATTTTTACATCCTTAAGGGTCCGATTAAAGTCCTCTAATAAAGTGGTTTATCCAACACAATAATTAAGCCATTTTTCGTTTATAGTACTCAGTTTCTTTCTCTCCGTCTATTTTTCTGTGTTGCAAAGCAATTGCCGATCAGGACAGCAGTAGGTGCTAACTGTTCATGGTGGGTCTGACTACCGCTGCAGTGTAGTTTGGTTAATTTTAAGTTTTATCGGTTTGTGAAAGTATTCCTCCCTGATGGGAGCAATGAACGACAAAGTACGTTTTAATTGAGCTGTAAAGCTTTTTTACTAGAATGCAGCTCATGGAATGCTCTAAAAACGTATGTAAAAAGATACTGGAACCTTTTTTGTTTTTTTTCCTACACCACCTTATGCTCAAAATCGTCAAAAGATGTCATTGGGGTTAAAAAGCTAAAACCTGCAGGACTAAGCTTTTTGCTCTATGATTTGTAAAGTCGTCCAGTATTTGTGCTCTGAAGATGCATTAGCCATCACTAAGAGACCAAAGATCAGTTTTTAATGAGCAACAAATCTGTGGCCAACTAATAATTAAATCTGGATTAGACTTGGCTTTATATCACCTTTTACCCCGAGCCACTTCCTTATTTATATCTTTGTGTAATTATAATACTGCTCATTACAGCATCTAGATAAAATTCATCACTGATCCCTGAAGCTCTGCATAACTGTTTTGTGAGAAGATTCTTACTTTATTCTCCACTCTGAAAGCTTGAATCCATGTCAGTTTCTGGCAGTTTTCTTAAATTGGTCAATTTGTCTGATCTCCAAAATGCTTTCATTTTCTTTGTTCTCCTTAGCTTCTTGGTTCTAGTTGTAATAAGTTGCTTCCTTTTTGCTTAAGCACCCTGAGGAATTTGTGTACTAATGCATCTCTATGTGAAAGACAAAAATAGCTTCACTTTGGGGAAAGCTTCTACATGTCAGAGAGTATCTAAAAGGCCCACCCCTTTTTTCCTCCCTCAAGGGCATAAAGACGATTCTCTGTGAAGAAGCACAAAATGTTTCTTAACATAACGAAGATGGAGGGTTAGAAAATGCTGTTTAGAATGTTTTGTCATCCTATTAATAACCATGATTTATGAAACAATATAGTGTTGAATTAATTGGATGCATAATCTGTGGAAATGTATAAACAGATTATTCTTGGACTTCTCTGAACTTGTTGCTGTTTTATCAAGCAAGAACCAGCAGAGACCACTACCTCTATCCATATTAGAATAAAAAATCCAGCAGATGCTTTGACAATGGTAAGCTGTGAAGATGCTATTTGATGTTTTTATCCTATTATTTGGATATAGCCTAGATCTCTGCTTTTTATTTATTGTGTTTAATGTTTGTCAGTCATCCGTGAAAACCTCTGGAGTTCATTTCTGGTAGGGCTGAACGATTAATTGCATTTGCAATTAAATCGCAATTTGGTAAAATGCGATTTCCTAATCGCAAAGGCTGCGATTTGACTTGACGTAAACATATCTGGTAAAGTCACGTCGCTTGCAAACAGCTCAAACAATGCAGAGAGAGAAGGAAACGTTGCACTTTAAACTGTTATAAAATGTTTTAGAGCTTAACAGAATCCAATGCTGCACAAAATATTTGGTACCAAAGAGGAACAGTACATCAGTTGTGAGAAATTACATCGGCTATGAAAACGTTGATGCTGCGCAACTCCAGGTATTATGCAGATCCCGCCTTGCTGCCTCACGAGATACACTACGAAACTTTATCAACACCTTAAAACATCACATCACCATATATGAGAGTTGCACGGCTTAGCTGACCGCCACCAGTGTTTCAATTTCCAGTAAACAAACTTCCAGCCAACAGGGATCGCTGACCGAGCTGTTTGAAAGAATCGATCCTTACGAAAATAAAAAAACGGCACACAGAAATAATTCGTGCTATAACGGGTTTTACAGCCAAAAGTATGCTTTGTTAAGCATGATGAATAAGCTAGGATTCAATCTCACGAACACATTTTAGCCACATTTTACCTGCGCTGTATAAAAAATGCCGACAGAAAGTTAAAGCCGCACCGAGAACAGCGGAGTATTTTGAAACAACTGACCTGAGATCAAACCGCTCTACGGAGCCATACCAGAGTCTGAAAATGCATTTGATCGATGGAGAATTAAATCAGAGCTTGTTCCTTCAAGCATCTTACTTCCTGGATAACCACACGGAGGACCTGCCAGCTGGGATCAAAAAGAAGAAAACCTTGAATGCAGAAGGACACCGATGACCATCAAGTGTGATGATTAAAAGTAGATAACGTTGTTAATATTTGTCTTAAAATAAGTCTATCTTATGGAATAGAATAAATTATGTATAAAGAAATCTGTTTATAATACACAATAATTTTAATATCATTAATTAAAAAATGCATGAGAAAAGCCCCATTAAAATAATTGCATATTAAATCCCAATCGCAATATTGAAAAAAAAATCGCAATTAGATTATTTTCCAAAATCGTTCAGCCCTAATTTCTGGAATGGTCAAACTGTTCCTTTAAGGTGCCCTCTACTCCTGTAGCTCAGAAAACCTCGAAATTTGACTCTAGGATGCCTTCCCAAAGAGCTGGCACATGTCTGCTACAGAAATATGAGCCATCCATGTGTCATGTTAACATGGCTGTGGGGGCGTCATGGCTTTTTTATCCAGTGTGGTATTCACTCTGCCCTTTCACTCTGGGATCCTCTGAGATGTGATACTTTGGAAAGTTGGCATTAAAACAGAGAACCGCATGCTAACAAGTCAGTTTGGTAAAGTTACGCTTGCACATTGAGGTTACTCCCAGCAACAGCCACCGTCTGACCCCGAGGGTTCAGTTGCATAAGCACTTTGTCAGCTGTCAACACCACTGGAACATTTTTGCTATGTGTGAAATTATACTGGGTCTGTTGGCCGTGTCTGACTGTGAGATCTTCCTGTTCTTCGTTTCATGGGGAGATGCCTATTCAGTTGCATAATATTGCTCAATGAAAAGCTTGTTGAACTAAGTGATGCTCCCCTGACTCCTGTACTCTGCTTTGAGCCGTAGCAGGGGCATCTGAAAGTGTTGATGAACAAAAGAAAGACGGACAGAAAGGCCTGTTTGAAAGCTACAGTTTGAAGTGAATTTTTTGTTTCCAGTACTCAACATATTCTTAAGTCTAGAAAGTTTTTTTTCTGTAAAAATGTTCAGGTCTGGATCAGGATGGACTTTATATATATATATATATATATATATATATATATATATATATATATATATATATATATATATGTTATGCCTCAATAAGGTTGTTGGCTTGTGTGGCAGTTTCAGTACAGTTTGGTTTTGAGATGGGTTAAAAATCAAGGTTAAACTAGAGCTATATTTAAACTCGTTCTGAAACAAATTTTTAAACTAAAAGTATTCTTTACAGTTCTGGCAAAAGAAAACTTTACTTTAAAAGAACATGCATTTTATGTAAATCTATCCAACAAATGGAGGCAAGCGAGTCCAGATGCTACAAAATCAGTTATTTGTACCACCCACAGATACAACCCGGCTTCCTTTTTTGGAAATTCAAGATAGTGTTCTGTACTCAGATGTGCAAAATGTTTTGTTAACTTCTAAACAACTGGAGTTGGAATTTGGAAAAGTCTGGAGTATTGTGATTACAGGAAAAAAAACTTAGAAGTACTAGGGCTGGGTGATATATGTGATCTGAAGCATATGCGGTAACTATATGTATTGTAAATCGTATTTCCTTTTTTTAAATGTCTAACTTTCTTTTAACATTCTTATATACCATATAAATTCAAAACAACAATGAATGACATTTAAAGAACATTTATTGTGCAAATTGATATTTTTATAAAAATGAACTTTAAAAGTATTTTTTAAGGTGTTAGAAATCTTTATCAAAGTAATGCAACAGAAAAATTCTCATTAAAAATAGATTAAAGTCTTGTAAATAAAACCCTTGCTAAATTTTATGAAAACACAAAATTCACAAACACAAAATGCTGTAAATGAGAAATCTTTATTTTGAATATTTATATTTTTCTTTTTCTGTATAGGCCTAGGTATTCTCTAAATTTGTAGTTTTAGTAATTATTGGCATTTATTTCAAGAACAGGTGGACATATCTGTTTATTTCCTTTGTTGAGAGGCTCCATTAGTCTATTTACTACATAAAACAGAAAGGAAATTATTGGGCTCAGAATTTAACAGATCCATCCCAAAATTAACCCACAGGCTCTTCATATTGTCTGATCCACTATTGATGCTCCTGATCAAAATCTTCCTCATACCTCCCAATCATAATATTCGTCATTTGCAGCGGGAAAGTGAACTTTACTGCTGTTTATCAGCCTTTTAGCAGTCTGTTTTCTCTCGCGTTTTCCACCGCATCTGCTGCGATTTCCACTGATTTTTACATTCCTGCTACTTCTAGAGTAGCGTTATGAATCACCCCTGTTATCATATACCTGTCTACCATCAGGAGAACTTGACGAACAGCATTACAGAATCTAAATAAGCCAATATTTCCCGGTGGGGAACTCGGACGTGTCGGCATCATAAGTTTTATCTTTCTAAAACTCGCTCTCTCTATGCTGTGACCGCAGCAGCTGCACGCTGCCTCCCCCACTGGTGGAGCTGCATAAAAAGCTGATTTACTCCAAACGTTTGGTAACACACCCAAAAATGTGGCTTAAATTAAAGTTGCAGATGTCCGCTATCTCCTGATGTAAAGTATTAATTAAATTAAAGTGGTCATATCTGCAGCTGTGGCTTGTTAAAGGTAGCAATATTGCCTGTCGCAATATTGCAACCAGGGCGCTTAAAGAGTTAAGTCTATGGTTGAAGCCGTCAAAAGGTGCCTGCGGCAGCAATGCAGAAGTTTAGCTTGCTGATATCTTTGTGTTTTGTGTTTAAAACATCTGGAGAGAAATGCCCGCCTACGAACTTTGCAAGCTTCATCTTAAATGTGTATCTTCTTAGTATATGCGTCGAACTAGTCTCTTTGTGAGCGTTGCAAGATGCGGTCTGAATGCACCATAAACACTCGATTAAAAAAAATGTTTTTTGCAAATCCGATCTTTTTTTTGTGCTTATGTGTGGTTGTTCACATTGTTGCTAAAATGCGACAGGAAACACACTGGATTTTGAACCGTTTACACCCCAAAGCGGTCTGCATGATTAGAAGAAGAATTCACACACACAAGGTGCTCTGTTTACGGAAGGAAAAAATCCTACCTGCTTATTGGTGTTTGTGCAGCAGTTTGGCAATTCCTGCACAGTCTGAAGCAGCAAACTGACTTCACTACCCACAAGTGACCAGCATAGCAGTTGTTTTATATGTGGAAATATACATAAGTTATATATAATGTTGTTCAAAATATAAAGATCAAATCTGTTAATAATATTAATGTAGTGATATTCAGTTTATGCATAGCAATACCCCCTTTAAATAAATTAAGCCGAGCGACATTCCAGGATAATAAGAGAAATAATCATAAAATAGTTTACATTAAGTCCTTTACAATTTTTTTATTATTATTATGTAACAGAAAACACGCAATTCAGGGAACAGAATAATTAAAAAAATAATTTCTGTGCGATGTTATCCGAGAGCACAGATGACAACATATTTGAAAAGGTAAGAAGGTTGGAGCGTGTAACAGCACTGGAAAAAGACTGCCGCATCCAGGAGACCGCGCACAAATTATGAATCCAGTCTGCAGTGGAACAGCAGAACGCGGATACAGCTGCCTTCATTCGCAGGTGCGCAGTTCTTGTCCAGGACCAGGAGAAAGTTGTGGCTGCGTTCAGAAAATATAAAGTGAAATCTTCATCTTTATTTAATTCCTGTATTTATCTGCTTGATGAATGAGGGCACGATGGGGGTTCTAATTGATATTAATTCAAATTAAATGTTAGAGAATGTCTATTTTTATTTTAAAATTTGACTGATAAAAATATTTGACCCCGTCAGTCAAAATGATGGACAACAAAAAGTGACGAGAGCGAGCGCTGCTGAAGATAACATTTTTTATTAAGAGATGAACATGGGCAGAGCTTTATGAATTGTAGTGTGTATATGTAAGCTATATGCTGGTGAGTTGTAGAGGTGGTTTCAGGTACATTGTGACGCGCAAAAAAGGGGAAAGATCTGCTACGATCTTAAATAATGGTTAATCGCTTTATTTAAGTTAAAAATTCCAACACTTGTAGAAAGAAATGTAGCCCAAAAAATACAGTGCATTTACTACTAATCAGCAATCTGTGTGTGCGGTCAACAAACAACGTCCCATCTCACCCTAATCAGCTCAGCAACAGATGGTATTAAATGAGACCTCACCATATCTCCGCCCCAATTGGTTGACCGACACATTGGAGTTATATACATACAAACATTTAAAACATCAATGAATAAACATCTAAAATATATCATTATTTAATTTATGGCTCCTACAGCCAGCGTCTTCAAAATGATCTTAACGGGTTACCGTTCAGACTGGAGTCAATTTCAAAAATATTATGTATGGATCAAATTTGGTACCACATATGCAAGTGACCTGGGTTGCATTTGAAAAAATCGGATTTGTGACGTTCACAGACTGTCATAAAGTGATAGGATATGAGTCGCATAGGGGCAAAAAAGTTGGATTTGAAGCACATTTGCTTGCAGTGTGAACGTAGCCTAATCTCTACTTTTGGTCAACTTCATATCACATTTACCTGATGTTTGTATCGCCCAAACTAGGAAGTACCCTGATGTTTTGACATACCAGCAGACCATAATGGCCATAATATGAAATCATCCTGAGATTACTTCTACCACACAAGTATTCAACCAACCAAGGAACTTGATTTATGAGGTTCAGACTATGCATGTCTAAATTTTGCATTTCTTCCTCCTGGAGTTATGTCAAGGACCAACTTTTTTTTCCTTTTTCTAATAATAAGCAGTACTCTGTTAAAAGAGACATATTTTAGACAATTATTTGCTATTTAAAATAGGTGTATGAGTTCCAGAAAACATGTTTCTGAATTTGTTTGTTGGAAATAGTTTGTAGGAAACATTTTTTACCAACCTGTATTACCCTCTGTTTCAACCCCTTGCAGATTGTGCTGCTCATTACATATAACATGAGCTGCTGTTAACTTGGCCATGTCCAACGCTTCTACAGTCTTTGCTCACGCCCACCAGCCAGATAGTGACTGTTACCACTATCTGTGAAAGTCACAGACATGGCTGCTGCAGTAGTTCAACCATCCCAAAAAAATTATTCAAACATCCCCCAAAAAAATTACTTCAACCATGCATGTTTGAACCAGAATCTGCTCCCCTAGGAGGGGAGTCTCCTGAGAGCCCGATACCAATCACATTGTTTGGCTGTAAAATTTTCATTTAGTTTTGTTGAGTACTACTGCATGTGTTACATGATTTGGAAAAAAGGAACCATAAAAATTACCTTAATTTAGAAAAAGCATGGTTTTACTTTTTCAAAAGAAAAAAAAAGAAAAACCTTGCAAGCACAATGCAGCAACAATTCAGTCAAATGTCAACTGAAGAACACTTCAAATTATGTAATATCAGTAACAGAATCTATAAGAAATTTGTTTGTCTTTCTTACTGTCACGCCCGGTGTTTCCAAGTATAGGCTGCGTTAGCTGCCATCTGACTGTTGCTGCATTACCTGCCTTCTTTTCATTCTCTGCGGTGAACCTCGAAAACTCACCATGCTCTATCAAGTTTTTATTCTATAAATGTCGGCTTGAATTCGTTGTGTTGAAGCTTTTAGACGTGCTTCCTCTGCAGGGTACTTTTTTTCTTGCAAGTTTTGCAAGACGCAAACTTAATATAATTCTCACAGGCCGAAAAAAAGTTCCACACTGCAGACATGTTTATTGTGGGTTTGCTGCCATGCACACTAAGTAGAGTGAAGGGGAACGATAAAGTACAGCACCTCTGCCGGCTGGGAAGAGTAAGCACTTTGTAGTCCATACCAGTACTTGTGATCGGGAATGAAAGGCAGTGATTTGCGAACACCGATCACACACTTTTCCATGGAAATTGGCCGATAATTATCTGTGGCCGATCAATAGGAGCACCCCTAATTTAAAAGAATATATTTAGCTGCTTACCTTGCACTCCAAAATCTTCCTGAGATGCCGACTCTAACGCCTTGAAGCTTGATCTCGCTGACTCTGGCTCGTGGCATAAAGCCAACCTATGCCGCTCGTCTGTGGCAGATCTCCCATCTTCTTCCTGGTTTTCAGCGGCTCAGATCGGCAGCGCGTCTCCCCTCTCCTCTGCGGATTTTGAGTTGCTTCTTGCAGCCTCGCGTCTCCCATCTTCCCCGCCGTTACCGCCAGCATCTTACCATAAAAAAAATAAAATAAAATCAACACATGCCGCTCTTCTGTTCTCTTCGACTGGGACCTGATGATGTGTTTTGAGCTCTTTTTACCAGCCAAAAACGAATTTTGCGTGGCGCTTCAACATGGTGTTTCCTAATCTGAATGGTAACTGTTGTTTCATAATACATCTAATTTAAAAAGGGGAAAACAGATGAATATTATTGCCATTCATACGCAATTCCGGGATCGTATGTTAATACATTTCCCGTCCCTTTTGAATATGTAAATCTATTAAAATAACAAGCTGTAACCAGACCATTTTTATGTATATGCATTATTTTCTGCCATTTTTTTTTCATTCCTTCTATCCTGTCCATCCAGCACTAGCTTCTTCTTTACCAGCAGTCCATGGTTTTTGTAAGATATATTTTTAAAGCCTGAAAACAAAAGACATATCTGACATAAATTCATGGTAGGGGGATTTGGGCAGATAAACTTTTTGGTACCTTAGATAAAGAATGTTAACTTAGGGAGGAGTGGTGTTGGCATAAAGGTGTCTTTTCTTTTACTGTAAGGTGTCCACTGCTACACTGAACGTAACAGCCAGATTCTTAACAGAGCTCTGTGTTTTAGGTAGATGAGTTTGATTAACTTTAGCTACAGAGTGGTTCACAGTTGTGGCTGTTTTGTCAAGGTGGATGCATCTGTTGCTTGGCTCGTTACCGTAACTTGGCAAAGACGATCTGCGTCAATCAAAATCAGCCGTTCAGACTTCTAAAAACATAAGTAGCAGCACAGAAGATTGCAATCAGAAAAGCCGGCAAAGGTTTCTTGAAAGAAAGAAAGAGTGGTGAGTGACCATCTTTCAACACAAAGAAGCAAACACCCAGGAGTGAGTTTTCAGCATTAATTTTAATGAAGACATTTGTTCCCCAGTGTCAACATCTGTCATGAATGTGTGCATGTATAATCGTAACCGTAGAAACTTCAGGGTGTGTGGTTGTTGTAAAGGAAACCGATTGTGAGGCTTCTCCTCACAGCACACATTTCTGGACCGATGCCACACACAGTTTACAGCTCAACTCGGGTTAAGGTTGACAGGCTTAATAACCCTGATGCTCTCACCACTTGATCCCTAAAAGGTACTACAGTCGAAAATGACTGGACCGTCTTCATGTGACACGAGTTTCTTCTGTTGTCTGTCTGCCCCTTGATCAAAACAGGCAGGCGCTGTCCACATATCTGTAGCGGCAGAGTAAAATTAGACTTTTTATTTTTGTTAAGATGACGTGTTTTGTTGTCACTGCCAGCAGCTTTGCCTGTTTTTCTCGTGTGAGCATTTTGGTTTAGAGTATATTCATTTTCTTTTCTGTTGCTTTGGCTGTTTTTAATTTATATTGAATATTAAAAATGTCTGGTCACAATGTGAAATGTTCTTCAGAACTTAAAATTCACTGCTCGTTCAGAGGGTGTACATGCATTAATAATTAGGTCAGTTAAAAAAACGACAATATTTTGCAATACTTTCTGGGGCAATTCATTGTCCAGCAAAATGTATAGTCAAAGTGTTAAAATGCAATAAAGCATGTCCTATAGAGGCTGACTTGTACTGGTGTTTATTTTTATTTTTTTACCTTGTTTTCAGTCTGCAGTCAACGGCAACCACACCACTGACCTGTAGCTCCCAAAACTTTCCTGCCTCTGACTCACAAAATACAATTTAAGAAGTGTTTTTGTTGAGTCAGTCAAACAGTGATATAATGGCAGCATAATCAGCATAAAGAGACAATATGTTCCTTTCAATAAATGAAATGAATGGCCAGTTTTTTTCTCAATCTTTTACTCTATTGGAAAAATTGATATACTCCTTAATTTCTACTTTTGTTATTTACATTATTTTCTGAAGACCCCAGACCTACATTTTGGTCCCGACCCAAACTTTGGGAAGTTTTGCCATAGGCTGTATATAGTTTGACGAAGCCTCCGTGACGTTGGAGACATTTCTGAAGGTAGTTTCCACCACTGCCATCTTTGGTGCGTTACACATCTCGTCATGGCCGGAAAATTAAAAAAAATGGGCAAAGAGGTGAAGCTGAGGCTGGGGGATGATCTGCGTCAATGTAGCTATGACTTAACCGAAGCTAACATGGTTAGTGGGCGCTTTTAGCCAGAAAACTATGGTTTATCAACTCTGCTACCCCTCTGCGTTGCAGGGATTGGATTTACAATAATTTTGTGAAATAAAAGCATGAAGCCTTGCTGTGCCATAACCTTCATTAAAACTGTGAATCCTAATTTAAACAAGTTTTAATCAATATGTTAAAACGACTGCAATTATTGTCACTTCTTGGTTGGCTTCCTACTTGGCCGGCAGAGTTTGCCTGTTGAACACCACTCAGCCTGACATTTTTATATTCCTGTTATTCTTGTGCTGCTTTTTGTATTCATAAGGAAATGGATTATGGCTCTTAAGGGTATTGTTTTTGTATTAAATGGTCGTATTTCCTCATGTTGTTCCAGATGCCCCATCCGCAGAGCAGCAGGAACTGTTCACTCAGAAACTCCAGCAGTGTTGCACGCTCTTCGACTTCCTGGACTCTGTGACGGACCTCAAGAGCAAGGAGGTGAAGAGGGCCACACTCAACGAATTGGTGGAATATGTTTCCACCAACAGAGGTGTGCTGGTTGAGACCGCATACCCAGAGATCACGAACATGGTGAGGATGCGCCTATGTCTTCAAGCTGTGTTGTATGTTTCTTGAAATATAGGCGTTAAATGGACAAATTAACAAGTGAACCACTATTACCACTGGTGATTATTTAACAGCCAAGAATGCTCTTCTGTGTGTCTGTAACTCCCTCTGTGCTTGAGTAGGATTACAGAAACAGAGGCTGATCTTGTGTCTAGACAGTGTGTGGTCTCAGCTTTATAGCAGGGACATGTTAGCAGCCTCAGGCTAAAACCCTGCACCATACTGCTTCCATTTAAAGCACAAAGGCCACTTTGTCAGCTGTGGATTAGCTTGAATCTCTTATCATCTCTCATGCTCTACCACTGAACATATCTGAAAAGTTTCTAAAACTAGGTTAAATACATTTCCACTTACCAGAATGATTTCTTGTATATTTTCACCCAATATCAAGTAACTTGAAAATATTACTTCTAAATGGGATCTATTCAAAGAATTACAAGTTCGGTTTCACTGCAGTTCTAGTCATACGCACCATCAGAACCTACTGATTACTGCACAACTCTATGAACATTTGGGTCTAGTGATTAGCATATCGGTCTTGTGGTAGTCATGTTACACAATGCATTGTTAAATCGACAACTCTCCCAGAGCCCTTTTGAAGTATCTTTGACCAGTGTGGTGTAGGTATGTCTTCGGAACCGGTGCCCCGTGAGTTGCCTGATGTTCCTCCCACGGTACAATAGTGACTCATGCGTGCAGCATTTAGGAGACAACAGCCAGTGCTGCAGTGATTCACTCCACACTGGAGCTTATAATGATGGATGAAGCTGAGCGTAGCGTCAGCTGAGTCAAGGAGTCTTTAGATTACTGAAGGATTGTAGGCAGTAATTCATGTCGTGCTCTGCAGCTATTGATTTAGGATTCTAGGTTATTATGTACTTTTAGGGGTTTTATATAAAAGTTTTGTATGGAAGCAGTGCAAAAAAAATAAATCTCTAGCATTAAACTGCTATAAATATTACTCCTTGAATACATGTTTTTAAAATTCCATATTCTGAAATCTTTTATTGCATATCAAAATATAGAATAACCTTACTTTGACAACTAAATAGCCTGACTGATCTAAATCTGGTTGCAGAATTAGATCAACACAAGATAAACCAATGTGTTTACATCCTTTCAGAAAAAGTGTTGCCATTTCTCACCACCCTTTTAAAACCGACCCTGACATGAGTTTGTTGAACCTGAAAACCCTGATTATTACAGGAGGCTGCTGCTGTGGTTAAACCATACCACTTGAACCTTTTGCATTACAACCAAAAAAAAAAGTTGCATATTAAAAATTTATGTGACAGATTTTTATTTGCAACTGTGCTGGTCTATGTGATGGAACAGCACAGTTGCACATAATTGCTAAGTGGAAGAGAAAAGATGCATGTCTTTTGTTATTTTTGTTCGTTTTTTTGTGTTCAGCCTACTTCACTTCTCAATAAAACCCATAGCAACCATGTGCTATGAGAGGTCACCAAACTAGTTAATAGAGTCCACCTGAGTGTAACTTGATCCCAGTACAAACAGAGCAGTTCTGTGAAGTCCTCAGTGGTTTGTTGGAGAGTGAAAAGTGAACAAACATCGTCACAAGGAGCAAGGAAGAAGGCAGACCGGAATAAAAGGGATAAGGCTGTGGAAAGGTTTAAAGGTTAGGTTGCCAACAACATCCAATAGAGTAGTGTGTAATCAGTTGAAAAGGGAAGGAGTAAGGCACAAAAATGGAAGTCCACAAGATAGGCAGGCAGCCTAAATTTGATAGGTCGGTGGGAGATGCAAAAATTCACAACTCGGGTGAAAGAATTTGTTGTCAGGGCTACGGTTACTTCTACTTTCCACCAGACACATAAGTGCAGCGTAGTGTCTGCAAAGCGTAATACGTAGCCTATAGCCGCCGTTATAGACAATGGGTACATTTCCACTAGGCAGCGCGAATTGTTAGCTGTCAGTTAAGCCTAGTTTATGCTTCTCTATCAGTAACTTTGCACCCAGATGTATTGACGGAGACATTTTTCGTTTGTAGTCCTCAGTTTGTCTCTACATTCTGCGTTGGTTTTTGTTGTTCAGTGTTGTAAAGTAATTCCTGACCAGGAAAGCAGGGGGTGCTAACCTTTCATGGAGAAGTATAAACTAGGCTTTAATCTTGTCTTCGATACATTCCTCACTCATGGTTCAGGCTGGGCACTAGGTGCACGGCATTGAACCAATCACCACAATGGCTGGAAGGATTTGTTTTGGTTGTTGTTGCATCTACAACCTTAACATACTAGATGCCACTATCGTTCTCATGTGTAAAAGTTCTCAAATGAGAAGAATGTGGAAACATTTATAAAGACCTTTTAACGAAGGAGATTCTGCAAAATAATTGACTTTCAGGTGTTGTAGCAAACTTTTAAAAGATTTAACAGGTATTGCAGAGACTGTATAAAATTAGGGATGCACCGATAATGGTACCAGGTATCGGCCCCATTACGTCTAATGTACATGTATCGATTAAACTTAACCGATACCATGAACCGATACTCAAAACGTGGAAAATCTGCAATAAATTCACACAAAAAAAATTAACTTAAAATATTTATTTTTGTGGAAATTTTATATTTTACATCTGTTATTTATAGTTGGTATAGTCTGGTGTCTTTAGTCACCTCAAGAAAGATATGAGGTTATACAGTTTATTAATTCAACAAAAGTATCGGTATCAGGTATCGACAGATACACAAAATCCAGGTATTGGTATTGAGACTGTAAAAGTCGGACTGGTGCACCCCTGTATAAAATGAAGTTGATTTTATGATTTATGTTATAATAGTCTCCTTTTTCAAATTGTCAGACTTAAGGTTATAAGAAAATATGAAAGGTAAAAATAGAATGTATGATCTAGTAAAAGGAGAGACCACTTCTATTTAACATTCGGATATTTTTAAAGCACCAATTTAGGTGAAATCAAGGAATATTTATTCTAAATGATCAGTACAGATGGGAACGGATGCTTTTAGCCGTAGTGTAACTTCACAACTCGACACGCTTACTTCCTTTGCAGTGTCATCCCTTTGTGCTGCGAATGAAAGAAAAACACGAAACACAGCCTGACTCAGAATCATGAACCTGTGATGCCCACAGCCTCTGAATGAGCATGCACCAATGGCAGTCAGAAAACTGCAGTGTTGGTGGCTCTCAACGATGCTCTGTGCTTGGCCTCACATGACGATGAAGAGATAAGCGCAGTAAGTGTAGCCCAATATTCTGCTGCAGAGAGTATTTTCATCAGTGGCACAAACCTCAAGGTCTCATTCATGTCAAAGGAGCTTTTAGTTATTAGCCATCTCACATGTATGGGGAGACATGACACAGAATCCTCCTTTTATTATGTCATATTTCCTCCATTGCAAATTATATATTTCCCCTTGCTGCAGGTGAGCTTGATGCTTGCTCTCTTTTGTACCTTCCTCTCCTGGTGTCTTGCACGGCCAGTTGCTAGGTGTTGGCTGTTATCACCTACAGGCAGACAAAGCTTCATCTCCCCATCCTTGCTGAACCTACTTGAGTTTTATCCGCAGCTCAGACACTTAAGAACAGCCTGTTCTGAATCCTCCTACATAACTTTCACGCATAAATAACCGCTTCCTTTTTACCCTCTTGAAAATATCTCACACGCATCCTGTGTTTGTTGCTCTCCTACGCTGTTTCCTCTTGTTTTGTCCAACTGTAGTTATTATTCAATATTGTACATTGAATAAGCGCACCTTATGCTAGCTTCATGGGGTCTGCTGTACTTAATTGATTATTAGACATAGGTAAGATTCACTAGAAGCACAATGATGTACTTCAGTTCAAAATAATGCCCTTTGATACTATTCCCAGACATGCGTCCTATTATTCGTTAGTAGTATTCAAAACCCCTGTTTGTTACATTATATGCGCAAGCTTTTTTTTAATAGATTTTCTATTATGGACCAACAAAATTTAGCATGTGATTGTGAAGTAAAATAAAACCTGTGCAAATTGTTTCAGTTTTATTTGCATCTATTTCTTCTAGATTAAATCAGTGCTCATCTATTTAATTAACAGACTGCAGTGTCAAGTGTGTGCGTTATTTATAGAATAATAAAAACTTGTAAAGAAAGTAGGGGTGTGAGGAAAAAATAAATTTACGTCTGAATCTCGATTCCTATTTAACAAGATTCAGAATCGATCCGAAATTTTTGAGAATCGATTCTCAAAAAATATTTTTTCTGAACCTTTTTACATTTTCGCTTCGCGTAGTGTTTGTCATGCAACGGCCACCGTCTCATTGACAGGTCTGCTGCGCCTTTGGCTAGTTAGCGCTAGCTGCTAGCACTCGTTAGCTGTAGCCGCTAGGCTAAAGCTTCAGCAGGAAAGACGAAAGAGAAATCACAGCCCCCTCTTTGCTGTGTTTGGGTCGTCTAAAAGGTCTTCTCCATGCTGATGACACCCTTGGCTAAAGTTTTTTTTTTTTTAAATCTGCATGTATATAAGAGCGATCTTGCACACCTGTGGCGCTTTCAAGGAAGTCCGAAATATATGCTGAGTTCAATAACGTTAGGACTTTTCAAATTTCTAACAAAAACAATGAAAATAATAACATAAGCCATAAATTTCGGTTTAATGATGGCTGATAAGCAACATTTGGTGCATACTAAATATGTTCTATGTATTTTCTACTACGTACCAAAGAACAAACAAAATACATATTATTTTTTCTTCTTAAAATATATCAGCATTTTTTTTTTCAAGGCTAGGAATTTTGTTTAAAAATTCTTGGATATCCAGTTGCAATTTCATGTCTTGTTACTTTTGAACCGGTTCCCTTCACTCAACATAGATTGTAAAATCCATTTTGTGTTGACGCCCTATTACATTCATGGCTCACTTCATCACAGACACTTGGCAGATCAAGTTGTGTGTATTACAAACATAACTGATGAATGAAAGAGTATTGATTAAAAAAAAAAAAAAGATTTGAATCGAGAATCGTTTCTGAATCGAATCGTCATCCCAAGAATCGGAATCGAATTGAATCGTGAGATGTTGTACGATTCCCATCTCTAAAAGAAAGGTATTTTGATTGCGTGAAATTAAGGATGCAACGATACCACTTTTCTTCAAACTGATACAATACCGTTACTTGGATCTGAATACTGGCCGACAGTGATTGCCAATGCAAAAACTTCCACCACACAAGAAAAAAAATGCAGTAAATTGGAAGGCAAGTTTTATCTTTTTCTCTGCCTGTACAACAGATTAATAAAAATAATCACAAAGCTAAGATTGCAAGTCAAAAATAAACATTTTCTGCGAAATTATAGCAGAGTTTCCACATTTAAAGTATTTGTTTTCTTACCGATACGAGTAGATTAGAATGGTAAAGGCCCCGATCAAAATTGATCTTTTTTTCGTCTTTTTTTTTTTTGCCTGCATGCAAAACACTGTGTTGAATCTGACACATTCTGCTGGTGACTTTGAATACACCAATCCCATTGTTACATATGGTGGTGGGGATGTGTTTCTTGATGAAGTTGTTAAGAACTGATTGGTAGATGGAGATAAATACACAAATGATGCTGACCTGATTATGTAGATTCAGCGCTTTGCTATACGTCACCATGGGGATGATGTTCTACTTCTTGCTCTGGACAAGAGCGGACGCTTTTTCTTCTCCCTCCCTCTCGTATCGTATCTCTCTGTCCTGTCAAAGTCTATCTAGAGTGCTTCTCTGCATTTTTCCTCCAAAGAACTCAAGAAGTGTTCAAGAAGTTCTTTGTGTCAACTTTCACTGTTTTATTGCTTGACCTGTTTTTATGTCTCTGCAATTTGTGCCTGCTTGTTTGTGTATGTTTCAATTCTGTGCCTTGTTGTTTGTATGTTTAAGCCCTTGCTTAGCCCTGTTTTAATTGTAATGTATTTATTGATGTATGCCTATTAACAACTGGCTGGGGACTACAACTGGAAATTAGCCGTAGAGGCTAAAGCTGCTCTTTTCATTAAAAGAGGTTGTCCACATTATTATAAACGAATAAACTAAAACTAAAAAACTAAGTCATGGAATTAGTCAGCTGGTCTCTAAATGCAATTGATCAAATGTTCTCAAATCAACAATCCCCAGAACAATCCCTGGGGGTACTGAACTCCATGGGATTCTCTAAGCACGCGTATGCTGTCTGACAGTGGACAGGATACAAACACCCAGGAGCTGTGGGAATTGTTGGAGGATATAAGGCTAATTACATTGATATAGTAACACTTGGTTATTATCACAATATACTATAGCCACTATTTAGCATTGAGTTGTACCATTGCTACATCTGTCACATCTTCTTTACAGTTAAAAACGTTTATTGCACAGTTGTTTTTACATCTCACTGTACAGCCCAAAATTTGTGGAATTCTAATAACCTGGTTTTACATTTAGTTGAAAAGTTAAAGTTTTTATCTGGAGTGACTCTGCTAATGTAGTAAGAAGCTTGTTCATACTATAAAAGAAAACCTACCTTACAGGTATTGTTTTTGAGGATTCAGCACCAATATTTAGACCCGGTATTTCTGTTTGTTGGAACCTATATAGTCAACATTGTCTTTGGTCAGGAATAAAAAATATTTTCTAGATTTCTTCCTTGCATCTCCATGTAACTGGTAAATAAATGAATCATTTTAATAATGACTATTCTTGTTCGATGCATAAGATTCTTAATGGGCACATTAGCAGTGTGGTGTACAGGTAGAGATGAACCCTTAATGGCTTCCAGACAATGTTTTCCATCCAAACATTTGCTGTGCTCCACAACATACCCATTAAAGTGAGTTTGTTTGTTAGCGATTTTAAATGAATGAGATGCTTGATGTTGCCAGATGGGGTTTTTATTAACCCAGAAACAGCTGCTCTGCTCAGACTTTTCCAAAGTAAAAGGAAGGCAATAAGAAACGTGATAACGGCTCGGTGTATTTGCCATGAGAGAGCTGAGAGTCTAATATGTCCTTGAGAAGGATGGACCACAGCTGAGCAGAATTAATCCTCCCGCTATTCCTTAGAGATAATCAAACCTAGATTATCTGAATGTCAAAGTAATTTAGGCATTCTTCCTGGGTTCAGATTCTTCCAGCAGAGCAGTTTGTATTGCCACAATGTTCCCAAATTCCAGCAAAAGCTTGAGTGAATGAATAACAAGATAAACTGCAGTGATTTTTTTTTTTCAAGCTATGTCCAGTCTTTTTTTATTTTCTGTTTCTTGAATAATCCAGGCCAAGAATGAAGTGCGTGTTGGAGTGTGATTTTTGCAATCACCCTGTGTGCTTTGTGACGTTGCTAGGAAACCAAAGCAGCTGTGCTCACAAGCAGATGTTGGACACAGTGGACCACCCTCTCTCTTCTTTTCACACCGTTCTGTTAGGGCAGGACTAAAAGGTCTTGGTTGTGCGTCTGCATTATTGTTGTCGAAGGAGGTGGTTAAAGCTTAAATGCTGCATCGGTCGTAATCACAGGGTTAACAGAGACTACATCTGCCTGATGAAGTGTTGTAGTCACACTCAAAAATATTCACAGCATTTGAACTTTTACACTATTTGATGTTTGCTGTGGTCAGAAGGAAAACTATTACTTGAGCCTGACTTGAAAACCCTTAATGGCAGAATTCACCCTTAATGTGTCATCCTCAACATTTATACAGCATCATGCTGTGGGGAAGCTTTTGAAGTTGAAGTTGTAGAGAAGATGGAGTGAGCTTTAGATCCCAGAAGACCTGAGACTGAGCTGAAGTTTGCTACTGTTTCCCTTTCCTGTTAAAATACATTAAAAGGTTGGATTAGCAGTTTGTGAAGAAGGTTTATAAGCCATTGTAGATGTTCTAAGAGGGCTGAAGCTTTTTGCGCCAACATGGCACACAAACTGTTGCACACAATAGCAAAAACGTTGCAAAAGAACCATTCATATTTGGCACTTAAATTGTGTATTGGTCGGATGTTTTTGCATTCTCAGTTTATCACAAATACTTAATGTCTTTTGTCAGATGACATATGTAAATCTCAATCAGTTTAACACATATCAGTCTCGGCTGTATGTATTTAATTAGTTGGGGCGTTATAGCACAAAAGTAAATGTTTCAAAGTTTCCATTTGTAACGGGGCTGCCAGCTGCTGCAGAAGGTACAGTCAGATGGAAAGTTTTTTTTGCATTTCATTCGGTTTTAACAGTTGTTTGAGGTTAAAACTTCTCTGCTGCTTTTCCTCTGCCATTAGTGTTAGCTGGATTTTCCAGCTGCCAATATTTAATTTGATGTTTCCTTTATCACTTCAGCGTGAGTTTGTGCATCCAATCGCATAACACTGGCTTTTGCACATCCCTGCTGTTTTGTGTGTGTTTGTGTGTGTGTGTGTTTATCACACTCAAATTTACCCTAGCTAAAAATAACATGGGCGCTAGATGTGGCAGTGACCCGTTTACAGTGATTGTCTCTGTTGCAGAATTTTAATAAGAGGTTATGTAGAATTGGTAATGGTTTGTCATTTACTTTTCTGTTGCAGGAGCAACTTTAATTGTATTTATATAACCAGAAGGGGTTCAGGAGGACGCTTACCTTGTGACTTGACTTTGGTCAAGCTACACCAAGATTATTCATTGTATTTTATTGAAATTGTACGTGATGGAGCAACACAGAGATATGTTTAATGAAAAAGTAGAAGAATATATATATATATATATATATATATATATATATTTATATTTTAATCAACTGAACTGAGATCCTGTCTTTAAGTATGTTGTTGCACCACCTTTTGCTCTACTTTTGCTGTTGCTATGTTGCACTGCAAAATTGTGTACATCTAAATAATTTTAGCCCATTCTTAGCGGATTAACTTTTGCTGTGATAGATAATTGGGAAATGACCGTTTTTTTTTTTGTATTGCGCTTTTTCAGTCAGGGGACCAGTTCAGTCATACACGCATGGTGGTAAGCTACATTTTAGCCACAGTTGCCCTGGGGCGCATTGACACAAGCAAGGCTGTTTTACACTGGCGCTACCATCTGACCACCAGCAGGTGAAGTGCTTTGCCCAAGGACTAGACTGTGACGGACAACAGCGGGGATCGAACTCCTACGACCTGATCCATGGGGGGAACCTGTCTGTATTCACAGTTGGAGAACGTTTGTAAATACTGTTTTCTCAAGCGGATTTACATCTGTGCTTTGACTAGGCCATTCTAATGCTTCGAGATCCTTTCATCTTGGCCATTTGATCCTAGCTTTGGTCTCATTGTTCTAGTGGAGTGTGAAGCTTAATCTTTTGCGTCCGCCAACAAGTTTTCCCTTTTGGATTTCCCTGTATTTTGATCTATCAATCTATCCATCCAATCTTATCAGCATCCCTCTGTTCACTTTTTTTAAAGAAAAGCATCTCCTCACATCTGCACCACTATGATTTACTATATGGTGTGTTGTGTTCAGGGTGCTGTGCCGTGTTGACTTTCTCCCATAAACGTTTCCACACATCATCATCATCCTTTATTTTTAAAGCACATTTAAACAGCGACAACGCCAACAAAGTGCTGTACAAGACAATAAAAAACAAAAGAATATACAGCAGCACAAAATAACTAAAACAAGTAAAAATGGTAAAAACAACCAAACAAGATCTAACAGGGGTTAAATCGACTCAGCCGAGAAGGCTTGGGAATAAAATATGTCTTAAGACGAACTTTAAAAATGGGGAGGGACGGGGCGAGTCGGACTGTCAGGGGGAGTTGGTTGCAGAGCTTGGGAGCACAAACTGAAAAAGCCCGATCCCCACACATGATTTGTGTGGACGGCAAAAAGTTAAACTGCTGCCTTATATGACCAGAACACCATCTTCCACTTGTAGTACTGAAGAATCCCGCTAGCGAGCAGAGTACAGACTCCGACTGGATTTGCTGAAGAAGTAAAATAAAGACGGTGACCATAGATTGTTAGCTGGTTAATATTCAGATAACAACAGAAACAAACCCAGCATAAGTATCGTAGGTATGTAAAACATAGTTACTACTATTTTTGATTTCTTTCCTACTGGTTTTGCCACCGTTGTCAGCGTGTAGCTACCGACGGTCAAAAAGCGCTCAACGCTCCCCCTAGTGGTTACTCGCAATAGCGCTTGTAAAAGATATGCTCTTCAGTTCTCATCTGACATTTTAAATCCGATAAACTTCTAAACTAAAGACATGACTCTACTACTTCCCCAGCATTGTGTGTTTTGCTTTGATAGCTCCTGCCAGCAGCTGTACTTAGTTAAAAACATTACTTTTCATACTGTGGTGCAGAGAGTGTAGCAGTGAAATCAGTCCCGCTAAAACACTTCTCCCACATTAAACGTTCCGAAAGTTGTCTGAGATATTCACTGGTATAGCGGTACGTTAAAAATTCATATAACGAAAATAAACACCGGTTTTCGGTATGAACTGGTATACCACATGAGTAATAACCAGGGATGCAGCGATACTACTTTATTTCAAACGGATACGATATTGATACTTCTGATCTGAGTACGTGCTGACAGAGTACTGATGCAGATACTTCTACTACACACACAAAAAATATGCAATGAATTGGAAGATTTGTTTATTTTCTTCTGTGCTTGTTACAACAAATGATGGTGAATTAGATAAAATAAAATATTAATAGAAAAGGCCACAAAACTAAAATTTCAAGTGGAATATATAAATATTGTTTAAAGTTATTGCAGAGTTTCAACATTTTATCAAGCATTGGTATTGGTTCATGGTATTAATTTTAATGAGTAAAAGGACATTTGAACGGTATCGGCCCGATACCAATGTCAGTATCTGTGCATCCCCAGTAATAACTGTCCTGTTTATGTGTAAACAGTTTTTTGCTCTGGATTTTGTTCACTGGTATAAGTTTACTAGATTTTGTATACAAATACATGCCCCTCCTAAAGGACAGATTAAAGTTTCCTCGCTTTCTTTGATCTTCACAGTTACGCTCTACTTTGTGTGTGTAGAACATAAAAATCTGAGGCACTGTACTTTCACTGTTCAAGTTTTTGTGTCCCACTTTTAGACAAACAATATCACAGGAACCATCAGTTGGTGAGATGTTTGACTCATGCAAATAAACTGTAAGCAAATTAATTTAGAGCCGCACCATGCTACAATACAGTATGTGGTTTATATACAGGAAGGAAGGGCTGATGTAGCAGTCTTTGTAGGCATTTGTGCTGTTGGAGAAAAGTTTGAATATCACTAGAACATCTCCTCTATTAGGGCCTTGTATTAAGGGCTGGAGTTTAATTACAGAGCTGGTGAAAGGCATTAAAAACAATCCTTACCAGGTTTAAATATATACACGGAGGATGATCTACTTGCATAAAAATGCTAATTTTTTTCAGCTTTTTTCTAATAAAAATGAAACTTTCTTCTATGAGTTAAAAATTATTGTAAAATCAGCAGTTTTTCCTTTTATGTTTTCCCCTCCTGCAGATCTGTGCCAATATTTTTCGGGCTCTTCCACCAAGTGACAATCCGGATTTTGACCCAGAGGAGGATGAACCCACTTTAGAAGCTGCCTGGCCTCACATCCAAGTAAGTTTCCTAAAATTTCACACCTTCACTTGAGATTTAATAGTTGTTTTTGTTTAGTGTGTATTAATGTAAATGTTTTCTACTGCAGCTGGTCTATGAGTTTCTGCTGCGCTTCTTGGAGAATCCAGACTTTCAGCCCAGCATTGCAAAACGATATATTGATCAGAAGTTTGTGCTGCAGGTAGGTGCATTTTCTTTTTCCTCAAAATTTTTTGGAATCACTATTTTTTTTGCATCTAATAGATTTCATAAATGCGTCTTGCAGGAATTAAATGTAGAACTAGGTCCAAGGTTGGAGATTTAGAATGTGTGGTGTAGAGCAAGCTGTGTCGGTGCATTTCACCAGCCTACAGTTTTCTTTCCACTTTCTATGGATGAATCAGACAATCTGCTGCAACTTGTCTACATTTGTCCATGCTAAGCATCCACCTATTGCAGGAATGCTTCACGTCTTGTAGCAGTTGCTAACAGGCATTATAAGGTCTGGAATGTCGGCTGAGCCACATCCGAGGTGCCTGGTCCGACTTTCCATGATGCGAGCGAGTCGTTTGCGAGCTTTAAATAGCTGCCTGTTGTTTACTCTTCAGGAGGAGAGAAGAAGAGTGTGGTCCAGCACTGGCTGGCAATAAAAACCAGTCAGAAACGGCCCGATTAACTTCAATTATCATAAAAACGCAACGTTCCCGCCTGGATGAGCTGCAGCCAGGAGAGCCAGAGGTTTACAAGGAGACAGTAAAAAAAAAAAAGAAAAACAGAGGGAAGACTTGGTAGCTTTCTTTGTAGCTTATGTCTGTTTTTCTGCTTCACCAGTTTGTTGGTGTATTTTACTGTTTTGGTGATGCTGGGTCAACTGCTGCTTAGCTTCAGAAAACGGCTTTCATTATGGCCACATGTGAAACATATGTTTGAGCATATTGTAAGGTTGTTTTTTAAGTTGTTTTTTTGTTACAGACCATTGCTTTGTCTTTCTCTGTTGCCATGGTGGATCTTAATTTGTGGTTTACTGTAAAGAGGATGTTTGTTATTTTTTCACCACATTAAGTTTATATTCATATAAAGTAAAACCCACATCTGGTCCACAGTGTTTTATTTTTTTTCACCAGTTGATCTCGGACAAAAGCCTTTACGTGCTCATTAATATTTTCTATATAGATTAGGAGATTATTCTTCTTGTTCCCAGTGAGTCTGAACTCGTGGGTAATCGGAGAATATTTTCCCAAGCCACTTGACATCTATTTCTTTGTAACATGTTTTAAGTACTTTTATTCCATCTATTGTCGATACCCTCTGTCCTATGCGGGGCTGGTGACGATCTCCATCGGTCACTGGGCGAGAAGGTTGGGGTAAACAAGTGGACAGATCGCCAGTCTATCACAGAGCAACAAAGAGACACACAGGGCAAACAACACACATACTCACGCTTAATGACAATTTAGAGAGACCAGTTAATAGTCATGTTTTTGGACTGTGGGAGGAAGCTGGAGTATCCGAAGGGAACCCACATATATATACACAGGGAGAACATGCAAATGGCATGCAGAAAGACACTACAAACCTTTTTAGATTGTGAACATAAGGGATGTGAGGAATTTCTAATTTTCTTTTTCTTTTGTGAAACTTAAGTTACACTATTCCAAATGTAGAAAATGTTTTTTGACTCGTGTTTGAGTCACTGCAGGAATCTTTTCAGCTTTTGAGTTAGCAGTGGTTTTGGATTTTTAGAAATCCTTCATTGTCCTTTTTGACGTCATTTTATTTACATTTTGGTTTGAACGATGTCCATGCAGATAGTAAATTTGTACTTCAGTTGCAGTTTTGGAGTAATTTATGTAAGACTTAACCTCCACCAGACCTTAATTGACTAGGGAGAGGGGAGTCCTATCAGATTGATTGATAGGAAACTATGGATTTTAATCCCAATTTTAATCCATCTGACACAGAAAAAACTTTAAATGTTAAGAGTTAGACATATGATGGAGCCCAAGCAGACAGCTCTGAGTTTGCTGCATGCCACAGATAACAGAGGCCAGAGGAAGGCCCAACTAAAGCCTTGCTAAGTAGGGGTGTAACTATTCACTATTCAATTAACTAGTTTTCTTGCAATGCATCATGGACCTGAGTGACAGGAAATGGCGTAATTTACCTAAAGCTTTATTGTTTTGCACGTCTGGAGGAGGATGTAGCAGAGCGGATGGTTTACTCCTGCTGTGTGTTCGACTGTATGGCAAGTTCGAGGCCTGATAAAAAGTAGATTTATTTATTTATTTTTAATTTTTGTTGAAAGAGATTGCAGGCGATCAGGAAATCAAACTTGCGCAAAAGAAAGCCTGGATTCTACAGCAACTGACAGTTTGTGAGGCTTGTTTAGTCTTGTGATCATATATTTAGTTAGAGAATGTTTATATGAAACAATTGAGATTTGGGTATTTTGAAATCCTCTGCGTTATATTGTTTTCGCTTTCTGATTCCGACGTCCCAAACCGCGATCAGCACCCTGACTAAGCCAGCTGCTGTAAATGCAGCACCTGTAAGTCAGATCCTGACAACTGTTTCTATGTTACTCATTAAAGCTGCTAAATGACTTAATGTTTCTCTGAGACTGGATAAGAAAAAAAGATTTTGGGTAAGCGGTGATATTCAGTTTTTGGCCAGAGTCCAGACGCCACTGAATTACTCAAGTCACAGACAACTTAATTTGTCCAACAGTGACTACATTACCGTAAATAAATAAGAACGATTATCAATGAGGATTTACCCAGTTTTGCAGTCGCGTTGAGGATTTCGGCATTCTCTTTGGTAATCATCCACAGGTGATGCGAATCACACTTTGTCTCTGCTTCACTTGGTCTGACCCGCTTTTAGCACAAACAAGACTTTCTGCTTCGGAGAGATCGGCCCAACTCTCCTTGAAACAACATAATCTGAGGTCTCTAGACTTTTGAAAGCCGTGAACATTTTTATGAGTGAAGGGTCTGCTTTAGGAATGGGGCTTTATGTCTCCCCAGCGGATTTGTGGCCAGGACACCGGGGAATCAAACTAACGTTTTTTTTTCACAGATCTCAAAGGGGCTTTAAATAACTTTGATTTTGCAGTCGATATAGATTTTAAGTTTCTCCCTAAAGCTCTCCCTGTCTTCAGACATTAAATTGGTTATGTATGCATCGCTTATTTATCGAGAATTTCACCAGCTAACTCTCTTGGAAGTGTTTGTTGCATCTCAGTTTGTTTTCTTGCCACCCAACTACTTGCGCATTCGCACAGAGATGTCAACAAAGATCCTTCTATATGTTCATATCTGCCAGTGCGAGAGATGAAAAAAAGAATATGCTTTTTAGGAGCTCAGGGAATTCTAGCATTGTACCTTAAAAGGAGGCCACCAATGAAAAATATCCAGTAGGAAAAACTGTTGTGAAGTGTTAGGCCATGAAAAATCTGTGAGCATGGTCGGAGGCTGCAGAGTTCCTCACCAAATTTCTATAGTCAATAGATCTAGACGTCCAGGCTTGATTTGGCTTTCAAATTAGCTAAGGAGCAGTGTGTAGACAGCTTCATAGAATGGGTCTGAATGGCCGACCAGCTGCATTTAAAGTTAGAAGTCATGCGTCATGGGGATTAATCTGGCATTTACCTGACAGCATTCCCTCCTTTGTAAAGTTTGTTGTAGAGGATTATGGTATGTGGCTGCTTTTCAGGAGTCAGACTCAGCCCCACAGTTCTGATGAAGGGAACTTCAGTTTTACTACATTATTTAATTATTTAAACTTTGTTTGAATAGTTTAAGAATGGCCCACTCCTGTTCCAACATGATGGAGCGCTAGTGCACAAAGCAAAGTCTATAAATGAGCAGCTGAGAAATTTTGGTGTGGAAAGTCATGAGTGGTCTGCACACAATCCTGACCTCAGAATTAAAAAACACTTTTAGGATTAAATGTAGCAGAAATTAAGAGCCAGACCTTCTCGTCAAGCATCAGTGTTTGACCTTACAAATGCACTTCTGAAAAATAATCCCATAAACAAGCTCCTAATGCCTTTCCAGAAGAGTTTAAGTGGGTTTAGGGGCAACTAGTGGACCAACGACATATTAAACCCTTGGGATGCACCTTTTTATGTGTTTTTATGCGTCTAAAAGACTGATAAGAATACTTGTAAAGAATTGCATGGGTAATGGTTGCTTCTTTAGCCATTTTATATAACGTTAAAGATATACAACTTCTTAAAAAAATATATACTTAAATAAATCTTTAAATGTGATCAATAATTAAAGTATTTTATAGATGTTCTCTATTCTGTTCTTAAAGTAGTAATTTGTTGTGTATTGAGACTAACTGACATTACCATGCTGTTGTATTACTGTCCCCCAGAGGCTTCTTAATATGAATATGTTGCAATGCAGTTATTCGTGTGAGACATTGCATTCTGTGATGTGACGAATATAGATTGAACAAAGCTTGATAATAGGCGTCTGTAGTGAGATGATGATGATTAGCCATGTGATACATTGAACACTGTCTACGTCCACAGTGTCCCCAATCAATATGAAACATTTATTTATAAAGACAGCTCAATACTTTCCCTCAGCTGAACACATTCATTTTGCTCTCTTAGCCGGATTTACATATTTGCCAGCTGATTTTGTGTTACTTGATCATTCTGGAGCATACAGTATGATCAGCATATGACGGATGAATCTGCTCCAATACTTAATCACCTAAACGATGTATCTAAATCTCAACTGGTGCAACAAGTGGGCTTTCTTCTAGGAGTCTGCTTCATATTAATACAGAAAAAAAATCATATCTCTGTTATTAGACTGGAAGTTTCTGCATGTATAGTACTACTGTTACTAGCTGATTAAAAGCAGGTTTTCAGTTTTCATCATGTTAGGCCTAGTTGAGCCTTTGCAAGCGATTTTGAATGGGCTGGTTCTTTATCTTCAGTCTTGGGACTTTGTCAGGTTGCACAAGATTAATAGTTGAAACATTTGCTGTTTATGTTTAACTGTTTTAAATTGAAGTAATTTAGACTGAAAAGAATGAAAGAGGGCGGGGAAATTAGGAGTCCAGCTGAGCCCTTAGTTTGACTTTGTCCACCCAGTGTCGGTGAGAGCCTGAGGTTTCAGATGGAAATCAAAAGCAGCTCTCCTATTAGAAAGTCATTTCAGTGACACATTTTTTTTGTAGTCATAATTCACAACCACTTGCAGTAATGAAAGCATCTTAGCTCATTTATTTCCCCGTTTAGAAACATAAGCAGTTCTGTATGTTTGTTGCATGCTGAGAGCCAACGTCCTACTGTGACCTTTTGTGATTGAATATTGATGAACCCCCCAGGCCGAACCAGCACACCCATACGATAGTATGGTTGCTTTCATTTCATAATAAAGGACAGCCCAATAGCCACATCCTATTTAAATATTATTGATCAGCTTTAGCGTTAAGGGGTTATGTAACTCTCAAAAGTCTAGTGCAATTGAATAACAGGAGCTTTTGCAAATTTTGACACAGATCTACCTATCCTGTGGTTAACTTTACCACAAAGTAAAATATGCTCTAATCACAGAAGAAGTGCAAAATACGCCTGAAGATGTCTGCCTGACTCTCACAAGTATAATTAGATGACTCAAGTTACATCATCACTTTAGCATTATACTTACTATAAATGATTGTAGCCATAGTATGCAGTTATGCACTGAAGGTCCTGATTTATCCAGATATGTTTATTTTTTATTATTTCAACTTGAGACTCGAGCTGACTTTACAATACAGTCACATTACTGTTTATCTAGTTTGCATCACACTGATTTTACATTTTATTCAGAAAGCTTGGCAATAAATATTTTTTCGGTGAGAGAATACCTTAGCAGTTTATTCTAGCTGAAGCATTTAGTAGTGCACCCTTTAAAGTCTGTCTCTAATAATGACAAAGAGCCACTAACCCCCAGCATAAACTGGCAGGGCAATTTCTAACATACAGCACCTCACATCATTCCTTTAACCTTTCCAGAGTTTGTCAAGCCAAAACTTATGTTTGATCTGTTTCTGGGAGATTTTATGTGACTGACCGAGGTAAGCTAATGCATAAATGGGAAGTGGGAGGATTCTATTTCAAATTTAACTGAATTAAAATAATTTTTGGTACTACGAAATAGAAAATAGGAGTATGAACAGATATTTGTATGTCTGTACTTTTCCACCCGTTCTTTCGTCAACAAGGTAAATATAAACCTATCCATCAATGTCTCTCTCGGTCCCTCAATCTTTATACCCTGGACATCCAGAGTGTCTCGCGAGAGCACAATTTGAATTGTCTCTGCAAGACACTCTGGCATCGAGCAATTATACTGTTACTGCATTACGTAAGCAGTTAGGGGAACCAATCAAATCGGGCCCGAGCCGAGCTACGCCGATGACGCTGCAACGTCCGGATTCATTTAGTAAACATTGAAACATGGCTACAGATAAACATCACTTGTTTAAAGTGGCTTTGGTTGCTACAATGAACGAGTTAGACTTGGCTTTTCCTGTAAAAGAGGAACAGAAAACTGCACTCGAAGCATTCCTTTGCAAGGAAGACATGTTTGCTGTTTTGTTGACTTGATACGGCAAGACTTTAACCCATCAGTTAGCGATGCTGGTAGGTCTGGATACGGCACACCGTGTATAGTTGTGATTGGTCGTGGCGTTATCCAATTGCATGCAGTTGCATTTTCAAATGCATGCTTGGCCCTCGAGTTTGGCCCTTATAACTCGTTGCCAGACCCTTAATCTTAACAGATTAGTGGATTTTTCACGGCTACAATCCCTTTATTTTACCAACAACCCTGAGCATCCTCTTCATGAGACTATTCTACAGCAGCTGCAACACAGACCGCCACAAGAAATCCTTACCCTACAGCCATTATGGTCTACAACAACTCCTTGAAAAATGAATTAATATTGAGCTACAACACTTAATTTCCCTCTGGGATCAATACAGTATTTTTGAGTTGTATTGAATATGCTGTTTGCATTTCAGTACATTCATTTTTTTCCAATCCTATAAGTATCTAAAATTCAGTTTGTTTGCTTTTTGTGTTTTATTCACCTGAATAACCAATCGGGAAGAAAATTAAATTTGAGTATTTACTGAGTTTTTCATTTTGAGCTGTATAGGAAGCCTGGATGCTTTCATGGTTGTCAGAAAGCTTTAGGCAACAAGCAGTATCATAAAGCTAAATAAAACATCAAACAGGTTGACCATTAGGTTTGTGGTGAAATTAAAAAGCAAGGTTAGTGTTTTGCTGCCAAAATCCATCTAGGGGACTCGAGTCAACTGAGAATAAATTTAATTTTTATTCGACGTACAAATCACCCCGAACTTAATAACCCTGCCTTGAAACATGGTGGCAGCATCATTATCTGGTGAAGCTTTTGACATTGAATGAAATTAAGCCTAAAGTGGCGACACTGGTTCTGTTTATGTTATGGAGAAATGTCTGCTGCTTTTTACATTGATTGTAAAATAAAAGCTTAAAATTCACTGCATAGCAAGATGTTTTAATAAGTTAGAGCATGTTAAACTGCTGCAGAACCCAGATGCAAAGGTAATACTGCTTGGACCATTTAATAGCACAGAGCAGCTGAGGGGATTTAAAACGGTGCAGAACAGGAAAAAAAAAAAAGATTATCAAACCTTTTCTTTGAAATTGGACTGGAATAAAAATAGGCCCTCATCCCTGTCACCAAGGTGGCCATAACAATGCTATGAGAAGATGAGCACCAAACCCACTTTCAGCTTGCTGAAACCCAAAAACACTGCTTTTTATTTTGTGCCTTTGGCAGTTTTTCCCCAATCTGTATCATTATGATGACTCCTCGTGTGTTTCTGGAAATAGCGCTTAATTTTAGGGGTTTGAAGGCTGTTTATATCAGTGAGTACTTGAGCAAATGTTCTGTGAGTGGATGTGCGTTTCTAGTAAAACGAAGCTTGATTATTCATACTTATCTGGAACCGGTCACCTCATGCCTGCATCCTAATCAGTAATTGAAGACATTTTTAGGATACTTAGGGCTCGTGCAACATGAAAACAAGCGGTTTCACAAGTAGTTATCAAATAGTAAATGATGGATTCCCTAATCAAAGATGTTGATTTATTTTATTTTTTTTCAATTAAATATGACTTGACTCCTGCTTTTCACTGATTTCCTAAAGATATTAAGATTCTTTAAAAAAAAATGTCCCTCTGTGTGCAGCTGCTTGAGCTGTTTGACAGCGAAGACCCGAGGGAGCGGGACTTCCTGAAGACTATTCTCCATCGGATTTACGGAAAATTCCTGGGCCTCCGAGCCTTCATCAGGAAGCAGATCAACAACATATTCTTGAAGTGAGTTGGAAATGAGCAGGGGAATGAAGTAAAGGTTTAAAATTTTGCTGGTCCATTTGTTTATTAAAATGAAAAAATCTGATCATTTTAGAAGTATATAAGGGTTCATAACTCGTAGGTTAAAATGTGGGGCTTTTGTTATTCAGCAATGATGAACACAAAATGTATGCTGAATCCCTGACTTTACCCAAAAAGATGAGTATTAATCGCTTTATTCAAAAGCATTTGGTGTCTGTGGTTCAGTGGATCCGTTTTTTGATTCTGGTGATAGAGGAGGGACATTAAATCTAATTTTATGGTCCATACAGCACCATGTTCATTTACTTTTACATGCGTGTTAAATATAGGACGTTACCCACTCAGAACAAATGCCAGAGAACTCCTAATCATGGAGAAAACTCAGCCGGCAGTGTGGGATTTCTGAAAGACCGGCTCCTTGTGGATCAGAAACCTATTGGATGAAATGTCTTTGCTGCTGCGTCTGGTTTAATCTCCGTGTATGCGGGGCGTTAGTATGAGCAGCAGTGTTCTGCAGCTTTATTGCTCCTGTTGCTGCGTGACGCTGAGCTTTGGATGATTGAGACGGGGAACTTGATGTCATTTCTACCAGGCGAAGTGGCGAAACGGGTGGCCCCGACGTTGGCCATCTGCCACGGAGCATAAAAATAGGACCACAGTTGTCAGGCTTTGTCTGTACATAGCAGCATCGCACAGACAGATGGAAATGCTTTATGAAACAGATGAAGGTGAATTATGCATGGATCATTTATTGGTTTCGTTTCTTTTTATCGGTGGTGCCACCTCATTCAGATTTCCTTTTCTCATTTGGAAATTATTGACTAAAAGTCTAGAGTTGACTCTTAATTCTTAATACTTCCCTTCAACAGAGCCAGTTATTTTTAAAATAGCTGCTATAAAATAGTGCTAATAGTTTTTTGGTTTTTTAAACTATAGCTGCTTTTTTATTATTTTTCAACCCAAAACCAGAACGTTCATATCAGCATTAATGGACCAGTTAGTTTTGTGCCCATCCGTCTGCCTCTCGCCTTACTTCACCTTGCTATGTAAGTCCGAAAGTAAATCGCGGCATGGAAACGGACATAGGCACATCAAAGAGTAGCCACTGGTTAGCTCCTCTTTAAGTGAACTCCGAGCGCGGAGAACGTTCTCACAGAGTCCCGGTAGGCGCATTGGTGCGTCTGGTGTAATTAGATCACCGTCTGCCCTTCACAACCAGCAGAAAGGCAGAAGCTCGTCTCTGCTGCGAAGCTCAACTGTGGTGCATTCAAGGAATGTTTGAAATGTATAGTGAGCTCAGAAACTTAGGACATTTAAGCTTTAAACTTTTGTTTAATGGCTTATTTTTTTTTCCAAAGTACCAAAAAAACCGACTATATTCTCTATTAATTTCGTCGCCTTGGGCTCTCAGAACCAAGCTTAATTTCAACACCAGACAATTTTTGCCCAAAACAGTACTTTTACTTACAAAGCCATAACTATTTTGGTTCGGAACAATAAACCATTATTTTATTAAAGAAAGTGAAATTATTAATAAATGACAATATTTTATTTTCGACAGTGTTTCTTATGCACATCTGCAGCTGTATGTCAGTAAAAGTGCCTGTTGGACATTCCAGACATGTAGCTTAGATTCTTAATTGCTTTTGTCAATATTTTTTGGGAAGAAAAATATCTGGATATATCAAATATCGGATTTCAGCTGAAAAACGAGCTATAACATTTGGTCCATATCGTCCAGCCCTAATTTAAAGAAATCTTAGCTGAAAAAAATAATCATAGAGGCATATTTAGGCACAATATAACATTTTTTGTTGAATAATTTAAAAAGTATATAAAATTAGCAGTTACACTCATTAAATAGCATTTTTAAGCAAGTAAGAAGATTCTGAAAATTCAAGCAGTAGATGTCTCTCTGTGTCTTGGGTTTATTTCCAGTTCATTAAAGGTCTCATTAACCTGTTTTTTGTTTTTTTAATATACATTTTATGTGGTCTCTATCTCGAATTAAAGCCCTGTTATGTCGTTTTCTGTGGAAAAAAGCTCTATCACTTCTGTTTCAGCGGGTTGAAGTTTGTTGGAAGAGTGGGTGGGGAGAAACATCAAGATTACGAGTCTTAACTCTGTTATTCCTGATATGCAAACGTCTTGTCTCTGATTGGCTTTAAACAATGCAACCCTTATCCCATTTTTTGTTTTTTAACTAGGTGGTGAGGATATTTGGTTCTAAAGAAAACCCGTGTTCGTGTTTACATGGCCTCAGTGATTAATCCTGTTAATAAAAATATTTATTACATGGTTTCTCAGTAAATAAGACATTTTAAAGACATTGCTTTGAGCTGCTAATGTTCATGATCTGAATTTTCAAAAATATATCCATGTCTGCTGGAGTTGGGGGAATTTGAGTATTATGATGCGTCCACTGCAGTCTTTGCTGAGAAAGAGTAAAAAAATAAATAAATTTAAAAAAAAAGTATAAAAGGAGCTCAAGGACTTGGAGAACCCTGTTCCCGGAGTAGCTTTTCGTGTTTTTTTTTTTAATAGTGAAAATGATGGACCTGAACTGTAGTTTCATATATTAATTCCGTTGCCACTGCATAAGTTAGGGCTCTGCATTTGTTTACTTTTAATTTTAGTTTTGAAAAAAAAAATTACTTTGTTTTTCATAAAATAAATTAAACTAAGCCTGATTTCTGCTGCCTTAAATTTTTTGTTTCCACTTTCTTAAGCGCATGTTGGGATGTTTCACTATGGTTTGCATTGAATTCAGAAAACCTTGAGATAATTTTTGAAGGTTGTGTTAATTTAGCCTACTCTATTATTTTTAGTTCAGCTGTTATATAGAATCTACTTTGTTATAACTCTGATTAATCTGCTCTACTTTTTAAATGTTGTTTTCAATCATTTTGTTTCTGTGTCTTTTTAGGTTCATTTATGAAACAGAACACTTTAATGGTGTAGCTGAATTGCTGGAAATCCTCGGAAGGTGAGGGAATATTAAAATAAAAAGTTTTTGTGCTTTTCTTTGCCATAAATCTGATCATTTGTGTCTATACATTAGATCCCAGTCTTGTTTTTAGATGAGAGTAGAACGACTTCAGTATTTCAGAGTTTCTGTTTGCTGGTTGGGTTAAACAGTTTTTCTGCTGATCGGAGTTCTTTGTGTTTTCTGTAATCTAGCAAGCTCTGTTTTATGTTTGCAGTATCATCAACGGGTTCGCGTTGCCACTTAAAGCAGAGCACAAGCAGTTCCTGATGAAAGTGCTCATCCCGTTACACACAGCTAAAGGATTGGCCCTTTTCCATGCACAGGTAGAATAAAAGTGCTGTATCACAGCACCTTCTAGTGGCTTAGAAATGAGAATACATGGGTTTTTTTCTGGCTTTATTCTCTGTTTTTCAGCTGGCTTACTGTGTGGTTCAGTTTCTGGAGAAAGATCCCACGCTTACTGAGCCGGTACTGTTTTTATCCTTCCTCCCACTCAAAGCTCACAGCACTAGATTAGTCTGGTGCAGTGAATTATTTTCTTAGTGGTTACAAGCAACCGCCCAAATGAAAAAGTGTTTAACAGAGTTTCTCCTGCCTCCAAAGGTGATCCGTGGCCTGTTGAAGTTCTGGCCGAAAACCTGCAGCCAAAAAGAGGTATTTTTCATCCATCTATGCTGAGTTCTGGCATTTCTCTCTGTCATGTGGTGCTCTTTGTTTATTTTTGTTATTTTTCTTCTGTTTTTAATGTTCACTTTCCCCCGCAGGTGATGTTCCTGGGCGAAATAGAGGAGATCCTGGATGTCATAGAACCGACGCAGTTCAAAAAGATTCAAGAGCCGTTATTCAAACGGATTGCTAAATGTGTGGCCAACCCACACTTTCAGGTAAGCTCAGAATACACACATACGAGGAGGTTTGCAGACCCTGAAGTGTTTCCGTTAACAGTACAAATAAAGAGAAACACCAATACGCCTTCATGCACTCAAAACTGAGGCTTTCTATTAAGATTCATGTCAGTTGTTTCTTTATTCCTGTCGGATGAGATCAAAGTTGCCTGCAATGGCTCAAGATATTTGCAGCTAATGTTTTCAAGTATGGAGATAGTTACAGAAACAGACTAGAAATAGAAGCTCTAAAGTTAATCCTATTTATAATGTATATAGCTGCAACCGTTTTGTTTTAAATAAAATATTGGTTTAAAGACAAACATAACCGATAATGTAAGGAAATTTGTGTTTAGTTATTTATTTATTTACCTTAAAGATTAATATTTTCAGTAAATGTTATGTTCTCTGAAAGCCTTTTTTTTTTTTTTAAAGCTTGCCAAATCTTTGCTCTGTGCCAAACAGACTCTTTATCTAATGATTCTTGTTTGATTATGTTTATTGTATTGGATGCTGGAGATCTGAAGAAAGAAGATGTATAAATATATCTCTTGCTGGTCACCAGTTGGTTACACACTTATTTATTATTTATTAAGCAGGATATGCCTCAAGTCAGCCATCAAGGTTGTTTTGTTCAAACTAGAAGGTCATGGCTGGAGGCCGGCCCGAAATTTTGGATGTAGTCTCAATCCCTTGAAATTTCAATGAATTAATATTCTGGCCAGCTGTGTTGAAGTGTTTAGCCACAGAGGACCTCTCATCTTTATTGAAAATATTACTTGTGTTTTGCCAGTCTACAACAAGCTGCATGGATATTTCAGTAACTATATATTTCACTTTCAGTACAAGCAATCCTGTTGTACTAAAGAACTTTTGCAGAATTTTCTTACCTGTAAGGGAAATGAGAAATGACATTACCGTTAATCGCAGCACTACACTGAGCACAACTAGAGCAAGAGAAATAACCTGCAAGTAAATGAGATGGGTAATGTTGAGGAGGGGCGTATAACAAATGATCCTCATTAATGGTAAAAATAGTGGCCGGTAGTCTGGTCTGTGGACAAGACGTGTCAGTTTTTCACACATCCTTTGATTTCTTTAGAAAATTGGGAGAATGTAGTAGCAAATGCTAAAGGCCATGAGCCTGACTAGTAGCATCTGGCGTACCACCTCATACACACCTTACAAATCTGGGAATAAACTGGCTTTTGAAGAGTATAACATTTTATTTTACGACAAATAAAAAGTTTACCTAAAAAATAGATATGAATAGAAATCAATTATGGAAATATGAGCTAGAAATCTTTAGTGATTTTCTATATTTATTCAAATTAGCCTAAAAAATAATCAAAAGACAAAGTCTGTAATAATGGTGTTATATTTAGACATCACTTTTATTTCAAGTTAAATGTAGTTCATTGGTACAGATCAAAGAAATTGGAAAGCTCTGGGAATGTTATCCCATTTTATGATAACTGCGTATTTGAAGAAGTTGGTATTGCGGTTGCCATTGTTACTAATTTTTAGAACTAAAAGGTCTTGGATGAGTTTCGTATTCCCTTTTTGACCTCTTTGTGATCAAATCTTGTTTATTTTTTGACCTTGCAGGTTACCCTGCTATAAAAATTGGCCCGCAGCATCAGATGCTCCATTAGGCGTTAAATATTGATTATAAAGGTGTTCTTACTTTTTAATGACAATCAGACCTTTAATAAGTGGATGCCAGATTTAGGAGCCTTCTTTTCTCTATTTTAGATGTCGTGATCTTAGTTTTTGTATTTAATTGTATGTAATTTTGGATAAAGATTAAATTGACTTAAAGTACCAACATTTTTTATGCTGAATTTCCATTCTCATATCTGTGTTACTTATTCCCCTTGAAAAAAGCTCCCATGTTGGCTTTCCCAATTGAAGATTTTATTTTTCTGAAGTTCCTTCACTGTGTCCTTATAGGTAGCAGAGCGGGCGCTGTACTTCTGGAACAATGAGTACATTCTCAGCCTCATCGAGGAGAACATCGATAAGATTCTTCCCATCATGTTCAGCAGCCTGTACAAAATCTCAAAAGAGCACTGGAACCAGTATGTACTGCTGCCACAGGGGGGCATTGTTCATGAAGCATAAAAAATAACATAATATGAATAATTTCAAGAAATCTCATTGTTGTTTAAAATTATCTTTGAATAACCAAAAAGATGAGCTTTTGTGTACTTAAAACTTGTGCATTTAGATCTGTTTACATGAACACACTTTAAACAGCAAAACGCCACCATCATGCATTTCAAGCATAATTTCGTTTTTATGAATTTTCTGCACCCCAGAGACATAATACAGGCCGCTTTAAATTTGTATAAAGATACACATAAGTACATTATGTCCATGAGGAATGGAAATATTGAGCCCTTGGTGAAAGTCTTTAGTGTGTGTGTGTGTGTGTATATATATATATATAATAGTACAGACCAAAAGTTTGGACACACCTTCTCATTCAATGCATTTTCATTATTGTCATGACTACATTGTAGATTCTCAATTAAGGGCATCAAAACAATGAAAAAAGGATAAAATAACTGAATGCATGTGTTATATTTTAGATTCCTCAAAGTAGCCACCCTTTGCTCTGATTACTGCTTTGCATTCTCTTGAGCTTCAAGAGGTAGTCACCCGAAATGGTTTTCCAACAGTCTTGAAGGAGTTTCCAGAGATGCTTAGTACTTGTTGGCCCTTTTGCCTTCACTCACCTCACCCCAAATCATCTCCAATGGGTTCAGGTCCAGTGACTTTGGAGGCCAGGTTATTTCACACTTTTTGGAAAAGTACTACAAAATTCCATATGTGTTCATTAAAAGGTTTTTTATAACTTCAGTGAGAATCTACAATGTAAATAGTCGTGAAAATAAACCAAACGCACTGAATGAGAAGTGCGTATGTGTGTCCATACACACTACATATATATATATATAATTCCTGAGACAACTTTCTGAAGCTGTTTCCCTGTTCCAGGACAATCGTGGCTCTGGTCTACAACGTTCTGAAGGCACTGATGGAGATGAACTGCCCACTGTTTGATGAGCTGACATCCTCCTACAAAGCACAAAGACAGCAGTAAGTAGCATTAAACCTCCATTTACTCCTAATATCACATTTTTGTGGCAATTTTTAACCAGCCACATAGTTCTGATGGAAGAGTTGAATTTAAAGATATAAGTAAATAAGAGGAGCTTGGTTTTAGTTCTTAGAATTTACTCCCTTTCAATAATTTGTTTCCAAGCTTACCGTTGCTTGTAACACACAAGTTCACAGCAGCAAACCTGGGACCTCGATTGATAGTGGAAAACTTACCTAAAGTTATACACAGGGTATCATATCCAGTGAGAACATCATTACTCAGTATTTTTGAAGTTCTATTTAAACACCATAGACATATTGTTTGTTGTAATCCTGACTGTTCTCAGCAAAGTAACCATATTAAAATGGACAAATCTCTCAAGGGAGCACAAAACGAAGACTAGAAGCTTTTGACTCTTGTAATCGATTTAAAGAGTTCTCAGAAGATTTTTAAATCAGCCTTTCTACCAAATGGAACATTCTCTACAAGTTCAGGAACAATTGCCAACATGCCTAGATCTAACCGTCCAAACAGATTAAACATTAAAGAGGCGGACGGGTTCGGGTAAAGATCTTCAGCTCTAGTGCGCGGTAATCGCTCGTGGTGTTCAGTCTTTGCCGTCCTGCCTCGGCTTTTTTTATGTTCAGCTTAACAAGTTTTGCGCAGCTGATTGCTGCGCTCCTTGTCCTGAATCATCTAGATCAAATTTTATTTATTTATTTATTTATTTTGGAGCTTCACAGAGGGAAACAAATGCAAACAAAACACACCAAATCCACACACTCAAACCACGCAAAATAAATAAAAATATATATACAAATATTTTCCACTGTGCTACATTCATTAGTTAGTTATATTCTCAATGTTTACAGACCGGTCCATGCAAATGTTTTAGTTAAACTATAGAAGAGAGGATTAGTGCGTGTCTGACAGGGTGGGGGGCGTGGCATCACGATGGCGGCTTTCCATCGTGATGTTGGTCAACCATCACAATGGACGATGACATCGTTCATCGGCGCAACCCTATATCACACCTCAAGTTGCAGGTTAAGCTGGACCTCAAAATTTGGTTTATATGAATGATTAAAATTTTAATGAGATTGATCAATTCATTTTATTAAATAATAATTTTGGCCCTCTGGAACATATTAAAAAGAGTAACTTTTTTATCATCACCGGCAGAAAGGTAACTTAAGGAGTTCTTAGGAAAAAAATGTATAAATCCAAAGTATGGAGCAGATGGGAGGGAATGGAAGAAAGATTATTATTTTTCTTGTACTGAGACAAACCTGTCAGCTGGCCTCGCTGAAATTAAAGGGTGCGAAATAATTTCAATAAAATTATTTCAGCTAAAGGATACAATTGTCAGTTGCTAGGATGTCCAAACTTTTTCCCAGAATACCTTTTTTTTATGTGCAATGATTACTGAATACATAGTTTACTAAATCACGTTTTGTTACTGAGATGTATTCAATTGGTAGTCATATATATATATATCATGTTTGGGGTTTTTTCCCCCCAGAGAGAAGATAAAGGAGCAGGAACGGGATGAGCTGTGGAAGAAGCTGGACGAGCTGAAGCTTAGCCGTGCCTCGGTGGTCCAGAACAACAGCCACGGGGTCTCTGCTGTTCTTAACAACAACAACAGCAACAGCAATAACAACAACAACAATGGAACCCAGGAGAGCAGCAGCGATGCTGAAGCTACTGACGTCATCATGGGAGACAAAGGCCCAGACGGAACTGATGCAGCCAGCGAGAGCGCCTCATGTGCCAAATGACAGCGGATGCCAGCTTTTATTCTGAAGCGCTTCGACTTTCAGGACCGTCGGAGAAGGATTAACAAGGATGTAACACAAATTACACCTCAGCAGTATATTCAATCTTAGATCGACAAAGAACACCAGCAGTTCTTTGGCAGCAAAAGTATAAATATATATGTATATTTCCTCCTTGAGACTATTTTTGGATGTTACAGTGTGGCTGCCGTTTATGTTTATCTGTCCGATCAGACCTGTCTCCTTCCACGTTCAGTTTCCTAATCGATGATGATTTTTCTCGTGCTCTGTGTATGATGCATCGGAGGGAGAGGAAACGATGACTTGAATTAAAAGTTTCCAACCGTGCTGCGCTTAGAAGAAAAAGAAAAAAAAAGCCAAACAGCTATTTAAAGATGTCTACTTTTAATGTGCTTTTCCTTGTCACTGCCGACACCTGTAGGTGCAAACCTAAAATGAGAAGGGAACTCGAATGTTGGGATCGTTTGGGGTTTTTTTGTTTTGTTTTCACACATGGGACCAGACCCAGACAAATACAGAGACCCATATATATATATTTATACAGAGACCTGTTTATAAGCAGAAAAAAAGTATTGTGGAGATGAAGAATTGTGGCCATGAATGATTTATGATAAACAAATCGACCTCCTGAAATCACTCCGCTTCAAATTACAAATTTAAAAAATGATTATTTGAGGTAAATTCAATATTTTTTTAGGCTATTTTTGTGGTTGCAGGTGTTAAACACATGTTTATACAAGAAGTCACACTAAAGTATCAAGAAAGGGCTTTCAATATTCAAAAATGTATTTTTCTTTTTTTTTCTTTTTTAAGTAGTTGTTCAGCATCTTAACATGGCGCCTGGAAACGAAGGCTCTGTCCTGAGAATTAAAATCTACCAAATTAAACACGTAAAGTACACTAATTAATACTCTATTGAGAGGATGCATTATTGGAAAGTTAAAAGTATGAAATAATGCAAGGTAGAAAGCAAACATTTACCACAATAATGATTTGTTCCTGTAAAACTAATCTAAAAAGACCGACAAGAAATAAACAAGCCTGCGTTTTGATGGTGAATATTTTGGTTTATACAGGAATGGGATGCACAATAAGATGTGTATTTTTGGACTGTATTTATTGAGTTTAGAGGCTACTTACAGGGAAATGCCACTCAGCTTCAACGTCGCTGTGGTTGAGCAACAGTTAAACTCGTCTTAGCACCTTCCTGGTGACCTGTTCTATTCCTGAACTAGACTCACTGTGACACCGTCATACCAAGAAAATTACACCAGAAAACCCATTGAGGTGAGAAAATCCAGACAGTCGGTGGCTTTTTGCTGGTCTCGCGTCCGTTCTTGGGAGCTCAAATTTGATGTGAAAAGCTCAACCGCTGACCTTCACAGATTATAGGAGAGACCATTGAGGGCAAGCGTTGAATGCTGTTCCCTCTGAACCAAATGTCCCCTCTTGTTTCTGCTCTCTCTCGGGTTCATCTGTCGGTCTTCTCTGATGCCTTTCTGTCAGTACAGCATTCCAGCCTCTGTGAACTTTAAAGCGGGGAACCTGTTTTGTAATCACAGATACTGTTTAGGTTTCACCATCAAATAAAGTCTACTTTATCTTTCTATTCAAAGCGTAACACTGTCCCTTTTTTTTTCTTTATTACTACATTCTGCATTGCAGTGCTCTGTATAGATCACCAGGTGGTGCAAATATTCTACTTATCTCATACAATGTATTGAAAAAGCATTCATGCTCCTTGAACTTTCTTTTTTTGTTTTGTTTTTGTCTCGTTAAAGCCATACATTTTGATTCATTTTAATAGGATTGTATGTGAATAAATAAAAATTTAAAAGAGGAGAAAAATGATTTTGATAATGTATAAATAAAAGGTGTTGTGCGAATGTACTCAGGACCACCTTCCACTGCTAGGTTAGTCTCCAACAGACATGACCCACTTTTTGCAAAACAGTTTAAGCTCTGGATAACCTTTGAGGTGTTCAACAAATTCTGCCATCTCTTGGTGTAGACTTTGACTGGGGATCCCTAGCACATACTCTGATCTTAACCATTGTGGTTCATTGTTTAGAGGTTGTTTATCCTGTGGGCAGGTGAACCTATGAACCAGTCTCAACTCTCTTGCAGGCTCCAACAGGATGTCTTCCAGGACTGCCGTTCATGTAAAGCAGCAAGGCAATTTTATTTGTATAGCACACTTTCATTAACAGGGTAATTCAAGGTGATATAGAACATATGACATAAAGTAAAAACAGCAATTAAGCATGAAACACACAAAACATGATCCATGAAAATATTTCTCAAAAGTAACACTAAACAGTAAGGCAGGTATTGATGGTAGATCTACAACATTTTGGCACAAGATCATTTAATGATTTATATGCTAGTAAGTGTATTTTTAGAAGTCTATTTTGCTCTACCTTTGCTCTACTTTCCTGGTTCCAGTGAGGACGCCAATAGCGGCGTTGTAAATCTGCAGCTGTCTGACTTTTCAGGTAGAACTGTGATGACGTTGCAGTAATCAAGCCAACTAAAGATAAATGCATGGATAAGTTTTTCAAGATCCTGTTTCAAATTTAATTCTAGAAATGTTCTTCAGGGCATAGAAGGATGATGTGATTGCCTTTGTTACCCTGACACATGTGACAATGCTAAGATAAGTGTAATCTGCATAGCTATGGTAATTTATAGGTTGTTATAATGTAGTTTAGTGGGAGTACGTAGTATTAAATAGGAGGGGCCCCAGGATGGAGCCCTGGGGGACCCCACATGGGGTTTGTTGGTTCTGATGAAAAGTTTCCTATTGAAACAAAGAAGTCCCTGTTCTTCAGGCAAGACTCAAACCAGCCAAGTACTATACCAGAGAGTCCGACCCACCTCTACAGTCGTTCCAATAGTATTTTATGATCAACAGTGTCTTAATACTGCACTGTGGTAGAACCAGTGCTGGCTCTGTTGGACCTCAGTCTGTATTCGGATATAATTGAACACCTTGAAAAGAACACAATACTTTGGTGATCACAGAAACCAGACTGAAAAATATCAAAGCTATTTAGCTGATGAAACCGCTTTTTCAATTACCTTGCTGATAAATGGAAGATTAGAGATTGGCCTGTATTTCTGAATTAACGTGTTGTCCAGGTTGTTCTTTAGTAGTGGTTTGATAGCTGTTTTTAAAAGCCTGGGGGAATACATCGGATAATGTCGTTTACAGTCTGAATCAGATCTGACTCAATGACAGGGAGAATGTTCTTTAGAAAAGCTGTGGATATGATTAATTAGGTAATAATTTCATCTTTTTTTTATTGGTAGTAGGTTCAGTACTGAATTATAGATTGACCATCTGTTAGAATCTTTTCAGTGAAAAATTAATTGCAAGCCCTGGTGGTATTTAATTCAGGAGCTACTGTCACTGGAGGATTAGTTAATCTCTCAAATGTTACAAATAAAGTCTGTGCATTGTTAGTGTTTCTGTCAATGATGGGGCGACTGTGGCTCAGGGGGTTCAGAGTGTTGCCTTGCAATCAGAGGGTTGCTGGTTTGAGCCCCAGATCCATCTGTCTCAGCCGTTAGTGTCCTTGTGCAAGACACCTACTGGTGTTGGCCAGAGGCGCGATATGGCAGCCTCGCTTCTGTCAGTCTGCCCCAGGGCAGCTGTGGCTACAATTGTAGCTTGCTTCCACCAGTATGTAAGAGTGAATGAATAATGGAATTTGTAAGGCGTCTTTGAGTGTCCAGAAAAGCGCTATATAAGTTTGATGCATTATTATTTATTTCAGAAAAGAATGGTTCCATTTCTCAATCTACATTCCCATCAACTTAAGGACAGTTTCCCTGTTGAAGAAAAGCCTCCACAGCATGATCCAGCCACCGTGTAGTGTGCTTGTGTGATTAACTGACTGTTAATTTAACCATGTCTACCGTTTAGCAAAAGTTCAGTTTTGATCTAATTTAAATAGTGAACCTCTTTTCATTATTTTTTCAGAATAAAAACAATGAATTGTTTTCCTTAGTATTGTGTAACTATCCGGTTCTGCATGATATATTCTCTATACTACATAGCTTATGTTCAAGTGGCTTTCCTGTCCCTCCATAGAAGCCAGATTTCTTCTCTGCAGGATTCCACCTGAGCTATGGATCTCTGCTACTACCCAAGAGTTACTATGGACCTTGGCTTCTCATTAATATCTTTTCCCTGCCTCTGTTTATGCATCTTTTTAGGTTGGCTGTTCTGTCACCTACTTCAGATGTTAGATTAAACAGAGCTGTATGAGATGTGGAAAGCTTGGGATAGTGTTTTATGTCCCGAACCCCGCTTTTAACTTTCCTACAGCTTTATTCCAGGCCTGTCTGCCATGATTAATGCTTTATAACAAACCCTCCAAGGCTTTTACCTAATAACCATTGACTTAAACCCTTATTAATTACCCTGTTTATGGAGGTAATATGACAAAAGCTCAAGTGGTTGAAGAGGGTAAAAAGGATTTTCTTGTGACACTGTCTCAATATTTAATGTCTTTTGCCATTATTCTCTCAGGAAGTCCTTTCTCCAGTTTAAAAGAAAAACGTTTGAACAAGGATTTTGGAAACAATTTTACCAGCAAAGATGGTCTTTCTTATTCATTCTTGTCTTTTGGGTATTGCTTTCATAATTCTTTTGCCTGTTCATCTGTGGTGAAAACATGTATGTTTCCATGGGGAGCCTAAGTCACGCCCTTCTCCTTCCATTTGTACGGTCCCCTACTGCCAAAAAAAGGGCAATGGAGCAAAAAAGAAATTATTTTCTGATCCCATTTTAAATACGGGGTGAATTTTATGGACTTATTTTGATGCAGAGAATACAGATTTTTGGACCAATTTACTTTAGGTTTTGTGTAAAAACCATAGACTGTAAAAATGTTTAGCGGACTACAACTGCAGGAGGAGAGCAAGGGCCGTAGCCTCCAGGATGAAGAAAAGAGCGTTAAAAACGGAGAAAACAACTATAAGTCTGACCCTGTGGAAAGTAGCAGCTATGTCGGGGTTAAAGCAGTCGGTGTAGTGAGAGCCAGCATGTGGGAGAAGCTCTACAAACCCTTGGTGGGTTTTTTGCGTGACATAGCCAGTGCTAGCTCGTGTTAGCTGCGTGACGTCATACATGCGACTTCTGATTTGTAGGCATTTTAATTGCTAAACTTTACAAATAAAGTCCAGATCACATGAAAAACGCAGTCGAAATGTACATCGATAGTTATCATTTAAACTGAGGTACAACGTATGATTCAGAACGTAAGACAAAGCGAACCGGAAAATGGCTTGTATCGCTCCATTGACTTCCATTCATTTTTAAATTTTTTTTTGGCCAGGGAACCCATGGGCCGACTGGAAGGGGAGGAGATTTTGGCTCCCCATAGCGCACACAGCAGCATGCTGTCATTAGGGTGGCCAAATTGGGACATGTCCCAAATGTTCATTACTTTTCACATCTCCTGCAAATTGAAACACTATCCCGCATTGTTATGTGGAGTCCAAGTCTCCTCCCTTTCCCATTGACCCATGGGTCACCTGACCAAAAAAATTTATGGATATAAATGCAGCGATAAGTTATATGGGGAGCCTAAGTCACGTCCTTCTACTTCCGGTCCATGGGTCCCCAAATGCCAAAAAAAATTAATGAGAGTCAATGGAGAGATCAAAGTTATTTTCTGATCCAGTTTGAAATGCGCCGTGGATCGAACATGTGATTTCCGGAGGTAAAAGTTGCTTTAGGTTTTGTGTAAAAACGTGTAGCGGACTACAACTGCAGAAGAAGAAGAGTGAAGGCTGTAGCCTCCACGATGAAGCAAGGAGCATTAAACACGGCGAAAACCTCCACAAATCTGACCATGTGAAAAGTAGCAGCTATGTCGGGGGTAAAGCAGTCGGTGGAGTGAGAGCCAGCATGGAGGAGAAGCTCTACAAGATCTAGGTGAGTGTTTTACGTGCTATAGCTAGTGCTAACTCCCGTTAGCAAAATTAAGTCATATATGCGACTTCTGACTTCTGATTTGTAGGCATTTTAAATGCGAATTTTTACAATCAAATAAATCCTAAATCACTGGACAAACACAGTCGAAACGTACATCGTTAGTTATCATTTAAGTCGAATTACAACATATCTGTGATTCAGGACGTAAGACAAAGCGGACCAGAAAATAACTTTTATCGCTCCATTGACTTCCATTCATTATTTTTTTCAGTTTGGGGACCCATGGGAAGACCGGAAGGGGAGGAGACTTTGGCTCCCCATTCTGGTCCACTTTATCTTATGTCCTGAATCACATATATGATGTAACTCAATTAAATCATTAATAATTATTAATAATAAATTATTAATAAAGTGCATTTCAGTTGTGTTTGTCAAGTGATTTGTGATTTATTTACTTGTAAAAATACGCAATTAAAATGCCTACAAATCAGAAGTCGGATATATGACACAACAGAGCTAACGCTATCTAGCACTAGCTAGCACTTAAAACACTCGCCGAGACTTTGTAAAGCTTCTCCCGCATGCTGGCTCTCACTCCACTGACTATTTCTTCCACAGCATAGCTGCCAATTTCCACATGACCAGATATATTTTATTTCCATGTATTACAATCTTACATTGTATTGCAATTCTGTGGTGTTTGTCCCTAATTTGCTAAAGAAACTTGTTACTTAAGCATGCAGTATGTGATTAAATATTGGAGTACTTGGAGACATTCCAAAAGATTTAGTTTAGAAAGAAAACATGAAGCATACTTGGCGGCCAGGCTGCTATGAATCATCTACTTCCTGCTAAAAATATAATGGGTTTAAAATAGTCATGCCAAGTTCATCACATGAATATAGATAGTCATGTTCAGTTACCCGGGCATTGTAAATATAGACAACTCTGCTACACACGGGGATTCTTGCGTTGTTTCCTAGTAACACTCTGGTATCCTTCATAAATTATGATTCAGTAGTTTTCAAGTTTTCCTCCTCTTCCAGATGTTCTTCTGCATCAGATTCCTTTAGCTATTGTTCCATTCCTCTTTATTTTATCCTGAATGCTTTGTTCTGCCTGCTCTCTTCATCAAGACCCCAAACATCTAGAACTCCTTTATTTTTATTTTAACAAAGGTTTTCATGTTTAATATTGGTGTTTAAAAAAATATCACCTGTTTTGAGCTGAATGAGCATCTCAGCTTATGTTAATTACTTTGCAGTATGTATCTAATACTGCATAATATCTTCATATTTTAAACTTAATCTAACATCATGAAGTAGGCTAAATGACAGTGCCAGCGTGCTGACTGCTTAAGGACGAGCAGCTCTCTCTGGGATTTCCCACCTTGTTTTCACCTTATTCTCCCATTTAATTTCTGTTTGTAGTTTTCCTCCTAATTCATTTATTTGCCCAGTCTCTGGATTTACCCTATTAGACTGGATCACCTTTCTTTTGTGGATTACTTCTGAAAGACCTTTGAAAGACTGGGGATTAACAACATGGCATTTTGCTCAGTTGAAAACTTTGATAAACCGCTTCTGAGACAGGATTCCTTGGAGAAACAGCAAGTAAGTAAGCAAAATTACATCTTGAAATAAATCTGGAGATTAACGCTGGATATGGAAATGAGACAACGCTACTGGTGACACAGAAGGATCAAGAACCTGGTAGCACCGTGATCACTCCGTCCAATCTCACTCAGAAACCTCAGAACAACGCTATTCCATCACCAAGGTGCGGACAGGAAAGGACACCACACTCAAACTATGAACACTGACCAGCTCTAAAAAGACGTTCCTCGACATATGCTCCGAGAACGAATAAACATAACAAATTCAACCACTGCCCTGGAATTCTGTTTAATAACAGCTTTGCAGCTCCAGGCTCCCTGAGTTATGACAAAACCCTCGCAGGCTGCCATGGTTACGAGGAATCCAGCCACAATAAACCACAGAAGAAAGTGAGGAAGCCCCTAGCAAAGGTTTTGATTATTTATGATCGAACAATAAATGGCATTGAAAATTTCTGTAGCCACTACACTAATGTTGTTAGTTGTACCCAAGATTCATTGAAACAAATCCATTAAAAGATTTTGACAAATATAAATCTACACCAAAAACCTCTAAAGCTTGTTTTACTTGCACGATCTAAAGACACAAGCAAAAAACGGTCTGAGATATTGAAACAGGACATTTCTGGCTTACTGGATAAACAACAGAGACTGAACATTCCCATCTTTATCAGTGGCGCTCTCCCAATAGGATTTGATCAGGAATTCTCAAGGCTGTGTATGCTGCACAAATTCTTAAACACCAGTGGTGATCGATCAATGACATTTATAAACAAGTTTAAAATATTCTGTGGAGCAAAACACCTTCTCACACACGTGTTATCTGAACAAAAGTGGACAGACTTCTGATCTCTAATCTGTTCACCTATCTACATCACACAGCCCTAATAAAGCAAACAGCCCTGAATCTTTCCAAAAACAAAATGGCTACAAACATTGCCCAACTTTGTGAAGTTTGAAGATTTTTTTTGTTCGCGAGTGTCCCCTCAGGCCAAACCCATAACTGCAGCCTGAATGGTAAGCTCGTGCTTGAATCTCAGACATGCTATGTGAGAGTGCACTCCCGAAAGAACAGAAACAACAGCTGAGTCAGTCTCGTCCTGGATAATTTATAGGTTTGCAGGCATGACTTCGAATGAGGAAAGAAATGTTAATGTTAAATAAGTTTGGTCTAGGTCTGGGGTTAACCCTAACCCTAACCCCTGGTGCTAAAACTGCTCTCTGCTTAGCTGAATCCATCCTGCAGTTAACTCTTCCCTCACAGTTGTTTATGATGGACATAGCGAATGCTACTGAGTGTAAATGCTTACGACACCATTAAGCGTTATGTTGCCCATGGAAAGCACTGGGGAAATCTGCTTGATTAAACCCAAAGACTCGCTATTTAAGTGAATTTACAGGCTTATAGAGGCAACCGTGCTGAAAAGGCCAGTGCTCGTTCTAATCAGGGCACTGCGGTAACATGTATGAGGACGGAATTTAAAGTTTCTACATATTTATTTGTGGTTAAACTTGTGTATAGTCCCTTTAATAAGTATGTTACATAATTCAGCTTTAACCAGAGGTGAGAATGATGCTGAGAGTATTGAGAGTACAGTAAAATAATGGGAGGTGTTGAACAGAGTCCATTCACCTCAATTGCTTTGGGGCTTCCTCTGACTTGATGATTATTTCGAAGTAAAGCCTAGGTAAGGCTTCTCCATCTGCAGAGACATGCATAGCACCGCCAGAAAAGGTCTGCACCCCTGCTGTCCTGTTGGAGAATTGCTTTGTAACAGTGACATACTAATGGAGAAGTATAAAAGGACAACATCTCTGTCAATGCGTCAGCAAGTTTGCTGATGAAAAATAAACTACGCTTTACACCTACACCACATCCATGAATGAGGAAGTCCGCTGATAATAAACAGTGTGGCAAAACAATGCAACCTAATCAAGAAGCCGAGAGTGGCCAGAACAGACAGAAATTCCTATTTCATTGGACCAAAGCTTCTCTTTCTAAATTCCTGTTTAAACAGTGCGTAGGGTGTTGGAATGTTTGCAATGGAAGATGAGCACCGAGAGGCTTAATAAGGCTTGGCGGAATGTGTTCCCGATTATGTAGCTGTAGAACAATGGACTGCATTGATGGGAGATGGCAACAAAACATCACAGCACTCTGTTAGGAGCTTCACCTGCAGTAACTTTTAAAAAACAGTGCTTGGCTGTGAAGTTTAAAGCTAAAAACAGTCACTTGGACGGATAATTATTTTTCACTAGACTTCAGCTCAAAACTCTGTTTTTACCCCAATTTGCTGAACTTCTTTGCCCTTCTGTATCTTTTTATTGTATGTGTGTTGCTGTGGGATGGTCTACTTTGATCTATTCAGAACATTTTGCTTAGGTTGTCAGAAAAATATGCTGCTGTGCAAATATGATGCATTACTCTAATGCATCATAAAGAAGGGTGCTATACATTGGAGAGAAGATCTGCAGGTTAATGCCACTCAAGATTTCAAAAACACCCCAAAGTCGATTTAATGAAGAAAACCCACTTAAACTGTGCATGTCACAGTTCCTGGGAATTTAATGAATATAACTTCCCCAATCACACCAGACATGACAACAAAGGCATAATTTGAATTGGCTTCAAGCTGAGCTTTTCACAAGCACCTAGAAACCATTAACTCCTCCAAACAAGAAGAAAATGACTCCCCTAGGAGCAGAGCCAGCTCGTAATGACAGCAACAAAAGGTTAAAGGTTCTGTTTGTTTGTTTGTTTGTTTGAAGGCCTCCTAGCCAGAGTTTGGAGTGTCTAGTCCGAGTAACTGGGGCATCAGATGAAATGTAGTTTCCCTTGGAGAAAATTCCTTGAGGTCTGTCTGTCACAGTAGAGTTGTGGAAAAGTGGGGAAGAACTCAATATTTTCATAAACCCCCAGTTAATTGCAGCAGAAGGCAACTCAGACTGAGCCAGGAGGCTATTTCTTCTTAAAAGGTAGATTTCCTTTCTAATGTCTCCAAATGTATTTTCAGTACAATGGATTGCTGCCAGCAAAGACGAAGACTCAATTCAGCCTTATCAGTTTCCCCAGATAGAAAGCTTTATTTCTGTCATTTTCTTTACAGGGACAGCTTTACATTACTTTTGTTGTTCTATTTTACACAAGTTTGTGGTTCAAAGATGTGAAAATTTCAATGTAATCCTGACTCGAATCAGATATGCTCTAACATGTCCAGCTCTTAAACACATTTTAAAGGAATCTCTTTTTAAAGGTCTGCTTTACTGGTGTTTTTATTAATTTGTCCATGTTCTTTGGTATGAAAGAATGCACTGTTTCTGTTTGTGTAAAAAAAATCCCCTCACTATTTTTTGTTTATTACAGTTCAGTGTGGCAGTGGGTGGGGAGAATCAGCACTATTTGGTGGCTTGCTCATTAAATTTAATGACATGCTCAGTGTTCTGTTCTGCTTGGCTAACTGAAACACAATTCTTACATAATCTCCATTTACTAAAAACTGGAAAATTGTAATGTGACTCAAAAATCATGCCAGTATTTAGCCTTAGATGGAGTCTGCCACCCAGTTTAGGCTGCATTCCCAATTAGGACCGTACCACAAGGTAAGACCGTTACCGGTCTCACACTGAGCCTCGAGGCAAAGCTACACCGGGCAAGCTTCTCTAAACCACACCCCTGCCAGTTGGACAGGGATTCGGCACTGCCCTCTTTGCTACTGAGGTAAACATTATTTGTTTCTTCTACTCCCTTTTGAAATATGTTTAAATTCAGCGGGTTGTCTCATTTGATCCAGTGTTGCCAACTTAGCGACTTTGTCGCTAGATTTAGCGACTTTTCAGACCCCTATAGCGACTTTTTTTCAAAAAAGCGACTAGCGACAAATCTAGCGACTTTTTCTGGTGTTATTGGAGACTTATCTGGTGTTTTGGAGACTCTGGCGTGAAGCACGTATTGTTCTGCAGTTACTGTCCTCAACGTGAGCCCCTCCCCCGTCCCAAAGCACTTACAGGCGGCCAGTCTCACAGTAGCCTTGCGCAGCAGTCCCATCTACAGTCTATGGGCGGAGCAGAGAGAGAGAGAGGAGACCCTCACCACTCGGCGTCCGGACTGCAAATGAAATGCGCTTGCGCAAAAGAAAGCCCCCGCTGGCTTGCAGAGCGGGATTTAAATGTAAACGTTTCTTTGCTGTGACGCTGTCACACAAATAAATCACTGCATTTGACTCACACAACCTCAGCAGCTCAGTCACTTATTCACCTCGTCCACTGTGTGTGTAGCCTACCTCTCTGTGACATAAGATCTTGCTAGCTAGCTCAGCAAAAAAAAAAAAAACTTTAAAAAAAAAAAACCCTAAGTAACTCTGCCAGAGTGTGTCTTTTGGGTCACTTTGCCGGTCCCAAGCCCGGATAAAGGAGGAGGGTTGGTTGTAGAGCTAGCAATTTCACCCTACAGAACAATCTTTTGATTAAATTTGCTGTTATAACATTTAACAATACAGGACAAAACTGATGTGTGTAATGTGGATCTAGACAAAGCATTAAAATCATTAAATGTTGTTAATGTTGAAATTATTTTTGTACATTTGTAGTTCTAAACATATTTAGGGTGTTTTTTACTCACTTTTGTCTCTCCCACGACGTTATTCCTCTCTCCTACAGCGTCCGTTACAGTTATTTGCAAATTGCCAATTATGCAAATTAGGCGATGACGTCATTTAGCGACTTCTAGCGACTTTTGGGACAGCCAATAGCTACTTTCCTTACTGAGGAGTTGGCAACACTGATCAGATCCGCAGTCTGTTCGGATCGAGCGCCTGCTGACAAGAGGAAAGGCTCACGGCGAGCTCTATAGGCCAGGAGATTTAGCTACCGGGAGATTTAGCTGCTGATATTATACTTTGTGGTTTCAAGATTAGGTTAGGTTTGAGTATAGTTAAACAAGCTACATCTCTAGGTGGATGTAGTCACAGATACTGGTATGTTAGCTGAGGTAGTAAATTTTTTTTTCATGGCATGTTTTAAAACAATACTTAAAAAGTGAAACATTGGGTTAACAATTATTTTTTTACTTAAGTTAGTCTGGGAGCTTGAGTTACATCTTTTGGTACAGATCCTGGTTTTAAATCCAGCTTGAGGCAAAGCCAGGGCTGTAAGGTCGTAGCTATGAGGTAACTCTGCTCAAAGTGACTGAAAATCTCTAAGTGTCACATTTTCCCAGTGGTTTTCCAAACACAAATTCCAACCAAATTTTTTTCAGCTCCTCTTCTGTGGAAAAGAAAAATCTAGCGTTGTGTTATCTCCACAAATACCGAACATGTTCTGCTAGTTGTAGAGTTGCTAACTGTTAGCTTCTCTGAGCTACGGCTACCTGGCTAAAACAACAGGCGGTCCTGTTCATTGAGAGGTTACAATTAATGGCTTTCTTGATTCAGACGTTTACTGGTCCCTTTTCTTTCTCTAACTGATGCAGGGATTTGAGTTTGGAGAAAATATTCACATGCAACCTACTACCAATGACTGAGCGTATTGAATCCCCCCAGTGAAGGAGACATTTAATAGTAGTAATGATCCATATGAATTAATTCATAATACACAGTTTATTATTTAAAATGCATCATTTAACTTGGTAGATGAATCTGGTAGAAGTTTTCAAAATCTTTATCCTTGTATTTGCCACAGTATTTATTACACAAATGTCTTTCTAGAATAGGACAATGGCTCAAAATCAGCCCACCTGTTTCAGTTGAATAACTGCCTAATTACTGTATGTTTTTCTATCATATGATAAAATAAAATCATCCTAAAAGGTTAATCGTTTATAGTCTATTCACCCTATTTGCATACTTTGTAGACTGCAATGAGATACTCATTTTATAGATAAATACACCTATCCTCGCAAGTCGCAACCACATCATTAACAATTAAAGCTGACTAATAAAGTTGAGTTAATTCTTAAAATAAAAAAGGATTTATTTATTGTAGATCAAAGTGATATATTTATTTAATTTAAGTCAAAAAGCAGGTCAAACTTAATCACAGGTCTCTTTCTCTCTCTCTCTTAAACACACTAAAGGTTTTAACTCATAATTTTGAGTTTAAACACTAGAGAACAGCCTTAATCATGCGATTAAATGGGCCAGACGCTGTTTATTGTCTCAGAACCAGTCTTTCAGATTTATGTCGGTCTCGGCTTCAGCAGCTTTTCTGTTTGCCTGGTGGGGTTATTCCGAGGTTAGTAGGTTGGTTTTCTCTTGTACTGTTTGGATATCTTTGCCGTTCCTTTAGCTTTAGAATCCGGAACCGAATCTCAAACCATACAATAGTGCAAGCTTGCTGAGTAAACGGGGCTCTAGTCTTTTGAAATGATAAACAAAAGAACAATTTTTAAATGAAACTCACTGGAAGATAAGATTGGATGGATTCATTACAGCAAAACTGAATTTTAACTGAGTTGTTCCCAGATGATAAATCTAATTGTTCCCTCTTTCTCTCTATCTTTCCTCACTCACTTAAACTTAGAGAACATGGAGAGGATTTGTGCCTAGTAGCTTAGATAGCATTCAAGTAATTTGATTTTAGGCTTTGATCTACAACCTTTTGTTTACATCTCAGGGATCGACAGACTTCCATAGCAACAATTTCACACAAGGTCTCAGATGTGGACCGATAAATATCCCTCCACTAAAGATATTCCCTAAAAGAGTAATACTCAGAATTTTCAAGCATCCAAATAAACAGTTTATTACAGCAGCTTCATATTAATGAATCATTTTCTTGCCTACTGTACAGAATATCAGGAAGACAAAAATCCTTTATTGCTGTTTACTTTGTGTGAGAAGCAGGACAGGAGGTGGGTCTGAGGCTCCGCCGTGATTGGTCGTTGCTATAAAAACTGTTTTTTTTTTAATCACAGCTCCTGTTCAAAGATGCATGGCTGTTTTATGCAGCTCAGTTTTGTTGCCAAACATTTTTTTTCTGGCTATATAATCAGTTTCAACCCTAACATTTAGCATTTTCAGCTCATTGGAATGTATTGAGTACAGTAGCTTAGCTTTGAAGTTTTTTCATTTTGATTGATTTGTGCAATGAGACCTTTATTGCAGACTACTGCAACATAACAGCCGACTTGGGCTGGAAACAACCGCTCATTTAATGTTACTAAGTAAAAGAGGACCAATTTATATGTTAAAAGGCTAAACTCTTGCAGGCCATATTTCTGTGAGCACCTATTTAACATGTTCTGAACATATCTTCGAGACCCTGATTGTCAAAGCATTGAATCCTCATTAGCCTGGAAACGGGCACAAGTTGGAAGTCCCTAATGGGATGCATGACGATCTCATTATGGTAGGAAGCTGCCTTACTGGAGCGTAACATCCCAGGCTGGGATGGTGGGTTTCGATGCAGGAGGGGGAGATGTTAGAGTGTTGGTGGGTTGTCTGGCACTGAAGCACCGTGAGGTCGGGGCACTGAAAGCCCCCCCCCCTCTTCTCCTTTTCTGTGCCAGGCAAGCCTCCTTTGTTTAAACCCTCATTAGAACCACTCAATAGAGACTGTTTTGCAGAACTTTGCAGCAGGTCTACTGGCTCTTTGCAGAGCTGCTCCTCCATTACTTTGCAAAGTGACAACGGACCTCATACCACAGCTCAGGACAGCAGAACGCTTGGGGCTGGGTAGCATGGACCTTACAGATTATGGAGCTGCAGCCATAAGGAGGGGGAGCTATGACGACGCAGCTGCTTCAATACATCCTGTGAGTAATTATCTTAAATCTAAGGGCAAAGGGGAAGAAGATCTTGTTGGGGATGAGTGTTACCCTGTGTTTGTGATCACCAGTTTTTATGGTCATGCAGGTTTTGTTGAAAAGCCTATTTATAACGTGACAGAACTGTTTAAATGTTGCCCCTGAAACATGTAATTAATGTGTAAAATTCATGCACATCCCTTACAATTCCTGTAAAATATAACGTAGAATGTAAAATAAAAATGGGAAAATTGATCAAACGTTCCAAAACTGTTTCCCTAATAGTCTTTTCTCCCCGTTTGACTTACATAAACAGCATTTGGTTCACCCTTTAAACAGGAACTTCAAGGTAGACTGATCAGTTTAGATTATGAGTTAATAGTTATGTAATGACAACAAAAATAATGCTTGTCTTTAAAACTTGGTTGATGAACGATACAGGAAAGATTTCATTATCACACCTTTAAATTTACTTTATCTGTAACTGTGTACTTGTTCAAAATGGGTCTAAAATCCTGAAATTTGGCAGCAAATGTTTCTGCAAAGCATCATTAAGTGGAAAAATAATTAAATTTCCATAATAAAGTATGACAGTGGACCTGTCAGGCTGTGAGCCTAATTGTCTTCCAACGCTAATGGGAACCTTGTTCAACATAGCATAATGATCCCTAAAGTAGCAGAACATTTTAATTTGAGATCTGACTGATTTTAACACAGTGCCAGGTTTTTATTGGGTCCTTCAGCAGTAAAATTTAAAATATATTGTTCCCTCAGTACCAAAAATGCTGTAAATAAACATTCTCCTATCTCATGTGGGGAAAAAAAAGAATTAGCCAGTAAGTGTGCCAACAATTTGATTTTGTTTAAAAAAGTCAGCCGAGTAAATACTCAACCTAAATGTTAACAGAAATTAAACTGTGTGAGTTTATGCTGCTGTAGTAAAATTTTTAAAATAAAATAAAACTATCAAATTTTTTCTTGCCTTGATAATAAATGAGGATGGTGTAAATCTGTTTTCCCATGCAAAACATACCAATACTGTTATGTATCTGCTATGTTGGTGGCTTTCACTCAAACTTGCCATTTAGCAAATATGTTTATGATAACATTTATATTGGGGACATTTTTTCTTTTACTGATAAATAATTGAGCTGGATAAAAATTGTTTATAAACCGCAAAAGGACTTTAAAGCTTTTCAAAATCTTTCGTCTTTATCTGGGAAGTCAGACATGTCATTTTTTAATTCATTTGTTAAAAAGCATGTAATTGTTTTTTGCAAGTTAAAAGCAAACTATATTTTACAAATTCTTGAATGTGGTTTATGAAGACATTTTTATTGACCGAGCAACATGAACTCAACACAACCCGTCATAGCAACATTAATAAATATATTCTACTTGGGAATAAACAGTTTAATTAAACTAAAAGACTTTTTCAACAACGTTGAGCAATTTTTGCAGTAAAACGTTCCTAGAAATGGCAACATGAAACCATTTACTCATCTAAACCTCCAAATAACAACAGGGAAAAGAATAATCAGTCCTACCATCACATACATAAACAATTGACTTTGCTAGATGTAACTGAGATATGAAATGCCAGCAGATATTAAATGGCAATCTAGCGGACTAGATTATTGATATTTTTAAAATCTACGGTTATGTTTGGATAATGTCCAACAAATATTGCCAAAGCAAAAAAAAAAGAAAAAAAAAAGTGTAAATGTCCTGCCGAAATAAAACCCATCACTGAGTTTTTGAGTTTGCGATAATTTCAAACATGTATTACCAAGAAAGAATGGTCTAAGTTTTATTGCTGCATTTGTTAGCTGTAGCTTTAATGCTTCTGTTAGGACTGGTATACTTTGAAAGCAGTGACATTGGCATAAATACAGACTGTGGTAAAACCAATGTGCTCGCACTTTTGGACCTTAATGAAGCATTTGACACTGATGATCATAATATACTAATGGAACAACTGGAGAGCTGGGTCGGACTCTCTTATACAGTACTTGACTGGTTTGAGTCTTACCCCAGGAACAGGAAATTCTTTGTTTCAATAGGAAACTTTTCATCAGAACGAACAGAAAAACATGTGGGGTTCCTCAGGGCTCCATACTGTAGTCCCTCCCATTTAGTATGTCAATGCTGCCACTAGCCCGGATTATAACAATCAGTAAGATTAGTTACCTTAAGTATGCAGTTGATATGCAGCTTTACATTACAAAATAACCAGTCACTTTGAATCTACCCAAACCCTAAGGCTACGTCCACACTAAGCCAGATAAGGTTATACGGGGAGTTAGACGCCTAATGTTATCCACTCAACACGAGCATTTACGCCCCGTTTAAGGTCCGTTTAAGTTCCCATGATTGCGCAATCCCATACCGACCTGTGCAAATACTGGGCATGCGTGAAAAGACGCGTATAATCTACGTGAAGCCAGCGCCTACATAATATATACAAGAAGCTCTACAGCACAGTAAATATTTGCTTGTCCCATTAACCGAAGAGAACAATAGCTGCTCAGAAGAAGAGAGAGTTTTTGGTGTGGACAGACGACGAGATCGATTTATTACTCTTCGCTGTTGTCTTTGTCTGTAGTGTCGTATTGTTATTGACGCAGCATTCATTGACGCCACTTCCTTTCATTATCCGGGGAAGCTGTCCACACTGGCTCGCTTAGCCGTTGAATTAAGATTTACACGGCTCTCTTACCCGGCTAATAGTTATCCGGCCACAGACCTTAAACGACGCCGGGTTAGTGTGGACGATAAGGGGGTGTAGACTAAATAATTATACGTTTAAGGCATTAGCCGGCTTAGTGTGGACGTGGCCTAAGTGAATTCAGCAAGCAAATAAATGGATGGATGTGCCATAACTTTTTCTAGCTGAACAGAAACAAACCAAAAGAATTCGTTTTGGACCTAAAAAAGAACGATCAAGAGTCATCACACAGTTTCAATTGATACAACTAGAAACTACTGATCACCCCTGTTATCTAGGTGTAATAATGGACTCAAACCTGAACTTTCATAGCCTGGGTGCCAGCCGAACTTAGTCCCGCCCCCAACATGGTCTGGAAATTCGGTCTTGCATTCCTCCGTTGAGGAGCAATTATGCCCAAACAAGATCCGTTCGGACCAATCAAATCGGGCTTACGATGATTCACAGGTAAACAACAGTAACGTAATCAACCACGACACCAAACAGCACCTGGGTTGAATTTGTTTACAACAATGATGACTGCCGGTGGAGAACTAAGATGTGTAGATTCTGCCATCGACTCTATTCTAGAAGATATCAAGAGTGCATTAGTTTTAAAAAAGGAATTTTAAAAGAAGAACAGATTATGTCACACACTTCCGTAGCTCTGATTGGTTATAGATCTATCCAATTGAGTGCAGAGGAATTTTTTTCCTTGTTCGATTAAAACATGCCCCATTATCACAGCCCAATGGAACAGTATCAGATTCACATTTTGATTAGAATTGAGTATGGCTACGTCAGGCTAGAACTTTCAGTGTCACATAAAGGCAATAACAAGGTCAGCCTTCTATCACCTGAAAAAGATTTCAAGGATTCAACGACTGATGTTCCAAAAGAACCTTGAAACACTCATCCATTTGTTTAATTTTAGTCAGATTGATTACTGAAACAGCGTCTTCACAGGTCTACCTAAAAGGTTAATCAGACAGCTGCAGCTGATCCAGAACGCTGCTACACGCTTCTTAACTAGAACCAGGAAAGTGGAGCAGAACACCCAGTTTTAAAGTCCTTTCACTTGGCTCCCTGTAGCTCAGAGAATAGGCTTCAAAATACTCCTAGTGGTTTACAAATCTTTAAATGGTTTAGCACCATAGTATGCTAAAGACCTGTTGTCACTATACCAACCCAGCAGACCACTCAGGTCCTCCGGCTCTAGTTTACTAAACATGTAGTGGCCATATACATGGCTCCATGTAGCACAGAAAATAGACTTCAAAATACTTTTACAAGTTTATGAATCACTAAATGGTTTAGTGTTAAAGTATGTTGTAGATCTACTGTCACTGTACCAACCCCCAGACCACTCAAGTCTACTCAACATCCATAGAATTAGAACCAGGCATGAAGAAGCAGCTTTCAGTTTCCATGCTCCCCTTATCTGCAAAAAAGCTTCCTGATGACTGCAAACACTGAGCTGCTTTAAATCGAAACTTAAAACTCAGTTGTTTAGAGCTGCTTTTGAATAAACAATAAAATTGCCTTGCCTTTGCTCATCAGTTGCGACAAAGTGTTCATGGAGCATATTTAGAGGAAATGTCCAGGCTGATACTTTAGACATGTGTTTTTTAAAGCCTAAATGATTCGTAGATCTCTGAAAGTGAAAAAGACAGAAAAACTACAGGACTGTAAGTTATGTAAAACTCTGGCTCACCTGAGGCAAGATCTAAAGAAATATGTGAACCTAGAGTTTTGCAGAAGTACAGTGAGAGCTTCAAAGCTCACACTGAGGTACATTAATGACCTGAAAAGTTGTGGCAGGTGGGTGTCTGGTTCACCCCAGCCCTGGTTCATGTCCTTCACCTTCCCCAACATGTGGTAGCAGGTTCCAGGCAGCAGAAGGAGACCCTTTGATTGAACATTCCTCATCCTGTTTGTTTGTGTTTTGTTGTTTTCCCTGAGCTTCTATTATCCTTCACCTAATTGCTCAGTCCAGCAATTAGAGCACAAAAGCAACCGGGATGAAAATGCTTTTTGTTTCGTATTACTCGCACACAAACAAAAGCTCAAACTTGTTTGAGGCTGTTAGGAAAAACTAAAACATGGTTAAAATGTACATCTTGCTGAGTGTATCTTTACTCTTCATTTAAATTTTTTTACTGATAACTTGTGCAGAGGCTAATGCAAAGGGAGGCATTTCTCAGAACCTTGTGGTACTTTTGCTTGAAAGTTAATATTCTTTACTGTCTGTAAGGATCAGTAATGTTTATATAAAAAATGATTTGATCATAATTTATAATAAGGTCATCTAATTAGTAATATTTATGTTCTTAAATTAAAAGGGTAAAAACTGTAAAATAAATCTTGACTAGGTAATGCTCCGGTCTCTGCACTGGCTTCCTGTCGCTCAGAGAATAGAAATTAAAACTGCTCTGCTTGTTTACAAGTCTTTTCATGGTTTGGCAACAAAGTACATCTCTGACATGTAAGACACATATGACACATCTTGGGCCCTGAGAACTTCAGGGAGGGGTCTCCTGGTGGTTCCCAGAGTCGACAATAAACACTGTGAGGCTGCATTTCAGTTTCAAACAGCTAAAATCTGGAACAGTCGTCATGAGGATGTGAGACAAACCTTAACTCTAACAATGTTTAAATCCAGGCTGAAAACAGTTCTTTTTACCTGTGCATATGACAATTGAAAGTGTTTTATCTGCACACTTGCTTTTTAATGTAATTAATTATTTTTTAAGTTGATTTTTTTCTGTTTATCTGTTTTCTTAATTTATGCAATTATGAAGCACTTTGAATTGCCTTGTGCATGAATTGTGCTCTACAAATAAACTTGCCTCGCCTTAATCAGGTAAAAAATATTAACTAATTAAAGACAGAAAATATTTCTTATTTGTTTATTTTAATCTAGTTCTGTTTTTTAAATATATTTAAATTATTTTGATGTTTTTATTTTAAGGTTTTTTTATTTTTATGACTGATTTATTTTTATTATAATCGACTGCTAATCAAGGAAACATATTCAGTCAGGATCTTTTTTGGGAAGTAACCAAAGTTGGAAAAATTATGTATTTTCCAATGGAGATTTATCCTAGCTGAACATATTCATAACATGGTCTCTCCAGCAGTTGTATCCTGAAATAATGTTGTCACGTCTAAATTGACCTGTAACTTCTTTTTTTCTTTTATCAGCACTTCAGACATTTGGCTCAGAGGCGGCGCTCTGCTCCATCTCTGGTCTTTGGGAAGGCACTTGGGATGCCGTGGTCTCCTATCAGGTGTGGGTCATTTTATTTTAAGCGATTCTACACCTAACAATGTGATGGTGTATGTAAACACATGATCTACGCTTCTAAACTTCAAATAACTCAAGCCTCAATCAGTGTTTGCAGTAGTTGGTTCCCATGAGTTAAATTGGTATCTTAGATGCTATAATGTCGGAGGCGTTATATAAAGAGTTGAACTATAGTGTGTTGATTGAAACATTCGATATGTTAAAAACTTAAGCTAAAGGTCAAACCAACTGAAATTCTTACTAATGTCATTATTTGGAAAGTTTCAACATTTTCGACCACATTTTCTTAGGCTGCAAAAATATTTACCAAAGAACCTTCATCTTCCTGCTAACACTGATTCTAAAAATGGAAACTGGTTAAAACAGCTTTAAAGGACCCGTTCAAGAAATACATTTGCTCAGATTCGTTTCCTACAATATATTTATATTATATTTGCTTCTGAAGTTCGAAAGCAGGTCTAAAAGAAGTGAGCTCTGATTCAAATAGAATCACAAAACTGTTCTAAATACGAACACAAACGGACACACTTAAACGCAGATATTTCCACAAACGGTACAAAAATAAATTGTTTGTCTCATCATCGGATTTTAAGCTAGATTTAAATATTTACTTTTTAAAAATTCTATCTACTTTGTAAAGTGTATTACTAATGCCTGCCTAAAACAAACACCAAGAAGCCAAACGTCTGCTGGCACTAGAACGGTGCTCTATAGTCGATGTAATCAGTAGTCAATGCAGCTTTTGGGCATTAGATGCTTTAGTTTGCAAGACCAGTTTATCTAATATGGTCTTTTGGCGATTGTGAACAGCAAGAGGTGTAGAGAACAACAAAACCGACCGCTGTTTCTTAACACACTTTTTTTAGAGTATTTAAAAAGAGTTGAAATTCTAGCAAAAAGCTTTCCAACCATTGCTCCTTGAGTTGAAATGCATTTTCAAGCTGCAATTTTAGGCAGACCGGCCAGAAAAGATCTGCACTCCCTACTGTCATGGCAGAGAATTGCTTTGCAATGCTGACACATCGTTGGAAAAGTATAAAAGAAAAATGACTCTGTCAATACGTGAGCGTGTGGTTGCAAACTTGCTGACGGAGGAGTGTCAACTAGGCTTTAGTCCCTCTGAGCTGTTTAAATAATTTCATAATTTACTTCATAAAAGCTAATTAATTACCTTTCAGCTCTCCCATGGTCTTTTTAGTGTCTACAGATTTAGATGATCACAGTACAGCCCCAGCTTCTCAACAGCAACATTATACCAGATCAGATAAAAAATAGGCAACTTTTTCTCACTATGGTCACCATATGATGATGTTTATATATTGTTACAATTTGTTATTTGATTAATGATTAACATTAGTTGTTGTTTTTCACAACTGTTAAGCCATAAAGTTATGTTTTAAAGTGCTTTAAAATCTTGCTCAACTTATGTGCCCCTTTTTAACTTCGAGGTCCTCCTCCCCTATAAAGGTCTCTGCAGGCGCCTGCAGCCCATGATGATAAATGACTTATGCTTGTACAGGAGCTCTGTATCATTGTTCACACAGATGAACATGGCAATTTCAGGCATTTGGAAACCGTAACCAACGTCCCTGATTTTGTTTGCTTAAGTCTGAGTGCTTTAGTCTGATTAGTTTGCTTTAATGTCAGAAAGTTGTTTTTTTTAATACATCTTTTAACATTTCTTAAAAAATTAATTGATCATAGGTGCAAAGTATTTTTTTTTCCAAGTAGAACTAAACTAAAAGTAGAATCATAGATTGCCCATGTTTACAAAGGTTCTTTTCACCCCTTAGCCTAGTAGTAAAAGCAGTGCTGTAGTTTAGGTGACAGACTTGAGAAAGACAAACTAACTCAGAACTGAGACTTGTGTGATCAGTCTGAGAATGTCAAAAGATTTGTTTTTTTCTTTTTTATCTAAAGAAACGATTCTATGCTGATGATATGTAGAAGCACATTTCTTTCAATTGTGGTGATCTGAAACTGTCCCTAGTCTACACCAATGTTCAGAAGGATTAAGCCATACAGTTGTTAGTTTGATCAAAAAGAAGCAAAAAACGTATAACCGTGTCCTCCAACTTCAGAATAATGTGCTACATTTTGTTCATTTATGGCATAAAAACAAATTTTATGAACATTTCTGGTTCTGATATAAAAAAAAGTTAGGTTTAAGGGTTATACATAGTTTTGGAAGGTTCTCTACTTTTTGGCAAACAGCTTTCTGTTTGACTAATCTGTGTTTGACCCGGCTTTGCTTTCTGTTTGCTTTTTGTTTATTATCTCTATTTCCTGTGTGTTAACACCGTTTTTTTAATTTAAACTACTTCATAACCTTTTTTTTGAAGTTTCCCAGAAATAAATGGGTGGTTTAAGAACTAATGGTCCGTACTAACCTGACACCGAAGGATTTTTATGCAATGTAGTATTGCAGATTATGTGTGCTTGTTTATGTCATTACTAAACAAAAATGAGTGATGCAGCTACCGAGCATTTACATGTTGTTTCTCTTACCAAAATCAAACACAAGACATGTCCCCCCCCATGTCCCCACACACAGGTGGCAGCACTCACAAGAACAATCTGAAAGTGACACCTCACATAGAGCAAACACAGAAAGAAACACACTTCCTGTCCCCCTGATCCCACCACGTGTGACACCTGCAAGTTGCCACCATGTTTACCGCCCTGCCCGGCCAGACAGGCCACAAGCACTGTTGTCCCACAAGGGACGTTTACACAGTAAAATACCTAAGAAATTTGATCAAATTACTTTATAAATGTTCAAACCTCACATTTTATTGTGTTTATATTATATGCCCATTCTGTACATTTAATCTTTTTTTTAAATCTCTTGTCTACTTGGATTTTTTTTCTTAAATAGGAGTCTTTAGGCCAAACACTATCAATTGCAAGTGTAAATATTCATTTTATACGTTATAGTTTAAAAAAATAACTGAAGAATATTTAGTTGTGGAAGATAATTTAACTAAAAAAAACCCGAAAAACACCATGACACCTTCTGCCTACTCTACAGTTTTTTTTAAAGTCATACACGTGGGCTCTGCATTGATGTCTCTTGTTGATCAGACGTTTAACCTTTCCAAGTTGTCATCATCAGGGGGCTGTGTGAAGACCCCCCACAGTGGTGGGTGATTTCTTCAAACAAAAAAGAAAAGGAGACAAATGTCAGAAACAACCCAACCTCACACGTCCAGCCAGTCAGCGCTCGAAGACAGCCAACATCATGGAGGGGGGCGGGTGTAGTGGGTGTTAGTTTCACTCTGGTGGGTACGCCACTGACGCAAACACTCAGAGTATGTCTAGATTAAATTAGGCCTTTATTCTTGCGCTATTGATTACCGTACAAAATTACGACACTTGGATAAACATTTTTCATTTTTGATGAATGTTGAATAAACTGTTTATTTAACATTGTTTAAATAATAAGGATATAAAAGGGTAATGACCAACAATTTTATATTTAAATTGCAATTTGAAAAGTTATCAAAAAAAAAGAAAAATACAGCTCAGTTCTTTTTTTGGGTGTAAACAATGATGTGTGCTTTAGATATAATACTATGACCTAGTTTGTTTTAAAGCATGTTTTTCCAATTCAAACCCAAAAAGGAAGACGAGCTGCCACAAAAACAGCTTCTTATCGATTAAACCACAAATATTAGATTATATTCATTGATTTCCTTGCTTTTCTTGATTATGTAGTTTATTTTAGAGTACTAGAAGATCTCACGCGGTGTTATTTGTCTGTATGTTATGAGTCATCGGTTGTAGGCCACAGAGAAAACACAGGGAAAGCACCTCTGGCGAAGCGATTTGAATTTTTTGCTCCTAACCAAGAGATGGTGGGATGAGCAAACACCAGAGCTGGTTTCACACTTGCTTAACACAAACCTTAACCAGTGTAATCTGAGCTTTGACTAGTTTAGACACAACAGGAGACAAACAATGTTATCAGAATGACCTTGCTAGATTTTTGGTAATCAGTTATGCTATCTTTTCTGCAATGAATCTGATCAGTTGTTTGAGCTTACATTTAACAATGTTTTTAGCATGTATATTAGCCTGAATGGCATATTTGGATAAAGGTTAGTGTTTTTGGCAGGCAGTAAAAAATGTGTCAGTTCAAAGCTAAGCTGCACCGCTGTGTGGTATTCTCATTTTCATCCTGCTACGTAAAGGGTTGTTTTTCGCAGATGAAACAATCTAGTTTTAATGTCGTCCTACATATACAACGGGATCTCTGTAAAAAAAAAAAAAAGGTTAAAACCAATAAGCACTTTAAATCAATAGCATGTATTTAAGACACTGACAAAACATACAGTACATATCTATTAAAAATAAATTAAGTGCATAAGTAAATTAAATGCATTTTACTGAACTAAATTACCACTTTAACTTTTTGATCACCATAGAATGTGCTGAGTGGCTTATTTGTGACCCGTGCTTAGGATACACTGCCTCTCGCCCATTTCTTTTTATTAGGATACACATCAGTAAATCCCCACAACATTAAAATTTCCCTCATCATCTTCTGCTTAAATAACCGGTTTGAGGAAGTTGAAATATTTTTAAGTGTCTTTGAAACGTGAACGCTGTGTCTGGCACTTGGGCACCGATAAACTACAGCTTGTTAACAAACAGCTCTACATTGTAGCTTGTATTTATAGTTTATAAAAGTTTGGTTCTCGCTCTTCCGTTGAAAGCTTGAGTTTCAATACGGCACAACTTTTTTTCACAAGTATATATTTTTTTAGAATTTAAAAATGAATGCCTACCGTACTCTAAAGGTTCATGTGAAACGCAGAATTGAAATCTAAAGTTAAGCTACTTAATTTTCCCCGTTAACTAGCAGCTATAATTTGTTCTGCATGTTCAGGTAACTTTACACCAAGTGAGCAGACTATAACCACCTTTCTGTTCATTCATGTCTAAGAGAATAACCTCTCTTGGCATTTGTGTCATGTATAGAGCTGAGAAAAAGTATTTATCTCAAGTTAGATTTCTTGTGTTTATGCTTTTTTTTTGTTCCACTAAAGGTTTTAACTACACAAGTGAAGTTAGAACGCAAAAAAAAAAAGAACAAAGAAAAGCGAACCAACATAATTAAAATATAGAAAGCAGGACGTGTCCACAACCTGTCTGGAATTACATCTACTGTTTCAAACTGATTCTAAATTAGTCCGTCTGCTGTGCTTTTTTTTTTCTTTTTTTTTAAGCTGTGACCTTTTCAAATTGATAAATTTGAATACATGGTTATTTCCCATCAGTTTAAGGATTTGAAATTATCTTTCCATTCAAGACAGGCTTTAGGAAACAGCCCTCATTCTCTGCAAGTTTGACCGAGCTTCAGGCTGCCTTGAGAATCACCTTTTCTTTTCTTTTTCTTTTTTGGTGTGTGTCCTTTGGCTCAGGGAGGAGGCTCCCTGCTGTGTGTCTGTTGAGCAGAGTCCGTTTGTCCTCGGTTTGACCAGCGAAAATGGTGAGCTGTTGTTGGACGAGTGCGTCCAAGTCACGGAGGGTACAAAGACCAAGGAGCGACACTTGTTCCTATTCACCGATGTCCTCGTCTTCGCAAAGCTAAAGTAAGTTTTCCCTTCATTCCTATAAAGTAAGTGATCAAAATTGTTCTAAGATATCAAGGGTAGTGGAATGGAGAACTCTCGGCTGAAAATGACATGTGTTTGTTGTAGAGTGAAAAAGGGGAAGTTGAAACAAAAAGTGTATTTTTGAACTGCATGGAGTGTTGGGGAATCTCCCAGCAACGCAGCCCAGTCGCCTGTAGTTACATTAATAGAAAAAGAAAACAGGGTGATTCCCTGTAACAGAAGTTATTAGATGGCGAAAGCAACGGTATTCCCTTAAAAAATTTGTTTATCTCGAATCTCTTTCAAACCATAAATCTTGTCTGCTTTTACTTTAAATCAAAGTGCCAGTGAAGTCCTAGATAAATTACTTTTAACAAAACACCTTGCCATGCTTTTCCAACATGATTAAAACCACAGATCTAGTTTAAAACAAATCTTTTAAGAACTTTCACTCTGTTTAGTCTTACAGCTCAGATCCAATCTGTTTTTGAAAGTTGGTGGAAGTTTTATAGCTTTTGAGTGGGAGGATTTTTACAGTCATCTCTGTACCATAACCTGCCCACTGTTCCTGTAGGTATGCACAGCTGGGACAACAACAGTGTGCAGTAAACCTGTACATGAGCACCAATTACTTCCACAGATGACTATATGTACCATTACTCATTTTTCATATTGCTTTTTTAGTTTCTTTTGGAAAGACAACCAGTTGTTTTGTCACGTGATTACTGTTGTGTCTACTGTGGCTGGCTTTAGACATTTTCATTAGTTTGGGGATAAAATAGGTGGAAAACCTCTTTAAATTAATGAATGTGATAGTTGAAGAAGGAAGTACTCCACAATATAGCAGCCATGGTCAGCTTTTTGTTCCAGCCCACAGACCCCTTGCCAACATTCACATATGGAGCCCATGTAGGTAGAAAATAGTGCGAAAACTAGGCTCCAAATGAGATAGTGCACACGATAAATTATAAGTTAGTTCCTGTATAGGTTTGATTCTGGTCAGCTCAGGAGAAAGTGGGAGCCAAATGTATCCTACTTGTGTTGTGCCATTTAAGATTTAGCTAAGAGTTTACAACAAACCCAAATAGGCCCAGTGTTGGCCCAGTTCCACTTTACGGCAATTAAACCTAAGCAAAAGGAGCCCACTTATACATGTTGACTGGGTTATACGATTCAGGACACACCCAGAATGGCTTTTGTCACTGGTTCCATCACAAGGTCAAAACTGGATGCCTTTTAATACTAAACTCCACCAATATGAGCTCTCTACAGATGTGAACCGAGGACTTTCTGTTCTACTTTCAGGACGAGATTTTTTTTCTTTAAAGAAAAAAACAGATTACTTCTGAGAAGTTAAACTATCTTCTGTTCGTTTTGTTTACAAAGTCAAAGAGAAACGTCAATCAATGAGGGAGAGATTCTTGAAACTGAGACTTGCACCACCTGGATGTAAAACACCGGCACAAATAGAAATCAGAAAAAAAACTATTTAGCTCTCTTGTTTCTCTTTTCGCTTCAGGTCACCAGCCAGCTACCGCCTAAAACAAAGAGTGAACCTGCAGGACCTCTGGCTTTGCGGCTTTGATGAAGAGCAGGACGAGGAGGAAGAGGACGGCGAGGACGGTGGGACGACGGGGGACATTGACCCCAGGCTGACTCTGGTTCTGGCTTGGGCTCTCACTTTTTGTCTTGTGTGTTTTCGGTGAGAGGCCAAACTCAGCACATGACTTGCACACAAACATCTGCATGTAAACTGGTTGATTCACCAGCAGCATCATGCATTTGTGTGGCAATGAACATCTTCATGTGATTATTACTTCATCCCTGCATGTCATAAACTCTTACAAAGGTTTCAGCAAGATGTGGTAGTGAAGCAGGAATAATGAACCACTGGTTATAATAAAAAAAGGAAAAGTTATTGAGGGAACTTTTCTGAGATATGTTGCTCAATAAGAAACAAATGAATTCTAGTGTAATAAAATCTGTTATACATCTAGCTAAATTACCACATTTATTCTCCCCTAAAAACTTCTGAAAAGTATAGCAAACATGTCTTTTGGAGTATGTCTCCACCAACTTTACACATCTAGTGTGACCATATTTTAATTTTCCAAAATAGAGGAAACTTGCAAAGGTTTTTGATTTTTAACATTAAAAGCCGGCATTCTGGTTAGAATGAAAGAGTTAAATAGTAAACTTCAGATAGGCTTTGACAAGTACAAACATGGCTTTTAAAGTCTCTGAAAATCAATAATAAGAGAAAAGTTACTCTTCCCAATTAGAAAATTTACGAGTACAATAATGCGTCACTTTTTAAGTCACACTGAATGAGGATTAAAGAAAAAACAGAAATAATGAAGTAATAAAAGTAAAAATCAGCTGTCTCAAAAACACATAAAAGGGGATACTCTTGTCTTGCTTTCATGTTCCTTAGTCAATTTATAGATGAACTCCCACTTTGCACTGCATTATTGTGTTCATGTGGACCTATGGGCTCTTTGCCACTTTGGTCAAAAACAAAAAATATAAGCCAGCTACGTCACCTCTCTTTGTCTGTAAAGCTACACTTGCACTTTGATATCTTGTAAATAGTTGCAACGTTGCACTGGGCATCGCGGTGCAGCACAGCCTGTATGTTCAGTCTTTGTGAGGATCAGAACCATCCACTTGGCAGTAACTCGGGGAAGACATCAGCTGAGAGAAAGGGTGTCGTATTGCTTATTGGTCTCCCTTAAAAAAACAATGAATACCTGGGCATTGACGTGTCAACTTCCCGCTACGCACAAACACAAAAGTTCAGATTTGGTGTAAATTGACCAGAGCACCCTCCTCCACATGTTTGCCGTTTCTCCTACAAGGCCTATGACAAACTGCAAACAAAACTTCTTCATAATAATTTTTTTCTTGCCCACTTCTGTCTGATTAATTGTTTTCTAACCCGACCCTAAACGTGTCTCCCTGGCTGTTTTCTTGGTCTTCATCATGCTTTTGTTCTCTTACAAACCCCAGAAGCCTTCACAGAATTGCTGGATTTATATTCAGATGACATTAGATTGAAAAAGTTACATCCCTTTCCTTCCACTGCAGTTGTACTGCGCTTTATGTTGGTAAAATACATACAGTTTGGTTCTGACCAAATAAAATACATTTAAAACCATTATAATTATTTCTATTGTTTACCAGTTTCAGGGGTCTCAAACTCCCGTCCCCGAGGGCTGTTCTCTTAAATTGTTTTAATCTATCACAAAATCCCAGCAAAAACGTTACGGTTGGTGGTTGTAATGTCACAAAATATGAAAATGTTAAATTAAAACCTCTAATATGCTGTGTCAACACTCTAATTCGTTTTTTCTTGAATTATTGTAAGTCATGTACCTACAATGTGCACGTACACAGTAGTAAGTGGTCATATGATGTGTGACCTTTATGAAAATGAGGAAGCAGCAAAAAGAAAGTAGTCTCTGCAGCATCACAAGACAAAAACTCTAAAAAATTTTGACTTTAAAGAATTGGGAAGTTTGGCAATCTCCACCAAGCATGGGTTCGTGTTTGGGCTTTGACCGCAGACGCTGGCAAGAAAGGCAGGCCTTTACAGTAAGGATGAAGCGCAGGAGAAACCTTACTCATGCTTTGTTGTGCAGACTTTGTGATTGTCTAAAAATGAATGAAAGTGAATTTTTCCCTGCTGTGAATTTCTGATCAATAAAGCGACACTAGATGACAAACTGCTCGTTTGTGGTGCTCGGCGACTCCCACGTTTCTCGCAAAGTCATCACAATCAAACACTGAGGCTGTTTTTCACCCATTTTTGTATTCCAAGAAAGTGATTAATACCCAAGTGGGTTTTGAGTTGTTTTGTTTAAAGATGAGAACCCCTTCTTTTTGTCTGACTGGACTTCAGCTATGATTCACTGTGAGAAGGTTTCACTTCACTTAGACATGGGGCCTTAGATAAACAATGTCTGCCTTTTAACAGTTCAGCTGAGCGTCGGCCGGGAAAGAATTTGGTGATTTTAATCCTGAAGCCTCACAGGTGCGCACGTGGCCACTCATATCTGTGCCTCCGTCCTGTTTCCACTGGTGGACACTAAGCCGCAGCGGCGCTGTGCGTCTTTGAGGAAGTGGAAGGTGTCTGAATGGGGCATGCCGTGACGCTGCTTCCTCTTCCCATGACTGTGATGCACTTTCCACCAGAGTTGTTAAAAGACGCTGAGGGCGCACGGCTCGTCTCATTCCTCCCACCGTCAGTCAGAGAAGCGTTTTGGATTCCCTCTGTGGATTTAGTAACTCATACCATGCTGTTTTCTCGCCCACAGCTCGCCTGAGGGGAAAGAACGCTGGTCAGATACTCTTCACAGGTGAGGTTAAAATTCAGTCATTTATACAAATTTTTTAAAATTTCCTGTTTATTGTAAGTGGATGTGACAACCAGTAAATCTTGGTGCAGCTGAACTGCACATGTTTAGATCAGATTAAGAGTTGAGTTCAAGCGGTCAAATAATTCATAAAATACCTGATAAGGTGGTTCTGGTTATTCTAAACATTTATGCCTATATGGATTCTAATTCCAGAAAAAACAATGTTTAGGGCAAAAAACGCACATTTTCTGACTTCTCTTCAATAAAAAAAAAACAATACTGCATTTTGATTTATTCTTTTTTTATTTATCTCCATTGCAGAAAAATTAGAGACGCAAAATTGAGGACAGGTTGTGCTTCTTCCTCACCTCCGGACGTCCTCATGAAGGTGTTGAGTGGCAGCATCGCTGTAAGTCTCTTGCTGTGTGCAGTGCCACATTACACTGGGACTCCATTAAGAGAGTTTCAAACTTGCTGTTACACAATTACGCTCCTCACGACATTTGTCTTTTTCTTATAGACTAAAACTCTAACAGGAGGTGGCATGGAGCAACTGATTGTGCTAACACCTGAGGTAGGTCAAAAGATAAGCTTATTGTGATTAAAAATATGTTTGTATCATGTAAGTTTAGAGATATCATGCAGGATGTACGGTACAGCTTGAGCAAGTTATAGTTTTGCAATAATCTGATTATGATTTGTATTATTGTTACCTAAGTTGAGATCATTCATATTAGTGGACAAGTTGGCTAAAGTGATGTGTGGTGTTAAGTGGTTTAAAATTGAAAAAGACAAGCCCTTCTGCTTTTGCTCTCACATGTTCGTGTTCCTCTTGCAAGTTCATCACCACATCTCTTTTTCTTTATGATGTTGCCAGGGTGATGCGAAGGGCTGCGCTTTGTCAAAGCAGTTGAACAATCAAGAGGAGAGACTGACCCAATCCTCTGGTGAGTTTGAACATTTTTTGCACACGTCTCTCTCGGCTGCAGGCATCTGCCACTCTGCCGAGAGGGGAGGGCCCGTTAGGTTTGAAAAATTAACCACAGAGACAGAAAAAGGTAACGATGATTTGGGTTGAACAGAGCAAGCCTGTTTGACTCGATCATGTGATTCATGCTTATCGGTTCATGCTAATCATGGATTTTCCTTCTTCAGAGACCAAATGGAACCTGGTGAGGAACAGGATGAAGCTCAGGAGGACTTCCAGCAAGGCATTCCACACAAATAAAGGCAACAAGAGCCAACTGTTTGGGCAGCCACTTTGCAACATCTGCCCAGATGACTACTCGCTTCCCAAACCAATCACAGTAAGTTAATTTTTTTTAAATGTCGAATCCTATGTGCATGGTTTTAAGCTTTAAGCTGTGGAAATGCTTAAATCTTAAACTAGAACAAAGTTTAAAGGTGCATAATTAGTCTGTTTCTGAAAAAAAAACACCTGCTCATCTGACCTCCTTTTTGCTAATGAGGGAAATGTGACTGCATGTTTATTCACCACATCACGTTCCCACCAGGAACTGCTGCTGCTGCTGAGAAAGAGGGGCCCGTCTGTGGAGGGGGTGTTTCGGAAGCCGTGCAACACCAGGCTCATGAAGGACCTCAGGGAGCAGCTTGATAACGGCACAGAGGTGGACCTGGAGGGTCAGCAAGTCCACCTGCTGGTCGGACTGCTCAAGGTGAGTGACACAGAACCTGCTGGAGCAGTCATTCTTAAAATTAAATCGCCTTTTACACAATTAGAAAGGCAAAATTACCTTCGCTTTTATCAACAATTTACCGCAACATCAACTACCAAGCTGGTTCTCTAGCTCATGCATATTACTTTATATACAGTAGAGCAAATACTTCTACCTCAAACACAGAAGAAACAATTTGAACTATGAAGTATTTGCAAATGAACCATAATAGAAACACTTTTTAAATTATTTCAACTCACTATTTCTTGATAATAAGCATTGCTCATCACTGTTTGTCTTTTGTTTTGCAGTGTTTCCTGAAGGAACTTCCTGGCAGCCTGCTCAGGTCTGACCTTTACAGCAGGTGGACAGCAGCTCTGGACCACAAAGACAACGAGCAGAGACCTGTGGAAATCAAAAAGTAAGTAAAACTACACCCACTCCTAAATAGGCCGCCCAAGTGACATTTTTATTACCTGCATCCTTTTTTTAATGGAACGTGTGGTATTTGTATGTGGAAGAACATCTTTTGTTATTTATATTATCAATGCTTATGTGGTTAACAGCAAGCACAGGGTTGTTTTTTTTCTGAGTGGAGTTTTTTGCAGAATATCCCCAGTGTTCTCCATCTGTGGGCCGTACAAAAACCACTTCTACTTTTTCAGTCTGATCAGTTTAAAAAAAAAAGGGAACAGATGTTGAAGAAGTGGAAGACCGCCAAACTTATCTCCATCCTGTTCTTTGTCTCTTCCTTCCGCCACCAGGGTACTCGATGATCTTCCGGGGCCCAACAAAATGCTCCTGCAGTACCTGACTTGCCTCTTCCACTGCATCCTGGAGAGCTCAGACATCAACAAGATGGACGCCTCCAACCTGGCGGTGTGCATTGGGCCCACGCTGCTGCAGCTGGATGACACCCCGCTGGATGGGCAGAGGGAAAAGATGCAGAAGGTAAGAACTCCTGAGATGAATGTGCTCACTCACTTTTTCTTCTTTGAAGCTTTGTGGTTTGGAGTGTAGAAAACCTCATGAGGTTTCACAAGTCAGATCACACTTGCAAGGACTCTTTCTTCTATAATCTAGTGCAAAAATCAAACATTTGGAATCAGAATATGTACTGTTTTCTTTCTGCATTGTTTTATAGTCTTTCTTTTTTTTTCTCTGCAGGCCACAGAGCTAACTCAGTTCCTGATTGAGAACAGCATGATTCTTGGAGAAAACATTCCATGTTTACTGGATACAGATGAAGGTAATTAAAGAGTAATTCATATTTAACTTAGCATCTTTTTCTAGGGACTAAACAGACAGAGATACTTTATTTATTTGTGTTAACTGTGTCTCCATTTTCTGCCATTTAGACTCCCTTTCCTCAGTCCATCATGACTCTGCGTACGACAGCACTGACCCTGATGGCGATGGAGAGGCAGGAGAAAAGAGAAGGTCCACAGATGGAGGCCGTGGCTCATCGTCCTCATACTCGTCCCTCAGTCCCAGCATAACCACCACGTCCTGGCAGTCCGATGCGGCGTTCGACAACAAGGCACCCTTCAACCGCCGCTGCTCCGAGCCCATCCTCCTTCTCCCGGAGAATCTCGAGAGCCTGTGCAGTCACGCCAGGAGCCACGACGACTGCTCCATGCAACGGGACCACTTCGATGAGCAGCCGTTGAAAAAGCAGATCTCAGATGACTCCTTTCTGCTCAAAAGTCGCGGTGGAGCAAGCTCGGTTTTGTCTTTTCCCAAGCTGAGCGGTAGCTCAAACATGGACCCGCTGCCGTACATGGGGAAGGACTGCTCGTGCTCGTCCCTGGAAAGTACCTCCTCTAACCTGTCGGAGAACTCCGTCTTTACCAGCTCCCCAACGGGCTCGCCGAGGTGCTCCAAGAAAGACAACAGCAGCAGTCAGCCTGTAGTGACAACAAACGGCATGTTGGACGTTCCCAGGCCGATCTCAGACGAGAAGAGACGATCACAGTCCATGAGGGTCGCCTCTAAAGTCCTGTTGAGGACCAGGAGCTTGGGTGCTTTCAGCAGGAACAGCCTAAAGAAAGACAATCAAAAGGAGAACTCCGTCCCGGAGACTCTTCAGGAGGACTCACAGAGTGAGGCAGATCCCTCGGGCGAAGTTCTTCTCAAAACACGCCCTCTCTCTGCCATTGAGGTGTTCAAACAGGTGGACAGCCGGCTGCCCTGCAGGCCTCCATCATACGAGCAGGCTGTGCAGAGCATAGCGCCCCCACCGCAGTACGGCTCCATGACCGTACATGATGCCATCACGCTGGAGAGGAGGTCCCGCCCTTCCTCTGTGAACTATGATCTTCCAGTCCGAGAGTACATAGGCAACCAGGACTGCTTCTCTCAAACAACACAGGACAGAGTCGTGGAGCGGCGACAGCCTTTTCGCCCGAGGGCCATGTCTGAGTCCGTATCGGCGGGCCAGCATGAGATGGTGTCTCGGAGATGCAGCCAGCCCGTGTTTGAGGAATTTTCTTATGCCAAGGAATCTTACGTTTGAAAACATAACATTTTAGGCGAAACTGACTGAAGCTAAAGTGAACAGTTCATGTCTTTCTGTCCACCACGGATGTAGAAGACTACCCAGATTTGATCACAGATTTTGTATAGTTGAGCTTCCATTAGTGGCAGCATGTTTGCCACTATTTCTGAGCATTGTAAATATGTTTGATGCTCTGTTTGTACAAAAAAAGTCTATTTTTGAATGAATGTCAGTTATGTGCCACTGTGAGGTTGCACTTCTCCTGTAGTACTATTAAAGTACGAGTATTACATTAAATGTAATCGCCATGATAGATATTTAGTCTATCACCATGAAGCTATAAACACAGCTTGCTGTGGATAAAATATGCTATGAGTTTCTATGTTTCATGTGTTTTATGTGCAACACATGACATCAAGCACAACTTTTTTTTTTCTTTCTTGTTTTGCCTTTTGTGAATGCACTTCACTTCTCACAGTCTTCCTCTTTCACTACACTAAAGCACTTTTAACGATGACTAGTTATGCTCTTCTTATTTGTATGCTGAATTGTAAATATGTGTACACACCAGCAAATACAAGCGTGTGCTATTTGTGAAGCCCAAACGATAAATGGTTCTAGATGACTTTGTGAGAAAATAAAGTATAAAAATTAATAAAAAAGCAAAATGCCTTGTCTTTCTTTTTAAATTTTCTTGTTATAAGTGTAATTTAAGTAAGATAGAGCAAATAAGTTGCCAGGCTCCACTTCCTTTTACTTGATGGGTTGCATAATAACAGCAGCTAACACTATTGAGAGAACAGCGTGTTCAGGCACGCTGAATGATAAAACCAATAGAAACCAGACTGTGTCACATGGACGGATTTGGTTTTTCTACGAATTGCTGTTCCTCTTGTCTGTGAGGGCGCGATGGGCTGATGCCACTGCTTCTTCCTTCCTTTCTAAAACACTTTTAACACAGCTTCCTTCCTTAAGAAGCTGATTTAATTTTTTTAAAAGTTGCATTTGATTGAAAAAGAGCAGGAAGTTGCTAATGTTTTAAGCTTAGTGTTTAAATAAATGGACTAATACATAAAATCTTTGATAATACTTGAAAAAAGATCTTTCAGCATGTCACCTGCCATTCATTTCTTAGCCGTCAGTTGACTACATCAAGCATCGCAAAATGAATTTATATCGAGTTTTACAATCTTCACTTGACGTGTTTGATCACACTTTAAATTTGTAAAAACAAATGTAAACAGAAACTAGAGACCTTAATACCCTATTAAATGCTACCAGAATGAGCAGGAGTTGCAGCACTGACTGCAGATGCTTTTTATGCATTAAATCTTTATTTCAAGATGCAAACCTAGAATACTAAAAAGCGAATATGTAAAAAAAAAAAAAACGGAGTCAACATGTTTGTGCATCTATGATGAATCTTACACAAGATCTTCACCGCGTACACCCTGTGGTTAGAGTATAGATTGTTTCCAAACTCTAAACACTGACAATAAAGATTCTCATGATGGCGGAGATACAGAACAAAATGTGATTGCGAAAGTATTCATGTAAAGTCTTAGTTTTAGCTTATAGCAGCAGATTAATTGCTGCCAGTCTATAAAGTAGCAGAAAACGGTGAAATCTATTCTACAAGTGAAACTCGAAATATGACAATATTGTGCAGAAGTTGATCTATTTCAGTAATTCAACTTAAAAGATGAAACTAATACATGCAAAACAACTTATTTCAAACCATTATTTGTTCTAAGTTTGATTATTGTGGTTTTCAGCTTAAGAAAACCCCACATTCAAAATCTCAGAATATTAAATGAAATCTATAAAACAAGGATTTCAAATAGAGAAATGTCAGACCTCTGAAAAGTATAATGATACATATGTATTCTGTACTTGGTTTGGGCACCTTTTGCATCAAATACTGCCTCAATGCAGCATGGCATGGATGCTATGAGCCTGTAGTCCTGCTGAGGTGTTAAGTTCACTAGGGGCCCTTCAGCTCTTCTGCATTGTTCAGTCTCTCATCTTTTTCTTGGCAATGCCCCATATGTTCTTTATGGGGATCAGGCCAGTTTTCTGGCAAATCAAGCACAGTAATCCCATGGTCACTGAACCAGGTCTTGGTACTGCGTTGACTCTGGACTTAATAAAACCCAGGGGACCAACACCAGATGATGGCACCACTCCGCAAATCAATACAGACTGTGGACTTCAAGCACCTTGGTATGTGTTCCTCTCCATTCTTCCTCCAGACTCTGGGACCTTGGGTTCCAAATTAGATGCAACATTTGCTGTTATCAGAAAAGAGGACTTTAGAACACTGAGCAACAGACCAGCAGCAGATTGACAAGAGGAATACAAGATTTGAAGGCTATTATTGATGGCAATAACAGTCACTAAATCTCAGTCTAATAGAGAAGGGGATACACTGGATTGATAGATGTACATAATGGATGTGCAGATGAAAAGACCTATGTGATGCTGTCATGCCAACATAGACCAATATGGTTTAGGAAGGTTTCTGGCAGCTTATTGAATCCATGCCCCATACACTTAGACGAGACTACTAAATAGTTAATGCAAAAGATGGTCCATCTCTGTACCTGATAAGGTCTACCTAATAAAAGCGTTTGTGAGAGCTATTTACGTTTACCAAGTCTGCTCTTTAGAATAGCCAGAAACACTTTTTCATTGATCACATGGATTTCAGGGCCCCTATCCTTAAAGATTTTTGTGCAAAAAGTGGCTCCTAGCGGCCAAATTCTAAGAAAATTCTCAGAGTCATGACGTTTTCTTAGAATTTCCCCTAAAAGTGACACGAAAATCCCATTTAATATAAAAGGTATTCCTCAAGTTTCCTAGCGCTTAAAAGGCTCCTAAGGCGAGATCTGCTAAGAGCAGGGAAGAGGACTTTTAGTGTCTTCGGAGTTCCCCTAAGCAGCTGTGTTTGTAGGATATTTGTTAACAAGCCTTCATAAAGAGACCAGCCAGTTATCACAGACATTCATAAAAGCTGAGCCGTGTTACCCTCGTTAAGACCACACTGAGTTGTAACGTTAAAATTTCTACTTCATTAAGGACAGCCCCTTGAGATACGCCATCTTGTTTTCAATGGGGTCCATATGGGAGTGAAAGTACAAAATATGCCAGCTAGGATATTAATATGAGCAAATAAGACATAAATAATTATTTGAACAGGGTGTAATGAGCTTAAGTTTTCACATATTTTAGATTCTAATGTTAGGCTATAACCCCTACAGCTTACTATTCATTTTCCAGATATTGTGTTGAATGCGAAATATTATTTACAATTACAGTCTGCATAAGATTAGAGTGTATAATTATGTTTATTGATTTGAGGGTACATCCCTGCTCATTATCACCAAAAGTTCATTTTCATCAAATTTGTACTATCAACCAATCACGGCTTTTGAAATGATGACTCATACCTAGCAACGGGGTCAAACAGATCTCCTCACTAAGATAGGATTTTCCATCCATTTCTTGCTAAATTTCTTTAGGGATAAGGGCCCTGGTCATTCCTGTTTTGTCTTTAATTCTCTCGAAATGTAATTTTAAAGAGAAAATGACATTTGAACGGAATTTCTGTGTTTTGTTCATGAAAAACAACCAAATCAACCTGAAAGTCAGACATCTAACCATGTTTTTTTCACAGTTTAATTTTTTTTATTTTTTGCTCCCCTCAATGTGAGTCATTGAGCACGTGTTTGTTAACAGATTACCTTTGATCCTGAAACCATAATGAACTCGTCCAGCAGCTCTTGAGAGTGCGCTTTGTCACGGCTCAACTTACTGTGACCACCGTTGATAATGAAGGCAGGAGAAGAAAACACTGAGTGCTTGGTGTGATGAGCTCCTTTGTAATCATCAATATGAACATGTCCTGCAGTAAATATTGTAGCAACAATGCTTATGTGAAGCATGGATTCAGCAAAGTAAATGGGGACACAGTATGTTGATAATTATGGGATAATTAGACAGACTTTGTAAGTGGTGTTTCAAGAGAAATGTTGAGAAGCAAGCAGCATATGTTTTTAAATCCACAGTTATTTGAGTGACATTTTTAGGCTTACCATTACAAATGGAACAATGAATAGTATAATAAATCTTTCAGATTTGCTATTCTTCTCATTTTATGTTCAGCACTTTATGAATAAAATTGGCTTTCTTCACAATAAAATCTTAAAGGAGAGTGACCAGCCATCAGTTTTTGACCTTAAAGTCAAGTGCTTTCGGGTCATGTAGTGGGAGCATGATCCAAACTCCATCAGCAGGTCTTTGTCTATGAATGGCTAAAAAAACAACAAACACACCACAAAGATACTTTTCTAATTTCGCTCAGTGTTTCACTATGGGACCTACTACAGAAGCTCCAATGACAACACCTCTATCCGTGACAGAGAAGTTGAGCAATGCCCATGGCTCCGCCCACCATCGTATACCACAGGCAACCTACCCCTCCCAACTTATTCTTGCCTTCTTCCTGTGAGAAACTATAAGCTCCCTCAAAGCATCCAGGATAGATTGGAAATATGTTTAACTGTTCTCATGTGTCCCGTCGAGGTGTACGTAGCCAAACGCAGTTATCTAAGCTTGGTTCTAGATTGTGTTGGGTTAGCACTTTATTAGTACGGTGTTTTTGGCTACTTCAGACGGTGTCCACGTAAATGCGAACTGTTGGAAGCTCTTAGGTACATATTGTGAATCCAAGGTAACGTAGCGAGCTGAACCTCAGAGATGCTAAACAGTGGATTTAACCCCGCTACTCCCGCTACCAGACCGAAACCTAATTCTAAGGACGCTATATGGGGGGGCCTCCATCTCGGGTAGGGACCCTCACTCTATATGCATTGCATGCATGGGCACTAAACACACTCAGGCATTGCTGGCTAACCCACAAGGGTGCCACCACTGCGCATCAATGCCTGAGAAAATATTAGAGAGGCGACTCTGGGTAACCCGTGGCTAACAACCACACGCGTCTCTCAGCTGGTGCAGCTGCAGCTGGCACCCATCTGCCGAGAACTACTGCAAGGTGGGCAGAAATTATGGAGGAGGAGTCCCCATCCATGCCACTGCTGTTGGAGTGCTTTACAGTGGGGAGCTTGCGGGCATCGACAAAGCAGAGGACGACGCCAACTCCGACCTCCTTGACATGGATTCCATGGAGGAGGAGAATGATAACAGAGCACCCTCCCCAGTGGACAGTGACTTCTATGAGGTCTGCAGTAGTTCTTCGGCAAGGTTAAGTACACCCTGGCCAACGGCACAGGATGCAGAAGGGACAGAATGGGACCTCTATGATGGCAAGAGGCTTCTCATTTTGCTAGCTGTTCCTGCATGTATGAAGGAGGCTAGCCACTTCTGGTCAAACACGCTTAGGAGCAAACTTCCTACCAAGGGCTGCTCTAAGCTGGAAATCCATGGCATGGTAAGATAGGGTTGGTTGAACCCCCAACGGTGGAGCCTTCAATGGCCTACCATCTTTACCCTAAGCGCAAGTCTGTTTCAGCTTCGTCCACCATCTCTCTCCCTTCTAAAATAGATCGCATTACTGCATCTATTTGCCAGCGTATGTACAAAAATGTTGGACAGTCAGTGTGTTCTCTCGATGCAGTCACACTGCTGGCAGCTTATCAGGCCGTAATCCTGTAGGAGATTGAGGGGCAGCTGGACTCAGGGTCACCTTACCCTGTCCTGTGGGATGAAATCTGTGTAGTGAACTCATCCTTCGTTCCACCGGGGGAGCGGTAAGGGATGCAGTCGGGTGATGGGTTTGATAGTCTCAGGAGAGAGGTTCCCTGTGGCTGAACCTGTCAGGCCTGGGAGTCACACAGAAGGCTGGCTTCATGGATGCACCCTATTCCCACCAAAGGCCTCTTTAACCCAGCTTTGGACAAGATGAAGAAGACTAACACCCTCAGGAAACAGGAGGGTGAGGATTTTAATCTGTGTTCACCACGTAAGCCAAACTCCCATCCCTCTCAGGCTCCCAAATCAAGCTTCGCAGCCACGGCTGCAGCAGCCAGAGGACGTCAAGGCGGGGCTAAGTCCAGAGGCAGTCTTCCAGCCAATCAGGTCAACAGAAGCTTGAAAACCACTCTTATGTAGGGGCGGCTGCCAATGGCTGCCCATCTCACCCCGGTGAGCAGAAGAAGAAGCGAGTCACCTAACCCACTTCTCTTTTCTGCTTCCTCCTTCACCAAAAAGGAGAAGGCGGCTGAAGCCTAAAACCAGAGAATGGCGCATAGTGAATAAGTTCATTTTGTCTTCCATGGTGAATTATTTATCTTTTGTCTTTTTTAAGACGTTAGTTCTTTTCTCAAGATAAGTTATTTCATACCTTAGCAGGCAGGAGGTAAAATCTTCCTTTTTGTCCTTAAGAGGGCGTATTGGTTTCAGCAGCCCCCTGTGGATTCAGAGCATGTCCTGGTGGACGAAATTTAATTCCTGTTGGACAAAGAGGCGTTTAGAGTGGTCCTGAAAGAAAGACAGGCTTTTTCTAATTTGCCTGTTTTTTTCTCCATTTCTTTCTGTGATTAATGCAGGACATGTGGCTTGGAGAAAATTTTCACAAGCAGCAGGCTTATGCAACTCAGAGTTACCGATGGTGCCTGGAAAAATAACCAGTTTTTCAAAGGAGACCATTAATCCGGACCAAATCTCTAAATCTGTTCGCAGAAATACAGCCCCGAACGTTAAAGGAACCTTACCATGCTCCACTGTTGCCTGCAGACACATTGTTGTACCGCTATCCAACTCTTCAACAAACAAACAGCCTTCTACTACAGCCAAATATTTCACATTTTGACTCATCGGTCCAGAGCCCCTGTTGCCATTTTTTTACATCCCAGTTCCTATGTTTCTATGCATACTGGAGTCTTTTGGCCTTGTTACCACATGGGAGGTATGGGGTTTTTGGTTGAAACTCTTCCATGGACGCAACTTCTGGCCAGGCTTCTCTGGACAGTAGATGGGCATACCTGGGTTTCACTAGTTTCTGACAATTTTGAGCTGATGGCACTGCTAGACATCTTCTGACGTCAAAGGGTAATACGCTTGATGTGTCTTTCATCTCCTGTACTAATTTTCCATAGCCAACCACTGCGTCTACAGTCCTCAGTGTATCCCGTTTCTCTTTGCTTCTTCAAAAGTGCTTGAACCGCACATCTTGAAACCCCAGTCTACTTTGAGTCTGTCGGAGACCTCGCTGATGCAGTATAACTATTGTGACAGTTGGAGGTCCTGTCACTATGGCTCCGTTTGATCATTTGCCCTGGCTGGCCACAGGGATATCCCTTTGGCTGACTGGTTAGCGTGCATGACTCTCATCTAGGAGTCATAGGATCAAATCCTGCCCGGGACCTCATTGTGTACCTTGCCACACTATCTTATGTCTTGTTGCTGTGCTCAGTCTTGCCATCATGACATTAAATTATCTTCCTCAACCTCACATTGGTAGCAGAGTTTAGCTGTTCTTCGCCCAGTTTTAAGCCTCCTACACAGCTGTTTCTGCTGTGTGACATTGATGATCATTACCACCTGTTTTTTATAATTTGTTGATCATACACCTGACTATAATCCTACAAAATCCAGTGTGCAAGTGTACCTATAAGAATTGAAGGTGATTTGAAGGCAAAACGTAGGAACACCAAATACTGAATTTATTTAGATTTTTCTTTTGTTTGCTCACTTTGCATTTTGTGTATTGATAAAAATAAACAATCAAATTTATACTTCTGAAAGCATTTTTTGTGCTGTGATTTGCATGTTTTCACAACTGCCTCAAACTTTTCCACAGTACTGTAGCAAAACAGAAGAAATCTCCAAGAGCACAAATACCTTTTCACAGCCCAGCAGTTACAACTAATTCTATGATAACTGAATAAATAGTAAAGATTTAATTATAAAGATAAATAGTGAAGAATGATTTGCTTGACCAAAATTTAAAAACCGCTGGACTCGAGCAATGCCCTTAGCAAAAACCAGCTCAGCTTCAGCCTCTCTTCATTCCTCCTTCCAACTTTCGACGCACCACTTGAACAAAATTTTTCTCACTATCTTTAACACAAGGCATAACACTTGACTTAGTCAATGTCCAAGATCACTGATTGAACACTCGCTGCTTGAAAAAGTTCAAGCCACAATGATAGTCTTATATTGACGTCAGCCTGGATACTTCCTTTCTATCTCTGAAGAGTGAGCAGAGAGTTTAAACGTTAAGGTTGTGTGAGGAGAATTTCAGATTGCAAGCACCCCCAAAACAACGGATGAACGTGTGGAAGCTTGCCCTGCTGGTTACATAATATTGTGGCTCTGGATAATGAGAACTGGCTGTTTGCTCATTTAATAATGCGTAATGATTTGGGACTGCTGAGGCATGAGTGATGCATTGTGCACAAAGGGGAGCGAATCCCAGCTCCTCACAGCACAGAACCCCCTCAGTTGAGTAGATGATCATTATGAAAACAAGCATATGTTGCTGCAGTTATATTTAGGTATATATTGTTAATGAACATTTTTTTTAAAAGGAAAATTATGTAATAACAGTATGAGAAAAATTGGTTTAGACAGTTCTGTAGGACAAAAATCAAGATGCAGATTTAAAAAATCGATAGGTCCAGCTCTGACGTCACGCTCACAAAGCTGTGACCTATCTCATCCCGCACACAGATTAGGGCTGAATTCTGGTGTCCTACTTTTCTCTGACACTTTCAGTCTTTTCTGTCAGTACAGCTGAGAATGCCGCCTGTGGTTTGGCGCCATGTCGAACTGAGTTTCAGGTTTTTACTAAACACCTCATGCTGCCCGCAGCTTGTTGTTTGCAGTGAGCAAAACAAATCTGTTTTCAAGAGTGAACTCACGCTTTCTCGTGCAGCCCTCAAGTACGCCAAACAGTAGATGTTGCACGTACAAGCTGTTCCCATGGTCCTCTGTATGTAAATATTTGGTTTTACCACAGTGCAGCCATCAAGACGTGAGTATTAGCGTCCAAACTATACATGAGCTTTTAGAGGAACACCTTTTACCTCTATTGTTTAAGGAAAGTGTAGGTGTGCAACAGTAGGATGACTTATCACCTTATGGCATTTTACCCAGGATGTGGTGTTTACATCAAAAGGTTATACTCAGAATTTCTGTGATGTTTTTTTTTTCTAAAGAACATGTGTATTTATTAGCGTTGAGTTAGGAAAAGAAAGCTGTCAGACACTTTTATATGAGAAGAAACTTTATTTTAGTAGCTCTTCCAGACTTTTTTCCCCCTCCACATTTAAAAATCTTAAAAAAAAACCAAAACAAATGCAGCAGATATCAGGGTGTTCATCGAAGCCACAAGAAGTTGAGATAAATTCATAAACAAGGCATACAAATCTGCAGTGGAAAAGGCAAAATGTAATAAATCTGTTTACTGAATCCATCTTCTATCCCCTTGACTCTGATACCACTAAAAAATATCCACCTTTTTTCATAAACCTCCAAATTAGTAGAGTTTGCTTGTATATTTTTTATATCATTATAAATTCAGAAGTTCTATGAAGTCCTAAGATGTTTTTCAGAGAACATAGTGAACAAACAGCATCACGAAGAAAAGCTGGCAGTTCATGGACGAACCTGGACCACTTTAAAGCAGGGTTAAAATAGAAAACAACAACCCGAGGTTTGAAGAGATCTTCAGCCACTGTTCTGTCATCGATCATGGTTCAGATGGATCCAATTTGACTTATTAAAACCAAGAAATGACTAGAAGAGAAACTGGACAACATTTGAGAGAAGACAACACAACAATGGTGTCGAGGAATCTCTTGGAAGCAACAGATAGTCAAAGAATCTGTTGAGAAAGTAATGAAATAGTAAGGTATGAGAACCAGGTGAGATTGAGCAGGAGAACGCAGAGCAGCTGAGAGAAGAACTAAACGTAGGACCTGGGGAGAGTGGCAATTTTAAACAGAATAGACACAGAGAGACCTAATATAGATACAAAACATGAAGCAAAAAGTCTAAATAAGACAAAAACTCATACACAAGCAGCAAAACAAAAAAAGAACCAATAATCTCAACACATTCATAACTTGTTCATCTGGATATTTTGTTTTTCAGTTGCAGGGATGAAAAGTAAGATCTGCCAGCTGTTCAACGGGGCTGTTATATGACTTTTAACAGTAAAAGAGCACATTCAACAGCAATTGTACAGCCCTATATGTAAATGTGAGGCAAACCTGTCACTATTGTAAATCATACACGCAGCAGCCACATTGGATATCTTGGCACCGCCAGCTTCCCTGAGCATTTTAATTGTTTTGTTTTTTTCCTGTCCTGTAACTCAGAACTACTTCCTTAAGCCAGAATCATAACTCACATGTGAAAACATCCCACACGGGGTTAAGTTTGTGACAGTTGTTTAAAACAACAACAACTACTACTACAGTTAGATTAGCTAATTCATGTATTTTAAATTATACTCAGAAAGACAAGATTTCTTCCAATTCATCGAATAAAAAAAGCAATGTACCGGGTTAGTTTGGAGTTTGCCCAGTAATAATGAAATATACAGTCAGAAGTGCTCATAAACGTGTGAGCCACAAATATTTGAATTCGACTTTTTCTGTGACAGCTTTATCAGACTTTTCTTTTCTGAACTTTTGACACTGGAGTGTCAATCAATATCCGATTTTTGCCATGTGGAAATTAATATGTCCCCTAAAGGTGCACGATCTAGGGTGTTTTTATTTGTTTTTGTTTTTAATTAGACATTTGAACTATCAACATAAATAATCACCCAGGTATTAGCTGTAAAATGTGTAAAAAACAAAAATAGCATGGACAGGTTAACCGTAACTGGTCTATTGGCCTTAAATTGAAGTGACTTAACCTCCGCCTTCTTTACTTCCTGGATACGGTTGCTACAATAGTTGCGCGCCTGTCAGCTTCCAAACAGACGCGTAACTCGCCATCACTCTATTTGAGCTTTTGGGGTCGCTTCTGAACCATGGCGCTCCCTTCTTACAAACGCAGAGACCCGGACGGGATGTACACCTTCTCAAGTCGGCCCAGACCCGTTGAAATCCGCTCCAAATACAGAGAAATGGCGGCCGAACAGTAGGCTATAGTCTCCTCTTTGACCCGTTTTGTTGAAGCGATAAAGCTGCAAGTTTCTTGCTAGCATTACACTACAGTTTTTTGAGCTCAAAGGGACGTGTAGCCTCCATCTCAACCAGTTTAGAAAACCAGTGTTGTTTCGGTTGAATCATCCCCGTGGGGTATAAAACGCCAGGGTCTTGAGACAACCAACGGAATTTAAAATAGGCTCCCTTTAAAAATCTGACTACTGCTTACATGTTTCTGTAGTTAATGACTCAAAAATATATAAAACAACTTAATGAGCCAGTTATTGACGTCATTAAGCTATTTATTTCGACTTTTTTCAATTAAAAAATACTATAATTGATGCCAAAAGTTTTGAGAATGACACAAATATTAGTTTTCACAAATATTGCTGCTAAACTGCTTTTAGATCTTTGTTTCAGTTGTTTTTGTGATGTACTGAAATATAATTACAAGCACTTCATACCTTTCAAAGGCTTTTATTGACATTTAGATGACATTTATGCAAAGAGTCAGTATTGGCAGCATTGGCCAATACCGTGCAGGACCTCCACAATTCGACTGGGCATGCTCTCAATCAACTTCTGGGCCAAATCCTGACTGATAGCAAACCATTTTTTCATAATCACTTCTATGAGTTTGTCAGAATAAGAGGGTTTTTTGTTTGTCCACCCGCCTCTTGAAGATTGACCACAAGTTCTCAATGGGATTAAGATCTGGGGAGTTTCCAGGCCATGGACCCAAAATTTCAACGTGTTGGTCCCCGAGCCACTTAGTTATCACTTTTGCCTTATGGCACGGTGCTCCATCGTGCTGGAAAATGCTTTGTTCTTCACCAAACTGTTGCTGGATTGTTGGAAGAAAGTTGATGTTGGAGGGTGATTTGGTACTGTTCTTTATTCATTGCTGTGTTTTTGGGCAAAATTGTAAGTTAGCCCACTCCCTTTGATGAGAAGCAACCCCAAACATGAATGGTCTCAGGATGCTTTACTGTTTGCATGATACAGGACTGATGGTGGCACTCACCTTTTCTGATCTTTATATATATATATACAGAATATATCTGATGTAACGGTACACTCGCCTTCAAAAAAAACTCTAGCTTTTTGGTAAATATAAGAGAAGTTCTTGTTCACTGTTTGATCACCAGTTATTTTCATTCTATAATTTTCTTGTGGAAGCCTTATTTGTCCAGTCTTTCTCTTATTGTTGAGCCATGATTTTAATTGAGACAAGTGAGGCCTGCAGCACATTAGCTGTTGTTGTGGTTCCTCTTGAGACCTCCTGGATGAGTCATTAATGGCTCGGCACCACTAGAACGGCCGATCGCTGTTCCCTGTTTTCTCCGTTTGTGGATAATTGTTCTCACTGGGGTCCTCTTGGAACCCAAAGCCTTAGAAATGGCTTTGTAACAATTTAGCCTAATTTAGCCTTCTTCATGTTGTCAGACAGGTTCAGTTTAGGGAGAAATCTGACTGTGGCGAAAAAAACAGAATAACAAAACTCAGCTGAATCTCTTCTGCTGTCAACATAGAAGCCAACGGCAGTATGGAAACATTATGTATGATCGTCGGGTGGTCAGAGGAAATACCTTCGCCCAGCACCTCATTCCAAAGGTATGAACAAAACACAATTTTTTTCTACTTTTGTGTCATTATCTCGTATCACCTATTTTTTTTTTTTTTTAGCAGACTGATCAATCCGACATTGCTACGATGCAAAGACAGGAGGCATTCAGAAGGAGAGCTATTGCTCGAAAACAAGCCAGGGAGCACTTTAGAATCAAGACTCCTGAAGCCGTGCAGGGCAGACAACATGTTGATGTGCAAACAGGTGAAATTCTTTGCGTAAACGTGTTTTCTGATTTGCTTTTGAACCTTGGGATTAAAGTACCATTCCCTACGTTTCCAGAGCCTTATCTTGAAGAACTGGGCAACATAATTGAAGCTACAGACATTGAATGTCAGACTGATGAGTTCCTGGATAAACCCGCAACTCCGCTCTTTGTTCCTGCCAAATCTGGGGTAGATGCTGAAACACAGATAGAGGAGGGAGAAGTAAGTACTTTTAGCAGAAATCTTGTAAAAAAATGTATTCTACATATTGACAGACAGTGAATAGAAGGTAAAACGACAAAAAAGCATGACCTAAATACAAGCATCTTCTGCAGTTGTTTGACTTTGACCTGGAGGTGCAGCCTGTCTTGGAGGTCTTGGTTGGGAAGACCATTGAACAGTCCCTCCTGGAAGTGATGGAGGAGGAGGAGCTGGCCTGCCTCAGGACCCAGCAGAGGGTCTTTCAAGAGCTCCGAAACAATGAGCTGGCTGAAGTTCAGCGTCTGGAGGAGCAGGAGAGACGCCGTCGAGAGGAGAAAGTGGGAGAAACAAAGCGCTTGAATTATCAACCATTCAACACTCAACTTCATTTTTATTTATTTAATGCCTTACTTATATTTTTAAAGTAGCAAGGGACCACAGAAGCGGCATCTTATGCAATCAATAATTACAATTTCACGAGTTATTTTTATATCTTCTATGGTGAGAGCTGTGGTTCTGGTTTGATGTGTTTGCTAAAGTTGTCAGGGACACTGTCATTAAATCTAATCAGATTGGCGCTTTTCTTAGAAATGTATTTTTTGTCTATGTTCTGTAAGAGTTTTTTTGAACCTAAATTCAAACTATTACATCTTAAACAAATAAAAAACAACATTTATTTTGATCCTAGGAGCGTAGAGTTGCCCAGCAGAAGGAGGTGCTGAAGAAGGAGCGGGAGACTGCGGAGAAGATCGCTGCCCGGGCGTTCAGCCAGCAGTACCTGGCTGGACTCCTCCCTGCAGTCTTCACCTCTCTGAGAAACCACGGCTACTTTTATGATCCCGTTGAAAAAGGTGCACCTCTTCAGCTTTCATTATTCTACCACAAGAGGGAGTTGGTGCTCTACTCTGAGTGTTCTCATGCTCTGTGTGTGGGCATTTCCATTCCATTTTATATTTATGGATTTTCTTTTTGCAGATATTGAGGTTAATTTCCTCCCGTGGCTCATGGCTGAGGTCAACAACCAATTAAAGAAGAGATACACTGCAAGACAGCTGCTGGACTGTAAGAAACTCAGATTATTTTAGCTGTTTTCAAGCTATTTTTCTTCATGGCTTTATCTTTTGTTTTAGTTGCGTTATTCTAAAACAGAAGCATATGAAATAGCTAAGCTTGCAATGTTCAAGCTTGGATCTGTTTTAGAAGTTTATTAGAAAACATTAGGAAGCAAATACCAGTATGACGACTAAGGGACACAATGGAGTGGTGGAAAAGTTTACAGCATGGTTAGGTTCTAAAACCAATCCATCATCTCAAAACAGGAAGTCTAAGATACAGTCATACTAAAAAAAAAAGGTTAATAAGAGCATTTAACAGATAAATCCCACTGTTTCTTTGGAAGGGCTGCAGAGATGTACAGCTCAGGTGAAAGAAATACTATTCTGTACTCCACAAATCTGGCCTTAATAGGAGAGTGCCAAAGGTCCCGTTTGCAGTTTGCTACCAATCATTAAGAGGAAACATCTGTTACCAAAACGGTATATGTGGAAGAAAACACACACCCTAAATACACAATCAGTATGGGGAAACACAGAGATAGCAGTATCATGCTGTGGGAATTATTTTCTTTACCAGGACTAAGAGGTTTGTCAAACTGAGAAAAATAAGATGGATGGAGCTACACAAAAATATGTGCAGGCTGTACTGTAACTTTGGTGGAGGTTTACCCTCATGAAAATGTAATTAAACATACATTATAATGAAACGATATATGAAGGTAGCTCTTATCCATGAGTTAGAATGGCCCGAGTTAAAGTTAAGAATCTTTAAACTCCTCTGGGTTCTTCATCCAGTTTGATTAAGCTTTAGTTTTTTTCCAAATAAAATAATCAATTTCAGAGGATATTTCCCAAAAGACTTTACAATCTTTTAGAACTTATACAATCCCAATGAAATACATTGAAAGTTCAAGGAGTATGGATACTTTTGCAGGAAATATAATTATTTAGAAATAACTTATGGACAAACACTGAAAAGAACATTTTAATAGTCCCACCCATCTGTATGCTATCAAAATATCTAAAAACTAGAATAAGGGTACACTTATAACCCTTTCAATTAGGGCCATCTAGTGGATGTTGCTGAGTGTTACACAAAACATCAAAAATGTATCAGAAGCGTCACTGAGCAAATTGCGTTTTAAAAATGTTAATCTTGTGTGTTTGTTTCAGCCATCATCTATGAAGTCACTCAGAAAAGACTGGAGGAACTTAAACGTGTGGAGACACGTCCAGACAGCTCCGACCCATGAAAAGATCTGCTGCTCAGCAAATGTCCAAAATAAAAATGTCTTGTTTTTACTTCATTATATAGTTCGTCATCAATAAGAAAGAAAGAAAGAAAGAAAGAAAGAAAGAAAGAAAGAATGAATGAATGTGCTTTAAACTGTTTTTACAAAGTAAAGGACCTGAAGGACTTTTGGAACATTTCCAGCTTTTATTTAACATGCTACTTTAGATTTAATTATAGCTTTGGATAGTATTTGCAATGTATTTATATGGTATAGCGCTTATCATACAGTTTGGTCACATAGTTTAAAATATCAGCAATCGTTTCAGGTGATACTGTCTGACGGAAGATGACTCCCACTCAAGGTTACCTTATTATTTTTGCTCTGAATAAAAGAGTCATGGATGGTATCTTCTGTGGCTCATCTAACATGATCTATTCAGAATATATTCAGAGTAGTTAAGGAGTGTTAAAAGGGAGTGGAAGGTTAAATCTAAACGGGGTTACATAACGTACCATGCCCTTTTAGAAACCAAAAACCATAAATGAGATTTTTGTAAAAAATGTCAAGTATTATAGCAGTTTATATCTGTAGCCTACTCATAAAGTGTTCCACAGAGTGAGTCAGCCACGTCAAATGCTGTCCAACTATAGAAACATTCTTTGTTTGCCACTCATGAATCGTTTAAAAAAGAAGCCAAAACTTCATAAACTACAAATGTGAAGTTTTTGAGCTCTACGTTCTGCCAGAAGAAATTATATTTTTGGGGGTCTCCATGCTGGGCCAAGGATCCATAGTAGCAGCTTACTGGTTGTCTTGACCCCAAAACAGACTAAAATCACACATTCCCTGGGGTTTTGTGAGTTGAGACACTCACAGAGGTGGTGACAAACAGGTTTAAAGGAGCTCCAAACATTAAGACTGTGACAGTGTGGAGGTCCGGTCACTATGGCTCCGATGGATGATGTCCCCTGCGGCTGCTTGGCCACAGGGCTATGCCTTTGTCTGAATGGTTAGCGTGCATGACTCTCACCCGGGAGTTGTGGGTTCAGGTCCTGCCTGGGCCCTCTTTGTGTACCTTGCCACAGGACGATCATTCAAAGCGCCTTCCTTTGAATTGATCTATTTGCATCGGTATCTCTCTGTTCACAGTTAATTCAGATGGACCCACAGGCAAATAAATAAGGATGTTTTGCATTTTTTTCAGACAAACTGTTCTGCTTAACTCAGTTTTTCTATAGCCCAATAATAGAAAATATTGAGGAAAAAATGTCACCCTGCCCTTTCTTTTTTTTTTTTTAGTTCTTAATGACCATCCTGGAAATTTTCTGAAACCTATAAATCTTCTTTATATTAGGGCTTTAGGTTTGGTGTTTCGCCAAATAACGTCTGAGACAAGTTCTATTTTTAGTCATACGGATCCTGGAGTTAATTGTAACTCATAGACGCCGATGAGGTAAAGCTGCGTGTCCAGTAAAAAGACTCAGTGAAAGGCGTGGCGCTGCGCAGGACAGCGGCATCCTCTCTGTGGTTCCGTGTTATGTAGAGAAGTAGATGAAACCTCGGATATATACCGCTCTATTTTAATCCCCGCAGCGCCATTGGTCGCCTCACCTTTGACGCCTCCCAGCTCAGCTCGCCGTAGCTCTTTGGGTCGGTCCCGCCCGATGGGTGGAGTGGATCACTTCCTGTCTGAAAGTTTTTGCTGTGATGCAACCCTGGACAGGTGACATCTCATTCACACTCTACGATCAGCTGATGGATGCGCTTCAAATGTTTTACTTCACACTCAGATTGTATTAACAGCTGCTGTAGCTACACGTTACTGGATGTACCCAACTCATCTAAAGGCAATTCTTCGTTTTTAGTCAGCTTGTTACCGAATCCAAAATTAAATATATAGCCTACTAAATTGAATCTGTGAAAAGTACATTTTTTTATCATCAAATAATTATTTAAATGGGTTGAGCTCTAAATAATTTTAAACTGAAAAAGGTTCCAATTGTCTACATTTTTTGAATGCTTTAATACCTTTATATGTTCCACAGTTATATCATACAATTGAACGCTATATTAATTTCTGTATGATTCAAAAATTAAAACTCATTCAAAGATTAATTGTGGTATGTTTCAAGCACTTTTCTCTGTTACTTTAGATTATTTTGACTGTTCACATCACACTGTAGCCTATTCAAGCATAGAAAGTTGAATGGAAGGAAAAAAAAATCAAAGGAACCAGATATATTTGCAGTTAAATTAGTACATCATTTCAATACAGAAATGTCTACCTATGGAAGTATGGATGTACATGTACATGCACTGTATGATATCTGCATTTAATACCTGGAGCACTTTGAGTATGAGTTAATGTAGTAAAGGACGTGGCATGGAAGTGAAAAGTATGTGGCTCTCTGTTGAGGTAGTCTGGGAACCTTTTTTGCTTTAAAAGCAGCCTTCAAGTGGTCTACTTTTTTGGATCTTTTTTGGATCATCCTCCATCGATTGTACATGAAGGTTAGGTTGGTAGTTTGGTGGCCAATCAAGCAATGGTGACTACATCACGTATTAGTACTTTATGGGCAGATGCCCAGTCCTTCTGAGAAATGATGTCATTAACTTCATAAAACCTTTCAGCAGTAAGAGGCAGAAACTGGCACAAAATGACATGGAAAACAAAGGTACTGACTTTGGAATTAATTAAACACAGATGACCAAAACCAGCAGATGACAAAAATCCCCAAATAAAAACTGGGTAACTTCACATAGGACCTTTTCATAGGAAATGCATTCTGTCCTTTTATCTAAAAAGAGGACGATCTGCTTAATGTTAGTGATATATTCCTTACTTGTGTACAGTTTTAAAAACCATAGTTTTTCCTTCCACTAAATTTTCTATTAATTCGCTTTGTTACATCACTATGTGAACAGCCAGATTAAAAATAAAGTCAGTGGCTTACCTGAGCTGTTCATTGGACAACCTTCAAGTTAGCACTCATCCCCATAATGTTGTGAACACACAAAACATTTCTGTATAAATAATCGCGTTTATTGCACTGGTAATAATGTAATTTAATGAGAACCATAATTTTGAGTTTTCATTGGCTATAAGAAACAATAATACATTTTTAAAAGTAGGCTATATCTCGGTATGTATTCAGTCTGTTTATGAGTTTGACTTATTTAATTAAATTACTGAAAATAGTAACATTTCACTGATATTCCAGTTTGTTGAGATTAACCTATACAGAGCAGTAAAGGTGTTAATGGGTAATCCCCAGTGAAAATGTGAACCTGTTGAGTCCTGTTGCATCCTCCCTGCAGAGGCTCTCCAATCTGGGATGGAGAAGCGCCATATTGCGTCCGCCTGAACTGGCTTGGAGTTTGGAGGAAAATCTGCGGCTGTCCGCTCGGGACAAACACAAACTAACACCCCAAAGCCCAACACCAACTTCCGGTAAGAGTTTCTCCCGCAGCTGCTGATCTAAAAGAGCAGGAGAGCGACGCACGTTAAAAGAAAAATTCGCAATTGGATGGTTTTCCACACTTTTTTTTCCCTGCTGCGCACTTCCCTGCTGCTCTGCTCGAAGGAGGAAAATCTCCCAACAACAGGTGTCTGTGGGACTAGGATATGTCAGCGTATAAATATTCCATATAAAGACACATTTTAACATTAGCACACAAATTTAAGATTTTTGTTTTTGTTTTAGCTTCGTGATTAGCTTTATTAATTAAACGTGTGGTTAAGAGTACAGTTCTCAGCTTCCCTCTCGCTGTAGTGTGGGTGTGTACGCAAACAACACTCAGAAATACGACAAGCTCCATAAATCTTCACTATGTTGCATTTAATCACTCTCTAAACTGGTTACATCGTTCTAGAGTTGCTAATGTGTTTTTTTTTTGTTTACTGTAAGACTGTTGTGTCTGTTTGCCTCTAACGACTTTGTAAGGTTAAGCAAAAAAATAGTTGGAAAAAAAGATGTCCTGAAAATAAATTGAGGTGTGAGCGAGTGAAAGCGTCATCCCTGAATGTTAAAACAGTGATGGGTGGAGAATAAACATTTATTGTAGACAGTTGGGTGAGGCATTGCATAGAAAAGGTAACGTCCATGTGCCTTTTGTGACTCAAAATGACTAAGGTAAAACTGCAGGGCTTCCTGTGTGTAATTTCAAAATAAGACACGGGAAAAACTAAATAAATTGGGGTTTTTTTGGGTGAAAATCATGCATTATACTTGTAATGACTAGTTAGAGTAGTGTGTACAAGACAGGACGTCCTGGGTTTCAATCCTCGATGGAGTCTTTAAGCATGGAGTTTTACCTGTATTTCCTCTTCATGCATTAGTGCTCTCCAGGTACTCCGGCTTCCTTCCACAGTCCAAAAACGTGACTGTGAGGTCAACTGGTCCCCCTACATTTTCCTTTGGTGTGTGTGTGTGTGTTCAAAGGGTTGTTCGACTTTTGTTCGAACCACTGACTGGTATAGTTGGAATTATAACCCAAGAAGTCAAGAATCACCCCTAGAATACGTAGTTCTGGGTGGGAAAATCTCACCTTCCCAAGCAGCCCTGACTTCAGTATCTAATATGGCTTTCCTGTATTTAGAACGTAGTGAACAAAGTATGTATGTCAGCACATCTGGCTGTTTTTATCTTATTAAATCAGTGGCACAGACATAATTTTGTGAGATCTATGATTGGGCCCTTTTTAATTTAGTGTTTTTTGAATGCTTTAAATTGATAGAAATAGATTATGTATTGATATTAGTAAATCATGCTAAATCAAGCAGAACATTTCAACAAACTTCCCAACTTGCAAGTGGAACAAGCTCTACTCCAGGTTATTATTCTTAAATATAAGCTCTGCCTTGAAAACGAAAATAGACCCCTAAAGGCTTGATATCTTGGACATTCAGAGGTTTTCAAGCTGATTTCAGTATAAAAAAAATCTTATTGTTAACTAAATAAAAAAAATAAAAATGAATAAAACCTCAAACATCCCAAAAACGGAGAAAAACCTGTTTAGTTTGCTGCTTAATGTCACATACATTTTCGTTTTTCATTTCTGAAAACATGTCTGTTTCTTATTTATATAATTATTGTATTATTTAAATACGTTTATTAGGAGACACTGGGTTTACTGTCAGTTTTATAGTCAGAAGATGTTTGAAGAAATTCAGTTAACTACCACCTTGACTGGCTTATTCATATCTGAAAGAAAGTTGTATTGTATCACTGAAAGTAATTTCATCTTTTTTTGTCTGTTGTGCTCTTATTTTGAAGACCTCGCCGTTTTCCAGTGTGCTACCTTCTTCGGACTGACAGTTTTTAATGGGTGATTCATCTTGATGATGACTGTCGCATGCAGGAGTGTCGAGCTACCCTCAGCTGAGTTTAAGTAGCGCTCAAGTGACTGAAACTCGTTCCTCTTCTTTTTTTTTCTCTCTCAGGAGGAAGGTCATAGAGCCGAAGCAACACAGAGAACACGTCTTTATTGCATTTATTATTTAGTCCCTGTCCTCATATTTAGCAGCTCTTCACACAGCTGGGGGAAAAAAGGACGGAAAAATGCCCAAAGCGGTAGGTGACCCTTTGCTTTTTTGATATTTAGATTGAGTGCTTGTTGAATCACTGCTGTATTTGGGAATCTACTTAACTAAGACAACACTTGCCCTAATCATGCACACTTTACTGTCACTGAAATATTTTATATACTTAATGACATTTACTTCTATCAGTAATTACATGATTAATTTAAAGTCAAAAACCTTTTTTCACTAAATAGATGTCACTCAACAGTGATCCATCATATGAAGCTTCAAACAACAAATGAACATAAATGATATGGCTACACTGTAGATGGATATGTTATCAGTTGATTTATTTTCCTGCATTTCATACAGAAAGTCTGTTTAAAAACTCTGCTGTTAAACGTCTGAAGACTGGAGTTTAGGAGTTGTTCGCTAGTTGAAGTAGAGGCTGCCCTGTATATTCAAACTGGTTTTTCGCTTCACATTCCCCTGACTCACTTTGCCACACCCCGGTCTTTGACTGGTGTACAGTCACACACACACCCCTCTTCCAGATCACTGTTCGGAAATTTCTGGTGAGGAACATATGTGTTTCTTATGGTGGGCAGGGGAAAAAGTGATGGAGCTGATCCACTTATAGATAGGATTAAAAAAAAAAACCCTCACGTCTACCACTTTCTGAATAGGAAGTTCAGAATGGACTTAACAATGTGGTAAAGTGGAGGTTAATAAGTAATGCATTAAGTATTTAAAAAAAAACATCACTACTCTCTACAGTTTGTTTTAGATCATGCTGCTTGTGAACAGACCTGTATTGTTGTATTGTCAGGGTCATAAAGTGTGTTGCTGGTTTGTTTAGAAAGGCCTCTGGGTTGTCATGCGTATTGCTGTGGAAATTACATCATCACCATGTGAGAGCATCATCAAGCTGTTGCCACAAAGCAGCCGTTTTTGGACCATAATATTAGACTATAGCGTTGACTTTTCCATGGTTACATGAAGAGCTCAGAAGATGATGCTGCAAATGGGTTCCTCCCATATGATCCACCCAACCGTTGCAAAAAAGGAGAACAGACACCGACACAAAGACTGTTTTAAGTAAATCCTTCCAGAAAGCTTCTTTTCCTTCAAAAATTAATCTTGTAACTGCACAGTTTCACTTGATGTTCTGGTGAGATATTTAAGTGTAAGATCATGTTTTCACATCTGTGAAAAGTGTGAAATTAGATTATCAGGTTGGAAAAGTGTGAGTTGAGCCAGTATTTAATGACAAATGTAAAATGAGTTATAATAAAATGCCGATTAGCATTACAGAATGGAGTCTTAAAGTAAAAAAAATACAAAATGTTGCAAGTAAAGTTGCTGTATTGCATTCAGGGTCAGGTTATCTGCTGAAGCTTTATTGTTAAAAACCAGTCACCTGAATGAATGACAAGTCTTCTTTTTTTAACTTTTTAAATCCTAATTTTTAAACGCCACACATGTATGGTTATTGTCTAATTTTTAGTCTTCATTCACTAATAATTTCTGTATTGAAGACCGTTGTTACCACAACCTGTTGGAGCTCGATGTGTTTGCTGATTTCAAGAAAGAATGTTTGAGTTTCCCACCGTCCTGTCATTGGTTTTACCTGGTTAAGCTGTTAACCTGCCAGTTTCTCTGCTCACTTTGAGCCTTTCACACATGGAAAGTTGAAAAGTGCAGATGTGGGCGCTGTCTTAATTGAAGTTTCTGTATCACTGGTGGCCTTTGGGGAAAAAAAAAAAAAAAGAAAGTGATCGAACATGAAGCAGCCAAAGAGAAGAGAAGAGGAGGACCCCCGTATTTTGGGTGCCCGGTTTACTGCTGCACCGTGCCCAGCTCTAGATGAGGGGATTTTTTGCTCATGACTTGACTCAGTTATAGATTTATTTTACAATGTAATTTTTTTAGAAGACATGATTTGTTGGCATCTCCTCTGAAATCAGCTGCATTTGTCTTATGTGCAGAAATATATTTAATATATATTTAGGATCTTAAAATCTATCACAGAGCTCCCAAATTTTACATTTTATTTTAACCACCACTGAAAGTCCTTCTCTTGATGCACGAACAGAGGAGTGTATTTTCCATGTTGGAGGAGTTATGTGCAATTCCCCTGTGGGTTTGAATTCTACCCCTTTTGTCTCAGATCATTTGTCATTCTCTTGAATGGGAGTCTTATCTACAGCAGAGCACAAATGCCTCTAAATCAAAGGTTATACCTAATCGTAACCCCTTTGAAAATATTTTCTGACATTTCGCCTCTGCTACACAGAGGACAATGTAACGTAGAGAAATGATTGTAAAATGTGTCCCTTGAGCTGCTTTCCTCTGTGGAGATCAAAGGATAGCGGTATAAAGTTGCTTGAATTCAATCTTAACTTGCATACAAGCATTTTAAGTAGTTGAAATTTATAAAAGTCATAAACTTGGCATAAAAATAAAACAGCCTGAAGTGATTGGAAAGGAGAAGCTTTTTTATTGTATGGAGTTGGACCAGATTTAAGGACTTGTGTATGTAACGCTCTCCTGTCGAAGGCGCGCCTCGGCTCACTTAGAAAGGAGAATCATTGAGAATCATTGAGGATGGGTGTCTCTGTGTCAGTGGCCAGTACTATTATTGGGATTTACCCATTTTAAAATATTTTATGAATTGATCTCATGTGGAACACCCTCTAGGTGTGATTCATGCTTCAATAATGTTTGCTCAGTGCTAAGGAAACCAATGGGACTCATATTTACACTCCTAAGGCTGGTCCATATCTTTTGTAGATGGTTTCAGTTGAATCACCATGGCAGCTCCCATTGTTCCCGATACTTGTAAAGCATGTAAGCTATGCAGAGGGTTAAATATTGAAGGGACTTGACTCAGGAATGCAGATCAGTTTATTCTGTAACACCACAGAAGTGATGACCACCTCATTTCTTTAACTTGATCAGCGCCAGTCACTTAACCTTAGAAAAAGGGATTCTACTCATGATTGTGGTGATCCACTGGGTTTCAAAGCCCCAAACTGAAAAACATCAAGGATTCTTAAAGAATAGATGGATGAATTGAATAACACTCAATATAATTAGGTTTAAATTACAACTCTTTACAGAAAATGTCAATACCAACTCTAAATGTGGGTTTTTTGAAATGGGTTAAACGTACAAGAATCCCTTCAAACATCTCACAGCTGAAATGTTTGGAGTGCGGTCGACTTTGGTAGTAACTGATAGATGGCTACAGGTTATTTCATCTGAACAGGGTAAGACTTTTCATAAGGAGGAAGGGTGTCATAACCTTTTCGCAGTTTGAATATATAAATATCTTAACTAGGGCTGTCAAACAATAAAAAGAATCACAGCGTAGCTCTGAATTAAGCTGCTTCATTAACATCCCTAAATATAACAGAAAAACTACAATTTTTCGTGAAATAAAGGACAAAACCAGATGCCTTTGCCTCCTTTTTCTTAAAGGAAGTACAGGAGACTTCCATGGAACTTTGGTTTAAAGAATGTCACATAAAACAAATAAATAGACTTGGTAATCAAATGCCATAATTTACTTTTTCTCATAAGTATACACTCGGCAGATAAAACTCTCTGGTTTATCAAATTACCATTAATGTTAACATTCGGAATAAACACAATGCTCTTATTGTGAAGGTCGTCACAGCTACTTCCGCTATTATTTTAGCACTAATTTAGGTCTGAAAACATCACTTTAACTGAATGATGCGTGGTTTAATGCAGTGGTAGCACATTGTGAAATTTACTGAAACTATACATGGAGCAAAAATACATAAATCAACATAAATATGACGCTTATTTTTCGCTTGGTATGGTTTGCACTGTGATCTAAATGTAAGGCACATAGGACATTTTGTCTGCAGCACTGCTTGCAGCGGCACACACACAGACAACCAGAAAGTTAGAGAACAACAGCGACGCAAGCTCCATCGCCTCAGATGGAGCTTGCGGCGGCAATTTTGAGGTTGAAGATTTCTCTCCACCTCTTTCAGAGGAAAGGGGGGAAGCTGGGAAGGTTTTGGGGAGGAGGCAGCGGCCCTGAGTCGCATCGTTTTGAGTTGATGGCTTGTGAGTTGCCAACTCCGACTCGCTACAGAGGTGTGGCCACGACTGAGCTTATTTTATACTCCAGCGCTGACGTCAGAAAGCCAAACTGAGCCAGTAGCAAAGGCCGATTATAGTGCAGTGTACATTTTTAACCTAAAGAGGGGACTTCTGAAGAGGGCACTTCACTTCCCAAGGTTCTTTGGTACTAAATGAATATTTTTTTTCTGAAGTGTACTAAAATTCCAAAAAATAATGACCAGACATGTAGAGGACACTATTAGACACTTATTTATATAGTTTATCAACAAAAGAAGGTTGAATTTTGGTTGAGTTGCACTTTGAAGCTTTTGATACACCAGCTACCAATGCGTAACATGGGCACCCCTGCTTTAAAACCTAAAATGTTGAACATCTAAAATGAAAAAAGAAAACTGAGATTTAAGTCTTTATAAGCATTTTTCTAAATTGTTGGCGCTTTAAAGAAATTATTAGTTTTTCAACCTGGACCTTATTTTACCACATATTGCGTTCATTTACTCACCCATACAAGTTTGAAACTAATTGGAGCCGTTCAGGAAGAGTTTTTATTGACACACAATCAGTGTATATCCATATAATGGGAGTCAATGGGGGCAGGAGATTTGCCGCCTGTAATGAGGCATAACCTGCCCCAAAACTTGTTCATTTAACCAATATTTTATTAAACGTTAGCAGGACTCTCCTCCGAGTTCAGAATGTCTTGGAATTGCTTAGTAGTTCTGTTCCAGGTTGATTTAGAGTCAAAAATACAACTACACTATTGTGGAATTACAATGACGTCGGGTCATTCTCGATCCCAGTTGTAGTCTGAGCAAGACTTTCATTTTGTGCTCTAAGGCGGTCAGTTAGACAAACCTTGCTACTGCAGACATCAAAATAGGCCTTTACGTGTGTCCAAATTGCAATAATGAATGACCCACTGGAGTAAGTTCAGCTTCCACACGCCCCCTTTCCTCAACCTACACAAACTAGAGCTGCAATGGCGGCAGTCGCGATATCATTGAAATCCCAGGTTAGTGTAAGTTGGAATCGGTTACATTAAAAGCCTGTAAAAACCCCATAAGCTAATACCTTAGCATCCCTGAGACATTCTGAACTCACGAGGGAACATCACTAACTATTTATATCAAAACATGGTTAACTGAAGCAGTTTTTTGCTAGATTAGTCCTTATTACATTGTGCAAACTCCTGCCCCATTGACTCCCATTTATATAGATAAATGCTGATCACAACTCGATATAAGCTCCTCCTGAATGCCTCCAAGTAGCTCCAAACTTGCCTTGGTGAGTAAATAAGCACAATATTTGCTAAAAATAAGGTCTAGGTTGAAAAAACAAACAACTTTTGAGTTTATTTAAAAAACGCTGTACAGTTCTAATTTTCAGTATTGGTGGGTTTCTTTTTAGCTTGTCAGTCCAAAACAGACTGAACCAAAACCAAAAGTGAAACCTATGATGGAGCGCCAAAGCAGCTTGTAGAGTTTTATAACCTAGATAAGAGTTTAGACTAGAGTGGATGTATTTTTGCTGAATGTTTTTATTTTTATTTTTTTAACTCAATTCAAGAAAAGAAGGAGGTATGCCTTATTGGTGTCGTGTAGCGGATGAATGCTTAGCCAGCCGATTGCAACAGAGGACCTTGGGGGAAGGTCATAGTTTCCAGATATGTTTCAACACAACAAAACTATTGTAGTATTACAAAATAAAACATATTGTGATGATACTGACCAGTAGATGGGTAGAAGGATTTGTTTTCCGTCTGCAGGAGAAAATCAATGACATTTTTATAGTTTTAAGTCTTCGCTCTTTGTAATTTTGATTAAAATGTCACATAACAACTTAAATTGAGGAATTAAATCTGCATTTTCAAAAACCTTAATTGGAGACGGCAGATGATTGCATAGCAGTCCATCAACCAGCGCAAGCATTACTGTAGGTGAGCCCCCGATCTTTCCATCCCTCTCATGCTTCATCCTTCCATCACTTGAACAAGCCGCCAAGACTCCTGAGCTCTTCTGCTTTAGGGAAAGACTGATTCAAGACTCGGGAAGTAATATACCTTCTTCAGTTTAGAACATTGACTTTACACTTAGGCCACACACACACATAGCCAGGTTTAAAAATAAAATAAAAAAAATAATCTCTCAACCTTGTTTAAAAAAAAAACAAACAGGCCATCCTAACTGCACAAGTGCATTGTTTAGCACATTCATAGACATGCTAAACTTCTAGGGGGCAGTATATCCCCCAAATCCTATCCACTCAGAATAACTTTCTTTCTAACTTCTACACAAAGCAGTATTGGAGCGTGTAAATCCCCCTCCCAAAAAGCAAAAACTGTATAAGTACATTCGTGGACATGGCAAAACTGTCATCTTATATATCTGCTCAGATTAACTTTCTACTCTCTACCTACATACAGCAGGGATGGAGCTTGTAAAAACAAGTGAGCAAAAAGCGTTTGTAGGTTCGATAATGTGAATTAGATTGCGGATCGGGCCGCATTTTTCTGTCAGAGCCCAGCCCGCGACCGACAGGGCACTAACCGAAACCCAACCGAACCTGACAGGCATTAAGATGTTAATGTCAGAGTCCGACCCAGGCCCGACACAGGTGCCCACGGTTTAATAAACAGAGGGTACGGATTCTTACACCTGAAAATACTTTCTACACCTGACCCTGGCTGTGCTCCTCTGGTTCAGATTTCAACTTTTTTCCCAACAGAAGAAATATGCAGAGCTGTGGGTTTGTGAGGGCGGACAAGGTGCCGCTGCTGATGCTGACACATGGAGCTTAATACGCATTACGCACTTCTTTCGTTGTCCTGGCTAGTTTAACGCATTTTTCCACACACAGGAAGACCGATTTGGGGTGATATTTTAGATTTATTTTAATCGCAAAAAACGCACTTGCGTTTTTTAAAACAGAATTTTATCATTGTTTTACTATAGCCTATATTTATAAATTTTTTCTATTTCATTTTTTATGTATTGATCGTTTTATCTTCCTAGTTATGTTAGTGCCTGTTTATTTTCTATTTAACTTCTTTTAATCTCCTCATTTTTGTCGTAGACCAAAATCTATTTAGTTATGCAAATCTTCACTTTGGCCGAAGTTTTTGGTAAGAATTGTTTTTTGGGCCATAAATCTCAGTTTGTGTGTAGATGAGGTTCTCAAACCAGACACCCTCCTTCCATTACTATGCCTTGAGTTTTTGACAGGAATGGAAAGGAGAGGCAACTCTTGCTGAGTCCATTGTAAGCACAAAATTGATCAGCTCAGGGCTGCACGGTGGCGCAGTGGTTAGCGCTGTTGCCTTGCAGCAAGAAGGTCATGGGTTCGTATCCCGGCCCAGGGTCTTTCTGCATGGAGTTTGCATGTTCTCCCCGTGTATGCGTGGGTTCTCTCCGGTACTCCGGCTTCCTCCTTTTGTGCTTAGAATGCATTGGTTTTACAGCCCCTTAAATGCATTCCCAATACCCAATACTTCTGCCGCACCCTCCACAAAATTCCTCAGAGGACAGAAATACTATATAAGCCTCCTGCATTTTCATAAAACATGCATTGGACAAACAAACTCCCATGATGCATCTTCAGGAGAGTTACGATGGGGCATGGTTTGGCCTCTCTTGTATCCTCAATCTGAGGTTTGGCAAAGAAGTGGGATTCCCTCTATAAATAGACCGCACCTCCATGTCCGCTTTCTTAGTAAATATTTTATTTGAAATAAAGTTGATGATGGATATGTTTTTGTTACCTAGTTACCAAACCTGAAAAAATATTGTTGTCATGGCAGCTTATATTTGAGTGCATCTGTAGCTAAAAAGATGAAGTCAGTATTACCATAATGACTAATATGGAACCCCACATACTTTCTTCTGACTAAAGCTGCCCATCGTGGAACTGTAGGGCCCTGCCAGGTATATTTTTAGGAAATTCGTAATGTTTTCTTTACCGCTGTGAATGGTCACAGTTTATTGTACGTTCCCCTTGGAAAACTCTGGTTCAGATCAGATATCACTCACTCAGTGGTTTCTCTAAGCCCATCTGTGCCACACATGCACTTTATTCCACTCTGTCGGGCTTGGTGTGTTTTTTCTAGGTGCTCCATGTGTAAAATTTTGCATATATGAACCATAAAGATGTGAATAACCTTCCCCAAAGTGTTCAGTCTCCTGACCATCTTTTTCATAAAAAGGAAAACTCTTCTTAAAAGCAGATTCTGATCCCTTCTCGTGTAGTTTGGTCGGTTAGGCTCCACTGTGATAGTAGGGGGGACTGCTGGGGCAAAACAGCTGAAAGGAAGGCTTTGTTTGGCTGGTGTATGTAGTCCCTCCTTCCTTCTTTCCCTACATTTTAACATTGACTTTAAACTGGTCTCTTAATTAGGCTGCCGACTCTTAAATGTCAAATTGTTCACACGTTCTGTTGGTGTACAGAGCTTAAATAACTTCTGTAGCTGTAAGGGCCGGATTATTTTAATTTAGATTCTGGGTAAAAAAAACAAACGTTGCGCTTTTTAGATGGTCTGATTTTAATGACTTTGACGTGTTGTGAAAGTTGCAGACAGGTTACAGGATAAGGGGTTTCTTGAATATCCACTGTCTAGACTATTACATCCTTATATCCTCAACGAGCATGGAAGCAGATGCTTTCTATCTAATGTGGTGATTGGATTTGGTGCTTATGCAGGATTTACCATCACCAGGCCTTTGTAGATTCATGGGAAGCAGAGTAGCACTGAGTCACCAGACATTGGCAATTCTCTTCCCGTGGGCGTCATTGAGGCCTGGTCACAATGGGCTGGAGATGAAAGATGTCACAGGAGGCTTCTGTAAGCTGGTTTTCTCCCTCTCAGCTCTGTGTCCACTAAACTCTTTTTATCATTATCCTAAGCTCAGTCGATACTCGGAGGGTCTGTCTCTTTTCATAACCTCCACCTCCAACCTTTTGACGTTATATGCACAGGGAAATGCATTCAGGGTGTGTTTTGCCTCAAAGCAGCCATTGTAAATATTTGTGGGTTGTTTTATGGGCTTTGTTGAAATTCTCATTATGTTTGATGACTACTAACTAAGCCTACAGTCTTGAATATTGTTTTTCTCTATTATGATACACAGTTGACGTCAGTTTTAATTATTCTGTGTCATGACGATTGTTCTGTTTACATATATATTGAAGCTTTGGATTAATCACCAGGGTGGATCTTTGTGACAGTAGAACTGCCTTTTTGTCTTCTGCATGGGGCATGGTTCAGTTAGATGTCTGTCCTGTTGTGTGCAGGTCGCTGTTATCAGTCATTAACCACTGTTCTGTGAGCTGGGCCTTATTTATGTAGATGCGACTATAGTTTTACCAACACTCTAAATCCATGCTTGGCTTTATTGTGGCACTTAGCTTTTTTATGACAAAATATTTGGTTTACTCTGATAAGATTTTTTTTCTGGATATTGGAATACCTCAGATTTAGCTGCAGAGTTATGTTCAATCTAGCAGTTTGTTTTTGAAAGAGCAGAGCCCCTGCTGTTTACTCTGCAAATACACCCCCTTACTAAGCAGACCTGAATACACACACATAAATCCAAGCTCTGTTCTGTAGTAGTTTGGGATGGTTTACCTTACAGTGCAGTGAAATTTTGATTTATCCTCTGAAGAGTACTTTTGGATTAGGTTTTCTTAGTCAAGTTTTAATGTTTCTGATCATCAAAACAATAATATTTAACATGTTCTATTCATCCTTCAAAGTTTATCGGAGGAAATACGAAATACTATTTTCTAAATACTATTTTCTAAAATTTTCTAAGCTTGGCCCTTTGTGAAAATATGTATTCCCTTGTGAAATCCTGAATGAACTGTTTAGCTGAATTCAGTTTTACTTACCACACCCATGCCTGATTATTGTCCAACCTGTACAATAAAGTCAAACTTTAATAGAACCTTTCTGGCAACATGAAGTTGGCTAAAATCTGAAAAAGGAACACACCACACTCCAGTCTAAAGGAATTAAAGTTCAGATGAGTTAAAAAAAGATCACTTACATCTTCAAGCCTGGAAAAGGTGTCAAAGGAATTTCTAAGGCTTTGAATCTTAACCACATCATATTCGGTGCATTTTTATGCAGTAAGCAAATATCCAAATCTTCCCTTTGTCCCTTTCTGTTCCTTTGTCTGACTGAATTCAGACTTTTGAAATGCATGTGTTAAGATTACTTTGAAAAAAAAACACTGTGTTCTCTCACGTCCTTCAAAGAAGCCATGACATCTGGGGAGGTTTATAACAAATGGGGGCTCATCCGGGATAGTTGAATAGAAAGGCGCCGCTCTCCTCCTTAATCTTTCCGATGGGAGGGAACGTTGTACAGCAGGAAATGAGCTCAAACAAGAGGTGGACCTTTTGCTTTTAGAGAAGCTTAATAAATAAAGCGAACAAAAACACAGGGACCGTGACACCATGTATACACCTCAGTCAGACTGAAGTTGAACCGAGCTGGGATAGTATTAATCGAGCTAACACACCCAGACAATGCTAGGCTAATCAGATTGAAAGGTTCTGGGATGACCTTTACCAGCCCCTTTAAGGTCATGTTGTGCCATGTGTGGCACAACAGTTGATAGGTTTATGTGGCAATTACCATTTCATATTGGGCTAGATTGGTTTGAAAAATCATTTTAAATCAGTTTCTCATACTATATATACCCAACAAAAATATAAATGCAACACTTGTTTTTGCTCCTACTTTTTATGTGATGAACTCAACGATCTGAAACATTTTCTACATGCACAAAATAACAATTTCTCTCAAATATTGTTCAGAAATCTGTCTAAATCTGATAGTGAACACTTCTCCTTTGCTGAGATAACCCATCCCACCTCACAGGTTTGCCATATCAAAATGCTGATTCGACAGCATGATTATTGAACAGGTGTGCCTTAGACTGGCCACAATAAAAGGTCACTCTGAAATGTTCAGTTGTATCACACAGCGCAATGCCACAGATGTCGTCGTTTTGACGGAGCGTTCAATTGGCATGCTGACAGCAGAAATATCCAACTGAGCTGTTGCTTGTGAATTGAATGTTCATTTCTCTAGCATGAGCCATGTCCAAATGCATTTCTGAGAATTTGGCAGTACATCCAACCAGCCTTACAACCGCAGACCACGTGTAACCTCATCAGCCCAGGACCTCCACATCCAGCAGATTCACCTCAAAGATCGTCTGAGACCAGCCACTCGGAAAACTGCTGAAACAATCGGTTTGCATAACCAAAGAAAACTGTCAGAAACATTGGAGAGTGCCAGACACCATCACGCTATTCAGGGAAGATGGTAGACTGTGTGTGTGGTGTTGTGTGGTGTTGTGTGGGTGAGCGGTTTTCTGATGTCAATGCTGTGGATCAAGTGGCCCATGGTGGCTGTGGGGTAATTCTATAGGCAGGCATACGTTATGGACGAAGAACACAGGTGCATTTTATTGATGGCATTTTGAATGCACAGAGACGTGACAAGATTATGAGACCCATTGTTGTGGCATACATCCAACAGCATCACTTCATGTTGCAGCATGGTAATGTAGGCCCCATGTTGCAAGGATCCATACAATATTCTTGGAAGCTGAAAACATCCCAGCTCTTGCATGGCCAGGATACTCACTGGACATGTGACCCATTGAGCATGTTTGGGATGCTCTGGATCGGCGTCTACGACAGCGTGTTCTAGTTCCTGTCTATATCCAGAAACTTCACACAATCGTTGAAGAGGAGACGACCAACATTCCAAAGGCCACAATCGACAACCTGATCAACTCTATGCGATGGAGAGGTGTTGTACTGCATGAGGAAAATGGTGGTCACACCAGATACTGACTGGTTTTCTGAGTCCCCAGACCCCCCCCCCCCCAATAAAACTAAACGGAACATTTCAGAGTGGCCTTTTATTGTGGCCGGTTTAAGGCACTCCTTTGCAATAACCATGCTGTCTAATCAATATCTTGGTGTGGGATTGATTATCTCAGCAAAGGAGAAGTGCTCACTATCACAGATTTAGACAATTTGTGAACAATGTTTGAGAGAGAGGTTATTTTGTGTATGTAGGAATTGTTTCAGATCTTGGAGTCATCTCATAAAAATTGACAAGTGTTGTGTTTATTTTATCGTTTAGTGTATGATTGATTTACATCATTTGATTTTATGTGAAATAAACAAGTCTAATAAAAAGCAAAAAAAACAAAGAATCTTTAAGGTACACACCTTTTATTGTATATTAAAGCTTACTTGTGAAAACTGCTCTTTCTGTGTCAGCTCTTAAACTCTTGCCTTTTTGCTCCTCTACAGATCAATGTACGCGTCACCACCATGGACGCTGAGCTGGAGTTTGCCATCCAGCACAGCACCACGGGAAAACAGCTGTTTGACCAGGTAAAGTGTCCCCTCGTCCCTCCTACCAGGAACAAGAGTACATACTTTGAAATGATGTTGCTTTCAGATTGAAGCCAGTTAGTAGAAATGAATAAAGAGTTTTACCGAAATTCATCTGTAAACTGGTAATCCAGCTAAGTATCCCGATACATTCAGAACAATGTAATGTGAAGAGATAAAGGGGTCTGTTGCCCAGTTATTCCAACTTCAGTCCACTTAAATAAACTTTATTTTAACTTTTTATGTTCCATAGATTAATATTTATCGATTATGTTTGGTTTTTTAGCATTATTGTGACTTTTAGCATTTTTCTAATGAAAGAATGACTTTTGAGAAATTTAGTAAAAAAGAAAATCTAAGTGGAGTCTTTTGCCTCTTAACGTGCCTGCTGGTGTAATAAATGAAAATCCCTTTGGTGATGTGCTACAATGCAGGAATACGTCCATGGAAAATCTTTTCATTTTCTGAAATACCTCTTGTGCTTCCTGAGATTTCAGATGGGATAATTGTTAGTTTAGGCTCTTGGTCAGTTCTTACTTTAACTTTGTTACACCTTGCACCGTTTTATACCTGCAAACTAGCTGTGTAGTAATTGTTAATTTATTTTCATCTTATTCCACTTGGAAATGAATTATTTATATAAATTATGGAGTTAATGAAATAAAAATATGTAATCTAATTTGATTTATAAAGACATTTCTTTAGACTTTTAATTTATTTAGACTAATACACTTATAAAATATGACAAGCTATGACCCCTGATTAAATTGAATTGACTCTCAAGTGACTTGAGGATAGTTAATCTGATCTTCCTAGAGTCACACAGCAGGTTTATTCAAATTAGACTATGATTAGAATATAGCAAATATCATTAAATATTCAGTGGTAAAAGTGGCTACGAACTATCTGGCAACATCCATCTTCTTTTTGTTCCTGGAAAAACCCTAAGAAAAGATCAGAGTTAGAGAAAGTTCAAAATGGCACCCAATTAAACCAAATAAAACGGTGTAATAACCTTTAGAGAAGTTCCTTTGCAGAATTTTGTTAGACTCGAGCATTAAAGGCGTTCTTATCTCTTCAGTTTTTTTTTAAAGTTGTAAAGGAGCTCTGTGTGTAGAAGATGAAAGATTTGAGTTTGGTGCAGGAGCTATTTGTGGATTTAGCTGTCGACTACATTACATCGTTGTTTAACTAAAAGTACTATTTAACTGAAGACAATCACCTTGTAAAATCAAGATTTTATTATGCATCAATTTTACCACATGTGGTCCTCTTCTATAATGGGGTTATTGCAATTAATGGTAAATTGCTTCCTGAACAATAATTTGCATTTTACTCTCATGGAACAGTTCTATTGTAAAACCTCAGTCATTCAGATCCAAAAGTAGATGAATAATCACTACTATGAGCTCCTCTGTGACTTCATGACAGTTCTGGAGCAGGAAAAGCATTGTTTCAGCCACTTCCTGTAAAACATGTTTTTCAATAGCAAGTGTAACAACCGTGGCTGCAACTCGGGGGATTCTCCCATCATCTCAGCTGTTTATAAAACCAACAAGGTTATGTTTTTCTGAAACAAACGAGCAACTAGTCTAATTATAGCTGCATTTGAGCTTTTCCACCTACATGCTGGAATTGCTGATGTTGTGCTGTTCCACTGCACCCTGTTGCAGTGTCAGAGGTAGTTAAGTGCTCTGTTTTTGTGTAAAAGATCAATCTGCCACCTTGAACACGGGAAACGGTCTGGAAAGGTTTGTACCTCCAGCACGATGCTTTGCTTTAGCAGCCGACCGGTTCCGTGGGAACGCTGAATAACGGCGGTAAGCTCATTCTCAGGGCAAGAACGAAGCCTGGTGTGGCCGCTGTGGTCAGCGCTCATCACAGCTTTAGTCCCCGTCATTCAGGTCTTAAAGAGAAATATCTGCCACTCCCTACACACCCTCTGGAGTTTCACTTTCGTGTGACTGCATGCTGATGCTTTTTTGTTATCTGTTAAGTAATGATTTTAAAAGGGTAAATCTGAAATCTGCTTAATTGATGTTTCTGCGCTAAAAGCATGGCTACATTTAAAGAGACTATACAGCCCCCCCCCAAAAAAAACTCATTATAATAGCCAGTTAAAAATGTAGGGATTTCACAGTTGGATTTTATTTAATCCAAGCTAATTCAAAAGTGTACTCAAGAAAAAAAGGCTGATTCAACTTTGTGCATTTTTGGGTCTGTGACTAAAATACATTTTGGTTTTATTTCAGTCTTTGATTATTTACTTCACAAAGGTTCTCTATTGTTTTACTGGAATCCGTACATTCCATGCAGTGATGCTAAATCCAATTGAATGCATTTAAAAGAGGAATTTGGTTAAAACATTTTAATAAGTGGGGGACACTAGAAAATTGCAAATTCACGCATGCAGAGTTCTTATCAGTTGAGTTATGCCTCAGTTGATGTCACCAAAGGCATGCGTTTGTAAGCTTGGTTTTGGGAGGAGTAGATTTTTATCTTTACTAAATACCATCTTATAACAAAGTAGCAAAACCAAAAGAGAGGTTGTTCATGATATTTTATAGGTGTCAAACCAAAAATGACTTGTACTGAACAGTCTGCTTTGTAGCTTTAAATGGTTTGAATGAAGAAACCAATGCAGCTTGCTTCATAGGCGTCTGATGCAAAACCAAACAAATTCAAGCAGACAGCCAAGTGCACTGTCCGAGGAACATTCAAAGTTGGCTGTAAAGTTGTTCTAAATAAAGCAGGGAAAAGTGTGAACGTTTTGCAATTGTCACAGCACAACTCTCCTGTTCACATGTTCATACATTTTCCTTAATCTTTGTAAACTCCCCTTTTTTTAATTAAACATAAATGGACTGTTTGGTTCCCACTCCACCCGTTCCTCACCTCGAAGAGCGCTCTTTCATCTTTGTGCCTTTAGTCACTGCTCGGCAGCCTGACTCTTTGAACCCCACCCTTGCCCTCAGTATGTGGATGCGAGGTTATTCAGTTCAGAGCATGCAGTGTGCAATGCCGTTTCAGTTCAGCAACATTCCCTTCTTTCACCGCTGGGCCCTAATCTCATAGGTGAGGGTCACTCAGTCTCGGTCCTTGTGTCATGACTGGTATGTCCTTGTGCTACGCCAGCTTCTTACTGTGCTTTTGCTCACTTGGCAGCTGGTGACTCAGAAGCTGTGAAGGACTCTCTACACTGTGTGTCAGTGTTTAGATTTTCCAACCATTTGTAGAATGAAGCAGGCAGCCTTTTTAACTCAGTTTGCATTTTCAAAATAAATGTGTGAACATTTTGGTGCAGCAGCTCCTTATAGCGAGGGTCGCAACGTCTCACAGTAATTGTGCGTACAGACCTCAGGCTATGTCAGCGTCAGGGAACGCTCATAAAGCAACTCATTCGACGCATACACAAAGAAAATAAAATTTTAAGCGGAAGTTCGTGGGCTCGTGGGCCTTTCTCTGCTGGATGTTTTAAACACTCGCAGATCGTGATTAGCTAGGCAGCGTCGACGTCCAGCATCGTCACACCTCTGGTTGCCGTGCTTTGCCAACAGCTTTCAGACCGTCAAGAGTTCAACTAGCTGAACTTCACGTTGCTAGCGTTATGAGCTTTGAAGCTGGAAACGCAGGAAAAGCTTGAAAGGTTGACTGAGCAAACGCTCACAAAGCACCGTAGAGACCTTGACGTTCAGTCTGTTCAGGGTACACCCTGAACAGACTGGCGTCCTGTTCAGGGTGTACCCTGCCTAACGCCTGATAATTGCTGGGATAGGCTCCAGCTGCCCCGTGACCCTGAATTGGATAAGCGGTTAAGAAGATGGATGGATGGATGGATGGATATACCAGGAAAAAATGGAACCCACATTTTTTACCAGCTTTTTACTGTTGTGACCTTAAGAATGTGTGTTTTACACCTTTAAAATACTTAAATATATTATTATTTTATTGATGAACATTAAACTATTTAAAATTCTGTATCCAATGTAGGGATGCACCGATACCGATACTGGTATCGGATATCGGCCCCGATACTGCCTAATGTACTGTTATCTGTATCGGTTAAACTTAACCGATACCATGAACCGATACTCAAAATGGGGAAAATCTGCAACAAATTCACCAAAAAAGATTTGTTTTTCACTTGAAATTAAATTTTTTTGGTCCTTAATATTTTATATCTGTTATTTTGTCTCAGTTATGTTTAGTTTGTAAAGTCTGGTGCCTTTAGTCTCTTCGAGAAAGGCACCAGAAGTTATACAGTTTATTAATTCAACAAAATGTGGCAAGGTACACAACGAGGGCCCAGGCGGGATTCAAACCCACGACTTCCAGGTGAAGGTCATGTGCGCTAACCAGTCAGCCAAAGGGATATCCCTGTGGCCAAGCAGCCAGGGCACATCATCTATCGGAGCCACAGTGGCAGGACCTCCACACTGTCACAAATGGTATCGGATCGGTATCGGGTATCGACAGATACACAAAATCCAGCCATTGGTATCGGGACTGGAAAAGTCGGATTGGTGCATCCCTAATCCAATCCAATAATTCAGAAAGCATGTTGTCATGCTATCAAGCACATCTGAGAGGGTTATTGTGATTTGTTTTTAGAGAAATTAGCTAAAATTAATATCACGGTACATTTAGCACTTAACCTCGATGATGATAAGTGATAGATAACAATGACCTCATCAACCCTCGTTTCGGTACTCATGTCGAATAGTGGCCAAATTTAGATTAATGTTCTTAAAAAATAAATGCTTGGTTCTTGCTATTGAACGGCTTCAAATGGACTTTTAATTCAGTGATTCATTCCCACTCCTTTCCGTATTTCTTAAGAGTCCATTTTTAAACTCAGAAGTGATCACACAGACCAGATTAGGTGAGAACGTGATGGGGTTGATTTTAGTGTGCAGTCGTTTATTTTACACAGAAAAACAGGCGGTGAGAACCGGCGGCGGCTTCAAGCAGCAACTCAACGGGGTAAACTCTGCTCCGCCTGAACTGGACCTGGGTGGGCGGAGCTGTTGAGCTAGAAATGCTCTGCAGCTCTGTTGCTGCAGTAACAAACGTACGTCCTCTATGTTAGAGTCTAAGTGTCCAATAACACCATTAAAAAGTCATTTTATTTGTCACTAGTCACATCTTTCTGAAAAACAGTCGGTAGATGAGTCAAAACCCTTGCTAAATATAGCTACACAGTAGCTTTGTTAGGAGCGCGTTCCCCTCAGTTGCCTCTGTATGTCCCATGACTGTTTGTAGTCATGTGACTCAAGGCATTGCTGATTTCTTAAAAGTACAGGAGCACCACTAAACTAAAACACATGTCTTCATTTTTTTACATACCGAATTTACCGGCACAGCAAAATGACGTCGGCAACAGTCATACATTTCGGTATTGGTTTACCACCCAGCCCTAGAATACAGTCAATTCTGTTGCAATAAATGTATGATGCCTAAATGATTAATATTTTAATGAAGTTACATTCTGCAATGCTAGTTAAAAATGCACTATATGACGAGGTTTAAATTGTATGGAAAGAGTTTAAATGCTTGACTTACTGGAGCAGAGAAATTCTGGTTTCATGTGGTTTTCTTTAAATACAGAGTTAACTGATCCTTTGAAGACTTTCCAGAACAAATCTATGCTGCTTTGAGAATAGGTTTATCTCTTCCCTAGTTAAAGCCTTTCTAACCTGTGAGAAGGTTTAATAAAGTGTCTTTATTCAAAATGAGAAAACGGACGATCTCCATCTGTGTGGTAACAAACTGTATCTCCATCTCACTCAGCCAGCCCTGAAGCCAGAACAACCATGAAAGGCCTGCTTGTTTCCTGAGACTCTCTTGTTTCAGGTGTCTTACTGATGTTGCATTAAGTACAATCCATTAGGTGCTGCCTGAACTTGAGCCCTCCATTTAGTCCCACATCCCAGCCTGCTCTTGTATTCTGTGCAAACAGCAAACTGTGTAGGAGTTTTCTGGTTTATTTTAACTTTTCCTGGAGCTTACCCTCAAGATGAAAGTTATCCAGGCGTGCCAAAGTGTTCAGTCAAACTTCACCCAGACAACTTGCTGCCTCACCTGGTGACTGGCTGGGGATTTTTGGCAGAGACGAGTTCTCAAAGGGGTTTGGTAAAGAATTGACTCACCAAATAAGAAGGCATAGAAACAAAAAAGAAGAAGAGAAAGCCTTCTCTGATGTAGGAAAACTTCTGGGCAGGCCAGAAAGACAGACTCTGGTTTCTCTCAGAAGCCGGTGGAAAATTATAACTCTTATATAAGGAGTAATTATTTCAAACCTATAACTTTCTTTTCTTTCTCAACTGCAGGATCAAAAACTAATTGTAAGTGAAAAAAAAGAGTTAAACCTGCAGATTTCTAAGTATTCCTTTTAAGTTTTCCACTGCGGTTTGACTAGCTTAATACTCCACGTTAGTGGATACTAATTACAATTAGCATTTATTGGGTTTCCATCAGCAGGCACACCCCTGCCGTTTCCGCTCATATCCATGTTCCTGAAGTTTAAGTACACAACGGCAGTCATGCAGCACATCCTGGTTTTACAACTTCAACAATAGGACCGCTTTGTTGAAGCTTCACAACAGAAAAGCATGAGAACAGAGCAGGAAACTTGGATCTCAAAACTTAAGATTAGTATTAGGTTATTTAAATATAGCTCTAATATTTACATTTTTTTTATTGCCATTCATTGTAGTCTGTTTTTAGCAGTAGCTTACTTCTCTCACTAATACACAGTATTTAGGCCTGGGAATGTATAAAACAGATTTATAGACAAGCGATTAGTTTGGTGCCTTTTGTGTATTAGAGTTAAATTCAGGTAAAATGCTTAGAAGTTTAAATGTAGGTTATTAACATCTTTCAGGTGTTGAGCTTCTCGTTGAAAAAACGAAACAAAAAAAACCCAGCTACTGTATCTGTAGGTACAATCATTTCCTGTTGTGAATGGTGGCTATGTCATCTCATGTTTTCCTGAAGCGTGGGTTATGTGTATTTAGTGCCTAGTCCTGTCAACACTGCATGATAAAATGCACCGGTGTCCCTCTGAAAAGATTTGTCCCAAATTTACAGCGAAATGTTGATTAAAAATCTGTGTAATTGAGTTTATCTTTAGTTTTCTGTTTTTAATCTATGTATTGTCAATTTACCATGTTCTTTTATTTAATTTATTTTTGACCTAATATGTTTTTGTTTTGAATAACTTTAAAAAATATATTTTTTTGTATATATTGATAGTAACCACTAATTCCTGATCAATCATAAACAAGAATCTGATTAAAAAAAATATTTTAACAAATATACATTTTTAAGCAAAATTTCAAATAAAATTCAAAAAAAAAGTTGGAACAGTTAAAGCAGTATTTTATATGGAAGTCATAATGTGCAAACATTGTTGTTTTTTTAATATTTTTTTATTTAGGTGGTAAAAACCATTGGTATCCGTGAGACTTGGTACTTCGGACTGTCATATGTGGACACCAAAGGTTACCCCAACTGGCTAAAACTGGAAAAAAAGGTAAGCAACTTTTTATGCAAAAAGGGGAAAAATTAGTTTTTTTCATAATATTCATGTTTTTAAGAATACTGGGTTAAAAAGAAAAGGACATCGGGTGTGTAGTGCACCTTGAACCTCATGGATATTTCATTAATTTATTGTGACATTTGCAGAGAGCTACTGTCTGCATTTATATTTTTTTTAACCTGCAGTTATTGCAGGTTTTGCAATTGTTTTCAGTTGCTTGTACGATCTGAAATCTGCTGTCTCTAATTTAGTCAATCAGTAGCCACCATACTGCTATGTGTATTTTATCTATATGGTCCGGGGACAGCTGATCTTCAGTCGTTTCATGACTGCTTGTCATCAACTGGAGGTAAATGATTTGAACTCTATGTGAACCACCGTAGCAGCCTCCATTTTCTTTCAGGACTACACCAGGTGTCTTTCCTGAGATCTGGATAATCTAAGTAAATTGCATGTCATACCCTCAGATCAGAAGAGCTCTAAATGTTCTGCATTGTGTTAACAGCACAGTTTGTATATAATATGTATATTATAAAGCTAAATAGACCAAATAATGCTTCACATATAATCCCTCAAAGGGTAATTTCACAGATTTTAGCGATCAGATGGTAAATTGTTTAAAAACAAAATTTTAAGTTTGACTGTTCATGTACAGTATTACTGACTTGCATCATGGGTACGAACCGATGCTCAACAAATTTGCATTTATTACTTTGAGGTTAGTTGTCCTCAGGGAAACTATTTTGAAACCATGCTTATCTCTGTTGCTAAGTTTAGAAGTTGTCTCAGCATTTTACCATTTAAAAAAAAAAAAGGGTTACTGAGAGATGGCATGATAAAAAGAATGAGTTGTGTTGTCATCACTCAGTAGCAGGAAGCTGTTCCTAGGGTGCTACCTGCAGCTCATCAGAACAATAAAAAGTTCAAACGGTAACATTCCTGGTTTTAGTCTATCAATCAAGAATTGGTTCCTCTTTTGACTTTAGAGGAAGAAAGACATTGTGAAAATACTTACTGCAGATGACAGTTAAGTCATTAAATTTCATTCAAAGGGAAAATGGATTTTCTAACTGGTGAGGTGTATAAAGTACATGTTTCTATAATAATTTAAGTAATTATCTTCAACTAATAAGTTTCTTTTTTGTCTGTGAGCAATAGTTTTCCAGTCTTTACAAAAATGATTTGTCAGATTTTATGTTCGACTTCTACAGGCTTTATCTGGTATTCTTTTAGGATCTTTATTTGAAAGTATTCCCATTGGATGATTCTACCACATATAGACTGTTGCCACATATAAAGTTTTACATGTAGGGCCGAAAATTAAATTGAAGTCTTATATGACCAGACCACTTTCCTCCAGCTGTTTGATGTGTCCCCTACATGGCCTATAGCAGACTGAAAGTGGGGTTTCTTGTAGTCCGTTATGGCTAACTCATCCTTTCAATCCCCTGCAGGTGTCATCTCAAGACGTGAAGAAGGACAACCCGCTACAATTCAGGTTTCGGGCCAAGTTCTTCCCTGAGGATGTTTCTGAGGAACTGATTCAGGAAATCACCCAGAAGCTCTTCTTCCTGCAAGTCAAAGAGGGGATTCTCGGCGATGAGATCTACTGTCCTCCGGAGACAGCGGTGCTGCTGGCTTCCTACGCAGTCCAGGCCAAGTTTGGTGACTACGACAAAGAAATCCACCGGCCTGGATATCTTGTCCATGAACGGATGCTGCCCCAGAGGTAAGCTGTGACTCTTTTAAAGAGACAAGTATTATGTAGGGTTTTATAAAGTGTTGCACTGATCAGAAATCTGTAGCCAATCTACCTGGCAATACAGAGTTTTCAGTTTTCAGCAGTAAGTAAAAATTATTTTTACTTAATGCTGTCTGAAATAAATGTAGGGTGTGTCTAATGTTCACACGGCTGACACATTACGAAGTCATCATTCTGGGCATGTAGACATAAACTTTGCAAATCTGAGAGCAGAGAAAACTGATTGATTGGGTGTGCTAGAGGATCCAAAAGGAAGGGCAAACTTTTTTTACATAAATTTCCAAAAACAGGTCTACGTTTGGCAAAACCTTTATTGTGTCAGGAACTGATGATCCTACTAGCTTTCAAGTTTTAAGCAAACATATTTTTTATTCCACATTTAAATTAGCAGTTGGCTATCTTTATTCTTGTTTTTTTCTTCTTCTCCACCTTAACTGCTCATTTTAACTTTTGTAAACAAATAAATCACTATTAAGAGGGTAACTAATACAGTTGCATCTTAGGTATGCTGTCTAGCAAATTGTTGATTTTTGTTTTTTGTGTGATTGCTGTTTAGACATGTAATAAGTTTAGTATATTTACTTCTCTACTCTCGGTGTTCAGAGTTATGGAGCAGCACAAGTTATCCAAAGAACAGTGGGAGGAACGAATCCAGGTGTGGCACGAGGAGCATTCTGGGATGTTGAGGTGGGTAAATGAACAGTTTGTGTTGATAACTTTAAACTCTACTATATGTGCTCTAGTTTATTGTGTCTATCATTTGCTGATCGTCTTACAGGGAGGATGCCATGTTGGAGTACCTAAAGATTTCTCAGGATCTGGAAATGTACGGAGTCAACTATTTTGATATTAAGAATAAGAAGGGAACAGAGCTGAAGCTGGGAGTTGACGCACTGGGCCTCAACATTTATGAGAAGGATGACAAGTAAGCATTTTGTTATTGAGTCATGAAGTAAAAAGCTGTATTTCTGGTGCAATATATATTCTTATCTACTGTCTTGATGTACAAAGCTAAGCTTCTTGGCCAGGTCTGTGTCTGTAGTGGATCTGGCTGTTGTGAATCCCACTGAATTAGGACTACACTGTCAAATGGCTGCTTTTCTCAAATATCTTTAAAATTATACATTAGTTTTATGTAGTAGGCAATATAAAAGGTTTAAGGTAGATGAGGTAGATGTAAATTCAGCCAAAGGTAGAGATTTTGACTATACTGTGATTATGCATTTAGATGATGTCATCAAGCTGTGCCTACATACTTTGTACCAGGTACATAGGGATGATCTATACTGATGTTCAGTGTTTGCCTTTACACTAGATATATTGCAAGTTTAAAATGTAAGTTTAATTAATGGAAAAGAAGCCTGTAGAGCACTGAAGCTTTTTTTCTACTTCAGTGTATCTGGAAAGTGAGAATGCGCTTGTTTTTATATATATATATATGAAGAGAATATATTGTAATAGATGTTGTCAGCGCTCATGCTTTAGATTATGTTGCAATGTAAATTTGAGGCCATATCGCCAACCTCTAGTTTTATGATGTATTTTTATCAAAAAATAAATTATAATCTTAAAGCTTTAGGGATTTTTGCATCAGAGTTTTGAAGAGACACCAGTCAAAATGTTTATGGTCAATTCATGATCTTTGGGTTTTGAAAGGTTTTTACCTGCTGATAACAATTTTAGCCAGCATTGGGTTGGGAGGGGGGTCATTTTAATCTGTAAAGCACTTTGAGAAGCTGTGGTTTGAAAAGCGCTTTTATAAAGTTTGATCTGAAGTAAGGCAAAATGAACATGTTCTTGTCACCATAAATGTAATCAGTTTTGATACTCCTCCTTTGCCACTGCAAAACGGGGGCCCTTTAAATCAAAGAAAAAAAAATCATGTTTTCTAAATCTATTAAAAGTATCTTAGAATTAAAGTTTAAAAGTATTAACATTTACCAGTAATTTGAAGATATTTGCATTACATAAAACAATACTATCTTTTTTTAGGGAGCGTGAGCGGAAGTAAACAACGCAAAGCTCCACTCTTAACATCTCGAAAACACTGATATTGAAACAAAGAGAATGCTTGATAAAACTCAAATGATCACTGCATGATAAAGCCTTTGCTGGCTGGGATTCTTGTAGTGGTGATAATCAATAAAAAAAAAAGATGAGTCTTATCAGCTTTGTGCTGTTTTAGTTTCATATTGAGTAATCACTCCTTTTCTGGTTTTTAGAGTAATAAAATAGATTTTTCCCTTTTATATGGTAATTCAGAAATTTGGACTTTGATTAGGTGTGTCCACATGTACGGTATTTTAATTATGTGAAATAATATTTTTCATCCACTTATACAGCAGTCTGTAGTAGTGTAGTTATTTAATCACTATGGGTAATTGGAGCCTTCATTATTCACGCAATAATAGTTACAATAAGATTTAAGCTGCGGAGATTTCATGTCATGTCCCTGCTTGGCGTCTCAGGTCTAGCTCTTACCAGCTAAAACACTCCGAAAAACTCGCTAAACCAGGTCGCCATCTGCCATCAGTCAGTACTTCTCCTGTTTACGAAAGTGAGAAATGTAATTATTCCAGTTTTGTGTCATCTTTGAAGGGTTTCTGGTATTTCCTTAAAGGGGTGGCCTACATGTTTAGATCCATCACAGATTGCCGCTCACATCCCGCATATATCTGCTTTTGATGTGCACTTTATATGCAGAGCAGCAGTGTGGGAGATTATCACACTCTATTTGGTGAATTATATGCAGAGAGCTCCTGTGGCCTGTGCTCAATGGGATTAGTGGAGCGAGGTGCACTGTGTTAAAGGTGACTTGCCTTTCAGTCACTAACCTTATGCTGGAAATGCTGCCAGCCCTGCTTTGCCTGAACTCTTTTAGATCAGACTCCATGTTGTATTAAAGGGGCTCCTCTGTGGTAGCTTCCAGGCCAGCCTGTCTGTAGCACATTTTGGTAATGGGTAGGTTAAATCTCTCAGCTCCTTCATGATGAGCACTTTAATTGCAGCTTTTACTGCTTGATTATTTGTCCCTATTTAAATGACTGAGTGCCACTGTATTTAGGTGGACCCAGTCTTTAATTTAGTGTGACTGTAATTGTAAAACAGTCATAAACGTAGCAAGACCTTGTACGAGTGCGTTTCTGAACATCTCGTCCTGTGATCAGCAAAGAGAAGCCTCTCCTCAGCTCTGCCCTCTGCTGTAACCATGCAGACGCCGACTGGTTTTTCAAGCTTTGCGGCACTTAAGAATGTAAGGCTGGACTCCAGTGCAGTTTCTCCCAATGAGGGCAACCAGCCCACAATGCAACAGTACAGCCAAGGCTTCACTGGAGCGGAGTTAACTCTTTATACTCTTGAGGTTTGCATAAAAAAGTCACTGCTTTAGAATTCAAAATATGCAGAAATGTATGAATCCTAGTAGTTGTGGTTATTATACATGCATATCAAAATATTTCTCATAATTTGTCAGTCTTAACACCCTTTGTTTAAAGATGGAAAAGCTACTCAAATTAAGATTCTAAAAAAATGTTCAAGTCAAATTTGTTCTTTAAGCCAAAATACAAAGCAAAAATAAATATCATATTTTACTTATATAATTTAATATTTTATTTATATTTATTTGAAATTATTTTAAACCCTTTAACTCTTTAGATTCCTCCTCGTAAAAATATTCTGTTATTTTTCCATAACGCAACAAAAAAATTCGCACAACATAAAGATGAAGATATTTTAAATCAAATAAAAGCTCAATGTTATGAAAATAAAGTTCAAAATTCTCTGCGTTCCAGGTCACCTATTTATGAATTTAATATCACACGACAATAAACCTGAACATATTTGGATTAAAAATGCTCTATGTTCAACATGTTTATTTTTACTCATTTTAAACTACTGTAGCAATAACTAGAGTAAGAAAAACCCTGAACATCAGTATTTATGAATAGTCAAAATCTCTACCTTTGGCTAAATTTTGTCATTTCTACGTTATGCCTTTTATATCGCCACTACTAAGTAGAAAATACATTTTATGCTACCAACTACTGGGGAAAACATACTTTCTGTGTCTGAGGTCTAATTCAAAGCAATTTGAAACATAGCTGTTAGCTGCCATTGTAGCTGAGTAGATGAGAATTGGTCCTGAGAATAGTTTGTCTAGTTTTATTTCTCCAGCATCAAATTGTTCCACAATCTTTCAATATATTTTCCTTTGAACACTGAGGTTTGACGAGCTGGTACTGGGAAGAGCACGTCCGCTTGAGCTGCATTTTATTACTCATAAAATTACAGGAAATATTGTGTTTAAAATAACTATATATCTAAAGAATTTTACTGATTCATTGACACACAGATATAGTTTCTTTTTACCAGATGCAGGTTATAAGACACTGATTGATAAAGCACATCTAATAAACCACAAGAGACTGATGGAAATATTCAGCAGATAACTTCACATTGTTTTCTCAATTCCACAAGCGTGTGTCAGGGTCAGCAATGGAGTGAAATTCCAGTTCAGGGAGTTTCATGGCAGCAAGTTTCGCTGTGCGTGCTCAGCAGCTGCTTTTCCAGATCACAGCTCTATCGCCTCTGCGCTTATGACAGCCCTCCTCTGCATTGTGTTGACTGGCAGCGGTTCAGGTTGTCTGGCACAACAGAGCGGCGAGCCACCACACCCCAGGTTTTATCCGCTGATCTGGGAGATTACAGTGACAAAGCTGTTTGTGGCTGTGGGCTGATTTGATTTTAGGGAAGTAACTGGAACAATTGTTTGGGTGATGAGGAGGCTACCTCTGATTGCATTGTGTTTCATTTATTGTTCCTGGGGTAAAACTAACTACGGTAAAACATCCGAAACTATACTCAGGCTGTGACAGATAAAAAAAAACAAAAACATGGTCAATTAGTAGGAAAGGGCCCAAAGTTTGCCAAGAAATTTTCCATTATACTGTTATACCACCACCAGCCTGAATAAATTGATAAGGAAGGATAAGTCCATGCTGCCATGTTGTTTACACCAAAACGAACCTGCCTTGTAAAAGTCGGAGCCAAGACCAGATATTTATATACATAAAAAGATCCACTGTTCGTTTTCACACAGTCTGATATTGACTCTAAGCGTTTCCTGTTTTTATTTGTTTAATAGCAGAATAGGGAGAGTTTTAACAACGGAAAGATTTCTCAGTTAAGTTTTTAAACCATGTGGAATGAAAAAAATTGTCCAACTGCATTTATTTAAATCAAGGTGCAAATTTTAGATTTTTGGTTCTCGACTGTAGGGAAAGGAAATATTTACTTATAATTTCACTATCACAATTTTTATTCATATTATTGCAATAATGAAAAAAGGAATAAAGTATTAATTAGTACTTTGTGGTCAAAGCCTAACAATCACAAATAATGTTCTTTAGAAAACAAACCTATTGTGAAATGGGCTACTACAGGATACCATTACATAAAGAATTTGTATAAGTTTAACATGTTTTCCGACATCATGTATTCGTCACTGTAGTGCGAAAATCTGTTCCCCTGAAATATTCTGTTCCCCCGTTAGATTTAGGCACAGGTTCCCGAAGAGTAGGGTTGGGAAAATTGTCAGTTTATGGTAAGGTAATGCTCATCCAATGTTAGGATTAGAAAATGACTTAGGGTTAGGTAATTGTTCTCGAATGTTAAGATTAGTGAAGAAATCAACCGCTCAGCCAATCAGAAACGACAAAAGGTTAGGGAAAACATACCCATGTAACACCAGAGGGAGCAGAATATTTCAGGGGAACAGATTCTCGCACAACATTCACAATAAAGCAAAATTCTTAGAAAAGTGATAAATGTTTCATAGCGATTAATGATACAATAAAGAGCATGCTTGACTGATAGTTTCCACCCTCCTGTTTTTCAAAATAAATAATAATAATAATAATAATATACTCTCCAAGAAGGTGGCCGTAGTTGTAGATGGGACAATGAGATCATCTGGCTTTTCTAACGCGTTACTAAAAATCTTAGTGGTATCATACTTTTATCGTATTTGAACCCAAAATGTCAGCCTTAAAGTTTCTCCTGTTTATGGAATCATCTGTAATAACTTCTGTGTGCTCCCTCCTTCAGCTTGACGCCAAAGATCGGCTTCCCCTGGAGTGAGATCAGAAACATTTCCTTCAACGACAAGAAGTTCATCATCAAGCCGATTGACAAAAAATCTCCTGTGAGTTAAATGTCATTATGTTCAATACGATTTAAAAAACATTTTTATTCTAACCTTTTTATAACTTCTTCACCTTCAGAATTTCAGTTTAAATATGCAGAAGCAGCAGTTTGAGAACCTCTCTGGTGTATATTTAAAGGGGAAGTTTTTTTTTGTTTTTGTTTTTTTCAAACTGTGCCTTATTTTTTGGCATTTCTTGTGTTCATTTACTCACCCAGACAGGTTTGGAGCCACTTGTAGTCCTTTGGAAGAAGTTTATATCCAGTTGCAATCAGCATATATCCATATGAGTTGTGAGGGCAGGCGAAGGGCGGCCCTTAAAAAAGGAATTATCTGCCCCAGGAATCCTTTATTTAACCAATGTTTTTGTTATGAATAGTTAAAAATATTCCCCTGTGAGTTTGGAGCGTCTGGGAGGTGCTGCTTTATAGGATTCTAGGGTTTTTACAGGCTTTTACTCAAACAACACAAACATGCAATTTCAATATTCGCTGATCCCGACTGGATATAAACTTCTTCCAAAGGACTCCAAGTAGCTCCAAACTTGTCTAGGTGAGTAAATGAATGTAATGCGTGCTAAAAATAAGGTCCAGGTTGAATAAAAAGTCATTTTTGATCTTTTTCTCTCTTTCTCTAAAAGAAAGTGAAAAGATCATACATATATTTGCTTTATTTTTAATTATGGAGCATTCTGTAGATTTTTATTTAGCAGTAAGCAAAAAACTTTCTTATTTAACAGGCGGTTCATTACAACATCATTTATTTGATTTAGATCTCATTTTTCTCCATTTCTTTCCTCTCTCAACCCCAGGATTTTGTATTTTATGCCCCGAGACTGAAGATCAACAAAAGCATCCTGCTGCTGTGCATGGGCAACCATGACCTCTACATGCGCCGTCGCAAGCCAGACACAATCGAGGTGCAGCAGATGAAGGCTCAAGCCAAAGAGGAGAGGCAAATGAAAATGATGGAGAGGTACAGTGATGTTCAAAATTTTTTTTTAAAGTCCCCCCCCCAAAAAAAAAAATTAATAAAAATCTATTGGTTTGATGAAAGCTTTTAATATTGGTTCTGCATTTCACTAAATCGAGGGTCCTTACTAGGATTTAATCGGATTATCTTCACAGATTACTTTATCAAATTAATGTTGGATATTTTTCCTCAAACAGCTTTTATTTTTCCAAGGTTTAATTGACCAGAGCTCAAACTTAAAAAAAACTATTAAACAACATGGAACAATGTGAAGAAGAGGACTTTTTTTTTTTTTACAATTTGTTTAACGAAAGATGTTTGGCAATTTTTCTTACCAAAAAAAGAAAAACATAAATTTACCCATTGATTGAACAGAATACATATTTTATAACTCAAATAATTTTTATATAAATAAATATAAAGGGTAATTTCTTTTGTATTGATTTGTCTGGTTAAGATCAAAGTCCTAATGACTTGGATGATTTGATTCTTTTAGTGAGAGATTACACTACTTCAATAAAAGGGTTATTTTAAGTTGGGTGGTTTTTACAGCTTTCAAGGGACTCTAATAACTGTGTATTATCTATAGCCCAGTCTTGTTCTATTGAAAAGCTTTAGAGCATATACTTTCTAAGAGATTGGCCATTGAGTCAATGTGGCCTCTAAAGCAGAAACTAAATTCCTCTCCAAAAGTAGTCTGTCTGCTGAGCTGAGAGGGAATATGAGCCTGGACTTGACCACAGCTGTCAGCCTGTGGTTTGTCCCACACAGCTGTTCAAACAAAATGATGTAACACAACACAGATGACACAATGAGATTCAAAAGGAAAGCCATTAAAGACGAGAGTTCACACAGTAGCACTCATTTTTTTCTGAGGTTTGTCTGCTAGGAATTGTTTGAAGAAAATTCAGGATGAAATATCAGAGCAAAAAAAGAAAATTCAAGAATGTGCAAAGCAGGAGGTATTAGCTTTATTTGTATCTACCAAGCATTTATGGTGGGCTTCAATTGTAAAATGAATAAATTAGGCATATTTATTGTGCAAATGCGTTTTATTGTTTTTTTTAAGATTGGATGTAATTTTTCTCTCATAAACAAAAGACTCCAAACGTATTTTGGCCTCTAGAACCTTAGCATTGAAATGATAATTTGATGCTAAATGTCAGCAACTGTGAATAAGTTCTAAGCCTAAGCAAGCTTCAAAATAGTATATTTTTACGGAGTTTCTCCGTTTCATGCCTAATGATTTAAAATTAAAAATTAACATACATATGCAACATTAAACCTCATAGCCCTACTTAGAGTATACCGTGCAGCTTTTTAGGAGCAATTTCTCTGCATCCTTTGTCAGGTTGTCATAAACAGTACAGTCACATTTATGGGAACTGTGTCACCAGATGCTTGTAAAGTGACAACAACCACTGTGCAAAGTAAATATTATTTACATGAGGAGGTTTTGGACTCTATAGCCATGGAAGATGCTTATTTGTAGTCGCTATTTTAAAGTACCGCACATCACTTTTTAACATTCCAGCATTCTGTCATGTCACTATTACAGAGTTTTTATCAAGACAAAAAACATAGTTTATTCAATTTTATGATACACCAGAATAAAGTAGGATGAAGTTGAGGATTTCAAATTAATTTTTACAAAAAAGATCTGGAAAATTGTATTCATATTCACCTCCTCACCATGATTCCCATTAAAAAATCAAAGTAGTATATGTTCTCAGTATATCTACAACTGTTTTGTGAAGGCCTCAGTGGTTTGTTGGATCCTTTTTGGGCAAGGAGAGCATTCATTTGAGAAGCAGCAGGTGGATGCTAACTCTGTCGGAGCCGCAGAGACCCAAAGCTCAGCATTGAAACTCTGCAGGTGGGAGAATCTGTAAACAGGAACACTATTGGTTATAAATATGCAGAACTTTTAGTTGGTTTGTCACCAAACGAAACCTAATAAAATACATTGAAGCTTCTTGTTGCAACAAAGCAAAACGTCAAATGGTTGAAGAACTTCTGCAAGGCCATGCAGATCACCTTCATCAAAAATCTGCTGTTATTCAGCTCAGCATTCCAATAGCATCCAACAGGATGGCTTTATGACATCTCTATCCTATCCACAGGGCACATTTGGAGAGCGAGAAGAAGAAGAGGGAGGCCATCGAGAAGGAGAAGGAGCAGATGGAGCGGGACAAGCAGGAACTCATGATGAGGCTCTACCAGTTTGAGGAGAAGACCAAGAAGGCAGAGAAAGGTGTGTTGAAGGGGTGCGGGTTTCATTCTGAAGCTCATCAATCACTTACCATAACCACACACCCACCAGGGAACATGTTACTGCATGAAATTGTTGAAATAACTCCACAATTGTTGTTCTACATGGGTGCACTGTAAACACCAGGCAAACAGGTTATTACGTTTGTCGGTTACCTGTTGTATAAATAGTAACACGAAGAAAATGCTGTAAATATGTACACTTTTGGTCTTATTGCTTCTGTTTAACTTGTAAAACATGAGGATTTTAGGTTTCTGTGTCACAAATCGATAAGAGCACATGATATCAGTTGGCTTTCATTTGAGTTTGACTTAAGCAGATCTCTTATTTCCCTTGTTGCATCTGGTAAACTGGCACAGGCTCATTAGCTCAGCATATGTCTCTAGGTTTTAGTTTCCTGCTTGTAAATCAGCTCATAAAAACTACTATTTTTGATTTTATTTGAATCTATTTTCTGAGCAGTAATTTGACCGCTGACTGTGTGAAATTCAATGGTTAACTTTTTTTCTCAGTTTATCCTTTTTCCCCGGTTTGTCTTACCAGTAATAGCCAATGGCTGGAGCTAAGACTGCCTCTGGCCTTTCAAAACGGATTTGAGTCTTATTATGCAGTTTAACCAACCAAATGACAGCCCATTTTTAAAAAACAAATACTTTTAAAGTTTAATGTATGTTTTGGTGAATATTGGCACTGAACTTAGTGCTAATTTGCATTCGGAATAATTTGTACTTAGACTAACAAATGTAATCAATTTCGGGAAGCTACCTTCAATAAATGGTGAATTTATATGCACCTGAAAATAGTCCTCCACAAACACAACATAAGAACATACATTGTTTCCAGTTTGTACATGTCTAGATGTACCTCTTAATGGATGGTTTGATTTCTGGAAACAAGTAAGGGGTGAACAATTTTAAATTAAATGGTGTAGTATGTTCTGAAATGACCAAAAATTGAACTTAAATTTATGGAGTTTGTTTGATTATTGACTTATTTTTCTTTTATGAACTTCTTTAAATTAATCCAATTCATACTTATGCAATTTAAGTAACATTTGTACTTTATGGTCTATCCACTTTGCGCACTGTAGAAAAGTATAGATTTGATAAGGTTTGGCTTTAAAGAAGGGGATCTCAGTAGTATAAAAAAGTAACTGTTAAGCTTTTTGTGCATCTCAAGAATGTGTAGAAGAACTTAATATACAAGCCAAATATAACTTTAGGCAATTTAACTTACTTGGCTTTAATTTTAGGTAACGGTCTTTAACATTTTTTCAGTACAGAATTTAGTTTAGCCAAAAATCCGATCAGAACAAACCTGTCCTTTTTTTCCTTACTTCCTGTGAGCATAATTACATTAGCCCCCTCTCCTGTGAATTTAAGAGTTGCAGGACCAGCTTCAGAGAGCCATGATGCTGGAGCAGGAGCGGAGGAGGGCAGAGGAGGAGGCAGCTCGTCTGGAGGCAGAACGTCAGGCTGCCCTGCTGGCTAAAGAGGAACTGGCCCGCCAAGCTGAGAATCAACTTAAGACCCAGGAGCAGCTGGTCAGTGCTTACAAGATGTCATCTTTTGCTTTAAAGCTGAAAACTGCCCACTTTAGTGTAAAAATGTTAGACTTGTTGACTATTAAATACATTTACCTATTTGAGAGAATTTTTGCTCCAGGGCCCAGCCTGGTGAAGCCACTTTGTGGCAGATTCAAAGCCACAAAGTGGCCGCAAAGTCAAAGAAAGGACCATGGTCTATTATTGACCAACCATTGCGCTTTTTCAGCAGATCTGTGGGACAAATATTGTTTCATTGCTTCTTTGTAGCTAAAGCAAATGAAGAAGATGTATGGTAGATTAAAATCAGTTCCATTGTTCTTTCATGGTGGGTAGGGTTGTAAGAAAATATGCCAATATATCACAACATTTTATGTCACTATTTTGTATCAGTATTTAAAAGCGAAGTATCTTTTTATTTTTTTAAGAATATGAATTGAAGCATCGACAGTTATTGTTGTCATTAAAGCTTGGTTTATGCTTGCCGCATGAACATTCCGCGCGGAAACGAGACTTGCGGAACCGGCCGAGACGCCTTCTAGTAGCGTTTATACTTTATGCAGCTTGTCCCAGCTGAGAGCCAATATTCTTGACGGCTGTAGGGGGCGGACACCATAGTAGAAGTAGTAATCACTGTTTTTTACAAGATGGTGACACCCGTGAGCTTTAACAAAGCTGAACTTTTATGCTGTTTTACTTTGGAAAAAAGAAGAAAAGGAGACTGTCCTCTCTTCCATAAAAACAGCTGATGACAGTGCTCTCTATCGGCCGTATCATAAAGATATCTATTTACGAACCTGGCAATATGAGCTCTTGCCAGTCCGCCATGTTTTTCCGCGCGGGAAAACGGTCCTGCGTAGTTACAAATTTTTCTAGGTACGCGGTGCGGAAATTTTGGGGCGGGAGGAGGCCGCGCGGAGAGGTGTGGTTGCTGAAATGACGTAATTTGGCCGCGTGGAGCCAGGCGGACCTCGCGGACGCGGCAAGCATAAACCAAGCTTTACTGTAATATAAAACTTTAGTTTGTGGCTGTTTTCACTTTCTTCATTCCAGTGGATCAAGTATTAAAACTGGATGTGTTATGTATGAATCTGGTTAGTGTTTAGTTTTAAAATTCAGTTTTAAAAATCACATTATATAGTCTTACTCATAGTATCGTAATATATTGTATTGTCCCCTTTGTATCGTGATGCATATTGTTTCGCCAGATTCGTGCCAATACATATCCCCAATGGCCAGCTAATGCAGAAATTTGTCCTGTGTTACAAACTCTTACAAAGACACAGAGCTCAGTAGTTCACAATACAGAAATAATCATAAAAACACACAAATGCACCTTAGGGCTTCTTCATACCATCTCCCAGAAGGCAAAACTTGAATATTCCCTGTGCAATACATGAGTGGTGTTAATGGTCCACCTTTGTAAACCATTCTCTAAAGAAATGCCTACCAAGCGGGAGCAAACTTTTAAGAGCTGTAAAATGCTGACAACTCCTTGAACCAGACTGACCCTGCAGATCATATGACAGTTTTCAGAGTGGAGCAGAAAAACAAGGCGAGCTTTCCCTTTACACACTCCAGATCTCTTACTGACTGAACCAGAAGCATTTAAGAGATTTTGTCATTTTGCTTAGAATGTTAAAAAAGAGGTCAATTATTAATTATTATAACGAGTCCGTCTACATTCATTGACCGTTTTCTTCTCCTTAACAAACCTCTCTCCCTGTTGCTTCATTGTGGAATAAAATGGGACGGAGAGAGCAGCTACAAAATATCAAAGTATGCTGAGCTCATGTTGCTGTGATTTACAAAAAAAAGAAGAGAAACGAGCTCTGCTTGTCAGAATGTGTCACAACACCTGTAGAGTCAGTCATTTCTTCAATGTGCAGCATGCTTTTCCGCTTCTGTGTCAGCTTTTAAGATGACGCTTACATTCAGGATTGTGGGGTTTTTTTTCTCCACCTACATTACGTTTAACTTAAATGTAGGTGGATTCTGACTAATCTGTCATGTGATAATGTAAATCTACAGATACTGAATAACTTCCTTGTTAATACTTAAAAAAAAGGTTTTATGTGAAGTAAAATCTAAAAAATGAGTCCTGAGTAATGAGGGGTCAGGGTTCAAGTGATCAGCCTGATGAGTGAAGTTTTGAATCAAACTGTTTCAGTTTGTATTGCAAAGCTGAAAAAATGTCCTTGCTAAAATGTCCTTGCTATAATGTCTGATTAGTTCGCTGGAAGTGTTTCAAAAGTTAAGGAGGTTTGAAACTTGCAAAGTATTATAGCATCAACTTCTTCAGATGAAAAGCTGAGAAATAGAATAGAATCTAGATAGAAAATAGAAATAGAATCTAATAGAAATATAGAAGTAATGTAAATAAGCATATTCAGAGGAACTTTTTTTATTATATCTGTTCAATCTGCTACTGAATAAAGTTGAAATTCATAGATGATGCATAACAATGTGAATTACTGAATTGGTCTATAAGTCATTATAATTGAAGAGAGGAGGAGCAGAGTGGCTGAGGTGTGTAATGTAAAGATGGGCCCTTAAGATCCAAAAAGATTAGTTCTTTTCAGGCTCCTAACTCTCATCCTGCTTCAGCTGATATTTTCATGCAGAGCAGTTTGCTGGATTCTAGGCTTACGTTAGCATGTTCATTTTAAGTTTTGATCTGACATGTTCATAACTTGGCTGGTAACACATCTTAGTGAGATACTTACACTCCTGTTGGGAGACTAGGAAGACTTTGTTCTGCTTTATAAATAAAGTGTTTCACTTTGGATGTTTTTAAAATTGGTGATTTGTTTCAGGTTACACGACACGGACATAAGGGGAGCTGCAGCAGCCAAGAAAGCCTCACTCTTACTTAAAATGTTCTCTTAAAACAAAAACAAAAAATCTGAGTTAGAGCACTACATGGAGTAGTCGATAGGGGAGACACTCTAAGCACTTTAACCCCTGTCCTGTCTTAAGATATTAAATAAAATAGAATGTGTGATATATATATATATATATATATATATATATATATATATATATATATATATAATATAAAATTTAATAGCCACACAAATTGCAGCTCAAGTGAATGTATGAGAGACATAAAATCACTGGCAGTGAATACATGGTCAATAGCTGGTTTATTAGATTGATATTTATTCCTAATATGAATCCTTAAGGTATTTATATATTTCTAAATTAGCTTAATCAGGTTGTCATGCTTGATGTGGGCATGACCGAAAAATTAAAACTTTTCAAAAGCTTGAGCTCGGTCTTAAACACAACACTAAGCGCACAGGAGGTAATGGGAATTATTATTCATCTTGTTCTGAACCTTTTCTTCACTTCTTGATTATATTTGCATAGCTTTAATAAAAATCTGCCTTGTTTTCAGGCTGCTGAGTTGGCGGATCACTCTGCCAAGATTGCGCTGCTCGAGGAGGCCCGGAGACGCAAGGAGGAGGAGGCTAGCACATGGCAGAACAGGGTGAGAGCTCTGAGATGTGTAGCTGGATCCAGCCGGTTGCATTAGATAAATGTAGTACCTCATAGTGCTGCAAGTCAGATAAAATCAAATGATATCGTATCCAGACACAGAAAAAGACACATTTGACCCGTTCTGTATTGTTCAGGCTCGAGAGGCTCAAGACGATCTGATTAAGACCAAGGAGGAGCTGCATATGGTGCTGACGGTGCCTCCGCCTCCCCCACCGCCTCCGGTTTACAACAACCACGATGACAACAGCGACAGCGAGGACAACAACAGCACGCACAGCACCGAACTGATGGTGGGCGACTTCCATGACCACCGCAGGGAGGAGGAGCGTCTGACTGAAGTAGAGAAGAACGAGCGTGTCCAGAAGCAGCTCAAGGTGAGAAAAGAAGGAACTAATCGGGTAGGAATGAAATAAGCGCCAAGCAATTAAAGCTCGTCATTATGAAACTTTATGCTCTGCTGCATAAAATGATGGCCTAACTCACACAGAACCTTTATAACAGCTGGCAGTACTTCTTGCTTGTGGTTTAAAAAAATCCTTTTAATGAAGCTAGGAGATGTACTAGTTCTTTTAATTCATGTGGTGGAAAAAAAATTGATTTCATGCTGGTTTTAAATTTGATGTTATATAAAATACACAACTTTAATCAAACCTTTCACAACTAAATTCAATGATATACAATTTTCAAAACAGATCTAACAAATTAATATGCTTATCTGTATAACATCGTTTCACAGAAACATAAATTGCTTCTGTCCATATTCAGTTCTGTTGAATCCAGTTCAGTCCAAGCCAAATTTTGTTGTTGCGATATTGACTTTATCTGTAAAGCATTTTATATTCCAGGTTAAATAATTTATTTTTATTCAAACTTTCATAAAAAATGTTCAAGGGTTAAAAAAAAACCTTCAAATAATGAGAAACTTTTATTATTACGGCGTACCTATTTCAGCCGACTCTGTGAACCACAGTATGTCAGAAAATTTCAGGTCAGCACGATGGGCACATAGGAGAGGTCGTTAAAGTAGGGATGCAACGATACCGTCTAATTTACATGTATTGGTTAAACTTAACCAATACCATTAACCGATACTCAAAATGTGGAAAATCTGCAATAAATTCACAAAAAAAGTTTAATCTTTCACTTGAAATTTTTTTGTGGTAATTTTATATTTTACATCTGTTATTTTGTCTTAGTTATGTTTAGTTAATAAAGTTGGGTGCCTTTACTTTCTTTAGGTAGGTATAATGTGGAAGTTATACAGGTAATTCAACAATAGTATCGGATTGGTATCTGGTATCGACTGATACACAAACTCCAGGCATCGGTATCGGGACTGAAAAGTCGGATCGGTGCACCCCTATTACTTTTCTCACTTTGCTTCCTCTTCCTTCTCTCTCTAGGCCCTGACCTCTGAGCTGGCTCAGGCCCGTGACGACTCCAAGAGCACCCAGAACGATCTCCTCCACAGCGAGAACGTGCGGGCCGGCCGAGACAAATACAAGACCCTGCGACAAATCCGGCAAGGCAACACCAAGCAGAGGATCGACGAGTTTGAGGCCTTATAAGACACCATTGCTGCTAAAGCGTGCGCCCTTCCCAAATGGTCACTATCTAGATTTGCTGCTGAGACCCACGGACACCCCCTTCATACCTACCCAAAGACATGTTTAACACGCGCTGGTAGCAGACTAAACTGAAACGGTATAAGTGCTGCAGAAGATTGGGAGGACGCAGCGCTCTGCAAAACCTTTGTGCCAAAATCTTCTGTACTTTCTCTTGCTATAGTTTTTTCAATATTGGATTATTTTTATTTTTATGGAGTCTGACCAAAATTGATCTTTTTTCACTGGAGGTTTTGATCAAGTAGTGGGAATAATATTGTAATGCACCCAGTAATAAAATTATTGCAGTGGAAGAAAAGGGCGTGTTGTTCACAGCGAAAACTCAGAAAAGTGGAGACAGTATACGCAGGAAAATATATCTTTATTTTCCATTATATTTGAACACTTCCAGTTTGTTTTAGCTCCATAGTAAAACAAAATCATGCCTAGTTTGATATTTATACTGTATATGGGACATAAGGGGTATTTTGTCTTGGTTTTTATATTTTTGCTATCTACTAATAATAAAAGCTTTTACATTTTCAGAGGTTTTTATATATTGACCCAAATAACAGTCTAGTCATATGTTCCATAGGTCTTTCTTTACACCATTTAACTAAAGAGATTTATTGTAAATTATTGATTTTACTTCTGAGATTTCCAATTGTATCGAAATATAAATAAGTTTAGTTTAAGGTTAACTCTCCGATTACTTTATTTTTATTAGCAGTGCAGATCAAAGCACTTTGAATGCTGCAAAAAGCTTTATTTAATCAGTTTATTCAATGTATTTTTTTTTAGCAGTATAAAAAAGATGCACATGGTTTTTACCTGCTAAAGAGGCCTTTCTGTCTCTCACTCGGACAATTTTTTTTATTTTATTTTCTAGTTAAATCTCCCACCAAACTCCCTTTTCTCTCCCTGGACCAAAAGTACCGTTAGCTGACATTGCCATGCAGAAACACTCTGCTATGCTGGAATTTGTATACACCCAGGATTTTATGAGGTGTTCCACATACTGCCAATAAAGTTTTTTGATTTGTCACATTTGTGTTTATCTTTTATTCATAGTTTGTTGCAGGATTTGAAGTAAATGTTGAATATTTTTTGAGGAACATGCTTGTGGCTCAGAGTTGGAAACAGATGCTTCAAGAGAGCTTCTACAGTCATTTGAATTTTCCTCCAGATAAAACAAAGCAAACATGCACTGTAGGATCATTTATTTATTTATGTGTATATATATATATACCTGAAGATCACTGGAACCTTGCTTTATCCAATCTTCAAAAGTGGGAAAGTGGATCATATGTGTATTTAATATTAAACCTTACCCATGTCACTAAGTGAAAATAATCTAAAAAGTTTATCAGATTTCTTGCCTTACCCAGGCTTTTAAAATGACAGGTTAGTCAGCCTCAGGAAACTAAATGAACATAAATAGAATTGCACAAATTTTCACTTGTACCCAAAATGGGTTTTATATTAAAAGTTAGTCAGTGACGCATATATTTTAAACATGGTGTAACGTGTTCTTATTACAATAGATCACTTCAATGTGCTTAAGCATTTTATTTGATCAGCATAATATGAACCAATATAAAGTGGAAGGAAAAAAAAAACCTTGAATTGTTTAATTAGAATATTGTGCAAAAGTTCACTTTTTAGTAATTTAACTTAAAAGTTGAAACCATATGAGATAGCCTCATTACATGCCAAGTGAAAATTTTAAGCCTTTGTTATACTCTTCATTATGGCTTACAGCTTTTGAAATCCCCAAATTTAGAATCTCAGAAAATTAAATTAATGTGTAAAGGTTCAATGTTTTAGGCTGGAAGTGTCATTTTCTAATCTGTTAATTAATCCAAATCACCCCCAAAGGGTTCCTGAGCTTTTAAATGGTATCTTAGTCTGGTTCAGTAGGAATCACAATCATGGGGAAGACTGCTGACCTGAAAGTACAGAAATCTATCATTGACACCCTCAATAACACTCTAAAAGAAAAAAGACAAGTTGAGAAAACGCAACTAAAGCGTTTACATTGTGTGAACCTAAATAAAGAGGGTAAACCAAAGCCTGTGAATATTCTCATTCATCCAGGTCATGGTTATCTCAAGGAAATTTCAATCAAACGCAACTGGACTTGGTAATTTGTCTTGGAAGACGTTTCACCTCTTATCCAAGAGGCTTCATTAGTTCATGCTCGCCGCTGACCAGGCTGGGACTGGTCCCAGGGTAAACCAAAGCGGAATCTTAAATTCAACAAACTGAAGCTAGTCGAAGCAAATCATGTCTTTGAACTGTGACAATTTGTTAAATTGAAAAAAAAAAATTAATAAAGTTGAGCCAACTTTTTTTCACACATTGGCTCAACTTAACTATGTGAATAAGTCTAAAAAGTAGTTTTAAGTTTGCCTAATTTAGTATTTCAACTTTAATTTACCCTACTGATGTAGATTGACTCAACACAAGCCTGTTAAATATGCTCTTCAAACTGACAACTTGCAGCAATATGGTAATCTACATTGGGTTAAGTGCATTGCAGACAGGTGGAAGCTGTATTTGAACCTACCACCTTACAAGTACAAGCCAGCTACTCTACCCATCAAGCAACAGTCACCAATAGCTCTTTTAATGGTAACTTAACTAGGACTATAGTAACGCAAAATAAAACTCATTCTGTTTAAATGTTTTCAGTGGTTTTACCCAAATATTCAACGATTCATGTTCACAAGAGTATGCAAAACAATTTCAATGCAATTAAATAGGAGCAAAATCTACCTCTATAGGTCTCCTAATCCAAGTAACACATGTAGCCTTTGTCTCAAAAGCCAAATTAAAAAGTTGGTTTTCTCGCGCTTTGCAACCTACAGTAAGTATGAAAGTTACCACAACTTTCTCTTTTCGCTGATCTAAGACATAAAGAGACAAGAACTGACAACTCAATAAATAATGTGACAGCATACAACTACCTTAGTTTCTCTGTCTGATTTAAATGACTGCCCATAATCTGTGAAACTTGGTTTTTCAAGTTTTCACAACTGAAAAAGATTTTTCATGCTAAAAAACTGTAAAGGCAATTATGGAATTTGCATTTCCTGCAATTCACAACAAAAGGTTTTATGTTGGATGAACTTTCTCTGGTTGTAACGAAGCACAACTTACATATTTAAGTAGTCCTGACTCAAAAAATGCTGTTGAAGCTAACAATGTCTTTGGTTTGTTAGACTAACTCATGTTATTGCCTCATGAATTAATCTTAATTTTTTTGTTTTTCTAAATGTAAAATATTTTGTCAAGCAAAAGAAATTGTAGTTGAGTTTTTTGCTGTATCAAGGCGCATTAATAGTTATGTGAAAGGGAAAAGTGTGGAATTAAAAGGTGCACAATATAGAGGGACAGCTGCATCATAAACTGTAAGCCATAATCATAAAAATTATTAAGTTCTGAAATATCTCACTTTGCATGTAATGTCTTTATCATATATTAGTTTCAGATTTTAAGTTGAATTACTGAAATAAATTACGTTTGGTACTACGTTTTTTTTTCACCTTTATAGCATAATAAAATGGTCCAGACGTCCAGTCACAGTCTAAATGGAGTTTCAGTTGAAAATCTGTGGCAGGACTTAAAACTGGGCGTTTATAGATAATCATCCAATCTTTCTGAGTTTGAGCTCTTTTCGAAATAAAAGGCAGAAGTTTCAGTCTCGATGTGACAATCTCGCAGAGGCATACCCTGATAGACTTGAAGCAAAAGATGGTTCTGCAAAGCTTAGCTCAAGAGCACTAACAACAATAGAGTTCAGCATAAAAAACAAAAACAAATATATATATATATATATATATATAAATACATTCATAAGTCAATGTAAGCAACAAGTGCAACAAAAATAAAACAGTTGAGTTGTGCGATTATTTTAGTACTTTTAATGTTTTACAGAGGGGAAGCATTCTGACTTAGTTCTTGTCTCTGCAGCAGCCTCAGGCAGCTGCTGCCGTATAGCCGTATACAGGTTTTTCATATAGTTAGAAATAAATACATCATATTAAACAGAAAATCAGAGCCAAATAAATTACAGGCAATATGAAAAGAGGACTCTGATAAAATAAACACAGTTCTTTACATAAAGAATAAAGTGCAAATATTTTAAATTACTATCATACAGTAATAATATTAATAATAAAAGCAGAGTCTGCTGTTGGGGAGTGATGCTGAGTATTGCCAGGTTTTCTGTCTTTTGGCAAGAGAGTGGAAGTGAGTCAGGAGTTTTCCAGTTGCCATGGTGACTCGTGAAAAATACCATGTCATTGCTTTCAGCTCTCCGTCCAGACGTACAGCGTGCCAAAGCCTTGAAACCAGAGAAAGTCTCTCACATGCTGCGAAACAAGAAAGGGATCATTGTGCAGGACGAAGCGCTGATGAGGCCAGCCAGACCCACTCATCCTGTAGGAATAACCGCTCCGTGCGATGCGGCGGCTGTAGCTCCAGGTTACATTTGTTTAACATGTCAGTTATTTCAAATCTTGTCCTTTGGGATGCAGAGTTTTAAATCTTCTTGCAGAAGAATTTAAGATTGATGAGAGATATGAATCTGAAAGGGAGTCTGACTGCAACAGAGTGATCTCAGACTGCAACATTAACACTTTACTTTAAAATGTGACGTTTATAAGTGGCAGATATTTTGATGATATAAATCTTATCCAGTATTTTACATTTCCGTCTGTGAGGCATAAATGGAGCATTAAAAACAAACTCATAAACTCCCAATAAGATAATTTACAGGTTCCTAAGCCGTACTCAATTGCACTAGAAATGTGATTTATGCTTTGATTGTATCTCCTTTACTGTTTTTTTAAGTAGACTCCTTTTTGAAAAGCAGAGCCTACTAACACAGGGGGAAAGTGTCAGCTCTGTTTTTGTTGTGCTTTGTGAAAATATGAGGCATGTTCATTTTGGCGGGTAATGACATAAAAGCCTTGGCAAAAAGGGACACAACGCCAGCAAAGTTAACAGTCAGTATCTTTCTTCCTTTTGGAGAGCAACCAAAAGGAAGACATTTTGAATAATTACATGTGGATTACATAAAGGATAATACCAAACTGGGAAACTCAAAAGGCATTGAAAAACAGGCCGTTCAGGTTTGGTAATATTTTTGGGATAAAAATACTTCCTTTTCATTCATAAATTCATTCAGATTATTAGACCTTGAATATAATAGATGTTACCATTTTAATCCACAAAATATTTTTTGATAAAAAGTATCAAACACGCATAATGCGCACAAGGTGAATACATTTGAATTCATATCTAGACTTTATGTGTTCCATATATTTGTATAAATAGTTGACTGATTTTATCTAATTTCTTTCCAGGAGAAAAGCGAGAATTCCATAACGTGGTATTTTTGTCTGTGTATGCGCTTAGGAATGCTTCATAGTTGAGGTTTTAACGTAAAGTGTTGCCACAGACTGCTAAAAGCACACATCTGCTGTTATCAGAGTACATTCAAGCCTTTTCCAGATGAAGCTTTGGTCCAGAAGATCCCAGTTCAAAGCGATGGCCACCTCTGGATGAGCTCCTCGTCTCCCCCTTCAAACATATCACACAGGCTTATGAATACCAACATAAACACTTGATAACACCTGTTAAATCCCTAATCTTCAATGCATTCAATGATACACACCAGAACACACCTCTCTAGCCTGCAGACTTTAAAGTGCACACACAAGGAGACTCACTGACCCACGCTGAGATTATTTACACACTCTGACGTGGGTGTTCTGAGCAGTGTTTGCATTATGGGGAGAGTGTTTGATGCCTTTGATAAGGGCAGCTTGTCGATCATTGCCTTGTGGCCCGGTGGTAACCTCTGTGTTGTTAGAGACCACGCCGTTCTCAATGAAGTACGTTACAAAGACAGCTTACTGACATCTAGTGGTCAAAAGAAGGAACTGAGAGAGAAAAATGCGGATTTTCTTTGTGTTGTTTTTATTCTATTTTTTAAAATTCAAGCTTCAGTAAATGTTGTATGGAGATTGCAAATGTTTTACAATTCAGTCTTTTCTTTTAAAGGGGCTAACATCCTGGAGATAAACCATAACCTAGTGAAAAAGCGTAATAAAACTGAACTGTGTTAAAACATGCTTTGTGCTGGATATTTAAAAATGAACAAAAGAAAACTAGATAATTTTCAAATGCCAAACTTTCACTGCAAGCAAACGTAAGAAACAAGACAGTGAAACTCACCATGACCAGTTAGAGAGATTCAGTGTCCACTGTCTCCTGTTCCTGCATTCGGATTGTCAGCCTTACAAATATAAAAACACAACAGGGTGAACCCTTCAACAGGTAGATAAAAAAATTCAAACAGTAGAAACATATACTCATATATACATATACTAAAATACTGATAAATGTCGATCAAAGAACTTTCACAATCTGCAAGTTGCAACCAAATGATGAAACTAGACAGCGGCTCTTTTTATATTTTTGGTAAATAACACATTTATCTAACACACCTATCAATGAACATACAGTATATGTAACACTTATTTTCACTTTACACAGTACATAAAAACTCTTTTTCTGCCGTGAACCTTGCTTCTAACTGTTCTGAAACCCCTTTTGTGTGTATTTGGAATCATTGCCCTGTTGGGAAACCCAATTCCATTCACGTTTTAACCATCAGATTCAATATATCAGTGTTAATTGAAAGGAAATAGTTCCTGATGTTCAACAAAAGTTCAAGAGGAGTTTTGCTTCCATTCCTTTTGCTCATTACAAGGATTGGATGAATTAATAGAGAACAAGAATAAACTAAATACAAAATTCTTCCAATTCACCTCAGATCAACACCTAGATGTCTCTTGAAACTTGGGCACAATCTGGGGCTCAGTGAATAAATAGCCCAGCTTTTTAAATGGCCAAAACCTAAACCTCCATTGAGCATTTTACTACTCTGCTTTAAAGTTGACGAATGGTTAAATAGCCTAACAGAAATATTTTTAGAATCTTGTTGACTGCCTTGAGAAGCAAGCAGAGGAGGCTCAACTTGCTGAGGGACACTGAACCAAATATTAGTTTGGGTTTGTGTATATTTTTAAATCCAGATGGATTGGAGGAAATCCGCAAAAAAAAAAAAAGAGTCCTTCAAATTATTTTTTAAAATCTTTGTGATGATAGATTATTTAACTAATATTTTGTTTAAACTAGCTTGCATATGAAACAAAAAAATCTCATAAATCATAACTACTAAAGAGTGCTTCCATCCTTTACTACAGCTATAATTCCCCCTACCTTTGGACACAGTGGGTACCAGTAGAGGCCTTGGAAGGTGCTGTTCTCCTGTCTCCAGCCATCCAGAGGAATGAGCACCTCACCCAAAAATACTTTCTTTGTCAGGTTCCCTGAATGCCAAACGGATGCCTGCAGTCTCTTTCCAAACAGCAGATGGCGCTCAATGTTATACTGCAAAAACCAAAAATCAGATAGAAGGCTTAGTTAGCTGTAGAAAAGAATTGTAACCCCCTCCGTCAAGTATTTAAGACCCCCATTGATTATTTTTGGCTGTTAATGATTTTTAGCATTAAATATATCAATCACCTATGATAAACATCTATTAACTATGGTTTAGAACAACTATTTTACTACATAAGGCGATTAGCTTTTATTTTATGGCAAATAAAAATATTAGAGGTCATAATCAGATCAGGTCATAAATCCATTTTTGATAGAAGATGGGACCCTTTGTCTCTCATAGCAACTGTGTGTGATAGTTATATCACAATTACAATATCTACTCCTTTTACCTTAAAAACTTCGTTATAAACAGGGTTGGTTGTGTTTTTCTTCACGGATGTCTTCAGTTTATTGTTCTTGTCGGGCAGCACGTAGAGTTTCACATATCTACACAAGGGAACAAACAGGGTGAGGCTCAGATGGAGGTAAACTAGGCTTTTAAGACCACTTTTCGAGGCTGTCCTTACGGGTGACTCTTCTTCTTCTTGGTGTTTCCGTGAGCCAGATTTCTGCACGCGCCCACGGTGATCTCCAGACAGGAGCTGCTGTTGTTGTAGGCCACACCGAGCTCCATCTCGCCGGCCACATAGATGCCCTCGAAGATGCCGCACTCGGTGCTGATGCTGCTGAGGCTGCCCTGAGAGAGGAATGAAAATAATTTCACAGCTCATTATTTTACGTCTCGAAGGAAAGCACTGCAACTGATTATGATCTGCTTTCTGATTCTTCAATAAAAGGATGTTATTTGAGGATGGGTTTTTTTTCTATCTTCGATAACTGGCTTTTACTCACTCTGTGATTAAAAGAGTGCTCCGAGCTGAACGAGGTTTCTTCGTCCGCACCAGTAGACGAACCTTCGTTGTCGCTGTCTTTGATTTTCTTGAACAAGTTTGGAAGACTTTCGCGTTTAGAGAGCTGGAAAGAAAAACAACAACAGTTTGCTTAGCTGCACTTTAAGAGTTACATCAAGACAGTAAATTTAAGCAGCTGCCATCGTCTTACGGAGCAAGATTTGCTGATGTCTGTTTCTGACAGGCTCTTTTGGGTGCTGTAGCGAAAACACGTCCCTTTGTAGTTTGGGTCAACTTTCAAAAGGTCTCCTCTTACGTCATGCTGGGAATTGGAAAATTCTGCAATAAAAAAGAAAAGCTGAGCTTTAACGTTTGGCCTAAAAAAAAGGCTCTAATTTCCTTAAAAGGCTCTCCGGCACCGATATCTTTCTATCTGTTGTGTTTCTTCTGCTGCAGCTTCTGCTGATGCAGTAGTTACAAGACATCAAAGAGTTTCTTTTTTCTGTGTTTTGTAAGTTGAAGCATATTTCCTTTGTGGTTTATGAATGTGCGTATATTCAACTTCCTGGGGCATAGATGATGATGAATTGATATGAAATCCTGAGGAAGTCACGTTTCTGAAACGATAGTAACCTGTAAAAGTACTTTTACCAATGAAATCTAAGAACTGAGTCATGCATTTGGATCAATGGCCTTCGCATTGATACCCTTGTATAACACTCTGAGCAGGCTTTCATTTTAGAAGTCATCTAGTCAGAAAATGTGGTGTGCAATTTAATCTCAGAATAAAAAAAAGCTGTTTTGTGAAAGGGGGACGTTAATAAACAAACAGAATCAAAACACCCCAGTTTCAGTTGACAGCTTGACAAATTGTGAATTCTACAAATCTGGCCTTACTGTAATGGAAAAGGTACTGTTGTAAGAAAGACATAAGAAGCCACAGATGCACTTTGCTGCATGTTAGGTGAGCGAGACCTCTGCTTTGTTTTTGTTTTTTGCAGAAGACGAATCCTGCACATAACCCTCAAAGCCATCTTCACAGTGAAACATGATGTTGGTGCAAAATTCATGACTTGATACTATAGACGGGGCTTAATTAGACAGAAAAGCTTTTTGACTGTTTTGTGTCATAATCAGGATTGATTTGGGATGAATGTGAACAAAACTTAATCTGTGTATTTAGAAGGGACAGGGAAAATGATGAGAGCTAATGGGAAGATAGGCGGAGATTAATACAGAGAAAGAAAACAGTAGAGGCTGCAAAAGATTATAAAATGTAGGCGTCTTCACTGTCCAGCAGTAACTAAACACAGAACAAGAGCTACAATGAAGTGCTTTACATTGAGGTCTGTAGGTCATTCCAATTGAGAATTTCTTAGAACACTTGTTTTTCACCGGCAATATTCCTCCAACCTGATGGAGCTTCAGCTATTTGGCAAAGAAGACTACATGGCAATTTTAATACCAAAGGTAAGCTAAATGGGTAGGCACATACCAGAAAGACTTTAAAGATTTTATAGCTTCAAAAGGTGGTTCTACAAAGTATATAGCCAGGAGGGGAATGAATATAGAAGCAAAACAAACTCTACATACTTTTATTTTAAAAACAAATGAAAACCATGAATTGTTTTTTTTTTGGTTTATTGCCCAATTTATTGACTACTTTGTCTTGGTGTGTTGTAGTTATAAGGTGAAAACATCTAAAAAGATTCAAGAGTTGGATATACTTTTTCAAGACACATAATAATTGAAGTCAGAGTAAAAAACAAACAAAAACTTACTTCTAATGTGACTCCTGAAGCAAAGCATAAGATCCTCCATAGATTGTGTAAAAGCCTTTGAATTCTTTAGTTCCTGCTGAGCAAAACAAATAATCAGTCTGTTGATCAACTTTATTATAATGTAAAGTTGGAATATTTCAGCGCTTTACCCTAAATCTGCCTCTAAACTCATGTTCCATATGAGGTGGAGGGGTGGGAGGCACAATGGCTATGTGGCTGCAATATTCAAGAAAAAAAGTGATTAAAGAAAATGCAGAAGGAACTAGCGGAATGAATGAAAGCTGATTAAAGAGATAGCGATCAATCATACCTCTCTACAATGTAGAGTTTTAATAATTTTTCCCCAACCGTCTCATATTTGTCTGTAAAAATGTGAACATAAAAAATTCAGACAGGTAACAGACACAGACAGTTTGAATAAGTCAGTAAAATGTACAGTTCTTGAAGCAGAAACAAGCTAAACAACGCATACATAATTGATAAATTAAATGCAATAAATACATGATGATCAGTGATTTATATTCATGGAGTCTGAGCTCAAACAAACCTGTGGTGACTGTGAATTTCTTTGCCCTTTCTTCCAAAAACCATTCTCCTGATCTGATTTTCACCTCCCTGTTGAGAGGAGAAAAAGGGTGAGCTAACAGTGGAGCGTGCAATCATAAAACAAGGCAAAGAAGGTCCCCAAAACAGGAGTTAATTGGAAAATATACACATATGGTCTATCCTTTATGTCCTATGCTTTCAGATCAGACACTTGTATTGCTCTTTTAACCATTTCTTCCAATGCTTAAAGAACCCAACTTTATTCTACCCTTATATCCAAAGCTCCCTGTAAGGCAACTCCAGCAAAGAGTGTACTGTGGGCTCACCAGGTATCCATAACAAAAATTAGATGCTATTTGCATACCAACCAATTGTTAGGGATGCTTACCAGTAGGACTGAAGAAAACTTTGCCAGTGGGTTGGGTGTGAAAGAAAGGATTAATATAAAAAAAATACCTCATCATGCCCACAGTTAAGTGTGGAGGAAGATGTGTGATGTTGAATGATTGTCTCTTTCTCTGAAGAGGAATTAGTGTGAGGGCTTTTTACTTGGCTTTTAGTGAAGCGAGGAAAGGCAGCGCTTGTTTATATATATATATATATATATATATATATATATATATATATATATATATATATATATATATATATAACCAGATATATACAAGGCAATTTAAAATGATTCATATGAAATCAATGAAACATACTAAAGTAGTAAAAACAGGCTCTGGAGTAAGCAATTTAAAAAATGCGTTTCCTTGCCTATTCCTATATCATAAGAAGGAATAAATGTGAGAACTTTCATTCAAATATTCTCTTCTTTTCTCCTTCTACTGGAAGCTGCACATGGTAAAGCTTCAAACTCCAGAATTGGAGTTCACGAGACTAGAACCCCCTTTACATATAAAGTCAAACTGTATAGTGGTTTTAAACAGAATCAAAGTGAAAGCATTAATTATACCACTAGCCATCAGTGTCTCAGGTGCTCTTCATCACATTTCTTGCTCTGGTATGAGTCAGCTGAGTCACACTTTCTGCATCACTCACCTGTAAGCGTGGCACACCGTGCACTTCCAGTCTGCGGCCCCCACACGGCACCTGCTGCAGATGCGGTGGCTGCAGCCGCGGCACACGGCGCCCTTGTTCCAGAACTTCCCCAGCGGCCTCTGGCACCGAGCGCAGGTCCTCTCCCCGTATTGCCTGGCGTAGCTCTTTGCGCCTTTCCTCCGCAGCTCCTGTAGCTCGCCCTTCATCCTCCTGAGTTGGGAAGACGGGGAATCACAAATATTACTTATGGCAGTAGCAGCATAATGATGCGGAGATGCTATTTGTCTTTGGGATTAGGGAAGCTGGGTCGTGCTAAACATAAGGCAATGATAGAAGAGCACCTGCTGAAGACTGCAAAAAGACCTACTCACCTCGTAGCAGAACATCAGCCAATCATTTTTCAGAGTGGCCTAGTCAAAGTTCTGACCCAAATTTAACTGGGAATTTGTAGAACTTGAAAAACTACACAGGCTCCATTGACAGAGCTATCCATTGTGTCTGAGCTATGTTGCAAACAGTAATCCGCAAAAATATCAAAGCTAGTAGAGTTGTAGACAAGACATGCTGACTCTACAGCGCACCGATTGGGTCATTTTCCCGGGTTTGAAAGCATTTTTAATAAAAGAACAAAGCGTGCGTCGTAGTTGCAGTAAATGTTCCTTTTGAGGACCTTCGACCGAGCTGTCAGTTCTGAGTCATTCATACTTTACTAAGAAGCAATTTCATCACTTTACATGTCAGCACGCATTACCCACCTGATCCTTTCCTCTTCAATCTTCCGCAGATGTTTGTCTCTATGAAGGACCTCCAGGACTCTTTCTCTCTCCAGAACTTGAAGGAAACTTAAATCCATCTGTAAGGTTTCTGATCGGATGTATCTGCTGCTGCTTCTCCGAAATGCTTGCACCTCTGCTTTCATCTGTTCCTCTCTTGTGAGTCCTCCTCCCCTCTCTCTCTTCTTTTTTAACCTCCTCCGTATTAGACCCTCCCTCAGACCTCCTCTTTTGTCTTCTGGAGCTGAAACAGAGGCAGTGAAGGTCACTGCAGCCCAGCCTCTCTTTTTTTCCTCGTTGTGATCTCAGTTGATTGAGACGCAGTTCCTGTCTAGTCATATAAGATGTATTTTTTACATGTGAATGCATGACATAATTCTACCTAAAACCAATGGAAATGCCCTGTTGATGTTCTTGTGATTTCAGACCTCTATCGTCCCAAAATCTAATAAAAATTTGGGGTTCCAGAGAGAATAAACTCCCCCTTTTCTATTTTTATTCTATCAACATCCTCCAGATAATGTCCTGTCAGCATTACTTTCAACTTATTTCCCCTCTCAGGTTTTAACCTGCTTTCTCTCAGCTGCAGGAAGTTCAGTGGTGCTTAACTGATGGCTGCAGAACAAAAACCAAATGCCAGGACTTGCATTATTTATGAGTGATGTTTTCCTGTGTTACAGTTTCTCTTTTAGGAGAACAGAAAACCATATTTCAATCATTTATCCAGTTTTTGCAGGAACACAGCTTCACTATGAAATGAGAACAATCTCTAAAACCTTTTCACAACATTTTTGCTAAGGATCATTGATAATAAAATCAATCACACAGCTCAAGAGGCTTGCTTCAGCCATACAAAATAATATTAAAAAAGACAGATTTGAAGGAAGAATTTGTTTAAAACATGACAATAACGAGGACAAATAAAAATGGTAGTTCTCAAGAACTCGGATTACATTTTTTTAACAGACATGTAAACATAGAAACTTAGGCGACAGCAGATTTTATCTTATTTAAAAACCATTTAATGCTAAATAGGAAGAAACTTGAGCTTGACATGTTGCTTTGTACGTCTGATAATTTTAACAAAACTTCGAATAATGAACGCCAAATAATTTAAATCAGAACAGGTAAATGACACAAAATGAAACACTTTACCCTCTGAACCTATCACAGTTATTTTTTGTTGTCAGGAAAAATTACAAAACTGTGCGACTGACGCAATAATTTCCAGAATGCTTTCTTAAACCTACCAAATATAGTGTTAAATTTGGCCTACGTTTTTTAAACTTCCCCAATCCACGTTGACTGATACCCTTATACTCTACAACGTTACAAGTTAGGCTGGCAGAAAAACTCAACGCACTGTCACTACTATCTACTGCTTTTACAATGAAGCGTTTGCTATACAATGTTCCTGTCTGAATATGTCAGTGATTAACTTTTCTTACAAACTGAATTGCGAATAAAAAACAAATTTTTTCTTAAGGAGACAAAATTGTTGCATATTTTCTTGTTTTATCTTTAACTCATTTAGTTAAGACTGAAATACAAATTTATTCCACCAACTGAATGCGCCAGATGTGGACATGAAGCATAGTTGTAATCTACAGTTAATGAGGTCTTTGATTTAAATATAAATAAATTAAATCCGTATTCATAAAACTTACAGCTGATGTATTGATACCAAAACTGTTAACATTCACTCTGCCTCAATTTATCTTTGTTGGAAAGAGGGCCTCAGTCAGACTCTGGTGAGAAACACCAAACGGTTATTGGAAACACTTGGCCTCTGGCAGCAATAGACCTTTTAACAGGACAGTAATTTGACACATATGGGCAATGTTGTCAAGAAGGATGTCAACTCCCCTGAGTTGAATTAATCAAGACATGGTGAAGAAAACTGAAGAAAATTGTGATAGACAGGAAGCCTTTAAAAGTTAATATGTATATTTGTCAGTAAAAAAAAATAATTTTGTATCAACTTGTGACATTACAGCTGAAACCAGATTTTCACACAGCCTGTATAATGGTCTTATCAGACTAAGCTTTTTCTGTGTTTGCTCAGTTAGGATTAATCAGAATAGTTCATATTTGCTAAATGATAGAAAAAAACAAGACAGACAACTCTGAATTGCTATTACTTACTTTCTTCAAAAACATACGTTTTCATATTTGTTCGAACTGAAGAATAAACTGCATGACTTGGGTTAAACGTTTTAGGTATCCTTCCACGAGCTTCTCGCAATAGTTTGTAGGACTATTGGTATATTCCTCCTGACCTGAACAGGTGTAACAGAGTTAGCTTTGTGCTCTTACACACCTTTTAATATATCAACAAAATTTTTTTTTTTTTCGGGATAAAGATCATTTCTTTGGGGTGGCCACACCAAAACCATTAACTTAGTTGTCCTGGAGTCACGTGTGAATAATTTGGCAGTCTGCTTTATGGTCATTGTCCATTTTGAAGACCTATTTGTCACCACAATTTAACTTTCTGGCTGACATTGGCTCAATATTTATACAAAATATCATTTTCTGTTGATCCCATCTATTTCCTGAACCGCACCAGTCCCTCCTTTGGTAAAACACTTACATAACATTAAGTGCTGCCATACTTTAGAAAAAGTTTAGAATGATGTCATTCTCCACATGGTAACACTTGCCATTATGTGTTGCCTGAAAACACAGGGAAACGTTTGTCTCCTTTTAACTAAAAGAATAATCAGAAGCTTACTCTGGACAGGTAAACTTCTGAATTTGAAGAAAATAATACAATTATTAACATTATTACGATTTTAGCAAATCCTTTGCAATCCTGACCGAGCTCAGAACGAGGGTAAGAAATAGTTTTTCATGCAGTACATGTAAGTATCTGATTTAAACTATGCCTTATAATTGAGCCAGGACAAAAATCTGATAGATTTTCTGGTATAAACTTTAATAAATTAATCTAGTTATCTTGATCTCACTTTAATATATTAGTCTTGATCTCAGAAGAATCTACCCTAAAATGGAAAGCTGTTAATAAGTGCTCTTATTGAGTTCATCACTTCCAAAGAAGCATTAAAATAGTTTTTTGTGTAGTGCAGAAGGGGCTTGTTGAACAGCCCAGTGTCAGTCTGTGTTAGCAGATATGAGGCAATGGTTTGTATTATCCAGAGCTGCCAGGAAACCAGCAAAAAAATAAAAATAGCATAATTTTTAATTAGAGCTGATGGGTCAGTGAGGAACGCAGCAGGTAAAGCAGTTGGGTGAAAATCATTTCAGAAGTGAGCAGATAAAACACACTCATTTCAAATGTGCAACCCTGTATAGAGAGGAGCAGAATGATTCAGGTTATACGTGGTTTATCTGTAACAGAGTTCCAATTTGAGAAGAGAGACAGGGGGTGGGGTGACCGTATCACATACCACATCAGTGACAGTAAAAGACACCTAAATGATTACCACGGAAGCTAAATATGGCTCTAGAGAGCTGTGAGAATGACCAAACCAAATACTGTATGTGTGACGCGCTCAGCAACAGCAGTAGAGTTTCCTGGAAGACCTAGGTGAAGAACAGCATAGTTCAAGTAAAGCAAATTCAGATGAAAACCAATAGCTCTCCTGATTCTATGCACCAAGATCAAAGTGGGGTTTAATAAATAAAAAATGTATCTAAAAATTAAGAAAAATGATAGTCAACACCATTAAAAATTTTTTTTGAAAGAAAATTATTTCTAAAAGTAACTTTTACAGCATTTGGAATTTTCACCATCATATATTTCCTTTTTAGATAAAAATATTCACTAACCCAACTGCACATATTTTCTAATAACATACTACAGAATGAGATGGAAGTGCAACACCTTCAGCCAAGAATTAACCAACATATAAGCCAAAAGTCATGAGAACTGAACTCTTCCTGACGCCAGTACAGAGAGAGGAGAGGTTTTTAGTTTGTGGTCTGAAAAATAGGTCACTGCAGAGCTGAGAGGTGCAGAGCAGAGCTGCAAGATCTTACCTTCAGTCTGAACAGCACTGACAGAGCGGTCAGCCTGAGGAAGTGGCATTTTTTTATACACTGCAGGGGAAACATGCACATTTCTACTTCCTTAATTTGTTCACATGAGCTCTTGCAACCTAGAGGAGTTTTACAAAATAAGCGTTGCTTGGTTTTTATCTTATCTTTATCTCTGTCTCGTCTGTAAAAGTCCCTTTTTTGCTGACGTGAGACGGCGCAGAGGTGTTTTTCACACAAAAACCAAACACACACACAAAAAAGAAACTAAATGACTCGTTTGGTATAGAATGTTTTATATATGAAACAATGTATTTGTTAATGGACATATATCCTCCACTTGTGAAAGTAAATCTGTTGGGCTTCTACTTGGCAATCAGGACAACACTTCTGAGTGCCAGACTGCATTGGGAGGAAAAAAACACACAAAAAAATCACAAAGTTACAAAATAGAGTGTGGGAATTCCAAATGAATATTCACTTAAACACACAGTAGCACAAACACTCATACATGGATTAAGAAATGAAACTCCTGGGCACAAACTGCCTTTCTGTCCAAAACAGCACAACATACAGTGTCCTGCAAGTCACTAAAAGAAATAAAAAAATAAAAACAGAAGCATGAAATAATAACATAAAATAGAGTCAGGAGGTAGATTGGTGGTGGTTTGAGCCAAGCTACTTCAGTCTCCACGTGGAAGAATCTTTATTTACCAATAATAATCAATAATAACCAATAATCTCAGTGTAATTATTCTATGGGTTTCATTTAGTAGATTGAGTTATTGAAATATATAAACTAAACATATTTGAACTCTTATTTAATCATTTGTTGAACATAAATTAAGTTTAAGCCGTACTTATTAATGAACAACAAAATATGCCTTAATTACAACAATTTCTAGCTTGTTACGTTCCAGATATGGGAACATCTCGATTTAGGGACATCTGGTGGCTCAATCATCATCAGGCCATAAATTACTTTTTCCTTGTTTCTGCAGAAGCATTACAATGGAAAATGGAAGTGAAGGCAGTAAAGCACAAATGCTAATTCTAAATAGCTTTTTAGTCATTTAATGATGCTAGGATTTGTTTTTTTCCTGTAACGGGGTCATTTACAGTAGTTTATTTCCTGTAAATGAATCTTGTGTCTGTGCCAGGGCTAATAATCCATATGTGCAGACATACACGACATACACATACTGAAACCAGAATAAGTCTTTTCAAAATTTCACAATATACTAAAAGCAGTACTGGTACAAAAACATACAAATAACAAAAAACATTTTAAAATTAGGCAGGAACAAAACTTGGATGGATAAATCTCTTAATGTATGTGATTCCTTTCATTTGCTCCAAGAAATTACAGTAGGATTGATCTTAGAAATGTTATATGGCTGATGAAATTAATGGCTATTCAAGTCTGAAACATTTTGGTCTGAAAATAGGAACGTTTCTCAGTAAAATGTTCCATGGTGCATCCAAAATGGTAGCTTCCTGCAGACCAATCTGGCTGTCTTTGGTAAGGCAAGCTGTTTTAGACACAGTCTCTAAGTTTGAACAGTTTGTAGAAATGTTTTGAGATTTATTGTCTCTTCCACCGATATCCTGTCATGGTAGAAGCTGAGTCCTGTTAGGAGCTCAATGTCTCTGACTCGTGCAGTGTGAAACTCCAGCCACTTCTCCACCCACGAAAAGTCAGACTCCTCCTGAAGAGAGTAAGAAAGAGAAATTCTGTCACATTGCAGCAACAAACATCAATGCATTGTAGTAGAATATTTTATTTTTTGATAGACTACACAATGAAGACGTGATTTTATTCTTTTTTTTTACATATAAAAAGCTGAAATCTGCTGTGCATTTGTATCCATCCCCTTGATTTAAATCTGTTGTTCACAAAACATAATTATTTATCAAGGATTTATAAATGAGACGCAGAGCGAGCACACCATGAAGTAGGTCACAAGCTGATGGCAATGGTCTTATTCCTTATTCCGATTAAAAGAGATGGTCCAGTATCAATATTTTCTGTGTTTTAACACTGGTTAGTAAATGTGACTATCAAGTACATGGTATTGCTGATCATGCTCCGTTTGCCTAATAGATGCAGAAGCTCCCGATTGTGGAGATTTAATACATCACTTCTTTCTGATTCTGACTTTGTCAAATGTATATAGAAATAAATAAAAGAGTTTCTTGAAAATAATCGTACTCCAGTGATCTAAACACCAGAAAAGAACTCGGAGGGCGTTGACATCCACCAAGAGAGCTCAGGCACCCCCTAGACGGTGATTGGGATAACACACAAAATTTGATCACTTCTTCCTGGTCCCACGTTGGGCCGTCTTTGTCTGTCTATAATATTTTGAGTTATGTTCTAACAGACAAACCAACAAACACTGGCGCAGACGTAACCTTGTTGGACGAAATACAACACATTAAAATGGTGAGAAGACAGGTCAAATTTTATTTCACCAGTTTGGACAGCTGTTGCGATCAATCAATTTTGGAGATCAATGATGAATCTGGCCTTCAACTTAATGATCCATTAGAAATTTACAAGAGGTTTGTAGATAGAAAAAAACTTTGAATAAAAACACTTAGGGAAACAAAAAAAAGTTTAATAAATCTTTAAAATGACAGTGCGCATCTATAGTATGAATTATGTTCTACAACATTTGTAATTCTATTTAAATCGTGACTCCCTCCCTCAGAACCCTATAATATTTTTCCGCCAACAGAATTCAAGTTTTTGCCTTTTCAGCTGTTAATCAACATGAATGTACAGGACGCTCCGTGTCTTCCTGTTTAAAGTCGTCATAGTAGAAGATTGCGTCAGTCATAGTAAAGTCGGAGCGAACTTCTGCTAAAAATTTAGCAATTCCCCCGCTGCTGCTTTGCTTATTGACCGGTTGTGAAATCACAGTTGATGCACAATTGTTGAGGTGGGGCTAGAGGGAGCAGGAGGGGGAAGAAAGGATGTTTTGGAAAGGGGTCTTTGTACGTTGGATTCACAAAAATCTGTCTATCCCTTAAATATTCTGGACAGCAGCTTCAATACTTAGCAAAACAATTTTCTTTTTGGTTGCAAAAACGGCTTCAAGTTTCTTGGCCATCTTTGCACATTTCCAGACTGCTCATTCTTCTAGGAAAAAAAAACCCTCAGTCAGATTGAATCGACACCATTTGTGAGCAGACATCTTCCCTGGAAGGTGAACGTCCACCCCGTATCAAGTCTTTTGCATCTTCTAACAGCTTTTCAGTTTCCTAAAACTTCTTAGCTCCATCCATCTATTATCCCTGCCATGTATGGCCTCCCCATAGACACTATCATCAACTCATCTTTAATTGTGGAGCGCAATGCACAGTGATTGTTTTCCCCACCAGTCATGGTGTTTTGCATTTAGGCCATAAAACACCATTTTGATCTCACCTGACGTGCAACTTTCTCCAAATGTATGCAAAGTCTCATCAAGGTAAATTTTAAACAGGACATCTTGTAGCTTTCACTAAAAAGCCACTTTCTTCCTGCCACTCTTCCATAAAGGCCAGATGTGAAGTGACAACAGATTCTCCTACATGACCTGTGGATTTGCAAGGTGCTGCATTTTTTTAAAGGTTTCATCTGAGGTAAAGAGCTTAGGGGTGTGGATGAGACAGTGGTGTCACTCACAGCACAGAACTCTGTGTAGTCAGGTTTGTGGGGCATGATGAAGGCCTTGGCCCGAAGTGGACCTTCACAGTTAACAGGGCCAAAGGCGGAGTTGTGACAGCTGGTCATGATCAGGTAGAAATGTGTTGGCACAGCAGTTTTATTCCTAGAGAGAGAGAGAAAGAAGGATGGAAAGGGTTTTTAAAAACATATGTATATAAATATGTTTCCTTTGCAGAAAAACAGTTTCGGATTCCCACCGTCTATGTCTGTGCTGTGATGACATGAATCTGTGTTTTTTTCCCGTTTGTCAAACAGGGAAATCGGGCACTAACACAAGATAAATGCCAGGGGATATGAACAAAGGCCTTCTTGTAGAAATGCCATCAGTATTTACTTGTTAAATCAAAGATTAAATAGAGATAGACTTGGAATTTAAGTGGAAAAAAGATTGGGAAAAGTGCCAGTTATGATATATAGTCTTCTTCTCCAGAGCTCAGTGCATGTGGTCAGATAAGATGTGACCAAACAACCACCAAACTGTCATCTGGTTTTAATTTACACGTTGCACAATCTCTATTTAGAAACATCCTAACTGCCCTGGACATTTTATAGAATTTGCGGATCTCTCACAACCACATCTTTGATTTATGTGCAAACACTTCCTCACTCTGAAATGGAGAAATTATATTTAAATAGCTAACAAGCATTGGTTAAGTGTGAAACATTAGGTCACATCTCAACTGATAAATGTGTTCAACTCTACAATACCGACTACTGCTTTTACTGTTTGCACAAGTTTTCTTCATCTTGCTTCATTGTACAGGATTGTTTGCTACCAACGGAACAATTTTTAAATGTTGCTGTATGTCCTAAAGTTGTTTCCATCGAGGAGTTTATATGACTGGAAAGAAAATCGGAGCAGAGGTTAAGCTTGGTCCAGTTTCAGTAAATATTTTTAACCATTTCTAACAGTGTTCTTCATTTATGCCTGTATTTTATGTTTACTTTTAGATGCATCAAGAATATCTTTTCACATTTTGGACACATACCACTTCATGGTTTGCCTAATGTTCTGTTAAAGATTATTTTGTTTTTTATTGCTAGTCATTTTTCCCCTTTGTCATTTAAAGTGAGGCCTGGGTATGAAAGTGACAAAGGGGCAACTAGATGTGTTGACAAGTCTGTGTTCTTTTTTATTAATTTAAAAGATTCAGTTCAAATCAAAACCGTTCAGTCACAATATATAATCATACTATTTTGTTCCTTTCCTTTTCTCCTACCAATTTTCTCCAAATGTTATTAGCATTTTGTAATCTGTAGCCATTAAATTTTAATATTTCTAAATACAGTGGTAAGGTGAAGAATTACTGATGAAGCTGGATATCAGCTCTGTAAATCTTAGGTTCACAGACTCTACATAATTGCATGATAGAACAAAACTGGGGAAATTTGAGTCAGGGAACCAAATCATGATGGCAAAAAAAAACAAAAGAAAACGTAATTAGCTGGTGAATTATCAAGTTGATAAGGTCATCGATTTAACAGCCTTGCTTTAAAAGCAAAAATTACAAATCTTTATGTATATTTAGCTACATTTGTAAGTCTGTTGTCACATGTTCAATAGACCGGAGAGAAGGACAAAAATAGTTTTTCTTAAAACCTAAAAATCTCTGATCAGAAAATATTTTGGACAAAATGCTAAATATTTATTAAATAGCAACAACTGAAGTTATGGTATACATCTTTAGACAACTTACCCTGAGTTTTTTATGACTGGATCAACATTTCCATCAAAGTTTACATCAAATATTGGCCCACTGACGACATTGACTCCATTCAGCTGTTGTGAATATTTCGAAAGCACAGTACTGTGGAAATAGTTCCAAACCTCTGAAAAAAGACATAAAGATATGGTTAAATACAACAAATAATGGAATGAACAGACAAATAACATCTTAAAATTGTATTATCAGTGTTAAAACCGTGAACAAGAAACAGTAAGCCACTAGAGGGCAGCACCTGTCAGTACGTCATTATTTCCTAGGGATCCAGGAGTCTAAAATTTCATGTAATTACAGTTGGATAAGTTTCATTTAACTTATATTGACAGGTTGTGGCTAAACTCTGAGGGATTTCATTTATCAGAGCTCAGCTGACATAATAAACAGTTACCAGTTGCAACCTTTCAATGTGATTATGAAGGAAAACTTTAGTCGGTTTCCAAAAAAATTATTATTATTTTTTTGAACAGATGTTGCTTAAAGTTTGAAAAAAACTTTAAATAAAACTTTAAGCAAAACCTGCTGTCTAAAATAAGTATAAACTAGGCTTTAGAGCTAAGGGACATAAGCCATAACCTGAGGCAGATGCAGCACAACTTTCTGTACTTTGCTTAACATGATATATTACCTGGAATACAAATAATAACCCCAATGTTAAAAATATTTAGCTTCAAAATGATTGCATTATCAATGTAACAGTTCCTAACGCAGCTCAGAGACACACAAAAATGGACAAAATCTTCCTAAAATACTCACTTTTAAATGCAGGATACATTGGTGCCATGTTGCTGCTGATGAGAGAGTCAGTCTCTGCACCCGTTTCATTCAGATCTATAAAGATAAGGACAGGTGATGCAACAGGTACAGGACTGGGACGGATCAGTAATACGTCTAGATTTACTGTTAGTTTTTACTATTAATGTTCTTCATGGAAACAAAAGATGTCAATTTATGCTGAGTTGAGATTGCACAATCTAGAAATGCCCATACTGTAAAATACTAAATCTATACTTCATAGGCATTTTAATAAAAAATGTCTTAAAATATTTATATGTGAGAGAAAGAGAATGTTTAAATGTTTCATTATTTTCTAGTCCACATCTGCTGATGAGTGTTAACTTCTCTCTTTCGCTTCATACGGACCTCATCTGTATACGTGTATATCTGTATGCTTTTCTAAGTATTATATTGGCATCTTATGATTACTGGACAAAGTCACCAGCCTCCATGTGACCTCGACAGGATAAGTGGGTTTAAATAGTTGATGGATGGATATTATCAGTAATAATCAATAGCTTAGGTCATCCTGAACCATCTCTGACGTTATGCTGCTATAGGCTTAGATTGTTGGAGGACAGACTGACCACTTTTATTTACTCTGCTACTTTTCTCTTCTACTACTCTCCAGTTGTATTTTTTTGCTGTCTATTTTTGTTGTCAGCTTTGGTTTTTACCTAAGATGGTTTCTCTCCATAGAAGCTACACCTGGTCTGGTATCCTGCTCAGCGGCAATGCCATGTTGGATTGGGTGCATCGACTCAACTGATACTCCCACTGACTGAACATGCTCTATATCCGGTTACTTTCTTTAATAACAAAGGTAATCTTACACAAGTTCCTTTAGTTTTTTTCTGTTTCTCTGCTTTGTCTTCTCAAACCCAGAGACGGTCAAGACAGGTCAACGCATAGCAGAGTTAAAGGGGAGTTTTTCCTTTCCACTAGGGGTGGAGCTATAACTTTTTTGTTTAAGAAGAATCAAACATCATTTTATTTGAGAAAGTAATATTATCGATATATACAGATACTTTATTTTTTATATTGTTTCTAATGCACATCTACAACTGTATGTCAATAAAAGTGCCCATGTGACATTTGAGACATGTAGCTTAGATTCTTAAATGCTTTTTTTGTCAATACTTTTTCAGAAGAAAAATATCTATATATATATCGAAAAACATATTTCAGCTGAAAAATATTGAGATATTACTTTTGATCCATGTTGTCCAGCCCTACTCTCCACTGTCGCTAAGTGTTTGCTAAGAATGAGGGATTGCTGTGGTTGGAGTCTGCATCAATAGGGCCACAACTGCCAGTCAAAAACTTGATGCAATCTGCTGGGATTTCTTAAATAGAAAACCTTATAACTGATTGGTTGTAAAGAAATTACGTTTCTTGTAAAGTGCCATGAGATGACATTTGTTGTGAGCCTGCGATATATAAATAAAGTGAATTGAATTGATATTGGAGTTATGCACAGATATAAAATATGAGGAATGCAAAACAAATATCTGAACAATGTTAGGGTGTATATGCAGAAATTCCATCCAATGAACCGACTGGATCACAGAAAAGGTTGATGAGAGACTCTTCTCCTACAGGCCAAATAAGTGGATACATCGCTCCACAGGAAGGTGAACGCAAGCTGTGTTTAATCCCCATATAACACTCACTTATAGTTACACACACTCACAAGGGGGGTGCAGCAGACCATAGGACAGATGTGAGTCGCTTCTGTAGAGGAGACATAGCTGGCTTGAGGAAGACGGGACACGAACGTCAGCTCGGACACACCCCTCTGAGTTCAGGTCTCGCACTAAGGGCTGAAAGAGTAATAATCAGCTGTGGACAGGACAGCAGGACAGGTTTCTGTCTGTTGTGAACGATCATTAGGCTGATTTAGTTGAACAAGTCAAAGAGGAAATAGCACCCTTTTGGCTCACTTTTGCACTCTTCAGCATAACGTGTTGCAAGAACAGTAAAGTACGATAAAAAAATACTGTGTGTTTGATGTCTAAAGCTTTACTTTGAATGTTTTACAGCAATTGATACAATTTCATTACGTATCAAATTATCTACAGGCAGTAGAGAAAAAAAAAACAATGGTGCAGGTTTAGACTGAGATTTTTTGAACCAAGAAATTTGGCCTCCTCTTTAAACAATCTAATTGAATGAATTTATAGAGTCAATGATAACTTAAATCACACAAAGCATTTCTAAGGGAAATTGTGGCAAATATGTATCAGTTGTGACACTTTAGTTTACACAAAGTATCACAGGTATATTCTAGATGTCTGTGGATTAATTGTTTTTTGATTTATTTTAATTCCTACTTTTGATTCCAAAATAATAGCTGTGATACATTTCTATCCTGATTTATATTAGAATATACAGTCGACCCCTGCCTGTTAATGGATTCAACTATTTGCTGCTTCTTCTGTGGAACGAGACACCAACTTATTTCTCAACCTATTTCTACATTTTAGCTAAAGAGCATATCTAAAATATTCAGAAAGAAAATGGAGCTCTTGAAGCTGGAATAACTGGACGCAGTGCTACTTGACACACTAGGTTAGCGTTTGCAAAGCAGCCAATCCAGGACTGTCATTCATTTTCGTTGGTGCTGATTGGTTGTACCCCTAAGAACAGAAATAGTTAAAACGAGGATGTTTGATCCTATGGTCCTGCCAAGACTTTTTCCACTGTGTTTATTAATTCACATTATATTTGGTGTTTAAACTGTTAAAATAGGCAGTTATAAGTGTTTCTAGAAAGGGTTCTCAAGTATTCATGGACTTTAGCTTTTCGGTGGTTGTGGTCCCTATCCCCCACGAATACACCATGAAAGTATTTTTTATTTATATTTCATGTCTATGGTTAGAGTTTATCTATGTAATTATATGGCTATACAGACATTTGGAAAGATTTGGGTTAAAAGCATGAAGGAAACTAGCCTGACGTAGCCATACTCAGACCATGTTGTGTGCGGGACTAAGTTCGGCTGGCACCGAGGCTAGAAGGAAATAGTATTTTCTTTTAAATATATAATTTTCTGAGCTTAAAGTGTTAAGAGTTTTTACACATCTGTATCATGGGTGAAAGTACATAGGGAGGGGCTCTAATAACGATACATCTAACGTACCAAGAACGCATATTAATTATAACAGTTTTTTTCCTTTTTAATATTTTTATTCTGTGATAAAAGTTGATATTAAAGGTTGATTGATTGATATTAGTTCCAATGTAAAGAAAAGGTAAACATGTTTAAAAAGCGGATTCTTTATCACGTTCTTTGATAAGATAACTTTCCTTAGGAAACAAAACGCTTAATTGTTTTTTAAAGTTAAATAATGAAAGATAAAGTATCTTTTGTCCCTAAATGCAAGTAGAATGGACTGAAGTAAGACCTGAGATCCTGCGGGATTGACATTTATTTATATTCCCTGAAAATCAGCTGTGCTTAGGCTCAGTCAGGCATTCATTTACAGCATTAATCACAACACTGTTGATTGAAGATTGATAGAAGTTATAAACTCCAGGAGTTTTAATTTAAACCTGGTGTATTCTTAAAAAGCTCATTTAAAAACAGCAGGGGGCTGATCCAGCTTACCAAGATACGCTGATTATTCCTTTGGAGTAATCTTCCTCTCCAAGTAACTAATTTAGGCTCAGATTGATTTTCTTGCTAGTATCTTAGTTAATAAAACTGTTTAGGCTTTTATGAGGGGTAATATTTAAATCTATTTGAGTCTATAATAACTGACACAATGAAATTGTTGCTAACAATTCATTTCATATCACTTTCTACCAACAATGAATGGAGAGAATGGATAGCAAGCTATATTTTGCCTGTACTGTATTTGGATAACATCTACTTGCTCAATCATTCCGACAGAGGAATCCCAACTCTCTTGGAAATGAGGTTGTGAATTACAAGAAAGCTCAACCACAAAGGGGAAAAAGACAAGAGCTGTTTGAGCCAGCAAGAGTAGAGAGGATGCGCAGCAGCTGTTTAATGAGGGGATTCAGATGCTTTACAAACCTCCTCCAAACTGAAGCCAAACCAAAGCCACAGAAGAAATAGAGCCGAGGCAGTCCTTACTGATGGGGCTAAGTTTAGAGATAAAAGAGAGCTCACCAAAGGCTGGAGGGTGTACGACACCCAGAGCGGCATGAGGCGGTCCTTGCTGTATCCGCTCAGGTAATCGTTGTGGTATAGCAGACAAAACCTAGTCTCCACCTGGACAACTACTGGGGTGCCGAAAGGATGGTGAAGGTGGCGTAAGCTAGATCTGTCTATGGAGGGAATTTGAAGTGTCAGGCAAAAAATATTTCCCATTGTTATTTAAAAAAATAAAAATAAAGTAATTACCTGAGCTCAGTGCTAAAAGTTTTCTGTTCATTGCAGTCTCCTGCAAAGAAAAACATGATCAGTTTTGGTTTAAATTAGGCTTTTAGACATGTAGCTGATGTGTAAAATATGGTGCAACCATAGCAATATCTAAAGCTTAAGTTAACATTTTTAGTTCACTGTTTTGTGAGATTTTGTAAAGACAACTGGCATCTCGAAATAGAACTAATTAAAAAAATCCAAAGTGTCAAAAAAGCCCCACACCATTTCCGTGGTCTGAGATGAACAGAGGCAGTGCAGGTTGTCTGTGGGAACTGGATCAGAACCCTCACAGGGGGTTTCATGAGAGAGCTGCGCTGGGTGGACAGGGTGATAGAAGGGATGCTTCAGGAGATGATTCAGGCTGCCATGGGTCCCATTGTTTGGAGACGGCCGAATCTCAAGAAGGTCTGGTTGAGAAAACAAAATATCAATTAAAAACTTGCATATTTTAGTTAAACACATCATATTTAACCTACACAAAAAGAAAAGTCTGTTTATCTGAAACAAAAATAACTTCATTACATTCATATATTCAGGTACTGTTTGTCAGGCTACAGTGATCGGACAGAGATCACAGCCTGGAAGATGGATGTTCCAGATGCAGAGTGAGGATGGAGCCGATGGTCCAGTTGGAGCAGAATTGAAGGACAAGCTTGAAACAGAGCTTACGTTCTGGCTGGAACTCGTCCTATGGCTTGGATGAGAGCTACATGTCATAACAAGTTGGATGACTGAGCACCATAGAGGTGAGTGAATGGAGCTATTCAGTTTGTGAGTGAGGAGATCCAGCCAATTGCTGGTGAGAAGCTCATCAAGAGCAGCTGCTCCGAGTTGGGCCTGATGACTTCTTGATACTGTTACTGCAAATTCTTCTATACAGTGCAGTCCTACTCCTTGAACATCTTCATATTTTGGCATGTTAAAACCACACATTTTAAAAGTATTCTTTTGGATTCTGAGACAGATCAACACAAAGTATGACATAATTTTTAATTTTAAGTACACGCAAAGTGTCACGATTCTGCAACTCGATTATAGAATATTTTTTTAGGGTCAACATTCGATTATCGATCCCCCCCACCCCGTTTTTTTTACAGAAGAGAGCCCCATGCCATTTTTAGACTAATCAAGTCTACATTCATTGGTTTTATTCATCACATCAGTAATGAATAAACAACTGAAAACAAATTAAAAGAGCTTGGTTGACAGAAGTTGCCTCCTACATTATTATTTGCTTATTTTGATGTTCACATAATTATCTTTCAGAAAACTAAATATTTCTACAGTAATAACTTCTTCTGACTTGGTGGACTTTTTAAACCACTGTATGGTTTGCATCATTTCCTTTTAATTCTGTTGAAATTTGTAGGAAGTAGAGAAGAAACTGGTATTTAAAGAAATACACCTGTTTCCTGTTCTGAAATGTGTCAGTTAGGCCTGTTCCACACAAGAGGATTTTTTAGGCCAATTTCACCCTAATTCTCCTTTACCAACACGCCCTGATCATCGATGTTGGCTCTCAAAATAATCCTAAAAGGTGTTGCTGCCATGTGTAATGTGTTGAGAGCACTCTGGTCTGCTGATGAAGGATGTGTCGACCCCTCCGACCACAAATCGGTGATATTTAACATATTGGATTGTCTCGGCTTGAAATTGCTGCATGTTTGGTATGTTGCGAGGACAAACAAGCAGAGCCTGTTGAATGTGACGTTTGGCCAAGCAGACGGTGAGGTGAATGGCAGCAATACAACAGTCTGAGCAAAACTGTGTAATATTTTCCAGTTAAAAAAACCCCCAAGACAATAATTCATCTCCATATCCTAGTCCATATCCTCGCAAGTACACCCCCTGCTCCTCGCGTGTCCAATCTTAATCCAACACCGGGATTTCATGTTGTTTTCTTTGTTAAAAATAATCCACTATGTCATCCACAGCATCCATATTTATTTATTTTTTTGACTTTAATCCCATTTTATATCATGAGGCTTTGTGCGATATCCTGTCTGAATTTGGGATGTTTGTGAGTAAGAACCAAAATCAGTAATATAAGTTGTATTTTTTAAATCGTTGTGTGTGTATGGTCTGAAATTTTGCCACAATTTTAAAATCCTGAAATGCGGAGGCCTTAGGTGGATGTTGCAATACAATAGAACAATCCTGTATTGTTCCACAAGGGTAAATTTGGTTGTAACAGCAGCAAAAGCAAGAATAGAAAACATTTTAAGAGTCCAGAAAAAATATTTACATCATGGAAATAGTTACAAAAACGGAGTAATGTGCAGTTATTAAAATAAAATACTGATAAAGTGGCATACCCAGGTTGTATTGTGCAACAGAGCAGGAACCATGTCCATCAGTGATTTTATTTCGGTCCTTCTGTCTCCCACTACTTGAACAGGTTCTAGGCGGCATCTCAGAACAGAGCTCGCCTTTACGATGAGCTTAAGCTTATCCAATCTCTTCCTCTCAGCTGTAGATATACTGCTGCTCCCACACCATAAAAGATGGCTGATACCACCACAGAGCAAAAGAATGTCTTTAAAAGTGCTTCCTGGACTCATAATGACCTCAGTCATCTCAGCAGATAGACTGTGCAGTGACCCTTCTGGTAACAAGCACAATTGTTGCGGCTCACTAATGAGACTAAAAGCAGTGTAACAAGCCAAGATGAGGGGAATGACTGGGCTGGTTACAGAATGTTTTGTTTCCTCATTTATCTATTTCTGGAGAACATGGCAACAGACACATTTCTACTTAAGGGTGGAATATCCCTTTAAGAACAATGTGAGCAGATAGTAAGATATTTATGTTGCAGACAGAATCTCTGCTATCTTCTTTGCAGATAAAAAAATAGAAAGAATGTAGCAGTTATGACTACAAACTGTGCAGCGGATTCATTTTTTCCATCCACCCATCCATCCATCCACTTCCTTTTTTTAAAAGAACTGGATGTGGAGATAACAGATCCGGCTCATTTTGTGTGATTCCAAGGCCGTACCAGTTTGGAACAAAAATATAATCTCTCCAGCTTTATCTATCCGGTGGTTGAACAGCCTAATCTGATTTCTATTGATACAGAGAAGCGTTGTTCCAATTTCCAATAAGATGGTCTTATGATTTTACCTTTGTCAGTAAAATAAGGGCATCGCTTTTTGGCTCCATCCAATTTTTTAATAACCCGGTCAGCACCTTCATTTCTGCAGACTGTGCCTCAATCTGTTTTTCTATCTGTCACTTAATCCTACCAAAACTGAGGAACGAGACATCAAGATACATCAACAAGTTACAGCAAAAAGAAAAAACTGAAGTCAAACATCCACTCACCACACATGAGATTATATAATTCAATGTTTTCAAAGGGAGCCACGACCGAGTTAGTTTTAAATCCTGGACCATAACCAATGAAGATTGCCTAGAAGAAAAAGAAACATATAACATGTTCATTCGTTTCTTTGGACAGTGTTTAAAACCTGTACACATGACAAAGTAAACTAGACTAAGCTTTAAAGCAACAACACCTACCATTCTGTGAACTGGAAAGCATTATTCAGACTCTCTGTGAACATCAAGCTGTCAAACATTTGATCCACATATTTAGTGCATAAGTAAATATTTAAAACTCTGAATTGACCTAAACCTAAACAAGTTTCTATACCAAAGGAGAACATTAGCATGATCGGACATGAAGAAACAGTTTCGGTTTTCACTATATCAGTGAACAACAATTCTAGCATGGGATATGTACAGAAACACATCCAGACAAAGACATGGTCATGACTAAAATTGCAGTGGAATTAAGTAAAATCTTTCTGGGTGTGGCTCGAGAGGAACTTCTCAGACAAAGGGCAATTATTGTAATTACTTATTTTTAAGAGTATCTGAGTTTTCAGTGCTCCTTAAGAACTCATTAGAGGTTGGTCCAAATATTTCCTCCCCTGGCAATACTTGACTGTACAGGAAAACATAGGGGGTACAGCTTCATATAATCTACATTTCAAACAGTGAAATGATATTAAAAAAAGTTGTGGACATTGTATTTATTTAACAACATGATTGCCAAAGTAATAAATATACTTGGTTTTGAAGTTCCTCAAATACAACAAAGAAGCCTTTTCAAATTTCTGTTTTAATCCTTTATTATTCTCAAATGTTTAAGGAAGATTCTGATCATAGAAAAGATATTTTTTTATCTGTCCTAATTCATCAGTGGCTAAATTAAACAACTTCCTGTTTTCTTATGATTGAGAAATGATAAGATAAAAATGTTCATTCTGCCTTCCTACTTCCTCTGACCTGCATGTTTTTGAAGACATTGTCTGAGCCATGGAAACCACCCCTGCAGTACTTGACACCGTTTTGGGAGCTGGGGAGAAAAAAAATTCAAACAGGAACATTTAAATTTCTTTTAAAAACGTACAGTCGATGGAGTTTGAGCAAATACTTAAAAACGTAGTAAATTCAGTATCATCACTGTACTTAAGCCTAACACAGGGATGTTTCTTGTGTCTGTCGAAGCAGTGGCTTTATTTAACCAGCTTGAAGCATTTTACCACAATGATAGGGTTGCAACAAATTAAAGGATTTGTGCTATTCCTTACTGATACATGTTTCCTGTCATTAGTCAGTGCAAAAGATTAATGCTTACAGTTTATCCATCATATGAGTTCTCAATTATTGTACATGTCAGTTCAAAGAAACTACTTTGTAGTTTTCCGATTTGTAAAACTCTTGCCGTTTGAAAAATTGAGGATTGATATGCATTTACATACTGCAGCAAAGCCATGGTTTGGTTACATGTACGAAAGTAAAAAAAAAGGTTATTAAAATGTAAAGTTAAAATGGAAAAAAAAATTTTAATTCATATTGGCATCTCATGAAAAAAATGGTGTGAAAAACGCATATTGCTGAATGCTGCCAGTCTGCTGCCTGAATAAAGGCCAACACACTTTTCCCTTGTTTGCACTTGAAAACTATCTTTGGCTCTTTGAAAATATTTTAGGAGGTAAAAAACGTAAAAAATTCTCCATCATGCTTATTTATGCTGCATTGCTTTTAAACTGCAGTTGGTAACCTGCTGTCAACATCTGCAAACTCGAGCAGATATTCTTACTTAACTAGTGTTAGCTTTTTATACTACCAGTGTTAGTCATTGGAGCATGAAAAAATCTTGTTATTATAATAATATACAACTAATATTATACAGATAACATAAAATAATACTAAATGTATCTGTTGTTTATTCTATTTTTTTTCTTAAGTTTGTGTATCAAGATGAAAATCGGAAAAATGTGTAGAAAGCGTAATTATAAATGTAATAATCAATATTCTTTTACTAACTATTGCATTAGCATACACAGGCGATCCCCAAATCCAGGCCTCGAGGGCCAGTGTCCTGCAAGTTTTAGTTCTTCCCTGGTTCAACGCACCAGAATCAAATGATGGCTCGTTCGCAAGCCTCTGCAAAACTTTGCCATGCTGAGGAAGAAGTTGGAAAAATTGAATAAGCTGTGTTGGAGCAGAGACACATTTAAAAGTGGTAGGGATTTGGGGACCCCTGGCATACACGGTTGTAGTATTGCTTTGCTTTTGCTGTGCTCACAATCGACATATCATTAGACTGCGGCTAATTTTAGTCAGCAGCATAATAAGGTTTATACAAGCTGCTATGCAATTCTGAAGAGAGATTACAACTTACAGTGCTGCCTGCCAGCCCTCCTTCATATAGAGGTGACCCCTCTCTATGCGCTTGTTGTTGGCGAAGTGAAACCTTTTGGGGAGGTCTTCTTTGAGGTACGGCCTCATTGGCTGATCAGGGACCCTGCACTTCAGAATGTACACAGAGAGGATCAACACACAGCAGGGGTAGGATGGGACTGTTTGCCATGAAGTCACACAGGCACGTAATTTTTCATTCTTCTTATCAACACAAAATTCACGCTTGGAATATTTGGCATACCGACAGGTTCTTTATCAGGCTCTCATAGTCGACTGCGGAAAGAAACAAAAAGGCAACGTCAGGCTCGCTGATTTCTAACAGACTAGGATCCTAAGATTATTAAAGGTGTAGGGACAGGAACTGACAGGTAAAATAATCCTCTGGGAGGCGTTTCGGTCGGATGCGAGCTGCAGGCCCTTGGATGACCGTAAAATCAGATGTGTCTTCCTGGTAAGCTGACACATAGGCGGCTCTATCACAAGAAGCCTCCTCCATTCCTGTTGATGTAAAAACTTCTTGAGAAAGTATGTCGCTATAATACTTCTCAGAGATACAGTAAAAAAAAAAAAAAAAAGATTACAAGCATATTATTGTTCCTTAAAGGTAAAAGTCCTATTTCTTAGTGGTATTGTTATGGTGTTATAGCGCGATTATTAGATGATTTAAGTTATTACCACCTGCTCTAAGCCTGTGAATATTCTCATTCATCCAGGTCATGGCTATCTCAAGGAAATTTCAATCAAACGCAACTGGACTTGGTAATTTGTCTTGGAAGACGTTTCACCTCTTATCCAAGAGGCTTCATCAGTTCATGCTCGCCGCTGACCAGGCTGGGACTGGTCCAACTAACTGGTGTGGAGACTCAGCTATTTAACCTCTTGAACAAGAATCATTATGTCATTGGATCCTTTGTGCTCCATGTCTAAGGTTATTTATAAATGCACTTATAAAAATACAACGAGATGATTTGAGCTTTTCTGGGATTGATATTCTTTGATGTAGGTGTGTTACTGAGTAAAGACTTAAAGTTAGATATTTTCAGAATTAAAGTCAGAGAAAAACTAAAACTACTAGGAGCGATTTAAGAAAAAATGAACTTTTAGAAAGGGTGCTGGTTATTTTTGCTTATTTTTTTTAATCCTTCATAGTTTAGTGCTTTTGCAATTTTGGTCATTTTGTACCCAAATTAATTAGGCACAAGAATTTGCTGTCTGTTATAGGAATTTATACCTCCATTTTGTCATACTGACAAAGGAACAAATTGTGTACTAGTTAATGGATGGATGAAGGTAATATAGCAAAATAGCTCTGTTTTATTATTTAGAAGTTTTAACTTCTGTCTGCCATGGGTCATGACAACACTGTAATCTACAACTGTTAAATAGACTTAGGTAATAAAAAATTTAAACGCCAAAACAATCTAGTGACAGGAAGGTGAAAAATAAAAATTTACAATTATTTTTTAAAAGACATTGAAATTGCTTGAAAATGTGGGAAAATCTATGTTTTTCAAAAACTAAAACTCAGAAATTAGTGATTTGAGCAAAAAGTGAAAAAAAAAAAAAACATCCATTACAATTTATATTCAACATGAAGCACACATTGCAAAGATACTGATGACATAATACAGGGTGAAAATCTAAAAAACTGTTAAAAACTCACACCAAACTACAGCACATTAAATGCTGACTTAATGCAAAAAACTCTACAGAACCACACTAAAAAAACGTTACTTAAAGATTCTTAGAAGCTATTTGCATGCTTATATTTTTGGCACAACATCTGTCGACAGTATTTTTGGGTGGGACATGAGAACCCTGCTGAGTGTGTCCTGTTTTCTGTATTTCAGCACAAACTGCAGACTAATAACTACTACAGTGCATTAAAATTTGTATCTTTTCAAAGAAGAAAACTCTTTGATGGGGATCGTCCTGGCCACACACGCACAAAAAGATTGATCTTTACAGGGTAATTACAGAGCCAAACATATGGTCTCCAGATACCCAAAGAAATGACTTTCAAAAATATTCTCCCTGTGTGATAATTATAAGAAGTTTTTTCATTCTGTAGAACGTACAATCTCTTCTAAATAATGTATTTGCGGTCTTTTTGGAGTCATAAGACTTTGTTTCTAACACTCCTCTATATTTGTTCTAATTTTATGAAGATATTTTAGTATTAGTACTATTTTTTATACACTGTATTCCAGTACCATGCACCCTGTTTACAGGAGTCACCTCACCGTGGTCAGATACTATTATTATGTTGACACACTGATGAAGGTTTCTTGTATAAAGTCCATCCATGAGCTCGCCCAGAATCGAGTCAACCCTTTCCAAAGCATCAATCACCTGAAGTAACAACAGCAGTTGAAGAATTAGTAGTTGCTTGGTTCAATGGAATGACAATAGCAATGAATAAAATCAGCCTAGGACACTTTTTATATTGCCATTAACAGTTTTAACTTATAGAATATATATAGAGGTTGAAAACATAAAATATTTTTTGCAAAGGTTTGTCTTCACACTTTATAGAACAGGAACTGGATTTATATGATTGTAATGGATCATTTTAAAAGAGAAATGCAGCATCTCTTCCTCCAAGAAGTCTCGAAGGTCATGAGGATTGATATGCTTTTACATACTGCAGGGCATTTGTGAAACATTACATTCAAACCCCAAGAAAACATGAAGTCATGGATTACTAATGCAAATTTCCTAGATACATTTGAATTAAAAACATAAATCGTAAATATTTCAGTTCAATCTATTATATAAGAATTACTGAAATTAATGTTGGGGTTTTTCAACCCTCATAAACCTTACTCAAATCAAGGGTTAGAGTTTTATACTTTCAGTAACAATAGATACATTTTACTTTATATCCACTTGAGCTGTAACCATCATAGCAAGCTCAACACTGAAACACTGAATCATGTGAACAAACAAGAAGTCTGACATTAACATAAATTGCAAGTGTGTCTGGTGATTTATTGGTTAAAAAACACATGAGACACATACATGCAGTGTAGTTACTTGATACAGATAAAGGAGCCAAAAATCATCCCCCAAATTCAGTATCTGCATGCTGAAATACTTTTTTTTTTAAGTTACTCAATTAAATGTCCTAGTGGAAAGATAGGGATTGCTCAGTGAGTGAATGCAGTGGTAAAATATACATTGTCGTCTAAACCTGACCTGCTAAAAAGTATCCAAAGATTACTGAAAGCAGAAAGAAGAGGTGATGTGTTCAATCTATATATCCCTGTTATAACTATAGACAACAGGGAAGATGTGCTACAGCACGCGAGCATTCCCAAGATGAATTCAGCCTTAGTATATAATTAAAGCCAGTTATTCATTTGGATAAACAGCAACCTGCTCATGTTTGCAGGTTTAGTGAGTAACTCACCTGCTGACTTCTTGGTCCAAACTCATGACCCTTACTGTCCGGTTCATTCAGGTATAAAGTGTACAAGTCGGGTCTGAAATCGGAAATACACTAAATGAAACAGGATTTATAATGACCACATAATTTCTTCTTTCTATCAGCATTTTAAGAAGTTACAGAAGAATAAGCAGCACCTTTCCAACTCGGGCAAACTGATCCACTCAAGCAGCGTTTTCACTCTGCTCTCAAATGTGATCTTCCTGCACACCAAAAAAAAATGTAAAGGACCCAACACAAAAACAACATATGGAACAAAACGAAAAATTAAAAAGCCCATTTCGTTTGATTGAGTTGATCCTTACTCATCATAAATTTTGTAGAAATTTGGATAGGAGCCATTAATAGCTACATCAGAACCTGGCCAGAAAAAAGTGCCCGTTTTTAGGTTCTGATGCATGGCGGTGACCCATACCTGAATAGGATGAGCGAATAAAGAAGAGAAGAGAAAAAATGCATCGTTTTTATAACAGCAGAGACACAAAAAAGAGAAGGACTTCTGCTATGAAGGCTATTATTCAGTCAATAAGGACATTTTTAAAAATATTTTCAATGTTTTAAAATAATCTGATGGAAATCTAATTTTATCTAAAGGTTGGCGAAATCATTACTAAATAGTTCGTTTCTCAGCTGGGGGGTCATTAATTCCTCTTTTGGAAAGTCATTCATTCAGTGTATTTGAGACAATGAGGACAAGCAGTTTGTCACACAAAAGAGGAATGAGAATTATGAGACCTCAAGTTTACATAAGAACCACAAAGTGTTTAAACGTAGCACAACTTGCAGCTATCATAAGCCAACACTTAACACGAGCTGAATCCACAATTTCAACAGAAACGCTGCAGCTGGGAGGGCAAATTACAGCCTGATCAGACCTCAATCCTGCAACTTTCTTATGCAAGTAGGGAGATTCCTTTTTATGAATCACAGCGGATTTTCAGCAAAGTCAGGCTGAGTGAACTCACTTTCAGATGTTACAACAGATGTATTGCTTAAATCTGCTTCACAATCTAGTATTTAATCTCAATTGGACCATACTTGTATCATTAAAAGAAGCATAATGTTCAAAATTCTACCATTGCACACAGATCTACTCACCGGTTCTCCCTGGTACCAGCTTGCCTTGAATTTCTCCTCTGTTCTCAAGCTGAAGGAGGCATTTCGGGTCACGTCATACATCTTGTTGTCTACAATCCCATGAGATTCGGGATAAAGACCCTGCAGGGGTGGGGGTAGGTCAGGGGGATAAATAATAAACACACAGTCACACAGAGATGTTTGGATGCTATAGCTGCAGGGGCATTGCTCCTGTCTCTGGAAATAATACTCTAACTTCCGATTTATGCCTTTTTTGTCCAATTAACCCCCTTGAAACATATTTTTAATCCCCCCTACTGCATTTCATGCTTATATTAGTGCTCTGTGGATTGTGCGCTGTGATTTATAACAGTCATACCGTAGCAGACTTGCCTAGTCCAAAGTATTGCTGGAAGCACAAGCGTTTTACTTTTACCGCAGTTTGTTTAAAAAAAAAAAAATTGACCTAAAAAGGATCTCAGTTGATTATTTTCCCCCAGCACATGTAAGCTATTAGGCCTCAATAGAACAATGACTTTCTAACGCTGTGGGAAGAGATGAAGCCTTGAAGCCCAAAGTAAAGTAAAGTAAGCAAACATCAGTGATGAAGAACAACATTTTAAAGTTATGGGCTTCAGATTGAAGCTAAAGCAGGAACAACTCAGATCCAATGCTATTTTATCCTTACATAAACTTGAAAATATGTAACTTAATGATTTGAATCAGCGTTTATTTCACATAGTCTTGTAAAAAAAAGTCGTTCTTGGCTATCTCTCTTAGACTTTAAATCCATAGAGTGATGCTTCAACTTTTATTAATGTTCTGAACCCATGATTAATTGTTGATAAAAACACAATGTCAATAAAGTAATTGTTAAAAGTATACACCCATTAATATGGCAGGTTAGAAAATAATACAAAATGAAAAAAACATTTAGAAGTAGAAAATGTACTATTTATATAACACAGGCTGCAATAATATTGTAGCATTAGCGTCCACATTCTGATTTAATCACAGCACAGAGTCTTCTTTGGTAGAAGTTTCAGAGCAACCATCCAACAACTTGGCTTGGCAATATTTGCTCACTGTACCTTCAGAAACTTATCCAAATCTATCTTATTGTGTGGACATCTCTTGTCTACAGCCCTCTTCAGTTGACCCTTTAGTTCTTCTATCAATACACATGTTTATTTAACCATCTTTAAAACTTTTGCTTTTTTTAATTCCACATTGATTATACCAGGGGTGTCTCTAATGTGATCTACACACCATATGATGCCCTTGAATGACAATGTGAAGCCCATAATCACAATTTATGAATGATGAAAAGTAGAAAATAGCTTACCTTTCTTTTAATAAGGCAAATAAACAAAACCTTTTAATCATAAGATCCACTTAAAAATCATTTTTTAAATCTGGCTACTATGTTATTTTTTTAGCATATTAAAAAAATCACAATAAGATTTTATTTCAATTTTTGAATTAAATGATAATTACAGAGCAGGGCTGCACGGTGTCGCAGTGGTTAGCACTGTTGCCTTGATTGAGGAGAGATAACCAGATTTCTATAGTCACCAGGTACAGAGCTTCAAACTTCACGTGACCTTTACATTAGCTCAATAAATATGCAAAGATATTTCATGGCTTGGTGGTGCAGTGGTTAGCACTGTTGCCTTGCAGCAAGAAGGTTGTGGGTTTGTATCCTGGCTCAGGGCCTTTCTGCATGGAGTTTGCATGTTCTCCCCGCGCATGCGTGGGTTCACTCCGGCGTCCTCCCACAGTCCACTGTCAGGTTAATTGATGGGGAATAATAAGCGGTTCAGAAGATGGATGGATGACAATTACAGAAACCAATATTAAGATCTGAGTGCTTGCCGGTGTAGATAACCAATTGATTCTTCAATGAATTGTAAGACAGGTTTTATTTTCTTCTCTGCTCGTTACAACAAATGATGGTGAAATAAACATATTAAGTATCGGTTCATGGTATCAGCAAACTAACCAATACTGATACAAGTACTTTAGAACGGTATCGGCCTGGATCCCCATTACCAGTATCGGTATTGGTACATCCCTAATGACAACGCTGCTTTAAACAGAAAGCAAGATTACCCTGCGTTAGCATGATGTTGTGGATTTCTTTTATCTGTCTTCTCCCACACTGAAAACCTAACCCAACCAGGACAGCTGAACTTTGTTTCAGGTTATTCAGATTCAGTATAGTTATACAGTATAAACTATTACATATATATTTGCGAGTATGAACTCATAAAGACTGAAACAAGGAATTGAATCAAAAGGTACTTGATTTAAGTATTAATTTAAGGAAGCACATACTTTTGCACGTAGTGGTTTATCATTTGAATTGTACGGGAATATCACATTAAAGATGTAAAAACTTTTTTAAACCTATCTGAACACTTACTGCATCCACCCAACACTTATACGAAAGACCATTGACGTGTATATTTTACTGGTGACTAACTCCTGACGAACTCAAGCACTTACAGTCACAATGGTGTAATGGTTGGGGAAAGTCTTTGTGGGGTAAACAGGCCTCATGTAAGGTGTTGTTGTTCCATCCTTTCCTGCAGCAACAACACATCAGTCACATTAGGAAAATAAAACTTTGAGAGTTGAGATGGCGATTGCTTCCCTGACTCACGCAGCTTGTTGATGATGGGAAGTCGACTCATGTGATCTTTCAGGTATGCCGCTCGGAAGCCGTCCAAGGAGACAAGGATGAGGGGAGGCTTGGAATAGCTGGGCAAAGGAAGATACCTGAATCATTTAACTGTCTGGATTCAATGTAAATTTGACTTTAAATGGTAGATTTTTGGCACAGAGAAAACAGGTATGGAGACTCTAGCTGCCATTTTTTATTCTAATTAGTGAGAAAGTGTGAAATAAACCAACCATGCTAAAAGAAGGCTGCGGAGGTTCCTCCAGCCATCTCTGAGTGTTAGTATTTCTTTAAATGTTTTGTTTTTTCACATTGACATTATCATTTCATTTTTTTTTGTGCAATATCTGAAGATGTTTGCTAATATGGCTGCACACAATTTTTATTTTTATTTTTGCTGAGATGGAAATAACTGGCTGAGGGAGAGGACTCTAAATGGCGCAACCCCAGGAAGTGGAGCAATTCATCTCCATGTTGGAAGCTCTAAGATCACTAAAAGCTCAAATGCTTATATATATCAGTTTTTATTTAAGATGTTTTAGTTCAAATATTTGTGTTGTAATTTGTCTTAATTTGGTCCTTATGTATTGTCATTGTTTGTCTTATTCTCTTTCCCCTCTCCTCTCCTTGTTCGTTGTAAGCTAGCCTTTGAGTTCATGTGCTCTTTTTTTCTATATTTTTGATAGATCTGTTTCTAATTGATTTTTTAAAATTATAAAAAAAAAAAAAAAATGGAGAATATTTTTTATACATTTGTCCTGGTGTCTAACTGATTGGTGCCTGACAAAAGCTTCCATAGTACTTAGAAAACGTTGTGTAATTGAAGGAGCTGGAATTGGCCCATAGATGGAAACATGTTGGGGCAACCATAAAAACAAGCATGTACTGTATTGCTCTGTTGCACACTGACTAAATTATGCACTGCCAGAATAGACTAAAGCCTCAGGCAGTGAACAAGTTAATAGAGAGTCATCCATAAAGAAACATTCTATGAATTACACAAAGTGATCACGATGAAATCAGATTTATTGATAGCTTTTTATTCTCCCTACACATGTATTCGTGCTGTTTGATATTGTGATTGCTTACATCTATCTATCTATCTATCTATCTATCTATCTATCTATCTATCTATCTATCTATCTATCTATCTATCTATCTATCTATCTTTCTTTCTTTCTTTCTGGTTTTTGTTCAATTAAACCCTATACTTATCTGACCAAAGTATATATTGACTGAATGACCTAAGATTCCACTTGTTGCCAAATACTGGGTTTAGGAGAATTTATCCTCCTCATTGTGCAAGGTGGTAATAATAAATAAAGGTTTTTGTGGCCAATGGCTTAGAGCAATAGGCCAAGGTCATACAATATATATTTATAACTTGAGGTACCAGAAAAGGGTTGATGACTAAAGTACTTGTACAACCTGGGGGTGACTCAACTTGATATGTTGTTAAAAAACATTAATACATAATTTTTACATTTTACCTAATTAATAAACATAATCAAATTGTAGGAGAGATTTCTCCCAGCTTTTTAGATGACTCACATTGGGCCATGTCATAATATGAATCCAAAGTAGCAATGTAGAAAGCTACACTGAGTTTGGTTTCAAAACTATTGTCATTTAGGTTTAAGGTTTCAGCTTTTTGAGGGTATATTGAGAGTAAATTAATTGATACCTCCTAATGAGTCTTTCAAATTTCAATACGAGGGAACCCTGACACTGCTTACCCATTAATCTTTTTTTTTGTAAAACAAAACCCAACATAAAACCCACTAAAACATTTTCTAACTGGAATCTTTTTTTTTTTTTTACAGCTTTGTAGTCTGTAGTCTGTTTTAACAAAATGCTAGAACGTAAAAATAAAACTATGTGTAATCAACATTTTCCAGTGAACTTAGAGTCAATATTCCATTATTTAGGTAAAATAAAATGTTGATTTTCAAGCAGATACAATAAAATCATACTCAGCAGAATGATGGACAAGTAGAAAATACAACAAAAACCACATTTTTGTAATTTCTATTTTCAAAGCAAGAGTTTGGGTCATTTCAAGCAGCAGGTTAAATTTTCCATTGCGAGATGAGTCTGTTTGTATGTGGCTTCATCCCATGCAAACACACGCTGACACTACTCACAAACACATGCCTGATTAGTCAAAGTCATTAACCCAGTTTCCATAGAGACAACTACTTTTTCCCATTATAATGGCGCCATAGTTAGTTACACTCGTTTTAAAAAAGAAGAAGGAACAAAATAAACTCCCACACTGATGGAGAAATGCCACCATTTATTTCTACAGTCACAGTTTAAAATTTCACAACCATCTTCAAGCAACGACCTTCTTAGAACAGGAAGGGGGACAGCTTAATAACTTTGTTTTCAGCAACAAAGCATGAAGAAAAAATCTGTAAAAAAAGATGTATTCCAAAACTGGCTTTTTCATTACCCTTTTGGACACAGTGGCTCCTGGACCTCCTTTGCGGCTTGTTCCCATAGTTTCCCTTCTGTTGAGAAAAAAAAAAACAATATCAGTAAAATAATATTATGTCAAGTTTGATTTAAAGTATAATCTGCAATCTAATGTGAAAAAAGGAGCACAAAGACTAATGTGGCACTCTAAACTTATTTCCAAAATAATTAATCTTTTTTTATTCTTTTCAGCATAATTTTCCCTACATCATATGAACTCCAACATTAAGTAATAACTGTCAATACTAACACTTAAGAAATGTGTTTCTTTTTAAATAAATTGTGGATGCCCCGTTTTATAAGGATACCATTCAGTATTTTCACAAGATTAAAGCACACAGACTATTCTGGTCTTACATGATTAAGATCTTTTAGTCGGTCTTTGTCTAAACCCTCCCAGATATCAAATTGCCACGGGAGACCCTCCAAGGGACACTGGACAGTAAACCTCCAGGGTTATAGGGGTACTAAACACTCTCTAGCAAATGGAGGTGGCAATTCAACTGATTTTGGTTTCAAGTTAGTAGCCGAGTTATGCAACTAACTTTTACACTTCACAATACAAAGATGTTCAGAGTTAGAGATAGATTAAGGACATTGTGTGCTTCCAGTTGAGCCAGAAACGTATTTCCAAGGAAATAAGTTTCTTTTTATCAAGAAAAAAACAAGGGTCACAGCTTTGTAAAACTGTTGAGCAGAAACAGACTTAACACACTGATAAAGAAAGCAGACCTGAGTTTCATGCCAGATTCTACACTGGACAAATATACTTAGATATAATAAAAAACATCCTAATATTCTTTAGCAACTGAATCCAACAAATAAAGCTTTTTTTGAACAACTAAATCAACGTAACTATTGATCACATGATATTATTATTTATGCTTCAATGATTCCACAAAAGACATATTGTTTTAATTTTCATCCACATAGTTCAAAAGGGGATTTCACTGAACCAGATGAACTGGTGCTCACACTACGTTTGACTTTACACAAATACTCTTAGTCTACTCTAAGACCAAACCTTTATTAATTTAGAGTTTGTCAGCATGGAAAAGTCCAAGAAGCTGAACAATAAAGTTTAGGTCAAACGTTTGGACACTCCTACAGTATTAACACCTAAGAGCGTATAAACCTTTGTCTGGCTCTTTACGTCAGATGTTTTAAATACCCTGTAGAGTGATTGCTGCTTACATATTTACTCGGGCTGTCAAAATGAATGCATTCACATGGGTTGAGTAATTCATAGAATTAACATGCTTAATTTTTTTAACGCAATTAACACATTTACAGGATGATCTGCCCTGTTTATCCTAAGAATCAACCTGTGCTGGCTACTGTGTTCCTTGTGTTCCCTGAATTATCGGTCTAAGTCACTTCCTGCTCTACTGTGTTTATAGTCCGCAGAAAGAGATGAAGCTAACAGTTAGCAACTCTACAACACGGCAGAACACATTCGGTTTTTGTGGAGATAACACATCAAAGCTACATTCTTTTTTTTACCCACGGATGAGGGGCCGAAGAAGAAATGGTTGGAATTTGTTTTTGGCACACTACAGAGAAAATTTGACGCTTGGTTATTGATTTGTTCAGTCCCTTTAAGCACAGTGACTTCATAGCTATGGACCTCACAGTACTGGTTTCGCCTCAAACCTGTATTAGGATCTGTACGAAAAAGTGGAACAAAAGATCCCAGACCACTGTAAATTAAAAATAATTGTTTACCCAATATTTCAATTTTTAAGTGAAGACTTGTCATGTCTCCCTGCCCATTTTGAACTGGAATACACTAAAAATAGTGAGAAGAATTTTTTTTCAAACAGACACAGATGCTACTCTTTCATACCAGAGAACAAGGAAAAATTAATAAAAAGACCAGTAAATGAGATCTTTAAAAAAAAGCAAAGGTTTCTGATTTTGTCCTTCATTTACACTAAACATTTCAGTTTTTTAGTTAAATCTCGGAATTTTAATTAGTCATAATTAACTGTGATTAATTCACACTTATCATGGGATAAATTAAATTAAAATGTTTAATCTTTTGACATCACTAGTATTTACATATTCTCTTTCGGATTAGATTAATTTTGATGCGATCACATAGTTATTCAGCATTCAAATCCCACTTTGATCTCATTAGCTGCTTTTATGAGGGCCAACAGAATGAAGTCACAGGCATAGAACCCAAACTATGCTGCTGAAACAATGGAAGGGAAAAGCAATCTCCTGATAGTATCTGGAGCTTACTCATGTGGAGCAAAACGTCTACATCATGCAGAGACACAATTTCAATTCAGTGATTAAAATAAGTTTTTTTTTTCACATTTAAAGTGGTTCTAGAAAAAAAGAATTCAGGTACATTATCACTTTGACATCTAAAAACTGCAGTTTGATAAAGGGCTGGTGTTATAAACTAAGTGATTGTTTGGTTGTTTATTTGATTAACCTTCAGGAGGTGAACTTGTTCGCTAATATCTTGTTTTTGTCTGATCTTTGTGATTGTAGTGTCTTCCCTCACACCACTATAAACTCTACTCAGTAGTGCCTCTTTTAATGCATTTAAGCTGGTCTTACTTCCTTTGTTTGAGGTTCACATCTGCTTTTAGTTTACAGATGTCAACATATCTGTTTCCATTACTCCCTGTCCTTTTATCTCTACATGATCCTAGTTGTCACATCAACAGTTGCTCCTTTGAAGGTTTGGGATTCTGGGTTTTCTGTCCTGTAGCTACTTTGGTTTTGGTGCTGACTTGCATATCTCAGCATTTCTAGTTGTGCTAACTAGCTAGTTTTGTTTCGTTTGAGAACCTCAGATGCTTTCTTATAGCAGATGATTGGGATTTGTTGCCATACTTTATCCTGTCGAGCTGACAGGATAACACCAAGCTATACAAAATGAAACAAGGTGGATCAATACTTTGTTTATTCTATGCAAAATAGCTCAAGCTCAGTCTAACTGAATGGAGAAATATCTCTCAATATCAGTTCTTAATTTTGCAGGTTTAAAATCCCTGAATTAAAATCATGGGTCTTATTATCTTGCTTTTTCAGAAGTTGATGATATAGCGAGGAGCTAATTTATCTATTATAATCAGTTTTGTTGATGAAGGGTCACATCAAAAAGATACTGGACACGAGTTGGACACCCCTGCTCTAACGCATCACATTTTAGTTCCTATTCTATATAGTTTTTTTTACATCTTGCAGTAAGGTGAACCTCTAACCCATTCTTGAGTCTTAAACCATTTTATTTCTGAATTCTGTTGAATTTACAGTGATTTTCCAAGTAATTCAAAATGGAGTAAACAGTGTGTTGGTGACTATTTCCAAACCAACCCTGCCGGAAACCTTAACCGTGACCTGTCTTGATGAAGTTGTTTGTTCACTCATGCTCTTCTCTGAGTCCTTCACAGGATATATGTTTTTATACTGAAATTAAATTAAATGCTTGAGAGACTCAATTGGGTAATGGAAGTATAGTATAGTATAGTAATTTAGTAATCAGGTGACTTCTGAAGGTAAATTATTATTTTGGACTTTAAGAGTTATCAGTGGACGCGAACCAGAATATGCTTGCACACCATGGTTTTCATAACATTTTAAAAGCTGTGTATAATTTTCTTTGTAGTTCAAAAATATACAATACTTTGTGTTGGTCTATGTCATAAAATAATAAAGAAAAAAATGTGCATACGTTTAGAAGGTATGAATACTTTTGCAAGGGACAGTATTTCAGTGTCAACTGAAAATAATTCCTAGTTAAATTATGTACTGTACACAAAACTTTATAAAGATCCCTCACATTTCTCACGTCTTTCCCACAGACAAAGTGACCCCAGTCAAGAAATTTTGGGCCTCCTCCTTCACCTTTTTCGAACAACTAATACATTTGTCAAGTGTACCGCTGACAGAACATGCAACAGAAGAGTCTTATCATGCTGGTGAGAAGGGCCCTCCTCACCGCCTCGGGGTCAGCATTGTGGTTTAGAGTGAACATAAGGATGCAGTGTCTCCAGAGAACTGGTCACTGTGATCTTTAAATCCACAGGAAACCCCACACTCAGCATTTTACACAACACAGAGACTCCATCTGTAGAGAGCCCTCTGATTATGTTTTTAATTCCCTACATCTGTTTTCAAAGTCAACCTCCAGAAAGTAGCGTGAAGAGAAACCTAGAAGACTGCACGTAAACAAGAGTCCGCGTGTTTGGAAAATCCGATCCATTTCTTCCCGTATGGCTTTCAAGTTTTTCAGACAGGAAAAACAAGAGGAAAAACTCCCACAGCAGAGGGAGCACCCCGCCCTAAAAGGACCGCTGTCCACATTCACCACTGCTGCCCCAGAAAAGCAGGAGGGGTGTTCTGGCGTGCCAGTGTGGAATGAATAGCATACTGGTGCCGCTGCCATACATTCAACCAGAAAGCTGGCTGCTCAAAACATTCCTCTTTCATGGAAAAAAAATGTGTTTAAAGTACGCTTTGGATAAGATGATACAAAAAAAGCATGACTGCTCAAGGGTTAATGTGAGACTGAACGTCCAAGAGGGTTATCATTCGCATCTAGCTACTTAGTAACCTGACCCATGTTCCCTTCTTCCCTAAATAGTACTCCCTGTTGTGAGTTTCCACAGGATCCGAAGTGGGACCTTTATATGATTAACTTTATTTCCTTTTTTTTACCTCATAAATCCTACAGCAGCTTTGATGCCAGTCTGTAATTTACAATAATATTCTAGTTACCTGTTGTACTAAAGAGAACCTGAATGAGCCTGAATAACAGATTGCTCCAAATGTAACATGATATGTATGGTGGCATGCAATGAGCGAGTAAAAACATCAATTCACAGTTAAGTAAACCTTTTAAACCCATGGTTTAAGAAAGGGAAAATCAGAAACATGTAGATGCCTGCACATGGAATGTTAAGAAAGGAAACAAAAAAGAACAAAGACAGGCAAAGATGCCTGAATCAATGTAGAATCTTGGTCTTTATATCCAATAAAAAGTGGAAGATCACCTGTTGCCTATTTAGTTCAGAGAACTCTGGAGCAGGTTTTCTTGTAAAATCAGCTTTCACTTTAGCTTCTACCAGGACTAGTCACCCAATTTCTGCTGTAGAAAAATATCCATAACGAGATGCCCAGATGACAATGCTTCACAGTACAGAGAGTACATAACAAGTGGTATATACACATCTTTAATATTCATCCCTTTGTGAGTGGTTTACTGTTCATTTTCAACTGTGGGACCTTACATACAAAAGCGTGTTCCCTTTCAAATCATGTTCAAGCAACTGAATCTATATCACAAGTGGACTCTAGTGAAGTTGAGGAAATTTTTGAAGGATGATCAGTGGAAACAAGATGCACTTGAGCTAAATCTTGAGTGTTCAGGCAAATATTTTGAATGCATCTAAAAAGTCATTCATTAATTATTCACCATAGTTTATTGTAGAAATTAGCTACAAACATTTTTTATTATGATGTGTTACAAAATTTAAAGAAAAGTGAAATTAACTGGAATTTTGTATTCAGATTTTTAAAAAATCTAATCTAATTTTTCCTCAAACTGAAAAGAGAACTGAAAATATGTTTTTTTTAATAAGCGGCTTCTGCTTTTGACGTCGGCCAAAGGAAAGTTGACAGTTCTCAGTAACAAGCACTTTCCCCCCCTATTTAGGTTATTCACTGATTCTGAAGAAATAAAAGTTTCAGAAATGAGATCATTTCTATGTACTAATATGAATCATTAATGAAATGGTATGAAACACAGATATTTTGGATAAAGAAGACAAAAGAAAAGAAGTCAATTATTGAAAATGATAAAAGAAAGTACAACAGGTAACTTAAAGAAGTACCAGACCTGTGAATGCCAGAATTCTTACTTCTTTGTAGGTGCTAAATACTTATTTTCTGCACCATTATATAAATATATTAAATTGTACAACATGATTTCCTAGATTTTGTTTACATTCTGTCTCTCACAGTTGAAGTCTACTTATAATGAAAATTATAGTGTCAAATCCTTTTTTGCCCCCTGTTTTAAAAAAAGGGTTGTATTAGCTTACACAACAGAGATATGAATTTATAAATATACATAAATATATATATATATATATAAATAATAAATACCATCATTTTTGGATTAGTTTGTCTCTGCAACTGACTATAAGTGATTTGAAAATTATGAAACACATCAATTTCACAAAGGGGATTTTCTCTCATTTTACATTGAATACCAAAGCTTTTTATATGAGCCATGGGTTTCTAAACTGACTGACTTGTTCATGTGTACAAAATAGAAATGGGTCAGAAGCTGCATGGTGGCCCTAACTTAGCACTTCTCCCCCACAGCCAGACGGCTTTCTGTTTATTTTGGATGTTTACCTTGGGCATATGTCGATGTTGTAATGTTGCTTCGGCTCTCTCACACAGGGAAACAACAGGTACATAACTGGCAACATTAAATTAGCTTGTTTCTATCTTTTATCTGTATATATTATACTCAGCCTTTTGCCTGATAAATCCATCTATCAAACTCCCAGACAGGAATACAAAGGTACAAGAGATCAATGGTATTACAGTGTTTCCCAATGAATTTTTTCAGCTGTGGTGCTAGTCAAACAGTGTAGGGGGGTGGGGGTGGGGGGTTATTCGTGATGCAATGTTTTATTTCCAACACAACAATCCACTTCAAACTGTAACAATACCACAACAGTAACATAACTAACTTAAATTCATTAGCATTTAGGTAAATTGAAATAAATGTAATTTCAGTTAACCAGTGTCAACTTTATTACTCTACGGTAGTGCTATGGCCAATTACTTAAACTCACATAGAATTGTACAGCACTACTCAGCTCAACCTTAATGTCTTTCAATTGTAGCTGGACGATACGGGCCAAAACATGTATCTCGATATTTTTCAAATTTGGTATATTTCTAGATGTATTTCTTCCCAAAAAGTATTAAAAAAACTAAAGCTAAATGTATCAAATGTCACACAGGGACTTTTTTTGACATACAGCCGTAGATATACACGAGAAACTGTAAATAATAAAATATCTGCATAGAATAATATTACGTGCTTGAAAAAATTATTTTATTCTTCCAACCCAACTACTGTTTTGAGAAAAGGTGGACTAGTGTTGAAATGTAGCTTTGTTCTGAGAGGCCAAGAAGACGAAATTAATAGAGAATGTAGTTTTTATTTTATTTTAGTATTTTGAGGTTGGGATGCCAACCGCCATTAAACAGAAGTTTATGGCTTTTGGTATTATTTCATGTGTTTTTTGTTATAAGTTTTAAATGTCCTATGTGGCTGAACTCACCATACTTTTCAAATGTTCCTTGAATGCACCACAGGTGTGCAGCACACTGAGCATAGTACAGACTAGTATCTGCCTTTCTGCACATTGTGAAGGGCAGATAGGGTTCTAATTACAATAGATGCATTAATGAGGACACCGGCATTCTGTGAGAATGTTCTCAGCGCTTGGAGTTAACTTAAAGCACTGCTAATCAGCGGCTACTCTGCCCTCATCATTCTCCATGCTGCTGTTTACTTCCAGACTGAATGCAGCAGTGGGGTTGTGGTGGGATTCACGTTCAGTGATGTCGGGAGGTGTACTAAGGTGAAAAAGGCAAGAGGCAGACAGAGGGCGTGCAGGTTCATATGAAATATTGACGATGTCCCAGTAAAAAACAAACAAACAAAACCCCCCCAATAATTATCGGCATTTTGTAGACGTGTTGCTAAAATTACCGCGCCACAGTAACGCCTATGGAAGGGAAACACTGGAATATAAGTAATAGTTGGAAGTTAATCACCAGCTAAAATAATATTTTCTAATATAGATAATTAAATAAAAACTAAAATAACACCTTCTAGTTAAAACAAACATAAATTAAGTTTAGTTTTATGGCTTTCATTATAGTGATACAATTGTATCCTCATTAATAACAACTGCATATACCAATAAACTTTCAAGGGTCACTCAGTAGGTTTACATGCACTTCTAAATCTAAATAATAGCTTAACCAGAAAGGTAATCTTTATCCCAGTTTACATGTCACTAAAAATATTTAACTACTGAATGAAGTGGGTTCGACCCAGCCAGGTAGCAACATGTGCCCTTTTGCGCTGGAATTCTTCCAATTGGACTAGAGTCACACTAGTAAAACCAGGGCTTCAGTTAGTGAAGCAGATGAGACACAGAACATTTCATATGTGTTGTGCTGTTTGTACTTGTTATTCCCCGTTCTGCAGTTTCGTCTCTTCCTGTGAAAAGCTTGGCTAAGGTGAGGTTGAAGTTATGTGCAGAGAAATTACATTTTCTCACCGTATTATCTGGGAGGGTTAGTGCAATTATGAGAAATCCACTTCAGTTTGGACTAAGGTGTATGCATGGATTTCAAAAGTCTGCCTTCAACTGGATTGAGGCAATAATTTGTCTTTCTCTTACTGCATGTTACTGCACTGACGGTCTGAGAAAAAAAAGAAAAAAAGAATGATGGTGGCTTGGGTGGTCAGAGTTTTTCCACTTAGTGTTTGCGTCCTTGGGGAAGACACTTCAGCCGCCTTGCTAGTTTGTCTACCCTTTTAGTTTAAACAACAATCCAGCATTACAAAACAATGACACATCCACTTCTGCTATGCTTCAAAGTTGGTATTTGGTTAATGCTTTACGTGTCTTCGGTTCTACGGTCCAAATGATTTGGTTTCAGACTCTCTCCAAAGAACATTAATCCAAAAGACATGGGCATCCTCGATTTTCTCTATGGCAACCTTTAGTCTGGGCTTCATGTCTGTGAGTGAAGTTAAACTTGTACAAACCCTTTCTGATTGTACAGGCAGCTGATGAAAAAAAACTTCTAGTCAGTTCCATAATGATGCTTTAGATTATTTTTGTTTGTATCTTACAGTCAGTCTTTTCCATACAGTGGATTGACAAATGTAAATTTAAAGTGTGGTCTTTCTGAATTCCTTATTAGACTCATAAGCTTGAAGGTTAAAGCTTGATTTAGCCTCTTGAAAAATAATGTTTTTGTTCAAAGATTTTCTAATTGGAACAGGCCTATAGCTACCAAGCTCAAGAAGATCTATATTTTTGTTTAGAATCGGCTTTATAAAAGTGGTTGCAATAGCGGCAACTCTGTTAAAGTATGCCTTATAATCAATGGTGTAATGAATTTATTTTATTGTGAAGCTTACCTGTTTCTTTAGTGCCATTTTTCACTGAAATCACTACTACCAAAAGGGCGATCAACAAGCACAGCAGCACAATCTGAAAATAAAGAAAACAGGTTACTTTTTAAGTCAAAAAATTGGATGATTCACTAAGCACATCTTAAATTCCTCTGTCTGCAAACACAAAACTACTTTACAGGCACCAAAATGGAAAGCTCTGAAAAAAGTGCTGACTCTGTTCCTTCAATGCCTGCCTTCCTTATATTATTTTTTGTATACTTAATGTCTGACTATTATATTACCCGCAACACCGATCTTTAAACTTGATGGAAGTCAGAACAGGAAATAAATGAAAGCATATTCCAGTCGATGTTGGCGTAAATATGGTCCTTGTAAATTGCATTGCCAACAGTCAGCAATTGCAAACTAAATTAGTTTAGTAATTACACGTCCACCCTTTAAATATCAACAGTAGAAACAAAACATTGCAATATTGATAAATACTAAGTATTACCAACTTTAATTCATCGACTGTTGTTTAGAAACCATAAGGCTGCTTAAGTCTTCATTGAGAATGCACAGTTCTGGTAAAAACCATGATAAACTCATGTGCACAACTGTTTGACAAAATAATTTTTTTAAAGAGTGGGATAACTGTTGTGCCAAATGAAGTGATATGTCTGTCTGACCTATAATTATTATCAACATTTTAATATAAATATAAGTATTAATTAAGTTTTACTTTATGTATTAAACAATTCGGAGCACCACCTTCATTTTTTATGAATTAACTCAAAACACTCAAGCTCTTACGAAGGAATGGGTTAGTTGTTTCATGGAATGGTATAATTGCATGGACACACCTGAATAAGCACAAACAATTTCTCTCTAAAATATAAGTATCCATTAACCAAAAATAATTAAATAAAAAAATTCAACCTTAAAGTCCCAACATTTAAACAAAAAATCCAACCTATCCTACCAGCGTGCAAGTTAAACTGTGTGTGAGTTCAACATGGGAAAATACGTTGTTCAACAGAAAGGATGTGCTGAAGTTTAGCCTCACCGTGGGGGCTCTCAGGCCCAGCTCTGGATGCAAACAAGTTTAAAACAGACAGCAAATTCAGGAATTCACAAAACATGTGATCATCACCATGAGTGAAAACTAGTGGTAAAACCAACTCTATCAACTAATATCTAAACTAACTACATTTTCTCTGCTCAGACACAAAGAGGAGAAATAAATTATTAAAAAAATAAATAAACATTTTGAACCGATCTGCTGTTCGATCGGTCCCAGTCTGGTTCACAAAAAAATAAGTAAAACATTTCCATATGGCACAGCTGGACAAACAGCTAGGTTCTCTCAAATCTGGTGCTCCTGTTTGCTAGACACAAACCGAGTCAAGACTCAAGTCGCTTCCAATGATCGTGTTTGCCGTCTTCTTAAAGAACTGCTCTCATCGTAGCTCAGCTGTTGGCAATGTACTCCTTGATACACTATTCTATTGCTATTGGGCATGCACTTTAAAGATTTTAAGGGATTTCCCACCCAGCATGTCAGAAACTGGGGAATTCACTGCTGAAGTTGCGCCTCAGTCTAATAGTTTATCCTGGGTGGAACACGAAGCAGGGCATTCACCAGTCCTATTTATCAGGTCTCAGGATGTCATCATTGGGCATGGACACTTAGGAATGCTAGGAAATGCCTTGTGTTTCGTCCATTTTGATTGAAATGAATCCCAACAAAAAACAAAAACGGATAGTTCAAACAGCCAAACTGCCAATCTGGGAAGTTTAGAGGTTGATCAAGCATGACATTTATTTTATACAGCATTTTTCATGTCTAAGACTGGGACTCTATACTCTTGAGTGATGAGACCAAGATTACTGTTTTTGGAACTAATGGTTTAAAAACTGTATGTAGTCGTAAAGGTGAGGATTTCAAAGAAAAATGCATGGTGCCTACAGTGAAACATGATGGTTGCAGTGTCCTTATGTGGGAATGCATGAGTGCTGCTGGTGTTGGGGAGCTGCATTTCATTGATGGTATCATGAACTCAACAATGTACTGCTCTATACCGAAGGAGAAGATGCTCCCAACACTCCGTGCACTTGTCGTCGTGCACTTTTCCAACACAACAATGATCAAAAAAACACACATATAAAGCTATTGTTGCATTTCTGAAGCAGAACAGGGTGAAGGTGATTGAATGGCCAAGTTTGTCTCTTGATCTGAACTCAATCGAACACCTGTAGGGAATTCTGAAGCGACAAGTTGAGAATCCCTCTCCATCCAACATCCAGGCTCTAAAATAGGTTATTCTTGAAGACAGGAAAAAGATAGAGGTTGCCTATATTCCCTATACCATGCCTAGAAGACTTGGTGATGTCCTTAAAAATAATGGTGCTCATACAAAATACTAGACGTAGTAGTTTTTGTTGCAGGGTGTAGTCATTTTTGCTTCAACCAATTTGAGTGAAACTGAAGATTTTGTGATCTAAATTTGATTATTAATCTTAATTTCATGTTATGGAGTTAAATAAGTGTTCAATAAAACTCGGCCTTGTGGAAAGTTTGGACATTGTTTTTTTTCCATTGAGCTACTGATTAAATTCATACTTTTTAAAGGGGGTGTACTCATTTATGCAGAGCACTGTATATATATATAATAACTAACTTTATTATCCGACGCTCTGCCAAGTGTCTCAAAGATCCAGTCTCCATCTGTTTGTATCTGCTTAGGGAGAGCAGGTCTGGAGAGTGAGGGGTTTGTAATTAGACGGGCGTTTCAAAGAAAACACATTCTGTTTATGGAGAGATGGGGGCGTTCTACCGAGCTGTCACTTAAAGCAACGCCTAAAACAGACCCTCTGTGGCTCTTGTGGTTGCTTACTTACCCTGCATTCTGAGACAGCTTGGCATCTTCTGTGTTGCCTGAATTAAATACTGTTTGTGAGAGGTAAAATCTTGCTGTTATTTTTAATCTTAACACTTACTTGATGACTTCTGAAAAATAGTAAAATATGTAACTGAATTGTGATAAAATAGGTACAATTATCATTAGAATCCCAAGTTTATTAGTGGGACAAAAATGTAAAGAAAGCTCCCTCAAAGATAACCACATGTATCCTCAGTCTTCACAGCTTTCATCTCTTGATTAACTTTTTTTGTTCTTGTTTTGTATGATTTATGAGAAAAATTAAAAACACTATAACACAAAAACAGACTTTTTCAGTCAGGAAGCTACAAGTTAGTAAGGTTTCAAAAAGCAAGATTGGGTTTAACAATCAACCCCAGGAAAGCATCATAGTGTGATTCACACACTATGGGGCTTTCCGAGACAGTTATAAGAATTTATTATGTTTATTTTCTGTCTGGTCATTTCTTTTCTCTAGGGATAGGTGAACAGACATGACACCTGAAAGGATTTTTGTGGGAGCAAAGCATGTGGTTTTTTGTGGGAAGTAAAAGTACACAGTTTTGTCTCATGCAAACCTACAAGTCTGACTCCAAATGATACTTTACTGCTTCAGTTCATCAAAATTGTCAGGTTGAACTGATGCTTTAAGTTCCCTTTGAAAGTGAACACAACAAAATGAAAGACCAAAAGCTTGAAAACGAAGTAATCACTTGTCAGCCAGAGTTGAACAAATATTCCTCATGTTGGGACAAAGGCTGGAATAGAAATTACATGTATTCTTTTTTTAAAGAGCAAAAGCAGTATTGGTCCAAGCACATACATTGTCATGGAACATTTCACTGTCTAGACTCTGGCTGTGGTGCCAAGCAGACATCTGGTATTCCTGTGGTTTATAGTTGAAGTTAGAAGGAAAATACTTGAGTCAGGAAGAAATAACTTTGAAATACGTGTAAACAAATTAGTTTAGTTCATAATTTGCACATGAGATGGATTTTTAATCACAAGCTTAGTATTTTGGAATGAATTTTTTTTATTGGTGTGTCAAGCAGACTTTTTAAAGTTTATTCTCATTTGTTTTAACTACCAAAAAACCTGTCTTCACTTGGAGTAGGTGTGGCTAGTCTTTATCTTACTATATAAAAAAAAACTATTTTGAGAAACCTTTGACTCTGGAAATAAAAGGCCCTTTCAGGGTAATTTAAAATAATACGGGTAAACTCAAATGTGTATCCAGGCTTAAAAAAATAATGCATAGTTGAGCCTTTAATATGGTCTATAAGCAGCATTTACAGTGTCAATACACACAAAACCATGCAGTATGTATATGACCATGTGAGTGTCACATGTGTTCGCATTGGGATGTAAAACTTTAATCCAATAGGCTATTTCATGTATTAGTTGTTATTTTTTGGTCTTTTAATGTGTAAAATCATTTGCAAATTGTTAACTTTTTCTTGCACTGACATGTACTCACATTGAATACTTTAAAAGCTTTGGACTTGTGGTTTAACAAAAACAACTCTAATATAACAGCCCCCTTATTTTTCTATTGATAGTATAATAAGTAAAACAATAAAGAGATTAGTTTTTTTTTAGGTCTGATCTGTATATTCTGATTCTGAAAAAAAAAAATCTGTCCTCTGTCATACATAGATTTTAACCGAGGTAATGCTAATTTCATGCCCATTTCCACAAAAAACTACAAAACTCCCTGTAAATTCATGGGGTGATGTAGCTACATGGTTGTGGTGATACAACCAGCACCATGTTTCACTGTGTGCATTCATGTGTGTTTAGTAGTGGGCTGAGTTAGTGAAAACATGCTTTGCAGGAAAGCCAAAACGTTTAACTTTGGTGTAATCTGCTCGGAGGTTCCACCACATGTTTGCAATGGTTCTTAGATGGGATTAGGCAAACCTCAAATAATTTTTAGTGACTTTTTTTAGGTTAAAATTTTTCTATTGTCACACGCAAAACAGTGAGAGTGAACCACATTATAGCGAGGGACAGCTGTACATCAAAGGCTACTTCACACTCCTTTGGTTTTGCTTCTATTTTTTCCGTTCAGCTTCGTCTTTTAAGCTGATGTACGCAGAATTGCACACAAAAGATGAGCCCTGTGAGGAATTCTGCTGTTTCGTCAGGCTTCTTACAAAAATTACTTTGTTGGGGGAAATGATGTACGCTCATCACACTGTTTACATCGTACCCCGCTACTCCACCCCCGCTGGAGGATTCATTAGGATCTTCCGGTACATCTCCTTCTGTCTGAAAGCAGCCAAAGGGCAATGTTCTGCCAAAAAGTGGTGTGTTTGAAAAGAAAACCCGGCTAAAGAGCGGATGGAATTGTCTGCGAATTTTCCGGAACGTCTATCTGAAAACGGCTCTAGATTTTTTTGCTAGACCATGTGCATGACTGTCACACCACCAATTCTACCACTGGAGCTTTATCCCTGGGATGTCTGCCGTGTTCCTTAGCCTTAATCATGGGGCTTGCTCTTTAGCAAACCTCTGAGGCCTTCATGAAACAACTGTATTTATTCTGACTTTAATTTACACACAAGAGGGTTCCACTTTCTTCTTAATAGATGACTTCTGAAGTCAGTTAATTGCACTAGTATTTGTTAAAGCTACGTGTATCAGAGAAAAGGGGACTGAATATGTAAATACACCAGACTCAGATTTTTAATTTGTAAAAAAATATTGAAAATGTTTTGCTTGCTTTCCACTGCTGTTGAGCTATCATATATAATTCCTACAATGTGCTTGTATGTTGACAAAAAGTTGTGAAAATTAATACCTTTGCACTGATCTTGTGAAGCCCTTACTTTAGAGTGATTTTAAAATGTGATTCAAAGAACTTGATACATTCACAGCCTGGAAAAAAGGCCAACGTTGAGGAATTTAATGAACAGAGAAAATAAATGAAGGGAAATTAGTGCAAACGATGAATAAACTACAAGTTATTTCACCATCAGCAACCTGAATAACTCATTTTTTTGTTAAGAACTTTCAAAATGACATAAGTGCTTTCGATTAGCAATAAACGCTGGAAAGTCCAGTTCTGCTTTACAGAGGAACAACTGTGGGACACCTGCGGCGCCTTTTCTGGCCTCTGTCTCTTTGCACTGGAGTGAAAACAGTTAGTTTCCACACTAACTCTGGCATCACTGACAGTTTCAGCTGTGACAGCTGTGGATTAATGATGGTCAAGGCAAACAGGGTGAAAATGCAGACTATTCCACTTTTGCTTAACCGTAAAGCCACTTTACATAGCTATTTATCACTGACTAATAAATTTAGACCCCCCCCCCCCCCTTTGAACTTCTAAATTGTAATAGCTTGAAACGAGACAAAGAAGTTTAGAAAATGGACAGTATTTAAAAGTCTGGAGCGATTGCAAGATTTTGTGTTTTAATTTAAAAGAAACCATTAAACATAAAACATTAATTTTAAAGATTAAACATAAAACATAACATGTTGTTATTGTCAAGTATTGAACAAAGTAAATTGAGTGTCTTAATCTGAGCTGTGAGAAACTTGACACAATGCCTGTTCATAGATTACAAAAGTCTGCAGTTTTTTTTGGAGCTATTACACATACCCCAGTTAGGATTTTACAGCGCGTACTCTGCTTCTTTCTCTGCTCTGCGGTGATCCTCTGGCTCTCCAGCTCGGACGTCCCGAATAAAGTTGACGCCTGCTCCGCATGCCGCTCCTCTCCTTTGGTTCCCTCCATGCTGCTGAGCGCACTAACGTCCTGAGAGCTTTCCAGGAGGGAGTGAGATGCCAACAGCCGTTTCCCCCCGTAATGAAGCAGGATATGAACCATATGCTCGGGCATGCATAAAGCACCGCCTTTTGGACGGTGTTGCCAGCAGCCAAAAACATGTTGCAGACTTTTGATGCATGCATGTGTGTTTGAGCTGAAATAGTTGCACTGCATTTCCTATCTGTTTAAAAAAAAAAAAACAATGGCTAAAATAAGTGGCCTTACAAAACTAGCGATTCATTTAAAACGTTACAGTGACCTGTGATCTTATTCTTAAAAAAACTAAACGTATTTTTATAATTTTTATATCAAAAGGTTCGTGTGAAAATAAATTAAGATTAGACAATACAAAATATCCAAATACTAAGAAAATATACTGAATGTGCTGTTGATTTCGCCATCTAGTGGTCACCCAAAGTCATTGCAGTCAGTCTGCTGTCTGGACATCTCCGAACTTTGGGTTGCTTTTGCTGTCTATAACTAGGTATGACAGATACTACTTGAAGTCTTTTTTTCGTGACATTTAAAACTGAGTTTCTTATTTTTTAACACCAGAATATTCATTGTAATTATAGTTTTAAAAAAAAGTACTGTCATGAACTTTTATTGAACTACTCAAGTCTGTTTAAACGGATATCCACACATTCAAAATCCCACAGGCTACTGAGTGTAATAGTTTACTGTAAGAGTGACCACAAGCTGGTGCTGTTGTAGCATTTATCACATCGTGCTTCAAACGTCAGCAAACTTTAGCTCTTGAGGTCCCTCTGTGTCCTGTGGACTTACACTTCAACTAAACTTCAACCTCTGTGTTGATTTTACTGATCAACAGCTTAGGTTTTTTTTCCTGCTGTTCTTTGAATAACTTTTTCTGGGATACAGAGAAGAAATATTGTCTGTGCATATTTATTTTAAAAAGAAACCAAAGAGCAATTTAGTGTTTAAGTTCTGAGCTTGGATACATGTGAATGTCAAGAGTTCATGGTATTATATCTGGGAGTATATGTGCTGTTGTCTCCTTGGAGCCCTGTAGTGTCTCTCTCGCCCCATGAACACTGGAGAAAGGGGCCTAACCCCTCCAGGCAATCCTCTGAAAAAAATTAGAAGAAATACACAGTTGGTGGATGGGTTGGTGTGGTGTTAGTGGATGCTGAGGCATGGATTGAGGAGAGATAACCAGATTTCTACAGTCACCAGCTAGAGAGCTTCAAACTTCACGTGACCTTTACATTAGCTCAATAAATATGCAAAGAGATTTTATGGCTTGGTGGTGCAGTGGTTAGCACTGTTAGCACTCTGCGTGAGTGGGTGCGTGCATGGTTGTTTGTCCTGTCTGTCTCTATGTGGCCCTGTGATGGACTGGCGACCTGTGCAGGGTGTATCCCACCTCTTGCCCGTTGACAGCTGGAGATAGGCACCAGCCCCCCCCACGATCCCTTGAGGATTAAGCGGTTCAGAAAATGAATGGATGGATTTCATGGCTTTATCTTATGTCCCCAGATGAAGTGCTCGGCATTGGATGTAATGCTGTGAAGCACAACGCCACTGAACTCTAGAGCAATGGAAACATTTCATCTGGAGAGAAAACTGATGCATTTTTATTTGGCAATCTAATAGTTTAGTCTGGAGAACATCACCTACCTGACTGCCTTGCTTAAAATATAAAAATGCTTTGCAGAGAGGATTATTGTGCAGTGCTGTTTTTCAGGTATTGTTCCAGTGAAATTTCTATTTTTTTTGTATTAAGAGTTGCTACAGATTTTAGATAATTTCATACTTTTTTGGAAAACGGTTTTGGCTCCTCCCAGTTATGTCACCAGTGCACACAGCAAGATCCAAAAAGATAAGGATGAGCAAGATTAGCGTAAAATAATTTGACTGACCTGCAAAGAGTCCTAAACTCAACACAAAGGTGTTTTATCTCTGAACACCGTTGTGAGAAATTAGAACAGAGACTAGATACCAGACATTAGTTTCTGACCTATCCAACGTAATTCTGGGAAAATGGCCAAAAATTCCTATAGACACACTCCCAAAGCTCTGCTATGCAAGTGCAAAGGATCGTCATACATCATGAATTATAGATCGAATGTCACTCACGTTCATATGAAAAGGAGACAAGAAAATCCTTTTGGAAATTATATGTGTGTTGTTCTGGAAACAAAATAGAGAATTTCTTGGTAACATAAAAATTCCTTGAATTGGATTTGAGATCAATTTTATCATAAATCTGAATGTATTTTTGCAGCAACCCATGGATGGAGGGATAAACAGGAATCCTAATTTAGCAAGCACGTAGTGACAGTTTGGGACATATAGGATATGACAGCAGTGCACCCACAGTTCTTCTCCTATAAATTAACTCGTGGAAGTGTGCTTGCAGCTGTAAAGCTCCTCGGCTCAGTATAAGACCTGTCACGAAAACCAAATGTGTTCAAGAGTTCAGGCCAGGTTCATGTACTTGTTTTCAATTTTTGTCTAAGTTTCTATTGAACTGTATCTAACTTTATTTAGTTCTACTCTCTTAGCATTGCAGATATATCGAAATTAACAAAAAAAGGTATGTTGATCTTAGCATTTGAAGTACACGTTTTCTGTTTTCCGCATATAGCAGTACAGTTTGTGTTGCACCACATGAAAACAAGGAAAAGACCTGAATGTCTTGCATAAAAGAAGAAGAGCAGTTTTATTATCCATTTTCTGTGAGCTGAGAGATATCTTTGAACAAACATGTTGAATTTCATGCACAATGAGGGAAAACAAGACAACTGGTAAATCAGTAACAACTGTGGCTCATTCACAGACATTCATCAGTAGAAGAAGAGGTCAGAAAGTACAGTGCATTCAAGAAGAAAGACATAGTCTGAGGGAAAGAATCAGTACCAAAGGAGTTTTGTCTGGTCACAGTGACAGCTGGTGGTCACGCTGATGATAACCACTTATTTCATCCTATCTTTCTTCAACATGTTTTCTGTTGCTGTAAAAAGTAATAAATAACTGTAACGGCACTAGTCGTGAGCTTTTGCCTGATCTTGCTTGCATTCAATTCCACTGAATAAAGTAGCGCATGCTCTCATTGTAGGTACATGTTTAATGTCAATAAAACTGTTAACACATGGGTCAAGTGTAGCTTAAACTGTCACTGTCTGTGCTGCCTAGCTACAGACAACTCAGAAAACATGAACAAACCACACGCAACAGATGAAACTGCACATTTCAGGAGAACATCTGGAAAACCCCAACAAATAATGGAACTGCAGCTTTTCACTGAAGCTGTTAAAGGACTGTCAAACATATAAGATCCCTGCAGCCTTATTAAGGTGCACCTTTTGGGCCTGAAGTAGTAAATAAAGTGTGCCAACTTTGAGAGAAAGTCTTGTTCATCATGTGAAGAAATTTTGGCTCACTATTCTTTGCACAATTGTTTTAATTCAGATTCTAGAGTGGCTTTGAGAAAATCATGCCACCAAAACTTAATAAAGTCTGGAGTTTGAAAAAAATGCGTTTAGATGATTAATTTGTTGGAGAAAACTATGTTTTTCATCTATCGGCTGCTAAAATATCATGATTTCTGATCATTAGTCAATAAATCAAGAAGAAATTATCTATTTTACATCAGCGCATTAGGTATTTGCCAATTGCACGCTTGTGCACCTAAAATTGCAAGTAACAAGTTGGAAATTATGGTTTTGGTGCAAAAGGTTTTGGTACTACTCTTCTTTATGGATGCAAACAGAAAGACATCAGCTGTGTACCAGACATACTAATATCTACCCTATATCTGTTTGATTCTAAAAATAACCTAGATACTAAGGTATTAATAGCCATTACTATTGAGTTTTATGTTATAACCAAATGTTGTACTTGTAATACACTGCATTTAAAATAACTTCTGATTTTTTTAACCCTAACATATGATTAATTACCCATAATAAATGTAGAATTTTAATTGTAAGTGTCATTCCTGAATACCTCCTGGCTTCTAGATTTATGCATGATTTATGAACATATCCCCGGTGTTTCTTATGTCATCGATCCACCCTGAGCTAAATCAGTAACTAAAAGCCTGTGTCTGACCTTTTTCCCTTTAGTTCAAATAAGAGACATGCTGTCAGTGTTTATTGTAGAGCTATGGGGGAAAATCTAGTTTGTGAAAATTAATCATCAGCAGGGTGCCAAAACATAATTTTATAAATTTACAGCATAGTGATAGTACAGACACAATGTTGTGAGAGAACATGTGTAACTGTATGTTAAAGAAGTTCTTCGATGAAAAAAGAGAGGATGTCAGTTGACAGTTTCTTTTACAATTGTTGCAATGGTATCTTAACTGTCCAAAACACCAGCCATACATATTTCTAGTCACTTGTAAACCGCCGGTGTAAAGTAGCCTGTACAATTTTTTCTGAATCACCTAAATAAAGCATTTGCAGTAAATTGGCATGGCTCTAAATAAATGCTAATTAAGAAATGAAAGTGTTCATGTTTCTTATAACTTTGTCGAATTATTTTGTTACAAGAGATTTTAAAATCAAACATGTTTTTTAAATGTAAATTCCCGAACATTGCCATGCTAAATTAGAAGATATGAATATATTACCATCATTACAGCCCATCAGTGATCACACACCGATTTCCCATTCTAGTAATCACTCCTCTTGGCATCTTTTATATTCTCTGGTTTGTTTCAGTCTCTATCAGATCCTTTAGTTAGCATCACCATCACCAGGTCTCTATATGTGCCCGTGGCTTCCTTGTTTCTTCCCCTTTTGTTATAGTAGGTTCCCTTTTTGAATTAATGTGTTTAACTTTAGCAACCAGTTCTTCTCACTTTGAAACTTAAGATTAAACCTGTTTGTTCTTATTAAGTAACTTATATTTACATCAAGGTAGCTTTAAAAATTATTATCTCCTCTCTCTTGCTCTGTAAAAATGGTTTTCAACATTCATACTGGAATAAATATATAACTTATAGACGGAGGTGGATAGATAAAAAAAAAAAAAGATTTTTTGGTTAACTTAGAACCCCCCCCTTTTTTGGACAAAGGAAGTATTGGTGTCACATGTCAAAGCACATAGATGGTTTTAGTCAGGTTTTGACCCAGCTATGCATTGTTGCTTTTATTCTTTTTTTTATGTAAAGTTGCCCTGATGCCAATGAAAAAGGCTGAAAAGGTTTTATGTGTATTTTCACATATATAAAGTGCAGCTCATTGGACCCTCTAAAAATGCATGTACACAAATACAGCGGCCTGCTTTGTTGTTCTCTACACCTCATTGTATTTAAAATAGCCAAAAGACCATATTAGATAAACTGGCCTTTCAATATAAAGCATCTAGTGGCCAAATGCTGCATTGACTAATTACATGCACTATAGAGCACTGTGCTGATTTTGAGCCGACCAATCACAGACGTGCACTCTCTGTATTGTTTAACGGTTAATTAGAAATTTAGTGGATTTGCGTCTATCTGTTCCGACATAGACGGAGAAGCATAAAAAGGCTTTAGTCACTGATGGTGCTTATATCAGGAAAAACATTGACTCCATTCACTCCTTATTGATTGTAGCCTACAAACAACTAAGTGATAGAAAACCAGTTGGAGGATAAGATTCTTTTTGTTTCTGAGCTCTCTGATAGTAATAGGCGTTTCTAAACTGATGCTACATTTATGTACAGTTTTGGAACTGTAACTTTCTCAGGTCATTGAAACACTGCCGAAAGCTTTTGCTGTTGTCCAGCATTCTTCTCTTCAATTAAAACTAGTCCTTGATGATAACAAGACTAAGCTAATGTTGTTTTCTTAAAAGAAAGAGGCTAAAACTTTTCCAGTAGTGTCCACTCTTGAGGTGACTGTCAGACAGGTGGTGTGCTGCGGCCACTGGGGAGGGTCTTGGGAGGTCTCAAAACCGTCCCAAAAAAAGCCTTGACCCCCCCCCCCATTTGACCCCCTCACCCATGGGCGAAAGGGCCTGCCTCCCGCACTTTCCATGTCAATGCCCTCTGTCCTCCGCGCTTTTCTCAGCTGTTACTGCAGTTTAATGTGCGGTAACATATATTTACAAGCTGTCTTTAAACGCACCTTAGGTGCACAAACTCTAATGCAGGCATCTGGATCACACACAGGTGCTGCAGAGCAGCTTATTAAGCAAACCAGGCAGTCGGAGCAGCAGACTGCAAACTTTGTAGAGATAATTCCAAACAAGCAGCAGTTTGAGTTTTGCTGATGCATGCAGGTAATCTTAGCTAAATGATAGCAAGTTAATACATGGAACTATTTTGTTTTAAGCTAGTTAACAATACTAGTGTTAGTTATTTTACATAACTTACTAGTTAGTTAATGTTTTGAGTTAACCCAGACTTTCATTTCTGTATAGATATTGCGCTCACTATTGCTGTCCACATATTTGAGAGAAATCGTTGTTAATAGAAAGATCAGAATCAGAGAGAAGAAAGGAGGCCAGCAGCTGCAGGTGGGAGGATTATGCAGGGTCTTCAAGTAGGGAGAGAAAGATCAGTTGCTGATAGAAACCAGCCAGGTATCAGGACAGAGTTATTATACTGTCCAAAATACGTTTTTTCTCCCCATGTATTTTCTGATTATGGCTTACAGAGTCTGGAGATCCCACATTCAAAATCTCATGAAATTAGAATATTACATGAAATAATAGAACAAGGACTTTAAATATAGAAATTTTGGAACCTTGAGCAGTCTAATCAAGCATAAATGCTCAGTATGTAGTTGGTTTGGTCCATTTTGTATCACTTCCTTTCTCAGTGTGGAGTGTCATGGATGCTATCAGCCTGTGGCTCTGCTGGGGTGTTCTTGAAGACCAGGATGATGGTTTTAACTGGTATTAGCTGACTAGAGCATGACACATTAAACCTAAAATATTGAACCTTTTCACAATATTCTAATTTTCTGAGATTTTGAATTTGAGGTTTTCATATGCTTTAAGACATTTAATTGTAACAAATAAAGGCTTGAAATATCTAGTTTTGCATGTGATTAGTCTTTATCATCTTTTAGTTTCACCTTTTAAGTTGAAATACTGAAATAAAGGAACTTTTGCACAATATTCAAAATTTTCAAGTTTCACCTGGAAATCAATTTGGTAGCCTGTACAAAAAATGAATTCTTCTTTTCTTGTCTTCAAATGGTGAGCATGATTTATCTTGCTTCATTAAAGGTTCATTACTAAATGCAGAGTTATAACGCATCACTATGATTTTCATTCATAAGTGGGATGACCATCATTGCCCACCAGGAGGCAAGCACATTTTAATGCTTTTATTTTTAAGGCTATGCTTAATGTCTACTTGCATTGGCACTTTAATCACACGGAGAAGTGCGGATCGGTTCCTAATCCTTACAATCAAATGATCAGTTGCTACTCTTTCTACCTTTTGCACACAGAGTCCAGGAAGAATGCTTTTGCTTATGTGACACCTTTTGCTTGGAACATCTTGCAGAGAAAGTGGGAATTGACTGAGCTTTTGTCGTAAATGCCTTTAGAGACTTCAACAATTTGTAATTGTTTTTCATGATCTGTGTTATTAATAATTACATTTGGTGCTCTTTGTTAAACTTTTGCCACCTCTTGGTCAGTACTTAATTGAAAAGTATAGGTTTTTAACCTCAATGGGATATTCCTGGTTAAATCAAGTTTTAATAACAGTGACAGAAACTTAGACTGATCGACTCAAAATGTATATACATATTAATTAAAATTACAGGATAATTATATTATTGTATTATGAGACCTCTGTTTTTGGTAGATTTAAAGAGTAAAATAATGAGGATCACATTTGCAAACAATATTAGGTCAGACATGAATCTGTTGTATATAACTTGTCAAACACTTCAATCAACATTTGAAGATGGATTTTTTATTTCCCTTTTCCAATGTGTTTATTTCCATACATATATTGTTCTGTTTTTGTACATAAAAAGAAAGAGCAAGTTTTATCTCTGGGCATGAATTAATACATCATGTTTGGTGAAAACTTAACTGCTGGAAGACAGTGTTTTAGTAGTAATTACCAAAATTAGTTTGGATGTAATTTAAGAAAACTTTTTCTCTTAAATATTGCAAAATGATTTAAAAATGTCATACACAGAGTTTATGCTCAGTTGCTCAGTGGGAAACTTGTAACAGAACAAAATGTCTAAAGTCTACAGGTCAGGGGTGAAAGTATTAAACCCACAACGTTTGACCAGTTGTGCTATTCATCTTCTGAACATTGTAAACATGATTTTCCCCACAGAATTCTACATCACTGCACTTCATCTGACAGAGTAGCATAGGTGTACAGCGCTCACTGGGGTGTCGTGGCTATAATATACGGACCCGCCTCTAATTGGAAAGATGTTTTAGAATAATTACCAAATTACAGCAGGGGCCGTGGCAGGAGTAACAGTGGCAGCGCCAATGAAGGGAAAAAGAGCCTAATTGAATGTCAGCGGGAAGCTACAGGCCGTGTTGATCTGGATGTAATGAGATGTGGGCAGCTGAAGGGCGCCCAACCCAAGATGGTTTCAGGATATATGGAGGCAGGGGGTGGAAACCGGGAGTAGGACATCTCCTGTCTGTGTGGCATTGCCCTTAATGATGTCCTCGTATCACAGTGTTATGCAATGTGTTCTCCAGGGAAGTTAAGTTAGCCTCATGCACCCAGTGCTCGCAGCAAGTTCTACAGTAACATGGAGCTGGATTTATTATGTATCTGTGTGTGCATGTTTACAGTATATACACATAGAGCATGGCAGCAATAATAATATTTATCTGAATGTCATTCTGGCATTCGTATGTCAATAATTTGGGGATAGCAACGATCCATTTGAGCCACATTTCTTCCAGGGTGAAATGACAGTACAGCATGTTTAGAGATTTTTTTTAATTCTTGATAAAAACTCTCATTATTCTGAACCATAATGTGGTCTCAGATAAAATTAAATCAACTAGATTTTTAAGATCCAAAACCTTCAGTTTGGATGTCATTGATGTTCTTATACCGAGGAGAATTACTGGTTTCATCAGTTACTCCCATGTACCCTCATCCTGAAGCAACATAATAGCACCAGACCATCACACTACCATCACCTTTGATTGATCACAGGCAATCATACCTATCAATGCTAATGCCATCTGGAAGGAACTACACACCTTCCTAAAGGGTTCTAGATTTGTCTTTATAACTCAACAGAATATTTCCACGAAAGTGGCAAATGTGATACAGGTTTTTTTATGGCCTTTAAGCTCTCCCATGGATGCCATTTTTGACCAGTCTCCATGAATCAATAGTAAGAAGGTATTTAGTGTTTTAGATGTTGCTGTGGTTTTTTATTGACCTCCTAGATGAGTTTTTGTTTTACTTAAATTTCTTTCCACTGTTATTTGTAGTTTTATTTTAAGCCCATTTTAAGCTCAATGCTGTTAATCATGATTTATTAAGGTGTACAGATACCTTTTCAAGTCGAGGCAGATCAGCTTTTTCCCCTCAATGAATGAAATCGCCTGTAATGACTGCTGGTTCTGTGTACTAAGTTTATCCTTGTCTAATATTACACGTTGTTTGTTTGTTTGAAACGTTTAAGTTTAAGAGAAAAAAAAACATGAATAGAAGAAATCTGTAAGGGTGCACATACTTTTCCCCAGCACTGTACCTGACAACCAAAAAGTAGACCCAAGGGTTATACACTACTCACCCAAAATATGTTTACTCGTGCAACTTTAAGTTAATTAAAGTTGATAGTTATTAGTTGAGTTGGCCTACACATCAGCAGGTATAAACTAGTGAATGGTTGGGTAAAAACATGTGTTCCCAAGATCCCAAAAAATGATCAAGGGCAAACTAAACACTAACTTTTCTTGAAATGTCTTTATCCATGCAAATTAAATAAATACCTGAAATGTTATTGTAATTACTGTAACCCAGGCCTGTTTTTTGCTGATGCAACACAACCACTGAAATACACCAAAATGTCTAGACCAGCTGATAACACAGGAAGCAGTGCTTAAATTTACCCACCTTGCAAAAAACCAAAAAAACATTACATAAAGCTCAACTCATTTGCAGTCTTGCTTGGCTAGTGAGCTGCATGCAATAAGTGTTTCACCTCATAAACGTCCAGCTAAGTGCTCTCACATAATCTTGCTTGTACCTTGGTGTCTTTGCACATCATAAAGCGTGTATTTTAAAGAGTAGGTCAACACCCCTGAGGCCTGTTCAGGTCAAGTGGAACTTACAAGCAGATTACTGTTTACACATCCAGAGCAAATGCGGTGAAATATTATTGTCAGTCCCTGGAGTTTCTTGAGACTTACTAATACAAATGCAGTGCCTCACACAAAACACATTGCACCGTGTGACTGCATCATGCTGTGAGCATACTTTTCTCCAGCAAAGTCATGAAAGGTAGGTAATTTTGAGGGGATGATCTGTCCATCCGTTAGTCCTTGTTAGCTCTGGTACCCTTACATAAGGAGAACATGCAACCTTCATGCACAAAGACCCCTAGCTGGGATTTGAAGCCAGGAGCTTCTTGCTGCAATTAACAACCAACTGTGGTATTGTTGGTATGTTGATATTTTGCATGAAATCACAATAATTACTTTGGATGCAACAATACCCCTTTTTTCAAACCGATATGATACCGATACTTGAATCTGAGTACTTGCTAATACAAAGAACCAAGGCCAATACTTCTACCACACAAAAAATGCAATGAATTGGTAGACAGCTTGCTACAAAAAATTATGGTGAATGAGATTAAAATGAATATAAATTAATAGATAATATAGATAAACATTTTCTGTGAAATTATTCGAGAGTTTCCACATTTTAAGTATTGGTTAATTATATCTGTTAATACTGGTGTCAGTTATCGGCCCGATAACTGACACCAGTATCCTACTGGGGCATCCCTAATTATTACTGATATTTGTGTCTGGAAGGTGTCAAAATGCGAGAAAGTTTAAGAGGTATGAATACTTCAGCAGTAGCAACCTGTAAGGTTGGTATCAATGTTTCTAATGGTATTCTGTTTGATCACGTCTAGGTTCCCAATATAAACTCTATCTGCAGACTTTTCCTTTTTGAAATCACTGTAATGAGGGCCCAACCTTGGTGCCATGCCCGTAGCACATGCCACAGGTCAGAAGCTGCCACTGGACAATTTAGTTTAATGGGCCTGTAGCTGCAGGAAGAGCTCTGACTCACAAAGACATAATGGAGATTTTGCAGTAAAGAAAACATGGGTTAGCCTGCAGCTGGATCCCTCTGGGCCTACAGGGAATCAACAGCTGAGGCTCATATTGGAAAATGACCAAGATGTAATATTATCAATAGCATAGCAGATCATAATGTCACAAAAGCTTCTCGTTTCTGTCAGTCAGCTTTGAAAGCAACTTCACAACTTAATTTGGTTGCCTGGTTGGAATTTAGTTAGCAATTATTGTAATTGTCTAAGTTTGAAAAGTCTAGAATCTTAACGCCACGGATCGAAAACAACACCAATAACATCTTATTTTGCTGTTGGTGCACTTACACAGGAAAACAAAAGTAAAGACGTGATGAGAACAACTTTGTTAACTATGACTGACATCTTAATATAGTACGCTGTGTGATCATCTCAGCAGGAAAGTTGCTGCACAGTTTGCATGTTATCCATATGTGAGCTGTTTTTTCCCCCACTTAGTAAATTCTTTTGCTCATACGATGGGATAATGTGCGAGACACAAGTGTGAATTTCCACTTACATGTATCTGTCTCAGACAAACATCAGGGGTCTATTAAAGCTCAGTTATGAGCTGTAATACACATTTGGAGTATAAATACTTGGGGGAAGAAGTGAAGGTAGTTGAGGAGTATAAATACCTTGGAGTCCACCTGGACAACAGACTGGACTGGAGACTGAACAGTGAAGCCGTCTACAAGAAGGGACAGAGCAGACTGTGCTTCTTGAAGAAGCTTAGTTCCTTCAAGGTTTTCTGCAAGATGCTACAAAACTTGTACAAGACTTTTGTGGAGAGTGTGAATCTATTCAGCCATCATCTGTTGGGGTAGCAGCATCAGAAACAGAGACGTGAAAAGGCTCAACAAACTTATGAAGGAGGAGATGATGATGCAAAGAAGCATTCTTCATGAAATAAAATAAAATATGGACAACCCTGAGCATCTTCTTCACATTCCACAACAACAGAGTGTCTTCGTTTGGATCCATATTCAGTTGTGCGTCAACACAGACCACTACAGGAAGTCCTTCCAACCCACAGCGATCATGATCTATAACAATTCCTTCAAGCGTTAATTACTGTGAGCTACAACAACACTTACTTTCCCTCTGGGATCAATAATTATTGTTGAATCGAATCAAATCAAATTATTTTGGGAAATCCACTTTATGTCCCACACTGACTTGCGATTTATTGGTCAATATATATACCAATATATATTTTTAAAGAGACTCCAAAGCACCCTGTTTGACAGCTGCAGTAAAGGATGCTGTTATAGGGTTTTGAAGGCTTAATAGCAACAATAAGACACTATCTACATGACACAAATTTTGTTGGTTTGGAAGAATAACAGAATAAACCTTTTAACTCCAACATAAATATGACTAGTTTGTTTGCAAAATACAAGTGGGACTTGAACTTGAACCGTGTTCCTTGGTCTAATACTAAAACTGAGCTTTAAAAAAAAGAAAATACAAAAGTAAACAAACAAACAATAAGATGCAAAACACTCCTGGTGTATCTAAAACAAAAACAAATATTACAGCAGATCTCCGATATTCGCTTGATATAAGCCACAACTGCCTGGAAATAATAAAAATTTGTGGAATTGGCTAAAAAAAAAACAACCTCATAACCCTATTTATTAGTTAAACCCTGAATAACACTGGTTTCTGCTCTCAGAGGTACAGCTGCTCCTGGATTGGCTGCTGTGTAACTGCCATCCCATAGTGTAGCATTGCGGCTGTGTATTTTAATTTCATTAACTGCATTTTTTGTAATATTTCAAATATTCACTATGAAAGTACATATGAATAGGATGATTTTCCACAAATAATTTTGGTTTGTGCATCACTCAAAAATGTGTGAATACTGGCCTGCAAATAGATGGGGGTCCATATAGAAAAACTTTTTATAATTACTCTGAGCCTGTTCTGGAAAACTTGTGAGGTGTATGGCAACAATTACATTTTGAAATACCAGGAAATATGAATTAAAAACATGGTGGACTTTGGCTCAAAGCCTTAAATGGGTTGTCATGGTTTCTTTCAGTGGGATATATAAAACAAAAACCCAAATCAACACTAGGATTGTTCACCAGAAAGCAAATTCATATTCTATGGCTGTCTTGGAGCCCTGGACCTAAATCCTACTGATTTTCTCCAACACCCCTGCACCCCCCTTCTGAATAATGACATCACTCCTCCAGTGACCGGAAAGCCTTATTGCTACTCCCTTAATCTCATTTCATCATTCGGTGTGTGTTTGACTGTTTTGTCAGACGTGAAAAGCTTAATGGTTCACTAGGAAAGTTAAAAAGTTCTTACTTTTAGGAAATGTGTTCACATGTTAGCCTTAATGTTGAATCTAATGTAATATCCTACAAGACCATTTATTATATCATTAGGGCTTTTTGTCTTCTTTTGAATTGCTTTTTTTCTGATAGGCCACACTTTGAATTACAGCATTATGGATTAATTGACACATTGATCAACTGAGGCTTTCAGCACTCCAATTTATGAAGGGAGGATTTATTCAGGCTCAGTCACAGCTGACCTGACTGACCTGTTTATTGAATGTAGAGCTATTTTTGTCTCAGCACAAAGGGAGGAATTTAAGATTAGCCAAGATTTATTAGTCTGTAACAGGTTAGCAGATGTATAGGTATAAGTTTACATTTCAGGCAACATGAATGGAGTTACATTTTAAAGTTGCTTGTAGAAATTTGTGGAAATGTACTTTTTTAAATAACAATCATGAACATATTGCTGTTTTTTTATGTTTTATAAACAGACATGTTTCTATTAATATTTAGGATTAAACCCCCAAAATAAAAACGCATACATAATTGCAATAAAATCTGAGTTTAACTGCCTTTGGAACATTCTCAATAAGTCTTAGCTTTATCTGACTCTGACGCAAAAAGCATTAGGGAACCACTTACTGGAAACCAGTGACTCCAAAGGTCATCAAACTTGGCCAGAGTGAATATTTCGCTTGACATTTGTCTTTTTGCGTCATGATGATCTGTTTCCTTTTTCCCTTTCAACTTAAAACGTTGAGACATGTTGCAGCTACATTATCCTTATGACACCACAGGCCTAAAAAACCTTTGCTCTAAGAGGTTCTGGTGTTGACTTTCCAGAAATGAGAAGAACTGAGGTTAGACAGCTGAGGTTTGATAACAAACATATACATTTTTCTCAAAGCTAAAGTTTGGAACTGCATTTTTTAAAAACTTTGAACAGGCTCATGTTGGCAGCATCAGGATTATTTGGAGAGAAATTATTTTTATTGCATCAAAATTCTCTTGTGATACATTCCAATGACTGAAATTGGGGAATTTTTACCCCCAGTGGTTTTGATAAAATATGCCACTGGCCAGTAAAACAGAGATACAGTAGTACATTTAGTCCCACAGGGATTTACAGAAATTTCAACAAAAAAACTTCAATGTTCCACTGAATATCTAACAGGGTTTTTCTCATACTAATCTGATAGAGTAAGAATTGGGAAACCCGGATTTTTGTGATCTACACTTAATTCAATGTGTTAACTGAATGTTAATTAGTTAGATATGAAAAATATATATTTCCATTAGTATTCTCTGAATCTCTAATGCATTGCAATAAACAAAAAAATTAGAGTGGATTACTAGAAGAAGGGTTTATGGCTTTTCATTTTCTTGATTTTTGTTCTTTGAATATAACCACTGTGTCTAAGAAATTTCCAAAAAGAAGTTAAAATATGTAAATTAGGGATGAAGAAACTATAGATTCAAAAAATACACACCAGTAAAGAGCATTACTGTAAAAGGTGAATAGGACAGCAGTGGGCACTCTTTAACTTGATTGCATATTGAAACAATATTCATACAGCTTGTTTTTCACATTCCTGTCATGTTACAACCACAGAGTTCAGTCTATCTTATACTGTAGATATGTTTTTATGATAGATTAATAAAATTGCTGCATGAAGTGAAATGAGTAGACTAAATCGTTTTTACACATTTTAAACAAATCAAATCTTCAAACATTTTGTAAAAAATTCTATTCAGACCCCTTCACACTGATACTAGAAAAATAAAAACTGAACCTTTTGGCTTACATTTAAAAAGCTATTTGAAACAATAAATTAACAATACCCAACAACCTGAACACATTGTTGGGGTGAAACACAGTGGTGGAAGCATTATCCTGTGAGAATGCTTTCTTCAGTAGGGTATGGGAAGATGTGATGAGAAGGTGGATGGAGCTAAGAACAAGGCAATTCTACAACATGTCATAGTCGGTATAAGCATGCTACAGTATAAGAGCTGTAGGGGACTGGTTTAGATCAAGATTGTGGGCCAAAATCAACAAGTTAAAAGTACTCTCAGTTCACAAAATGATGATTTCTTTTCAAATTAAGTCTGCAAATTTGACTTTCTTTTTTTCTTTTTACCTATTCAGCAATAGCTAAACATGTCAATTTTGATACAAGTATCCACAAATGTATCTACAAATTAGTGTTTATTAAGAACATAAAAAAGAAAAATATGACAAGAAGAACTGTGTCTCTGAATTAAGTCTCCCTTTTTACATTTAACTAAACTTACTGAATGTGTGTCATTGGATTTTTGTGATAAAACCTACTATAAAATATGAAAGAAAAACAATGTTTATGTACAAATCTTAAGGATTTAACATACATTTTTCATTTTATAAAGATTTCAGTCAGCGATACTCAGTACGTTAACATGTACATTTAAATGAAGCTTTGGGCAAGATCAGACGAATGACTTAGCCGGAGTTGAGAGTCGTCTCTTAGTTTACATGTCGCACAGAAAATCGAATTATTGAATGAAGTGCATTTCACTCTGCGACGCTAGATGGCGACATGTGCTAAAGTCTTTGAAAAAGACATATTAAAAAAAGAACGTGCACACTGAGCAAAGAAATGGACAGCAGCAATACTGCAGAACATAACATTTTGTGAGTACTGCACTGTTTTATTGTGTTACACTCATTGCTATTGCTCGTTCTGTTGTAGTTGTTCCTGCTCTAATGGTCTCTTCACTTCCAAAAGGGAGAGTGCCAGGCACCCAAAAGCTTGGCTCCTCCTCACTGAATTTACATGCAGAGAAATTACATTTTCTAATCACATTATCTGGGTACCTAAGTCTGATTTCTCAAACTCTAGTTTGACTTAAAGTGCAACTCACCCGCAAATCAACTTTTTTGCTGATGAACCGTATACATGAGAATTGGTCATTATTTTTTTTAACCAAAAACTGTGAGTAGATTGCCCTCTTCAGGTTAAAACTTTACAGTGCACTTGAAGTTTCTATCAGGCATTGCTACCTACCTAGTTTGGATTTCTGACATTAGCCTGGATTTCTGACGACATCATCCAACCACTGTGGAGTATAAAAGACGCTCAGTCTCGGCCACACCTCTGTAACCAATGGAGTTGGCAACTCACAAGCCATCGGCTCGAAACTGTATGGCATAGGGCTGCTTGCTTTCTACACAAAACCTTTCTGTGGAGCTGGAGAAAAATCTTCAAACTCATATTTGCTCCCCTCTGAAGGATTGTAGATTGTGTTGGTATTGCTCTGCATCTTTCTGTTTGTGCTGCTGTTTAAGCACTGCATGCAGGCAACATATCGGTCACAGTGCAGACCATGTCCAGCCCTCATCTCATTCTGTGGCAGTTTTCAAAAAGAAAATGTCGGTGGAGTAACTCACTCTCAAGTTACTCTGAAGTTACTCTTCATGTTGAGCTATGTGTATACATACATTTCAGAAATCTGATTTCAGTTGGATTAAGGCACTAATTACACTTTCTCTTTCTGCATGTAACCACACTGCATGTTAGCCCCGAAAAAAGAAGAAAGTGAGTTGTAGGAGGCCATATTTGTACCTTTCTTGAATTGGAATCAGGCGCTGCACAAATTAATTCCAAATATTGCTAATTACCCCTTGGCCACACTTTAGGCACCTCTGGTTTAGTTCAAAATATATTCATAAACGGAAAATGGTAAATTAGAGTCCAAAGCTAGATCTAACAGAAAATCTCCGGTAGGAAATGAAGTTTAATTGTCACAGACACTCTGTCTAATCCCAGCTTTAGAGAATAAGTATCAGTGTCAGTGTATAAAGCTGGTAGGGACATCCCAAAACACTTGCAGCTGTGATGGCAGCACCGAGTGAGTCCATAAATTAATATGTTAAAATATTTTTCAATTCATATGTACACCACACTTTCCAAATCTTGATGGGGTTTGCGTTTGTTCACCACAGTTCAAATAGAAAAGCACTTGGAGACGGCAGACCTTTGTCATGTCGACATTTCCTGAACATCTCGTCAAAATCCGTCCATACCCTTTGGAGTTACTATCAGACAAACTAACAAGCTTTGCAAAAACATAAGCCTCTTGGTTAAGGTAATTGTGTACTGCTTTGTTTTGGTCTGTTACGTAAAAAAGTTTAAAGCATTCTTAATAGTTTGCCGAACAAAACACGCATTTCAGAAAGTGTCCATATGTCCAAATGAAAACTTTGATTAAAGCTTCAGAAAGGTACGAAAAAATACAAATAAAAAATTTAAAATATTATGATACTTTAAAATCATCAATTATACATCGGAAAAGTGGGAGCGAGATTGGGGGGAGGGTTATCCACAACGAGAGGAGGGTTCGGGTGGAGGAGGTGTGTTTGGGTGGGAGTGGTGCTGAATGAACAGCTCCTCTTCATCATAAAACAAGCAGAGGGCTCCGCTGCTCCGTCAGAACCACCACAGCCATGAGCCAGCCGAGCTGCTCCTCCTGCAGCCCCGCGCTGCCTCTTCTCCTGCGCCCCTGACCCCGCATCGACCGTAGAAGACCACCGACCATGAAGAGGCAGAACGTGCGGACCCTCGCCCTCATCATCTGCACCTTCACTTACCTCATCGTGGGCGCCGCGATCTTTGACGCGCTGGAGTCTCAGGAGGAGACAACCCAGAAGGACATGCTGGACATGAGGAAGGAGGAGCTGCTCAGCAACTTCAATCTCTCCAAGGAGGACTTTAACAAGCTGGAGAAGGTGGTGTTGCAACTGAAACCGCACAAAGCCGGCGTGCAGTGGAAGTTCGCAGGCTCATTTTATTTCGCCATCACGGTGATCACGACCATAGGTAAGACTACAACTCCTCTAAACGAAGTCTCCAGAGTTTTTACCTAACTTACACAGCTCTTCAGAGCGCTATTTTGCCTCCAAAGGCAAAGCAATATAGTGGTCTTATATATTCTATTGAATGTTCTTACCTGTTGCACATAACTTTTCCTGCCCGCTTGAAATAACAATATTTCAGTTTGGACTGAAATACGAATTTCAGTCTTCACTGGCGATTAATATTATTATTATTATTATTATTATTATTATTATTATTATTATTATTATTATTATTATTATTCCCCCCTCTCCATGGCTTGATGAAGTATGCCCCTTGTCAGCAAAGCACAGCTGCAGCGGTACATACAGTCCTTCAGGGATTTGAATGAGTTCCTACAAAAATACCTATTTAATGTTCCACTGACCGTTGAACAGGATTCATATTGCATTTTTGTACAATTTTCATTATTAATATTAAATATTCTATTTTTTTTAAGTTGTAAAAATGTATAAAATATAAAAATGAACCCTACAACAGTCAATACAAAATAGACAATTTCTTTCTTTCTTTCTTTCTTTCTTTCTTTCTTTCTTTCTTTCTTTCTTTCTTTCTTTCTTTCTTTCTTTCTTTCTTCTTTCTTTCTTTCTTTCTTTCTTTCTTTCTTTCTTCTAATGGATTTTTGATTGTCAATTGCACAGACTGATGGTTTAAAATAATTACATTGACTGGTTCTATAGCATTTAATTTGCTTGTTGCTTTAAACATATCTCTGTTACTTAAAACAAGATATTCACTATTTTAATCTGCATAAGACCAGGTTGTTACGGTAAGAGTTGATGCTTGAGGAAACTTAAGGCATCACTGGCTTGTTCTGTTGTATTCTCTTCTTGTTATTTCTGTCCCTGAAGATCCTTAAGCAACAGCAGAATGCATGCAGATGCATGTGAATCTCTGCATTTTTTGTTGTTTTTTACTGACCCATCATTTTAAGGTTGTTATTTCTTGAGAAAAAAATGGTTTTCAAAAATTGTTTTTGATTTAAATTTTTCATAAACACAAAACATGTAGAAAAATATTAGCAGTGGTGCTGCAGGACTAGCCATAAATCTTGCTTTGTCAGATTGTCCTAACATTCACTATCCATGTTTTACTGTTGTAGAGCATGATTCGTACTTATTTTCCATTGTAGAATTCCTTACCTTACCAGATCTTAATAGATAAATAAATGTTTCCTAAAAGTTTTGAAATTTGAGTACAATGAGTACATTTACCATACTGGTGGTATTGGCTTCTGATTCTGCAGAGAGGTAAAGTTCTACTTCATTGCTATTTTTGGGACCTGGAACAAGTTGGATTCATTTAGTGTAAAAAGTTATAACATTTAGACCAAACCAGTTATAAGTGGATCACCCTGAATAAAATCTATAATTTATGAAACGGATGTTTGTAAGAAATAATAAATTAAGGTGCCAGTATGAAGTTTCCAAAGTCCATGATGCTTTAGGGTGATATGTCATGAAAAACAACAACAGCAAGAACAACAACCAAAAAAAACAGAATAATAGAAATTTGGACAAAGAATCAAGGTTTGTAAACAACATTTTTTTCCATGCATATTCTTTATTTCATATCCAGGCTTTTTTTTTTCATATCTGCGTAGGAACCCTGTTAGAAGGAAGTAACACAGTAAAGTTCTCACTGCCGTTACATGCTTGCTCAGTATGAGGGATTGCTGAGAGGATTGCTGTGGTTGGAAGTCCGCATTAACGGGTCATAACCTCACATCAGCGACTTGACACAATCTGCTGAGATTCCTTAAACAGAAAACTTTTTAACTGATTGAAATGTTTGTATAATTGTATTGAAATGACTTTATCTGTAACGAGCCTTGAGATGACATCTGTTGTGAGTCGGTGCTATATAAATAAACTGAATTGAAAAATAAAGCTCCGCAAATAGTCTAAGAATGGTTAAAAAAGATATTTCAGCGAAACACTAAAAAACAATCTCTGAGACAGACAAAAGTTTTTTTCCACTCTTTTTAAATATGTTTTGGGTTTAGTCTGGTTATACCTTTGTAGGGACTATCTGAAAACAGCTTCATTGTGATTGCATCAGGTTTTACCAGTTCCCCTGTCCCTGCTGTAGAAAAGCCTCCCCACACAATGATGTTTGTGGCAAACTGGAAGCAGTAGTTCTATGGGTTTCTTTTCGACAATGGATGTTTTCTTGGAAATCTTTATATATGACCAACAAAAATATGTCCAATTAAAAGATTATTACTCCAGGGTCATCAAAGCCCTCGTCGCTTCTTCTGTAATCAACGTTCTCGTGTCAAGCGGTTTGTAGTTAGGCCATACTCTTTTAAATTTGGACATTACCTGTCTTCTCTGATTCTTAATTCTCATGATGCTGCTTATTATCTTATAGTCTCCAGCAAACCTCTGAGGCTTTTACCGAGCATCTGGATTATTGCTCCTATTAAATAACGCACAGATGGACTCTATTTACTAATTATATAAGTGCAGAAGGCCGTTGGTTACACTGGATTTTATTAAAGGGTGTCATATTTAGTGGTTGCCTCTCTTTTCAGATTTCTTGTTGTGAAAAAATGTTGAACTATACTTCTATTTTTAAATGTAAATTCCTTATCATAGGAAGGGGAGAGCATGTAATGATGCCGCCAATTGAAGCTATAGGACATTTTTATCACATAGTTGCAATTTGTTTAGAAGCTGCCTTTATCTTGACTTTCTATCTGACTGACTTTCTGATCCGTCCCGTATTTGGTGACCACTGCGGTTGTCGTTCATGACCTGTGACTTGTAAAAGTATCAGATTCAAGAAGCTAATTGCACACTAACCGAAACGCGGGTGTCCTTATTCACATTCTGTAATCGTGAGCCCTGCAGATGGTAGAAACACAGTGATTGGCTTCTCAGTCTGCCATTAAGTATTAATGACAACACCAGAGCCTTCTTGTTCCACTGTTGTCCTGGCACACAACACTAACACTGTTAGTAGTATATTGGTAACGTAATATGAAAAAACCATGGCCTACGATAATGCCCATCTACTTTGCCTCATAGAAAAGAATTTAGTATTATTATTCCCTGACAAACTCTGGTCGAGAGCAGCCAACTTGAAGCCTCGCCGCACCATGCTTTACTCTTGATTAAAGACATGTGCAGAAGTAAACTGCAATCAGTAATTAGACAACACTTTGTGCAGAGGAAAGGGTGAGGCGGAGGGCAGAGTGTCCTCTCTTGCACCATCAGGGGACGGATTTAAGTGATGCGAGACACAACGAAGAGAAGATAAGAGAGCTTTGAGTTGGGAACTGGGCGTAAAAAAATACTGGGGCTCGGGGGGCTGCGTTGTCACCCTCCTCCAGGGGTGAATGTCTTGTCACTCCCATGATCATCTGTTGTACAAAGAGGACAAATTCTCAGCACACTGCGTTTTATAATAAGACATGTCACATGTCCTTTGTGTTATCTGATGTGCTGTTTGACATGTGACGTGGACATAAACTTGCGGTTGCAGGATGCGAGGAGCGCTTGTTTTGATTTCCATGAGCTGTGTTGTTATTCTAAAATGTATTGACCTTAAAATAAAGCAGTCTTTGTGTGACAAGGAAAATGATATCTCAGCCTGTTTATGCAAGCCAGTGAAACACCGGACCACCCAGCTTAAATACACAAATATATTTCCAAATGCTACGATGCATGGAAACAAGTTTTATAGTTTCTGTTTAATAAAGATCAGCTTAAAAGTACATGTTCCTATATCTAAAAATGTAAGGTATATACATATTGAAGGTTTGGCACATGTGAAGTTTAGATACAGTGCTCAGAAAAGTTCATTAGATGGTCCAAAGATGGTGAAACAATAATAGACCAACACAAGAAATTACAGCATTTAGAGAGAAAAAGTGTACTTTTAATATTTTTACAAATATAAAACTTAAAAGGTTGGTATGCATATCTTTCTTACCAACTTTGTGTGCTTTGTAGAACTAACATTTGCTCCAATAACGTCTGCAAGTCTTTTTGATTTACCAGCTTTAAACATAGGGGAGATTCTTCTTTGCAAAGTAGCTAAAGCGCAGTCACGTACTGGAACAGCTGTGAACATCAGGCGTTAAACTTACCTATTGATCAGCCACAAAAAAAACCAACAGCTAGCAGGTTCTCATAAAAAAACAGACCTTGACATTGACCATGTCATTATATACAGTAGAGAAGCATTAGGATCTGCAACACTGTTGTGGTATTCTGTGCTCTATTTGTATTTTAAGTGAACAATATGGTTAAACAATGTGCCTGGGAAAACGTGGCAAGGTATTATGTCAGAGTTTATTTTAATTCATTTTCCCAAACTGAAAAACAAAACGAAAAAGGGAATATGGATAAATGTTTCCGTTAGACAAAGCCTTGTGGCAGACCTCACAGTAAATGATTTTTACTGTGAGGTCTACAGAATTGTTCATGTACTCTGAAGTACATGAACAATTCTGTTCCTCAGTGATGACGATTGATGTCGATGAGGCTCTCCCTCTTGCTTTGAGATCTGAAGATCCATGCCTCTAATTTGAATTTCTTGTTGTTCATATAATTACAGTTTGAAATGCAGTACACGGCCCTCCACTGCATGAAGCCGACCTTTCTGGAGGCTCCTTGAATACATTAACTGTTGTTGGCTCTAAAAGTTGTCAAGAGCCTCTTTAGGAATTGTTTTGGTACTGACTCTTGTAAACATGCAGTTAGTAGCGATGGCTTGTACAAGTTAGCAACAGTAACTAAGGAAGTTAGGGCCAAGTAGGACTGTGCGACGGTTTAGATCAATGACCTGAAGGTCTTTTCGTCTAAAGTGTGGCACACACACTACACGATAATCGGGCCTATTTTTGTCCCAATCTTCCTCTTACGATCAAAGCCAGTAAGGGTCAGATTGTCTGGCAAATTTAAACGACAATGTGTCTGAGTTCGCTGTGGTGTAGGGTGTCTTAAGACGGATTTTGTCCAGTCCGGTATAAAATAATTAACATGTTCAATATTTACGATTAGAAATCATGAAGAGTGCTGAATGCTCCAAGAGGAGCCAAACACGCACAGAACGTAACGTCACGTGTACCAGAACCACAGCCAGTCTGTTTTTCCATAGTCGTTTTTCAGAGTAAGAGGCCTAAGACAACCGTCAAGGCTTCTTCCAGTTTGTCTCCCATGTTTGATTACACTGAAATCTCGTTTGACTCTGCTGAAGAATCGGTTAGGGTTTTGTGTGTCGGTGTGTTCATCCTGCACACCACACTTTAGATCAGCAGAGAGAGTTCTTATGCAATCTGCTTGTTGCTATCTTCAAAGGTGTGGTCTCTAAATCTGTGAAATTTTGCTGAATCCTGTATTGTTGGCCATCCTTAAACAATTTCATAGCAGATCTTGCTGTATATTTCACCTCTCAATCCTCTTTCATCCTTTAACAGGTTACCTTTGTAGATTGCCTTGCAGTTAGTTCTATCAATGTTTAAGCTGCAACTCTGATCAGCTTTCCTCTTACTGGTGAAGAAAAACAGTATGACGTTGCCACCACCTTAAGTCTGTGTGGCGTTAGTGAACGTAGGCCATAAACCTCAGTTTTGGTCCCTTCTGGCTAGTGCTTCCTGATTCCACGCGTTTGCAGAGTTCTATGTTAGAACACTATGCATGAAACAGGCTTGAGCTTGAAGGAGGTGTTACATAGCTTTTGATAAATACATTGATGAAATTATCTACCTTTACTCGCTAAATGAATCAAATTGCACTTTCCGCATAGAGTATGCAGAGATGTAAAGGGACTCATTAAAAGTCTTTTAATGGATTCCTTGTTTGAATGTTGAGTTTATTTTTTATTATACACATTTAAAAAAAGCCCAGCCCACCAGGATTATGTGATATCAAATATTTTATATGTATATAAGTAAATGTGATTGCACTTGGGACAGAATTTGCTAGCTTTAGCCTTGAACGTCTGTGAATGTCACAAAGCCCATCGGACTTTAAAACCATTTAAATTATTTTTCAGAGAGCAACTTATAAGATATAGCTCTAGAGCACCCCACTCCTTCTGTATCTTTTCTCATCTTCTTCCAAGATGAGTAACCCAAACGTTGAAATCTTGGTTGGCTAATTTTTTATTTTTTTTTTTACAGCTGAACACCTATCTATTGCTCTTGGAGGGATTTTAAATGAGTTCTAAAAATAATTACAGTGACAGAATCAGCAGTCATGTTTTTATTGCTGAATACGTTTTAAATCCGCCATTTGTCCTGTCCCTTCACATTGAGACTGAAAATTATGCTAGGATTGATGCATTTGTTAAAAAATGAGATAACTCATGCCTATAAAGCTTTTATTTACCTTAACTGTATACTGTAACTGCATTGAAAAAGAAAACGGAGGTAAATCCTGTATTGTATTTATTTAATAGCTTTTAACTGGCAACAGTTCAACAGAGTAATAGGCTCTTACAAAGCCCCCCCCCCAATAAATAAACAAATAATAAAAAATCCCAACAGTATTTACAGTAAACAAAAGAAGCATCGGTGCTTAGGATGCCCAAAAGGCTAGCACCAGTCTTAGTTCCTGAGTTTGTCAACTTATAACTTTTTCTGGTGTTTTTACACTGAGGAAACTCAGAGCAAACCACATTTTACCATTACAAACTATGTTAGATATTTCTGTCTGTTAATTGGTCAGATGCGTCTAGAGTAGGAGATAGAGGGAGAATGTGATCTTTTTTTTCTGTTGAAAAAACAAAACGAAACGGTCAATCCTACCTATTGAAATGCTCAATGGATATTTGCATGTCTATTTAATCCACAAGGTCCAGGCTTCGTAGAACCACATTTTTCTGCAAATTGTCTTTTTGCCACCCTCCCTTTTTTTGCAAAGTAGCTCAAATCAGATAGATTGACAGAGGAGCATCTACATTATCAGTCTTTAATTTTTGAAACTGAAAGAAAAGCATCCCTACAGCATGATGCTGCCTTCACCGTGTTTTACAGTGGGATTGCAGTGATAAAAAAAAAATCTGCAATTTGAAATGTGGAAAAATGCCTCTTTCTGTAACTACTTTATATGTGTTATTTACTCCAATCTGAATTAATATCTTACTTGAGCATCATTAAAATATGTTTTGTGTTAATTAAAGAGAAGTTTTTCTCATCCAAAAACTTGACTGTATGACAGTTGCTATGTGATGACATTTTCTTTTTCTTGTATATCTTATATACCAGTAATATTATTTGTGCTCTTCTTCTTCGTTTTAGTAGGGAATCCTGTTATCTATTGTGCATCAGTTTAAATTCAACTCATAATCTGTATAGGACTGTGAAAATGAATCCATATGCATCCAAGCAAATCTGTCCGAGTCACTGTAATCCCAAGGCAGTGAAAAAGCTAGCTGGTGAGGGCGACTGCTCGCTGTGAACACAAGGGGGCTTTGTGTGGTGACTCCTAGTGGCTGCATGCGGCGCCTTAGAGGGGTCGTGCTGGCGGACATGGGTTACTGGCCTGGTGCTGTGCTGCTCTGGGAGGGTCTGGGCTGGGCCTGGGGTTCTGGGGCGGCGTGCCCCCCGGCTGGGGCCCTGGCTGGGACTTGGCCGGGGGGGACCGCTGCCGTCGGTGCTAAACTCAACCTGGGTGTCTAGTGACATGTGTTTTGTTAGCAGTGTGAATGTTGGGAAGGATTTAGGTATGCCCCTGGGATGGGGGCTGGTGGATTGCCGGGGCCCCCATGGGGCTCGGGGGTGCCGCTGCCGTGGGCCCCGACTTGACGTGCTGGGGCCTCCCACCCCTGGTGGATCGGGCCGAACGGGGGTGCCTATTGGAGTCAGCAGGGGAGCTGGCTCCCTGGGGTTGGCAATGGTCACCCCAGTTATTTTCTCCCCATCCCCATGCCTCTGTCCACCTGCTCCTTCATTCTACCATTCACAAGGCCTTGGGACGTGGGCACGTCACTGGGGTGCGGGATGGAGCTTCCGTCTTCGCTACCCGGTGGCGGCCTGGGTCCCGATTTTATTGAGCAACTTAGACACTTACACTTGCAACATTTACATGGAACGCACATGTAGGGACCTGGCGGTGTGGCGCATTGGCGCTGGGGGCGGGACCCCTCATGGGGGGCCCCCTATAGGGGCCCGTTGTGGGGGCCTCGCCTGTGGTGCCGGCACCCACTGTTTAAACGCATCTAGACACTGAGGGCCCGGGGGGGGAGATGGGGGTACCCGGCAGTATTCCCATGTCCCACCCCTCTGTTTTAAGTGCACATTAGAACAACACGCAACAACACCACATTGAGCTGGGGGAGAGAGGCTGGGGGGTCTTTCCACACCCCTGTTCGTTGGACCATCAGGGGTCGGAGCCCGGATAGAACATCAGGCCGTCTGGTCGGGGTCCTGGGCTGGTGGGCTGCTCTTGCCGGTGTGGGGGCCTTGGCGGTCTGCTTGTCCCCGTCCTGGTGGGCAAAGGGGTCTGTCTCCTGGGTGCAGGGGCAGGGTTCTCTATTGGGGCGTCTGTCCCTGGGCCTGGGAGTATGGAGTATAGTGTACGTATGGGGGGTATGAATGAGTGTATAGCGTCCTTTTTTCGTATGTCCTGTATTTGTAAGAATGTGTACGCATGAGAGGGAGGGTACGTATGAGTGTCTCTGTCTGTCTATGTCTACCTGTCAGGTTGGGTGTTTGGCTGCTCTCTGGCCTGATGCATCTTCTTCCCTCCCCGTCACTCCCCGTCGGTGATGGTTGCTCCTGCCCGCTGGTTGATGATGGCTCTCGATGCCTGGGGCCGGGGGTCCCGGTTGCGGCCCGGCTCGGTCCTGGTGCATGTCGGGCGGGTCCTGGGTGGTCCGGTGTGTCGGGCGGCCGCTGTTTCGGGCCGACGTCCTCCTTGGATTGACTGGGGCACCTCTTATGGGGGTGCCGGGGTTGTAGAATAGGTTGGTGCCGTCCGGTGGATCGGTGGGGACCGTGCCTGGCGCCCAGGCCTCCTGCCGGTTCCAGGACTTCTGCTGGCTGGTCTGTTCACCTGGTGGGGCTGTCCGGCATTGGCTGGGCCCCTGATCTTGGTGCCCTACGTTGGGCGGGATCTGGACCCGGGAGCTGGAAGATCTGGATGTCCAGGTGCCGGCTGGGCGCGGCCTGGGGAGGGCGTACATCCGCTGTGGCTCTTGCTGTGGCTCCCTGGCGTGTGGGTGTGTGGGGGCGGGCCGGGTTGTTGGCGATGGGTATTGGTCCGGGGTGGCGGCGGCGTGTGTTGTCCGTCGGTTGGCTGCGGGTCCCCCTTGCCTGCAGCGGTGGGGGGAGCCCTTGTCAGCTGGTCCCTGGTTGGGGCCCCGCTGGGGGGCGGGATGCCCCTGGTCCCCGTGGCCTCCGGATCCTGATCCGGGCCCGCCCTCGCGTAGCCGGTTTCCGGCGGAGCCCATGGGCTCGTCACTGCGATCTCTCGGGCCCCAGCATTGCGGCTGGTGGGTGTTCCCCTGGGGCTTCCATCTGTTCCTCTCTTGGTGGGTGATCGACCCTGCGCTGATCCGCCTGTGGCCTCTGTACTCTGTGGGACCCTGGATGCATACATCTCCTGCCTCTTCCATGTCTGTGTCGATCCCTGTAGGACGGATTGACGGTTCCTTACACCAGCTATCAATCACTTGCATGGGGAAACCTTATTCCGACCTGCATGCTCGCACACACACATAGGTGTGGGGACATTGGTGTGGACGGGCATATCTTAAGCTGAGGTTATCATCATTAGTTAGTTGTTCACAGGAGCTTACCAGAAACATTTGTATTATGTTCATTAATCCATGCTTGTGTGTAGTGAATGTGTAATTCTTAGTTTATTCTACTAGATCCGAACTATTGGTTTGGTTCTGTACAGTTTTTTGTTTTTGTTTTTTATTACTGTTTCTCTGCCGTCCGGCAGAGGTGGAGGACTGGGATGTTTTCTTGTGTTCTTTGTTTGCCTCCCTGTCTTGTGTCGTCAGTTCACGCCTCTGTTGGTCCGGTTTCTTTTCTTCACCTTCTTCCTTTCTCCCTTCTTGTCTCGGTTTAGTGTCCATGACGTCAGGAAATTGAACCCACAGTAATCACTAATAAAGATTTTTCATACATATACATCAAGTGGCGTACTACAGCGAAGCTGTAATACTCTGCTTGGGAAAGTAAAACTGTTGGGCTCGTACTGGATACTCAGACACCAATTCTGAGTAGCATACTGCTAGACAGGACACGTTAAAAAAAAAAAAAAAAAAGAAAAAAAAGAACACCCATCCATCATATTAAAAGTAGCTTGGTTTCTGGTCCCAGGTTTAGCTGTTCTGTCACCACCATTGATGTTTATGTACTGGGTAGCTACCAAGTCAATCAGTGTATCAATGTGGCCCCCACTGCAGCTGAAAACCATGCTGCCATATGCGGATGGATGATGAATAAACTATTTTATTTTTCTATTTTCATTTCTGGCAGAAGCAGCTTTGATTTGGCAGCAGACAAGAATCCACTTTCCGCTGTTGCATAATGAGGGTATGTTCTGAATCGCTGATGGTAATTACTTACATTAGTATCATCATTATTATTCAGTCAGCTTAAGAGGTTAGAGCAGTGAGTAGTTGGGTGCACAAGAAATATAACTCTCACCAGCAGTCCCAGAGGTTTTCAACAGACTGATGTAGGGATTTGTTTCAGCTCCTCTGAGAGGACAGCACTGCCAATGAAAAAATAATGAAAAGATCAAAAAGACAACATCATAACTACATTTTTAAGTCGAAGTTATAATAACCACCAACATAGTTTCGGCAATGCGATATTTTCAGATAGAAGCTACTCTATAAAAACTTCACATTACTTAAAAATTTTAACCAATAATTGATCTTGCTTGGGTATTTTCTTCAAAAATAATGTCTTTACCTTTCTAATGTTGACTATTCAATCTATAACAGTTGATTTCCAATTAGTTAAAAAATATAAATGAAACATTTACTCAAAGTATTGATACAAGTACTAGAAAAGCCGCTGGTGCCAATGTATTTGTTAAGTTTTGACAGTTGTTTGTTTTGGCACAAGAATGAAAATATTTCCACACTTAAATACTCTGCATATGTGCAAAAATTACGAGGAATACAAACTGGCATGGATAACACTTCTCTGATAATTAAGGTATGAAAAATAAGAGATGTTTTATTCTTATGGTGGTTTTTATATCAAATATGGCTGCTGTGCCTCTCATTCTTAAGGACAAGGCTATTGTCATACAGTGTTGTGCTCCCCGTCACTCTCTGTGCGTTCAAACTGTTCCTCCTATAGAGTGGCTTTGCAACCTGTGGCTGCAATCCTTCCAAACACTCCACAGAGACTGCTACAAGCTTTATCAAAAAAATAAATAAGAAGTGGGGAACGCGTTTCGATTTAAATGCATTTAAATGGCCATTTTTAGCATTTCTTCACCAGATGAAACAAAAAGTACAAGACATATTTTTATGACGTAATTTATTTTCTTTGTTGTTAGTTCATAAACTAAATGTTTTTATCTGATAAAGAGATGTATTTGTTCCTATTTTCTAAAAAGTGTTCTTCTTTATTTAAAAACCTGAATGTTAATTTTTGACTTTAAAAATAAAATAAATTACTATAGTAGATATTTATAGGGATTAATGTGTGTGTAAAATGGTCTTGTGGCTATAACTAAATTTAATCTGGATTTACTGAGGTCAAAGGTCCCTTATTTAACTGTAAAGGTCCTGACCCCTGCGCTGTAGTGCCAAGATCTTACATCTAGAATAAAATAGAACTAGAAAATTTCAGGAAATTTAGAGAAGGGACGGCCACGGTGTGCATGCTAATGCTAACTAGCATGCTAATGCTAGTGTTAGCTAACATGTTGGCATTACTATAAACCCATTCAGTACCAAAATATAGTCAAAAAGCTCAAATTAGCTAAAATGCTAACAACAGCTAGCATGCTAATGCTAACTAGCATGCTAATGCTAGCTAACATGTTGGCAATACTATAAACCCATTCAGTAAAAAAATATAGTCAAAAAGCTAAAATTAGCTAAAATGCTAACAACAGCTAGCATGCTAATGCTAACTATCATGCTAATGCTAGCTAACATGTTGGCATTACTATAATCCCATTCAGTACAAAAATATAGTCAAAAAGCTAAAATTAGCTAAAATGCTAACAACAGCTAGCATGATAATGCTAACTAGCATGCTAATGCTAGCTAACATGTTGTCATTAGTATTAGTAGGATTAGTATGAAAATATACTGGAAAAGCTGAAATCAACTAAAATGCATACAAGTGCAATGTAGTACTGTGTATAACATAGGGATTTTGGTTCCAGCTTTCAAACGAGAAAAAAAAAAAATTTGCTCCCCCTGGGATTCAAACCCACTACCTCTTGCATTGTATTCCTGTTCGTTAACAGTTACACTACAACATCTGTCATAAGCATTGAGTTTTAGGCAATATGATCTGTTGTCTCGTCTCCCAGTTCAGCTTTCAGCAAAGAAAAATTATTTGCTGCTCGCTCCTGGATTTTAACCCAGTACCTCTGGGATGCAAACCCTCTTCCCTAACCACTACGCCATCCGAACACATGTTAAACAGCTGCGAACGAACCTTTCCCATTCGAAAACTATAGCAGCTATCAGGAAAATTATTGGAGTGTTAGCGATATTTATCCTTTGTGTTCAATTATTTCAAAGCACAACTCTCTATCTTATTCACAGATGAAATGGTAAAGGCAGACAGGGGGACTGAGAAAGACAGAGACATGGTCAGAAAGACAAAGACAGATGGACTGACACATGGACTTGTTTGTAGTACTTCTCTCTATAGTACTGCATAGCATAACCTGTGTTTAAGTGGGGTTTAATAGGCCTTCACTGTGTATATACTGTGGAATGAACTTTAGTGAACTCTGATCAAAGGTGCTCCGTTTCCCCAGCAACAAGTGTGAGTGAAAATTGCAGCAGGTGCAAACACTTAAGATGATTAAGAGCTTCAATTTTAAGAAAAAAGTCCAAAAAGTGCGCCGAACAAATCGTTCCCATTCGAAAACCGTACAAGGTATCGGAAAAATTCTTGAAGTGTGAGCGAGATGTATCATTTGTCTTCGTTCATGCCAAAGCAGAAGTCTCTACCTTATTCACAGTCCGAGAGGGAACGAGAGAAAAATGACTAAGAACATCTCTCTGGCTGAGATCATCCTGAGCAGCCACAATGATAAACTATAGGACAAAAGCCCTAAAACTGGGTTCCACTTTGAGCGATCTAGAGCTCGCTGAGAGAAAACCGTGCGATATAGGGAAATTTTGAAATGATCCTGAGAATCACAAAGGGCGGCTCTATTTCATGACCGAAAATCATGTCACTAGTGCGAAATATGTGGCCGTGACGTCGAGTTAAATTTTGATGAGGACCTTCCAAAAGTTCATCACTCCACACTCTGCTTAACGAGCTGCTCCACTCTAAAAATGTCGATTTGGGGCAAACTTTGGGTCGAACAAAGTCAAATTGTGACAAAACCGTAACAGCTATCGACATGCGGTCTTCAATGCTGAACACAGCACGGACGTGGCTACAATCTGGATTTCGAATGGTGTTGCTAAGTTATTGTATGGCTACACAGTAAATCTTCAAAAATAGTGGATTTTTCATGATTTTGGGCCGTTTTTCCATTCATTTCCAATGGGTGTTTTTGGGGGTGGTTCTTCGCTAATTACGTCGCCATGGTAACTCCAATCGCCAATAAAAGTAATAGCACACCTCACACGATCGAGCCGGTCGTTTTGATGTATATATTGTGGGGGTGCACGCTACGGTACGACCCGCATTAACGGTGAAAGAATAAAGAGTCCGTTTAGAAGTGAATAGTAATAAGGGACTGCCCATGCAATTGCATGGAGGCAGTGCAATACATTGCTTTGCAATGGATTTGCACTGCCTCCATGCATTGCATTGGGCCGTCCCTTAATAATCCTTTACTTGTCCCACAAGGGGAAATTTGGTCTTAACAGCTATCACAATAACATGTGTAAACTCCTGCAGTAGGTAGTACAGTCTCATGCTAACCGTTAACAGCTCAATGTACTTACAGCAAAGCATCTCTTTGGTAGATAAATGCCCACAACATTTATTGTTCACAAACGCAGCCAGACCCCGTCCTCTTTTTTTCTATATAGTACGAGTATCAGAATTCATCGTCAGACTTAAAAGTCTAACTGAAACACAGCTATAATAATATTTTTTTTTAAACTAAGAACAGTGCAGAAAAGAACTTGTCTTGTATTTTTGTAAATGAATGTTTTTGCTCCCAGATTGTGACTTTCTTGCTATAGTTCGTGTTTTTTTTCTTTTGTAAATCCTTAATAAGTTCTCATTGATCTGTACCAGCAAGTAAGATTAGTGACTTATCTGGTAGCTTCAGGTTCAGAGTAGGATTTTCAGCATTAGAAAGCTTAGTTCAATACCATGGCAACTTCAAAAGTGAGTTTAGAGCTTGCCTCATGTTATATCCTCGAATATAAACCAATACGTATGGCTAAAAGAAAAAAAGAAAAATGAAAAACAAGTGCAGTTTGATTACTTTCTCAAGTGTTCTCCTCCTTAACAATTTACTGTTGCTTTTTACTTTGAAAGTCAAAAACTTAATTAATCAAATATTAATTACGTTCTGTTTAAAAGTCAGTTTTAGAATCCAACCAATGTATATTTTTTGTTGTTGAAGTACTTTGAAGTATAAATAATTTCAGTCAATTTCTTCCAATGTAAACTGGAGCAAAGGAGCAGAAAGTAGCTCATTCTCAAAAACTGCTTCTTGTTTTTAAAGTAGATTCATGTATTTTACACATTGATCTTATGCAATGTTTAGAATCACAGACCAATAACATGTTCAATTTCACATTACCTTGCCTCAGTAAAAAGGTGGGAAAATTAATAGTATCTCTTCCTGCTAAAATGAATAATTTTTTTTATCTTTAAAAAGTATTTGTTAAAAAAATAAGCTTTTATAACCATCTCAACTGTATCCCAGATCAAGGCTGAAACTTTTTTTCTCATCTTAGTTACAGGCAACACCTCAGTGGCAGATTCAGACAGCACACAATGTCAAATCCATTTGATATTTTGTGATGCGGTGGTGACATTGATAATTGTTGACATTCTGCATTTTGTTTTACATAAGCTTCATTCCTGCTTTTTCGTTCTTTAATACTTCATCAGGATTTATTCAATTAGTTGACAGCTGGCCTTGCAGAACTATTGAGCGAGATCTTCAGTGTTAAGGCTTTTTTTTTTATTAGGAGCCCAGGTAGTTTGCATTTAAAAAAGGTAAATAGCAGGGCAGACATGCACCACATGTAAAGGCCTGTTTGGGATGTGGCAATTTTTTATTTAACAGGGACGTTTGAATTATTGTTGAACCTGTTTCATATTATAGGATCCAAAGCTTGGTAACCGTCCAACCTGTTTAGTTCCAAGTTGGTTTTAGCCTGTTTGTCTTTGTTCCGTGCCAGATTAGTGAGATGAATTTCCTCATTGTATTGTTTCAGGTTCTTTTTGTCTGCAGTATCTTATTGTTCTTTGAATGTTTTTGGTCTTCCTTTAATCTTGTCACGTTTCTCTTTAACAATTTGCATTTCATTCCTGTGTTGTTTTCCTCAACTGTTTTAGGAAAAAGATCCTGCAGACATTAGGATGCCTTGCTATAGGAAAGGTACAGATAAGGCTATTTTTTATGTAAAGTTTATTTACTCTCATAGACACTATATATATATATATATATATATTTACAATATATAATTTTTTCACTTTTCTTTATCAGTTGTGTAGTCTTGATGTTATAGGGAAGTAACTTTGACAGCACGCTTAATCATAAATATTACATTATAGTTGAAGTGTCTATTCCTTCTCATATCCAGTGCAGTTTAAGAAGTTAAAGGCAAAAGGCATATGATTATAGAAAAAAAGGTTATAGAAGGTTATAGAAAAACTGTGAAGCACTTCACCAAAAGGTCGAATACTGTTTATTAACAAAAAATGTGAGATAATTGTTCAAAAGCGTTGGGTAACCTGCAACCTGATCACACAGTAATAAATGAAATCCACACAGTTAATCATAAGTGTATCAACAGTGAGCTCTGACTTCCAGTTAATGATAATATGCAGGTCAAATTTAAAGGCATCATCATCGTAGATGTTTAGATATATATGTATATATATATATATATATATATATATATATATATATATATATATATATATTAACCTGAGGATACTGACCAGTATTATCACATTTGTAGCAAAATGTTTATTTGCTATTTACTTGTTTTTAATACCAATATCTATTTGCTGTGGTTCCTCCTTAGAATTTAAATGATAACTAATAATACTGCAGAGTGTGCTTGCAAGAACTTCCAATGATAATATTCAGACTGCGATTCCATTTCACTGGTTTCTGTCTATATGTGTTGCAGCAGATACTTTGCAAAGAAAATGGTGGGTAGTCTTCAGGATGCTTGCATGAAAGAAAATCCACTCGAGCAAATGACCTTACATAACACAGAGCTGCACTCTGCAGTGAGGCTTCGTCCTCCAAACCCATCACGGAGACGCTCTGAGATGTTATGTGACATGGAGATAAAAACCACTGAGATGGAAAAAAAAATATATATACTTACCCCTAATCTTTCAGCACAAAATAAATTCTGATTGTGATTTATTTATATCTCTTTGTATAAATAATTGTTATAATTTTCTTCACTAATTTAATGAAAATGTGTGAGGCTAATGCAAAGTTAACTGTATAAAACTATATAAAGTGAAATGAAGCACCATCAAACACTATTTCAGACTGAGAAAGCTTCTTTTGGTCTAACTTTGAAGGTTTGAGAAAGTTGCCAATGGTGACTCTTATTGCTGCCTTGCTTGTTTGACCAGCCTATGTTTACCCATTGTGTGTCTGCTTTATGCTTCAGTGCTTGAATGGAAAGTTGACTGCTTGCCTGACTCACTGAGCAAAGCATAATACATTTCTGAACTTTATAATTCATCCCAGCCAGACTGGAGTTTAGCTAAATGAAATAGTACATAGTACTGAGATCTCTTTCAGCTGACATGTCCTAGCAAAGCTCCTGGATAAACATGAAGCACAGTACATTTAAAGCCTCATCTGGTTGACTGCAAACTGGCTCCTGTGAGGTCTGTTTGATCAGAAACATGAGCTCTTTCCAAGTGTTTTGTCTCTCTCTTTGATTCTAACATTGCCTACAATCCCTAACCGTATTGAATTATGTGCTTCTTTCACTACAGAGAGCTTTTAGTCAGCAGGGCCAGCCCTGGGGTATTTTGCGCCTCAGGCGAGGTTTCAGCAACCCCCCCCCCCCCAAGCGACCAAGGGGTATATGTAGCCACGTGCTTCAAATTTTGAAGTTTTTTTTACAAGTGGGTATTTGGGTGACCTTTAACATTTATAGATTTTAAATTGTACTATCCAAGTTGTAATGTTTTAACTAAAGCACATTATAACCATTATCATTTTTTGTAGATAATGTTTTATTGAACAAAAATAGATAGAAGAGACAAATGACTAATTAATGTATGGGTTTTATTTATTTATGTTGAAGCACATCTTTGTTTGACCCCATGTTGTAACTCTGGTGTTTGTCACTTGGTCTAGGCCCCGCCCCTTTTGTATTTCAGTCCTGCTTTTATTTTGGTGGGACACCCCAAGATCAGAACTGGGCCCCTTTAAAAACTTTCTAGATACACCCCTGCTTATCCCTCAAAATAAAATATTTTTAACCCTGTATAAAAAATTGTAAACATCTAATTATGAAAACTATTTTTGTGGCATTATTACTCATAATCATTGATTTGATTTATTTATTTAGCACATCAAGATGCTTCACAGTGCACATCATATATATTAAAGAAACACATTTTTATAGAGCAGAGAGGAAAGGCCTCAAAAAAACCTTGAATTGCATTCTCCTTAAAATCGACTGATTCAATGAAAAAAACATTTTATTATTACTTTAAAATCTGTTGCCATTCTTTATTCTCTTAGCCATCTTGAATAGGAACTAGACTGAATTACAATACATTTATTAATTCAAATTCTGATCCAAGGGGAGACAGAGGCAGATGGAGTACCTCTTAAGATTTTTTTAAATGGTACTTTATATTCTTTGCCGACAATTTCCTACCGTCATCGGTCATTTCCAACATGTTTTAACCTGTCACTAGTCACTAAGTGAACAGAACCACGCCTACCTGTATTGATGCTGCGCCCCGTCCAGTTCCTCTGGAGGGAAGGAAACTTACTGTCCCATTTCCCCGATATATTTACGTGTATTCTAATTTGTTTTTGAGTGACTCTGTCTTCACCAAGTTCATCTTATTGTTGCTCCCGTTCCAGGAGCTGATTTTTCCAGAGCTGCCACTGTAACTGCAGCAGCTCTCGCACTTCTTTAAACTGAGCGGCAGAGGATTTACTCATGATAATAAAATACGGGAAATTTACAAGTATACTTTAATACGGCAAGACGGCGGAAAAGAAAATGCAGAGGTTCCCATATCCCCCCCACCCCCCTGCTTTGTCACAACACCCCCCGCCTGCTCCTGCTGAGGGAGAATTGCCTGATGACAGTGCACAGTCAAAAGTGTACAGCATGTGCGCTGATTGAATTTATTTTCATGGGAAATTTGGAGTAGCTATATACAGAGAGTGCATTTCAAAATACCATACATTCATTTAATAACTTTTTTTTTCTCAATTTTGCGCCCTGTCAAGCAAATGGCGCCCCAGGCAGCCGCCTGTGTCGCCGTCGGCAAAGCCGGCCCTGTTAGTCAGCGTTGGCCACAGCTGTTTGATTAAAATCCCAATACTTTTAGTATAAATTTGAAATTACACAGACACAAGCATTGCCAAGCGTGACTCCATCAAGATTGTAACTGTCCAACATAAAAAACAAGTAAAAGACATATTTATATCTGCTGAACTTATGTTTGGCCCTTGGGCTATTTAACAAATGGACATACGTTGATCTGAACATATGCTTTGTCACACTTTTTTGATTGAGATAGTAGAACATGTTTGATGTCAGGGTTCTCAGTCCACTTTTTTTAAATACCATACATTGCCTGTGAAGAGATGTTTTACACCACAAAATATTTGAAAGTTATAACACTGCCCGTATCATTAGTCTCACTGTACTGCTGGAAAGTGAACCTCTGTCCCTTTCTCACAGTCTTTTGCAGCCTCCAACAGGTTTTCTTCCAGGATTCTTTCTAGGATTTTAATCGATAATAATCGAATAATCCACCTGTCAGGTCAGATGGAATCCTACAGTTTTTCAAGTTCTTGTTTTCGAAAACGGCACTGCAATAAACTGTTCCAATCCGTCTCATTTCATCCCCAGTTAACACGTCTGCAAGACATTCATATCTTACTGAAACCATGGTTTAAAAAATAAATAAATAAAAGCTTTGTCCTTCGGCACTGTAACATCTGTGGTAGATATTAGCAATCACCACTGCTAATGGAAGTTGGAATATAGTAAACACAAAAACATTAACATTAACATTAACTAAAACATTAATTCATAACAGCAGTATGAGTCAGAGGTTATTAAGCTTTTTTCTGCTGTGAAGCTCTGACAGCTTTTAGCATGGGAACAGTTTTTTTTTTCCTCGCTTCTTCTGATAACGTCTTCTTTCGTTTCTTTGGTGAATCTGCTATGGGTCAAAACTCAAAACCGTTGGTTTGATTATATCATTAGGTAACATACTGCCATAAAGCGAAACTCATTCAGTAGATCCGGAAAAGCGATCCGTGGGTGAAAAGTCTATAGTGTGGTTATCAGCTGCAGTACCCTCCCATTTAGTGACAGCTCCAAAAACGAACATCAAAAATGGTTTTGTGTCACATAAATATCATGAAAATACGTGTTTTTATTGTGTAAAAGTTACAGAGTGGGTCTTTAAAGGCTCTCAGTGTTTTGGATAAGCAGAGCATTGAAAATGAAACCTGCTTCTCCACGTTTGGTTTCAATTCTAGGGGTGATTAGTAGATTAGAGTTCGAAGACCTAAGTGTTCTGCAACAAGTGGCAACAAGTCTTACACATACATTGGTGCTAAGCATTTATAAAAAATTTATAAACTGGTAAAAGTATTTTAAAGTCTATTCTTTGAGCTATAAGGAGCAAGTGTAAGGACTTTAGAACTGGGGTGATGTGCTCTACTTTCCTGGTTCAAGTGAGGATGTGAACAGCAGCAGTCTGGATCAGCGGCAGCTGTCTGATTGAATTTTTAGGCAAACCTGTGAGGACACTGTTGCTGTAATAAATCCGACTAAAGATAAACGCATGGATGAGTCTTTGGAGGTCCCAGAGTGACATTAGTCTTTTAATCCTAGAAATGTTCTTGATGTGATAGAAGGCTGACCTTGTTATTGCCTTTATGTGACCCTGGATGTTCAGGTCTGAGTCGATTATTACACCTGTATTAGGAGCCTGAACAGTAATTTCTAGCTGCATTAACTAAAGCTGTGTACTGATGTACCTGATCGTTCTTCAGGCCCTTCAGTTTTGTTTCTTTCCAGCTGGAGAAAATTATGGCACATTCATCCATTTAATACAATTACTTAGGGTTTGGATGGATTCAAAGTCACCTGGTAACATTGTAATGTAAAGCTGAGTGTCGTCTGTAAAGTTATGTTCATTAATCTTATTGTTTACAATAATCTTGGCTAGTGGTAGCATGTATATATTACATAGTCTGGGGGACCCAACATGTGATTTCTGTCTGTTCTGAAAAAGAATTGCCTATTGACACAAAGAAGGTCCTGTTCCTGTTGGTTGGCTTAAGATTCAAATCAGCCAAGTACTGTACCAGAGAGTCCAACCCAGCTATCCAGTCGTTTGAATAATATATCATGATCAACAGTGTCAAATGCTGCACTGAGGTCCTAAAATTAATGCCCTGTAGATTTACCAGAGTCTGTATTTATGCAGGAATCATCGAAAAGTTTGACGAGGGCAGTCTCCGTGCTGTGGTGAGCACAGAAACCAGACTGATAAGTACAAAAACAGTTGGTCATTGTTATGAGGCTATTACATTGTTGAAATGCAGCTTTTCAAATATTCTTGCAGATGAATGGCCGATTAGATACTTGCCTGTAGTTCTGCATTAATGTGTTGTCCAGATTGTCCTTCTTTAGTATTGGCTTGAAAACTACTGTTTTTAAACCTGGGGAAAGAGATATGAAAGGATGGATGAGTTACCTATGTTAATCAGATCAGAGCCAATTACAGGAAATACTTTCTTGAAAAACTGTTGGTAAGATATCGAGGTAGCAAAATGAGGAGCTTGATCGGGTTATTATTTGAGCAAGCTTTTTTTCCTTACTTTTTGGAAATAAGACATTTTCTCGACATTGATGTTAAATTGATACATTGTTCATAGGTGTGGTACAGATGTGAAGATTGAGCCTTTAATTGTTAGATTCTTTTCAGGAAAATAGCCAAAAAATTAATTGCAAACCCTGGTGGAATTTAGTTCAGGGGCTAATGTCACAGGATGATAGGTTAAGGCTAGTTTATACTTACTCTACGTTGAAATGGATAGACGCAATGCCATTATCCGTTAACGCAAGGGATTTCCGTCAACTATGCAATGACGGACGGAGTAGAGCCCAGTTTTCTAACTTTCTGTCTCCATGATTGGTCAGCTCAATAACAACCAGAGAGCATTTCACCTGGAAGGGGCTCTATAGTCAATGTAATCAGTATGTAATGCAGTGTGAAAGGACAATTTATCTAATTTGGTTTTTGGCGATTTTGAACCCAAGGAGTTGTAAATAACAAAAAAGCAGACTGCTGTGTTTGTTTACCTGCATTTTTAGTGTGTCGTATGCGCTGCACTTCTAGTGAAAAGCTTTTCAGCTTAATCAAAACGAACTTTGTGTCATCCATTGCTCCTAGAGTGAGGAATGCATTCACAAGCTGAAGAAAATAAACTCCAGTTAACCAGAAATGAAACTACAATGGTAGGCAGACCTGCCAAAAAAGTAAACATCCCCTTCTGTCCTGGTGGGGAATTGCTTTGCGCCACTGAAAAACCAACGGAGAACTATGAACGAAAAACATTCCCATCAATACGTCTACATCTGGGTGAAAAACTTGCTGATGGAGAAGTATAAACAAGGCTTTAGACCCTCAAGTGTTGCAAATAATGTCTGCACCATATTGCTGTGTTGTTAATGATTTCCTGATATCTTGGGTGCTTTGTCACATGTTTTGGAATATCCAAAGCTTTTTGATTGAGACAGTAGAATATGTTTAAGGCCAGGAGTCTCACTCCAGGTTTGTTTAGATTTTTGTACTTTTAAAGTTAAATCTGAATCTTACTGAAGATTCATTGCGGGTCTTTTCTTCAGGAATCTGCGAAGTATACAACGTCTAGTAAATCTTTAATCATTTTCTGTAGGTGCTGGGCTGATGTTAAAGATGTTTATGTTAAGTCTCTCAAGTTTCTGCAGCAAATCACAGAAAGCCTTTTTCAAAAACAGTTTATTTGGCTACATCAGTGTACCCTCCGTGGATAACAAGTTTTTCCAGTTTTGGACGTTGATTTATTGCCAGATTTTTTTTCTGAAATTATTTTCAACTTATTATTGGATCAACTGATAACACTGGTCTTCTTGCAGCAGACATTTTCCATTTCAGACAACAAATCTTTTCCATAGCATCCATTCTCTGGAGTAGTTTGTCAAATTGCTCAGCTGAGCAAAATGGCTTTATAGTATCCCAAACTCCATCAAAAGGTATTCCAAAAAGAAGTCTGGTCTAAAACAATAACTCCAGAGGCTCTGTATATAAACTAACTAAGAAAAAAGCAACAGAAAAGACCTTTAACAGAAAACATAAAATGAGGCAAGAGAACAGGAGAAAGGAGAGATTTGGAGAGGGTGCTCCTCCTTCACCAACCAGAGCACACTCTGGCTATAAAGCAAAATGTTTTGAACATACTCCAACACAGTAAAGCTAACTCATCAGGTCAAGAATCAACAATTATTTTACATCTGAAATGTAAATGATTCTCATTTGAAGACTTCAATGTGCAAATTTCGGACAGGGAAGACGGGATGGTTTGAGAGAGAAGTGAAAGTAGCATCTATCTAATACCTTCTCTGCAATCCTTATTCTTCTCCCTGTTTTTTTCAGCAGTTCACACCCTGAACATGCAACCAAAACAACTCCCAAAGCTTTGTTAGGGACATGTTTTGATTGTCATGCAACAACCCAAAACATTGAGCTGAAAACCTGGTAGGACCAGATACAGTTGTCTTTTACCTGCTGCTGCCACGTTCATCGTTCACATTGGGAATTTTTTGTAGTCTTGGCTTCCCTCTAAACGGAGCATTTTCATGTAGCCAAAAAAAGTCTAATTTTCATCTTATGTTTGGTATGTCTTCTACATAGCTTATAGAAAACTGCAAACATTTTTTCTTATGCTGTTCTTGATGTAATTCCTTTCCACTCGAGTTGTCTTCTCAATATTTTCAAAGTTCTGAATCCCTGCAGCTCCTCCAGAGTTATTGAAAGTTTTTCGAGTGCTTCTCTGGGTAATGCCCTCCTTAAGTTGGATCATCACATCATGGTAAATTTTTCATTGTGCCACATTCATCGTAGGAGGATTAACTATAGTGACAAAAATAGAGATTTGTTTTATGTTCTCAGAACATAAAAATAACCCCAAAATTCTATTTTCGACCATTGACAATATTCTACATCATACCTCTAGTACTTTTCAGAAAACCCCCTCAAACGCTCTATGTGAGGAGTTTCAGACGGAAAGTAGACACCATCAGATGTAATATTTTATCCTCTCAAACAAACATGGTTTTAGACAAATCTGAGTTCCTACCTTCACCAGAGGAAACACTGGACAGTTTTGTCCTGGTAGAAGCTGGGACCCTTGAAAATGTTTTCTCCTCAGTGAGGCCCACCACAAGCGTTTTGGACCCAATTCCTACCAAGTTTTTTAAACAATTTTATGGTTCTTTTAAAGATAAGATTTTAAACTTTATGAATTGCTCCCTTCAGACGGGGCTTTTTCCTGCCGCCTTTAAAGCGGCGGCAGTGAGGCCTCTGCTGAAGAAGAGCAATATAGATTTTAATGATTCAAACAACTTCCAACCGGTATCTAACTTACAATTTTTAAGCAAAGTTTTAGAAAACTTGTTTTTATTCAACTTATTGATTTTATTAACACTAATAATGTCCTAGAAAAATTTCAGTCTGGTTTTAGGATGAACCACAGCACCGAGACGGCTCTTTTAAATTTTTTTAATGATTTTAGAATAAACTATGACACTAAAAAGGTGACAGTGTTGGTTCTTCTGGATCTAAGCGCTGCCTTTGATACAGTAGACCACACTATTCTTTTAACTCGTTTAAAACAGATCGGCCTCTCTGGTGCTGTTCACAAATGGTTCACATCCTACCTCACAGACAGGACTTTTATGGTAAGTCTAGATACCTGCTCCTCTAAGGTCCATAAAAAATGTGGTGTGCCCCAAGGTTCAGTTTTAGCCCCAGTGCTTTTTAACCTGTATATGCTCCCTCTTGGCAGTGTTATCAGGAGACATGGAGTTAACTTTCAAAGTTATGCTGATGATACAGTTTTACATCTCCATGTCTCCTGATGACACATGGCCAATGGATACACTTTTTAACTGCATTTTAGAAATTAAATCCTGGATGGGAGAAAACTCTCTCCAGCTCAACCAGGACAAAACTGAGGTTTTAGTTATCGGTCCTGAGGCTGAAAGAGACACTTTTACCAAAACTACAATCATTGTCTTTTAATCCTTCTTTACAAGTGAAGAACCTGGGTGTGATTTTTGACTCTGAGCTGACTTTTATCCCTCACATTAAAAACATCACCAAAATAGGTTTTTATCACCTAAAGAACATTGCCAGAGTCCGCCCCATTCTCTCTCGGGCCAATACGGAGATGCTAATGCATGCTTTTATCACCAGTAGAATTGATTATTGTAATGCCCTGCTTTCTGGTCTTCCCAAAAAGACTACATCAAGTTTACAGCTTTTACAGAATTCAGCAGCTCGTGTCCTGATGAAGACCAGGAGGCAGGAGCACATTACACCGGTCTTAAAAATCACTGCATTGGCTTTACATATGTTTTAGGATCGATTTTAAGGTTCTTCTAATGATTTTAAGTGTCTTAATGGTCTTGGGCCTTCTTATCTATCAGAAATGCTTTTACAGTATGAACCCTCACGGTCTCTGCGCTCCTCTGGCAGCCGTCTCCTTATCATCCCCAAAGTCAGGACACGGACTCATGGTGAGGCGTCTTTCCATTATTATGGCCCTCACCTCTGGAACAGGCTGCCAGAGGACCTCAGGGCCGCAGAGAACGTTCACATTTTTAAGAGCAGGCTCAAGTTTCACCTTTTTAGCTTAGCCTTTAACTACTTATTATTTATTAATATATTTTTAACCGCTCAGCATGTTTTACCTGATTTAATTTTTAGTTTAGCTTTTAACTGTTTATTAATCTGCTTTGCATTTTTATCTCGATCTATCTTATCGTTGTTTTACACTTATTGTTTTATACTTTATACACTTTATATTTTATAAACTTTATATTTTAACTTATTTTAATCTTTCTTGCCAGTGTTTCCTCTCTGGGGGCCCCCTACATCGGGGGCGGTTGTCAGCTGTGGCTGCCTGGGTGCCCCCTGGGTAGCGCTTGGGTGGAGGTGGGGGCACCAGCCCTCCCTCCTCTGGGCGCTCTGGGTCGGAGCCTTGGCTGGTGCTGTTGATCTGCAGCTGCCGATGCACATGGCTCCCATGATGGCATTTCCTGGCTCATCTGTGCTCAGCCCGCTTTTTGTAGCATTTAAGTGTGTGTGTGTGTGTATGGCTGATGGGTTGGGTTGGGAGGGGGTTGTATTTGCGTTGATGATTTTATTTTTGAAGGGGGGGGGGGTTGTGGGGTTATTTTAAATCTGTAAAGCACTTTGAGTAACTTTGTTTGAAAAGCGCTTTATAAATAAAGTTTGATTTGATTTAAAGTTTGATATTGTGATATATACTGTATCAATAGCAACTTTTCCATATGGCCTAGCCCTAAATTATTCTAAATGTCAGAATTAGAGCTATTTATTCTCATTCTTATCAACAAGTCAAAGTCAATTTGTTTAAATGCTACAAGAATGTTGCTACACAAACAACACTTTTGTTGCTGCATGCTGTTTAATTTATTTTTTTCCCCAGCATGCCTTATTGCTAACTAGTAATGAGTTGTTAGTCCATTCTGTCAAATCTCAAGGTAAAAGCATGAGAGAGTAAATATAAAAGAGTATGAAAGCAAAAATGTGTTGTTGGAAAAATCTGTACGAGCTAAACTGTATATTCAAAGAACTAATGGTTAGAGATACAGAAAAAGCTTCTACTAGAATCAGCTTAAGTGTGGCAGGATCTGCTTATCCTATACATTTAAACTAAAACAGACTAAAGCAGGGAAATTCATGCATAAAGTCTAAATAGTACATTAGATTGAAAGTGTCTTCAGCATGAAATCATTTCCCTTTTACCAGGACACTGGGCATGTATTATAGTACTATTAAAAAATTATATAATGCTGACGTAAAGGTACGATGGTATTTCGATCTTTGAAGAGCTTTCCTTTAAAGGTCAGTACACTTTATCTGGCGTACTTCTGGTTGTTTGTGGCATTGTTGGTTTTCTTTTGATTTATTTGCAGTAAAGAACAAAGCTTTCTGACTGATGCTGTATATTAATTAGATGTACTTGTGAAAATGTACAGTACAGAGCTCCTAGTTTATCTTAAATAAAACCTGTCATCACATTTAATCTTACCAAGTGAACGAACAGTATATCTTTTTCATTCAATTCAAATTCAATTCAAAAATACTTTATTGATCCCAGAAGGAAATGAAATGTTGTTGTAGCTCATAACTAATTAATTCTTCAAGGAATTGTTGTAGACCATGATGGCTGTGGGAGAAAGGATTTCCTGTAGCGGCCTGTGTTGCACTGAAACTGAAGGAGCCTCCAACTGAAAATATTCTGTTGCTGTAGGATAGTCTCATGAAGAGGATGGTCAGGGTTGTCCATAATTTTTTTTTTAATTATGAAGAATCCTTCTTTACATCATTATCTCCAGTTGTTCCACAGTCATCACCAGAACAGAACCAGCCTTCTTGATCAGGTTGTTGAGCCGTTTTAAGTCCCTGGCTCTGATGCTGCTACCCCAACAGATGACGGACGAAGAGATGACACTCTCCAAAACAGACTTGTAAAAGATTAGCAGCATCTTGCTGCAAACATTGAAGGACCTCGTCTTCCTCCAAAAGTACAGTATGCTCTGTCCCTTACTGTAGATGGCTTCACTGTAGATTCTCCAGTCCATTCTGTTGTCCAGGTGAACTCCAAGGTATTTCTCTCCTCAACCACCTCCACTTCTCCCATGATGGAATCAGTATTTGACTTATCCCTGTTTCTTCAGAAATCTACAATCATCTCCTTTGTTTTGTTTACAGTCAAGGTAAGATGATAGTTTTCAAAACATGCCACAAAGCGCTCCACCAGCTCTCTGTATTCAGCTTCTTCCCCATCTCTGATACACCCGACAATTGCAGAGTCGTCTGAGTATTTCTGCAGATCGCAGGTCTCCGTCTTATACTGGAAGTCTGAGGTGTACAGAGTGAAAAGGAATGGTGATAGTACAGTCCCCTATGGTCCTCCTGTGCTGCTGACTAGCTGGTTTGACACACAATCCTTCAGTCTCACAAATTGTGGTCTGTTTGTCTAGTAGTCATTGATCCAGCTAATTATTGAGGCCTCCAACTGTGTTTTCAGGAGTTTCTGACAAAGTAAATCAGGTTGAAGTGTGTTAAATGAATTGGAGAAATAGAAGAAAATAATTTTCAGAGTGGTGCCTGCTTTGTCCACATGACAGTGAGTTGGTTGAAGCAGGTTGATGATGGCATCTTCAGCGCCAACACCATGGCGATAAGCAAATTGCAGGGGTCCTGATATGTTGTAGTTTGCTTACTCAGATGGGGCAACAGGAGTCTCTCCGGGTCCTTCATGATGTGGGATGTCAGGGCAACAGGTCTATAGTCATTGATGACTGATGGGTGAGTTTTCTTTGGTACTGGAACAAGGCAGAATGTCTTCCACAACACTGGAACCTTCTCCCGGGTCAGGCTAAGGTTGAAGAGGTGCTGCAGAATCCCACAGTGCTGCTCTGCATAGGTCTTCAGGATTCTGGGGCTGACACCATCTGGACCTGCAGCCTTGTACTGGTTCATTTTCTCCAGCTGCCTCTTTATCTGACTTTTAGAGATAGACAGGTGGGAGAGTGAGACAAAGGGGTTGCAGCATCTCTTGATTTGGTTGAAAACAAAGTTGTGGAAGTAGAAGATTTCATGACTGAGGTGGAAAATTAAAAATCTGATGTGTGACAGGGGAGATGTGGGTCAGAGGAGAATGGGGTGTCTGTTTGCCTGGGGACAGGAGAGGAGGATCCTGAGCTTGTTTCTGAACTGTAGTATTGAAGAATGTGTTCAATACATTCACTCTGTCCAGACTTCCATCTATCTAGTCCTTCCTGTGCTTAAAGCCTATGATCTTTTTCATTCCACACCAGAGATCTCTGATATTGTTCCTCTGTAGTTTTCTCTACAGCTCCTTCCTGTAAGCCTCCTTGCTGTCTCGGATCTTGACTTTAAGTTGCTTCTGTATATGTAAGGGATAATGCCCGACCACGTGTCTATTATTAGAAAATAATAGACGACGCGGAGGCGTGAACCATCCGAGGCTTTCGCGAAGTCAATTATTTTCTGATAATGGACACCTCAAAGGGCAATATCCAGCTTATACCATGGTCACTTATGAAAGAAAGAAATATTTAATCAATTAATAATACTTTAATGTGTTTTAAAGTTAAAATCGCTAGTTTTTTTTATAAGTCGAGCTTACTATTTAATATATCTCGTATAAAGCCGTTGCAAAGCAACGTGGCCACAGCGGGCCGACTGCAGCAGTTTATCAGTGATGGGAAGTGAGATGATGGCTTTACATTATGTGATACATCACGTGAGTATCATTTCAGAAGGCCACTGCACTACTTACTGGTTGTGTGTGTCCAGAGAATGATGCAAAACTTTGCGATGAGTCAACTGTGAAATAATGAGTCTCCATTGCCATTTGAGCCAGCGCAAAAATTTAGAACTGTCATTAGGCAATTTGAATGGACGCCTTTCTCAGGTGTACATTATCACATTTTAACGTATAATCCACAGGCGAGTTCACATAATAGAGTGACGTTGACACTGAACAACCAATCGCGTTCGATATGGATGGAGCGAGACGTATATACTTTTCAGCGGAGGAGCAAGAGATAATTCCTCAGAAATATAAAGAATATAGAAGTATTAACACTGTATCTGCTGCCAAAGCAAGAGAACAATCTTGGAGGAAGATTGCTGATTGCGTTAATACGTGGGTTAAACAATTAATGTACATTTATGTAGGCTAATCATATTAAAAATATATATTTAAAATCATTTTTAACAGGTAGTTACTGCAGACTACTGTATAATAGATTTTTAAGTGTGAAATATGCTTTTTTGAAGAAGAAAAAAAAGGAGTGTGAAATGTTACATTTGTTCATGTGATGTCACCCAATCAAGATATCTTACCGGCAATTTTAGAAAAGCCCTCTTTTATGGACATGGTTGATAAATGTCCAGAGAACACAATTAAGCTATTTATGTACCCCTGCAGAGCGAGGACCACCTTTCGAATGGTTCGACAGACTGTGTTTGCCCTAGATTCTCTGCATCCCCGACCGCATAAAAGTATGTACCACTTGCAAAAATACGCAACACAATACATACCATTTGCGGTACAGTAAGGGCATGGCTTCAACGAGTCATATTTGTTATGTGCGGCTCAAGAAGTTCACAAAGATAAAACATTCCTTCCGCGGAAAATCTGTTTCTTTCATACAAGTAAGCATCAGGAAAGTCAAATGGATTTTGTCTGTCCCTAAAAACTCTACGAAGTCCTCATCTAACAATTTGCGCGGAGATGTCCACAGGATTTGGGAGAAAAGGTGAAGCCATTGCAACAGAGAACAGACGCTGGGAATTAGTTACGTCACCTATATGTTTATTTGCTCATAGCTGATTGGTCAGACTTCAGTCTGAGATCTCAAATCCAGATCATAACCTGCCCCGGAGCAGGTTAGCCGTGCAGCGTAAGATACCATGGCAACGAAAACTGATTAAAGCCGAGCAACTTTAATAGTACCTAAAACCCAGGGTTGGCGGAAACTAAGATGACACATAGCTGGCTAGCCACCTAATCCGGCTTCATGGTACAGGCCCCAGCTCTCTTGTTTTTTAAACAATGTGGGTTTGAAATTGATTAAATCAAATGTAACATTATTAATTACACCCCTAAAATGAAAATTTTTAAGTATATTAAAAATAAAACTATTGAAAAATACTGATTTAAAAAAAAACAACAGGTTTCATTTCTTAAAGTGGGGCCACAGTAAGTTACCTCTGTCATACTCCTGTTTCTGAAAGTGCTGTACCCTCAAAACACCAAATGTCATAAATTAAGTCTTCAAATAGATTTTACTCCTGCTACTATGTATATGGAAATTGTTGTTCAGGCTGTTGAAGCTAATGCACAATTGTTGCATTGAGTTAAAAAACAACAGCTAATTCAAGCTATTTTACATACACAGCCTAAGCACAATTGCACATGCTCTGCAAATTAGGCAGAAATGCAGGAGATGGCACAGACAATGTTTACTCTGAATGATACTTAAGAGACACAATATTACAGCCTGAACCCAGCTGCAAATTGGGTTTATGTCTTATAGTAATATACTGATAGGAAATGGAAAGGCTCATGCTGGAGCCACTGTTATGCGTGTGTGTACTGTGTTTGAACTCTTTACCTCCTTTCAATAAACACTAGTCCTGCAGTGTATAAGCAGACAGGTTAAATAATCATGCATAGCATAAAGGAATGAGTAGTTTAACCGAGAAATCAAATAAAAATATTTATTCCCAGAAGATGAGAATGTCTGAATGGGCTAAAAACGGCAGCCAGATGAGTTTTGATTATTTGCCCAAAGCACCGAGCTGTTTCCCTCTGCCCCAAGAGATATTGGAGCGTCAGAAGCCTTTAGTTTTTCCTGCGTCACTATGTACACATGTGCCAAAAAAAAGGAAGGTGGGGGGCTGGGGGTGTCCACATGACGAATTGCCGCCTTCTTAGCTGTGCATAAAGCATCTAAAGATCGAAGTGAGAATGTGTGAAGTAAATAGTGTATGTTTGTGATTCACTGAAGAAAATCCCTTATCGTGACGACCTGAAGGGATTTTATCACGTCATTTGCTCCTGACACCTTCACCTCTTCCTCAACCTGGGACGGTGTTGCTCTTGATTGCTTTGGTTTTTTGGGCGTTGTGTTAACTCTGCGCTACACTAATGAGCTCCGAGCACAGAAATGATTCAGCCCGACCATGCCGAGGGGCTAAAGCTGGCCCAACGGATGCAGTTCGTCCTAGGGGGATTTATTTTCCTATTTGTTTTCCAGCATCTGTTTAACCTTTCAACAAGCCAACCTGAATGAAATGCACTGTCAGACAGGAGGACATAATGATAGTAATAATGATAATAACATTGATGGGTAAGTTGTGTTTACGCCTTAGGGCTGGGAAGAGAGAAGAAGTGTATAATCCAAACCCATCCCTTGTGAGAAATTTGGTCTGAAATAAAATGCTACTAACCCGTTTTCTCTGGAATTGCTATAATTTATCACATGTGTAGGGGGTGATGCAGCTCATTGCAAACATATTCAGAGCACATGGACCTTCACGTTATCACCGCAAACCCTATGGTATTTAATTACAAAGCAATGCATGTTTATGAAGTTCAAGGAAAATGATTTTTTGGTTATTTTTAAGAAATACAAATATGAAAAGTGTGGTATGCTTTTGCATTCATGCCAATGAATCAAAACTTCCATAAGTAACTTCGATCTACATGTCTGTAACAGCTTTGAGAATCTTGGGAAATACATTTTTTGTCTCATTTTTGTGTGCAGTTGCTCAAGCCATGTTAAATTAGATGGGGAACATACAGTGTAAGTCTTGAAAAACACCGTGTTTGCTCATAAGGATAATGTAGTCAGTCTTATCAGTTTTGATTTCACCCACTCAGCCTTTTTTATTTTTTTATTCTATCGGGTCTCCTGTATTATTGCTTGTGATAAACTGCACATGGAACTTCCTGGGGAATTCTTTTAGAGCTGCACTATATGTGAATCAAAGTTTACTGAGAAGGATCAGCATGTGTAGTACTCCAATCACAAATGACCATTGGATACATCATTTGGTAGACTGATATATTTGAAGTCCAATTAATTGAAGTGCTGAATTCCATACTTGACTGCTGGTGGAAGTTTTACTGCCCTTGGATCCCAAACCTGGTATAGCTTTGGTGTCTAAGATGGTAAAGATCACAGACATTTCTGAGAATTAGAGAACTATGAGTTAAACACAACTGATATTGTCTTTGCAAATATTTTATTTACATGTTATCCTAAAATCATGCAAATTTTCCTGCTTTGAAGAGTGGCTTTATTCTTATCACCTTTTTCATAAAGAAAAAAAAAACAGATTCATAGAATGATTAGGCAACATACTGGATAATAATTTCTCTGGGTGTAATATTAGGTGCACAATTTACTTTTACCAAATATGTTAAAAGGTTATAAAAACAGAATCTGATTAATTTTATATATATTCGGAGTGGTTTGAAATCTTCACAGATGTCAATAATGTATTAATGTAATAATGTAATAATGTATCAGACTTTTAAAAAAATAATGATCATCTTTCTCTGCCAGTGAAGGTAATACTTATTTATACATTCATAAATATTTATAACAATAAGATAATAATTACCATTATTACTTTGGAGCATAACAACAAGTATTATATGCCCATGTTTAGCATGTCTAAATTTAAAAGGCTTTTTTCTAGATTCAATTAGTTTTCAAACTACCTCACTTGGAGGACTCAGAATGTGTCCTTAGATGACTATAACTCGGTAGGTTTAGTGAAGAACACATTTTTTATCTTAAGGTTGATTTTTGGAGGTTTTTCTACTTAAATAAGTGATGATTTGAATAGGACCAGATCAATAAATTATTAATTTTCAAAATGATTAAGCTATTTTTTCGTACAGTGACTTTTATCTCTCAATTGTGCAATTGATGTTTTTAAAAATTCTTAGGCCTAAGATTAGTAAATGCAAAAAGACTAAATATATGATTTTCAAATGTGCTGACTCATCAACTGGTAATCTTGCACTTATAAGAGTTACATTTTGAAATTATGTTGATGTTTAAAGTTATGATAACTGGACCATTGTATAACACATTGTTTTTTATTTTTATAAAAACTCAGAGCAAGCTTGTTCTTTCTTTAAACAGTGGTTGAAACTGGTGGAATCATATAGTTTATCTTCATACTACATCATCATCAGTCTTGACCAAGTTATAAAATGTGGTGATGTATTTTATATTACTAGTTACAGATTCTAAAATGTAATATGACTGCATTGCATATTATAGTCTCAAAAATGTAACCGATTTACATTATTTAAGTTACTTTTGGGTAAATATCTTATATATGGAACAGTATTTTAAAATACGGTAACTTATCAATTTAAATTTGACAAAAGTGAGACACATAAATACTGTACTTTTAACACTGTTATTAAACTTCAAGTCTCAAGTCCCCTCACATGCCTTCAAGATCATGGAAATATTTGTTAAGTCATATCAAAAGAAGGCGCTGTGACTGATCATCCCAAAGATGATTCCATTTAGGTGTTAGAATGAGAATACTGAGACTGAGGAGTCTTTCAAAGGATAAATAGTGTGAATGATGTCACAGTGTAAATGTACAGTCAATCTTTTGATCAGCCATTCCAATTCTGTCATGTTTTGGTTCAGGAAGTGCACCATTAATCTTCTTATACGGTATGCAGCCTATATGCTTGTCACTAGCGTTTCTGAAACTTTAATAATCTATTGCTTGTATATTAAGTAATTTATTTAGTAATATATTGCGGTAAGTAGTGTATCATATTATTGTGTTACTGGAAAAAGAAATATATTCCTGTCACTTTTTCATATTAAATTATGTGGGTAAACATAGTCTATTTTGCTGTCTAGTGTTGAATGCAGAAAGAGCTGAATTTGAGGATTCCCTTTTTTTATAAGCAAACATAAGAGCCACCATTATAATATCAGGTAATAAAAAAAATCAATTCTAATGTGATTTTCTTATTGGTGTCAATGCAGCAAAATATATTTATCTAGGAACAAAATATGCACACTACTTCGCCAAGCATTTAATTTTCCAACAAACTGCGTAATTTATTGAATAACAAGAAAATAAAACCTATTATCTGAGTTTTTTGTGCATAATCTTTTTTTATGTTGTGAAAATAATTAACAGGTTGCTACCCAATGATAAGCTGGAATATTGTTTCCTTTTTGATTTGAAATAATTAGGAATTACCTTATCAAAGCTAACTCTGATAAAATAGTAGGATATGATCTAATATTGACTGAGGTACCTGCAAGAAAGACAGCAACGCTTTTAAAAAAATATCCTCATCCTGATATAGTTGATATACTATATTAGATATATGAATCAAGTCAAGCCTGTCACGCTCATAGTTTGAAGTAGGTTACAAAAAACATTTTTTTTATTGTTTTCTCTGATGAAGTGAGATCTGGAAAGGGTGAATCTGCAGATTGAGTGGAGGAGGAGCTCCTAGTCTGTTCTGCTCACACCATATGGGCAGCCCGAGGCGCTGGTTATCTAACCAAGGTGACTGGAGGACCTGGACGGTCTGACACTGAGTAGGACCAGGAAATATTAAATTAACAGAACATGACTATACAATAGGACACTACCAAGTCATCCATCAAGTAAAAACAGAAAGTTAGCAAAAAATTTCTTTTTTACACATCTTTTTTTAAGATAAACTGTACAGTTTTTCCTAGTATTTCAGTTAAAGCACTGATTGCATTCTCTTAGTAACAGATGGACTGTCATGAAACATATCCAAAACTGAATACGTTTCATGATTAATTTATGTTTTATCTGTTGGTCGTGAGCCTGAAAAATAAGAGAGGCATAGCACAAACAATAAAAGTTCGGGGTGCGGATGAGAAACTAATTCAGTTTGAGGTTCATGTAACACCTTAATAAGATCCATTACTTGATTTAAGTGCCTCTGGCCATTAAGTCAGGTGGCAGCATGAATTTCGTGCAACTCATGCAGTGACACATGATAGCTTTTCAATGTGGCATTGTGCCAAGTGTGCGAGGTCATCTGGGAAGTTGATGGGCAACATTAGAAAGTACTGTCACAGGACCACAGACCTGTGATACTAAACAGTCTCCATCCTGCCTTGGATAAAAATGTAATACAAATCACACAAAGATGAACAGAGAACAAAGAAAATAACCAGAATGTTGAAAAATTTGTTTTTTTTATGATTACTCATCTAACAATGTTTGAGATCAACTGACCTTAACAAGCTTAACAAGTGTTTATTAGCTCATGTCTCTGGGTCATTAGCATATGAAATACAGCTTAGAGCTAATACAATTACCTTTAGAATAAATATTTCATATCTACATTTTCTTTCGTGCAGGAGATTCCTGATGTATGAGAAGCAGATGCAGGTAGCTGAGCAGTTTTGCAGTTTTCAAGCAACTGCCTAAATAAAACTCTTTCTCATTTGCTGATGCTAAGAGACAAAGATTTCTATGATTTAAAAAAAAAAATGAAGTTTATATACCTGTTTCTGTAAATTTCAGAATTTCCTGCTAGATAGATAACACTGAAAACTAGGGAGAGAAAATAGACTCACATCATTTGTGTGTGCGTAATAGTTGATTTGTAACTTGTGTCGGCATATTTGTGTGTAACTTTGGATTTGTGTGTGCGTAATACTTGATTTGTAACCCATAAAAACATTTTGTGCGTAACTTTGTGTATTTACAGTTGTGTAATCATATATACACACAAATATCAAAAACTGTAACCTCACGTTACTCTGTAACAGAGATTGAGTGTGCCTACCCGTTGCTATGGTAACGTTTCTCTTGCCTCGTTGCTTAGCTTAAATACAAGCAAAGTTATCAAGCTCAAAACTGATACTACAGTGAGCAAAAGTCGTTTATACTTTCTGGACATGCTTATATTTATGTTTGTGAGTGAAGGATTAACTACATTTCAGGTGGCTGGAGTAGCCTACCGCAACTGCTAGATTAATTTGCAGCCTTCGGAACTGATATGTTAGCAAGCCTGAAATAACTTTATTATAGTGTATTAGGACTTCCAAAAGTATACAACAAAATACATAAGGAAACACGCTTAACTTAGCATCAGTCCAGGGGTTGGGGCCGAGAGAGAAATCTCTGAAGAGCTGCCGTGAGTGATTTCTCCTGCCTGGAGACACACGGATTGCGGCGGCCATGTTGCTTCAGTTGAGCTTGAGTCGCCTGGGGACGTGTTTTGTAGGGGCTACGCCTGCAGCTAGACCTTACTCTCTCAGTCTACCAGATTTCTTCAGCAAACACAACCAGACCACCACCTAGTGGTGTTTTTTTTTTTTAGTTTTTTTTTTTTTTTACCCATGTTATTTCTACGTGTCAGAAAAGGATAATATTTAAAATTTTTTTTTTAGGTTTAAAATAGTAAATTTCGAGTGATACCACATTCATTTTTTCTTTCTTTTACAAATATTTGTCACTTCAGTAACAGCTATAGAAGGAAAAACATTGGAGGAAAATGGTGGAGAGAGCATTCGATCAGCATTCAAATGCATCATCTACGCACAAATCTCCAGACGTGAAAAGAGTCTCAACCCCCGTCTTGCAGTTGTAACTATGATCTGTAGTCTTGTCTGTGTGTATCAGGCGATTGGTGCATTCATATTTGAGGATTGTATGTGTAGGAGCCATTTTGAATTCATAGTTAGTTTTAAGCTGGTGTAATTTCAAGTTGTGCGTGCGTAAATTGTATTTCGTACTTGTAAGTTTTTGATATTTGTGTGTATATATGATTACACAACTGTAAGTACACAAAGTTACGCACAAAATGTTTTTATGGGTTACAAATCAAGTATTACGCACACACAAATCCAAAGTTAAACACAAAGAGGCTGACACAAGTTACAAATCAAGTATTACAGTACGCACACACAAATTATGTGAGTCTATTTTCTCTCCATAGAAAACAAATAAACACTGAAATTAACCTAGTAAATTTATATCAGTTCTATGTAATTGGCGTATCTGTATTTTTACATTTCATAGTTGTTTTTTGTGTACCTATACATAGTTGTCATATTTATTGTTTGTGTCATTTTAATTGTTTAAATGAAAAATTGGTTAAAATAAAACTCTCTCATATGCCTGTTTTTTTATTGGCTGTTTTTAAGTCTGTAGTTAAATCAGAAAGCACAGCGATTACATTCAGGCTGTAGCTTGTAGCTGCTTAAACCAGGCAGAAGAAATTATTATTGCACACCCATATGTTTCTCTGATCTGTCATTTACACCATTTTGCAATGCAAATGCAGGTTTGTGTTTTATGTGCCAGACAATAATGCTGCCTCCATCTCCACACTCTAACAGTCAGATCAGGACAGCATCTGGTTGAGCAGCCACATGACCTGAAGGTGATTCAGAACATAAATACACGTATCTGTGGAATCAGGTTGTAGAGATCGGCACATGAAGGCAGAGCAACTTTATGATGGAGAAGCTAAATAGTCAGAAACACAAAGGAGATTGGAAAAAGACTAAAGAATAGAATAACCTGGGAACATGCACCTTAGAAAAAGATTCTTTAACCAAAACTGAATGCAAATTATCTAAGAAAGAACAATATAAGCTTATGGCTGAAACCAAATGAAAAAAAAAAACGTAATCTTTCTGGAGTTAGGATGAGCACAATGTGCGAATTTATTAACAAAACACAAAAACTGGAGCAGGCAAGGGACAACAAGAAAACTGGACATAAAAAAAGAGAATCATAGAGAAAAACTGGAGGGGCCAGTAGAAAAGTATGCATAAAGAGGAGCTTAAATACCGAGGAACAGGTGGAACTGACAAAAGAACCGAAAGAACCAGAGTGCACAGCTGAGGGAAAGCGCACACAAAAGGAATGGCGAGATGGACAACAGCTGTGTGGTAAAGCAGGCTGAGGGAAGGTGACAGATAAAGAATTGATAAAGGAAAGTAATGAAATATTAAATGCATGAAACCAATTTAAACAATAAACATAAAAGAGCACTAATTTGACTGATGAGAAAAAAAATTAAACAACACTATTAATTAAATGGCAAGATCTAAACAAATAAGCAACTTAGAAAGGGTCAAAACAGAAACATGAATAATAACCACAGGTCAATACCCCTGGATCATGATTAGGCACGTTTCCACTATTGGAACTTTAATGAAACTTTACCAGACCTTCATCTGGCAGCGTAAATCTGTGGCCTGGTCTTTTCAGCTGCCATGTCTTCATAGCATATTTTCCTTGTAAGGAATTTACTAAGATGACAGAATATCACGACCATATTGGCAGTGAGTGGCGTCACTGATCAGCACAAAAAGGCCCCCAGAACAGCAGAGAATAACAAAAGATTGAAAATAGAAGAACCAGGGATGGTCGCCATGTTTCTGGATGGTTGTTTTGTGATGTTGTTTTGCTTTCCCAGCAACTCTTCCAATTTTACAAATCATTTGTTAGGTGACATCACCTGACCCAATCCCAACCAATCACAATGACTAAAAAAACATCTTGCTCAGTTACTCTACCGGGAAATATTTATTTTTTCTTGTTGTAGATCATTATGATAACCAAATTCTTATTTCTTGTTACTTAATACCAGAGTAATAAGAAAACAGAACTTTGTTTGGCTTTTTTTGTCTTAATAAAATTCTAAATTTTACATACATTTTATGGGGCTCTCAAATTGTAAGTGTACAGTCCTGCTTTATGGCAGCAAAATTCACCAATAACATTTCCTTAGTGTCTGTTTGAGCAGCCTTAGACATAAATAAATATAAAGTTAAAATGTTGTGCGTACCTTTCCACAATAATTTGGAAACAGCTTTAAGATCTGCCTACAAATTTTTTATACTGACTCTTTAATTCATTTGTAACTTACTGTAGCTGTTTAACTAATCTTGTGACATGATTAGGGATATTCTCTATTGGAAACAGCCATTTGTGCCCAAGCTGTACCTTCCTGACTGATGTTTTGAGATGCTGCTTTCAATGTTTCTCCATAATGTTCTTTCTTCATTGCGCCATCTGTTTTGTGAAGTACACCAGTTCCTCCTGCATGATCACTTCCACACAACATAACACTGTCATATTTTACTTCACTGTCGGTGTGGCAATATAATAATTGCCAATAATTGCCAATAGTTAGTTCCATCAGACTACAGGTGTCTCCTGAGACAGAAATATGGACTCCTAGTCATGCTTTAGCAAAAGCACTAAAGAGTGTCGTTTAGGAACTGAAGATCTCATGCTTAATGGTAATTGTCCAACTCAATGCAGACAGAGACAAGGACAGGAGAATGCACAACGTGCAAACACGAAAACAACCCAACCAAGGATAGGGAACACAAAGGGGTTTAAATACATAGGGAAGGTAATCAGGCAGACAATCAGGGAAACTCAGGGCAGCTTGGAACAATCAAGGACACAGAGACAGGGAAAGACACCACACCATTACAGAACCACAATCCCTTTCCTAATATCTCGGTTGATATTTTGATTCCCCACCCAAACCCACACCCCCGCCCATGTGTCACACAGTCTGCTAAAGATGATGCAATACAGTACATCACCATGTGTGCCTTTATTTAACTCAAAGGTTGTGAATAAATGGCTTTGTATGCTCTGAAGCACATAGTTATTACATCTCTACCTTAGTTCTCCCATATTGAAAAAAGGAATAACAATCTGGACAAAAACCTCTGAATTTGAAGAAAATTATAACAGACCTCTAAACACTTCTCACTCTTATTGATCTGAAATATTTTTGGTTATACAATCTGGCCATAAAAACAGCAAATTTTTACTCTAAAATGATGTCAATCAGCGATTCTCAGACTACTTTTCTGGATACAGTCTATGCATATGGTTTCCATAAGGTTTGCATATATTGTTCTTTATCAGATTAAATTATTTATACAAACAAATTCCTAAAATAGAAGTATTATAAAAGTATTGGATCCACTGCAGTTTATGATGAATAATCATCACAATTCTTCTCCACCAGCTGCCTCTCTTTGGTGATGTATAATAAAACTCTGTCTACTGAGCAGATGGATACAAAATTCAGATGTCTGTCAGTTTCGTTATTCATCTCCCCATTCACACTTGGCCCACTTCCTACCCTAAATATAAGTGTGTCTCTGCCCTTTATATTCTTCACAGAAAATTATCCCCGTCATCCTTATGCCACCATTAGCTGTGACATCTGGGACTTCTCACTGTGTAGAGCTCAGTTTAGATTTGCAGTCTAATTAATCTTACATGAGTCTGCTGTGACTCTACTGTTACATAGTAGGACTTTGCTGCTGCCTGGTGTGACACTGCTGTGTGAAACTTTTTCAGGTTATATAATTAAGAGAATATTATTTTCAATTTGGAGAGGAAACATTCTTGTATTCAGGCTGAGATTTTGCACTTTAGTGGAGTGACAGCACAATTCTTCGAGAGATGCACTTACTTCAAAGTAAGTAGCGTGTCGGAGCTGTGGAAGCTGAGTTTCTTTTGTGTAGACTTGTAGATCGATGTGCGACAATCCTAATAATCTAAATCCAGATTGCAAAGCAAGAAAGAGTGTTTTTCTTCTTTTAATTCACCGTAAAATTCATAAACATACTATAAAAATAAATATCTAGAATGATGATACTGTAATGTTACTACTTTCAGTTAATAGAAAGTACCCAGTATCACTAATTTGACAGGAATTAATCAAATTATCACAATTTCTAATAAACATGTTTTTGTGCAGCGGAATTGTGATTCCACTTTCTGCAGGATGACAAAGAGTATTATTTTTTAAATATCGTTGAAAGGGGCTTAATAATAAAAGTTAATGATTCACGGAAAGCCAAAATTGTCTGGCAGGGGATGACAACTTAGTTTTAATTGGGTATTTTGTTCTCAATTTTCCATATGTTCAACACGATTGATTGTTTGCTGCATTCTCTTCAATAAGAAGAACAGGTTGTGATGGGTCAGCTATGTGTCGTCATCCGCATTGTGCCATTGCTCCAGCAGTCAAAATATTGAAGAAAACACGTGTGATGGTTTAGTCTTAAACAGTGATATAGCTAAAAGCAGTTGTTCACATCCACTGTATAAAAAGATTTATGATGCAAAGAACGATTTCCCCCCATGTCTGACAGTAAATTAGACCAAATGTCTCAAAACAGCAGAACCAAAGCCAATTACCTATGTTGTGTGAAGCTGATAAGAGAGCATCACAATCCATGGTCAAAGACCTTACACCGAAAGTAAAATTAATAGCCAGATTACAGTTTGCAGGTGCACGCAGATACAAATACCCTGACGCCCTGTGGTCTGACGAAGCTAAAATTGAAGTATTTGATCATAATGACCAAAATTACTTTTGGATGAGTAACGGGGAGGCGGAGATGTCTGGCAATACCATGCCAACTTCTCAATTTGGTATGAATTCTATTATCCTAATATTTTTCTTCTCTTTAGAGTTTCCTCTAGTACATGTTGCTTCATCCTTCAGGCTTTAAAAGTTAGCTGGGAAGACATGATATATTTTCTTTAAATTTTGAAAATCTAATTAAATTGGGTGTATGGAAAGTGGGTCTTTCACCTCTGTCTTGAAAGCATGAGGACTGCTTTGTTTTGAATAGAACCAATGAACGGTGTTTAACAACTAGTTGTCATGTTGGATCACAATAGTCAAATGGGAATTGTTTTAGGTTCAGCTGACATGCAACCATAGACAGTAGGAAGACAATAGAGAATACAGGCTGAGTACTGTCACCTGCTTCGATCGTGCAAAATGATTCGGATCCAAAAGCAGTATATGCAACTTTTGCCTTTTTTTTCTCTCTCAGACAACTGTGGCCATCTTGGTTTGACGCACAGATAAAAAAAAATTACACAGTTTATCTCTGTGTTTCTGTTCAGTATTTTAAACTGAGTCAGATACAGCTATGGTTGGTTCTGTTTTAATTCATTGTGGAAAAGGAGAGAAACACACTCCTGATGGGCAGAAGCCTGGCCTCTGAAAGTAAAGATTAGATTAACTTTTATTATAATAAAAACAAAAAGGTCTCGTGTAAGCAGATTCATCTAAACAGAATTAAACTGGGACAGACATACAACAGGGCCGAGAAAAAACTAGGACAAAGAAACCAGTCACAGCAAAGGATAATGATCAAGGTTTAAAAAAGTAATATATAATTAAAATATTAAATATCACCATGGGTAATGGAAAATATGCTGAACTTATAAAGCCCCTTTCTAGTCATGCTGACCACTCAAAGGGCTTCACACCAGAGCAACTTCCACACATTTGAACTTATATTCATACCCCGACACAGAGGTGTGTAAGTAACTTGGGTTTAAGTGCCTTGACCAGGGAGACATCGAAATGTGAAAGGAGGAAGCTGGAATTGAATCTACAACCCTGCCATTCTGATATAAAGCCTATAAGCATAACGGAATACTAAAATATAGTCAGTCACCATATAGGCATGATATCAAAGATTGTAAATTTGCTTTTTAAATGAGCTTTTTTTTTAAATTTGCCCTGAAAGCATGTAGATCCACCTTAGGGTATATTGCTATACAACTATCATAACATATGTAGTAGCATGTTTAATGTAATACTACTGGTTGGTGTCAAGTGCAATTGCTAAATGGTAGGGCAAGACACTTCACCTTCTTAGCCTTCTGGTGGTGGTCAGTGGGCCCTCGTGCCATTGTTTGGCAGGGTCGCTTAAGTCATTGTGCCGCAGTGCAGCTTTCACCTGTGTCTGTAAATTGGTGAACGACTGAATGTATTGTGAAGTACTTTAGAGTCCTGTGGACTTAATAAAGCGCTATACAAGTACAGACAATTTACCAAATTAAACAAATTCTGCTTTTAAATTCATTGCTAATGAATAAGTACTTGACTTAGTACTTTAGCATAACAGACTTAAAGGGCCTATATTATGCAAAATCAATTTTTTATACAAATTTCTAATAAAAAAAACCCCACCAGAGTGGTTTTTGGCTTAATTCACGCATGTCTGAGTGATCCTTCTTCATCCTGCCTTCTGAGCAGCTGCACCACCCTCCCCTAGAAAACGACTGAGTGTTCAAACTGTGACGCATTTTACATCACTTAGTGAAAACAAGGACTTGCTAGAGGTGTCTGCGCCACACCTGCAGAGAGAGAAGCTTACCTCTGATATAGTTGCGAACACACCTTCCCCCCTTCTCGATGCTCAAAGCTGCTCTCGTTTTAGCAGCTGAAACTACTATTTTTGTTGGAATCAAAAAACAAAGATGTCTGATGGACAGAGAATTAAGCAGCTACATGCTAATGCTAATGTGTGTTAGCCATTTATCAAGCCGCTTATGTGATGTTAAAACAGCATTGTGTGGTTAATTACAGGATGCAGGTTTAAAGAGAAACAAGCTATGTTACTTCGTGGTCCGACATTAACTACATGATACAAGTTAAATTTTAGGACAAATTAATTCTATATAACACCAGCGGTAACATTTAATCATATATATGTCTATCCCAGAAGTTGAAAGCTGTAAAATAGCTTGATATAGTTCCTTTAACAAAATACTGATGTGTACCGGCTTAGCTTAACGTCATAATGTGTTTTATACTCACAAACACATATTTCCAATGTTCCAGATAACAGAATGGACACTAGTCAGTGTAACTGCTGCTTTTTAGGTTCAAGACACTAACTAAGCCTCTACGGCAAAGCAAGCACTAGGTAGTTTGAACTGTGTGAACTTAGTACTTTAGAGATGCACATGTAGGGCGTTGTGTGGTTTAGTGGTAAAGCAGCTATGGTCCCTGGGTTCATCTCCCGACCTCAGGACTTTTACCACATGTCTTCCCCTTCTCTCTTTCTCTCCTGTTTCTTTCTGGAACTTGTCAGATAAAGCCTCTAGTGCCAAGAATAATAAAAGAAATCGACTTGTAGTGGAGGTCTCAGTTTGGCCCAATTATGTTACAAGGGCGCAAAAGTATAATTATTGGCTCATTGAGTCTAAAATATGAGAGGGAGGGTCTTTATTACACTGCTGGTTAGCGATTTGTTAACTCATTGGTTTTGTCCTGTTACTTTTTAGAGGTAACCTAAAGTGTCTTACTACGTCTCCATAATTTCATTTTTTCTTCACAATGCCTTATCTTTTGAGTCTGCATGACTTTGACTTTTTTTCTAGTTCACCTTCTGAATGTTTTCCTGTAAGAATTCTGAAATGCATTTAGATTCTTGCGACCTCAGCCTGACAAGAGAATCACTGTGCCAAAACATTTACAGGCGAGTGAGTTGTAAAACATGTCTCAGGTATGAATAGTTATAGAAGTTTAAAATGTGTAAAACAAATAAATGTCATACAAACTGCTAATGAAAAGCTAAAATCTATCTTACATTTCAGATAAATGTCAAATATTTGTAAAATAGAACCTGGTGGCAAACTTGAATATCTTCCAATATGTAAACAATCCCTACTGCAGTTAATTTTTTAAATTAATTTAGTTGAGTTTCAAGACATTTTCTTGTTTTTCCAGGTTTAAATGTCATAATTTACGTTTACCCATATTTGTTCATGAAAATTCGGCCCACTCCTTTTACAGTTGTTTCATTATGCAGTATGTCTCTGCAGCTCTACCTCTAAATGAGACCATTGCAAATTCCTGTATCACATTACAAAACACCCCCCCTTTCCCCACAGCCCAAAGAGAAACACTTATACAGCAGCTAGCTCGAATGGAGAACTTGAAACTCACACGTTTCATTTGAGATATTATTCTAAAAGCCTTGAAAGTAATCCCAAATTGGACTTCCTACATGATCTGTGACTTTAAATTAAAGACTTAAAGTGAAAATCAGGTTTTAAATTATGTGAAAAGTGTTTTTCTTCATCAAATGGGTATTTTTTTCTGGATCGAAGGTTTCAGGTTTCACTTTACATTTTCTTGCCTCATATTTTTAGTATTAATTTCCTGCTGCTCTCTTCTTTCTTTTCCTCCTTCATCACCCTGTTCATATCAACTGTGTATCAGGTACTCAACTCACGTGATTTATTTAATTAGCTTACTCTCCCAGAGATCTCACACACTGCTTGGAATGCCTTGCTTACTGACCTCATGGAAAACTGTGGCCTGCCAAGGTTTCCTCTCATATCCCCTAAAAAGGAACCTAAAGTTGTGCGTCTGGAGGTGGTTCCTGATGGATTTTTTTTCACACAAAAGTAAAACATTGACAGATATTTTGCAGCTCTGAGATCCAATGCTTTGTCATTTGGATCTGAAGGCTTGTGATGTGCAGAGTTTGGGTCTCAGCTGTGTGCTGGATGAGAGGACATGCTCCCAGGCCCGATTTGGAGCCCACAACAGGGTAACCAAGTTAAATCGAACCCAGACAGACGCTTTCCCGATGTGCTGTCTCCTCTGGCGTTACATCAGATTGCTTTTGATAAATACATGCTACATCACCCTTGCTCTCTCTCTCTCTCTCTCTTTCTCTATCTGGACAGATTTGTTATAAGCTGCTGAAGCATGTAATGAAGGGCTGATTGGAGAGACTACTCTAACCCTTTCAACCCGCCAACAGCATCAGCTGAATCACGTAGAAGTTGACAAGTCATTATTAGAAATAATAAGCAAATCTTTTGAATATTTTTAAGACAAGATACATTTGTTACAAACAAAACAACAAGTCCACAGTATTGGATAATTGTTTTTTTACTTGTCCAAGATAATATTCTAATCTGAAATGTTGCATTTTTATTTGTTTTAATAGAAATAAAAGGCTTTAAAACATCAGTCATCTCAATGTCTATAGTATGTTTTTACTCGGTGATGGAGTTGCTGAAAAATGTTTACTTATATATAATTTTTTACATTTGCTGAGAGTCTCATGTTAATGGAAGTCTGATCAGTGAAAACCAGAACTTTTCTGTTTGTTCCAAATGTCTCTTCTAGAAAGCCGTATAGGGTTTCTACCTTAACCTAGTGGTTGTTTTTTTCTCATCAATCTCTACTTCTCTCTACAGATGGAAAGAAGCCTTTATGATCATTTTAAAGCAGGGGTTTAAAAAAGGTGCACACAGTTAATAAGTAACTTAAAAATTTTGAAAACAGCATGACTAAGTCTGACAAAATATTTCGTTTGGTTCTGGACTGAGCCTGCAATCCTCAATTCTTTGGCAGTGAATTTTTACAATATAAAACTGTTCTTGTGTTGCGGGGTTAGTTTCTGCCTTAGAGGCGTTCAAGTATCCTGATTTTTTGTTCATTAGTAATGGTAGAATTAGGATGGAGAGGGAAGTTGTGAGTCTATTTTCTCTCCATAGAGAGAAAATACCCTTTTTCACAATGACCTTTTATAATAAAAAAAAAGATAGCTTTCAAACATGATGAAAAATACTTGCCATTTTGGATAATAATAAAACTGCATGTTATACGAGTTGCATTTAGATTGTGGCATATCTCTAAAGTGTTCTTATATGGCCCTGTTTTAGCTTGAAACATTGTTCAGTGTGAAGCAGTAGTCAAATCCTCATCAGCAAAAATAGAAACTCATGGTTAGATCCACTCTCCAATGGAAAAAATTCTAGCATTAATTCAAAACCAGCACTGATGGTAAATGTACTGTATTTAAAAGTCAAACCAAATAGCATTTATGAAACACGATAGCTTTGATTGAATAATTACTTCCTTCAGGTTGGGTGATGATTGTGGTCATGATTAGAAGAAACAGAAATCATCCATCACTTTCTTTGTGCCTTTAATGTGTTGCTCATTTTGGTTCTTACTTAGTTCTGTTTATTTTAGCTCAGAGATCGTCTGCACTGGAAAAGCATTTTTTTCCGACACAATATATGGTTCTTTGTATCAGGAGCCATTAGTGGTTTTTTCATAATGACTGATATTCTACCACTGGGGAGCTTAAGTGGGAGAGCTTTTTATTGCAGTAATTATCTATTTAAATAAACGGCTTTAAGAGGATGTGCAGGAGCAGCAGATTTTTTTTTTTAAACAGTAGTAACCAGACCGAAAAGCAGCACACATTTCAGTGCCTTATTTCAGTTATTTTTTCCCCCGAGTTGTCTAGCACTAGGCTATGGACTCTGGGCATGCCCTATGATGCCCTATATCACTAGAAAAGGTAAACATTTTTTTCAAAATTAACGCACCAGTGTGGGTTGATTATTTCCTGGAATTAACTCTTTTTTTTTACAGACTTTTAACACATCAGTTCTTCTTCCTAACCAGCCAAACTGAAGATTGTTTTGTGTATGTGATCCTAAATGACATGTGAGTATATTATTGTTGGCGTATTGGCTTTGTATTGATATGTTAATAGGTTCTCCTTGGTAAATTTCTCTTTCCGCTTTGGATGTCAGCTTGCTGTGCACGGTGCAAAGTTTAAATGCTCCATATTTATGTTGATTTATGGTAAATGGACTGAACTTATATAGTTCAGTCTAGTCCTACTGACCACTCAAAGCGCTTTACATTGAAGCCGCATTCACCCAATCACACTCGCATTCATACACCGACACCCAACATGGCTCGGTAGGACAATGTAGAATTTGGGGGTTAAGTGCCTTGCCCAGGGGCACATCAACATGTGACTGGAGGAAGCTGGAATCAAACCTACCACCCTCCGATTGCAAGCCAACTACTCTACCACTGAGCCACAATCGCCATGTTGGCTCTCTGTATAGCTTCTGTATAGCTTCACTAGATTTCATAGTGAGATAGCGCTGCGTTGAAAATATGAAATTATTTATTTGCGTTGAAAATATGAAATTATTTAGTTAAAGAGATGTTTTTGGACTTAAATCAGTGATAACTATTAACGGAAGAAGCTGTGTACATCTACACAATAAGAGTGTTCATTTCTTGTTGTGATGAACCAGGCTTTTATCTTCTGAGTGTTTACTTATGGGAAAATGATAAATTGTGAAATTTGATTATTAAGTCTGTATTACATTTGATTTATGTGATGTTTAACACAGGGTGCTGATAACCATTTGTTATATGTCATATGTATTTTGGTAGGTTTTACTTCTATTTATTATTATTTTTCATATCAGCCCACACATCAATTGTCAATGTGATTGTAGAGTTCAAAACAAAAAATAAATGTATTCTACTATATTTAATTTTAAAACTAGAGCAATCACATTCAGATTAGTCCTTTATTTACAATACAATTGTAGTTTTTTTGTCATATTTAGGAATGGTAATTAATTCACTGCTACCATGTAATTAATTAAATCAAATATTTTATTAGTTTAACAGCCCTACTTAAAAGAAGGAAAAAAAACACAACAGGCTTTTGGATGAAGTGTGTATCTTTTCCATTCTTTAAGCATCACTTCAAGTACCATTTAAGCACCGGAACCATTTCAAAAGTACCGGTTTGGCACCTGTATCAGATAAAACCTAAACGGTACCCTTCCCTAGTTTTAACACATTACCCCTCAAGGAGCAATGACCGACAAAAAGCAAGTTTTGATTGAGCTGGAAAGCTTTTAGGAATAGAATAGAATACTCTAAAACCACATGTAAAAATACACAGTGGTCTGTTTTGTTGTTCTCTATACCTCCTTGTGCATAAAATTGTTAAAAGAACAAATTAGATAAACTGCCCTTTCAAAATAAAGCATCTAGTCCCCAAACTTTGCATTGACTACTGACTAGATCACTTTTAGAGCACCTTTCTGGTGACATGCAAGTTCCAAAGTTAGAAAATTGGATTCTACTCAATCTGTGCTTGCATAGCTGATGGACAGTCTCTGCGTTCTATCCGTTTCTGACATAGACGGAGAAGTATAAACTAGGCTTAATCCACAAAGGCTTTTAGACATATTCCTTTTGTTTTTTTTTTCTTTTTTGTTGATTTTATTATTGAAATAAGATTCAAAACAACTGGTTTATTTTAAAAATTTTTTATTTTACTTTGGGGGGGAAAAATCGCTCAAAAGTAAAAGCAGAATTTTGCGAACTGAAAGCAACTAATTGCACAGGTATTTGCAAAAATATTTACATTCTTAAAGAAAATTATAAGACAGAAATCTGCTAGCACAATTAGAGAAATCAAGATAAGTGCAGCTGATAACTGTCAAGTTAACTCCAAGCAGCTCACAGAAAAGAGCTTGTATATAAATGAGCTAAAAGCTACAGAGCTCTGGGAGAAGACAACACACTGGCGGGAAAACCTGTAAACAAGCTACAGTAGCTACCTGGCTATACAACAGTTATCCAGCTTTGCAAAAATGGCTGACTTGTGTTGTGCCTCCTGGGTGCACAAATACCCGCGGTCAAGTTAAACACAGAAGCTTTTATCACATTTCAAAAGATCCAGCTTGGAGGGAAAGATGGATGTCTGCGGTAAAATGAGGAGCGCAATACAAAAAAAAGATCGTTGGAACCCATCTCTCAATGGATTTCGCTTGTGTAGTTACCATTTTATTTCAGGTAACTTCACCCGAACACATAATTTAAAGATAACGTTTACATTAGTATTTTTAACGATTGAATTCAAAATGCATCCACAGTTTTAAAAATAATAGCTAATGAATGCTGAGAACTTATCCGTGGCAGTGTATCAGAAAAGTCGTAATGGTTTTTATTAAGATTCTTAGCGGACTTCCTACAGGTATTTTGGCATTGATTTTTCTGTCTTGTTGCTAACATATCAACAAGTAGCTAAACATCACGTAGAACTTTGTAGAATCATAACAATGTTTGTGATGTCTGCATGCTGCTGTTTACATGTCTTGTGATCACAGCGAGGAACACACTAGGTTGTAAGTTATTTATTCAGTTTTTTTAAGTAATGATTTATTAATGTTCAGATATTGACGCACATAAAAAGCACCCTGACATAAACTAGGTGTCTGTTGATCCACCTACCTCCCGGTGTGCAGTCCTTTGCGGGAAGATTTCAGATGTGGATCTCAATAACAAACCCTGATGTATCCATTTATATCCCCCCAGACTTTAATATTCTTTAAGCAATGCTCCGGAGTAAGAGGAGGGAAAATTGATCAGAAAATTGCTTGTCGGGTATCTCAGGTCCGGTAAAAGGTCCGCTCTGACAGCTTCTGAAGTTTTAAAAAGTATCCATGGGGCATGGTAAGGATCGGAGATGTTTAAACAGTTTAATTTCCCCGTAAAGCTATACAATTATATATTCCGTTTTAAAATGAGTAAACTCCAACAGACTAAACTACCAGCGCTCATTTTGATTACACTGTTCCTGCCAAAATGCCCGCTACGCTCTGAGAGTCAAGTCACGTCCAGAGCTGTATTTTCCACTTTGTTGAACAAAAAAAAATAGATTATTCTATTCTATTGTCTTCTGAGCCTTTGTTGATGAGATGGGTGAGGCAACTGTTGTTCTTCACCGGTTTAAAATCTCATATGAGTGGCACAGTGCTTGTCAATGTTATAAAAACCTTGTGTGAATTTGCTCAAGGATACTTGGGATAGTCTAAAAGAAATTGGAGTAAGAATCAATCAATCAATCAATCAGCCTTTATTGTCTCTTTTCCTACAGTAAGTGTAACTGTTTCAGAAAAGAAAACCCATCCTGTAGTTTAGATGACAAAATAAATGCGCAAATCTCAGTTCTATTGACAGCTTGTGGCTGGACATGAAAAGAACTGTTCATGCCTACCACCAACCTGATAAAAGATTGAGCTGTTTCTGAAAGAAAAGAATGGGGAAAGTATGTCCTGCCCTAACTTTACAGCCTGCTTTGGACATATCAATACACTTCTCAGAAAGCCATGCTCAAATCAACTAAATATAGACCTGAAGGGGTGAATATTCATACAACAATTCCCTTTACTATATAGATTTACTTTAGATTACTTTACACAGATTTCATTTTTAGATGAATTCGGTTTTTGTTCTGGTTTTAAAAAAAATCAAATTAAGAAAATAGAAGGCAGTAAAATGGTAATAAACCCAAAGGAGGTTGATTATAGGGTCTGCTAATAATTATGCTTCTGCTGTGATTCTCTAACAGAGAGTTTAGGAAATGACTTACTATATGTTCCTAATCTTCATTATATGTGAACTATATGTGTATTCCACACACTATAGTCATGTGTGGAAATGTGAACTTGGATCCTTATCAGGGTTATTATTATTTTTTTGCAGTTGTTATGAATTGAATTATTGTTCTGATTGTATTTATTGACAACTTTAAGTATGGAATAGTTTTCTACCCATTTGTGATGAAGAACACACATTTCCCTTGATTTATTCAGATATTATTTTGTTTTTCCCATGTTGAAGAGTGGCTCAAAGAAGTAACTTTCATTGTCAAGTCATGTATATTCCCCAGGGGAAGGAAGTCTTGGATTACAAATGAAAAGTTTCTAAGCACTGTCAAGGAAGGATGTCATTCTTGAACTGCCGATTAAATTACTAAAAATTTCAGAAGGTGATGTATTCATTGGAGAATAAATCTAAGATCTTTCAACATTTTTAGTGTGAGATAACTTAATTTATTTAAAGTTTTTTTTGGCTCCTCGTTTGTACCAAATTGAAAGCCTTCTGTTGGTAATATTCAGGATCATGGATAATATATTTCCAATAAAACTTCAGCTAGAGCCGGAGCTTTCACACAAATGGACATTACACAGTTGCTGCCAATGAGGCCTTGTGGGTCAAAAGCCAGATTGTGCATTGTGGGGAGATGGGAGGACCAGAGCTGTGTTTGAGTGCCTGTGTAAACAATCACAGGGTTGTCTGGAGTTTGAGGTGTCTGTGCATGAGAATTAATGGGGATCAGCGGCTCCAAAGCAAAGACGGGGATAAGGCATAGTTCATGGGAAAGCCCTATATCGCAGCAATCTTTTAGCATTACATCTTTGGGTGTCATTAGCAGATATGCCTGCTGCTACACACAAGTAGACAGAGTCTTGTTTATGATATTTTTGGCCAGGCACAGCTGGAGATGAAAGTGAGCTTAGAGGGAGGCCTGCTGGGGGAGCATAGTGGGCTGCTGTGTGAAGACAGCCTGTACCAATCAGGGGACATGATCAGTGTTTACTCGCATGGTTAACCAGAACATTCCCCAATCTGCTCAGCATTTTAGGGAGGTCGTAAACGCTGATAATGGTGACGTCACACTGGGTTGCCTGCTCAGGCCACCTGTATGTGGAAGAACTAGGCTGGCCTTATAAGGCTGAATGTGTGTAACACCTCTGATCTTTCTTGAGCCTTGCAGAAAGAATGTGTTTAGAGACCCTTGATATTGAATCCTCTTAGTAAGGCTGTCATATATATCATCTTCAGTTTGTTTTTGCTCCAGCAGGCGGGACATGTACAGGTGCTTTGACCGCGTACTTGCTTTGGTTTATTAGGATTATTTTAGAAACGTGAATTCATTTCCAGATTATGGTGATTTTACACAAAAATACATTGTCTCTCAAATTATTTAAAAAATATTATTTTTGGAAGAAGTGATCAACCTGGTTACAACCTCTAAATACTGTGGTATGTGCTGATGGTAAATTAGGTATATCGCTAAAATGAAATACACCTCAGTAAACACAGCAACAACTTCAGTTTGGACATATGTAAGACTTACAATTTTAATTTTAGTTAAAGATTATTCTACAAAGAAAATTCTCATTTCCACTAATTACAAACTAACCAAACAACTTTCAGGATTTTGTATTCAGAACCGTTCAACATAATGTCAATTTTTACTGAAAGTTACCGACAGCGAGAACGTTAAAAGAGTGTGAAAACGTTCGAACAGTGCACAGAACAAAAAACCCAACTACTTTTGCGTGAAATCTGGCACGACACACACAAGAACACACTGGTGAGTGTATTATGTAGCATGACTCTGCTTGCTCTCCAGGCTGCAGAAATGTCTGAGGATATTATCCGTCAAGCCCAGTGTCATCAGCGCTGTCAGCACCACTGCTGTTTAAGACTTTGTGTTGTTCCTTGTGCTCCTTCCATTCCTTTAATTATTTTGCATGCACACATTATGGTTTATCTCAAATTCTTTTTTCTACCATTTCATATCAACAATTTTTCAAAACTGTAAACATTGAATAGCCAAGGTGGATGCATGTCCTTTTAGATACTCTCCCCACTGAGCCACATTTGTACTCTTTTTTGGCAAGAACAAATTGTTCCTGGTAATCAATAGAAATTTAATTGAGTGACAGCGCGCCAGAGCCCTCAGAGCTACATTATGCTGCTCTTTGATATATTTTCAAAGACCATTTTCTTTCCCTTAAGCTTAATTAATCAGTGCAATGTAGATGTTGCATTCTGTATTTATTTGTTAGTAGTGCTGTGTTTTTTGGAGGCAGATGCACTGGGTAGCAAAGTTTTTACAGTGAACAGAGAAGCAATCAAAGTTCTAAAACAGTAAATCTCAAAAAAATAGCTCTCGGTTCATTAATTGTAGTTTCGTGGCCATTAATGTAGTTTACAAAATCAGCAATAGGGTTAATCAGCAATGAGTGACGTGCAACTATTTTTGATTACATTTAAATGAGAGGGGTGGGTAAAATGACTTACACGCTTGATTTAAGGTCTTAAAAATAAATAAGAATCCTCTCAGGCTGCTGCCTTTTTAATCATGCTCGATATTTATTACAATAATTTTATGATTTAATTAAATTATTATCATAAAGACACATTAAGTCATCTGTTTCTGGTTCAGGCCCAGTAAGCTGAAGTATATTTTCAGAGTTCTGCAGTTTTAATCTTTTCTTTAAGTATTTGATTCACCCATTTAATCTGTGCAAAACTCCCCACAAAATAAAAATTTTAGCTCATTTTGGAGCGATTTAGTGTTTCCTTAAAATAAAAAAACAAAAACATTCCTAGGTCAAATGAGTCTTGATTTTAGCTCCAACATTCAGATAATGTAGTCAGAATTTGATGTAAACAATATAGAAGTCTGGATTTTGATTGTATCATATGTTCAGGCTGGTGGTGGAGGTATAATGCTGTGGGACATGTTCCTTTGGAATTCTGTGTACCAATTTAGCATAATTTAAACACCATGACCTACCTGGATATTGTTTATATTGATTTATGTCCAAAATATACTAAATATACTGATGCCTACATTTAATAGAATACGATTACAATACAGATCTCGGTGGCTGCACGTTGGCGTGGCTTTGTTGGCTACATACTGAGTTTTGTTTTTTTCGGACGTCAGTTTCTTGAGTTAAATTTGCATTTTTTAATACTTTCTATGACTTTTGCTGTTTATTTTTCAATTTTTGATCATTTGTTATATTTGTTATGATGCATAACCATGGTAACAAGGTAGTTTACAGCCACAAGTCCATTCACATCATGCATGGTGTGGAAACAATCATCTTACCTTAAATATGAACAAAACAAAGGAGATGATTGTAGACTTCAGAAGAAATGGGGATAAGTCAAAGACTGTTTCCATCATGGGAGAAGAAGTGCAGATGGTTGGGAAGTATAAATACCTCAGAGTTAACCTAGACAACAGACTGGATTGAAGACTCAACAGTAACCACCTATAAGGAGAGAGAGAGCAGACTGTACTTTTTGAGGAAGCTTGGGTCTTTCGAGGTTTGCAGCAAGATGCTTTAAATCTTCTACAAATCTGTAATGGAGAGTATTATCTCTTCATCCATCATCTATTGGATAGCAGATGATGGACACAGAGACACACATGGCAAACAATCACACACTCATATCTAAGGGCCATTTTAAAAAGACAAATTAACTTAAAAATCATGTTTTTGGACCCAGCGGGTACCCACCCATGCACAGGGAGAACATGCAAAGTCCATGCAGAAAGACAGCAGGCAGGGATTCAAAACCCAGGACCTTCTCATGCAAGACAACAGTGCTACCAACTGTGCAGCCTAGGATTTACACATATTAAATGTTAATATTTGATCTTTCAACAGAAGGACAGGGAGTTCTCCAGGAGGTAGTATGATGTTTTTAGAGAGTTTTTTTTCTAAGTAGCGAATGCTACTCTGGCCAGCTTGAGAGTCATGATCTGACACATGATAAGATCCTCATAACCTGATGAAGCGGGATGACTTTTCATGCAGGGCCTCTTTACTCCCTGACACCATGCTATGAGTCTGCGGCTTGTCGCCTCGAGCTCCAGTATTTGCTGCTGATGGGCCCCGCTGTCACTCCAGTCACCTCGGCCTATCAGTAAGCTGCTCCCCACTGCAAAGAGCTTGTGACAGCCCTGCAGTATCGTCTATGTGCTCACCTGAACAAACTGTCCTGCTGACTTGTTTAAAGAGAACTACAATATTTTAGTTGGGTACAAAAATCTTAATTCAAGATCATAATTTGACATTATGTTAAATATCCCATAACTATTTAATACTTTTTTCTGCCAAAAACCTGTTCTCCTAGAACTAAAAGTCTCTGTTCTTCTTTGTCTGAGTTGTCTTAGCATATTACAGCATGTGTTTAGTAGTGTAGTGATGAAGGGAGTGAACTGGAATGCCTTAAAATTGAAGCTAATAATGAAATAAAATTCTGTTACTCACAGATCAGAAATGATCTGTGAGTAACAGGGAGCAGGGAGTATCAGGGAGCAGACTAACCAGATGTTTAAGTTGAATTCCTCCCAGATGAGCTGCATCTGCATTTGAAATCCAGATCAAAGATGAAATAGGGACGACGTCACTGTGACGTACAGAATAAATATGAACTGTATGTACTCAGATCTAAATTTGCTAAGATGATTAAAACATTTCAGAATGGAATGGAATATTTCAGTAATTTAGACCAGTTTTGATTTTTTTTTATCCTCAAAGAGGAGATTTGTTATAATTTGGTTCTAAATAAATAAACTGCAGATTTTTCTCACAAGGGATTCAAAATGGGATTCAATATGTTGCTCTGAAAGATAAAAGGACTTAACTCACATCATTTACTGGAGTTCCTATTTTGCCTGAATGAAAGGGGAAAAGTTTAAACAGATATTGCACCAGAAAGAAAGATGGCAGAACAAAACAAATTGGTGTTTCAATAAAACCAGAGCTTCAGGAATTAAATCAACCCTCAGGTAATTACATTTGGACTCTCGATCAACCTCTTTGACTTGCGTAAACCTGTGGTTATCGGGTGTTTATCTCGGTTTCTGTTTGCACCGGCTCCACATGTCAGGAGGCTTTCTGAAGGAGCCAAAGATGTTGCAGTAAACTACAACCAAATATACAATCAGAGTTAGATTCAACTCTTTTGGATCAATAACTGAAAGAGAAATATTAAGAGAACTTACAGTTTTTGTCTGAGAATAAACAACACTTTGAGTACTTTTGCACCGCAGTTCATTTGAAGAGATCAGAGTTAGTTTTTTCATCTGGATGCTGATGCAGATCAAACAAGTGAACTGTTTTATGCCTAATTTAGTGTAGCTTCATCTGTAACTGAATGCTGGAGCAGTTTGCTTTACCTTTAGCTTGATGCTGGTCGACATGAAGTTCCCTAGTGTAGGATCATAAAGGATCTCTCTTCTATTTATTGTCAGTTAGATTTTGTGAAGTCACTAACCCGATTTATTGTTGAATGTTTTTTGTTAAACAAAAGAGGTAACATCATTATTTCCTTGCTACCTCTGTGTAACCAATTCAAAGCAGGTCACAAGGTCAGGATTCTGGGTTGTACTGGGGTTTATTGGCTGCTTTTGGGTGTGTTTTTTTTAAATGTTTCTTTACTTTGACCTGGTCATTTGTAGTTCATTTGCCTGGGTTAGTTTCTGCTTTATTATCATTATGCACTCAGAATTATTATTCCTTTTTTGAGTTTGTTTGTGCTTAGTGCTTTAGCTGTCCCTCCCGTCTCTCTCACCCGTTTCCATTTTATCCTTGACTATCTCCTCTGGTTTCTGTGCAGCTCTTGTGTACTTACGTATGTGTACATATGGCTGAACCCAGAGCCACCTGATCCTGTGATGTATGTTGTGTCTGTATGTTTTCTCTTGGACATGTTGTGCTGGAAGGTATTGTTGTTGTACCACTGGTTACAATGCCAAATAAAGTCATTAATTCACCTGCCAGAATGGCTTTTTTAGGTATGCCCTTATTTTCTCATCAGTAGATAAGTCTGCATTTAGGTCCTCATTCCTTCAATGTCTCAGTAGAAGATTTCTGTCTTTGGATATTATTTTTTCCACTGAATTGTTACACTTATACATGTATTAGGCATCTTTTTCGTAAAACTTGCTTGAACCTTTCATCTGTAATATTCAGCAGCAACACACCACATAAAAAAATGAAAGTATTAATATATTGTTCTGGTCACACAGTTTTGAAGTGAAGTTAAGTGCTGATTTCAAAGCTTCAGATTTTTGCTTTTACATTTTAATGAGGAATATTGTGACAATACTTTATTCAATACACAACTTGGTTTTTGAAACCTTAAAAAAATTATATTCAAAGGAAGTATCAAATACAAATGCATCTGTACTATGTGTATAACAAAATATCACGATTATGTGTTTCCGTCAATTTGGTGAGATAAGGGGGAAACTTTCTTGCCTTACAGCACCATCCTAGCTGTGAAGTACAGGAGGGTTTATTTGTCGTCATGTTAATGTATGCTGGCTCTTTTAAAAACTAGCATAATCCTCACATCATCTCGGAAGTAAAAGCTTGGTCACAAATGGGACATCCAAAGAGACAAATTAGTCATAAAGTAAGGACAACTGTTCTGAAGTGGTCATCGCCAAGTCCTAATCTCAGTCCCATGGAAACTAAAAATGTAAGTAAAGCTTAAAGCTCTGACTCAGTCAAACAAGTTCTGTCAAGAGGAATGGCCAGAATCTCCAGTAAGCTTTGTGAGAATCTTAAGTGATTTTAAATGTGATTTCAAATACTCTGGGTATCCTTACCCAGAGTATTTGAAATCACATTTATTAAAATCTTCATTTCAATAAATTAAAGTAAAATGTCAAAAATGTATTCTCCTATTATTCTGGCATTTAACAAGCTGAAATAATTTTGTTAATCCTAAATAAGAAAAAATATGAATGGTTTTGACTGATTTAATGTCAGAAATTTAGGAAAATAGATGTGTTTTCATAGAGTTTTTTTTTAAATATCTGGTGTCAGTATGAGCAAAATGTATGGAAAATTCGATGTGCAACCCTCTTAGAAAATACTTTCTGTGAATTTCTCGCTCTGGGGTTCTTTCACTGTTCAAAATGTAACGCTGATGCTCTGTTGGCTATTTTATTATTTAAACAATTCAGAACAATCTGAGACAAAGAGATTTTTTTCTCTTTTAGATGTACAAATAAAGGTGAATATTTACAACCTTGCCTGTGGTGTCCTGTTTATTTGATCTGGAACAATGTTGAGCTCTAATTAGGTGCAAATGCACTCATTAGCCAAAGCCACTCTGCAGAGACCAATCGTCAATGAATTATTCAAGACCTCTCTCCCATACACGACATCAATACTTGGCTCTTCCTGCTTCCACACTCCTGTGCATTCTCATCTCCAATTGCATTCTGCCACTCTGAAATGAAGAGTGTTTGAATTTATCTGAAGGGCTACTCAGAGAATAGAAATCATTTGTGTCTTTCATGTCCAGGTTTGCAGCATTCAGCCTTCTCTTATTAGACCCTGTCATATGCAGAGTAGTTTCCATTAGTTTCATCCCAGTAACCCGGATTATTTCTCCTATTTTTCCTACAGGATATGGCCATGCAGCCCCCAGCACAGATGGAGGGAAGGTCTTCTGCATGCTCTATGCCGTCCTAGGCATCCCCCTCACTTTGGTCATGTTCCAGAGCGTTGGTGAGCGGATCAACACCTTTGTCAGATTCCTGCTCCACCGCCTAAAGAGGTGCCTTGGAATGGGGCGCACTGAAGTCTCTTTGGCCAACATGGTGACCATTGGTTTCATTTCCTGCATGAGCACATTATGTGTGGGGGCGATGGCCTTCTCCCACTTTGAGGAGTGGAGCTTCTTTCATGCTTACTACTACTGCTTCATAACGCTCACCACCATTGGGTTTGGGGACTATGTGGCACTGCAGAATAAGCATGCCCTGCAGACCAAGCCAGAGTATGTGGCCTTCAGCTTTATCTACATCTTGACGGGCCTGGCGGTGATTGGGGCCTTCCTCAATTTAGCAGTTCTGAGATTCATGACAATGAATGCTGAGGATGAGAAAAGGGACGCTGAGCAGAGGGCTCTCCTTGCCCATAACGGTCAGGTGGGTGGGCACATTAACTGCTCCATAGACCCGGCCTCCCCTTCCTCCACACCGCCTGGGTGTGGCGGTGGAAGTGGAGTCGGAGGGAGTGGGGGAGGGGCTGCGAGCCGCGGCTTACGTAACGTTTATGCCGAGGTACTCCACTTCCAGTCCATGTGTTCCTGCCTTTGGTATAAGAGCAGAGAGAAGCTGCAGTACTCCATCCCCATGATCATCCCGCGTGACCTCTCCACGTCAGACACCTACATGGAGCAGGGCGAGGCTTTTTCCAACCCTCTTCACTCCAATGGCTGCATGTGCAGCTTGCACCATCACTCAGGCATCAGCTCAGTTTCCACAGGTTTGCACAGCATCAACACCTACAGGAGACTGAATAAACGCAGAAGCTCTATTTAAACAGCTGGAGAACTTTGTTTTACTGTCTATTTGTGTGTATCACCATGCGAGGTAGTTCAGCAAAAACAGAATTATAGTTGACATCAAAGGAGCACAACTCCAGTACTAAAGAGATTTAACTCTACTACTCTGTTTTGTTTTGTTTTTGGAGTTAAATAATCTGGTGGTTTAGACTCAATATATGGTTCTTCCATTGACAGAGCACAAACCTTGTAGTATTAAGATTCACACTGAAGCTAATGGTTGTTGAAGTGGCATTTACAACATGTCCTCTGAGACTGTTGCACATCTGCAATATCATTTCTCTGAACTGATGATTTTCTTTGTCAGTAAGTATGGATTTTGAAATCTTAGTCTGAAAGAGAGGGAAAGCACTGTGACATATGTACTAAGAGGAGACTTTTACAAAAAAAACCTAACATTTCTCAAATGAAAATTTGTTAAGAAACTCACTTGATGAGTTAAATGTGTGCATCTATTTCAATACTTCTCATAAAAGGTTTTTTTGTGAGAGCTTAAAAAAAAAAACATGTTTTTCCCCCTGTATTTATGTTTTAAACAGTGTAAGTTCAAGCCAAACTTCCTGATTCTCTAAGATTTGTTTCTCTTCCATGCGAAAAAAATGACATCAAATCAATATATCTCACTAGTTTAGAATTGCTTTCAAAAACACTGCCTTGCAAAAGTATATGGAACTTTTTCCACACTTGTCACATTAAAACATTACATTTCAGTGTATTTTATTGGGATAATATGATGTGGACAAACAAAAGGTTGCTTGTAAATGTGAAGATGGAGGAAAATAATTAATGACTTTCAGTTTTTTTGTGACTAAATGTCTGGAAATGTTAGCTTCAAGTCGATACTTTGAAGAACCTCTTAGCTCTAATTCCAGCAGCAGGTAATTTGGAATGTTTATACCAGCTTTGCACATCTAGAGACTGAAATCTTGTCTGTTCTTCTTTGTAAACTGTTTTTACCGGGTTAGTTGAAGAACAGTTTAAAAGTCTTGCCACATATTTATAATCGTATCTAAACCCTTCCATTTTTGTTCAGGCCAAATGTTTAGGGTCATATCCTGATGGAAAGCAAACTTTCTTAATCTTTTACAGCTCTTGACTGTTTTTTGTTCCATGTTTGTTATTTTTTTAGTCTTTATTTACCTTCCCAGTAAACTCTCATCAGCATTTCTGTCCACAATAAAGACAACCATCCCCACATGATGCTGCCATGCTGTTTCATTTTGGGGATGTTGCGTACATGGTCAAGAGCAGAGTTAGCTTTTTGCCATATAAAGTGCACAAAGTCCAGAAAGAACAATTTTGTCCTTAGAACACTTTTTTTCCCAGGTTCCCTACATGGCTTGTGGCAGCGTGCAAACAAAAGTTACCTAATAATGTTTTTTTGTCCTTGTCACTCTTCCATGAAGGACAGATTTTTGGGATAACATGCCTAATAGTTGTCTTTAGGACAGATTGTTACAGCTCAGCTCTGTGTTTTCTCCAGGTTTTCTTTCTATCAGTTTAGGACATTCTCATTTTTGCTTTATAATGGATTGATAATTACTCTGTGAAAGCGTCAAAGCATGGGATTTTGTTTTATAATCTTATCCTGCTTTGAACTTCTCCAAAGATTTGTCCCTGAGCTCAGTGCAGTGATTGATTGAACTTGTCTTTATTTAGGGGTGTCAATGCAAATGGGTTAAACACAAATACAAAAAACATATTTTTGGATTTTTAAACATTTTGCAATTTTCCTCCAACTTTCCAAATCTGTAGTAGTTTGCATTGTTTAATCGTGTAAAATCCCAACAAAATATATAAAATTTTCAGATTATGACATGATAAAAAAAGGAAAAGTGCCTAAAAGCACCGTAAAAATCAGACATGCAGTGGTCTTGTTTACCACTAGTTGCCACCTCCTGCTACCACTTTTTCCTATAGCTTTATAAAATACCTTTGAATTTATTTTTCATAGGTTCTCCTTGTGCATTAATCGGAATTATGAACATGTTGCTCATCAAATGTTTTTGTGTAGTTGGACTATTATTTGAGATCTTAAATCAGAGCATGTAAGCTCACCTGTGTATTGTAGAAAGGCATATCTTATTCACTGCTGCACCTTAGAGAACTATTGTTTGGTTGTTCCAGACTCAATGCACATATTAGATTTTTTTTCCTTTATGAATCCCATCATGTTATGTAAATGAGAAGACCATACTTATTATAACTTGTTGGGAAAGTGAGAATCATGCGCATTAGTGTTCTAATTTTTGTGCACCTCACAAAGAAACAGCCTCAGATTTTGCACGTCTTGCACTTAAAGGGGGGTCATTCTCCAGCCCCATCAAATACACTTGACTCAACCAACTGAGGTCTTTTATGCCGTGTTCATTTTGTTTCATGGAAGAACTCACCTTGGTCTTTACTGTGTTTCTGTAGTTTATCTTCACAGTAAGTCATTATGGTTTTCAGTTATTCTTTTCTACTGAAGGGATTATGACTACAGTAAACCCGTTGACATTTTTCAGTAACTCACTTCTGGATGGGATGACATGTGTGTATTACATGTATAAGTTTCTGACTTCTTTTGACCATAATAAAATATTGTTTAATTTAAAAGGACAAATGTTTTTGAGTCTTGAATACTGAGGGTTTGTATGAATTCTTCAACAAGTCTAGATATGGTGTTTAATAAGTCTTGCACATTATATATTTCTTTCCACGAACCAGCATTAAAATCCAAAACAGGAGTGTCTTTTTCACATTAATCACAATTAAAACTGTATTGGTAACACATTTGTAAATGTATTTGAAACCATATTCTGAGATGATTAAAGGGCATACAAAGCAGGCCTTGTCTTCTGCAGATATATAATGTAATTTAAGCATCATATAAAAAGATGAAATAATAATTGTTTAATGCAATCAAATAAAATGATAAATCTGATAGAAATGAACAGAGAAAGCCTTTATGCTTCAGTAAAGCGGCAGTAAATAGTACTGTTTTCAGTCCTGATTTAAAGGAGCCAACACTTTCAGCACAATTGAGTTTCTCAAGCAGTTTGTTCCAGAACTGAAGAGCAAAGATACTAAATAAAGAGTGAAGAGGTATCTGATGGCCAGAGGTTTCTACAGGCGAGATACCTGACATGCTACACTGAAACATATTCAGGCCCCATCTTATTTAGTAATTTATTTGCTATCAACACTCTTTTGAATACTATGTTTTTACAAACAGAGATCCAGAGAAGAAATTTAAATGGCAGATGTAATGTGATCCATCTTCCTAGAGTTGGTTAGGACTCTGTCAGCAGCATTTTTGGATGAGCAGCAGCTCTCTGATTGATTTACTGACATGTGAGCATGAAAGTTTTAAAAAAATCCACCTTGTTCTTCAAAAACATGTTCTGTAACTTCATATTTGAATCTGCCTGTCACCACTCCTTCCATCATGGCTAACATTTTAGTCTCAGTGAAAGGTTATGCAACCAAAGAAAAGATGATTCATAGTTTATTCACCCCTGTTATGATATGTATTTTGCAACTGTCCTGCTTTGTCTTAATTGTTGTAGGAGTCTTCCCTTTTGAATTCAGTGCCCCAAAAGTGCCCAAATCCTTCAGTGACTTCATGAAGCCAATTGTTCTCTTTTGACCGTTTTCCACATCGTCTGTACCTTTACATTACTAGTTGTTCTGATTTATGTAACAGATAAACCTGTAATTTGTTTATAAAACTGTGGACCTAATGCAACTTTAAATACTTGCTATTCGCAATTGCAATGTCAAGAGTGACTTAGTGCTTCAGTGAGTCTTTCATGCACTGCTGCTTTGGCATTAAGGGTTGTATGTGAGAAAACAGATTTCCAGAACTCATAGTCTGGACCTAACTAAGCACCATTTAGGTGAGACTGAATAAGATCAGAGGACAAAAGAGTAATCATTATATTATACAGTTCAAGTGATCAGGTTTGATACTTAAAGTTGATCAAACACACTGTCTCATGCAGTTATTACATCCTTCCTAATGTTTGCTCTCTTCAAGGATTTCTGTAGAGAATTAGATTTAGCATGGAGAAAGGAATTTAAGGCCAAAAGCAGCACTATATTGAAAGGAAATACTCATTCAAAAAAGTAAGTTTAAACCATAAACATTTTTTAAAAAAAGAAAAGAAAACATTCATAAAGAATCTGTGGGACAATTGCAGCATTTTTTTTATTAACAAAACATTGTGTTTCATTTTACTTCTTGAATAAAGAATATCAATATTTTTCGACACTGGATTTAAAAAGAAAAATGTCTTCCCTCCTTTAATGTTTTGCTTCTGTTCAAAAACTTGAAAAGGGTTATATGCTTGTAGAATCAAAGAAATTAGAAACATTTTATAAAAGAAATGTATTCCTCTTAGAGAATTAAATATGTGGAGCACCTTTGAAAGATTGAGGTAAGGCAAGACATTTAAATCTCTTCAGAGATTTAAATTTTCAAGGAGAATTTTTTAAAAATAGTTCCTCTAAAAGAGAAATAAAAATGTAAATGTCGGTTTGTACATTACATATTTATACAAAATTGTTTTGGTTTCTTTGTTCTTTATAAAACTTTTTTTCATAGATAAAATGAGTACAATCATAAGTGGGCGAAATGGCCCCATTTTAGGAAATAATCTTTTTGAACAACACCACCTTTGCCACATCTATGGGCACCCCTGGCAATTCGAACCATTTATTTAAAATTATAAGTTACCTTTTTAGTAGATCAAAGTGTCTTTTAGTGCCATTTGGAATAAATGCAACACTAAACTGAATCCCATTTCCTTTTATCGGCCTCTATAGGCAAAAGCCACAATAATCTTTCTCAGTCTGCACAGTGGGCAGAATAATAAGGAAGGTAGAAAATCTCCAAATCTGGTACGCAACAGCAGCAAAGATTGGTATGTTACCAGGTCTCCATAACAACGATTATCTGCAACATACTTCCGAAATTGGCTTGGATGTATTTTCTACCCTACTATAACAAACATGAACAGTAGTTTACTGAGCTCCACTGGGGTGAAAATCAAGCATTTATCCCTGCAGGTGGGTTTGGATAAAAAAAATCTTATTCGTACTGTCAAATAAAGTGGAGGACTGCTGTGATTTTGTTTCTGTTCTTAATGCACCGAGAAAATTGTAAGAGTGTTTGACATGAAGGCTTAGACGATGGCATGACATTTTCAAGAAAAATCTGGTCGTCTCCCCCCTCAAAAAAATAGCCATTACTAAATTTGTAAGTGGAACAATGATGCAAACCATTTTAAAGTGAAAACCTGGGGTATTAACTTAAGAAAAGACACATTGGACTCAACATTTTGCCAAAATATGAGCTAAAGTGTTTCCAGTTATTAATATAATTACAACACAGAGCGCCTGATTTATTGAACGGTTTGCACTTGGTAAAACTGACGCCTGGAATGCCTACTTATTTGCCTGTTCTCTTCCCAATATGTTCCATCTTCTGACAGAAATGGCCATGTTGCATAATCAGCAAGAGGAAAAGCACGACATAAATTGCGTGCGTCTTGCTCCGGTTTTAGTTAGCTCAAACCATTGATTAATCAGACCCTATATATGTACTTTTTTTTTCCAAAGATATTAAGAGTGAGGTCACAGCTACAAGTGGAAAAAAATTTAATTTTAGACTTTCTACATAACCGCAGCTGGTGTTCCAGTAATTATGCATGCTGAAATATTTGTTATTTAATACATGTGTGCAAAAACGATCACTGACAATGTCATTAACGATTACTTTGGATAATACTTGAAATCTATGTTCACAAATGAATATCTAAAAATACTTAGGTTGATTAGATAAGTCACGTTTTCCCTCACAGAGTTGTCTCCTATGTTTTTGAATCAAAGGTTTAAACCTACCTGTTACATTCAATTTTATTTCCATTCTTATTTTGGAACGATAAATAAATACATCTTTACCTTTAAAAATGGTGATGATCTTGATCCATCATTAATTTTACTATTTATTGGTTATTTATCTTATTTATATTTACTTTTATACTAGATTCTCTTACAGAAATAATGCAAAAAATGCTGAAGGATGAACATTCTTGTCTTTCCTTGGTAGATTCAGTGATGGTGGGGAGTTTCTTTTTTGTTTGATCCCAGATGCACTCAGCTGTCAAGCTGTTCTACCATAGAAAATGAAGTGGAGCAATGAGCACCAAACCTGCGATGACCACTCCCCTACGACAATATCAGAACTAACTGTAGGAAACCACATGAAGAATCCACGGCTCAGTGGGTTTTGGACCACAAACCATATCTGACAGGCTGCAGTTCTTTATGCCCCAATGACCGAGCATTACAAAATGAGCTGAGGAAAAAGAAATCAGTCTGCAGTGATGCTTCTGCTTGTGAAGTGTGAACACCACAGAGGGTTAAATGACCTGCTGTCTGTTCTCCAGCTGAGACACAATGAACCTTCTCAGCGGTGACTGATGTGAAGACGTAACCTCAGGCCAAATCGATGATGACTAAACGTTTTTCAGTTTAATTGGACAATAGAGGGAGGATATAAAACCCTCTGTTCTGTACAAGGCAATACATCACACTCAAACAGTCATTCCTATCAGCTCTACATTAGAAGGAGGAGGATATCCTTTACTTCTCTGGTCGAAGTGGAAAACATCTGTGACTCTGACTAAGCAGCACTCTGTCAAAGCAACCTATTGATTTTATGAAAAATACGAGTATTTAACCTCTACATTTTATGAGTTTTTGCCATTTAAAAAAAATCATAGATTTTTGTCAGTCCCCTCAATAGACTTGATTCAAGCACCCTTGTTCCACCTTTCCTCACTTTTTTCCTTTGCTTTACCATTTACTTAATTTTCTCCTAAGATTGACAACTTGTTGAATTAACAGTTTTCCCTCCTCTTAATAACCTCTCGATAAGTCCCTTTCAGGGTTAACAGAGCATACACACAGTGATTATGAAAGTAGGGAGGCTGAAGGTGGTTCTTAAATTTGAACTTTCCACTACCTTTGACTGTCAGGTACTCCCTTCCAGATACATCGCTGTTTTATTACGTAATAGATTTTGAATATTAACAGGAAGCTGAAAATATAACTTTGTTTGAAGTCCTTTATCTCAGGAGTGAAGAATCCTATCAATGACACTCTGAGCTTTTGGCTGGTAATCACATAAGGAGGAAATGTCTTTTTTGGCATCATAAGCCAACTGTTTTAAGGAAAGCAGCAGGAAGCTGTGTATTACTAGCTGAAATGTAAAAATTTTGATTTAAAGTCAGCATTTTTAGTGAAAAAAAATGTTGTTTAATGTTTAAAACTCAGGAATGTATTTTCTCTTTTGAAATGACAGCAAAGAAACTGATTGTTGTATCAAGCTCAAGTTGTCAACCATCAAACAGTTCTGAAAGCTAAATTTGGCTGTTATTCTTGTAAGTTTCTTTTTTTTTTTGTCTTAAAAACAATTCCAATAAGAAACAGAACTAATGCTAAAGTTAAAGAACAACACTAAGATATTTAATGTCAACAAATAACACATCTATTTTATATTACCCCTCTTTAGACCTGGGTTGACAGGGTTGGGGGCTGGTGGAGAGTATTGCCACTGGGTAGAGCTGAAAATCTTTGCCAGAACCTGAGGCCGGGTTCGGGCTTAATTTCTATAACTGTCCATGGTCTTGGGTCGGGCTCCGGCTTTAACGGTCAGCTGATCATCTCATTAGCGTGATAATAAATAATAAAGCGCATCAGTGGGCCACTAACATTAATCTGTATCTACCTGTCAAGATGTTGCAGGCACACTGCATGTGCCATGATGTTCCACTCCTCTCAGATCAAAACAGAAAACATGCTCGACTGCTACGCTGCGCTCTCACAGAAAATGCTGAAGTGTAAAGGGACTGTTGCAGAATTCTCCTGCATTTATATAGCAGATCCCTGATGCCCACACATCAGATAAAACCTCCTGAAATCTGGAGGAAGCGGTCAAGAATTCACACAGAAACACACGCAGGCGAGACAGACTTTTACGCAACAGAAGCAAGCTATTAAAGCTTCATATTGCTACAGACTAAAAAAAAAAGATTATAAATCAATATGCCTTGAAATTATTCTTATTCATTTATCATTTTAAGCTTCAGACAACCTACTTGACCGGAGTGTCAAACATTTGTCCAGTAAATTGAAAACCTGCCGGTCATGTTGTCCGGTGCCAGTTTTTTCCAGCGGAAAAGTATCGGGCTGTAATTGGGTTCTGGCTTTAATAAGCTGTCAATCAAAATATACTCTTTGGGCTCGGGTTGAACTCTCTCGGTCTCAGATCATGACGGGCCCAACTTTTAAGGCCCGATTACAACAGTAAAAGTGCGTCCACACCTGCCAAAACGTCAATGACCAGAATGGCAATATTACATCTAAAGTCCATGCTTGAGGTAGTCAGAGTCTCTGCGGTGCTTTGTGTTTTTTAGTCATGGAACTTTTTTTAACTTTCCCTGCTCTCCAAGTTTCGAAGCCGCAAAAGCCAAGATGCAGAAGTTTAGCTAGCCAAACCTTCAGCGCTGTCCCCGGAGCTTTAACCAATCAGAGTGTCTAACTGTAGTGAAGTTGCCCGACATCAACGTTGTTGAGCCAGCCATGATCCGCCATTTTTTTTAAAACAAACTACAGCAAGCTACAGTGACAAGTGTGCAAGCTACAGCCTTAAAAAGGTGTAGGTTTCAACTAGTTACTTTGTGAGCGTTTTTTTAATGGCAACAAAGCGTGCGGTGTGAAGGCGCCATAAGGCCGGATATATACTTGTTTTCATCCTCGTGCTGACAACAGCGAAAGGCTGCGTCTTGGACACGAGCTTGCTTGCCCATTGTACATACTACTGGAGAGTCCCATGTGGGGCCAGGCAGAGTACAGAACTTAGACCGGATAGTGCCAAACTTGTAGAGTAGTAAAAACAAACAATAATGGCGACTAGAGAGGAGATAATCAGCTGGTTAATTTTCAGATTACGACCAAAAAGTTGGCAGTAGTGTTGTAGAAGGTATACAAAACCATATTTAATGCTGTTGTTGCTTGCTTTCCTTCTGCTTTTGCTGTCGTTGACGCTGTGTACCCTAAGAAAATAAAAAAATAGTAGTGCACATTTGCTCAGACAAGTAACTTTAATTTGATTACTGGTATGGAAATAGTACCCTCAGATCAGCCGTCACTGAAAAACTCATCATATTAGGAATAACGTGCCACTGAGTAACGCGTTACCGGCATCACTGTCCACTCTCCCTTCTTCTACCTTTGGAGCAGCACTCCTCCATGCAATTAAGTTTCTGAGTTTGATTTGCCTGTTGCTAAAATTACAAACTAAGAATGTTTCGCTAAGGTATTGGCACGACCTTGACCTGTTCTTTTCGCATCCAACTGGGACCTCGTGCGGATGCCAGGTGGCTTGGACCAGAGTGCATGAGAACTGACGACAGTGCAGAAAACTGAGCTTCAATTGAAGTTTTCATGAACTTCCTTGCTACTTTAAAGCATGGACTTGATTAGTTAGATTTCCATTGAACGGAAATCATTATTATAATTGACTGGTTGTGATGGCAAGCCACGCAGGGTAAGATCCACACCTCACCACTATAATTTACTTTCCTGGCGCTACTTTAAATATCTTATGTATCATCCAGTACTTGGTTTCTTAGTTTATTTTCTTATCACACCTTACAATGTTTATATGGAGTGCACACATATTAACACTGCAAGGTCAAATTTATATTTTATGTTGCACTAATGCAATTCCTTTGTTTGAGTTACCTGGGGGGTTGGCTTAAGTAAGGCTTCTTCTTCTTCTTCTTCTTCTTCTTCTTCTTCTTCTTCTTCTTCTTCTTCTTATTATTATTATTATTATTATTATTATTATTATGTTTTAATGGCAGGTGGCATCCAACTTCAAGTTCATATCCGCCACCAACTGTGTAGGAGTGTGAGTCGAAGTGGGGAGTACCCTATTTATAATGTTCACTGTATTCTATTTATTATTCCACTATTCCTCAAAACTTCTAAGATTTATATACACCTTTTTCTACATTTATTATATTCTTTAAATCCAATTTAAAGAATATATCATATGGTTTTTAAGTTCCCCAATATGTCTGTTCAATAGGTCCGTTTTTGTTTTATGTTACAGGAGGTTGTGTTACTTATAAATTTGAGTGTAGTTTTTTTTAAAGTTTTGTTTTTAGTTGACCTCTTTTATCAGCTTGACTGGCCAAGTTGTGAAATTGTAAAATTTTCATACTTTTGAGTAAAAAACCCCAACATATTTTGAATTAAACACCTGCTTTACTGCTTGGTCTGTAACACTGGTAAAAAAAAATATGACGACTGGAAATGAACCTGGATAATTAAAAACAATGAATGAGAACAAATGAATAACACAGATGTACCTTTTATTTCTTATATGCTTATAGAATAAAGCCGTGCTTGTTTTCTTGTTAAAAGGTTTATGATTACATCTAAAGAAAAGGAAAAATGTTCGTAAAACTGGACAGATTTTAGTTTTGGCCCTTTGTGTATTGGCGTATAATACTCTTTCACAAGTGGACCGTTACAGCTATTGTTATAGTACTCCACTTGATATATATGTGTGATAAATCTTTAATACACAGAGAAAAAAAAGGGGAAAAAAGAAGATGGAGAGAAATAGGGAAGAAAAAAGTTAAGAGAGAAAGTGAAAGATACGTAAGAGGGAGGGAAAAATCCTCATTTTCCTCAAGTTGTTTCCTTTACAATCTATGATTTTTCTGGTCTCTATTTGGAAATCACCCGTAGAAGTTCAACCACCTGACGCCTACCTTCTTTAGAGAATATGCTGAACTAACATATCTGGACAACTTAACTGTGGACAGCTCCTTACTCACTAATGCACCTGGAGATGCTGCAACATTAAAAATGAGATAGATTAGCTTCCATGTTTACCTGTCACACCTAATTTACCTTTCCCCACTTTGACTTACAACATCCACTGTCCCTACATGCTTGCTCTTTTTCCAGATGCTGTTACAAAAAAGATGGGGCGGAGAAAACAGCAAAAACTCAAAAAAATATATAATTAACAACTGAATCAATTTGTCACCGGTTTGAAATGATCAATCTCCCAATTTCAATTCAACTGTGATGTGAGAGTTTTAAATGATGTTGAAAGAAAGTAGCATTCAGCAACAAGGATGCTGTTCAAGGTCTCATCCTATGTGAAGGTCTGACATTAGTGTTGTTACACAACAATGACCTCTGGCTTTGCTGCTGCTGACTCTGGCACAGTCATCCCTCCCCATCCCCTCAAGCCAACCCATCTTCTATCTAATCATTCTGCTTGCATGGATTCAGATGCGATCTCAGCTTTGTGGCTAAGAAAAGTCGTCGGCTGGCACTCGATGGGATATTCCTCTGATCACTGCTGATACTGTCAGCGGAGACGGAAACAATTGGAGCAGAGCCTGCAGATTGATCTCAGAGACATGTTACTGAATTTACAACTTTCCAGTACATAGCTGGGTTATGAACTCTGGTCTGGGACTAAAATAGAGCTGATACTATTTTGAGGGAGTTGTACATCAACGTAGCCACAAGGTAAGTATTAGCATGCTTAATGTTAGCGTGCGCAAGAACATTGATGTCACAAGTGAAAAGACACATTGTTCCACAATTTGCCACAAGGCAAGTTAATGCAAATACATTTAGGACACAAACCAGTGACACACTTGGCACAGGCGGGAAAGAAGTGGCGGCAGGGTTCACGACTGGTGAGGCACTGACTCCTCTGGAGCCTGATGTGCAAATATACAATATCCAAAATAGATGCTTATATTTAAACTATGAACTCTATGAAAACTTTCAGCTGTTTTAAAACCTTCCATAAATTTCCAACTGTTCAACAATACAACAGCAAAACAAACAAAATAATATCTTATATTTAATAAAATTAGATTGTTTTTTTGTTACTAAAACGTTTTTAGGCCAAGCTCTTTTTTTAAATTGTGTATGATCTGATCTTTATTTGTAAATAAAGTCAATCTGCCTATCCTTCTCCATAAATATCTATGTTTCTTTGATTGCTTCAGCAGCAGGAATCATTCTGGAACAGTTCCATTCTGACTGTATTTTTTGTAATTTGTTGTATTATTTTCATTCTTTTCAGCATGCAGAATAATAGTATCTGTTGCTCATGCCAACAGGGCTCACCACCTCCCCCTATCAGCGTGACATGGTACTTTTTGTCTGATCTTGTGGATTTTCACTGCGCATTTAGAGCTTATCAGAAAGACTTAATATGTCTGCATATTTATAATTTATATTAGAAAGGCTGTAAAAGGTCAGTATATGTCGCGCATAAGTAATCAAATGTTTATATTGGCTTTATAAAGAGGGACAATAGACAGCCAACGGCCTGCATTATTTAACGTGGGCAAAAAAGCGCCGCCAGCGGAGAGGCACAACTTATCACTGCCTAACCTCACGTTGTGCCATGTATTCCAACTGTCAATGTGAAAATTCAGCTTTTTTGACCATTAATATGTTAAAGATAAAAACAGCAAACATAATTTAGAAAATACACAAGTAGACAAACTAATTTTCTGTTATCAACATTAGTGTTTTACTTGTCACGACGACCTCCCCTGACTGCATGTCACTGTGGTAAAGCTTTTTAAAAACTACTAAAATAAATTCACCTTTTGTTGCTGAAGCACAGTATCACAATCTTTTTGAAAAATGCTAATTTTAATACTGTTTCCAATAAATTTTTGCAAATTTGCCATCACTTTGTTGTCTGCTATATCACAACCGTAACCAAACAAGGAGAGGGTAATTTAACAAATCATTTGAGAACTGGGTCTTTCATGCTTTTTTCTTAAGCCTCTCCCACAGCTTTTCTATATGTTTCTACTCCAGGAAAAAAATATTTTAGTTTAAGCCTTTTCACACATCTTGACCAATGCCAATAACCGTGAAGGGCTCTGCATGTAAGAAACCTGAATCTGACTTAATGCCAAAAAAGTACCAAACGGAATAGTAGTATTTGAGTAATAGTAGTAGAATTCATACTGAAAATTTGATACCTTTATCTTTGGAACATGCAGGCTCATGTGTGTTTGGATGATGAAAGTGTCTGGTGTTGGATTATCAGCAGGTCTGTGTGAGGCTTGATTTGACTAATGGTGATGTTGCAGAGGTTGATGTAATAGAGCAGCACAGCAGAGAGGAGAATCAAAGGAAAGATTTACAGCCACAGCACATCAAAAACAACACATGCCACGACGACCTTAGCACTCAAGGAAAAAAGGGAAAAGACGACAAAGCATCAAAGTGAACACACTTACCTGCAGCCAACCCCTTTGTAGCTACTTTTAGGAACTGACGTAACTCAGCTCTTTCTGTTTTGCTTGTCGAAGGGTCTGCCAAATAACATCCTGTGGCATTCAGACAACACAAACAAACAACCACAAAAACTTTCTGAACCCCAAAATGCAGCAGACTCAAAAGTATTTGGAAGGATGTTCTCCATACCCATTAAGGTGTATGTGAATACAAAAAAATCAACATGGCAGGATAGCAATCATGCCCAAATGATCTAGAGAAAAAAAATTGGAAATGTTCCTGGTTTCACCATGAATTACCTTCAAATTTCCAGTTATGTATCTGTCACTTGAGATTAGGTGTCCTTCCAGAAGAACTGCAGGAAATTTTGTCTGGCCCTCTGTACTCTTCACAGCCCGGGTACCCTGGCTGTGAAGCTCCTTGATGACTTGATAATCAGCCCAGATATGAGCTGATGTGTCTGTGAATTTGCAAACGCAGCATGCTGAGAATGGGATAAGCTGATTTGGACAGTGAATGATGAGCTAAATTTAAAAAATCTTTCATCCGTACATCATCAAAAAGCTTGTAATCTCGCAGTACATTGATATTATTATTGTTGTATGACAGAATTGTGCTAAAAATCAAACATCATAAGAAACCTGGGCTTCGAAAATGTAATCAGTTTGCCTGGTGATCTCAAGATGACTTGATTTAGGAATTAAGTTCTTTACTAATCATTGCCTATTGGATGTTTTATTACTTTGAAAAGGTTGAAATAGGTCAAATAAACTCAAACTAAAAAAACTTAGAGAACTTATGAGCTAGCTTTCAATTTTAGGTACTGATCAAGCGATTTCGGGATTTCTTATGGCAGTCTCTCCAAAATGTTCTTATATCAGAAATAATTCATGCACAACTAAAGTATCTAAAAATATCCCAACTTTAAACATTTTTGCTACAACTTTCTACAAAGTTGAGTGATATAGTAAGATTTCTTCCTTCTTGGTGTCAGACCAGAGCTTAGATGCTGAGATTCACTGCACTGCGATTGCATAACGAAGAACATCCCTCAGCGGCTGATGCATAAACACATCCAATGTCCTGCTGTGCTGCTGATACAGTAGTTAAAGAGGAGATGGGTGGACAGGGATGACAGCAGGTCACAGGTCAGCGTTTTTTCCATCACACAGGGTCATAATTTAAAAAGCACAGCAGTTTACAGAAATACATTTTGGTAACACATTAGTTCAAGCAGGATCTTTTGAAGTAACTTTGGACTGGTGCCACATGTACAATAGTTTTTAGTATGGGAGGGAGATTTTCGAGGTTTCTTCTCACTGAAATAAGTTACAGATGCTGTAAGTGTGTCCTTGCTTGTCCAGAAAGAGGCAGCAAAATCCTAACCAGTCCTGTATGTTTTTTGAAGTTTCAGTTCAGGCAGATTTAAAGCTGAGTAACATCTCTTCTTCATACAAAGAGGACATGTCAGCTGCATTACAGTATCCAAATATGGATGAGTTTCTAACCTTGTGTTTATAACTCATGGCAGTTTAGTCGTCGTGGATCTTGATCGAGTCGTGGAGACTCGATCAAGATCATTTCACATCAGAAGCATACAAAGCATAATTTCCTAGCATTGCTGCAAAATTCTAATTCTAGTTTACCATCCTTCTTGAAATTCTGTTTGAAAGTTTTAGTTTCATTGCCTCTAAATATTCCAGGCAAGAAAGATTGTATTTAAATGAACAACTTGTCCTGGAAGGTCTACCATTTCTAAAACCAAATGTTTGCTCTGGTCTGGTATTAAAAGCCTGTACTATAAAATTCAGAACGGTAAATGCATGTATAAGCAATACCAGTAAAATGGAATAAACTAGACTTTAATAGAGCCCTTACAAGGACTGTGTAACAACAACAGTTCTGATTCTGATGCATATTCTTTTACCTATAAACTCAATCCAGAATTTTCAGTCAAACAATTTAAAGCAAAGTAAACTAAATGGATGAAGTTTCGCTTGTTTTTTTATGCCATGTTAGAAGTCAAACTATTTTATATACTGTCTTTGCTGCACTTGTTGCTACAGCCAACTTCTAACTGGACCTACTCACTCTAGAAATGAACAATTCATGTAAGATATAATAATAGTTTTCTGTCGCCTTAGAAGGAAAGAAGCTAAAATCCCAAACTAGCTTCAACCATTACAGGCAGTGATTGTAATATTGACTGTATTTGAATTTCAGTTATTACTTCAGTTGGATGGGAATCAAAATATGTACACGATTGTGTGTTACTGTTCTATGTTTGGTCACCTAAAATATGCCAGTAAATCAAGAGCTTATTTAATTTGAGCCCCTAAATGTTGTCCAACTTGTATTGCAGAGAGTTTGAAACACTGTATTACTCTGTTGAGGGTTGTGAAGAACTGGAGGCTGGGACAGGATATAAGAGGTTACCAGTCTTGGGCCACTAATAATGTTTATAAAATTAGGAAATCATGTTTTTCTTATTTAGCTAATAATCGACCACTTTCATGAATTTCATTATTGAACAAAGAACATAAAAAAATGTCAAATATGTGTTTTCTTCTATAGAATTTCATAATATTTTACTTTGGTATTTAATTAACCTCATAGAGACCTGATTGTTCTGCTTCTCTATTTCACCTACACAACCAAGTTCTAGATGAGTCCTACCTATTACATTTTACAGTATCCACAACTTTCAATCAACAGAAAATATAAAAAGGTCTCTCTTGTTCACTCTCACACACACTTACCCGCTGGTTAATGTTCTTTCCACTTGAATATATTCAGTTCCTGGTAAGGAAATAGTTTATAGGAACATATCTGTCTGTGTTGAAATAACACTTACTGCCTTTTTCTGCAGCAATATCTGGCATTGCTGTTACAGCGTCCTGCAGATCCTCAGATGTGCAGCAAAGGCTCCTGTTTACAGTTAGTTCTGATAGGGGAGCTTTGTTTGAAGGCCTTGAATGTATTCCAGAGCATGCTGCGTTGATCTTTTCCTCCAGCTTTGCAGTGGTGGAAGATTAATTTAGACTTCAGCCCCACTACTAAGTGCAGTGACTAAACCAGAGTCCCACAGTCACCTCCCTTATTCTTGAAAAAACAGACCGGTAGATCATTGCACCATTACCCCTATCAGAGACAATACGGATTTTCCTTCCACACCCCCTAAATCAATTTTAGAATAGCGTTTGTTTTTTTCTAATTTACTTTTCTCCTCTCATCTAACAACTTACTTTTCCTTGTTGCCTTTTCATTTGGATGATTCTACACAACCTCTTAATCTGCATTGCAAATGGACAATTATTAGATTTCCTTCAATCAGCATGGCTCCAGCTGTCTTGTGACCTTTACGTGAAAACAAAAATGCATTGTGATACTAAAATATCATTTCTGCAAACCTACCTTATTAAATCAATGTGCAAGCACACCGAGAAAGTCAAAGCCAACAGAGACGAGGGAATGCTACAAAACGTATATAGAATCTGTTGGATGGCTCATAGGTAGACTAGCAAGTTGTCCATTTTTGATTTAAATGTTTTTGACACATTGCAAAATCGGTGCATTATTCTATTAAAATCTTACCATGGGGTTTTAACCTTAATGGCCAAGGCCTCTGCACATCCAACACAAAGAATATTTTATGCACGATAAAATATTTAGAAAAAAATATTTATCCCAAAGCAGACACATAATCCAAGGGTTGTGGCTCTCTGGCAATAACATGAGGAGGAGTTCCAATTTCTAAACAGTTGTCTTTGCAAAAGAGAAAAAAAAATATATTTCTTTTTACCAAATATTAAGGTTATTTTTCTTTTTTTTAAACATAACCTTCCCAATTATCAATTGAAAAATCTTCACTACCATTACAGTAATGTGAGTCTTCTTTTGAACTGCTGACCTGTTTTTTTCTGTTGTTTTTTTCAGAGTTCCCAGGTATTTTGATCCTTAATAACCTCCAGTCTGTAAGGATGTAAATTCTTGTTGCCATCTAACAGTATCTTTAGCTCCATAAATTATCTTTTTCAAGTCTCTCTCTTTTTCAAGGCTTGGACTTTTTAATACTTTAATATTACTTTCAAAAGCAGCAGCAACAACAAAAACATGTTGGTAAGATTGAAATCACCAGTTAGTTTTGGTGAAGTCATACCATGATCATTTGTTTTAGTGAAACATATGGCCTTGAAGCCCCTCAATCTACTTTTTGGGGCATTTGAAATTTGAATAAAAAGGTTGTGCCGATTTCCAAAGATAATTTCCCCTCTGCCCCAATACTGTTACTGTGCTGTTTGATCAATACCATTTAAGTACAATTTGGAGAAACATGAAGGTGAGGAAGAAAATGCAGTGGGTGGGCTCTGGGTAGGGATAAACCAAGGACTGAAATAAGGAGGACAATGGACACCTATCTTAACTACCTGTAGCTCTAGTTAAGAATTTGCAGACTTGGTCTTCTTTTTAGAGTGAGCTTCCTTTTTTCAACCCTTTTTGTGACCTGGGATTTCCAATGGCTGTCCTTTTAGACAATTGACCTCATCAGTCCATCAGTCTGATCATTATTCTCTACCGAATCACTTTTCTTTTTCATCTGGATGAAAACATGAAACATAAAGTTTAGGATTTTAATTGCCCAGGAACAAATGTTAAAACCTAAGAAGTTGAAATGATTAACTAAACTTTTTTTTTTTTCACTTCCTTTTCGGTCTGCCTTTTGCACACTCTTTCAGCCTGCAGCCAAATCACAGGACTCACCTCTCATTTTATTGTTCCACATGCTTCACCTAACCTCTTCAGTCTCTGAGGCTATTTAGAGCCATTAGACCACTATCCTTCCGCAGAAAGATTAGGAATATATGCTAATAGAACTGAAAAGCTAATGTACACAGAGGCGAAGGATGTTAGCTGCTTCACTATGAAATCCTCTAAGGTTTGTTTTGTGTACAGCTTAGGAAATCCTAAACTGTTCTAAAACAAAGAGAAATCCAAATCAAATCAACATTTTTGAAATTAATACCGTTTGCCTTCAAATTTGCATTAATTCCTGTTGGTACTCAGGTATTTTGCAGGCGTATAGTCAGGTGTATAATAAACCAATTATACCAAACAGGTGCTAATTATCATCAATGTCACACATGGGTTATAACACGGTGACTGAAACAGAAACAGCTGTGTAGGAGGTTTAATAGTGGGTGAGGAACAGCCAAACTCTGCTACCATGGTGAGGTTGTGCAAGATAGTTCCGTGTCATGGCAAGATTGAACACAGCAACAAGACACAAGGTGTTTATACTGAATAAGAAAGGTCTCTCCCAGAAAAAGATATCAAAGCAGACTGGGGTTTGAAGATGTCCTCTTGAAGTTTGTTTGAAGAAGCACAAAGAAAAAAAATAACTTTGAGGATTGTAGAGTCAGTGGTCGGCCAAGGGAACTTAGCGCAGCAGCTGAAAGATACATTAAGTTTATTACCCTTTGAAATAAGAAGATGTCCAACAGAGCCATCAGATTAGAACTGGCATAAACTAGTGGGACCCAGGTAAATCCATCTACTGTCCGAAGAGGTCTAGTCAGAAGTGGTCTTCCTTAAAGAGTTGCAGCCAAAAAGCCATACCTCCAACTTGGAAACAAGGACAAGTGATTCAAGAATGTATAAAATATAGGAACAGTCATGCAGAAAAATGACAACAGGTGCCCCAGACTGATAAGTTAAAAATTGAAATGTTTAGCTGTAGCAGACGACATTTTGTTTGTTGAAGGACTGGAGACATTATTGAGTGTCTGCAGGCAACAGTATTGCATGGTGGAGGGCCTTGAATATTTGGAGCAGCATTTCTGCAAATGGAGTTGGAGAGTTTGTCAGGATTAATAGTGTTCTCATGTTAAGAAATACAGGCAGATACTTATCCATCATGCAATACCATCAGGGAGGCGTATGACTGGCCCCAGATTTATTCTGCAGCAGGACAACAACCCCAAACATACAGCCAAAGTCATTAAGTCCTATCTTCAACGTAAAGAAGAACAAGAATTTGGAAAGTCATGATCCCAACATCAGCAAGTGTGTTTGGGATTACATGACAAGACAGAAGGATGTGAGGAAACCCAAGATGTTTGGAACAACCTTCAAGCTGAGTTCATTTAAAAGCCTTCTGTAAGTGTACCTAGAAGAGCTGATGCTGTTTTGAAAGTGAAGAGTGGTCACACCAAACATTAATTTGATTTAGATTTCTCTTTTGTTTATTCACTGCATTTTGTTGATTGACCAAAAATAAACGATTAACACTTACATTTTTTGAAAGCATGCTTTGTTTAGAGCTTTACTATATGTTTTATTAATCAACAAGTTATGTAACAAACACAAAAGACTAATTACCTTAAAATACCCTAAGTAGTAAACATGTTTCTACAGAGCTGTCCATAAGATCTTCTTCATACAACAAGGAGACATTATTACATTTTATGATTTAAAACCAGCATTTTGTTTTACTCACATTATCCTTGTTGGATATTTAAAACTTTTGATCATCTGAAAAAGATGAGCGTGACAAGGAAAAAAAACCAGATTAAATCTCTTCGAGAAGAAATAATTTTTCACACCAATGCTCCTTAATTGAAGGAAAGAAGACAGGGAGATGGATTTGACAAGTGAATCCACATCTAATGTGTGAGTATATCTTAGATGGGTATATAAAAATGGCTTCTGTTTTTTAGATCTTCTATGATAAGGGAATAAAATTATATCCTCTGGTAAATGGAAAAAATGGGAAATTGGCTGCCTCTGGTATGCAAAAATAAATTATCCAACTCTTTTAGTCAGGATGTCTGGACAAAATACAGGTACAAAAACTAAAAAAAAAATCCTCTCCTTATCAAGGTAAATAAACTCTATGAATATAAGTAGTCATTTACCATATAAAATGTTAGGACCAAAAAATAGCTTCTGTTCTGATGTACCGTCACTCTAACATATTGTTAAAATGAAACTGAAATAAAAATGTGGCGGCTCGACTGCGCTTTGATATGGGTGCAAAAACCTAAATCTTAAGCACAAGCTAATTTTAGTGATATACTTTAGGAAAAGACCAGCATATATTAATTAGAATAGGAGGATAAGAGCATAAATAAGAAACAGTCAGCTGGTGGTTTTCAGCCCACAAACACTACAGAAGGGTAAAGGGTTTCCTCGGGATGTGTTTTCTTTGTCCACTCCACCGTACTCTTGGATATTTCAGTGACTGTAAATCAGACACTGTCTTTCCACTTTACCCTTGTCAGGACCTCACATCACCAAAGGCCAATTTTCAATCAAACACATTATGACTGTAGAACATGAAACCACAATGCTGCTGAGGACTCGTGGATTACATGAGAGATTCAGATGTTTTAGCTTCTTCAGGTGCTTATTTAATTTTAATATGTGTCTCAAATTCTACAACAAAGTCATTTGAGAGACCAGGGCAAAAAAGAAAAAGATCTGAAGGAGAAACAGACTCCGTTATGCCGCCCATCTCATGTCAATCTATGTGAGATGAGTTTAAACTGAACTTTACCCCAGAAGGCCGAATAACCCCCATTTAAATCAACTGAGGGTGTCAACCTTCACATAATTTTTTAGCCATTATTTTTAATGAAAAATATTATAAAGTACTTCTTAAAGTTCAATTTATTTTGTTATTTTTATTTGGAGTTTTATATTTTGGATTTCAGCTTTTTGGCTTATCTTCAAACTATAAATCTGCAAACCATTTTGGATTGGGTTCTTTTTTAAACAAAAATTTTAATCTTAAAATGACCAGTCAGCATAAGGATTGTATCAGGAATTTTAGTCAAGGTGTTGAACATTTTCATTATTTTTTTATTTTTTCCACAACTCCCAGGAAACAAACCAAAAACAAACCAAAGAACGTATTTCTCCAAATAGTTAGGTATTTGTGAAGAATTACAAAAATAAAAAGATTATTTTCTATATACCTCATATTAGATCTGGTATTTATCAATAGACAGGCTGATGCCTGTTTGTGACAGTAGACTAGACCGTTTTAAAATATGAGATATGTGACCTTTGATCAAACCAAAATCACTCTCTGTGAACTTCTGCAGAAAGACATTATTTATTGGAGTCAAATAACCACATTACATCAAGTAGACTAAAAAAGAAATTGTACATAATTTATTGGTTATTATTGTAAATAGAAAACTTTATTCTGGTCAAAATTTGTCATAGCTGTGGGAACGCATTTCTCACTGTGTTTTTTTTCTTGATAAACTGAAAAAAATAGAAAATTGCAACGTGACCCACCTAAACCAGCAATCATAATATGTTTTATGCATGATGTCAGATGGAAACAGAACTGCTCCTAAATTCAGACAAGACAGAGGTTGTTGTGTTTGGACCAGAACCTTTAAAAAGGAAACTGCTAAGTCAGTCACTTTATCTGGGTGTCATTAATTTGGCCTCTGGTAATAATGTAAAGAACCTCTGTGTAATTTTTGACCAAGACATGACATTTAAATCTCATATTAAACAGGTTTCTAGGATTTATTTCTTTATATTGCTAAAATTAGAAACATCCTGTCTAGGAGTGATGCAGAGAAACTAGTCCATGCATCTGTAATTCCTTATTACCAGGAAGTCCACAAAATGCAATCAAAAGCCTTCAGTTGATCCAAAATGCTGCACCAGGAGTTCTGATGAATATTAAAAAGAGAGATCACATTTCTCCTGTTTTGGCTTCTCTCCATTGGTTCCCTGTTAAATCCAGAATAGAGTTTGAGATCCTCCTCATTACATATAACGCCCTTAATAATCAAGCTCCATCATACATCAGAGATCTGATTGTTCCATATGTTCCTAACAGAGCACTTCGTTCTCAGACTGCAGGTCTACTGTTAGTTCCTAGGATTTCAAAAAGTAAAATAGGAGGCAGATCTTTTAGTTACCAAGCTCGTCTTCTGTGGAACCAGCTCCCAGTTTTAGTTTGTGAGGCATATACTCTGTCTGTTTTTAAGACTAGGCTTAAAACCTTCCTTTTTGATAAAGCTTATAGTTACTTATATAGACACTAGACCTTATAATCCCTCTCCGATTTCTAACAGTAATGTATTAATTTACCAGAATAAAACAATTAGAGAATTGAACAAAGGTTGAATCATGAATCAGGACAGAAACAGATTTACACCAGGTTTTGAGGATAGAAAGTGATGGACAAAGAGGCTACTGACAGAGTGCGTTGGAGAGTGAACTGCCTTCGTCGCCCTATTCCAAACTGGCCGGTTGACTGACCGGCAAGGGGGGGTCGTCGAGGTAAATAATGCCAGAGAGCGTGCCTTTATCTACTCCAGTTATATTACTTACCAGTAATATTATCTCTCTAATACATAGATTCTGGAGAGGGCGCAGTCCTATGAGCAAGGAGAGATGCATAAGCACTACAATACTTACCCACTTACTGCCCTCTTTCCTCCTAGATTTCCAGGCAGGCAGTAGAGGGACATGGAGTGTTCAGCCCGATGTGGCGAGGGGAGGATGCAGCCCGGTCCGGCAGCCGTCCTCAACTCCATCTCCCTCACACCGTAAATTCCTAATAGACTTAAGTTAAATTATCCTTTTTCAGACTTAACTGACCCTAACACACCTTCTACTTTTCTTTTCTACTACTCTCCAGATATATTTTTTTCTGATGTTAATGCGATTGTTAACCCAGTTTTCTCTCAGTTTTTTTCTTCCCATAGAAGCTCCAACCGGTCTGGTACCCTGCTCAGCTATAATGCCCCCTGCATGATCCGGGCACAACTTCACGCCGATGACTCAACGCTCAGACCAGATAGAAGATTTAAGAAGAAATTCCTCATAAAAGCTGTAAAACATTTGGCTGAGTTTCATGATTTGGCAATGATTTTCTGCTGCATGACCTTTTACTTTTACTTACTTTTTTCACATTTAGCTGTCACAACTGTGACAGCTAAATGTGTGGAGGGTCTTGAACTTGTAGCTTGTAGTATTTTCTTGAGTGGAGATGGCAGACTTTTTACTCTCAGTATAAGCAAATGACATCTTGCTCTCATTTGCTGTCTGTGAAATCACCAAGAGTCCTTCTTGGCACCCTCTAAAACCAGAGGTGTGAAAGCTGAAAATATCTCCAGAGCAACATCAGTGTTGGATTCAAAGCAGGGGGAGATCTGGGCAAATGTTGATTTAGATTTTTTTTTTTTCCAACTTGTTCCAAACTGGTTTTAATTACTACTTATTTCTCATTTACTTTAAACTCTTACTGAATGATAACCTGTACTGTGCATGGTTCAGCAAGCCGTAGACCAGCCTTATAAAACGTCACATCCAGATGGAAAGTTGAATTTGTGTTCTAATTTTAAACCACATGGGGCCACACAGGGGAAGAATGTTCTGTGGTCCTGTTGTAAGACATGATGGTTGTTTAGACTATGACTCCATCTGCTGTCCATTCACCATTACTTTCATTATTCATTCGATACTCTGCAGTGTTTAGTCAGTGCAAAGAAATTAAGTTTTATGGCATAGAGACCCTCTACCCCTCCATAAAGAGGAGTTTAACCTGGTTTTATAAAATCAGCCATTATGTTAGGAAAAAATAATAATGTTGTATTATTATTTTCTTAGGGTGTATTTCTGTATCACATAGTTTAAATGTACTTTTTAAATGTCATTTGGTTTCAAACATATGTTCCTTTGTATGACACCCTGTTCTTTTAAGATGCTAATGAAGTTTGACCAAATAAAGAGAGACTGCAGTGGGAGGGCCTTTTGAGACCAGGAAACAGAGCTGAGTGAGCTGGACACAGAGCTGGGAGACTGTCTGAGAAGCTGAAAGGAGAACAGACAAACGGTCGAACAGAGTATCTTCCTGGTCTCCCTCTGCAGAACTTTACTTTATTCTATCTCCCACTGCAGAGCTAATTTAACTTCAATTTCTCTCCAACCCCTGTGTGTGATTCTTTCTAGGTTAAACCACTATTTTTTACCCTAACGCATTAAATGATGTGTTACAATGCTTGAATTCTGGAAGACTGACGAGTTGAAACTCAAACTCAATGGTTTTCCTTCTTTTGATGTTTCATTTTTATCTATCTATTTGTAATGAATCCATTTATAGTGAATGTATATTTTTTAAATGAGTGAAATCCAATTTGTGATTAAGGTGTTTGTGGCAAACAGTTACATAAATTATAATTGGTTGTTAAAAATATGATGTTTATAGATAGTGTAGATAGTGTTTATAATTTTTTTCTAAACATGTTGCGACAAAACAAACAAACAACAAACATCAGGTTAACACTACAAGCAGCTATGTTCACCCTGCTTTTTTAAATTTTGTTTTTTTTAATCTGCTTCAAAAGAATGTTGTCCAATAGCCAACCAGACAACTCTACAGAAATTATGTGAACATGAAATATGTCTATAGAATCTTGGCTTCTTTTTTAAGACTTCATATACCTGACAACAGGTTGTAAATTAGGATGGAAGTGGGACAATGTTCTATATTTGTTCATTTTAACCCTTTTCACTGTTTAAACTTAAAGGCAGGGCTTTACCTGAAACATGTCACTCCCAATAAACAGCAAAGAAATCAAACTACATAAAAATATTAACACCTAGTAGACTATAACTTAACCTACTAGATGGGACGTAGTAGAGACCAGGGACGGTTGTAACATGGTCATTCTTTGAATTAGGTGAACTTTGAGGTCTCTGATTACTGAAAAATCCTCCAGCATCTGATGAAATACTTTTTGTACTTCTGAGATACTATGTTTATTCACCTTTGCTATATAATCTCAAACCTTTAGAAGAATATTTTTTTTGCTATTTTGGTTGTTTTACAGCAGTTTTTTTGTTACAGGGTTGAATGTTACGGGGTTGAAGATTTTAACTAAAAGTAACAATTAAGTCCACATTTTTTAGTGTTCAGAGCAGCATATAGCATGATAAAAACAAGAAATGAATATATTTATTTCAAGACTTTCATAAACTTTTTCAAAAACAATTATACATATCTTTTTTTGTATGTAACAGTGTTGAAAGGTTAAGTTAAGCTATCGTAACTTCCTTTACTGTATGAGCAGGAAAAGACTTGAATGATGTCACTTCCTTGGTGCTGAGAAAGGGACTGAGGGACATAATTAAAATGTGGTATTTTATAGGCTTACAAAATATAATTTTTTCATATTCTTAATTTACACTCAAGAAGACAGGATAATTATTATATTAACAGAAAAATTGTCTAGTCGCAATTATATTTAATTTACTTGTAGTGGCAATTCCTTTGTTTCTCCATTAGGTCCATTCTTTACAGATTCAATAAGTTCCGTATACAGGCAAAAGAAGTCCAATGTCCAAACTTTTAAATTTCGTTTTTATGCTTTATCTATCCAGGTTGGCAAGCAATTAACACTGACCCAGTTCCATTTTTTCTTGTTGCTTCTCCTGCTCTGGTAAAAAAAAACATATGCCCACCCCAGTGCATGCTGGTCCTATACCAATGCCTTCTACTTCTAGAAAAAAATGTCCTACGGTTCTTCCTGCCTAACTCACAAATGCAAATAACAACAAAAACAAACAAACAAACAAACAAAAAAAATAATATATATATATATATATATATATATAACAAATATGAATATACAAATACATTTAATAAAGAACACCAAAATATAAAGTAACTCAAGAACAAATTTGAACAAAATTCAAATTAATACAAAGAATAAATAGCTCTTACATCACTGATATAGCTACTTTGCCTGACCTCTACTCATTAGAAACCAATAAAACCTTTGAAAACATACATTTGAAAATAAGTTTGTGTGTCATAATGCAAAGGAACATAGATCTTTCTGTGTTTTGTTTTAGGATGTATTTTGTGATTTACTTTCAATGAAAATGTTGGTGGTAAACCTGTGGGACACAGTGCACCGAGTTCAGAGAATGACCAAACAGTGGAACGACCACGTTCACATCAATTTTGCAACCAGGATCTATTTAATAGAACCACTGGAATACATTTATACAGTAGTTGAGACACTGAAGTTTTCATTATAACAAATAAGCTATTCCAGTGTGGTTGCTTAATACTTGGAAAAATCTCAAAATGTGAGGATTGTGTTTGTGTGTGTGTGTTTGCCTCACCTGTTTTCCGTCCAAGGGAAGCAGATTGGTGATTTGGTTCCTGCAGCTGGTGCCATTCAGCCTGATTGGGGAGGAGCGTCTCAGAAGGAGAGTGCCAACCTGGAGCAGACGCCAGATGGTTAACCCACATCATGTGGTAACAAGCCACTTTCTCTGGTTTTAACCCGTTAGTGATTTGCTCTGTGTGAGATCCTTACCTCCTTGCCTTTTCCCTCCAGTCATTATGTGGGTTCGGATTGCTGGTCGGTCTGCAGCCTGGGCGTTGCTCCTCCCGGCATTTCTGGCTTTCCTCCCCATGGTACTGCCTGGCTGAGTTTTAAGCTTCTCCTCTGCCTGTCCACCCTCTCTCTGCTCCCTGGAGTCAAACACCCTGAGTCGGTTCCTCTTCCACGCACCCAGGATCGAATCCTCTCCAATTCCTCCCCAGTAGGATCCGCATCATCGACAAGTAAGAACCCACAAACTTCTGTTTTCTCCTCCTGCCAAGTACCATCATAAGATCACTCACCCCCTTCTCCTGTCTCCAGTGGTTGTCTTCCAAGTTCCTCGTGATTCCGAGTTTTCTGAGTTCCTGTGTTTCTGGACCCCTCGAGCAAAGAAGGAAAATAAAATATTCTTACAAACGTACCCTCCAGTCCCACTGAGCCGTTTATGTGTCTGCGCTAGAGTCCAAAGGCTAAAATCATGACAGAACCATCTGGCCAGCCGGACTCTGCGACACACCTACGCTCAGTTGTTTCGGAGCAGGGCATACTGCTGGGCCGCCGTGAGGCTGCTCTCCAACATATGATGCAGCAGCAGACCTCCCTCCTCCAAAGTTTAGATCAATTAACTAAACTATTCAATGATCTTGCCTCCAGGATCCCTTCCCAGACGCCTCGCCCTGCGGTCTCCGCCTCATCATCCACTGAGGCTCCTGCGACCCAAGCCTTCCGCGAGGTCGCCTCCCCACCTCCAGAGCCGTTCACGGGTGACTTGTCTAAGAGCGGTGGTTTTCTTCTGCAGTGCACATTAGCCTTCGAGTGAACGCCCCAAACTTTCCGGGAAGACGCTAATAAGATCTCGTACATGATCGCCCTCTTCAGAGGTAAGGCCCTGCAGTGGGCGCAAGCTCTGTTCGATTCTGAGTCCCTAAATAATTGCACCTACACTCAATTCATTGAGAAATTCAAACAAACCTTCTGCGTAAAGCGCGGGGAGGAACAATCCGCTAAGCTCCTCTGGAATCTAAGGCAGGGTAATCGTGCCGTTGCTGAACTCACTATTGAGTTCCGCACGCTTGCAGCCGACTCTGGCTGGAACAGCCCGGCGCTTAAAGCAGCTTTCCTACACTCTTTAGACGAAAAGATCAAAGACGAACTCGCTTACCGAGACGAGCCCGCTTCCCTGGATGAGCTGATAGACCTGGCTATCAAGATCGATAATAGGCTCCGGGAGAGATCAAGAGCCAGGTTAACTGCTTCCTCATTCCCTCAAACATTCGCCACAGCTGGTCCCGCTCTGTCTACTTCCGCCTCTTCCCCACGTTCACCCTCTCCACAGCCGATGCAGATCGGCAGGGCTCGGCTTTCTCCGGCCGAGCGTCAGCGCTGTATGGAAAGCAGTTGTTGCCTTTATTGCGGCGTTCCCGGGCATTTTATTTCTTCCTGTCCAGTCCGCCCAAAAGATCTGGTCCGCCAGTAAATCTGGGGATACTTTCGGGCGTTACCTCCCTTAATCAGCCCCGGTTAACATTACCAGCAGTAATTGTAAATCAAAGAGAGCACATTTCCAAACTCCATGCACTAATTGACTCAGGGTCAGAACAAAATTTAATAAACCCTGACTTAGTTAAAAAGTTTAACCTTCCGGTGGAAGCGCTTTTAGTTCCCTTAGAAGTTTCAGCCCTTGATGGTAGCCCTCTGGCTGTTATAACCCAGCGGACCCTACCCCTGAACTTGTTGCTTTCAGGCAATCATCAGGAGCGAACCCAGTTTTATGTTTTCCCCACCCGGGACGCTCCTTTAGTGCTGGGTTACCCATGGTTGGCCACACACAGTCCCATTATTAACTGGATTGAGGCCTGGAGCAGCTACTGCCATCAACGTTGCCTCCGGTCAGCTGTTCCCCCCGTCTCAGACACCACCCCCTCAGGTCCTGACCATCCAGACATGTCAAAGGTTCCTACAGAGTATCACGACCTTTACAAGGTTTTTAGCAACACCCAGGCTCTCTCTCTCCCTCCTTATAGGCCCTACGATTGTGCCATCGACCTTCTCCCAGGTGCTCCACTGCCCTCGTGTCGCCTCTTTAACCTGTCAGCCAAGGAGAGAGCAGCTATGGAATCATATATTAACGACTCCCTCGCAGCTGGCATAATTCGCCCATCTACTTCCCCAGTGGGCGCAGGTTTCTTTTTTGTGGAGAAGAAAGACAAGACTTTACGCCCGTGTATAGATTACAGGGGTCTTACTGTTAAAAATAAGTACTCCCTTCCACTTATCACCTCAGCTTTTGAAGCCGTGCAAAGTGCCACGGTCTTCACCAAGCTGGATCTACGCAACGCTTACCACCTCGTCAGGATTCGCAAAGGAGATGAGTGGAAGAACGCTTTTCAGACTCATATCGGGCATTTCGAGTACCTAGTTATGCCCTTCGGCCTCTGCAATGCCCCTGCCGTTTTCCAACATCTAGTGAACGATGTCCTCAGAGACTTTCTTAACATCTTTGTCTTCGTTTACCTAGATGACATCCTCATCTTCTCCAGGGACCTTTCCAAACACCGCCAGCACATCCGTAAAGTTCTCCAGCGTCTCCTAGAGAACTCACTTTTTGTTAAGAGAGAGAAGTGTGAGTTCCACCTAAATTCTGTCTCCTTTCTTGGATATGTCTTCGAGGGTGGACAGGTGAAGACGGATCCAAATAAAATTAGAGCAGTCCAGGAATGGCCAAATCCCACCTCCAGGAAGCAGCTGCAGCGTTTCCTGGGTTTCGCAAACTTCTATAGAAGGTTCATCCGAGGTTTCAGTACCATTGCTGCCCCCCTGACCGCCCTCACGTCCACAAAACGGACCTTCATCTGGGATCAGACTGCCGACCAGGCCTTCAATGAATTGAAGACAAGGTTTGTTGAAGCTCCTATCCTAATTTACCCAGATGTCGACTCCCAGTACATCTTAGAGGTGGATGCCTCTGACACGGGGGTTGGAGCGGTTCTGTCCCAGCGCTCCTCCACCGACCAAAAGCTCCACCCTTGTGCTTTCTTTTCCAGACGCTTCACCCCAGCAGAACGAAACTATAACATCGGTGACCGGGAGCTTCTAGCCATTAAACTGGCCCTCAAGGAGTGGCGACACTGGTTGGAGGGCACGGAGCTCCCAGTCATAGTTTGGACCGATCATAAGAACCTTCTCTACCTCCAGACGGCAAGACGACTGAATCCCCGCCAATATCGCTGGTCCCTTTTCTTTTCCCGTTTTAATCTGAACATTACATACAAACCCGGCTCCAAGAACACCAAACCCGACGCCTTGTCCCGTCAGCACTCCCCAGACACCTTGCCGGAGGTTCCCGACACTATACTCCCTCCGTCATGCACCATAGGGGCATTCACCTGGGAGCTAGAAGCCCAAATCAAGAAAGCACAAGTCGATGAACCCGATCCTGGTAACGGTACACCCAATCGCCTTTATGTCCCCTCCACCATTCGCTCCCGGGCCATCCAGTGGGGCCACGCATCCAAGTTCTCGTGCCATCCTGGCATAAGTCGGACCATTGCCCTCCTTCGCCGCCATCTCTGGTGGCCGGGCCTGAACAAAGATGTCAGGGATTACGTGCAGGCCTGTCCGACGTGTAATAAAAGCAAGAGCACTCACCAACCCTCATCCGGTCTTCTCCAACCCCTTCCAATCCCGGCTCGGCCCTGGTCCCACATAGCAGTCGATTTCATCACCGGTCTCCCCAACTCCCGAGGCAAGTCGGTTATCCTGTCAGTCATCGATCGCTTCTCCAAGGCATGCCACCTCATCGCCCTCTCAAAACTGCCCACCGCGGCCCAGACCGCCAAACTCCTCATCCTCCATGTTTTTAGGCTCCATGGGATCCCCAGTGAGATCCTTTCTGACAGGGGCCCCAATTCATATCACAAGTCTGGAAGAACTTCTGTTCATCCCTCGGCGCCCAAGCCGACCTAACGTCCGGTTTTCACCCCTAAACTAACGGACAATGTGAGCGACTCAACCAGGAGCTTGAGGAGGCGCTCCGCTGTGTCTGTCCTACCAACCCCTCCACCTGGAGCATACACCTCCCGTGGGTTGAGTACGCTCACAACTCCCATGTCTCAGCAGCCACAGGGATCTCACCCTTCCAAGCCTCCCTCGGCTACCAACCATCACTTATTCCCAATTCAGTCCCGGATACAGTACTCCCCTCAGTCCAGTCACACATCAAGGCCTGTAAAAGGGTCTGGGAACAAACCAGATCCGCCCTCCAACGTTCCTCGGCGCTGAATAAGCGCTACGCCGATCAACAACGTCTCCCGGCACCCCAGTACACGCCCGGGCAGTTGGTCTGGTTATCTGCCAAGGATTTTCCCCTCAAAAGTGTCCCCAGAAAATTGGCTCCCCGGTTCCTCGGTCCATATCCCAGTGAAAGCGTCATCAGTCCCTCTGCCCTTCGCCTGAGACTTCCAGCCCACATCCGTGTACATCCCACATTTCACGTTTCCCAAGTCAGACCGGTTTCCAACAGTCCCTTGTTCCCTCCTTCCGAGCCCCCTCCGCCCGCACGAGTGATTGATGGGCATCCTGCTTAAACTGTACGCCGCATCGTAGACACACGTCCTCGGGGCCGTGGCCGGCAATACCTGGTCGATTGGGAGGGGTATGGTCCCGAGGAGCGCCGTTGGGTCCGTTGCTCTTTTATTTTGGATCCCTCCCTCATCACCGACTTTGAGAGGTCTTCTGCCTCAGATTCTGGTCGGCCGCCAGGAGGCGTCCGTTGAGGGGGGGGTACTGTGAGGATTGTGTGTGTGTGTGTGTTTGCCTCACCTGTTTTCCGTCCAAGGGAAGCAGATTGGTGATTTGGTTCCTGCAGCTGGTGCCATTCAGCCTGATTGGGGAGGAGCTTCTAAAAGGAGAGTGCCAACCTGGAGCAGACGCCAGATGGTTAACCCACATCATGTGGTAACAAGCCACTTTCTCTGGTTTTAACCCGTTAGTGATTTGCTCTGTGTGAGATCCTTACCTCCTTGCCTTTTCCCTCCAGTCATTATGTGATTCCGGATTTGCTGGTCGGTCTGCAGCCTGGGCGTCTGCTCCTTCCTGGCATGCTGGCTTCCTCCCCATGGTACCTGGCTGAGTTTTAAGCTTCTCCTCTGCCTGTCCACCCTCTCTCTGCTCCCTGGAGTCAAACACCCTGAGTCGGTTCCTCTTCCACGCACCCAGGATCGAATCCTCTCCAATTCCTCCCCAGTAGGATCCGCATCATCGACAAGTAAGAACCCACAAATTTCTGTTTTCTCCTCCTGCCAAGTACCATCATAAGATCACTCACCCCCTTCTCCTGTCTCCAGTGGTTGTCCTCCAAGTTCCTCGTGATTCCGAGTTTTCTGAGTTCCTGTGTTTCTGGACCCCTCGAGCAAAGAAGGAAAATAAAATATTCTTACAAACTTACCCTCCAGTCCCACTGAGCCGTTTGTGTGTCTGCGCTAGAGTCCAAAGGCTAAAATCATGACACAAAAGGTGTTGCAACTGTCCCTGGTCTTCCCTATCTATGAAGATGTGACGTACAATTACAACAATAAGGACGAAAACAGCGTAAGAAATTGCTTGTTCAATTGTTAGTTAACTACAAACTTTGTTGTATTGGTCATTGGTCAAGACAAAGTAATGATTTTTTTTTCAACAAACTTTATTGAACAATACCAAATTTACATTTCAATTGAGAATCTCCACTTGCATTCTTAAACACACGCACACACACACACACACACAAATTCACATGTACAAGGCAAATAAAAAATAGAACAACAGGACTAACAACTCATTCAACTAATTGGGCATAAATAGACATAAGTTCTCATAAAACAAATGAATTTGTAATATGACAAAAAATCAAATCCTACATACTACAGGCATCTCCTCTAATGCAATGAGACAATCCTTCTCATCGTATCATTCCCATTACAACCTCAAGAAAATGAAGCTTAATGACATTACCAGGTTTTTGAAGCACTGACGCTAAACAATAAGACATATTTTTGCAGAGTTGTTTTATTGGTCCATATTTTTCAGTCAAAAGCAACAGAGAGGAATAAAAAGATTTGAGTTTGTTTTTGAAACATACTGTACCACTGAAGGTTTTTGACTTTTCCATTTACATGCATGTATATGATATTTTCCTATAATTATGATGATATTAATCATGTGAAAATTAGCTGTTTAATTTTTGTATATTAGGATCTGATGCATATCAAAAGTTGTAACATTATTGAAGTATTCAACCAATTATCTAGGTTCTGCCAAAATTGGCTCGTGACTCTACATGAAAAAAAATTATGTTCAATGGTTTCAGGTTCTAAAAGATAAAAGACGCAAGCTTCAACCTCAAATCCAAACCTTTTTCTAAGAGTGTCTGCAGTAGGGTAATAATTATTGATGATTTTATATTGCACTTCTTTTACTTTTGGTGGAATTGGCCATATTAAAAAAATGAAGTTTTTTAATGTGTTACATCATTATTTATTCGGATTTTTGAAAATCTAGTATAATCATAAAAATGTTTTTCCAATAAACTGGTTGTTACATTTTCTATCCCTTATATGCAACTTATCAATTTTCAATTCTGGCACAACCGCTTATATTTTTTGAATGAGAGACTGTATTTTGTATTAGATGAGCCACAGCAGGAGGTATTGCTTTGCATATTTTGCTGTATTCTCTATAGAAACATTGAACATTAAAATTTTCCTTAAAGTTGTTATAATGTAAGAAATTTCCCTTGTCATCCATTTGATCTGTAACAAACATTACGTTTTTATCGAACCATTCTTGTTTGAATACCGTTTTCCTATTAATTGTAATTGTTGTCTTATTCCACAATGTGGAGCCATGTGGAGTAATATTATTGGAAAATATCATCTTCCAATAGTAGCCTATATTTGTTTATGATATTCAGATAGTTTCACAGGCAATTTCATAGTTTCAAAATCATATTTTAACACAAAGTCCAACCCTCCAGTTTTATTTAAAATCTGTTTTGGAATATGAAACCATTTTGATTCTGTCTGTGACATAAAAGCTTTTATCCAATTTATTTTAAAGACTCACACAAAGGGATTCATATAGGAAGGCGGGTATCCGTCATTTCCGGATGTCCATGAAGGGAGCACGCCGTTGGGTCAGCTGACTATGATCCGTCATGTGGTGTTCATAGACAGTGGAGAGTATGCGGAAAGCGCATGAATAAACAACCCGGGCTCCGTTAAAGAGTTTACAAAGCCTGGATAGTCGTAGTTTTACAGGCTTGTTTCCATCGTCCAGCATGGCTTGGACAAAATATCAGCTGTTCCTGGCGGGGCTGATGCTCACAACTGGCTCTATCAACACTTTATCCGCCAAGTGAGTGGATTTAACTATACATTTTAGTGGCATGTGTTTATTGTTATAAGGTAATAACTGGACACTGGAGTGAATCTAGTCAGGTTGGAACAACGAAAGCCGTAGAAATGTTTTCTTTCGCTTTGTGTACGTGAATTAGTCGTAATTACACGTTTCTTACATAAAGTCCATGTATAGATCAGATGTAGCTAGCCGGTAACGTTAGCTAATAAATTACGATACGAAACAATGAAATGCTAAATCCTATTCTCAAGCTTTGTGCCAAAAACGTTAGGTTATTGGTTTATTGGTTGTTATGAAGCTTGGGTAAGAAGCATCAGCAGTCAATTGAAATATTTACCCAGATGTCCCTGCTGATAACAAGCTGTTGACAGCAAACAGCTGCCAAACGAGGCTGTTATTTCCTTTACCATTAAACCAGACGTCTAAATAAACCAGAACGGATCTGCTTTAAGATCATTTAAGGAACCTGTAATGAATAAAGCTGCTCTAAACGATTAAATGTCTATGTCCTCTCAAGCCTTCAAATGAAGAGCCAGCTGTGGTGTTCATAGTTCAACTCATGACTTGCCTTAATTTGGTCATAAAAGTCTCAGAATCAACTGATAAACTGTTAGAATTAGCATTTACATTTTTATTTGGTTAATGTTTTATAATTATATTTATGTAGAAAATATGTAAAATGTACAGGTTAGAAAATGCTTTAAATTAGTGAAATCCCCAGCAATATTTAAAATGTACTGAAACAAAAGGGGGTGTTGAATTTTACTTAATTTTACTTAAACGAAATATGTAATAACTCTCATAAGCACCAATATTTGTCTTGTTTAAGGCTTTAAAAAGTTTCTCTTTATTTTAATTTCTTGTTACTTTTAAATGGATGATACAAATCAACGGCACACTAGTTCTACTTGAATAAATACAAAGAAAGTTTTTAAGTGAGGATTTTATTTATTAAGGGTAAAGGCTGTTTTAAAAAGCCATTATCAAGGTTTGGGGCCTCCAGAGAATTACAACAAGTCTCCTATTCTCCAAAAAAACACACAAAACATCAACAAAAAAGTCATGATCAGTAAGAATTTTAACTTACTCGAAGATTACATCTGCAGTAAAACCGCTGCAGTATTTTCGAAAAAGAACATTATACCTGCAGTCACACATGGTGGTGGTAGTGTGGTCTAAGGCAATGTTTACTGCTTTAGCAGCTGTGCAGTCATTGAGTTAAAGACCTGATTAAAATCAAAACCTTTGTGATGGCAATCCTGAATTCATATGATTAATACTTATATTAATATTAAAAATGTCACTTTCCTAAAGTAAATTCTAAAATATTCTGTTCTAATAACAAGATTTGATGATAATGACTATGTATTTACTATTTTGCTTTAAATTGTGTGTAGAAATAATACATTTTGCACTTAAACAAACCACTAACAGAGATTAAATTATAACTTTCCATGTATTCAAAGAAGAAACTATAGAGTATTCCACTGTAATGTGTTTCATACCTTTTTTTTATTGATATTAGTTAATCATTTAGCTGCCACATTGTTTTAACTTTTTGGAGCTATTGTGAAAAATACTCTAGATTGGAAACATAGGTGCATGTTTGTGTCTGAAGCAGGACTGAAATGTGAAACCTAAAACTGAAAACTCTGACCGGAAAAGTGACATGCAGTCTGACTGTAAAGTTCAATTGTGACACACACATGTGTTTCTCAGACAGGAGGGAAACCTCACATCTTTTAGGGATCACCTTCTCTTAAGCAGCAGCCTAAAACAAACATATAATTACAGTGTAATAAAGTGCTACTTGCAGTGAAGTACAGATGAGCTGCAATATTGTTTATAGATATGAAATCATCTCCTCCAGTGAACATATAAGGATTGGATCACATTAATGAAACCCTACATTTAGCCTTTTAACTTCTCCAATATTTTGTGACATCGGCACAGTCCTTCCTGTCATCGACTTCCATTTCCTCTAGTCGGGTTTAATTAAAAAAACAAACATAAGTCTGCTCTGAATCAGAGCGCGTTTAGCTCTCATGTGTCAGACAAAACCTGTACGGTCATGTTTTGCTCAGAGAGGAATTCTGCTACTCACAGGTAAAGTTTCACTGTAGTCACATGATAGCTCACCTGTCACAGAGCCGCCTTCCAGCAGCAGAGGAGGCGGCTCGATCATTCTGCTGCAGGTGATTATAGTAGATTTTGATCTTTGTCTTGGGCCCTCTGCTGTTTCCACTGTGAAATGATGACCTCAGGAGTTTAAAAGATTTCAAGGAGGCATTTGGATCATGACTGACACGTGAGGATGGGACCCTCACATGTCAGTCATGCTTCCTGTGACTAGCCAAAGGCTTTAGGCAAACCTAAGCACTCATTAACCACACAAGTGAAAAGCAGCGTCATCACCTTTTTGTCTGAGTTTGCTGTCTATCTGGCCTGCTGTCATGCAATGGTGCATTCATGATCGTGTCAGATATTATCTGGTGTATTTGTCTGACATTTTTTTTATAAACATTTAAAGGTTGATGATGGAACATTTTAATGAATGATTTATTTTCTGATCCCATTTGAAATGCGTCATAGATCAAACATCTGATGTCCGTGAATTTTAAAGACACATTTTGATGCAGAAAAAAACGCTGATATTTGACCGGCTGCAAAAGGTATTTTAGGTTTGGTGGAAAAACACTTAGCAGACTACAACTGCAGAAGAAGAAGGAGACAGGACGAAGGAAGGAGCATTAAACGCGGAGAAAATCACAAAAAATCTGACCATGTAGAAAATGGCAGCTATGCTGGGGGAGAAATAGTTAGTAATGTGAGAACCATTATGATGGAGAAACTATACAAGGTCTCGGTGAGTGTCTTAAGTGCTAGCTAGCACTAGCGAGCGTTAGCCTCGAAGGTCATATATGATTTTTAGGCATTTTAATTGCGATTTTTTAAAATCAAACATATCCCAAATCACTTGACAAAAACATTTGAGACACATAACATTAGTTATCATTTAAATTGAAGTACAACATATGTGTGATTCAGAACGTAAAACAAAGCGGACCAAAAATAAAATGTATCCCTCCATTGACTTCCATTCATTACACCATTGCGGGTTGACAGATACAGTCTGTATGATCCAACTATATGGTGGGCACAGTTCGGCTGACACTGGGAGAAATGTTGGCGTCAGCCAGTCAAGCAGCTACTTCAGATTCCAAGAGATATTGTTATCTGTCTCAGAAGAACAGAAACTAGAGTAGTTTTAGGTGAAGCTGCACTAGATTGACCCACATAAAACATTTCTACAGCATCAAACACACACGGAAACACAGACCTTCCTCCTGGATTGGTAAGCTAACTCCCTTGCTAATTTTGCTAACGTTAGCTGTCAGTTAAACTCCTCTAATATACATTCCTCACTGGACACAATTCAGGTTGGTCACTGGACATATCGGCAGCAAACCAGGCAACCCAACAGCTGGAATGATGTTTTTATTGTTGTAACTACAACCTAGATAAACTAGATGTTGCTATCGTGCTCATGTTCCATATCCAACCTTTAAATTGTTGTCAAAACATCCACTACTATCGCCACTATCATTTTTTTTTAATGGGTTGCTCATTATGGTATCGCTAATTAGGTCTGCATGATGCATTTTTCTCTGACAGATGGGCTGACATGTTCTCAGCAAAAGGCTGCCATGGTAACGCTGAACACACCTTCTCTCATCCATTTGTACAGGTACAGTAATGCACTTAAAGTGACAGCATTTTATAATTTAATTGATTGAAACTCTTTCTGTTTTTGTTATTTTTTCACACAGTTGGGCCTAAATAATGCATGAAAAGTGTTGAGTATAAGATGCTAGTCTAGCTAAAGTATTCCAAACTCAAACAATTCCCCCTTTTAAAGTGTTTGTGAAGATTTACATACAGCTTAGCCCACAAATGTTAATATATTTTTGTTATTTATTCAGGGATATTTCATTTCTTCTGATTTACTGGATGCTGCTGATTCTGATTACTGTTCTAACCTGTGGTTTTTACAGCAGTCTTTGGGGCAAAATGGCCTATGTCAAGCTTAGTGCTTGTAAAGCAATAATTTGGCCATGCACACAATTTCCTGCACTTAAGAATCAGTGTGAGGAAGAGCAATATAGTTATTTTTCTCTTTTTACAATGATATTCACATTTAAAGCGAGACCATGTTGGCTGCTGCAACTTCTTAAAACGCTGTTTTTATGAGGCAGAAGAACAACTTCTTCTGTGAGGTTTTACCTTGATGGAATAACTGAAACCACAAAGAAATATGTTATGAGTCAAAATATCAACAAGTCATATCATAATAGAGAGGAGCAATAGACTAGCACTTTAAAGTGCTACGCAGGAAGCAATTGTAAGCAGAAGCAAGACTTAAGTTTATAAAGGATTGTAGCTGCATCTGTAGAAATATAATGCTGCCCTGCAGAAGCTCATTTTGACACAAAATATTTGTCACAGTCAAGAAAACAGATACATATGCAGCACCCAGAACATCAATAGTAAGTTCATACTAATATGAAGACCGTTATTTTAGAACAGTTATGGTGACTGTTGTCTTTGCACTGCTTGTTTGTTACTACCTAGTTCTGAATAACTGCCTATTCTGACAGTCCTTCAGATTTTTGCAATGTTTTTATCTTTACAAATTATTATTTTCTGTACATCTCATAAAATAAGGAGATGTATGATATTTTTTAGTTGTGCTGCAACTTGTTGGAAGCATCCTAAAAACCACACGGTGCATGTTAGAGTTGCAGAATATATTAAAGCATAGGTGTAACTCTGTAAATCTGTCCCTCTCTTTCCAGGCAGTGGGAATGTTTCTGGGCGAGTTCAGCTGTCTTGCAGTCTTCTACATCTTGATTTTCCATGACAGACGTAGCTCAGAGCCGAGAATGAACCGCGGCCAGAGTTTCAACCCTCTGCTTTTCTTTCCTCCTGCAATGTGTGACATGACAGCCACTTCCATCATGTATGTTGGTAAGTTAAGCTGGAAGGATCCGTGTGGTTAGTATGGTCTGTTTGCTTGCTCAGTCAAGAAAAACTATTCGCAAATCAACAGTTTAAATAATTTACAATCATTTCAGTATTTAGTCGTTTCTGTTCATTATTAATTGGCTAAATTAATTTTTAGCAGTGTGTCGGCATTCATTAAATTCTAGGACCTTGTTTATGAAACCCTCCTTTTTCTTTCAGCTCTCAACATGACGAGCGCTTCTAGCTTCCAGATGCTCCGCGGAGCCGTCATCATCTTCACCGGCCTCCTATCTGTAGCTTTTCTGGGTCGTCGGCTCGCACCCAGCCAGTGGCTCGGTATCTTCATCACCATCCTCGGCCTGGTGGTGGTGGGACTCGCCGACTTTGTCAGTGGACACAGAGATGACGCACACAAGCTCACCGACGTTATCACGGGTAAAACACTTAAAATATTTTTCTTACATAAAGATAAAATCTGTAAGTAGCTGTATAATCATGGTAAAGATTTTTTTTATTCGTCTCCGCAGGTGATCTCCTGATAATCATGGCTCAGGTCATCGTTTCGGTGCAGATGGTGCTGGAGGAAAAGTTTGTCTACAAGCATGACGTTCATCCTCTTCGAGCCGTCGGAACTGAAGGTAAGCGAGTTAAGAAGTAAGTTACAGTACAGGAAGCGGTGCTTGCATTGATGTAAATTAATGCCAACTTTTGTATCAGCTCCACCTACATAAGTACTGTTATAATAACCTTTAAGAAAGGTAAAAATCGATGAGGATGTCAAAAACAACAAAGAGCTGCCTGGAAACCACTCAAAACCCTTTGGCCGAAGCAGATTCTAGGTTATCACTGTCATCACACAGGAGATCTCAAATGCATGAACAAATATTTAATAAAACAATTCCCCCTGTGGTTATGGTTGTAGAGCTTTCTGTTGTTTCTAGCTCACTCCTACTCCCTGCCTCTCTTTACCTCCCTAGACTGATTCGGTAACCCCTCCTGGAATAAAAGGACAGCCAGCGCAGCACTAAGCAAAACTGAAAGATAACATTCACCCTTCAGCCAGACGCATGATAAACATGTTCTGTAACGGCTGGAAAATGTAAACGAGCAGCTAAATCAGAAGATAAACTGTGTTCATGCAAGACAACAGATAAGTCCATTAGTGTTTTTGTCAGAAGCAGCTGAATCGCAACGACCTTTGAGGTGTAAAACATCTGACTGAGCTGACCAATTACAAAAGAAACCCAGACGAAAGCTCAGTCAATACCTGAAATGATTTATTAGAGTAGGTCATCCGGAATATCAGTCTTTCTCTCTTAGGACGAATTCACAGCAGCCTTGTTTAGTTAGCTTAAAAGGAACTTAAATTAGTTGCTTCCCTTTGTCTGGACCTTTTGGGCCGCTGCAAATACAACCCAGCGAACTCTGGTGTGCACCAAACAAATAAACCGAGACCCAGTCTATTCATATTTATAATGATATATTAATTATACAAAATACATCTTTCTACATCCTATTGTTGCTACACTTCATGTTATATCAAGCGGTTTTGACACTAAACATTTCTCTTAGGATCTGTAGCTGTATCCATGTTTTTTTTCTAAGTCAGAAAAGTTCAGTGGTGGTACCCACTGGTGGACTTGAGTGCATGCATGATTTTTTTTTTTTTTTCAGTAGGCCGAAATTAATTTACGTTAGTAGCCTATACCATGATTTCTAAGTTATAATTGTTCAACAAAGGACATTGCTCAATAACCACATTTATTTACAGCACAGAGCCATTGTGGTTCAAAACCACTGGCTCTGTGTTTTTATATCTCGGGGAAATAAAGAAAAGGTTAGACTACTTTAAATGACTCTTAACATTAAAATAAAGGCTAAAAATAAACAGCAGATTCGTTCTAACTTATTAATTAACCCTTTGTAACTTAATTAAAGAGTGATAAACATCAGTTATAGTATTAGTTATTCTTGTCCAGCTTTATTTATTTACCTAATTAGGCCAGCAAAGATCCACAAGTTGACTAATAATTAACGTTTAAATATCACTTTACTGCCTTACAATTAAGTTACAAAAGTTAATTTATAATTATGCGCTAGTCTGCTCTTTAATTCGACCGTGTTTAAGTGTTACGCTACCAAATCACAGTATTCGATGTGGACTGAGTAGGCTTATTGGTTTTACATGTATTAGAACCAATGTTGCGACTGCGGGCACTGTTCCACTGCGCTAGATTGGAAGAGATTATCTTTTAACCAACCTATTGTGGGTCAAAGAAGCTGGTTTATCCACTGCGATTGTTTAATTGTGACCTGCATGGTTTTTCAAAGATTGGCTGATGAAATGAGTGACCAGCGAGTCAGTTGGATTATAATGCAGCTAACTTTAATGACTCACAACGACTTATCCTTACCGCGTGGAACACCGCTCTGTCATAGGTAGGTATACTTCTATGTTTACCTAATGTGATGACCCACTAGGCAGCTGTGGAGCTTTATAGACTTGATTTTTCTGCATCCCGAGGTATCAGCAATTGAGCCATCTTGCAGGTTGCACTTATTAAAGCCTTGTGGATTAACACGATTTGGGAGATTAGGACAATCAAATTGGAGTCTACCATTTCCCTCTTTGGGAGCCACATAGGCTAAGGCTTGAGTGGACAGGCTCTGGAGTCAGTGAAGTGGTCAGTGGAGTGCATCAGTGAAAAATCCCTAAATGTTCCTCATTGAAGGAGGGGCATTTTAACTGTGCCTTTTTTGTTTGTTTATTAATTTATATCCCCATCGTGAGCTTGAGGCAGCCACTGAGATCCTTATGTGGGGAAAAACCCTGTGTATCAGGTTGCACTGATACCTTTGATTGTTGGTTATTTTGACTGACAGGGTAAAACAATTCTGTCAGAATCTTTTTTTTTTCTGTCAGTTTTTTTAAACGATAACATATTAATTAGTACATTTTCATTCCTTTTTGTTTATATGAAATAGAGTTTAATCCAAACAAACTATAGAGATAATCCACCATTTGCAAATGAATAAATATAGGGCCTGATTTATCAACGGTTTGCGCTTGTTAAACCCGTGCAAACGTCACAGCATTGCAAAAACAGGCTCTGGCTGATCTATCAACATGGCGCAGAACGCATTGTGCCTGTTAAATCTGCAACAAGACACACGCAATCCATTTAGCGCTTTTGCCCTTGGTGAATATGCAATCTGGGCGTTTCTCTAAGAAGACGCAAAATACTGGGAGGAGAACAGGCAAAGAAGTAGGCGTTCCAGGTGCAGTGTGATTTACTAAGCATAAAAGTGTTTGCACCAGCTATTTTAGCATCTATTTTTAGCACTTCTGAAAAGCATGTCTTAATTTTGCGGTACCACATTCAACATGAGTTTTTCATGAACATCAAAAAATGTCATACGCTCACAATATAAAATAAGTGTAATTAACATTCTAATGGCCATAAACCTGACAATTATGTAAATATTTACCTGTTTTCCCCCCAAAGACGCATCATTGATCCATGCGCATTATTCCTCATCTCTCTAGCCTTGGTGCAGCTCGCATTAGCGGCCGCAAACTCCGCATTTAAATACTGCTGGCGGCTCACGCAACCTTAGTAAATCACCCGCAAATTAAGGACAACCAACTCGCGCAAATTTTAGCGCGGCATGCAATTTAGCGGTCGTTATCAGGAATCTAAAGACCCTAAATGTATTAATAACATTTCACCTGCTCTGAAATACCTGTGTGTAACGGAGTCTGAAGCGCCACTTCACCTACAGTCTTGAAATCTGGGAATATTTTTCCAATTTAAGTAATCAGAATGCGGCAAAGTTTCTGAACAAAGGTCTTTTCTGTTTGCTTCAGTGGGAGGAAATCCCTCTGGATGCACTCTTTTTGCATCTGTAAACTTCAGTGAACTGTCAGCTCCCAGTTTGCGAGATGCTTTGAGTACCGTGTCCATGTCTGAGATAATGTGATCAAGGGAACGTGTGTTTTTTTATTTATTGATTCAGTTACCTATACTCCGTATGTAACGTTAAAAATGTCAGCACCTTTGCACCAAGTTGTCAGGGGTTTGAATAATAATTTGTCAAAATGATGGGCAGCCTTCATATTTTCTCATCATGGTTCAGAATTATGGAATTTATTTGGTTAGCGATGAGGCTGGGCGATTAATCGATTGTATCGATTAATCACATTTTCTGTTTATGAATATTACATTTTTGGAAAATCAAGATTTTTTTTACACAATGCACTACTAAGAAGTGTGTCACTAGAAGGTCCAAAGTGTGCTGAGCCGAGTGTGTTGGTCCCTTCACCTTCTGAGTAAAGCCAATTGAGTCTAAGTAGTGCTGGGCGATTAATCAAGTTGATTAATTAAATGCGTTTTCTGTTTATGAATACTTAATTAATGAAAAAATTTGATGTTTTTTATATCGATGCACTACTTTGACTTCCATAGATCAGAGCGATATAAATCTGCCCAGGACACAATATCTTGTTTTACAAGGATATTTTACATTTTGTAGTTGGACTTTGGATTCAGGTCTGCTCTGGGATGGGGTCATTAAAATAAAAGCAAGTTTTTGAAAATGTTTTTCATCACTTGCAATTACATCTTAAGAAAACACACCTAAAAGAAGAAAATCAATTAAAATCAGAAATTTTATTAACTGTAAAACCAGAAAGGTTATGTTGACCTATTTTCAAAAGGCGTCCTGCTTTTACCAGTTTACCTGTCCAGTGGCTGAAAGAACTTAGAACGTGTCTTTTTGTTGAGAAATTCTGGTCCTGTTGCATTAACTTGCAGTGTGAAAATGAACGGCGATAAAAGAAGAAAAAAATGGTCCAGGCCAAAGCAAATTAATTGATTGATTGATTGATTTTATCTGACCGTTTTTGTTATAAAACATGATACAGCTTTGCACCATAAGTAAAAAAAAAAAAGCAAAGTCAAGATATCATAATTAAGCCCTAGGGCTTATTTCCATTGGGGTGTAGAACAGATACAGATGTGTGTGGGCCACACAGATATTACATCCATGTAGACAATACAGTGATAAAAAAACAATATACAATATAAAAAATATACTAAAATTGACATCTAAGCCATTTTTTCAGTGCCAGCTTAAAACCTCCTAAACGTCTTTATATTTCCTGGTAACCTGTTCTACAGTCTTGTTGCTACATAAAAAAAGGACTCCTTACATAACTTACTCTTAACTCTAGGGGGTACAAAATCAGTAGAGCTGCCCCTAGTGGAATAGCTGTGAACATCTCTCACTCTATCAAAGTAATTGATTAAATATTTGGGGACAGCCCCATACACGATCTTATGTACCATACACAGGTAAATCTGAGAGACTCTGTCTTCTACTTTTAACCACCCAATAGTGAAGTGGTTAAATGAGAAGTGTCAAGATGATCTCTCATGGGAAGGTTCAAACTAGTCCAAATAACCTTATTTTGAGCAGTCAGAAGCCTGTGTTTCAGATTCTTCAAGACACCATTGTACCATGAGCAGCATGCATAGTCAAAATAAGGCTGAATTAGAGTGCTTGCCAGCGTTGCTTTCCTGTCCACAGACCTTGAGATTCTGGCCAAGAAATGTACTCTTTGATTAACCTTGGCAAGTACCTTTTGCGCCAGACATGTGGCAGTCCAACACACAACCAAGGTAACTAACAGTGTCCTTTACAGTAATATCTTTATCTCCAACTAAAACCTTAAAACTAGGGCATCTTTTTAGTTTCATCTTTGACCCAAACAGTATAGCTTCCGTTTTCCCTAGATGAAGCGATAGCCTATTGGCTGACATCCACCTTCCAATATTTCATAGTTCTTCACTTAAAGTTCTTTCAACTATATTCTTATCTTTATGCGAAACCAATAATGCTTAATCATCTGCATATAAAAAAGTTGACATGAAAATACATACTTAAGGTCATTTATGTATAAAAGAAAGAAAAGTGGGCCCAAGACATTCCCTTGAGAAACCCCACAGTCTATGCATTGTGCTTGAGAAATTGTTCCCCCAATATCCACCACCTGCTTCCTGTTCACTTCTGAACAAAGGTCTGTGATGTTGCTTCCTGACAAACGACATCACAGAGACCAAGAAACACAAATTCACATATTCAATCCGGCAGCATATCTATAATTCACCCATTCATCCAATCTGGCTATTATAAAGGAGTGGCAAACAATAAAGCCATTGTAGAAAAAATAATTAAAAAATGTTGTTTGCCACAAGCCATGTAGATGACATAGAAAACATGTGGAATAAGACGCTCTGATCAGATGAAACCGAAATTGACCTTTTTGGTCTATAAGGAAAATAAGTTCTGTGGCAGAAAACTATAACACCATCCCCTTGGTGATCGTGATGGTGTGGGGATACCAGAAAAGTTGATTAGAGTTGATGGATGGATTTAAATATAGGATGAAAACCTGTTAGAAGACTTAAAAAAGATTTGATACTGGGGTGGAGGTTTTCCATCCAGCAGGTTCTAGCATTGATTCAGTGGGGCTAAATACAAATGCCTGGAACCCATTATGCTTTTGTTGTGTGAAATAATCTAATTGTTTCAGAGTAAAGAGGCTGAATATAAATGCACCTAAAATATGTCTATTCATAAAAAAGATACATTTTCTTTGATTTCACACATGAAATCCCTGTAAAAGAGAAGGACCTTTGCAGCTGTAATGTAATAAAATGTAAAATACGTTAATGGGGTATGAATATCTTTGCACTTCTCAATTCACAGACATTTTTTTGTCGTTGAAATTTTTAAAACAACTTTTCTGAGGTTGAATACATGTATGATGTTTTATTTTACATAATTCTAATATTTTATTTCATAAACAGTTGATCAGATTAATTTGTGTTGACTGTTTTCAGGGTTTTTTGGATTTGTCGTCCTTTCTCTGCTGCTTATCCCAATGTACTTCATCCACGTCGGGAGCTTCAGCGACAACCCTCGGCAGGTCCTGGAGGACGCGCTGGATGCCTTCTGTCAGATCGGACACAAGCCCCTCATCCTCTTGGCTCTCCTGGGCAACACGGTGAGCATCGCCTTCTTCAACTTCGCTGGGATCAGCGTCACCAAAGAGATCAGCGCAACCACCCGAATGGTGCTGGACAGCCTGCGTACGCTGGTCATCTGGGTGGTGAGCCTGGCGCTGGGCTGGGAGCAGTTTCAGGGCCTGCAGGTTCTGGGATTTTTGGTCCTACTGACAGGCACGGCGCTCTACAACGGACTGCACCGCCCCCTGTTGTCCAGGATACCCTGGTGCGCCGCCAGGATGAACCTAGAGGAGGATAGCAGCGATGCGGAAAGAGAGAGACTTCTGAATAATGGAAGGGTGCAGGCCTCTGAAGACACATAATATAAACTTTTCAAAACTGCAGTTTTTAAAAAATACTGTCAGACGTTTTTAAACATTTTCTGTTCGCGTCTCAGTTTTTAACCAATCTCATAAGATGCTGTAAGGTGAAACTTTAAAAAAAAAGTAATAGTTTGACATTTCAACAGGGGAAAAAACACCTTTTTCATTTCTTGCAGAGAACCTTATATGTTTATTGACTACACCTTCATCCAGGCAAATAATTCTGACTACATTTATTCAATGAGGAAAAAAATCCCACATTAAAATAGAAGCCAAGTCACTGCTGCTATAATTATCAGTAGTTCTGCTATTAATTTGCACAACCATGTTCTGACTGTAGAATAGCACTTCTTCAATAACTTTTCGAAATATTGCAACAGGTTTCCTACAGGATTCAGGTCTGAGATGGCAAGTAAGGATGGTTTTGTCTGTTTCAGCCTATTTTTGGTGATATTTTTTGGGTTAATATCCTGCTGAGAGCCTTTGATTATGTAGTTTCTGTTTTCTGTCAGAGTCAACCTGAATTTGGTTACATAGTCCTAGACTTTCAATGAATTCACAATGGCATGCTCTGTAATATTAGCGGAGGGCACCAAGTACTTTTCCACAAAGTCGTCCTTTTTTTTATATCAACACCACACCGAGAAGTTTGTTGCCAAAAAACTCTCCAGTTTTGTCTTATCTGATTAAAACGCAGGTGAAGCCCCAACAGAGTTCAGCAAACGCTGCATCTTCTCTAACCTTGCGCTGAAAGATGGATTCTTGCCAGGTTACATCTTCCCATTTCTGTTGGTAGGAGACAAAGATTGGTAAGACAGAAGGCTGTTTTACAGACTTCACTCCAAAACAACTGCTTGGCATAAAGATAATGTTTAATGTTTTTACAGAGGCTTAGTGACCCCGTAATACCACCCTGTGATGCAATGTGATCCATCTTGTCAACAATGCCTGATGGAAACATAAATTTGGATCACCATATAGCATAGTGGCCAAAGGCTGCTGTTAGCTTCCGTGTCATTTCAGGGAATGACAAAGTCATTCTTAGAAAACTCTCATTGACTTAAGAAAATAAAGACAGTAGCTTAGAAATCGTCATGTTGTTCTTTTAAATGTAAGAAAGATTTACAGAAATTGATTTGGTCATCGTCAGCTGGTGTAGCTTCCTGTTTCTTTGTTGTATTTATTTACTCTTATTAATACAAGAAAGCTTGCTAGTTTCTGATATTTTCTCTCCACACTTCAAACTGATGTTAGTGTTTTCTTTAACCTTCTGCAAGGCAAATAATTTGTTCTTATCTCAAGATGTCAGACAATTACAAGCTAGAAATGGTAGAAAGTCTGAAAGGCTCCTAAATGGCATCAGGTTTTTTTTAAAGGGAATGCTTTGTGTACAGAGGGACTTTTTGTTTTTTTCATTCTTAAAGAATATATGCTGAATATTTGTTCCTCATTATTGTGCTGTTCTTCAGCAAATCTTCAGCAATTTCTTTGTTGGTATGAAGAGTGAAATACTAAAGTGCACATTTGTGAAAAATACTCCCCACCTCACTTCTTTTAGTGTATCATACTTTCTTTAAAGACAGACCTCTGTCTCATCATGACTAAAAAATATTTTAAAATCTTTTCAAGTCTGAAACCAACAAATATGATTAATTGTGCCAAGTTTCCTGCTTGTATTTGGGCACTCAATATTGTTCCTTTTAGAAAGCACTACAGGTTTTTTTTTTAAAACACATTATCAAAGCTTTTCCTGTAATTAGCAAAGAGGATATGATTGAAAACTCCTTCCATGTTTTATTTTTCAGAGCTTCAAGAGTCCTCTTCTCTTATTGACTGTACAATAAGGAATAAAAAAGGGAACTTTTAAAGATTTACTCAAATGTGCCTGTGCAGAAAAAAACGACATTTTATAGAATAAAACACATTCAATGAAAGATTTCTTTTTTTTGCCTTTTTACTTTCAGATCATTTTAAATTGAATGCATTGTAATAGCCAATTAGCTGTAAAGTAAGGCTTTTGAATATGCTGAATAATAAAAAAAACATGTATATTAAAACAGGTACAGCTGTGATGTTTGTTTCTTCTTTATATGAATGTGATATATGCAATGCTTTGCAAAAAAAAAAAAAAAAAACTCAGAAAACGTCTTTGTTTAGTTTAGTACAGCTAAAGGGCTATTCATGTGTGCAGGAAAAGAATTATGTAAAAAAAATTTAAACTACACTCAGTTCCGACAGCAATCAGTCACTCAACATGAGTACCAGTCAGTATGGCAGCAACAAAGTTCTTACATTTGAGTACCAGTTTCCACACTTACTGACTGAAAAAAGCAGAATAATAAAGTTAGAAATAGCTGGTCCCCCATTGTTTAAAAGGTAGAGTGCAATAACGCCACCCAGAGGGTAAAGAGAGAATTCCCAAAACACGTTATTTTCCAGTTGACTGACAATAGTTTTTGCCATCTGGGGTAGTTTTTTTTTTCCCACTATGAGCTCATTCTGCTCTGACAATTCTGGAACAAACCTCTAATACAGCTCTTTCAATGTCTTTTAATCATTTTATTTGCCTAAAACTCCAGAATTAAATATACTTTAGTGGGATTTCATAGATAAGCACAAAGCAGTGCATAAATTAGAGAAATACCTAAGAGGTCTACTGTAACTTTGAAAAAGCTGCAGGGAACCACAGATAAGATGCTCTGATCAGTAGAGAATACCATTAAACCTTTGGCCTGCATGCAAAATGCCATGTGTGGTTTAAAACTAACTCTGCACGTCAACCAGAACACACCATGCTCATATTGGAACATGGCGGTGGAGGCATAATGATGTGAGAATGCTTTTCTAAAGCAGGCACAGGAAAGCCGTTAGATCATTTACAAGATGGAGGGAACTAAATACAGACTCCTTGCAGAACCTGTTAGAGACTGCAAAACATTTGAGACTTAGCTGTAATTTCATGGAATGGTGGTTCTTCAAAGTTTCAACTTAAGGAAGTTCAATACAAATGCCTGGCACATCTATTAAGTTGTTTAATTGAAAACCATGTGTGTTAGGGTTAAAAAATAATACCATGTGTACTTTCTATTTCATAATTATTCTCTATTTTTATTTTGAGATAATCTTAAAACAACATTTAATTTGTTGAGTAAAATGTGGAAGTCTTTGAAGATTATGGACATTTGTGCAAAGAATAACAAGTTATGCTATCTATGTTGGTGCCAAAAACTACAGCAGGGTCTAATGTCACCACCAGCTGACACCTGCAGTCACTTTCTTAAACCAACCGTCCCCATGAGGATCGTTTTTATGGTTTAATGGAGATCAGAGGTTAAAACCAGAGTTCCCAAGAGAATTGTACATGAAAATATGTTGGATTTAACGGAACAAGACATAGGAATGTGTATTAAGTGAGAACACACATATTGCTTAGTTTTTATTTGGTACATTAGGGAGGACCTCCAACTCAAAATCCCCAAATCCCACACTCTGTTTTCATTTTTAAGGCCTGTTTTTGTACAATGTATATCAGGTAATGCTGAATTTCCACATAATATTGAACTGTTAGCTGATTGTAGTGTTCATAAAGGCTTTGTGAGCAGAAGTAACAGGAAAGACAGAAATTTGGATATGATGGGAAAACATTTTTCCACAGCTATGTATTTGATTGAAAGAAAAAAGCAGCAGTACGTAAACAAAACACTGAGCAGTTTATTACATCTGCATCTGTTCACGTGAATCAATTTAAACTGGTTTGTTTGAGTTCACTGGAGCTCAAAAGAGTCCACTTACCTTTTAGTATATCTCAATCAAGCTGAGCACCTCTTACGTGTGGTAGAACAGGACATTTTACAACATGAATAAGCTGCAGGAAAATCCGAAATAAAAAAGTTTGTACTTGAACATGTAGAAGCCAAACCACCAAGAGAGAAAATGTTTGATAAGGAAAGCTTCAGTGAATGTGGGACATTTATTCATATAAAGTAGGCTATGGACATGAGTGACTTCTTTAAACACACTATCCAACAGTCCCTTTATTGCAAACTAAAATATTTTAGAAAATAATGTCAATAAAAGGCATGTATATTCTGTACTTTTATAATAAATGGACTCACAGTATATGTAGATACACATGTTGTCCTCCAGGAGCACATTGATTACTAACTGAACCTGTAATGGTAGGGAAGAGCAAAGCGAAAGTGTCACAAGTCAGATTCTTCTTCCAATCAGAGCTTCTCTGATTAGACTTAAAGTGTGTTTAGACCGTTTCCAAGCAAAGAGGAAGTAAGTGCACTCTAGAGTGCATTGACAACACAGAATCTGACTAAATAGGAAGGGAGGCCTGGCTGCAGCAACCTTTATTTTCCAGTCTTGACTGAAGGATTTAAGGTATGATTTTCTAACTGGAAGTTGTCGTGTGTTAGAGTAATTTTATGAAGCCTCAACACAAAGATTTCACACTGGATGTAAGAAACCCATTTAACATATCACCAGGCTTCACCATTTTTCTAAGGCACATTATTTAAGTCTTATTTTATCTATAACTGTCTCATTTAATCTCTTGCTGAAAGAAGATCACATAAGATGGCCATAATAGCCCACATCATATTTGGTGATACTAAAGACACCAGAATAGCACAAACAGACCATGCCAGTTGTAAAGCACATTGAAGGTAGGACTTTAAAAAAGCTAGGCAGAAACACATGTCTGCAAATCTAGATGAACTGAGGCAACATTTTAAAAGAGTCAGTTTCTACTAAAATTCTACTGCAGCACCAAGGATTGCTGAAGTACGGAAGTTCATTGAGCTACTGCTGAGCATACTCATTAATGTGCAGTCACAGCAATGTTCTTTAACACATGACTGTGCGTTTCCAAAAAATACAATCAATTGCACAAGTATTCATAATTCAAGGGTATTTCTCAACCACATTAGCGGCACATATCAAGACAGGGCTTTCTTTGACCATTCTTCTTTGGAAAATAACTTAATTTCAATCATATTATTTGGGAAGTGTTTGCAAACAGCAATTTACACGTCTGGCTAACAATCTGGAATAAGATTTGGACTTTGACTGAACCATACTAATAAATAAATATTTAATTTTAACCTCTCCATTGCATGTTAAATGTATGTTAAAGTTTGTTGTCTTCCTGAAAGTTGAAATACGACCGGACACTCAAGTCTTTTAACTCTGCTTGAAGTTTTTCTACAGTTTTATTCCCGACTTGTTCGTCGTGTCTTTCTGATACTTTTTGAATATTAATGTCATCCAACAAATGTCTGAGGCCTTCACATGACAACTGTATTTATACTCAGCAAAAATCATTAATCGCTTGGCCATGTTGGGTGATTATAGATTTTCATCACAATGGGTTGTGAATGTGGAAAAATACAAACGTTTCACCCACGTTTCTTATTTTAATTACATCTTATAATTTTGCTTCATTTTGTGTTGACCAATCACATAAAATCCTGTAAAACAAATATATGATTATAGTTGTAAATTGACAAAATGTGAAAAGGGTACAGTGGACTCCCTGTGTCTTTCACACAGAAATTGTAGAGATGTTTTCATGAAGTGATTTTTTTTCTTTTCTTCTGTAAAACTAAACATTCAAGTAAGATAGGTCTCAACACTGCAGAAACTTTGTGTCTGTGAAAAGAAGCAAAAATCATCCTCAACTTCAAAACTCTATGAGTGGGCCTACTACCAAAGAGTAGCAGGCTAACACTGCATTGCTTTGTAAAAATAAAAAAATTATAATAGACTTGTCCACACTGACAAGCGGTACAATATATGCAATTTATCTTATTGCCACTCGGTGGCGGTGTTTTACTAAAAAAGACAATCCCGTTCTTGATTTGTAAGTACTATTACAGTTTTTCTCAGTCGCTTTGGTGCTTTTCTCAGATCAGAATGAAAGTTCTCACAACTATTAGTTCAACTTCCACAACATTGAGTCATTTGTCCACATCATCGTAGGAGTTTTTCATTCCTTTGAATAAATTACAAATGCTTTTGGACATGTATCAGTTACTTTCATACAATTATCTTTCTGTTTTATAAAATTATCATTTGCTTATGTCATGTAAGTCAAAATGAAACATACTTATGAATGCTGAATAGGCATTCCCTGTAAAACTAATAGTCCTCATTTCATTGCTTGAGTCATTAAATACAAAATTGTTAAACTAGTTATCAAAATCAGTCAAGCTAATTTAATACATTCCTTTATCTTTTTTGTTTTGTTTGAAAATGTCTCCTTAATTGAGCAATTGCTCTCAGGTGAACTTCAGCTTTCACTCATAAGGAGGTGTGTGAAGCATTACTGTAGCCGTAACCAATAACAAGCCACTTGTCCACAGTCACTCAGAGCTGAATCCCATGAACTCTCACTTGGCAAGCATATATAAACCAAGCAGGACATAGTGTGTACCATTTCTACACTTCTGTGACACAAAAATGGAACGTCAGCGTCGTGGAGGAGGGGTGAGAATCTGCAGAGGAAGGGGACAAAACCGGGGCAGAGGAATAAGAGGTGAAGTACATATGCAAATTAATGATGAAATTAGGGCTTCACTTGTAGACCATGTTGTGAATCACGGCCTCACTATAGCTGAGGCTGGTTGACGAGTAAAACCAAATGTAGGGAGAACCACCCTGAATATTATTATTTACTGTACATTACTTTAATTTTACTCTGCAACACATAGGACTGCAAGACAACCTCACAGAGGTGGAAGGGGGCCTGTTTTTACTCCACAACAAGATGAAGCCATTTGTGCAATGGTGATTGCAAACAATGCTATAAGATTTAGAGAGATTCAAAGCGCTGTTACAGATGATGACAATATCTTTGGCAATATTGAATCTCTTTCAATTGCAACAATTGAACGAGTGCTCAGGAAGAATGAAATGTGCTTGAAACAACTTTACAATGTCCTGGAAAAATGTATGTTCCGTTTACAATGCACAGTTCTACCATAATGGGTTTTCTCATGTTGTTTTAAAAAAGGTATGACTGTATTATAATTGCAACGAGCATATGCAGCAAATATGTGAAACATACATATGTGTCTTGTGCTCAGTTACCTCACTAAATACAGTAATGTGTCACTTTAATGTAGTTTTTAAATGGCTGTATAGTGTATAGTGCTGTCTTGAGCATTTTCAGGTAGTGTCACCAAGATCTGGCTTTTATGCATTGGAAAACACACAGAGAGTAAACTGTCACAATGAAAACATGACAAAGTCATTTGACTGTCTTGTTCATAAACAATGGTGTCAGGACTTATTACTTTGATGCCACAGACAGTTTCACTGACATGTATACTTGCTTTTGAGGAATCAACTATTCATTTTGAACGAGTTCAATTCAATTCAATTCACTTTTATTTATATAGCACCAGTTCACAACAAATGTCATCTCAATACAATTATACAAACATCCCAATCAGTTAAGTTTTTTATGTAAGGAATCCCAGCAGATTGCGTTGAGTCATCGGCGTGAGGTTGTTCCCGGATCATGCAGACTCCAACCACAGCAATTCCTCAGCAAACCCTCATACTGAGCAAGCATATAGCGACAGTGGAGAGGAAAAACCCCCCTTTAACAGGAAGAAACCTCTGGCACAACCCTGGCTCAGTACAAGCGGTAATGTGCCACGACTGTCTGGGGGTCTGCGAAGACAGAGAAGAGACAGCATGGAGGATGCTCGGTGATTTTGAGCATCATCTGGACCAACGCTCCCCATCCAGCAGGGGGCATTATAGCTGAGCAGGGTACCAGACCGGGTAGAGTTTCTATGGGGAGAAAATCACTGAGAGAAAACTGGGTTAACAATCGCATTAACATTAGGAAAAATATATCTGGAGAGTAGTAGAAAAGAAAAGTAGAAGGTGTGTTAGGGTCAGTTGAGTCTGAAAAAGGATATTTTTTCCCCCTAATTCTTAAGTCTATTAGCAATGTACGGTGTGAGGGAGATAGAGTTGAGGAGGGCTGCCGGACCGGGCTGCATCCTCCCCTCACCGGATCGGGCTGAACACTCCATCTCCCTCTACTCCCTCCCTGGAAATCCAGGAGGAAAGAAGGAGGAAAGTGGGTAAGTATTGTAGTGCTTATGCATGTCTCCTTGCTCATAGGACTGCGCCCTCTCCAGAATATATGTATTAGAGAGATAATATTATTGGTAAGTGATATAACTGGAGTAGATAAAGGCCCGCTCTTCCGAAGACTCCAGCATTATCTTTGTCCATCACTTTCTAGCCTTAAAACCTGGTGTAAATCTTTTTCTGTCCTGATTCATGATTCAACCTTTGTTCAATTCTCTAATCATTTTATTCTGGTAAATTAATACATTATTGTTAGAAATCGGAGAGGGATTATAAGGTCTAGTGTCTATATAAGTAACTATAAGCTTTATCAAAAACGAAGGTTTCAAACCTAGTCTTAAAAACAGAGAGATTATCTGCCTCACGAACTAAAACTGGGAGCTGGTTCCACAGAAGAGGAGCTTGGTAACTAAAAGATCTGCCTCCTATTCTACTTTTTGAAATCCTAGGAACTACCAGTAGACCTATATTGTGAAAAGTGACACACTTTTGCAGGTTATCTACTAGGTTTTGCAGTTTGTACTAATTGTTCTGAGAAATGCACTAGCTGTTGTGCAAATGTTAATAGTGATGTCAGAAATGCACCAAAGCAACGGAGAAAAACTGTAACTTTTCACACCTTAATCCTCATTAAAACGGAAAAACAGAAAATGCAATATAAACCCTACAAAGTGTTGGGACATTTGCATAATGCAACAGAAAACCCCATCTAAAATACGTACTTACATAGGCTACATATAGTTATTCTAATATTTATAGTTTAAACATTAAACCATAATTACAGTCATGTTTTGTACATGAAGATTTAAATAAATAAATCTAGCCTATATATTTGTATCTGTAGGAAGAGCAAACTGTCTTGCATTTGCCCAAATCATTAAATGTCCTCAGCTCTGTTACCGTCAGCAGCTGGATCAGGACCTACAGCCTCTCACATATAAATAAAATAATAGATATAAAAGATGGACAAAACAACCTAAAAGACCCTCCAGGGACAAAAGGGGAAAACCATTTCCAGTAGCTGTGAGTGGGACAAATTTGTCCCATGGGCTAATGTGGATTGTCCACTGAGATAGATAGATAGATAGATAGATAGATAGATAGATAGATAGATAGATAGATAGATAGATAGATAGATAGATAGATAGATAGATATTGTTTGTGTAGCGTTTTCGAGTTACAAATTAATTTAATTTAAACGTAAAAAAAATATTTAGAAAACAGAATTATGTGCATTTAATTTTTTTTAAAGCTTTTTTTATGGCCAATATATAAATTATCCGAGTTGGTTGGTTTGTTAATATGTTATATTTTTAGATTAGTTTCCGCTCCCATTGTAGCTTATACATAATTTTCTGAGAGCAGCTTGCACTACTTGCGCATTAACCGTGAGTGCATTTGCAGTGCAGGGCTGCAGAGGGCCCCGAATCTGTGCGCAAGAGGCAACTCTAATCTGTTGTAAAGTAAACACAAGGATCGCCCCACGGCTCCAAGTCACAGTCGTATTTAAAAGCTCCCATTAAAGCAGCACATCCTTAAATTGTTTACAGCAGAGGGCGGGCTGAGGTGAGTGTGGTTGGCCTGCCACTCCAACGTCCAGCTAATGACCACTTCATGGTTTTAACTTGCCGAAAGCGATGGGATTCTATCCTCCCTCGTATGTTTGGAATCCATTTCAATTAGTTCTCCCTTGTTTATTGGCGACCACTCTTTATATTTTTTTATGTAAAGTGTTATTGTAGGGAATTTTTCATAATTTATGAATAACCTTTTACTATTAGCATTATTTTACATTATTTTAGTTTAAGTTTGGAATATCCTTTTTCTGGGAAATACTTTTTCTTATGAGCTTGTATATTTATGTATATATATATATATATATATATGTGTGTGTGTGTGTGTGTGTGTGTGTGTGTGTGTGTGTGTGCGTGTGTGTGTTTAAAGCAGTCCTAGCTGCTTTAAAAAAATACCTGCATATTATAAATAGCATTTAGTAAAGATATATGCTATCTATCTATCTATCTATCTATCTATCTATCTATCTATCTATCTATCTATCTATCTATCTATCTAAATGGAGCAAAGATATATGCATATATATATATATATATATATATATATATATATATATATATATATATATATATATATATATTTAAAGCAGTCCTAGCTGCTTTAAACAAATAGCTGCATATTATACATAGCATTTATAATATGCTATTATAAATGCTATCATGCATTTATAATAGCATATTATAATGCTGTTGTGCATTTATAATAGCATATATAAATGATATTATCTTAATTCTTTTCATTTTACTCTAAAAGACATGAAGCAACATGGGACGCTTTTCAGACACAAAATAACAACCATTTTGCTATATAAAAATATTATAATATTTATAATTAGACTGAAATATATAAAATTTCAGTCTAAAGTAAGAACGCATTGTTCTTATGGGAGACAGATTCAAACAAAACCAGATGACAGATCAAATTTAAACAGATCTGTGTAAGGTGAAAGAAAGAAATGAGGTCTGACTTTTCAGAAATGACATTTTAGACAAGGGGAAGTCTATTTTGCAGTTATAGACTTCAGATGCTAATTACATTTTTTTTTTAAATATAATATCAGTGGAACATATTCTCTTCCAAAAAAATGCCTTATTCACTAATTAACTCATATTTATTAGTTGTGCTGACAGGCAACATAAATACATCCAAATGATTTAATCAAAGCAAATACATTTTATATATAAGGCTTTCCTTAATTTTCCAAAGTTTTAATCATTATGACAATTTTAGATATAAACCAGATAAGAGAAACAGACAGCTGTTGTCTGACGTTTTGTTTTCACTTAATTTTAAATGAAAACTATCTTCACTGAACCTCTGAGAGAGTTCATGGTCTCATAGACGTGATGTGCTCAGGGTCACATAAACTGGACAATCTTGTTTTGATATTACTTTAAACGTAGCTCTCTCGTCATTTCTCTCTTCTCTCTGTGGAAATGATGGCAGCATGCCATACAGAAGTCTGTGTACAATGGCCCAGGTCCCATTAAATCTGCGAAAGTTCCTTCCTGATGTAAACATTGCCAGAAATAGTAATCCTGGCCAGAACTGGATGGTGGTCTTACAGGAGGGGAGTAATAATTCTCGCTGTAATAATGGGAATCGCTTCATTCTGCCCAGCTGTGTAGGTCGCAAACAGACCAAGGACCTCATTCAGTTTTTTTCTTTCTTCTCCTCCTTCTGATAAGGCTTCCTGAAAAACACACAGCGAGCAATCAGGCGACAACAATAGAGGCTTTAGACTTCAGGTAGTGCACAGTTGCACGCCTTTGTTTTCATCTACAATGAGCATGTGACTCATAAAAGCTTCAACATTGTGTTGTCATGATGTTTGTTTAGTCTCTGATTAGCTTCACTGCAGACTATGAACGCAGGCCTGTCAAGTCAATTAGGCAAGAATGTTGCTCCATTTCAAAAGGCTGTGACCTATTAGTAATAGTGGAAAATGGTCATCAGCTCGTCTGCTTTTTCTTTAGAAATCATAAATACTTACAAGGCATTGTGGATGTGGAAATCAGAATAGCATTAGTAAAAGTAGAGCCAGCCCAAGGCACAAATGCATGAAGCAGCATAGAGCCCCGAAACAAAGATCCCCAGAAGCACTAGTCCTCACATGTCCAGTTTAGCAAGCACAAACCTGTCAAAGATGAAAACATAAGGAAAATTTGTTGGCTTTCTAAAAAATGCATCTGGTTATAAATGATTAAACATTATGTTACATATTTTATGTGAGAGGCAAAGATGATTAAATTTAAATGCTAAACGGCGATGTTGTGTTGCTAGATGGTAACTGGAATGCCCCCCAAATCAACTTCTGCTTAGGATCCCAAACATTAGAGTAAAATGTTTGGGCTAAAATATTACAAGAACATTTAATACAAATACAAAATGTAAATGTGCATTCTGCAAAATTGTGCAATTTTTTTCTGTAGCTTCTACTTTATAACTACAATAATCATTTTTGTTAACTGCAGTAGTTGTACTCAGCCTCTATGAAGAGAGACAACATTATGATTGGATAGAAGAGAACGCAACTGTTTCCATTAATTTTCTAATTTATTTTAGAAAGAAATACACATCTTTGGTCTTTCTATTTTTAAAATATTTTTTAGAAATAGAAACCTTTCATAATTAGATTGTGCAAACCAAAGACTAAACACGTTAAAATCTGTTAGCATTCATTTTAAATTTGCCCTAAAATAAAAGGTTTTGAATAGATTTAATGTAAAAAAAAAAAGGGAGAAAAAAACAAAACACTTCCATTGCATTTTAAACTTTCTGAACCGCTTTGAGCTGCAGCTTTGTGAAGGGTGAAAAAAAATCAGTGTGCTAACTAACACAGCTCAGCCTGAGAGTGTCCCATTTCCCATATTTCATACAGCTCTACGGAGGTTAGACTTGGAAGAAGGACATGATGATGATGAACACCATCCAGGATGAATCTAGCAAAAATATTTCAGCATTTTCACAGATTGCCTGTAAATCAACTGTGTCATTTTTATGACATAAAATTTTTCGGGTTTTATGATTTTAAAACTGACTGTCATAATATGAGAAATGAAGAAAGAGCGAGGCCTCACTTGAATGTGAATGATTTTCTTATTGTTGTGCTTTTGTTAAAAATATTGAACTTGTTTACAGATGAAAATTGGAATAGTGTGAAGTGTGTTCATACTTTATACTCAGCCCTCTTTGTTCTGAATTTAAGCACAATTTAAATCCTACTGATCAGTAAAGGCCTCAAAAGTTTGCTGAAAAGAATTAAAGATGGATTAGACTATAAAACAATAACTTTATGTCATAGGCATTTTACAGCACTGTTAAATCCATTATCTGAGATTAAGATGTCTCCACAAACCTATCAAGACAGGAAAGGCATATGCATCATAACCCATGATAGTTCTGGAAGAGGTGCAGAGATCTAGAGCTCAAATGTGAGAATATTATTACTGAACTGTTAGTTTTGCAATAGATAAATCTGGCTTTTATCCACAAACGGCAAGAGGAAGAAAACTAGTAAATAGTAAAGTAATATAAAGTCATGTTTTTAGTCCTGTTTTTCACACAAGTTACTAGGGCACAAAGCAAACTTATGGAAGAAGGTGCCATGGTCAGACAGGACAAAAAACTTTTTGGACTAAATGCAAATTGATTTTTTGAATACAGCTCATTATCTTGAGCACACTGTTGCCACTATGAAACATGCTGTTAGTACAATCATGGCAAAGGTAAGCTTTTCTTCAGCAGGGACATGACAGCTTTCATTGTCATAGAACATAAGGATAGATGCTGCTAAATATGCCTCACTTCTTACATTTTGTTTGTTTAAAAAAACAGTCTGTTATGCACTACTTATTGGTGTAATAGAAAATCAAAATAAAATACAGTGAAGTCTAAATCTTTTTTTTGTCAAAATTGGGAAAAGATCCAGATGTATGAAATGTCTTACAAGGAGATGTTGACAAACTAAACTGCTTGAAAATCTGTTTGCTTTCCCACTATCTAATCATCTTCTAACAACCGATGCAAAACACACTTTAGAAACGCCTGCAACCTTCTCCGCTCTCTTCTCTCCTCACTGCGTGGGTATAAACGCTGATCCAACGCCTGTTTTATTTATTTTTTATTTTTTTTCAAGTGCTTCCCACTGAAAAAGCTCATCAGCACCTGAAATAACTCGAAGCGCACTGCTCACCGCCACATCCTCTTCCCTGGATTGTTTTGACTGCTGGACGGAGGAGGGCAAACGTTAAATGTCTTTTTTTTTTCTAATTTTAACCCGGAAAAGTGTCACTCGAAAACACCATGATAGCGGGCAGTCAAGGTCATCGGCGCTTCCGTCCGCGTGAATCGGGACTAAATGAGTGCGCGGAGGGCCTTCAGAAGCTATTGTTTTCAACACATGCGAGAGAAACATGCGATCGGAGTTTGGGGATGGAGGGGGTGGGGTGTAAATAGTAAGGATCCGACTGCGGCAGAGTGGACGAAGAGTCCGTATTGATTGTGCGTAAAATATGTGGAGTGGGTGAAAGCTCGCGTTTAAAAAGAGAATCAGGCTAGCGAAAAGGCCATTTAACCCCCGGATTATAAAATCTCGTTGGCCAGGACCCGAGCGGCGTGAATCTTGAGAGGGGGCCTTGCGGATGAAGTATCGCCTCTGAAGTTAATTGTGTTTTGCGCGTTGGAGGGGGAATAGATTTCCTCTGTTTATTATGAGCATGGGGACGGATTTGCGTCACCGTGCAACTTGCAGGTTGAGATAAAACTTGCACAAATATTGAACAAGGGAAGTTCTAACAGTCATTATAAAGTTTCCCTCCTCTTCGTCTCCGGAAGAAATAAGGATTTCTGCTGTGTCCTAAAATACTATAACGGCTTCTATTTTCGGGGCATATCTAGCAGGCATATCCGCTCATTTAATACGAATCACCACCCATCAAAAACAGGATGAGACGGAGCTAATAGAGACTCTCCTGGGCGTATAGCTTCATGAGAATGCGCTGTTAATACTTTATTACCTGACCTATTTACACGGAGACTTGCAAAACTATTTATACCCCTTAAACTTTTTTTTCGCATGTTGTAAAATGAGAACCACATACTTCAATATATTTTAGTGTGATGTTTGTATATCTTGTTTTAAATCTTGTTTAAGTATTCAACCCTTAGGTCGATGAAGAGCTACCCTTCACTGCATTCACATCTCCAAGAATTTCAGTTATATTCCTACCAGCTCTGCACACCTGCAGACATTATGCCAATCCTTCAATTTTTTTCATATTCATCACATTTAAAACTAATTTTACCTTTGGTAGCAATGAGTTCCTTTCTCCTACTGTGATCTAGATTTGGCCAGTGCATTGATAGCTGTTTCCCTGGATCTCTGTGGCACCTCCAGAAACCCTTTCTTAATCCATATTTTCACTGTGAAATTATTCCTTCTTTTGTTTCCAGTTGTGCCTATTCCCCTATCAATTTTCAGATATTGGATTGACCGAACTCTGCTTTAAACTTATCTGCACCTCTATTTCTATTGTCTGGTGTGTTTTTTGGTTTTCATGATGCGTTTTGCTCACTAATGTTCTCTAACAAACCTCGAGGTTTGTTGTTCTAATGTTACGTGTGGAAAAAATATAACTGTATTAGTGCCACGCTGTAGCCTATGCTGTGCTTTTATGTATTTTGCGTTATTAAACTGGCCCTGAAGTTCCTTCTTCGACTCAGTTTACACAAAGAATCCAAATTAACTCGAACCCTTGGCTGTGATGACTACTTTAGTGCGTTATGTGGGTGAGGAGTGGGCTCTCTTTAAGTGATCAATCCATCATCTCAGGATCAAAATTGTTCACTCATGTGTGGGTAAGAAAGAGAGAGGGGGTGTATGTGTGTGAGGGAGAGAGAAAGAGAGAAGATATATAATCTTAGTTTGAAACAACAAACGATGTGAGTTAAGGCACAGCTCCTATTGGCTCAGAGAGCGACCAATCAGTGTCAGCGGAGGAACTTCAGAGTGGAACTCCTTGGTTAGAGTTTCAGACTTGTGAGAGCGTTTTTGACATACACAGTACGCGCATCTGTCCTCAAGAAGCGTTATCCGTGCTTATCTTTTTACATGCCTGTCCTTTTATAACATAATTTGAGAAACAATTCGAGTCGGTCGAAGCTGCGGGATGTACACAGCCGGGCTCAACCCGTTTTACGCGTCGAACTTCAGCCTCTGGTCCGCATACTGCGCGGGAGGCTTCGCTGTGGATACAATGAAGAAGCCGTCGTTTTGCATCGCAGACATCTTACAAGCAGGAGATGGGGAGAACATCCCGGGATCGTCTGCCCTCATGGTGCACATGGGACACCACCATCACCACCACCAGCAGCAGCGCGCTCAGCAGGCGCACTCCGGTGGCTCTCCGCTGCGCCCTGCTCCTGTCGCGCCGGAGCCTTCATCCGTGTTCGGAGCCAGAGTCAGCCCGGCGTCTCCATACCACAGGCATGGACTGCAGCTCACCACTGTCTCCAGGACACCGTTCAACTCCCAGCAAGCACCCCCGCCTTCAAGTAAAGACCTCAAATTTGGAATCGATCGGATTTTATCCACAGACTTTGACCCGAAATGCAGAGAAAAGTCTTCTCTAAGAGGTGAGCATTAAATTTTAATGCAATACACATTTCCAGAGAAGCATCTAGTCCTAATAGCTATATTCACAATCGTAATACACTATAGAAATATTTATTTAGGATCTAAACAAATACAGAAAAAGAGTTTAGAATCTGATAGCGACAAATAAGAAAACACTCAACGCATTGCGCTTGAGAGAGCAAGGTAGCACAAACACAGGAGCCCCCTAACAAGAGGTCACGGGTCATGATCAATAGTAAATATCCACATTTCTGCCACACCTATTTGGTTACTTTCAAAAATGTCCCTAAACTTTTCTCCCTCCTTTGACTGTGTCCAAACTGACTCAAGCCCATCATATCTCATTTTGTAACAGATCTCACCTCCATCGTTAGCTCGAACCGTCAGTCAGGCCTCCACATCCCTATTCAGCCTCCAGCCAGCCCCTACTTCTCTTCCATAGACTCCGGGATGAGCGACGCGTCCTCCATGATGGGCTCACTAGGCAGCGGCAGCGGCAGACACTCAGGCCAGCATCAGTTTCAGGACACCTTCCCAGGTAGACATCAGGAGAGTAGAACATCAGAGAACATCACATTTCCTCATGTTTATTTTTTTTTTCTTCAACTTTGAAGCCCACTAATGGTGCTTTAACCCCATGTCCTCCCCTGTTGTCTGTTCTCCAGGTCCCTACGCAGTTCTCACAAAAGACACAATGCCTCAGACGTACAAGAGGAAAAGGTCATGGTCGAGGGCTGTGTTTTCGAACCTGCAGAGGAAAGGCCTGGAGAAGAGATTTGAAATACAGAAGTATGTGACCAAGCCTGACAGAAAACAGCTGGCGGCCATGCTGGGGCTCACAGATGCTCAGGTAAGACTCCGTTAATCTGCAAAAGAAAAAAAGAAAAAAATGATTAAAACATTTTTGGTACACATAAATTGCTCACACTGAATCATTTACATAAACCTGCACTAATTAACCACACATAGAGATGAATTGGCCAACTTTCCCTTAATCACTTCTGACTGGGGATAGGTTAAATAATGATAATTATGTTTTTTTTCCTCCTATCCATTAAAGAAAAACTAAAATTATGAAAAATTATAAAAAATTATGTCCTTATGGCAAATATTCATTATCTGGACAGCTCTCCAACAAAATTGGAAATGGGTATCGACCTAGAAAAGCCAGATCAGGGCATCTCTAATTATTTGAAACAATAGTGTAGTAAGATTTTTGAGAGCTTTGTTGGATTTTCTTCTAGTTAAAGAAAAAAATTTTTTACAATGGGTGCAGATTAAAATCAGAAATAAAAGCACTTTTTCCCCTCTGGCCTGTTGCAAAAATAATTCTGGTAGGATATTTTATTTTCTTCTTTTATAGCGCAAATATTCTACTAACACTGTGGGGAAACCAGATCCACCATGTTTTTTTTGTTTTTTTGCTTAAGCTGCCATGATAGGCAAACAAGCAGATTTTTTAAAAACCACTGAACATGAAATAAACAATCAAATCAGCAGCTTCTCATTTTCTGAAATATTGCAATTTTTCTCATAGTCCCTTGTAAAAAAAGTGTTATTGCGAGAGACAAACCACAAAATAAAAAAACTACTCCTTTGATAGAAGTTAGATTACAAAAACACATTATTCTCTTTCATTATTCAATCTAAATGTAATAAATATATTACAGGGGCATTTTTGCTTTATATGTAGATTTTACGAATTAAAGTGTAGAAGCGTTAACCTTGGCATTCAACCTGACATCAGCATGCATGACCTCAGAGACGTGAGAGCTGAATGAACAATGCCATCATATCTTTAGCAGTAGCTATCTCGCAGCCTTTTTTTGTTATGCCTCATTAGTTAACATACACATATCAGAAAATAAATAAACAGGCGCAAAGATGAAGATTATTTTTATTGCAAAACTTACATTTTATGCAGTTGCTTCTAAACTGCTACTGAATGGAACTGCAGGAGTTATTTAAAGTTCTTTCTTTGGAGGGTGGGGTATGTGTAAATAACTAATCTTGCAATATTTTAACAAAAAATGCACAAAGAAGAAACATAAATAAATTGAGCCTTGTTTAATGCGTCTTCCCAGGTAAAAGTGTGGTTCCAGAACAGACGCATGAAGTGGAGACACTCCAAGGAGGCCCAGGCTCAGAAGGACAAGGAGAAGGATGAGAAGCCGGAAAACGGAGCTTCCGAGGCGGGCGGCCTGGACGCAAAGGTGCCTGAGGAGTCTGAGTGCGAGAGCGAGGCTCGGAGCGACAGTGAGTCGGACGAAGCCGAAGAGGAGGAGAACGCCGACGGACAATTAGACATTTCCGAGCTCAACAACAACAAGACCAGCGTGATCATGAGCGGGAGCGCGCAGGCGGCCACCGCGGACGCGAGCCCCACGGACACTGCGGCCTCGCAGATGTTGCTATGAAAATCAGGCCACGAACAGGGAAGGAGCGTCTTTTAGCCTATTTTCGCCTGAGAGCGTCAGTGACATTAAAGACCCGCGGAGAGTTTAGCGTCTGCATCACGGAAACAGGTCAGTTCACTTCCAGAGAGCAGCAGTAGGAGCACAGAGACTGATTTATTATTGCACACAAGCCCAGCAAGCAGAAGGAGCATGGTCAAAAGGTGTGAATTTTATTAGATTTTGCTGTTTTTTCTTTTCTTATTATTTTTATTTTATATCACCTTAATAATAATAAGAGACATAATTTAAACATCAAAAGACGTATTAATGGCCTACAATTACTGTCCTGAAAAGAAGTGCAGAGTTGAGGCTGATGACTATGAGACTGCGTTTGTGAATTTTATTGTTAATGCAGGAACCACTCGACTTATGTTGTAAATAAAATCTTTGGACAGCAGCAGTATTCTTACATATTTGTCTGTTTTGATACATCGATGTGCTATTTTGTTAATAGTAATTTGCACTGAAAATTGTAAATAAAATGTTTTTACCGTTGGAAATTATTATTATTATTATTATTATTATTATTATTATTATTATTATTATTATTATTACCTACACCCGCGCGGTGGGGCTGGTGCCTATCCCCAGCCATCATCGGCGAGAGGCGTAGTACACCAATTATTATTATTTAGGTAGCCTATTTATTTAATTGCACGTTTAGCAACGCTTACAAAATATTTAGTAATATTAAAACGTGCATTCCTGTTAAAATCGATGAATAACATAGTAAATAAAGGAGAAGAAGAGGGGGAACGCTGACTGCATTAATTAATACAATGGGGGTGGGCTGTTTAAAAATGTTTGCCCTTTAAAGAAAATTATTTCTATTATTTGTTATTCACTTAAGGACATAAATACACTTTAAGGATCGACTCTGTGCGCTTGGAGCCTGCAGCAAGGAAATATTCAATTTATTGCCTGTATATATTTACTGGCTCCAGATAGCAGCCAATACCCGGATGACTATATTTTACGCATGTAAAAATAAAATCTACAGCTTCTCTGTTGTTGCTCACAACCTTCATCCGCAGGTTGCTTTTGTTGCAGGGGTTTGATCTTCCTACTAGTAGGTAGAGAGGGCACAGTCTGACAGCATTTAATGGGAGTGATAACCGCTAATAACGGCCATTTAATGAATTGACAACATCCGAATCGGCTGACTGGTGTTGAAATGCACTTTCTCAATCCGCCTTATCATGCTCATCAATGGCGACAGAATTACAAGGAATCCGCATTGTTGCAGCAAGAGGCGGAGGCATGCACATGCACAGTGTGTTTGCGTGTTTAAGGATGTTTAATGACACGAGATCATGGTACCCTCTCTCCCATTACAAGATCAATAAACTTACCTGTGTCTTTGGGAATAATTGCATTTTAGAGCATGGGCAAAATTTTTAAACAAAGCTCATAAAGGTAATGGAGTTTTGAAATGATAATTGCTGCAGACTTTATTACAAGTCAAAAAATGTTAGAGTTCACAAAAATGTCTCCTAAAGAGGCCAGCTGCACCCAAGCCCAGAAGAAAAGATTGTGTAAGATGACAGGTTGAGTCAAACGGATGTTAAGTCATATATTTCAGAGCTCTTGTAAATAATATTAAACAAATTTACTGTATATGTCTGTGTGAGTCTGTCTGGGCCACTGAGAGGTTTGTTGATGGAAAATGAAGTCTGCTGAAGCCTTGGTGGGTATAAAAGGCCAGTGTAGACATTTATGCAAAATAAATGTTTAGCTATAGAGCCTTAAAAAGAAAGTTATTCACTGAATAGTTGTAAAAGAAAAAAATATTCCAGTCAATCTGCAACTAAATGTTATAATTAATTACAGAACTCCCAGCTCCTAAGTATATTTTTTTCATCATTTTTATAACATAAACAACATTTTAATTACCCTAAAAATCAGGGTTTATTATTATATTATTATTTTATAGTATTATATTATCGTTTCTCTTTTTCCCCTAAAGCTTTTGTATGAAAAGTAATCTGAAATAAAAATTGGAACCAAACATACTACAGCATCGTGTATTTGACGACATGATCTCAGTGTGATGTCTTCAAACACTGGATCTCTAAGAACAGCTTTATTATGGCTATTTATCTTTGTTTTGCTAAAAAAAAAAATAATAATTTGAAATCTGTTTTCTGTCGTCTGCGTGATAAACCCAAAACATTGTTCAACCACAATTAGACAGTAGCAGACATCTTCATGAGGATGTTTTCACCTTTCAGTTTTAAAGCACAACTTCATATTGTTTGGATGGAAGGTACACTCTGGTTATTAATAACAGAATGACAAATTAGATATTGAGATTATGAATATAGCCCAATATTTTGACTTTTTGTTTGCAGTGCTTCTACTTCAATTTTGGCTGTATCATAGGCTAAGTGAAATATTGTTATCCTGCAACTGATTACTGCAACATTCTCCATATTTATCAATAAAAATCAAAAAAAGGTATTTACCTTCAGGGTTCTTCTAAATCATAAACGGCAAAATGGTTCAAAACAGCTAAACTAACAGTCCTGTCCAGAAAGCAATACCCTCTGCTAGTTTTATATTATTATTATTCAAGTCACTTTTTTTGTACGATCACAGGAATTTCATTCTTGTCAAAAACAACTATTTACTGCTTGTCCATCCCTACAATGTGGCAGTTTAAAGAGAGCTGGGCTGCAAAGTGAAAAATTCTGCAAAATACCAAGTTGATGACCAAAGCTGGTATTAATCGTACACAAAACAATGTGCTTTTATAAAAGTTAAATTACTAAAACGTGCTGTTAAATGCTTTATATCCTATCGAGATATATATTTGCAGTTTAATCACTTGGTATAAACTGATCTGAACTGGACACAGCAGGTATAAGGCCGTACAAAGATTTTTAAATTTCAAGGTTTCAAAACATTCATAGGACTTAAAGTCTTCATAATAAATGCCAGAGCAAGTAACCAAAGTTGTTTCGACTGTATGACCCCCCCTACCTGCTGCTTACTGCTTGTCAACTTCCGTAATAGGTTTTCTCAACCTTTCCTTCAGTTACAAGACAGATAATTAGGTGTTTGGAAGTGGCTCTATAATTTGAGCCATGCTGCATACATCATGTAGGCTGGTTACCTGAGCAGATAGCCTCACCGTATCCCTTGGTATACTCCAAGTGTTATTTTATACAGAGCAGAATGGCGGGACAATTTCCACAATAATAATTTGAACATTACAACTGTATTTTGAAGATTAGTATATTTCTATTTAACTCTAGAAATGAACATTTAAAAGAAACATTTTCTAAATAACATACATTTACTGATCAATACATATTTTTTATTGCAATATGAATAGGTAATTGTATTATCATTGTATCATCTCGTACCAGCCCATATCTATCTGTTCCACATCTCAGGTTGACCTTCATTGGTAACGTCCCCAAAACCCAGACCACCACAAGCTCCATTGACATTAGGGTCTGGAAAGAAGATTGACTGAAAGAAGGAGTTGCACTTCTTTTTGCTTTAAGCATCGTATACCTGCTGCCACCTTTTTATTTTTTACATTTTTATTATTCTACATAGGATGTTCTGACCACAAATTTTACTTTCCCAGAGTAAATGGCACTCATCTTAATCCTCGCTGTTAGTTCATGCTGGATGACAAGTTGTCAGAGTTATGAGTGCCAGTTTCCAGTGAAAGCTGTGAAAGCCCTGCACTTCATCAGGCCTTAATATTAACTGTGAAACACTCACGTATTAAATGTCTGAGTGGGATGAGATTTGAATTATACTCAAAAAGCAATAAATCACATTAGTATTTGCACATGTACATTAACAATAACAATCTAAACGCTTAATATAATACTGAGACATCTTGATTTGTGAACTGTCTTAAAATCTTTTATGAGCAGGATAAGAGAAGGTCCATCTGGCTCTCACTGAACATCAGCCTTTCCACCTCCATTAAAACATCACTCTTTGCACCCCAGGACAGGGGCAACCTATTAAACATACCAGCCTTGCAGATTTTATCGTTATTTAACACTTTGGAAGACAAAAAAGTAGCTGTGCTGGACAAATTGTTTCTCTGAAAAAGAAGGGGGGTTCTATCTAAAGTGCTTGAGGGATTAACGTGGTTAAAAGCTGTGACGTCTCAAGGGCTTTAAGGCCTTATCTGTGAGGTTGTTGGATAGGCTGTTGGAGATTTCTCCTGCAGCATCGTAATGCATCATGGGAGGCTTTACCAGACTGCTGGCAGAAAACAAAGTTAAAAAAAGAAAAACTGCAAAATGGCCTGAGACAAAAAGATAAAAGCTTATTTGGTTATTTCTGCTTCTTCCCCCTTTGGGAGGAACTGTTGATAATGTCTTCAGTTGTCATGATGATTAGGAGGAGGATCATGATGATATAAACTTAATCAAGATTAGATTCATAAATGTATTTTTATAGAGTGGAATAAGAGCAAGTCATGTTCTTCAGAAAAAAATATAATTAGAGAAATACATTTAAAATACAGGCATGAATCATTATAAACTTTTTTCATATTTAAATGTGTGTCTTACCCCTTGATGTTGCAGAACTGAACACGGCTGCTAAATGTGTAACAGTACAAACTTATTTTGTTGTTAACATTTAAGATTTGAAATTATACACACAGAACAACCACCATGGTGGACAAATGCAGAATGTCATGTAAGCCTATTTTTCATTGAATATTCAAACCTGATAATATGAGGCAAAACAGATTTTTCTTTTTTGACTTTTTAGCTAAAGATTCTAAATGTTTGACACAGATTATTATGCTACTAAATTATAATGTAATCATTGCATCATACTTCACTCACTGCCCTGTTGTAGATGATTGGAAAAAAAACAACTAATCTGCATGGTTGGTAAAATACAAATTAAGGAGTTATGCCAGAAGTACATTTCTGTTCAGACACAAAGTATGACAATAAAACTACAGTTTCAACCATCCCATACATTCATGTAGGTATTTTGTCTTCCTAAAATACAAGTTATATCTACCTACTTAATTATTGGTTATGCCTGGTGAAGATGTACCAAAAAACCTTCAATAAACTTAACATCTATTGGAAAAATTATATTCTTACACCTGATTTAGGTACATTTGTTCATTTATGAGACATTTTAAGAAATAAGAGGTTGAGGTTCATGATACATTTTGCAGCTCCAGTGGCACAATTGGTGTTACCTCTAACATTGTCGATATAAGAAATGTAAATGAAGCACTTCTTGAAATTCATGCTACAGTTGCTTGATCAAAGTGTTATGGAACTTTTAATTAATGAACCCTAGCTCCCTCTTTTATTGGGGTGAACTCATCACATGATCTATGATTTTATTTTTACTTTCTGGTGTTAGATTTTAGGGTTATTAAACATCTGTGTTCCCTGTGATGACATCTGATCATCTTCATCTTAAGGCTGTTTTTCCTTTTGTCCCTGAAGAAATATTCTCTATAAAACTGCAATGCTTGATTAGACTCACCTAATCAATATGTTTTCTCAAAGCCTTTCTGTTAGTGATGGCTCTCGCCACGTTCTTCAATTGCCTCGTCTGTTCAGTGTTGAGCTTTTTTTTGTGTGGATTTCTTTTGTTTTGAATTTTGGGTTTACAATTTTATTTTCTATTATGTCATTACATTTTCATTATCATCCTATCAACCTGTCTACATTATAATGACATAGAGGCACGTCTCATTTAGCCACTCATCACAATGAAAAAAAAATGAAAAAACAAGAGATCATGCTATTCCTATAAATGTGACAATTTGGAGGTTCTGTCACTGTGGCTCCGATTTATGATATGCTATGGCTGTTTGGCCACAGGGATATCCCTTTGGCTGAATGGTTAGCATGCATGACTTTCACCAGTTGTGGGATTGAATCCCGCCTGGGCCGTGTATATAAGTGGAACAATAAATAAAAAGCAAGGAACCTCAAATTTTATATATATATAAAGTAGAACACCAGTTGAAGCACCCCACTGAAAAGCCAATATTGTAAAAAGATATTTGTCTATTGGCTGGTTATCACTGAGAAAACCCACACGAAGAAAGCTCTAAATTAATCACAGCTCTAGCAGATTTAGATTTAAAATTATTGCACTTTAAGCAAGAAGTGGTTTTTCAATAAACAAAATAGAGAAACATAGAGGATTAATAAAAAATACATTAGTGTTTTTACTTTCCCCTCCAAAATACTATTACTTTCTCCTAATAAAAAGTTATTTAAATACAGTCAAAAATAGTTTTATACACTTCACAAAATGTTTAATTGCCATTGCAGGAATCTAGCCCTTGTTTCCACTGGTATTTTGAAGATTGATCTTCAATGCCGAGCTCCAAGTCTTTGTGGTACGAAGACTCCTTGCCATCACTCTAATCTTTAGTTCACTCACAGATTCTCTATCGCTTCCAAGTCAGAACTCCAAAACGTCTAAAAAAATATGACTTCCACTCAGAATTCATTGGTCAAATTAATAGATTACTTTCAACCCAAATCTGCCTGGAACATAAATAATTTTACAAGTAAATCAACTGCCTAATCCACAAGGCAGATAAGAATATGATATTACTTGATACATAATTAAGCAAATACTCAATATCCTACATAAGAATTTGGTTTGGCAATTATTTTTTCAGTTATGTCTGAGGAGAGCGTGTTTGCCTTAGAAGCTACATATCAGTGATACAAGTGATCAGTTGCCCACTATTCCAAGTTTTGATCAAAGCCCCACTTCATTTCCAAAATGTTTTCAACTTATATACATGTAAAAATAACCAGCAACCTTCAAATATGTTGGAATTTTTTTCTAAAGTGGATTAAAAACCAAATAAATAAGCCGCTCATCAGCAAAAGAGTTTGTTTTGGTTGTTATAACAGTGGCATATCTCTGTTTATGTCAGATGTTTGTTCCATCAACACAGATTTATGTGATGCACTGGGTAACACTCTCCTAAATGAGCTATTAGTCATCAGCATGAGAGGTAACTTCCCTCCAAAATATTATTACTTTCTGCAGATCTTTAATCTGATGCAATACCAAAATATTTCCAGACTACCTCATCATTCTATTCCAATTCACTGTATTAATTATTTTGTTGTCTTTTATTCAAAACTCAGTTCAGGTTATTCTTTCCTGAAGAGATATTTATGTTTATCATGCCACATGTGAAACTGGAGAGTATTTACCTGAATTATGCATCAGCATTTTATATTAAGTGTTAGTGTATAAAACTTGGGTTTTTTGAATACTTGGGAATATTGAGATATTTTCTGCAGCTGCAAACACAGAAAACATGTTCAGTCGTGCTGAAAGCTTATCCCCCCATACAGGAGCTGTTGCCACATTTCCAAAAAGCCACATTATTGAGTGCTTTTTTAACATGGTCGCAGTTTCCAAGCATCTTGGCTCCACTTCCAAAACCGGACCTTTGCCAGCAGTTGGGAGTGGAAGAAGGAAAGAAAAGAAAAAAAGACATCTCAAGTTAAATTTAAAGATGTGTTTCTTTTGGATGCCGGGCTTCGCTGCCATAAACCAAGGGAGACATTTTCATGCTCCACATTTTTCATGGTTTCTCTCTGAGTTTCCTCCCTTCCTTTCTCACTCCACCTTGGCTCCAGGATTACCTACTGTTGCACTGGCTGCAAACCACAGCCAGCAGGGCACTGTGGGGTGGCCAGTTCTCCCACTCTTCCTCCCCCTCCTCCAGCAAAATGTTCTTCTGGTTGTCCTTGGATAGCTCTCGAAGTGGAGAATCCCTAAGAGAATTCCCCACCTGGACAGCACTTATTGAGCTCTTCTTTCACCGCCGTTCTCAAATAATACCCTGCCTACCCCCCCATAAGCTGATGGCCAGCAGTAATCAGTTATAAGCTTCAAGTCCTCTGACCTACCGCCATGTTTTTATTGTACCCATGAAGGAATTTTATTGCAGCCTGCTGTCTCAAGCCAGCCTTACGTGGTCCACACTGTAATTTGTAAAGGGGTACAGAGGTTTGGTATTAATTAGGGATGTAAAATGGCAGTGGTTTGACCGTTTCCATGGAGGCTAAATTCACTGAGTGATGTACACACTGGGAGGGGAGATTATGGCTGAGCTCTGGCTCTCCTGCCGAGAAGCAAACACAGAAAGGAGAGGACGTAAAAAGCGCTTTCATTTCACACGACCTGTCATCAGCAGCAAATTTTCACTCTGCTGCTTGAAACTGCCTGTGGCTTTAAAACTAACCATACGGTCGGGCCAAGCATCAATCAGAGCTAATGGGTGTAAATGAGAGATTTAGTTGGATTTTAAAGCTTAATGTAGACTTTCAGATCTTGAAGTTATTATATTCTTTACTGATGAGGGCATTGTGCTTTAAAGTTATGATTTATAGTTCAGGTGCAAATTAATCGATCCCTGTAAAAAAAAAAAAAACTCTATGTAAACTGAAGCAAATAGATGGTAAAAGTGTATTGTGAAGAGTTCATTTATTTTATGAATTCAATGAATTTTTCAATATTATGGCAATGACTAGGTGGAGACTGGCTATATTCATTGCAGTTGAGGCCTTGAGATCAAACTTTAGTTTGTAGATTTCATGAGTCTGTATAATTGTTTGCTATATTGTCAGCCTGCCTGTAATGTAATCCAGTAGATTGGTTTGAAGAAAATATTATGATAATACAGGCAACCATTCTTAAGCATAAATCAGCCCATAATTACCAGACAGAAAAAAAAATAGTGGATATGCCTGGTAAAAGTTGTGGGGACAAATTATCGACTACTTTTACAACAAATGACAGAATGAGATTTTATTTTAGCTAAAAACCCAACTAGTAAAACTTTTCTTCTTAGGAAGTATGAAAGATCAAACCAAAAACAACTAAGCAACCTCTCACTGGTATTTGATAAAGTCCCATAATTACATTTCCTGATCTTTATTCTCCTTACAAGTACTTTAATATAAAAGAAAACATGGTATGAGTCATGCTGCAGGCAGGTTTGAAATGACACATGGTTGGTAATAACTTCATCCCGACAGGCAGCTCCTGGTACAAACATAACCAAACTACAATTGTACAAAATGGAGTAGAAGTGAAGATGGAAGATATATAATCAAATCACCAATTATTACTAAATTTCACAATTTGTATCACGTTTAATTTAGTTTTGATTAAAAGGTCTGATTTACTGGGATTTTATCACTTAGCAGAACAGTTCCTATTTGCTCACATTGATTTTTTGATGTAAATGTTCACCTTTATTTTATTCCTAAATCAATGTATTTAGCTTGTTGCTGTTTCTTACCACAACACAGCTATTCTCTATGTAGTTCCTTGTAACTTTAAACTGATTAACTTCAAGAAAGGACTCCATGGTGGGGCTGTGTGTAGCACTGTTGCCTTGCCGCTGGAAGGGCCTGGGTTAAAATCCCAGCCTCTTCCTAGCTTCTTACCCAATGACTGCTGGAGCTTGGTACCAACCATCTGATCCTGCTAGGAAGTGGGCATAAGCAATGGATGAGTGGATGAAAATGACAGTCATTTACTTTACCTACAACCAAGCCAAAAATGCAGAACACTCAGTAACATGTTTACATGACTGAACAGGAAAATAGTAGGTAGTTGCAAAGTAAATGAGATAAAATAAGTGATAATGTTAATTTAAGCTGTAATATGAGCCGTTTAGGGTCCATTAGTAAACTCATGAATCATTTAAGGATTTATTGTATGATGAATTTACAGATGACTAACAGATTATTACCTACTATGGTTTTTTTCAGCTTGCTGAGTAAAAAATATCTACTATCTACCTGAAGTGTAAAACAAATCTCGTAAGATGATGCAGAATTTATATATGGATTTGTGTTAAGTAAACATTTAATTAATAATAATATGTGCTTTGGAAGTAAGCTTGCTGGGTTGGCCGCCCAGGGATTCGATTTATTCCTGGTCTGGGTAGATACGTAGCCGGGGTATTTGAGACGGTGCTATCACTGGGTTCCTGCCTTGGCACAGGGGCCCTTGATGCACATTTGGCGCTGGGGACCTCCTTTGCTGGCGGGTAGCTAGCACATTTAGCACAGGTGCTCTCCCCTATGGGGTGCGCTTGGACGGGAGGGGTGGTGTGTGGGGGTTGGGGGTTTGCTGAACTCAACCTGGATGTCTAATGTCTTGTGTTTTAATAGTAGTCTGAATGTCGGGTTGGGTTTAGCTCTCCCTCGGGGATGACAATGGGGGGGGCGGCCTTGGGCTCCATGGGGCTTGGTGCTGCTGCGACCGTGGGCCCTGAGTTGGACATGCCAAGGCCTCCCTCCCCTGGTGGATTGAGTTGAACGGGGTACCAATCGGAGTCAGTTGGGAAGGTGGCTCCCTGGGAAGGCACTTTGTCCCCCATTATTTTCCTCCCCATTCTCTGACACCTCTGTCCGCCTGGTCCATCATTATACCACCCATGTAGGGTCTTGGGTTGTGAGCATGTCACAGAGTTGTGGGGACAGGTTTCCATCTTCACTATCCCATGGCAGACTGGGTCCCAATTTTACTGTACACTTTCACTAATAACATTTTCATGAGATACACACATGCAGTGGGAGAACTTTTTGGCTCCAGAGGAGGAGCCCTTCATTGAGCCTCACCTCTGGTGTTGGTGCCCACTGCTTAAATGCATTTAGACACTGAGGGCTCGGGGTGGGGGATAGAGGATGTCTGGCAGCCTTCCCATTTCCCACCCCTCTGTTTTGAATGCACATTATAACAACATGCATCAATACCACATTCAAGCAGGAGGAGGGAGGCAGGGGTCTTTCCATGCCCCTGTTCGCTACTGACCATCAGGGGTTGGGTTTTGAGAGGTAGATCATGTTGTCTGATCAGGGGCCTGGGTTGGTGGGCTGCTTTGCCACTATGGAGGCTTGCCGGTCTGCTTATCTCCATCCTAGAAGGTAGGGGGGACATCTCCCGGGTGCAGTGGCAGGTTGCTCCGCCGGAGCATCGGTACCTGGACTTGGGAGTATAGAGTGTGTATGTGACATGTGAGTGAGTGTACAGTGCCCTTTTTTGGGTGTTTTGGTGTGCTAATGAAAATGTATGTGCGTAAGAGGGTGGGTACGTATGACTGTGTCTTTCTCTCTCTGTCTACCTGGCAGGTTGGGTCCTCGGATGCCCTCTCGCCTGGCGCATCTCTGGTCCTACATCTAATGAAACCTATTTCCCCTCTATCACTCCCTGCCAGTGACCAATTGTCCTGTCCACTGATGCGTTGGTGGCTCTCAGTGTCTGGTGCAGGGGGCCCGGGGACATTCCAGTTTTGGGCCTGGTGCATGCCTTGCTGGGCCTGTGTGGATCAGTGTGTCGGGTGGCTGATATAAAGGGTGAGGTTGTCCTTATATTGGTTGGGGCACCTCTTTTTTGGGGTGCCAGTTTTGAATTGTTGGGTGGTGCCGTTGGATTGCTCAGCGGGGTATGGATCTAACCTTTTCCGCTACCTGTTCTGTAGGTTCCATGCTTGGTCAGTTCATTAGCTGAGGTGAGGCCTCCAATGTTTAGATGTTGCTCTAGATTTTTTGGGACCTCCTAGGGAAATTTGTTGATGCCCTCATGGAACAACTGTGGTAGGTCAACCACCCCAGGGAAGCTCTATCAATGTTCCAAGTTTGTGCAGAAAAGGACTCTCTGGATCAACTAGAGTCCCAACATTTTGGAAATCGCTCATTAAATTTTTTTTTCAGACTGATACATGTGAAGACCTTTATTTCCATTTATCTTTAAATCAGGACATGATTTTTTGCTGCACTGGGATGGACTGGCGACCTGTCCCGGGTGTACTCCACCAATCGCCCGTTAACAGCTGGAGATAAGCACCAGCCCCCCCGCAACCCCTTGAGTATAAAGCGGTTTAGAGAATGGATGGATGGATAATTTGTTGCTTTGTTTAGATATTTAAACTTACTTCTTGTTGTTAGACAGGTTCTGTTAAAGGGATTTCCTTATTGTGGCTGCTGTAATTTTACTTTACAATTTACTTCGACAAGAAATATCTTGGCAGTTTCAACCCACAAGATCTTTACTATATGACACTTGGTGACTCCCTTACATCCTTCTATATTTTGTTTTGAGTGAAAACATGCTAGAAGGATAATGGTGATAAAAAGTGTTTTCTTTTTAGCAGGCACTTATTCGCTTCCCAATTCTTATGACTGAATGCAACATTTTTCCAATGGTAAGGCGATGGTATATGTTTATGGGAGTATGTTGGGCTTTTTAACTTTGTGTTTTGAATTTAAAAAATGAAGTAATTTGTGGAAAGCTACTAGTCTCTCCTTTGTTACATTTTACTGTAAAATACAAACTAAATGTTCCAGTCAGACATAATCTGATGCATAATGCAACTTTACCTGCGTGGCCTCTCTGTAGATAAAAGTTGAGTTTGCTGAGTATAGTCTGAGGTTTCCTCATTTCCCCTTTTTTGGTGCTTATCGTAGCTCGCAGAGGCAGTTTTATAGAGAACAGCTGAAATGAAACCCCTCTCAAAAATAACTTGCATGTCCACTAATACCGAAGAACTGACCATATAACCAACATGTTATTTTTCTTTAGGCTTATTATTCAGTACACAGACTGCCCTCTCATGTCCAGCTTTTTGACCAACCTGGATGTTAACCTTTACCTAACCTGTATTGCAACCAGAGCCAGACAGCACAAAAAGTTATTGGAACAATGTTAAAAAGTTCCTTCTAATAGTTGCAGCACACTGTAAACGACGACAATGATCACCCAAGTCAACCTATCATAGTTAAGAATGTTGCTTGCCTTGTTAATCCTTCCCCTCTTATCTGATATTACCCTTTATTGTCTGACGCTTTCAGCATTAAGCCTCATAACAATGAACTAAGTCTACTTGTGAGTGTACCTTTTTGGCCTTAATACTCTCGAGAACACCCTGCTGATTGATTATCAAGAAATTCTTCTTCACGACTCTTCTCATTATGGGGAGGAGAGGGCAAGAGTGGAAAAATAAATAAAGCATCACTTGAGCTTGTCTTGCTCTTGTTCCAAAATAAACAGAGCTGTGTGGCAGAGAGAACTGCTGAAACTTCCAGCGGCTTCCCTTGCTTCGGTTGAAACAATCTGGAAAGGAAGGAGCACCACAATAACCAGAGATGGGACACACAAGTGAGAGTGAGCAGGTGATTTATAAAAATCGCTGCTCAGTTTCACATCCTTCAGTCTCGCTTCCTTTTCACAGATTTAGCAGAAAGATTCAGATGAGGGTGAGAGCTCATAATTACTGTCCTTTTCAAATAACCTTGATGCACTACATAAAAAATAGGATATATGTTGCTTTTAAAAGGGTCACATAGTCAAACTTCCATGGACCTAATGCAGCATACTGTTACTCTCTCTTTCTGCTATGTGTAATGTTTGCACATGTTTAAGTGCATGAATAACAGTGTGAGTGCAAGCCCTGTAACCCATATGTGCAAGGGGTGAGAGTTCAGCTCCTGCAGGGTTTGTTTAGGAATATATGACACTGCACATCTGGCCCACTCATATCTGACTATAAAACTTTACCAAGCATCCATGCAGCCAGCTGCCTTTATCAGTGAGAGATGGAGTTATTTCCCCTCTGGACGGATGGAGGCCTCAGCCTTAGACCTGCTGCTCCTCTACTCTCGCGCTCTGTCTCCCTGTGGCCCTCATCAGGAACTGCTCTGCACAATCTGCCCTAAATGTAAAAAGCAGTTTTCCTGATATGTGAGCAGATGTAGAGGTGAATACATTCAAACCAGAATGATCAGTAATCATTCTCACAAAAATACACGTTTTGAAATGCACTGCCTGCAATGGACTGTCGACCTAGTGAACACCGCCTCTCGTACAATGATTACTGGAGAGCTATTAAACAGAACACAGTGAACTCTCAGCTATTATTAAGCTTTGCTGTTTGGGAAATTTTCTCATGCAGCTGGATAAAGAAAAGGCATTTTTGAAGAGTAATAAGATACTGTATGTAATTTTCTCTGAAGATAGCTACTGAATTACTCATTTGGGACAATGTCAAACTTAATGTAATCCCCACAGAAAGGTAAATCATCATATTTTTATATAATTTTTGTCAGTAAACCGAGACTTTTCAAAATTGCATCACTGTCATTTTTTACTCTTTTTTTCCCCCTTCTTTTATATCGGGTGCGTTTTGTAGATGGACTTATTCATTGGTCGAATATTACAAGATGATTTGTAAGATTATGTAATTATCCTGTTGTGGTTTATATTTAAAAGATCACATTGCCCTGAAAAAGGACTCACACCCATTGGGGGCGACTGTAGATCAGGAGTTGGGTTTTTGTCTTGTGATCGGAAGGTTGCCGGGTCGAGTTCGTCTGTCATTGTGTCCTTGGACAAGACACTTCACCCGTTGTGTACTGGTGGTGGTCAGAGGGCCCGGTGGCACCTGTGTCTGGCAGCCCTGCCTCTGTTAGCTCCCCAGGGCTTACAACGTAACTTGCCATTACAAGTGTGTGGATGGGTGAATGACTGAATGTAGTGTAAAGCGCTTTGTGGTCCTCTGACTGAAGAAACACTATACATATGCACATTTTCAAATTTTATCACACTACGAACATAAACTGCAATGTGTGTTCTGATGTTTTTTTTGTGACAGACGCGAAGCACACGGAAGAGGAAACATCTCCATGAAATCACAGCTGTAAGCCCTTTGGGATATGACTGTACCTGCTCAGTTTATTTCCAGACTTAATTTTTTTAAATCCGCTTTCAAGTCTTGCTATAGATTCATGTTAATATTCTAATTTGGACTTTGACAAGGCCATTCCAGCAAGTACATGCATGGATCTGGACAGTGATCCTCCACCCAAGATCCACATCTTTTGTAGCCTATAGGAGCTTTTGCTTCTACTTTCTAACAGCTTTATTCATCTTAAAATCAAGTTTGACCTAGTCTCTGTTGAAGAAGAGCATTCCCAAAAAGGATATTGCCGCCACCAGCATGTTTGACCATGAAGGTGATGTGATCACGTTGATGCACTGTGTGATAGTCTCCCTGCACACATATTATGGGTTGAAAGTTCAGTTTTGGTCTAATCTGACCAGAGTGGTTTCTTTCTCAAATTTGCTATAACACCTGCTTAGATTGTTTCAAACTGCAAAAGCAACAACTTATAACAACGGTATTCTGTTTGCCAATGTAAAATATAGGCCAGATTTAAATGCACGACTCATTCTTACAGCGGATCTCTGAGCTGCTTGTCTAATTACTGCGGTCCTTGGCTGGAGCCCCTTCATAGTGCACTACCTTCTGATGGTGTGTCACATAAAACCCTGATAATATAAAATGTGAGCATGTTTTAGAACTTTGACTGACCCTCATCTTATTTAACTGTAAATCCAGTTCTGTTTTCCGAGGCGTAGCACTCCATGTTGGACTGCCCACAGCTTTATTTGCCTCGCTTCCTCCCTGTTCTCCTCTGACACACAGATGACCCCAGGCTAACAACATCCATCAGGTGATCATTACAAGTTTGAGGTCATGACCTATGCACTACAATCACCACACCTCTGTCTCTTACAGCACTAACCCGGTGTTGTATACAGGCCCTCAACTTCCCCTCACGCTGGAAAAAAAAGTCACCAGCTTCATAATGTTTCCCCTGGCACAAGCATGTGGATAGAGATATGTAGAGATCCTACGTGACGGCAGGAAACAGCCACAGGAAATGTAGATGCGCTGCATCTCCTCGAGTGCCACTTCAAGTTATTTATTTAGACAGATTTCACTTTTTTATGGGAATCCCCTTCCTTCCATCGTTTCTCCATTCCCAGATTCCTTCTCTGGGAGTTGGAGGTGGAAGCCTGCAGTGTCACATAGCTTGTTGAGGCTTCAGAGAGGGATCACTTCCCCTCGCTTAGACCCCCATCATATCACCCTCCTCCACCAAACAAAGACTCATGGATGGAATCCAATTAGTTAATCTCACTCTTGACACACTTGTGCTTGTTTGCAGCACAGATATGCCATTCCTTCGCTGATCCTCTCTCATAACAAGCTGTCAGAGGGGAGAGAGCCAGAGAAAGTCAGTAACGCTCTGAGTGAGGCTATTGATTATGAGCGTTAAACAGACAGAGAGACATCTGGCTTCCATTACGGGCTGTGATGCGATGCAGGACTCCTCGGCAGCAGCAGCAGACGCTGCACGACCTATAGACATATGCTACACGGCCTGTAATTACTGCCTATGGGGAAAACAGAGGGATGTTATGTCACTGAATGCCAAAACAGGTTTATCATGGATTTTCCGCTATTAAAGATCTTCACTGTCATGTTTTTGTAATCTTGCATGTGGTGAATGACTTAACGGTATGAAGCACAACTTTGTATCGTGAAGTAAAAAAGTAACAAAGACTGATTTCTTCCAGCAATTATATAAAGTATCTATAGTTTGAAATAATCCCAGAGAACACTAAAGCCTGAGTGTGGCTCAGGTGGTAGGAGCATGTCCTGTAACCCGTTGGTTGCCAGTTTGAACCTCCACTTCTTTTGTCTTGTTTTTGTCCTTGGGCAAGACACTTCACTCGCCTTGCCTGCCGGTGGTCGTCAGAGAGCCCTGTGTGTACGGCTGCCTCGCTTCTGTCAGCGTGTCCGAGGGCAGCTGTTGCTGCAGCTGTGTGTGGAAATGTAGGGTAATGAGTTTTATGGTTCTCTGACTGAAAAAGCGATGTACAAATGCAGGCTATTAATATTTACCAAAAACAAAATGATTAGACATTATAAAAGTAATTTACTATGAGGAAAACCATAATGGATTAAAAATATATTACAAATAAAAACTACTAACACAGAGGAAAAATTCTGTTAATCAGCTTTTTGAGCAAAGATTTAAGAGCACATTTATTAATATCAATGCTAGTATGCACACATTTTAGGTGTCATATTCATCCCTGTTGGATAAACAATCAACTCTACTGAAAAATAATGAAATGGCATATTAGGTATGGATCATTTTTAGGGGTTACACAGGTAGACTGGCTGATATCCATTGCTATACTATAAAAAGTGTAGATCTACAGCTGGCTGCTCTGCTTTGTGACCGCATACCCTGGAGGCCGCCATTGCTCCTCCATTGCTGTAGTACGTCCATTTGGCCGCTAGGCCCCCATTGAAAAGCATTGGACTTTAGACACCTTAAAATCAACTTTAAGGCCTGGTGCCCATTTTTAAAAAACTTTCCTCTGCTACATATTCCTCCTGAGATAACGCTGGGCTCGTCAAAAAAATAGAAACCAGACTGGTTTTCGTAAAATAATTTTTTTAAATCTTGCATAATTAATGAGGGGCCGGACTTTGATTGACAGGCTGTTTCGTTTGAATTTAATTATAGTAACACTACATTTTAATAATTATTTCAAGTTACTAGTTCTTGCATTTTGAGGTTTGAGAATACACAGATACGGTGGCAGTCAGGCATGGGGCTATTAGCCTTTAGCTTAGTTAGCGAAGTTTAGCATCAGAGCTAAAGATGCGGGAGCAGAATGGGCGTGATTACGACCGAACTACACACCCATACACACCCCGCGAGGCCAGAGTCTACAGTGAAGATCCCGCCCCTATGCCCTTTTTAGGAACATGCTTCGTCAGAGCTGGGGAGGAGGAGTCTGTAAATCCTCCATGAATTCCCCCTTGAACGTGTGTCATTCTGGTAAATGGGAAGGAGTGAGAAGGTGTTGTCTATTCTTTTTAACAGTCTATCAGATCTACACAGATTTTTAACACTTTTTTTAGGAAATTATTTTATATCTGTTATCTCGTGTACAGAATCTGTGAAATAAATAAGTCTGCAGTGTTGTACTGCTGTTATTCTAAAGCCTGTGTTACACATATTGTGAGTGAATTACTATTAAGATTTAAAATATTCTACACTATTGCGTCACAAGAGAGGAATAAGAGAGTCATGAGGCATTACACAAGAGAGTAATGTCTAACCGTCAATGTCTGTTTTTTCTTTCTCAATAATTAAAGGTCGTCTGACTAGCTTCAATGCTCCATACGAAGTCCCCAAGCAGAATTTAATGATTTGCCTAAACTGTCAAAAAATATGGCCAACTTCCATGCAGAGAAATGCCTTGTCTTTGGTATAAGTAGGTCTGTACATTTTGTGTAGAAATGTGTATTTACATATTCATAAATATTTAATTCCCTTTGTTCTGATGTTTATGCCACAGAATTTTTTCAGATCCCTTGGCTAGCTTTCTTTTCAATTTCAATTTGATTTGTCTGAATCAAATTGATAGCGAGCTGTTTTAATACAGTTGGGCAAAAAAGTATTTGACAGCCACCAATTATGCAACTTTTCCTACTTATAAAGATAAGAGAAGTCTATAATTTTCATCATTGGTACACTTTAACTGTAAGAGGCAGAATGTAGAAAAAACCCAGGAAATCACAAATCTGTTCCCCTGAAATATTCTATTTCCCCCTGTGTCAGGAGCATCCACTGCAGCCAGAGAGGCGATGACTATAGGTAGTCATGTTAAAATTGTTATTTTATTAATCTTCCAGTAAATAACTTAATACAAATACACACGGTCTTGTGTGTGTGTGTTTAAAACAGTGTGGTGTTTTTTGTTTTAAATGACAAGAGTCGAACCTGAGACCAATACTTATTTCTATCACTTCGTGTTAATTTTATTAAGCTCCGATGTTAAAAGATGCAAGCTGACTCTGCTGGACACGATATCTAGGCTTCCTGAACAGATGAATGTAGGATTATAATCAAATCATGACACATAATGGACACAAAATATATATATATATTTTGATCGCTGATGTCTGCTGTGTGTTTTACCTAAAATAAACTGCTGTAGCAGATGTATTATTTAGGTATTGTGACCTATGAAGACATATTTCCTCTCTTTTAAAACAAATTAAAAATCGTTTAGTAAATGGGTAATATTTCAGCCTGACTTTCATACTCTATTATGCTGTTTTTATACCCCATGGGGCAGACATTAAACCATTCATTAGGTATTTCATTCCTCACATCATACAGCAGCTGTCGGAAATTTTCAGTTACGCTCATAACATAATAAGAACAAAATTATTTACAAATCTGTCTTTAACAGTGCTTAGTCCTTTCATCATGGAAACTTGTATGTATGAAAAAATGTGTTGAATGCACTGCTCAAATCCACAAAGAGCATCCTGAAATACTGTATGTTTGGCTGTTCCAGGTGGGTCAAGGCTGTTTGAGGTGCAGTGGAGACAGCATCGTCTGTAGATCTCTTCGCCCTGTAAGCAAACTGATTTTCATCTAAGTCTGCAGGGATGCTGTCCTTGTTGTGTGCTCGGACTAATCATTTTAAGCACTTTATTAGGACAGGAGTGAGGGCAACTGGCCGGTAATCATTGAGTGTTTGGATTTGAGACAGGTGGGGACCATGGGGTTCTTATTAGAGAAATTAAAGAAGTTGGAGAACACCCTGGTCAGCCCAGGACTTCTATAAGTGGCCTGTCACCCCTTCCGGTCGAGCTGCTATTTGGTGTGAATCCTTCTCAGGGTGGATCTCACTTAGTGCTGCTGGAGGGTAAGTGTCGGCTCCCCCCTCCGGCTGTATCCTATCTACAGCCTGGGCTCTTCCTTGTTGTTTCTCAAAGCGAGCAAAGAAGAGGTTCAATAATGACGACTGATCCTTATTAAAGAAAGGATGAACGGGGCCACGTATCCTGACATTTTGGAGAAAAACATTCTCTCCTTCGGTGAGAGCAACGAAGATGAAACATGGCTAGATCCACCAGAATGACAATAATTTCAAACATACTGTACATTTCCCGGGCAAAGAAGAAGTGGCTACACAAAACTCATTTCAAGGTTCTGGAGTGGCCTAGCGAAGTCTCCAGACCTCATTCCAATAGAGAATCTGTGAAAGGAGTTGAAAGACCATAATGCCCAGCAACAGCTCCAAAACATCACAGCTCCAACAATCTGCATAGAAGAAAGGGTTAAAATACCAGCTACAGTGTGTACGAACCTGGTGAAGACCTATAGGAAACATTAGACCTCTGTCATTACCAACCAAGATTTAAAAAAGTACATGACAAAGTATTGAGAGGAACATTTGTTATTGATATATATAGTTAGAGATGCATGTATCATTGGAAGAAAACTGAAACCTCCATTCACTGTCGCTATAATTTACCCAACAACTGCGTGAGTGTTTAATGTAAGGTATCCTTTTGATGGAGCAATAGGAGGGCTGGGATCAGGGAGAACACTGTTGGTCAGAACTTGAGAAGAAATTGGTTATTATAATTTACAATCACAATTTTTGTCCTGTGATAAAAGACAAGTCTGGTGGGCTCACTTAGAGCACTTTTAAATCCCTATGCAGAGTTCTGGTTTGCTAGGTCTCCAACCTGCATTTCTTAGACAGGATTTCTTCCCTATCACTGAGTAAATCCTCATGTAAATATTCATCATATGAACTCACACCTGAGCTGGAGATTGATGTTTCTACTTTTGTCATGTATGATCATTGTATTGTGCAGCAAGGTTTGGTTTGTCCTACGTAATATCATCCCTCATCTACAACCTTGGGCTAACTGTATTTTGTGGATTACTATATTTTGAAATCAGTATAACTGTCAGATACAGCCCCAAGTACAACGTTAAAGTAAAATTCACAAAAGTAATAATTTGAGAAAGTCAAGAAAACTAATTTTCTTTTTACATACAGTTCATATTGATATATGAAATATTCTATGCACTTAATAGTTCCTAAATGTGAATATTTTTTGTAACATATTATAATTGTTTTGCGCCATGTGCCTGCCTGATGTGTTTGAGTGCCTTGTATTGAACAGTTGGCCCTCTAAGCTTCCCGCAGTCCTGTTCTCTGCATTTTGCAACAGAAACAGTATATCTTTTAGACAATCTTCTAACCACTCGGTAACAGTGACATGGTCCCCTGACCACAAAATGTCCAAAAGTGAGATGCAGTTTACCACTTTGTTCTCTTACGTTCAAAGGTTACCCTCCGCCAGTTACTCAGAATATATGTTTTAATTGACATTTTTGCTATAAGCAAGCTTCCAGAGAAGATATAGAAAATACTTTTCCAGCTATATCAATTATCACTCTTGCAAGAAGATTGAGATTATTGAGTTAACTGGTCTAAACAGCAAAAATGATTTAAGGCCTCCCCCCCCATCAGATGCAGCGGTTTGTGTATTTTACTTGACAAGTGGTAAAGAACAGAAAAGAATGCATTTATTTATTCTTTTTGACAAAGATGCAAGCTGCTGGCTGCACTGCCGAGTTGTTTCATTGCAACAACACAAGACAGAGAGCTGCTGTGACTTTAATGTCCTTGTTTGGGGTTGCGGGGGTGTGTTGATGAGGTGGGAGTGGGTCATGTCATGGTAGTGAGAAACACTAACAGCACTAAATCACTTTATAAGTTAAACACACACAAATAGACATATGTTATGACTCTGAGAGGGTGGAAGATAAGTTTGCGTTTCAGCGGACAAATGTGTTCCTGAGAGGCTCCGATTTGAGTTGATAGCCTGCATTTAGAATTAACATTTATTAGGCAGTTTACCAATGCAAATCTGTTGTAGTATTTATAGCATTTTATCTGACTAGTGTTCAGTTTTAGAGTGTTTACTATTATAGCCATTCCACACTAAAATCTTAAAAGTTTATATATATATATATATCACAGTCCAACACAAGTAGCAAATAGATCATAAGTGTGAAGTGGAAACAGGATTATTAACACTCCTCAAAAGCAACAAAACAATTATAATAGCAATGGCATGCTTGTGTGAGTCTGTAAGTGTTCTTTGCACACTCTATGTAGCATGACAGACAATAAAGCCAGACAGCAAAGTAATAACTTACTAATGCACTCCTCAGTCATTGCTCCCTGGACTTGTCTGCAGCTCCTGATGGATGCTGACGGCTCCAGAGATGGACTGCTGCTGATAGGGAGTGACCGGAGAGGAGCCTGATTAAAAGTAGTGGGGCACGGGCGAGGGAGATAACCCTGATCTGGCGGTGATGAATCCATCCTGGACAGGCTGCTGTCTCATTAGGGTCTAACCTCAGCCAGGCACTGTGTGTCCAAATAAACGCTGGAACGATCCTGCTTTTATCGGAAGGATTATGCTTGTTTTCCTTTCCACAACTTTCCTTGTGTGGGCTCATATACTGCATGCTCTCAGCCTTTGCAAACTGAAGGTGTGATTCACTGCCCCTGACTTCACTGTGTTTACACAATTCTGGGTCTATCTTTTTGGATGAATGAGCCCAGCAGCACCATTAGACAACTATTTGCCTGACTAATCTGCGGCCAGCGTGAAACAGCGAGAAAAAGTTGAAATAATCTGCCCTTTATTTGTGATAATATAAACAGTGGAGTTGTTTTAAAGCATGCTAACATTGAATATTGGGTCAGGGGAGGGGGACAGAAAGAGGTAGTTTACATTCTCACTGGAGTAGTCTTGATAACAGGCCAGAGGGAATATAAGCCCCTTTAAATATGTGCATTAGTGTAATTTATTGGGCTTCCCCTTTCAGCCCTGCTCTTGCTCCAGCTTCTTTTCTTCATAAACAAAAGACAGGCCAAGGTTCCAGAATGGATGGGAGAGAAAAATCATTCATAGTTGATAATCACATAAAACAGCAGCGTATTTGCTGCCTAATAAGCAGAAAATGTCCACATTTTCCCTCCTCCCTTCGATCAGGAATGGGTGACTCCTCCAAGACTACCATGCGTGATTTAAACCTCCGTTTTAAAAATGCTTTGCTTTTTGAGTGGTTACTATGAAATCCAGGGAGGTTGGGTTAAGGCCAGGGATTTCATAACTCTTGGTGTATGTCTGGAAGTCATCCACTCATTCTGATTTTTAACCAAGTTGTGTCCGAGCAGAATGACCCTGGAAATTAATGAGGTTCTGGTTGTTGGTTCCAGCATGGCGAGGTCAAGTAAATCATGCTTTAGTACTCCGGTCCTCCCTTCTATGGTTTTTCTCCCTTCCCAGCTTTGGATCCTATGATAATGGAAAGAAAAGGGACCTGAGAAATACCAGCTCATTATCACTCAAGTCAATCAAAAAAAAAAAAAAAAAAGCATATGTTAGGACATAAGTTCCAACCAGCTGTAAAGTAAGCTTTTTGTGGAGACTAGACATTTCACAATTCATTTCACAAGACTGTGGCGGCTGTTTTTCACGGCTCCTATACACTTTTCATGTCACAGCTTTAAAAGCTAAAATTTTCGTCGTTTTTAGTCTTCAATTTCAAAGACAAACAAACTTTTCCATATTTTCCAGTCGGTGTAGGAAACTTGTATTTTCCTCTCTAAAGTACTTTTATCATTTTTTGTTTTTACATCAATTTTTAGATGAGCCCCTTCACTTTGAATGAATGTGCAGTGGAGGAAATTAAAATGAGGGAAAAGCTGACTTCATTTGACATAATACCATGAAACCTAATAGAGTAACACCTCAGAAACGAGCTCTGCAAATCAGTCATCTCTTTTAATGTAGAAAAAATAATTTGTCTTTTCATTTAGTAGCTGTTAAAATGCCATAATTTTTACACATGTGTTTAGTGTTTCATTTTTAAGAGGGAAAAGAGTGACAACATTTTCAAACATGCATGAAACTGGAGCGTAGTTCAGCACTCATGGAACATAGCGGAGAAAGGCTGCCAAGTCTTGCTCGGCTGTGTTCTTTGTCCTACTGTTAGCAACGGGCAGCATTTGTCACCTAATTAATTCCCCTGTCTATGTAAAAAAAGATGTCCTCATTTTCCTTTTGCTCATGCAACCTGTTTTCTTTTATGTATGCAAACTTAAAAATGATTTGTCCTCACCTTTTCTGCATTTTCCTACAGAAGAATGTGTTTGTGGCTTCTTGTTGCTGGGACCATATTTTTGGAATGCATATCATCCTCATGAATTTAAATACAAAGAAAAGTAACAAAAAATATTTCCCTCACCTACTATGTTTATTTGTGGATATAAATGGTTATTTGTCACTTTCTAGTACTGGAATCTGATTTGCATGGGAAGCAAGTTGACTGTGCCTCTGAGCAAGATACTTTAGTCTCAAATAACTGATGGAAAGTTATGCCACAAGAAATGTGTACCGTAGGACATTTCCAAACAACTTACGCTTTTCATATTTTGAGTTTGGTTTCAAACAGTCTGTTCTGATCTTATTGGAACAATTAATACAAATCAATAATCAATACAGATTTGAAACAAAAACACTGCATACAAAAATCTTAATATAATTTCCTTTCCTTGATCAAATCTCAACCATTATCTGTTGACTGTAGTTTATTTCCTCAATAGTACAGACTTAGACTGCATTGTGCTTTGTTGAGGAATTTATATTTTATACTGTATATTCTGTCAAATTACAGCCACAGACTTCATTTAAATTGAATTTTATTCAGACCAACCGAATATAACACATAATTGTTCAAGTTTTCATATGGAACATGAAAACAATAGTTACATCCAGTTTGCATTGCGTTCATTGTGGATATGCCCAGAGACCAACATTTTGTACTTTCATACACCCCTCTAAATGCCCTGTGGATGTATTTTTTAAAATATAGTTTTTTTTGAAAATGTTCTTTATTCAACCTATAAATTGAGGCAACTGTAAATAAATGTATATAAAAATAAATAAATAAATTTATAAATAAATTACATATTATCTCAAGAATTCAAGAAATTTGTAAGGTTTCTTTGAAAACAAAATGTGAACAAACAGCACCATCATGACCAAAAGACATTAGAAAAGTTGTAAATAAAGTTTGAGAAGTTTCAAGAATGGTTAGGTTTTAAAACAATAGTCCAACCTCCTGAGTGTTTCAAAAATCATTGTTCAATTCATCTAGTGAAAAAGATGGTAGGGGACCTTATTGGTATAGCACACGTTCAACAAGGCAATTCAGTGTGCTTTGGGTGATACATTCAAAACATCAACAAACCAACAGTAAAAGCATAAAACCATAACATTGTAGACACAAAATAGGTGACACATTAAAACATATGACAATGCAGTATTGTTATGCGGTTACTCTAATGCAGCTCGAAGCGAAAAGGGTTTTTAGCTTTGATTTAAAGGAACTCAGAGTTTTTTCAACTTTGCAATGGTTTGATGGTTTGTTCTAGGTAAGTGCCACATAGAAAGTTAAAGCTGCTTCTCCATACTTGGTTCTAATTCACTGGATGATTAGTAGACTAGAGTTGGAGGACCTGAGTGGTCTAGGGCCATGATTCTCAAACTGTGGTACGTGTACCACCAGTGGTACATAAGCTCTCCCTAGTGGTACTTGAAGGAAAGTTCTAAATTTTTTTTTTTTTTTGTTTTTGTGTGGTGTGGTTGGTTTTTTTTTTGGTTTTTGTTTGTTTTGTTGGGTTTTTTGTTGTTTGGTTGGTTTGTTGGTTTGGGGTTTTTTGGTGGTTGTTTTGAGGATATGGTCTAGGGGTTCCGTATAGTGGCACTATATCTTCAAAATGGGTTGGTGCTAAGCCATTCAATGATTTATAAACTAATAAAAGTATTTTAAAGTCTATTCTATGAGCTATTCTATGAGCCAGTGTAAGGAGTTTAAAACTGGGGTGATGTGCTCTATTTTCCTGGTTTTAGTGAGGATACGAGCAGCAGCATTCTAGATTAGCTGCGATTGTTGAGTCACACACAGCCATTGGCTGTCGCTAATCCACATTCTTGCTCCAACAGAAGAAGAAGAGGACCAGAAGTTTTATAAGGGTTACTGAATCGAACAGGAGTTTTTTTTCTTTGTTTAATGTTTGATAAATTAATCAGAGTGGCTTTAAGCGGCGCCGCATGGGGTACCTGCAAGCTGCGTGTTTGAGCCAACACACGCGTCTTGCTTTTAGGCCTGCATTTCATAAAAAACAAAGATTGCTATTGACGGTATTCAAAATAGAGATCGGTTTTAAAATAGATTGTTTAAACAGAAAAAAACTTATCTTTTTAGCTGTGTTTGAAACCGCCTTCTTAATGCATCAAAATACTGAAATTAAATTGATTACAGCTGTGATCAATCTATAAATAGAAACAATTTTACCAAGGTTATTGATTCCTATTTCAGCAAATTTTTAAACAAAACATTACTTATTCCAAAGAATGTTTTATTTTTCCTTTCATTGTTTATTGGTTTAGACATAAAGCAACGATGCTAATTAGTTTAAACTAATCACAATTAGTAAACTGATTTAGTTTCACTGCCAAACATTTCAATAAGCCTTGGTCTTTAACTATTCAGATTTATGCTGAACTGTAACATCAGGATTTATGGTTTCTATTGCTGTACAAATTTATCCATTCATTGTGTTCTTCATTTAGGAGGTTAGTGTATTCATTCCTTTTAATTAGTAGTGTGTGTTACTAGCTTTGTTGATTTAAATGTTTGACCTTTTTATATTTTTCTTTTGCAAATAAACTCTTGTATTTTTGGAAAGTTGTTGTTTGCTCACTCCTTCACCTTTTCTTTATATACCCCGGTCTTAATCAGGTAGGTACTCATGACAATAACTGAGACTGAAAAATTTGGCTATTAATATAGTTCATGAATATCAGGTGGTGCCCCGTTTATAACAATTTTCCTTAAAATTATTCATCTTATTGATTTCCACAAGCAGTCCATCATAAATATTCATAGCCAAATTATCACACCCTTCTTTAGCCCCAACACATCTTTCTGCTTGACTTTTTAGCCAGCCCTGTGAGGACGCTGTTGCAGTAATCAATCAAACTAAAGGTAAAAACATAGATGAGATTTTCGAGCTCCCGTTGCTACATTAGTCCTTTAATCCTAGAAATGTTTTTCAGGAGGTAGAAGGCTGACCTTGAGATTAAATTCATGTGACTCTTGAGGTTCAGGTCTGAGTCCATTACTACACCTAGATTTCGGGCCTGATAAGTACTATCTAGTTGTATTAACTGAAGCTGTGTGCTGACTCTTGATCATTCTTCTTTGGGTCCAAAAAAAAGTGCTTCAGTTTTGTTTCTAATCAGCTGGAGAAAATGATGACAACTCCATCCATTGATTTGTGAAATGCATTTTCTTAGGGTTTGAATGGATTAAAAGCCACCTAGTGATATTGTAATGTAAAGCTGAGTAATATCTGCATTGTTATGGTAACTAATCTTATTAGTTGTTATAATCTGGGTTAGTGGGAGCAAGCAGATATCAAATAGGAGGGGCCCCAGGATAGCCTTGTGATTTTTTTCTTTTGCGATGGAGAATTGCATAATGACACAAAGAAGTTCCTGTTTTTTAGGCACCCTCAAACCAGGCAAGTACTGTACCTAGCTCTCCATTCATTTCAATAATATATCATGGTCAACCGTGTCAAAGGCTGCACTGAGGTCCAACAGCCAACTTACATGTTTATCCGCCTAAGCTGCTGTTAATTATATATATTGTTCACAAATTGAAATGAAATAGTAGCAAGAAATATGTAATTGGCAAAAGAAATTATCCACTCTTGAACCATTATACAAAACATCTACAGACATTGCAAAGATGGGGAAAAAGGTGCTCTGGTCAGATGGCCACCATCGGCAATGTGAAATGTGGTGGGGGCATCATCATGCAATGGAGATGCCTTAATCCAAAAAGGTTAGGGAAGTTGGTTTGAAAACATGGAAAGAGCTAAATATACCGCAATCCCAGAAGAAAATCTGCTAGAGACTGGAAAAGATTTAAGATTAGGGCAAATTTTTAGCTTTTAGGTGTTCTGTGAAAGTTTAGTAGCGAATGCGTTAAAAAAATATAAACTAGATGCAGCAGAGATCAATGTCCTGGACAATAGAAATCACTTCAACTTCTGCTGACAAAACTGACAAAACTTCCAGATTTTTTAAATCTATATTTCCCACAATGCAATTTATAGTATTCTTCTTTAGAAATCTAGTACCCCTCAAATACCTATATCAAACTTCTTTTGTTTTTGTTCTAAAGCTTTGTTAAAGATAACACTGATGACATAATCTTAACTGCATTTTAAAAGCTTTAAAAAATCTCACAAAAAGTCAAAGATGATGTTTTACGACTATTTTCAAAGGCAAAGAAATCCTCCTTGTGTCAGAAACATTAAAAATCAGGTGTAAATTCAGTGGCACTTTAAGTTTTATCACAAGTTAATCACATAGATCACTGATACGGTTTCAGATGTAGAAGGAAAACTCCCATCTTGACGGCTTTACAGGCAAAGTTTACCCACAAATTCTTTTCTATGCCTATTACTTCACTTTGTTTATAGGATTATACTCCCAGTGACTGTTAACCTAATAAATAAATTAAACCAAGGCAAAAGCTCAGAAAAAATCTGGCCTGTCTGTGATTATGGCCTTTGCATAGTTGAGGGTCTGCTAAAACAAACGGAGCACTGATGTCAGAAGTCGAAGCTGGATGGGTTGAGGAGAAACAGCCTCCACACTCTTGGCTGATGGCTCCAGACAAGCACCTTGATGGGCGTAATTACTGTCATGTCCCAGAAGAGATGAGAGACACCAGAGGTCCAAATAAAACCTAAAACAGTTTTGATATGATGGATTTCACCTGCTGTGTTTAAAAATTCCTCGAGGTGTCTGTCTGCAGTCTGGAGGATGCCTTTAACATTATGGTTTTTAGATCAGTGAGCAAAATCTGAAGACGGTTTAAATCAAGATTCAAAGTTTGCAAGAGGCCACAGCAGCTGGATGTTTGATTCCTAAGTCAGAACACAGACTGGTTTCAGTAAATGTCAGCTATGTGTTTACATTCTGCCTAATGCACTCAGATGACACTGAATCTAAACACATTCACACAGAGACTCTCTGCTTCTTCGCTTTACTGGCACAAATAGGTCCATCTTTATGAGGTCAGCTGTCTGTATGAATGCGTTTCTCACTGTTAGCATATATAAGCACTCACTGAATGAGTCAACGCAGATCTGGATTATATTGCATTTTAGTGGAAGGAATTTTTATTGTTTAAGTGTTTAAATGGTTGAGGAAAAAGCTTAGAAAAGTAGAAAGACACCTATAAAACCTCTGGCTATCATGCTGAAGATATGTAAAAGACCATGGCGCTTCTTGAAGAAAAAAAAATGTTCAACAGAAAAATTAAAACAAATGACAAAGGAACTTCAAGAATTATTAAGTTTAAAAAAATTAAGGAAATGGCACAGAAGAAAACACAATTTCAAACACCATAGCATTTTAACAGAACACCATATTGAAACAAGACCCAGCAGAATTACCCAGCAAACTAGAATTAGTTTTCTGTATTTTCTTTTACTAAACCTACTTCTAAATTCTATAAATTCAACTTAATCTCTTATGATATTCCTCAGACATCTTGCTGTCAACCTGGAATATCAGCAATAAGCCAGTCACGCACGGCCATGTAAACACTGGCAAAAACCCAAATATGCTCATATTCAGGTTTTTAAAAAGCCAAATATGATCCCTGGGGTACCTCTTTTCTAACCCGAATATTTGGTCGTGTAAACGCGTATCGGCATATCCCCATCAAAAGCAACATTTATTTGTGTTCTGCACAAGGAATCTTGGTCTTTTGAGTAGAGGAACCTTCTGGCATACAAATTCCACGTATAAAGGAGTAACTCTCTCTGCTCAGGCATGAAAAACGGGTTATTGAGAATATTTCAGAAACCCGAATATTGACCTTAACCCGACCATAACCCAAATATTGGCTGAATGTAAACATAGTCACTGTTCTGTTATGTGCCAAAATAAACAAGTAAGAAATATTGCGACTTTGGTTCATCCATGCTTTAACAAACTATTTTTAATCCTACAAATATTCATTCAACTATGTTTCTGTTCAAAGTTCTTTGTAAAATACCTTGAGATTACTTTTTTTGTTAAATGGTACTATATAAAAATATGAATAAAATTGCTCCTTATGATGTCCAGGACCCATCTTATTGCCAGTGCATAGCTTTGTTTTTATCTGCTGGTATTCTATATGCAAATGTGCATTTATATCTCCCAGCATTAACTACAAACCACTGGAAACTTCGAAACTGTTTATTGGAAGCACAAGGAGTTTGACAAAGGAAAAGAAAGGAGGTTGGCAGGGCCTTGGTGAATGGAACCTATGATGATTATCACTGATCCTTTTTCCAGGTTAATTTTAGCGTTTCAGAGGAATCGCTGCAAGGTTGGAGGGCAGGTAAGTAAGCAGCACGGAATCTTGGCAAGTTCAAGAACAGCGACCAGAGGAGCGGTGATTTGAGAAGATTTGGGGAAATTTAAGAATCCCTCTGAAATGTTAAGTAACAGCATAGTGGAGCAATGGATTTTAGGGGCTAATTCATTCTTCAAGGAGTTGTTGTAGATCCTGATGGTTGTGGCCAGGAAAGATTTCCTGTAAGAATCTATCTTACAGCAAAACTGAAGAAATCTCCGACTGAAGATAGGATAGGATATAGTAGGATATTCTTATAAAAAGGATGATCGGGTTTGTCAATAATTTTATTGACTTTATGAAGAATCTTTCTTAGCATCAACATCTCCAGTGCATCCATAGTCGTCCCCAGAACAGAATCAGCCGTCTTAGGTTGTTTAGCTTTTTTAAGTCTCTGGCTATGATGCCGCCTCCCCAACAAAAAAATTACACTCTCCACAACAGATTTGTAGAAGATCTGCAGCATCTTATTTCAAACCTTGAAAGACCTACGCTCCTTCAAGTGCAGTCTGCTCTGTTCCTTCTTGTAGATGGCTTCACCCCTGATTCACACCAGACACAGAAAAGAAGCGGAAGGGTATCCTTAGGGTTGCAGCACGGACAGCAATTCACACCGGCTGTGGTTTGGGTGTGGAATGTCTCTGAAGTATTGCTCCACCAAGAGCACAAAATCTTGGCTGTTCGTGTAATAACAACTTTGTAAATAGAAAGCAGCTTGTAAACAAAAACTACACTCATCTGTTTGTACTGGTTTTATTTTGAAATATGCCAGATTAACTTGACTGGCTCATATCTCACTTCCTGTCTGGCTCATGTAATTTATTTAACTTTATTTAAAAAATCGCATTCATTCTGCGCCAAGTGTAAATTAGGATCACTGTTCCGTCTCAACTCCAGTCTGTTGTCCAGGTGAACTCCAAAGTATTTATGCTCCTCAACCACCTCCACTTCTTCTCCCATGATGCAAACAGTGCTTGAATTTACTCTGTTTAGCCTGAAATCTACAATCATCTCATCTTTTCACATTTAAGGTAATTGTTTCTACACCATGCCATAAAGCAGTCCACCTCTCTTTATTTTACTTCTTGTCCATCTCTTATACAAAAACTGACAAGACAGTCATCTGAGTATTTCTGCAGATGATAGGTCTCTGATTTGCACTGGAAGTCTGAGGAGTACAGAGTGAAAAGGAATGGTGAAAAGAAAGTTCCTGTGACGATCAGGTGCTACTGACCACCTGGCTTTACTCACAATCCTTGAGTCTCACACACTGTGATCTGTTTGTGAGGTACCCACTAATCTAGCTATTGTTGAGGCCTCCACATGTGTCTTAAAGAGACTATATCATGCTATTTTACAGGTTTCAACTTCTGGGATAGACATATATATGCTAAAATGTTACCATTGGTGTTATACAGCATTAATTTGTCTTAAGATTTATCTTGTATCCTGTAGTTAATGTTGGGCCACGAAGTAAAATGGCTCGTTTCTCTAAAAACCTGCCTACTGAACGGACCCCCAATGCTGAGCCTCAGTAGCTTGGACTGAGAGAAACATTGATGAGCCTTATCTCAAAAAGTATTCTGACAGTGAATTTGAAAAGCACACAATGAAACTCTGTTATATTAAGGGCTCAGACGTTTGGTTTATTTCATTTTTTCTTTAAACAGAGTCAATAAAGCCTATTTCAGTTGCCAAATCTCCAGGCTTTAGACAGAGCTAAAAACAACTAGCTGAGTCCATTAAGCAGATCTTTCTAGCCCAGTATATAAAAAAGCAGTAGGTGTTGTTTGCACCCACTTACTGAAGATTCTGAGATGCCACTTATCAATTAATTAACCGCACAAGATTGTTATAAGATTACATAAGCAGCTTGATAAATGGTTAACCCACATTAGCATTAGCATGTAGCCACTTACTTCTCTGTTCATCAGACGTCTTTGTTCTTTGATCCAACGGCTGTTATTTAGGAATGTAGAATAAAATCCCGCAATCCATGCAGCCAAACAGGTGTTTTCACAGAGAAAGTAAAAAAAAAATCCAACAAAAAAAGAGTTTTAAGCTGCCAAACACCGAGGCAGCCATGAGCTGTGAGAAGGAGGAGGGTGTGTTTAGAACTCTAGCAGAGGTAAGCCGCTCTGCCTGCAGGGGCGGTGTAGAACCCTCTAGGAGGAAATTGCATTACCAGGTGGTTGAAAACTCCAAAAACTTGATTTTGCATGATATATGCCCTTTAAGGAGCTGCTGGCAATGCAAATCAGACTGAATTGTGTTAAATTAGCTGGACAAATCAAAGAACATGATTCTCACAGTGCTGCTGCTTTTTCCATATGACAGTTGGTTGGCTGAAGCAGGTGGATCATGGTGTCTTCAACTCCAACTATATGGCGATAAGGCAACTGCAGTGGGTCCATATGTCTTTTAGTTTTTTTTGTTTTTTTACTTAGGTGGACCGAGAGGACTCTCTCCAGGACCTTCATGATAAGGGGTTTCAGGGTGACCAGTCTACAGTCATTGATGACTGAAGGGTGAGTTTTCTTTGGTTCTGGAACAAGGCAGGATGTCTTTCATAACACTGGAACCTTCTCCTGTGTCAGGCTAAGGTTTAAAAGGTTCTGCAGAATCCCACAGGCCTTCAGGACTTCAGGACTCTGGGGCTGACACCATCTGGACATGCAGCCTTGATCCAGTTCAGTTTCTCCAGCTGCCTCTTCCCTTGACTTTTAGAGATGCACAACTGGGAAGGGGAGGCAAAGGGGGCAGCAATCTCTCCTGGTTTGGCTGAAGGCAGACTTGTGGCTGCAGAATTCAATTCAGTTTATTTGTATAGTGCCAATTCACAACAGATGTAATCTCAAGGCACTTTACAAATAGACAAACACTCAAATCAGTTAAAAGTTTTGTATGTAAGGAATCCCAGCAGATTGCGTTGAGACATTGACGTGAGGTTGTGTCCGGAACATACAGATTCCAACCAATGCAAATCCTCAATAATCATACTGAGCAAGCATGTAACGACATTTAAGAGGAAAAACTCCTCTTAAAGTGGAAGAACCCTACAGTTGAACCTGGCTCAATACAAGCAGTCATCTACCATGACCGTCTGGGCGTTTGAGAAGATATAGAAGACACAAAAAGAACAACAGAACTGATGTTAGAGAACTTTATGTATTAAAGAAAGTAAAAAGTTGACAACAGGACATGAAGGATTTTTGGCCAGTGGGAGCATCATCCAAATCGATGCTCCCCATCAATCAGGACATTGTAACTGAGCAGGATACCGGACCAAGTGTGTCTTTTATGGAGAGAAAACACTGACAGAAAGCAAAGTTAACAATCAAAATAACAGCAAAAATACATCTAACTAGTAGTAGAAGAGAAAAGTGGTCAGTCTGTCCTCCAACAGTCTAATGGTACGTTCACACCATCCAAACGGCAGTGTCAGCAGTAGCAAGATTACATGTTAAGTCTATGGTTGAGGCCGTCACAGGAGCGTTGAAGTCTCTGCTGCTCTCTGTGAGCGTTGGCTCCGTCAACTTTTCAAGCTTTTCCTGCATTGCAAGCTTGAAAGCGCCAAACACCAGCAATGCAGAAGTGTGGCTAGTTGAACTTTTGACGGTCCTAATGCTCTTGACGCAGCACAGCAACCAATAAGAATGTCTCACTGTTGTGACGTTGCCCGACGTTGATGTTGCATAGCCAACCATGATCCGCTAGTGTTTAAAACATCAGCAGAGAAAGGACTGCCTACGAGCTTGCAAGCTTAAAAATGTATCTTCTATGTATATGCGTCGAACTTGTCGCTTTGTGAGCGTTGCTTGATGGAAGTAAATGTATATATGTATATACAATTTTTTTGTATAATCAAAGTCATTCTTATTTTAATGACATTTTCATATTTTGCTTTTGTTAGGTTAACTTTCCGTCTATTTGATTTTGGCCATGGGTAAGACACTGTCTCAATGGAGTATTGAGTGGGTAACAGTACAGAAGCTGCAGACAGTTGGGGTAAACTATGACTCTGCTTCCTTGTCTAGACCCTGGTTTGTCAGTGTTTTGAATGAGTAATAAATCTGTCGAGATTCCAAGAAAGAAGAGCTGCTTCATCCAAAGTGGGATGGATGCCATCTCTCCAGATCAGACCAGGTTTCTCCCAAAAGGTCTGCAAGTTATCAGTGTAGCCCACGTTGTTTGCGATCAGTTCAATGGCTCTGTGCAGACCTCCATCTATCCAATCCTTCTCATGCTTAAAGCCTGTGATCTTCTTCGTCCCTGACTACACATCTTCTTTTTTGCTTTCCAGCTTCTTCCTGTATGCCTTCTTGTTGTCTCTGATCTTGACTTTAAATTGCTTCTCTATACTCCTCAATAATTCTCTGTCTCCCTACTAGAAGAGTTTTTTTTCTTGTTTAACAGTTCCTTGGGTCACTGGTGATCCACGTTTCTTCATTAGGGAACCTTGTCACTGTCCTCTTGTCGATGATGTTGTCCACACAGAACTTTTTGTAGTCAGTCACACACTAATTCAGTGCTTCTCAAATAGTGGGGCGCGCCACCTTTCGTGCCTCCCTCCCGTAGCCGAGGCTTATATTCATACTTTAACATTGATCAAGCTTCCAATCACTAGGTGGCAGCAGTGCTCAAACTTGTCAACAGGCTGCCTGTTCAGCCCAGCAGAAGAAGTCTCTACACACACAGAGAGAGAAAGAGAGCTGATAGATGTGGTCCACGGTGTGGGAAAGGGAGATGGACTTGCGGTAAAAACAAAAAACGGACTGCACAATTAAGCACTGTTCTCCTTGTGATCTGGAAGCTCCCACTCTTGTAAGACTAACTGTTTGCTGTTGCCACGAGGTCGGCCCGCTCCCCATGCAGACAGACTAAACCTGCCTGCCATAGCGTGAAAACTCACGGAAACAAAAACGCCACCCCCATCCCCCCAAAAAAAGAAAGACAAACAGGTTGATGCTTAGCGTGAGGGTCAGAGATGTTTATGAATCGAGAGAATAATCCTCCTATAAGTTCTGTAAGCTCACGGTGACGACCAGTGATGGAGACGGTTGCATTAGAAACGAGAAGAAACAAAACTGTCAGGGAATTGAAACGTAAACGAAGCTCAGCAGAATGCTGAACAACAACACTGACATACATTTCTTTTGCTTGAGTCTGGGAAGGAATAGGAAATAAAAATGAAGACAGGTTTTGATAAATATGGAAGTAATACCAATACTTAGCAACTGATTCCAGGTCTCTATGAGACTTGATTGGTCGTGAGAGATTTTCTTTTATAATATGAAAAATATGTGATTCTTCGCTTTGCACATGAGATGTTTTAATTCTTTAAAAATGATAAGGAAATGCTTGAAACACAGCACTGTTAGATTTGTGAAAATAGTTGTGAATGACTATAAATGTGGGTTTATTTGGTTATTTGTTTGGTAATTGTTTTCAGTCACCATAATTACACACTTTTTGGTTTAATAAAAAATAACTAGAATGGAAAAAGTAGAATTCAGAAAAATCTAAATGGAAAAAGTGGAACTCTTGAAGTAGAGCATGTCAAACATAATTCAATGGAATTCATATGGTTTGCGAGGTGAAAAGAAAAACAGTGAAGGTGGCAGAAGAAGTTACATAGTCTCCCTTTTATAAAGAGTGATAAGCTGATGAAGCTGACAGGGAACCAATGTTTACAATTTAAAAAAGCTTTAAATGTTACAGTTTAGTCTAACAATGCTCCTCCCAGTGAATCATTTCAACTGTCTCTGTTCTGAGCATCATATAGACAGAAAAGTCTGGATTAAATGTTACTAACTGAGTTAATACACGAACTTGGAACTTGGAAAGACCTAAAACAGTCTAATAAGCTTATTTAATTAATGTTTTTTATTCATATCAGTATATATTTTATGCAGTGTGCTGGTGTCATTAGTTTGTATCAATAAATAATTAAACATTTTCAGATATCAATCTGGTGGGGCGGTGTTGGGGGGGGCGTGAAAAAAATATGTTCTCTAGAAGCACTCTTGAAAAGCACTGCACTAATTAATGGAATTTATGTTCTTTTCATGTGCTTGGCAAAGAGATATCCAAAACAACCCAGCAGGGCTTATTCAGCTTCCTGCGACCATTTTCTCAGTTTTCTACAATTATTTATGTACAGAGCAGATAAAATCAAGATTTTTAAATATGAATCCTTAATATTAGCATAAATGGAAAGAATTCATACACAGCCAAACAACCACAGTTGAAAGCTACAGAGAGTGCAAGCCTTATATATTTGGACTTTTCAGAATTTATGCCATTTATACAACCTTTTACTGAATGAGTACAAAGACGCAAAACAGGCTTTTAATTTGTAGAAGGATATTATTGGAAAAGTCATTTAGGAGTCGGTTTCCCCCTATCGCCCTGGCAGCCAATTGCCTTGTGACACTCCCCAGAAACTGAAGAAGTCTGAAAGGAAACCTCCTTGTTCGATACGTCTGCATACCTGTGCAAACCTACTGAAGGAGATGTATAAACTAGGTTTAAGCATCAACATTGGAAGAGGTTTCATGTAAGCAAAACAATCTGGCATCTCCCACAGAAAAAATGCTCCTCTTAAAACTCCTACTGATGAGACTTAACAAGCTTCAGCTGTCAAACCCTGTGAGGCAGAGAGAGACACTAATGTTTTCAACATAGTCTTGTATGGTGTTGCTTATTGTCTGGTGAATCTGTGATGTTTTTTTATGAATGCTGCTATTTAAGGGGCATAAATCCCTTCTCATTCTTACATAATCAACTTCATGATTTTTTGTTTCTGGTTTCACTTCAAAAAATAAAGTTTATTAGGTCAAATAATTGACTAAGTGCATTTTTTATGTAGTCTCTTTTTCAGCCAGCCACGGTTTTCTGTCAAACCATGCGTTTACATTATACACGTATTTTAAAAAAATAACATGAAGGAAAAAGTCTGAAATGAGGTGCTAATTCTCACCACAGTTTCTGTCTTTAGCAGCTCTGATGCTGCAATAACACGAAAGTGTCAAAACCATGACGCCTCTAAAAAGAAAAGGCTAAACTGTATTTTCAGCTTGTCAAAGCTACTTGAACTGTAAAGCAATTACTAAATGTCAGAAACACATCTGGTATATGTGTTGTATTGTAAGTGACTTGCACAATCCCTGGAATACCAGATGGATAAGGACAATAATCAACTCATCATAACTTAAAAAGATGCGAGAGGAGTCCCATCAGCCTTCTTTAAACCACAGGTATGATTTACGGAGCAGAAGCGGGTTGCCTGCATAAAATTAATAATAGGAAATGCAAAAGTAGTCGAGTAACTTGTCCAAGATACACTTTCTCTGGCTTTTCAGACGCTGGGAAAACTTGGGTGGCCGTAACCGGGCTTCCTCTGGTTTCTGTTGTCAATGTCATTGCTGGTAGCTGGTATGACAGGAGCTTTACCACAAGTGTGGTTAGGGTCAGACAAAAGGACCAAGCTGTGATAGCAGAGACAGCTCCATGCTTTTATTTAAAGAACAATTTCACTCTGCATTAGTCTTGGTATTTTTATCCCACATTGGCGTCTCTTGCTTCAGAGAGGGAAGGAATGAAAGGGAGGATGAAACTTTTCAAATTCGATTGTTTTTAAGTACTTCACTTTTCCAGAAATCAAAAACCACAGTGTATTATGGTTAGTGGATGTTTTGAATTACTTCAGATACTTAATGGTTCCTCCTTATCCAGCCCACAGAATTGTTTCATAGTGGTTTTAAAACTTTGCTTAAGTCATTGGGTTGGATGTTGGGCAATCAACCCTATAAATCTTTTTGTTAGAATCTATAGGTTATTCATTAAATTCTAAAGCCGGTTTTCAGTGTGACATAACTATGTGTTAAAAAAATAACTTGCTTGATGCAATTTGGGTTTAATTGAACCATTGAGGCGAAGAGATCCAAGTGTTTGCTTATTAATAAACTCAAAGTATGCTGAAGAATAAAATAAACACTCCTTGTCTTGCTTTTGTTGCAAGTGCAGTTTAAGTGAAGCTAACCCTGCTGATCTGAGCGTCCTATGATTTTTTTCTAGGTTGGCACCCTTTTAAAACTCTTGTTTTCTGACATAGAAGATCCTCTGAGGTCCATTTCCCTAGACGGTCTATTGAAAGAGGCGAGTGGAGATGTGTGGAACATTTTGTAAATCTTGTGTCACCAAATCCGCCGCAAGCAGGATGAATGCGTTCATTTCACCAGCAGGATATCCCTTCAGACGTGCTCAGTGCACGTCGGTGATGCGAATAACAGAGGAGGCATTATTTTAGGTCAGCAGCCCGGGAAGGTGATAAAAAGCAACCGGATTCTCCCACAGGAGTATAGGCGAACACACAAATAGTCATCTTGATGCAACATTTCATCTCTTCAACTGCAAGAGGCTTCTCTAGCATTAAATTGAGATTCAGTGCATTGGCCAACTGAACAAAAAGCGAAACAGAAAAAGATCTCCTGGCTCACAGCCATCAGTATACGTCAATGTATAATACTAAACGTTTTATCACTGAATAATTTGAACATAAGACACACAGATTTAAAGCTTAGAAAACCACAGTGCATCCAATTCAGATTCAGTCGTTTTATACTGACCAGGTACAGGGCAACGGTTTAGAGGACATACTTCCTTTTAAACGGAAAGTGACCTTCAGGAAAACATGACTCAGGATAAGCAGTAATCAGCCTCAAATATATTCAAATTCAAAAATACTTTATTGATCCCAGAGGGAAATTAACAGTTTCTGTAGCTTGTAACCAATTCATAATATTGTTAGTTTTGTGTATTGGCATTATGGCAAACTGTTCAGGGCAACAGAAGCTGTTGGGTGGCAGGAGTACTTGAAAAAAAAATTATAATTGTTAACTGCTGAAAATGCAAAAAAAAAATTGTACCCACTCTTTTCTTTGTACAGAACTACTTAGGTATTACATGTGTAAGTAAACAAGTGAACATTTCAGATACTCCTTAGGAGAAATCAATTCTTGCCAGAGTTTAACAAAATGAAGAAAAAAATCAAATTGCAACAGTGATATAAAACCAATAATTGTATTGATGACGGATAATTAAGACTTAAAAGAGAGAGAAAACAATACATCTCAAAAATACAGACAATTAGGAACTGTATGAATGCAAGTATGAAGATTAGCTTTAGGTTAAACCTGCATGGAGAATTGTGATATACTTTGTAATTTTTTTGGTAAAACACTTCTGAAAAAAATATTATTTACGCTAGGGTAAATTGAGGTATTTCTGGTACTCATCAATTCTTGAATTGGAGGCTAACATCTGAACTAATGAATTGATCAACAATAAAGTCATATAGCCAAGAACATGCTGAATGTTTGTTTAAACGTAAAAAAACAGGATGATATATGATTTATCAGTCACAAGCTGCGGATAAAATTTGCAAGGCTACAAAACCCGGCTACATTATATGTATCTATACACTTTTATCCCAAATCATTATTTGAAGTTATGACAAATGAGTGATCCAAAACAGGCTTAGAGAGAGATTTTTGTTGGATGCAAAGCAAACAATTTCTGGCCTGTAGGATCAGAAACTGTGCGTCATTCTCATGTGTCAGTGTGGGCTGTGAAAGTCTGAACATTTCAAAAATGCTAAAGTGCCGCTGGCACCAAGACAAACCCATTGTCTCTCATGCTTGGTGATTAAAATAAATGATTCCTGTTATGACTGTCCGACCCGTTTTACTTCCCGTCTGTCCACTAACAAGGGTGAAGACTTTTGCAGAGAGGAGCAGTTCTCTGTCGGATGACTTCAGATGTGCAGAACACAAAGTCTGCTTTTTATCGCTTTGTGCTGTAGATTTCTTGAATAAGTTTTAAATAAAACATTTATAGGACTTATTATGGTGTGAGAGATCATCTTTAAGAAAACTACCTTTTGGAATCTTTTTTTGTGTGTCTTTAACATTTAAATCACTGGGAACATTTAATAACCCATAAGTTGTAGAGTCCCAACGTTTGACATTATGTTTCACACAAACTCTTATGTACATTTCAGATGGATTAAAACCTGATTCTTAGACTAAAAATCCATAAATCCGCCAAAGACTGACAACAGTTCACAAATTTGAAAGATCAATTTCACCTGTGGAATCTAAAAACATCCCTTTCTTTAAAGTTGTGTTGATTACATTGATTTGTTTAAAAAAGTATTCAAACTACTTATAATTCAAAGTAATTATATAATTGACTTTAAAGTGGTAAAAATGCCTTGAGGGGGGTTACAGTCAAATACATTTGTCCGTTCCAAGATTAATCTTCAAAATAAAAATGATTTTTCATTATTTATTTACAAAAGTTTTTGCTAAAGCAACTAATCAAAGCTGTGTATAAAACCTTTTTGTGGCAATGTAGGAGCTGCATTCAGATGTCTACATATCCAGAATTTAGGCAGTTGCACCCAAAATTACTAAATCAGTTTTATTGAAAAAAATATACTAACACTGTTCTGTCCTGTTCAGGGTACACCCTGAACTGTCCTGTTCAGGGTGTACCCTGCCTAACGCCTGATAATTGCTGGGATAGGCTCCAGCTGCCCCGTGACCCTGAATTGGATAAGCAGTTAAGAAGATGGATGGATGTTGCCCAATTGATTAAGAATAAGTTAAATACGTCATGACAATATTACAATTAGTTTCTTCTAAGTTTCATTATTACTGCTGTTGTAAAGTTTTTCAACACCCTTAGTACTTAGTAGAGGATCATTTTGCTCTTATGATATGCAGCAAACGTGATTTATAGAGAGTCACCTGATTCTGGCAGCATTCCTAAAAAAAGGTTAGGCCACAACAGCCTCCAGTTCATCAGTAATAAGGACTGAAAATCACACCAAAGCAAAAGAGTTAAAGTCAGGATCCTCAAGTATCTTCCAGAACTTCTTTAGAAATAAAACAATTGTGGGAAATTGAGGTTCAGATAATTGTTATATTGGAGAACACTTCTGCTTCCTCATTTACAGGATGACATTTTCTATCAGGATTTCCTGATGCTTGAATGAATCCATCTTACCTTCCACCTACTGGAAGTTTCCTATGTCAGAGCGAGTAAATAGTCCCAAAGCATAACTGAGCTTCTACCATGTCTCCAAGACATGACTCTGATCTTTAGGCCGAAAAAAACAGAATCGTCAAACCTCCTTGCCTTATTCATATAGTTATATACAAATTAGAGTTGAGTTTTTTGTTAATTTTGGTCACTAGGTGATGCACATCTTGGAGTTGAAATTTCAAGGTCTTACTGCATGTTTTTTTTTTGTAGTATACTTCTCACCAGTATTGCAAGAACGTTCAGCTGAAATTTAATTTTGCTATGTTTTTTGTTCTTGTCTTATTTGAAAGTTTCAATACTAGGTACTTGCACCTGCAAATGTTCCGTTTGAACATCAAAAAAGCAGCAGTGTTATAGCTGATTTTTGTTCTTAGCACTGTTTTCAAGTTAAAGTGGAAATAATCCTGTAAAAAAGTAGCTTACACAAGTTATCTTTCATCAGTCTCTGTTATGAGGATGTTGTGTAGTTATTGCAGCTCTCTACCAGTCTCAATGACTTAGGACTTGTGCGCTCTTTGAATATTTAAAGTAAGTTAAGGTAGAAACAGCACCATTAATTTTCTAACGTTTCACAAACAGGACCTCACTTTTATTCCCAAAACTCACGTTACTTGTTTAATAACGCTGCTCCTGATTTTAGTGAACGCAGTGGAACATGATACTTTTTTTTATAGCTGTGAAATCATTTCACAAGCTCTGGTTAGTACTGGCGTAACTTCATGAAACTGAGCTCTGAATAAGAACATTGAAAAAAATTCTGACATTTTTTTTTGCCTGATTGGTTTGGGTCTGTGCTCCAGTCAATAAAAATGAGTAGGTTTTTCATACTTTTCACTGTCTCTAATCATTTTGAGACTGCACGTTCTATGAAAAATCCCTCCATGTTCATCAGGTCACTTTGATACCAATAAATGCAAACCAAACATCTTATTTCATAGTGATGGTGCTCATATCTATGTGTGTTCCTGATCGAGCTGGGTGTCTTTTACTATGAAAATGAATGTTTAACTTAGTTTGAATAGCCCTTTATGAAAAATAATCTCTTTTTTTTATTATTTATCATAATTATTCCTTAAGGAAACTTTTGAAAATCTAAATTCCCAAAATTGGTTTCTTACATTAAGGTTTGGTGTTTTTCAGTCTGCAAACATACTTAAACATGAACCAGGATGAGTCCAAAAAAGCATTTTACAGGTACTTTGGTGTTAAACAGCTTCCACCACAAAGCTTAATTTACAAAAAGTCATGGGTCTTAATACTGTTTTTTGCTGTTCTGGTAATATTTCTAATGACTTTAGGGTTAAAGAAAATGACTCAGAAAAAGATTGGTGTCAACTGTGTCAAATCTACAATGTTACGCAAATACCAAAACTGTAAGTGACAGATAAGCTGTCCCAGAACAATGAGTGTGTATACGTGTGTGTGAGCGTTTGTGTTAGACTTACACTGAAAGGGGAAATGAGGTTGTCATAATATATTAAGTTAACCAATGTTCTCCTTGAAATAATAAGCAATTTTTTTTGGTAAATTTATCACTTCACAACACATCCTGTGGTCTTCTCCTGCTTTAATATCTAACAGGAGCCGCATTTCAAATTTCCCATCATGGCTCTTTTAGTCTTGGTAGGGGGCTGTACAGTGGCACAGTTGGTAGCACTGTTGCCTTGCAGCAACAGGTTGGAATCCTGGTATGGGGTCTTTCTGCAGGGAGTTTGCATTTTCTCCCTGTGCATGTGTTTGTTCCTTCCAGGTACTCCAGCCTTTTCCCAAAAGCCAAAAACATGAACATTAGGTTAGTTGGTCTTTCTAAATTAGTTATGCATGATTGTTTCTCCTGTGTTGCTCTATGATGAAAACCTGTCCAGGGTGTACCCTACCTCTTGCGTTGTGATTGCTGAAGATAGGCACTAGCCTCCCTGAAACCCTCCATGGGATAGATGGTAAAGACCGATGTTTCTTAACACTGCTCCTCAGGGCCCGCTGTCCGTAATATTTTAGCACCATCTCTGCTCAGCACAGCGTATCCAAATTATAGCATTAGTTATGGTCGTGCAAAACAACAGATATTTCTATCTGTATTTGTATTTGTTGAGGTGGGAAAATATTTATATTTATATTTCTTTGCAAGTAAAATTCAAAATAGGCTAAAAAATCTAGTCTTTTCACATTATACTTCTAATTTACATTCTATTTGATTATCCATTATAATAATTATGGATATGCAATATTTGTTGATGTCTTTCAATAAAAACAGCAATGAACATGTAACAAGGAATGTCATTGAAAAGAAAATAACAGGGGCAGAACATGGCTGTGAGGATGGTTTGATGCTTGTGGAGGGCTTGGCAGATAATGGTTTTGATGATAAATTGGTGCTAGTGGGAGGATTGGTGCTTGTGGAGGGGCTGACAATACCAGTAGAGGATGCTTTAAGTGTATGAGATTATACATAGAAGATGTTGAAAAATCTTTGATACCTCTAACCTCTTTGGATTTAACTTTTGCACATACATATCACTTAGTTTGTATCTGGAGGACTGACTGTAAAATGCTCTCCACACAGAACTTGAGCAAGTTTTTTTGGCAGGTGGAGGACCAAGAGATGGCTCAGCAGCAGACACCTTATTTTCTGTTTGATTCCCTAAATTCATGTGGGGAGTTTCAGCCAAGTTTACAAATGATGGGAGCGTTGTTTAAACCTTTTAAAATGAACATTAACGTTACTCTGGCAACAGGATATTGTCTAGATTACAAGAAGAGTGACGAAAACAGAACGAATATGAGAGCATCCGATTGCAAATGTTAATACTGATACAGCTTTAATGGAATAATCTCCTGATAAAACTCCCAAAACTTAAAAACTGCCTCCAGAACCCAGTTAGATTACAAAAATCAAGTAAACAAAAATAGTCATGCAGATAAGTTTTTTTTCGCTTCTTCATCCCTTCTCTGTATCTGTGTGAAGCAGCTGTGTCAGTCACCTCTTGTACCCTCCCATCCCTGACTCCTAAATGTCACTCACATACTCACTCACTCATCCAGGGTCTGTGACCTGGGATCTCATGAGGAAATGCAGCTTTTTGAGTTTTTCTTGCTCCCGAATACAAATATTTCTTCAATTATTTGTTCGATATAAGTATTCATGAAAAACACATCATTCGTGCCTTTCCCAATATCGTATTCGGGTTTGGATTCCCCCCTAGCTTTAGCACTTGCACTTGTCATCCCAGTTATTCAGGTCAGGTGTGTCACCGAAGGGAAACACCTTAAACAACGAGGACAGTGGGGCGTGAGGACCAGGGTTAAGAAACCCTGGGACAATGGATGGATAGTCTTCACATAAAGAAGAAATTTGTCATTGTTTGAGATCTAGAAACAGCAATTTATCTGGAATAATTCAATCTTAATTTTGGTCAAATGTGTCAAAATTGGCTTGATGATACACATTTAAACAGTAAAGTTTATTGTTTCAGCATTCTGTCCTAAAATATCCCTCATAATGTTAATTTCAGGTCCTGAGCCTTTGGAGAATGGGTCGTGATGAAGTGAGGAAGAAGATATATGAGCAGTTTTGTGGTTAAAAAAAAAAAAGTAGGGGCCTGGCTCTTTGGCACACACTTGGTACACCCCACTGATGCTCAGCCAGCAGCAGACCCACACCAAGCCAAATTTATGGGTCGACATTTAGCTTGTGTCTGCCACTCTGCGGGGCAGAAAGAATAACAGTGGGCCTCTTTAGGACTCCTGATAGTTCCCCTCAAAATATACACCCTGGCTGCACATCACAGACGGAGCTAAACGTGTACTACAAAAAAAGGAATATGTCAAAAACACTTTCCACTTCAAAGTCGTGTGGAACAACTTCAAATTTTATCACCAGTTTTAAAGAGTTTTCAGTTTGGTTGTCATGGATACCTCTTGCTCATCCCTCAAATGAGCAACTATCACAAATAACTTCTTTCCATTTAGTCTTCAGAACAAGCACAATGCTTTCATAGTGACTTATTTAACTTTTGTCAAGCTTTGTCTCACTTTTGCAGCCTGCAATGCTGATGATATTAAAACAGGAAACAGTCTCAATGTGTCATTATCAGAATGGGGAAGTAAAGATGCTGCGGTATCAATATAGTTTTCTGAAGAAATTATGAGTTACAAACAACTAAATGACCTTAAATGTGATCCTGTTTAAGCACTTACACCAGAAGGTACTGAGGATTAAGAAAAACTTGAAAAGTTGAGAAACCCAACATGTTACAAACTACTGTTTTACCCTGTCGTAGATGTTTTTTTTATTATTATTTGGCGTAAAATTGCATATAGTATAAAAATGGGGAAGTGCCGTTTTTATTTTCCTGTTACATGAATCTTGGAACAGGCTGCCTTCCAGCTGCTCCAGCAGCGCAACCCTGAAAGTAGTTTCACTTCTCTTTGGCTAAGGTTTTTTCGTTTAAGTTGCAAAATACCTACTGAGCTCGTTGAAACAATCACTTTCTCCCAAACCACACGCTACTCTCACTGGACTTCAAATCACAGACAATGGGTATCTGGCTCCCTTACATGCAGAAAACTGACTGTGGAGTGGCGGCACTTTAACTAAACTGGTGTTTATACTGAGTTTTACCATGTAATTACCTGTAAATGCTGAAGTAGAAATCCTCAATTACTGTCACTGTACCTCGAATGCATAAAGGGGAAACAGTTTTGCAAAGTATTTACCGGTACTTGTTTCCATTCAACAATTATTGTGTTGGTTCTTGATGTCTATCCTGAGATTTTCGTGAGTTGGTGTTTTTCTTTTCACCCATGATGGATATTGTCAATCAAACTATCTAACTATCTAGATAATTTGTACAATTTTTGTTAATTGTCCTATCCTCAGGGATGTTTGCATAGCTCTATAAAGCATTTGTTTGATAGTCTAAAAGAGTTTAAACCCCTCTTCTTGTACCAATATCTCTTTAGATCCAAAGGAGTTGTATCTGAAAATCTATGTACCTTTCTAACAATTGAGTTCTACCAGTATAGATGAATCTCAACTTATTTTGGAGATCTAAAAATGTCTGTTTGAAAATGAATTTTATAATATTCTTACCCAGAACACATGTTCAGACCTTAAAAGAACATGCAGCTGCAAACATTTTTACTTTTTAGATACAAAATGTTGAAAAATTAAATGCTATTTAGTTTCACATCTTATTTGCCTTTTCATCAGAGATTTAAAGTGAGTTAAGGTGTTTTTTATGTTTTTGCGCTGACAGTTTCAGCAACAGCTCTCGCCCTCCTCAGAGCTTTCACAGATGTTGTGTCATCTGTGAAAGCTTTGTAAAAACCAACTCACCTTATTTGTGTATAACAAGATAATAGAAAAATATACAAAATGAACACTGCAAAGAAGATTTAAAGTGACTTTAACAAACTTAAAAAAAAAAGTCCTGCAGTGCACTGACAGGTTTCAAAGGGAGTTATTACTCAAACTGAGCTTCCTGTTTTGGAGGCTCATTGTTTCAGGTGTTATTAGTCTTTAAACAGTCACGCAGCTGTACAAAAAAAAAGAAGTTTAGTTTAAATTTACTGGGTTTTAGCTAGTCTGTTTGATGCAGTTTATGATCAAATAATGACCTAGTTATTAATCATTTGGTGGGTACTGTATGTCTCTATATCAGCATAGATGATAAACTATCAAATTTTCCCATGGATTTTCTATTGGAGTTACATCTGGACTGAGATAATCCAGATGAATACACTATGATCTAAACTTTTCTGTTCTAGCTCTGGCTGTATGTTTAAAGTTGTTGCCCTTCTGGAAGTGGAACCTGATGTTCCTATGTAGTCCGTAACAGGTTTTCTTTCTGGGTTGCCCTGTTTTTAGTGTGACCAGCCTCTTTATTTCTGCTTAAGAAAAACATTACCACAGCATAATGCTACCACTACTATGTTTTACCGCACGGATGGTGTGTTCAAGCTGATTTGCAGATTTATTATTCTTTCACACAGTGTTTTGCATGGAGGGTGGCAAGTTTAATTTTGGTCTTATTTGACAAAAGCACCTTGTTCCACATAATTGTTGTGTCCCCTAATTGGGCTGTGGCAAAACAGCAAACTGAACGTATTATTTCTTACTATCAAAAGTGTCTGTCTTATTGCCAATTGTCGATGAAGGTCTGACTACAGTTCGGCTCCTCCACAGTTACCATGTCTATGCTTGAAGCTTAGGATATGGTTTAATAATCTAACCCTGACAAAAATATCTCCAGAACTCTATTCCTTTTGTCATATTTGGTCTTCTTAGGTGACTGTGGTTCAAGAGTTGGGAGTTTGTCTTCCAATCAGATGGTTGCTGACTCAAGTCCCAGCTTCCACTGTCTCCATCTGGGTAAGACACTTCACCCGTTGCCTTCTGGTGGTGGTCAGAGGGCCTGGTGGCTGTCAGTGCGTCCCAGGGAAGCTGTGGCTATATTGTAGCTTGCCATTAACTGTGTGTGAATGTAGTGTAAAGCACTTTGCAGTCCGTACGGAAGTAAAGCACCATACAAATACAGGCCATTTACCATTTCTATTTGTTCATAAATCTTCTCTAAAACTCCCCTAAGGCCCTAACAGAACAACTGTATTTATACTAATCTTAAATTACCCACAGATAAGAGTATTCATCAATTAGGTGACATCTGAACGCAGGTGTTAACACTTTCTATTTACAGGTGTCAGTGAGGTAATGTAGCAACATGTGAAAACATTCAAGCGAGGTGAATGTTTGTGCAAGGCACTGCACATACTTTGACTGTTCACTTGACTTGCACTCACAGTATGGTTTATGTCAACACTTTAGTTATTAAGTTTATTTAGCAAAGATAAAAGTACAGTTTAATTCTTCCTCGATTACTTGTCAGACTTATCTCAACAAAACATTCAAATTTGGAAAAAAGATCGAGTTGCACAATGGCCTTGTGTGGGTTTTTTTTTTCTGTACCAGCAGCTTGGGAAATGGCAGATGATTAAGCAAAATGCACACACAAAAAAGTTATACATTTTTAGCTGATTTGTAGTTGCATAGGTTCAAGATGTTTGAGCTTCCTTTTTCTTCCTGTTTTGTGGTGAAAGTCTATGGGGAAAAAATGCATAACATTTTTGGTGTCTCCTACTTAGTCCAAACAGCAAATTTATCATTGTCACAGAAAACATCCTAATTTGTAGTACAGCTGTTTCCCTATATGATGTGTTGAAACACTCAATCAGAAAAAAAATAGCCTTGTGTCTCCAGCTCATAACAAGGCCCCGTTCACAGGAAACCATCCTCTGTGGCCAAACGATCCTGAATGAAGTAGCAGCAAACCTCAGCTGCTCTAATTTGTAAACTAACCGAGAGAAAAGGCAAGTATGTGTGGCGCAGCACACGGTGGTGGCAGCAGCGGTGAAGGCGGCGGGCAGGGGAGGGGCGGCCGAGTAAGAAACACCATATGGTCTTGATTGACGATGATTGAGTTAAGTGCAGTAGCAGGGAGAGAAAAACTCTCGAGTCACTGAGAAATTTGTGTGCACTGAAGCGTTTGATAGAGAGACAGAAATCTTTCTGAAGCTTAAACAGGCAAGACGAATCAATTTGTGATGAACTATAACTCCTAAGAGGAAGCCTAAAAGCGCATTTATTTTTAAAATTCCTATTTCTCCTTTGAATCTTTTTAAATTTTCTTTGCAAAGATGATTTACTTTTATACTGATTTCACAAATAGATATGCACTATTAGGCCATAAGTTCTGTTTTTCTTTCAGATGTTAAAGCTAAACAAAGATGTAAAATAGAAAGTCTATCCAAAAATTAAACTTTGAAGTTCTCCAAAAGGCTGGCCTGTGACATGATGGCCTCTAGTGGAGTACTGGTGATTGACACGGACAGCTCAATCATTTCCTTATAGGCATGTTCTGCCAAGCGCAGCTGGCTTTGACATTAACACCAGACTCTGACAGACAGAGGCCCTGGCCTTGGGCTGGGCTCTTGGGGCCCCCACAGTACATTCAGCTCTCCTTTTAGCCTGTTGATTTACTGTCCCTAGTGGCCGCTCGTTGATCCATTTCCCCTCTCAGTTTGCTCACAGGGCACCCCGAAAACCATCCTCCAGCAATATATTTGCTTTATGATTTCCTGAGGAGCCGATGAGGAAAAACAAGCCTCCGCTCCCTGCACCTGTTTCAGTTAATGTGCAGTGGACCCAGCGGCCTCCTCTGGTCCTGCCGGTTGGGTAAAAGGGCCGCTGTGTCACAAGCTCCATGTGGATCTTCCATTTCCCCCCAGCAAGTCAAGTTGGGACCCAGCAGTGTGAGGAACAAAGAGATGCTTGCAGTATTATATGAGCGTCAGTTTAACACACACGGGTCAGTTGGGGCTCACATATTCTTGCTGCGTACGCATTATTAACACGTGTGTGGGTGTTTATGTAGCTCAGCGCCCAACCTGAAGCTGACATTAATAAGGGGAAGGGGTGGGAACTTGGTTACATCATTTTGGACAACATGCAGATGTGGCTGAATGAAGGGTCTCAGCCACCTTATTTTTACTGACATGAACAGCTTGGCATTTAGATCATTCATAATAGAAAAAAATAAAATAAAATCACCAGATTTATTTGTTGGCAAATTAGTTTATAATGAAAAAGCTGCCTGGTAGCATTGAAATGTGATCTAGAAAGGCAAGAGCAGAGTAATTCAGGGCAGAATGTGAAGACAGCATCTTGATTTCCTTACCTTTAAGGTCCACTGGACAATATTTATTATTTCTATGTAACCAGACAATTTATACTGAAACTCAAAGTTTTATTTCACAAATACTGTATTTTCTTTAGGAAGTGATAAATGATGCTTGAGACTTATTTAATGTGCTCCTAAATATACAGTGAGTGTAATAAAATCTTGATAAAATTTCTCTTTTCTCTGCAATTTCCTTACAAGCAGCAAAACGTTCTTGTAAACCTTTAAGGTGGCCCCAATATTAGTTCAGATTTCATAGACATCTATCAATGCTTTGTTAAGCTATTAAACTCTAATTTATGACATATTGAAGAAATAAAATAGGTCCTAAACACAAGGGATGAACCAATGTGCCACAACATACAGCCAACTATACATACTTCATATTAAAAAAACAAGAACAATGACAAAAACAAGATAATTATCAAATCTTGATGTTTAATCACTGAAGAATGATGCTGAAAATTGTAGTCTGAGAATAATAATACTGCTTTTGGTTGGTAGACCAGTTGTTAAATAATAGACATTCAATAAAAACAATGATTCGCCCTCATGGCGAGGCAGGAGTGGCCATTGGCTCCAGATAAAATGTAATGACCTTAATCAGTCTGGAAAAGCTTTCATCAGAAAACTGGTCTGTGGGATCCATGTGCTGGACATCACGTTTAATTGATGAGAGGTAAATCTGGAGAGGGGGAAGGAGTCCATAATGACAGTATGATGATCTTGAGAAGAAGTTGGTGGAACAACCGGAGACTGAAGACAGAGCCAGCTAGAATTGGTGATTATGAATTTATTAAAGTCTGACAGGCCTGGTTATGAGTTTGGATCTGGGTGTCCTGTTTGGCAACTGATCCTACTTGAGCTGGGTCAGATTTGACTTGAGCATTCTGTCAAAATTCTGTTAAATCTCCTGACAAAAGCAGAACACCACCAGGTAGACCACTTGTAAAACAATAGATTTATTGAAAACAATGATAATATGAAGATGATGAATGTCACAGAGACTTGTACGAGGAAACTAAGGTAAGGGGTACTGCAGGGAGAAGTCCAGTGGTGAAACCAGAGCTTGAAGCAGGTTAAACAGTTTAAAGGTACTCAAGTAGGGACTCACTTGGTAGATGGTGATGCAATTCCAGGGAGGGAAGTTAGGAGTACGGCATGTCTTTGAGAGCTTCCCACTGGGATCAAGCATAGAGATGGAACATGGAGCAGAGGAAGTTGCAACTTGAGGGCAGTCAGACATGGGTAGAAGACCAGAGGTTTCAGAGAAGTTGGAGAACAGATCAAGAGGAGGTTAAGAAGAAGAAAACCTTGGAAAAATCAAAGAGAAAGGTAAGCAGGTTTATCTCAAAGAACACACAATTTGACTTGAGGTTACCAGACTGTGAAACACTCAAGCGGAGAACATCGGACAACAAATAATTTTAAACTGGATTTTAAATAAATGCTCCCATTTTTTTTTTCTTCCAGGAGGAAGATGGCCTCCATCCATTATCTGTACCCTCTAGGGTTGATGGTGGCTGGTGCCTATCACTGCTGGTCATCGGGTGAGAGGTGGGGTACACCCTGGACACAAATCAGAGGGTTTCCAAAGACAAGCAATCATGTATCACTACTAGGCCCAGCAGGATTATTATCTATTGTATGATTTTATATTTTAACTTGTTATTTGAAACTTCCTTCCACTCTTTTGTTTGTGGGAACCCTCTGCCTTGGGAGAGGCGGTCAACTATGGCTGCCTGGGTTCTCTCTTTAAATGCTACTCACCATTACAACTTACGCCATGTTAAATCTTGAAATGTTGTTCAATTTGTTGTAGTTTTTTTTGTGTGTTGTGTTTAAAGATTAGTTGATATGATGACGTCTAAGGTGCAGATCTATTACCCTGCATAACATGTGAAACTCATGGAGAGTCCTCATGGGGAAGAACCTGTTGTAAACATGGCTGTGAATGTTGACAATAACGAAAATAAAGACATGGTTTTTTTTTTAGCTATATTCACTTTTTTGTGTCTAGATAAGGCGCCATGAAAAAGTGTATTTTAAAATAGCAAAACAAGTCTAAAGTGAAATGAGTTGGTATGAATAATACAAGTGCTGTCATCACAGAAAAGTAGCTTCAACACCCGTTTCAGATCAGAAAGCATTTATTTTACTGTACCATGGGTTTGCTGAATCCATAGCACTTTACATATTTTACTCCCTATTAATCTTTGAATCTATGTCCTATGATTTATCCCAGGGGTCAAACAGCCTCTGGCTGCTTGCTACAAAATCTAAAAATAGAAAGAAATTTGTTTTTCATAAGCTTTCATACTGAAATATTCATGCAAACCACAATTTTTAATTAACAGCAGCCAGCGCCAAAAGTTGCTATCTGACTTGAAAAGATTGCTGACCCCAGATTTATCAGATATGATTTTGGAAAAGGAAATAAAGAACTATTAAATTGTTCCAGTGATGAGCCATTATTTGAATGTCTAGCAGAAATTTTATTTTCCTAAATTGTGGCTGTTTCCTGTGTTTGTGCATCCATAGCTAGGAAAAAATAGAACTCAAACCTAATTTGAGCATTGCTTTGCATACACTCGTAATAGCGCAGCCTGTATGGTTTATCCTATTAATAAAAATGAAAGCGTTTATGCTACGCGTTATGGACGTATGCAGTTACACCTGTAGGATGCTTTGGTGTAAATTCAGGGTAATGTTGCTCATACTGGTACCTACCTCTTCCAGTTTGTTAACTTTGTAGTGTTAGGTGATTTTTTGGTGTGCTTTTCAATTTGTTGAAGTGTTTTTCAATTTTGTGTAGTGTTTTTCAATTTGTTGAAATTTCTATTGATTTATTATAAGGTTTTTCAATTTGTGGTAGGGTGTAGTAATTTTTCTAAATGTTTAGGGATTTGTTGATGTGGTTTGCACTTCAGGTCCACCGTAAAAACCACGGCTGACTAAACAGAACATAAAACTCACATTAGTTGTGGACAAACTGATGATACAATAGCTGGAATTTTATGGAAGGTGAGTGTCTGATTACATTTCAAAAAAGGAAATTTTACCCATAGTAAAGCACGGTGGTGTTAGTGTTATTCACCGGGCCTGCATTTTAAAACGTCTTTCGTGACAGTTTTTCCACTGTTCTAGTTTAATTTTATTTTGTTTCAACATTAGTGATTTAGCTGTTTGACAAGTTTCTGAAACACATTTTCAACCAAAATTACTATCAATATTCTATATAGCGGTTAAGAAGATGGATGGATGGATGGATGGATTCTATATAGATTCAAGTCATTCTGAAGGCCTATTTAATCAATTTCAGCTAAATACTCCGTAAAAATGAACTTCCATCCACTTTTTTCATAACCTGACATTTTCAAAGAAAACTGACATGTTTTTTTCTAAGTTGAGAGAGCTATAGAAGTTTTCAGGAAATAACGTCAAAATGAAAAACACTTCAAAAAAAAAAATTTATTCTAAGAGACCAATTTCTTGACTTCTTTCTTAACTGTTGATATCAGCTTACACAAAGACTATTCGGCTTGACAATTATGGGACTCGGGTCTTGGTGAATCAACGGAGAGGGAACAGCTCTCGCTTCCTCTCGGTAAGCCTCTGAACATGGTCAATATCACTTATAGTCCATCTGAAAGCTGTCAACTGCCCCGCTGGTTCAGGTCTTCCTGTTTCCTTGGAAGTGGCCCAGTGGTAAAGTGGCCCAGTGGCTTTTAGGTCAAGAAAAGAGGTGAGCAGAGTTATGAGAGGAAGCACGCATGTGGCAGTGTCTGTTTTTCTCAGTCATGTGTGTTTAAGTAGTAACCTGACTGAGTATTTGTATTGCAGGGTGCCTTTTTTCCATCTTAAGTCAAGTTGTCTTCCTTATGGCAGATACATTGGAGCTCACCCTTGCGTGTAGTTGCTGAGTGTGTGTGAGTCCTTGGGCTTTTTCTTATGTTGTTTTTCCCCCCTTTTTTTTTTCCCCTCCAGGTTTAAACAGCGTGTTAACCACCAGATCCCACTGCTATCAATCTAAATGGAGGTGGGTCAATATAAACGCACACATGTGTAGGCTCTTTCTCCAAGCCGCGGTTTAAGAATAATTCCCCCTGCAAAAAAACAGAGAGAGGAAAAATATTCTGGCCCCATTTACAAAATAGGTGCTCAGAAAACACTCGAGCCAGCCCTGAGTGATAGCTACTTCCTCAGCTTTTCCACTTCATTGATGGTTATGTGAGCTAAAACAACGAGCTTAATGGAGACTCCGGGCCCCTCTAGGGACTAATCATAGCCACGTGACTTCCTCCGGGGCTTCCATGAAAATAACTCTATTACAATGGCCTGTGATATTAATATCGGCTTTGGGAAAGTCAGGCCCAGGATCCGCAGGGAGGCCTCCCTATGAGCAAACAAAGAGGAATGTGCGGCATTCAAGGAGCTGCAGCCGCGAAAGAGAAAAGGAGAAGAGCGTTAAAGAAATAAGGAAAGTAGTCAGCCAATTGTGTTGAGTGATCGTATATTGTACAGTCACAATGTTCTTTGTTACGTACCCCAGAGTATTAATCCAAATGGAGAAGCTTTTAGTTTCCATATTGTGCAGAAAGACAAATACGATTCTGGAAAACACTTTGAAACTTAATACAGACAGGTCAATCAACATCACAGAAGTATCTCTCTGTATTCAATCGCCACATGCTCAGAATGAGAGGTTGCTTTTTTTTCTTCTATAAATTCTAACAACAATAACTATTTGTTTAACTAAATTTGAATGTAATGTTATTTAATTGGACTATAAGTAACCTAACCTTGATTTAGCCATGTGATTAGTATTAATTATTGGCCAATTACCATCATCAATTAGATTACACAGCTGCTGCATCATTCATGGTGGTACCAAAAATGAACAGAAAGAAAAGTATAATAAAAACCGACTTTTGTTTGGCGTTTTCTGTTTCAGGTTGAGAATGCAATCATGTGATGCCCTCATTATTATTATTGATATGACTATGTTACTAATTATGTCTTAATCTTGTAAGACCTAGATAAGTAATATGAGCAAAATCGTATTTCACCCGCTAGATGCAGTGTTATGAATATTTTCTTTATTTTATTGAAAAATGGCCTAACTTAAAACAAAAACAGTTTTAACTTTTTCTGTTTTTATTTTGCCATTTTGCTCAACATACCATGAAACGATACTGAAAATGTGGAAACTGCAATAATTTCGCAGAAAATGTTTATTTTTCACTTTAAATTTTAGTTTGTGGTCATTTATTAATATTTTTTTTATCTAATTCACCATCATTTGTTGTAACAAGCAGAAAAGAAAAAAACCTGTCTTCCAATATATTGCATTTTGTCTGCGTGGTAGAAGTATTGTTATTGGTAATCGGTATCGGCAAGTACTCAAATCCAAGTATCGTGCCGTATCGGTTTGAAAAAAGTATTGTTGCATCCCTGCTGGTTTCCTTAGATGAGTGCCTGTTATTTTCAGGGATTTTTCCGTTCATCTAAAAAACAAAATACTTCAACAATGTTTGTAGATGACCTTAAGCTCATTTGCCTCCTTCACACCTTGCTCTATACTTTTTGGTATCCTGTGTTACGTCATCTTTACGTCCTGTGCACCCTGTGTTATTATTTGTAAGTTTCATTATTTCATCATTAAGAATTGTAAATTTAGCTTCTGCCTCCTGTTTTGCCTGCATTTAGGTCCTACCACCAACTCACGCCATGACACTCTCTTAGCCAATATTCTTCGATTCTAGCTGATATTTTTATATACCCTTGAAATTATTTATATCAATTATATAATCGCATGATGGTAATAACATCAGTGATAAAAGCAAGACATCAAAAAATGTTTTTACATAACTACCCAAAATTTTTACTTCTTTCTTAAGATGACTTTTTTTGGCTCGTGTGAGGATGTTCTCAGAGTTCAGAAGATTGGTCTTCAAATTTTTGTGCATCCCTTATTGCAGACTCTGCATTACCATTCCCTGTATATGTTCTTTGGGACCTGTCTAATCATACCGTAATCATGCGTACATCCACTAGAGAACGATCTGATGATATCTGAGATTGGAACCAAAACCCATCCTCGTCTGTGTGAATGCATCCTTGCTGTCTGAAGATCATCATCCTCTCTAGTTGTTACAAGAATGATTAGGATAAATATAAGAGGAATTAAAAACAGTAAAACATAAAAAAAATTCAAAAAAATCTTGAGAACTAAATTCTTACCAAAATGGGAGATATGTTAGCCATGCGGCTTTTTGTGACTCAGTATATCATTCTCAGTAATTGTCTGCTTGTTTGGTAAGACAGAGCTGAACGTTGCATCCATTTACCTTCTCGAGCCTTTCTTAATAACTCTGTCATAAAGAAGAAACAGAAGAGTTTTGTTTTTTTGGTGCTCGGTAATGGTCAAGATAAACGTGCCTGTATGTATTCTACATTTTGTAATTTAAATCAGTTTAAGGGATACCAGGCAAGTTTGAGTGTTTTCTATACGATGCTCCCCCTAGCGTCCAGTAGTAAATTTTGCTATCAAACACACTGTTGTAAAAACAAACTGTTTTGTTTTTCCCCCCTCACCGCTCACCACGAGCAACCCAGCTGATCAGTTGCCAACCCTAACCAGGCACAAAGTAAAATATAAACGTGTTACTTACAAGCGCAAAAGCAAGAATGCGAGGTCTGTATCCGACTTGGAGCCTCAGCGTTTTTCAGCTCTCGCCATTCAGTAAAAGCTTGACCAATATTGATGCGTGTGTGAGCCTTCGCTCGGTCTGAAGCTCTTTTTCTTTTCTTGGCATCTTCCGTCAAGGGTTTTCGCTGCTTCTTAGCCAGCTCTGCCATCAGTTTGCCACACTCGCTAGCCGGGTTTCGTTAGCCTGCCTCAGTGTTGGGGATGCGTGCCGAAAACTGATCCTGCTTCTCGCAATGTCTGAGACTTCGCAAGACTGAAGGACACCGGGTCGGTGCACTGAACTTGCAAGTGGGATATTCTACCTACAGGCTGTAGGGGCGGGCGAGAGAGTCTTCATTCGCCCTGTAATGAGTCATTTAACCATATACAGACTTACAAAGATGATTAATTAATAGGAAAATGTTGCCTAGTATCCCTTTAACCGTGCGTGATATACATGCATTTAGCCAGCATTCACCTTTCCAGAATGCTTTTCTCAGCATCCTCTTCGTCTACTCATTAAAAAAAAAATACCTATATACTAGTTTTGCATGGCAGCTTAATTTTATTTACAAATCATCACAAGTAAACTCTCAGGTTCACAGGGTTACAAACCAGCTACTTCTTCCACCAGTCCTTCATATTGCTGGAAATGTATTGCATGAACCAACACTGGCTTTACTGTTACCTCTGTTTTAATGAACATTTATATTGCTTTAACAACTCCTCCTACACTACTGGAGAGGTCATAGCTTGACATTCATCTCTAGGAATTAAGATTCTGAAAGATTTCATGTATTTACTTTTCTACAAATTCCTTTTTTTCCTTAGACTGAACTACATATACAGTATGGATATACTAAAAATACATAAATCAGTTTGGTGTACATTTAAAATTACCATGAGACTATTATGAAACAGTCTTCAAATTGACTCCAGTATTCTATTTGAGCTAAAAGTATTATTAGTATTATCAACTGGCTGTTAGGGGCGTTAGTTACAATGACTGTGAAACGCATTTTTAAGTGGAACTGGGAATTTGCAGCCATATACTTTAACAGCACGGGTCGTGATACAGCTTTCACATCAGTCAGTTTGAAATATTAGATCCCAAAAGTCAGGCCAAAGAAAAGATTCTCCTCCAGGGTCCAAATAATTATTAGAGGGCCTTAACAGATTAAACATTATTTTCTTGACCTTGTCTCCAGCTCAACAAGCAGCTCCGGGCTTTTGGCAGAAAATTCAGGCACTAACACGCTGCACGAACTCAGCATTTACATTGGAGTAGAGATTCATTCGAAACTGAAGCAAATTACCTTTAGCTTGCAAGGAGAAAAACTTGTCTAACTACTCAAAATCTGTAATAAAGAGGATTGTTTTGAATGTACAAGTTATTGGGTTTGGCAGATAACAAATTATTAATTCTGTGATTCATGTTTTTGTTTTCTCAGAGATAAATTTGCTTACAGTAATGTTGCCTTGTTTTTCCCAAAAATGAATAAAATCTGTTTTTCAATAATATATAACATTAACATCAAGCACACCTGAGTAAACATCAATTCTTCACTTTATTGCATCACAGTCATTTCATTGCAAGCTTACCCATATTGATCGTCACTGTTATTAGATATCTCGTACTTGGCTGGAAAAATTACCAGGACCAGACTAATTAGTTAATGGGACCATTAGGAGTACAGCTGTGGCTCTCTTCTCAAATCTGACTTTATGTTTCCATGGTAGTCATGACCTTTTCAGCGCTATGAGTTTTTATGGTTTAATGTCAGGAAAAGCAGTTAGTTAAGAATGTTGGCCTCTTATTAAAGAGTTGTTCCACTTAAAAAGTGTAGGGGCTTAGCAAAACTAGTTCAAGAACCACTAACCTAAACAGATTTTAGATACCAGGGGGTGTAATGAAAACCAAAGCTCTAAGCTTCCTTACAAAAATTTTATTTTCATATGAACTTTTCCATCATGTAAACTCTCAACAAACCTTTGCAACAACCTTCTCCAAATTGCTTCAGATATAGTATTTTACATTATAGAACAATAACTTTTATTTAGGTTACTATTGGCTTGTGAAAACAAATTAGGACACCCAATTAAAGAATCAGTTATTTTAGAAGAATTGTTGACATATTGATTAGTAACATTTATTTTTTTTATCTGTAGAAAACAAAATGATTTCATTATAGGAAAACAGAAACCTTTATTCAAATACATGGAACAAAAATGTTCTTCCTACATGAGGAAGAAGTTAGGACACTGAAACCCCTATTAGCTAATGTTACCCTCGTGATTAAAATACTTCAGTGAGTCATTTCTTGTAATCATCTACCGGTCTCTGAGGAAAGTTTGCCCCATGTCTCACTTTCAGCGGTGAGATTTTTTTTTAGAGGTTTCTTTTATCTACAGCACGATGTAAGTCACCCCATCGCATCTCAGTGACATCAAGATCTGGACTGGACCAAGAACTGAAATCCTAAAGCGTAGTTTATGCTTCTCCGACTGCAAATTTGCACTCAGATGCAAACATATTGACAGAGACATTTTTGTTTATGGTTTATTTTTTATGGTTCTGCATTTTTTTTCTCAGCTCTCTTGTTTTTCAGCGTTGCTCGACCAGGACAGCAGGGGTGTAACTTTTCATTGTGTCCCTGCCTACCATCACAGCTTCGTTTCAGTTTTTTCTAGGCTCGTGAACGCATTTCTTCTTCAAGGAGAAATGGACGACAGAACGTATGTTTTGATTAAGCTGTAAAGCTTTTTTCTGGATGTGTGCTCATAAAATACTCTAAAAACACATGGAAACAAACACAGCAGCCTTTTTTGTTGATTTCCTACACCTTCTTGTGCTCAAAATCGCCAAGAGAACAGATTACATGTAGTTCCCCAACGCTGCATTAACTACTGATTACAGCGACTATAGAGCACCATTCTGGTGAAGCGATCTCTGGCTGTGACAAATCGGATGCATACACTCTCCATTGAAGGAGAGTTAAAAATGGGGCTCTACTCCGAGCGTCCTTGCGTAGGTGACAGAGAGTACTTGAATCGACAGATAATGGCATTGCGTCAATCCATCTCCATCAAAACGAAGAAGCATAAACTGGCCTTAATGCCACAAAGCATCTTTAAATCATGACATCACCACCTCCATGCTTCACATGTGGTTTCAGGTCCTTTTCCTTGATTGATGTATATTGTTTATTTCAAAAATGTCCTTTGTTGTGGTATACATACATTTCAGTTTTAGACTCAACTGTCAAGGCAATGTAATTCGAGAAGATATGATCTGTGTCTATGTACATTATGTTTGCCAGTGTCTCTGGCAGACATAATCTATCTTTCATGTTTTTCCTAAAAAGAGTTTCAGCATTAGCAGATGCATTGATCTGCTGTAGGTCCTGCATTGTCAGAATAAGAATTTTGGAGCATTTTGGGAGCATTTTGGAGTCTGCTTTCAGAGGGGTCGTGGATGGATGCCAGACCTGCACATGGTAGCATAAGTATTGGATGAACTCACTTGTAGACCTATACCAAAAAGTGCAATGTTTTTATTTTAATGTCATTTGAGATCTCTTTAAACCCTTACCAGAAATACAAGCTACTACATGCTTCTTTCTGAAGGACCTAGATAGCACTCTTGACCTTAGCAGGGTATTTACTTACACTTCGGCAGTCCCGATGAGCCTAAACTTAATTTATCGTATGTGGGGGGATGCCAATCTCTAGCAATCATTTGATAAATGATATTAAAATGAAAACTGATTGCACTTAAAATACAAAAACCTGCTATGGTTCCTGTTACACATGGACTAAAATGCACAGCCTTTTGTGCATAGTCTTAATAGTGGAAATGCTGCAGAAGTTATTATCATCTTTGGGACAGATTATTTCCAGTGGTGGTATAGATGTTGTTCTAGAAAAGAAAATATAATAGAAAGTAAACATATTCAGAAATTAGAAGAAACTATTAAATCCTTAGAAGCTTCCCTGGATGAGGAGAGAACGGGCAAAAGCAGTAAAGCGAAGCTAGAATTAAATGAAATTTATAATAAACAGACCCAGTCCTCAATTCAAAGAGTTTGAATAGAAAACTTTGAACATGGTAAATCAGGTAAGTTTTTGCTAACCAGCTTAAAATTAAGAAAAAACAACTATATCTCCCATTAAAGACCAAACTGGGAATATAGTATATGATCATGAAAGAATAACCAAGACTTTCAAAGAATTCTACAAGGCTTTATAAGCACCGGAGCCAAACCCATCAATTAATGAAATCGAAAAATGTCTAGACAAAATAACACTTCCTAAATTATTAGATAGTCTGGCAATGGCCCTGGATTCACCACTGACAGTGGCTGAACTCCAGGAGGCCCTCCAAAGCATGCCTCATAAAAAGGCTCCGGGCCCAGAAGGATTTCTAGCCGAGTTCTATAAAAATTTTCTGGAATTTTCTAGCACCGAACAGACTTCCATCAAATATGAACTGTGCAAACATCAACCTTCTATTAAAACCAGGAAAAGACCCTGCGTCTCCTACCAGGTATCATCCGATGTCTCTTATCAATGTTGATGTCAAAATAATCTGCAAAGCTCTTGCAAAAATGATTAAGTAACTCATCTTATAACCAATCCTGATCACACAGGTTTTATAAAAGGGAGGCTTTCCACCACAAATTCAAGTAGATTAAGAGATGTAATAGGTTATTCTTACTGTAAAAACATCCAAACTAATATATTATCTTTAGATGCAGAAAAAGCATTTGATAGAGTTTACTGGAAATTCTTATTTTCAACCTTGCAAGAATTTGGCTTTGGAAAATATTTTAGAAACTGGTTGAATGTATCGAGACTAATAACCAAACATAATCTAGGTTTTATTTTAAGAGAGTAACCAGACAGTGATGTCCACTCTCTCTCTTCCTGTTTGCTATTTTTATTGAACCACTAGCGGTAGCAATCAGGTAAACTAACAATATTAAAGATATAAAATGCATTTTCCATTTTTTTTAAATTGCAAGACAATTTTGCTAGATGGAAGTCCCTACCCATATCACTTATTGGAAGACTATCAACAATAAAAATGATGTTTTTTCCTAAAATCCATTACTTATTCTCAATAACCCCAAGTAAACTATCATCTGATTGGCTTAGATCTCTGCACTGTTCTCTCATTGAATTTATTTGGAAAGATAAACCCCCATGTATTAGCTTAAGAACACTACAGAAGTCCAAAGATAAAGGAGGTCTAGACCTACCAAACTTCCGTCACTATTTATTAGCCAACAGGCTCCAATACCTCTCAAGATAGTTAAAACATAGTTATCTTGATGAGATCTGGATAGATGTAAAACAGAAACCGTGTAATAGGATAAAACTTTCAGACCTACCATTTATTAGCTAAAATATAAAACAACAGGAATACTTTAAAAGCATTAATATCAGCTCATCTCTGACAGCTTAGTGAGAATTTTTAAAAATGACAGAGTCCTCACTAATCCAATGCATACTTACATCCTTCTGGAATAATCTGGACATCTTAAAAAAAAAAAAAATTCCAGACTTGAATTTTAAAAGAATGAATAGCTGGAACACATATTTGATTGAACAGACTTTATCCCATTTAATGCATAGTTACACAATATGGAATTAGCAAAAATAAATTCTTAGCATATAGACAAAATCTAAATCTATTATAAAATATAAATTTAGGCTAAACACAGCGTAATTTTAAATATTAAAAAGATTTTTTGATTTTCTTAATTTCATCCCCCCCAAATTGCTGTCTAAAATATGCAAAACTTTATCTACACTAGATGTATCGATAGTTCTTCCTATTTCAAAACAGGAGCTGGACTTATCCATCACCTATGACCAAAACATCTGGTCTCAGATATGTTTAAGAACCTCTAAAATACGTAAAAATCCCACTTTGCAATTAATACAATACAAAATCCTTCATAGACTACATTATACAGGTCAATGGATGTTCTCACCTTTTTGATGAGCCAAATGTCATCCGTGTTAACCCTTTGTTCTATCCATAACCAATCAATTCAGAGCTATTTGTTAGCTAAAAGCTAGGTCAGTGATAAGAGCCACGTGCTCTCGTTGTTTCAGAGCGACCATGAGGTAAATTGCCCAGGTAATAAAACCCCCACTATTTGGCATTTTTGGTCTCATTTTTGATCTTTCACGTGCGTACATCGCGTGCATTCGTGCTATGACGTACGTAAATTAGGAAAGCTCCCGTCACGTAGCCTTAATGACGTCCATTTGTCCGGCATCTTTGTAGTTTGTTTACGTAGCATGTAGTCTAGCCATTTAGCTTACTTTTTTCTTTCATTGATTTATTTACCTGGATTCCATGCGTAAAGTTGAAAATATTTGTACATTTGCACCAAGTGGTCGAAGGTGTGAATACTAATCTGTAAACATCACAGACAGCCTTCTGATTTCACTGTTTTCGTCCCTGAGCCACTTAGTTATCACTTTTGCCTTATGGCACGGTGCTCCATCGGGCTGGAAAATGCATTGTTCTTCACCAAACTGTTGTTGGATTGTTGGAAGAAGTTGCTGTTGGAGGGTGTTTTGGTACCATTCTTTATTCATGGCTGTGTTTTTGGGCAAAATTGTAAGTGAGCCCACTCCCTTGAATGAGAAGCAACCCCACACATGAATGGTCTCAGGATGCTTTACTGTTGGCATAACACAGGACTGATGGTAGCACTCACCTTTTCTTTTCCGGACAAGCTTTTTTCTAGATGCCCCAAACAGTTGGAAAGAGGCTTCATCGGATAATATGACTTTGCCCCAGTCCTCAACAGTCCATTCATCGTACTTTCAGCAGAAGATCAATCTGTCCCTGATGTTTTTTTTTGGAGAGAAGTAGCTTCTTTGCTGCCCTTCTTGACACCAGGCCATCTTCCAAAAGTCTTTGCCTCACTGTGCGTGCAGATGCGCTTACATTTGCCTGCTGCCATTCCTGAGCAAGCTGTGCACTGGTGGCACTCAGATCCTGCAGCTGAATCCTCTTTAGGAGACGATCCTGGCGCTTGCTGGACTTTCTTGGACGCCCTTAAGCCTTCTTAACAAGAATTTAACCTCTTTCCTTGAAGTTCTTGATAATCCTATAAATTGTTGATTAAGGTGCACTCTTAGTAGCCACAATATCCTTGCCTGTGAAGCCATTTTTATGCAACGCCATGATGGCTAGACGCATTTCTTTTCAGGTCACCATGGTTAACAATGGCAGAACAATGATTTCAAGGATCACCCTCCTTTTAACACATCAAGTCTGCCATTCTATCCCGATCAGCCTGACATAATGATCTCCAGCCTTGTGCTCGTCAACATTCTCACATGAGTTAACAAGACGATAACTGAAAAGATCTCAGCAGGTCCTTTAATGACAGCAATGAAATGCAGTGCAATTTTCATGGCAAACAAGGAATATTTCGTTCATCTGATCACTGTTCATAACATTCTGGAGCATATGCAAATTGCTATTATAAAAACTTAAGCTGTAACTTTTCCAATTTCATATATTTATGTAATTCTCAAAACTTTTGGCCACAACTGTATACAAAAATATTTTAAAAATCTACTTGAGGCTCATGATAAACAAAACTACATTGTTGACACGAATACAATACCTTAGTGCTAAATAAGTTGAAAAATGTTTCTATTTACATTCAGTATTTTTGTCAAAATAATGCTTAGCTTAAAGAGTATTAAGATGGCCAGGAATAAATTAAGTTTGCCAGTATAAGGGATAATATAAAAAGTTTAAAAATATATGGGTAGGTGTTAAAGACCATTAAATCTCTCAATCTCTGAAGTGGGCCTACATCTTTACCTCCAGCCATAGAGGGCAGTGTTGTCATGGACTACCTAAGGAAGGAGATTTCTAAAAAGGGGACTTTTATGAAAAGAGCCAAATGATGATAAATAATTGTTAAAAGTCTTATTTATTTATTTTTTGGTTATTAATATTCTCGCTAAATTGGCCAATTATTTACATTCTTTTTATATTGCATTTGTGTTACAAAAGCAATCATTTACTTAACTCTGACATACTTTTATTTTGAAGTCCCGAAAAAGGGAAGTTTAGCAGGCGGCCTTTGTTTGTATGTTGGCACACTTTTAAATGCTACCAGTGAGTGAAGCGAGACGAACTTACGGTTACAGACTGAATATATAGCTTTACAAACGAGTTGATTTCTACCTCTTATAGCACCTGGCCGATGAGGGCACAAGGTATCGTTTTTATTTTATTGTCTTCTAATCTTTGAGAGACTGTGTTTATTGCATCGATCTCCTCTAAGCTGTTAGTGGGTCGTTAGCATATGCAGATGGTAAATCAGTGATTTGTTATATAGACCGTGTAATTAATTGTTACTGTTACATTCATAAAACAGTGTATTATTATTATTATACCGTTTTTCTAGGTTTAAACGTCCGAGCAATTTTTCAAAGGAAATTAGGCCCTTATTTGGTCATTCTTATGTTTTTCCCTTTTTTCTCTCTGAATTGAGATCGTCAGCTTTCAAAATATCTCATACTTAAATTAATTCAGTTGTCATTGAATCCATATTGCATTTTAAAAGGAGATTGTTGCAATTAAAACATTTATAAATTCATACAGGTCATATGTAACATTATAGCACTTTGAAATAAGCTTGTTAATTGTTACAAACTCATTTTTATTTTTTTTTACAGGTGTTTTTAATTTAATTAAATATTGTTATTGTTAGTTAAAGCATTCATATTCATGTCTACTATAAGGCATCTATTTATGAGCCTGAATAATGCTATTTATGGTTTAGCCATTTATATATACATTTGCAGCTTATACATTTATAGACATTTGTATACAATTTGCCGTCACGTGTCTAATGTTTATTCTTTGTTTGTTTTATTCAGCTCTTACGGTGTTTCGGAAGGTTTTTTTTTGGAAAATAAATTCTTCTTTAACATCAGTTTTTGAGAGTGAAACACATCTGTTCGGCCGGGAATGCTACAGTAAGAGCTTCACCCAGAAGATCAACAGCTTTACCTTATCTGTCCCCCTGTAAAGAAAATGGACGCTTCTGAACATAACGACCCAGACCAGCAGTTGGATGCGCCTCATAACGAAATGGAAGAGGAGGAGCTTCACCGCTCTGGTCGACAACGCAACCCCACAGAGAAGATGCGTGCATATAAAAAGGAGGAGTCCCTAAAAAAGGAGAAAAGATTGATCCAGCTATACGAACAATGGAAGGACTGTGCTCGCAACACAAGGGAAAAGATTAAAACAGACGTTAGTGAGAGCCAACTGGTAGCACTTATTGATGCACTTGAGAAGGGAAAAGATGATGTAATGCACGTCTACCTAGAAATTAGAGATTACCTAGCTCCTTCCAGTGACACAAGACGCAGAATCGATACTTGTGAAGCAGTGACGAAAGATATTTCAAAAATCATTTTTGACAGAATAGCATGCCTTGAGGACTTTGATCAAGAAAATGTGAAGCACAGCCTTCGTGAGTTACTCCATCACGATTATGCTTGCTCTGTCTATGGATCCACAGTCTCACGCACCACATCATCAAGGTCTACAGCTATGTCAATTGCAGCCAAGCGGGCAGACGCAGCAGCTGAATTAGCAGCCAAAGAAGCAGAGTACTCAATTATACAAGAAATTGAAGCTCGAAAGTGTGAATTAGAAAAACTAAAGGCAGAGAAGGATCTAAAAGCAGCTAGAGCGAGACTGCAGGCCTATGATCAAGAAATGGCCCAGGAAGTCAGTGTTCATAATTCAGACACGAATACAAGGGAAAGACAGGATGTAAGCTTAACAGCGCAGCAGCATGTGGCTCCATTTCCCATCCAATGTCCTATCAACATCACAGCAACAAGCCCTACTGACATCACTGCAACATCCTCCCCTCAAAAATCTGATATATCGTATCTCGCTCAAGCCGTCCAAGATAGCATAGCCCTGAACAGGCTGCCAACAACAGAGCCACCTGTGTTCATTGGTGATCCTATCCAGTTCATTGAGTGGAAGGCTGCATTTGTGTCGCTCATTGGTGGAAAGGCCATTTCTTCTGCTGACAAGCTGCACTATTTAAAAAGGTATGTTGCTGGGCCAGCTCGTAAGTGTCTTGATGGCATTTTCTACAGGAATGATGATGAGGCCTATAATGATGCATGGAACAAACTGAACCGACGGTATGGGCAGCCATTTGTCATACAGAAGGCATTTAGAGAAAAACTAGCCAAATGGCCTAAGATTCAGCCCAAGGATTCCGAAGGTTTCAGAGAATTCTCAGATTTCTTAAATGCATGTCATCAAGCTATGCCTCATGTCAAGGGGCTTGAAATACTAAATGACTGCGATGAAAATCAGAAACTAGTACTCAAATTACCAGATTGGGCAGCAGCACGGTGGAACCGTCAGGTCACGCAGACACTGATTGAGACTCATGACTTTCCAAAGCGTATAGATTTTGTGAACTTCATGTCCATGGAAGCAGAGATTACTTGTAATCCAGTCACCTCCTTCAGCGCTCTTCGTGCCTCTGACCCCACTTCAGAAAGGTTGAACCTCAAGGACAGCAAGAAAACCAGAGCTAACGTCTTTCACATCCAAACAGCTATGGAAAACAAACAAAATGATGACAAGAAACAAAGACCACCTAAAGGAAGCTTCAAAATGTGTCTCTTCTGCAAAGACATCAAGCATATGATTCACAATTGTACTAAATTTGTGGCAAAGTCATTAGAAGAGAAGCGTAAATATGTGAAGGAGAACAATCTCTGCTATGGTTGCATGAAACTAGGCCACAGTGCAAAAGACTGCCGTCACCGTCTATCCTGTGACACCTGCAATGGTAGACATCCAACGTGTCTACATGATGAAAACTACAGAAGGAAACTAAACTCTGCACTAGCCTCAAATCAAGATGACACGGAGACAACTACTACTACGTCTCACAAAGTAGATAATGGTGAGTCATCCACCAATACTTCAATGATTGTGCCAGTGTGGGTATCAACCGAGAGAAATCCAGCCTCTGAAAAACTTGTTTATGCACTGCTTGACACCCAGAGTGATACTGTGTTCGTCGATCGAGAGCTAAGTAACCAGCTACAAGCTGACTCCTGTCCTGTGAGATTGAAGTTGACAACAATGACTGCAAAGGATGTTGTCATGCCAAGTGAAAGGGTGTCAGGTCTCAAGGTAAGAGGCTATAGCTCCCCGGTTGTCCTCAACCTGCCAACTGCTTATACTAAGGACTCTATTCCAGTGAATCGCACTCACATCCCTACTTGTGACACGGCACGACACTGGAAGCATCTATCTCCAATAGTGGACAAAATTCCACCTCTGCAGGACTGTGAAGTTGGTCTCCTGATAGGCTACAGCTGTCCAAAGGCTTTGGCACCAAAACAGGTGATATTAGGTGGTGATGATGAACCGTACGCAGTCCATACAGACCTAGGGTGGAGCATTGTCGGTCGCTTGTCTTCACATGATGAATCGCAAAGCTTCAACACCATCTGTCATAGAATCAGCATTAAAGAGCTCCCCCCAGTGACTCCAGCGGATGTTATTAAGGTATTGGAGTCTGACTTTAAAGACGCCGGTGAAGATAATAAAACTGTCTCACAGGATGACATCCTCTTCTTAACCAAACTGCAGCAAGGCATAAGGAAGAACGACCATGGGCATTACGAGATGCCTCTCCCTTTTAAAGAGAGACCTCACCTCCTTAACAATAAGCAGCTTGCCATCGTAAGGCTCAATCATCTTAAAAGGAAATTACTGAAAGATGAACGGTACAAGCAACATTATGTAAGGTTTATGGAAGAGGTCATTGAGAGAGGTGATGCAGAAGAAGTGCATGATGAAGGAAAGGATGGAGAGAAGTGGTACATCCCTCACCATGGAGTGTATCACCCTAAGAAGCCAGACAAGCTCCGTGTTGTCTTTGATTGCTCTGCCAAGTACCGGGGAACCAGCCTTAATGATCACTTACTCCAAGGCCCAGATTTAATGAATAAGCTGACTGGTGTTCTTTTAAGATTCAGAAAACATCCTGTTGCCCTTATGTGCGATGTTGAAAAGATGTTCCACCAATTTCATGTGGAAGAAGCAGATCGAGACTATCTCCGCTTTCTCTGGTGGAAAAACGGAAACTTTGCTTTACAGCCACAAGAGTACCGCATGAAGGTCCATCTTTTTGGTGCAACCTCATCACCTGGATGCGCCAACTATGGTCTGAAACACCTCGCAAAGGAGAATGAGTGCATGTATCCTCTTGGTTCAAAATTCATCATGACAGACTTTTATGTTGATGACGGTGTCAGCAGTGTAGCCAGCACAGAAGAAGCTGTCCAAGTAGCAAGAGAAGCTCGACAACTGTGTGCCTTAGGTGGTCTTAGACTACACAAGTTTATTTCAAATGACAGAGTTGTCCTGGATAGCATTCCAATTTCTGAACTAGCCATTGATGTAAAGGCACTTGACCTCAGCTTTGATGACACACCTGTAGAAAGAGCTTTAGGGATCCACTGGCACATTGATTCTGACAGATTCAGATTCTCTTTTGACCCCAAAGACCAGCCAGCACCACGCCGTTGCATACTATCCACAGTTGCATCACTGTATGATCCACTGGGCTTTATTGCTCCTTTCTTGCTCAGTGGAAAATTAGTGCTACAAGAAATGTGCAGAAAAGGAACAGGCTGGGATGACCCTCTTATTAAAGAATTGCAGCCAAGGTGGGAACATTGGAAAGCTGATCTTGAGAACTTGGAAAGGATCAACATACCACGCTGCTATGTGCCTGCGGACTTTGGAAAGGTCATCAAAAAAGAACTTCATCACTTCTCTGATGCCAGCAACAGCGGATATGGCCAATGTTCCTATTTGAGACTTACCAACGAAGAAGGAAACATCCATTGTGCACTTGTTGCTGGTAAGTCTAGAGTTGCTCCCATTAAGGTGCAGACTATTCCCAGACTTGAACTCACAGCTGCTGTTGTCTCAGTTGCCATGAGCAATATGCTTAAACAGGAGCTGGAATATCTAGACATAGAAGAACACTTCTGGACCGACTCCCAAGTGGTTTTGGGATACATTAACAACGAAGCACGCCGCTTTCACACGTTCGTAGCAAACAGAGTGCAGAAGATACACCTCAGTACTACTTCTCAACAGTGGAGGTATGTTCCCACCAATGAAAACCCTGCTGACCATGCGTCAAGAGGTTTAAATGCTGGTGAGATTATTACATCCAATTGGTTGACAGGCCCAAAATTCTTATGGAAGAAGGATATACCTCCTGCTGCGGTTATTGACACGGCATTAACAATTGGAGATCCGGAAGTGAGACAGGCTCAGACACTGAGTGCAGAATCAACAGAAGTCAAGCATCAGTGCCTCTCAGACCGCTTGGCAAACCTGTCTTCATTTTCTGGAGCTGTCCAAGCTGTGGCTCGCCTCGTCCGCCGAGCCAGAGGAGATAAGTCCAGAAGTCACAGTACAGTCGCTGAACGACAAAATGCTGAACGCATCATCATTAAGGACTTGCAGAGAAACACCTATTCAGAGGAAATCAAGTTCTTGAGAAAAGGGGCCCAGCTGCCACTTCGTAGCAAGCTGTATCATCTTGATGCCTTCCTTGATCAAGAAGGAGTACTCAAGGTGGGAGGAAGACTTTGTGATGCGCTCCTACCCAGTTCAGTCAAACACCCAGTTGTCATTCCTAAAGATCACCACATAACAAAGATGATAATCTCTCAATGTCATGAGAATGTCAAGCACCAAGGAAAGGGCCTCACAATAAATGAGATCAGATCACAAGGCTATTGGATTCCAGGAATGAGCAGAGCAGTAGCATCCCATGTGTATCACTGTGTGACATGTCGTAAGCTCAGGAGACCAACAGAAGAACAAAGAATGGCAGACCTCCCCTCAGAACGTACAAATCCATCCCCGCCATTCACAAACTGCGGTATAGACTGCTTTGGTCCCTTTGCCACTAGACAGGGTCGGAAGGAACATAAAAGGTACGGCCTCATCTTCACATGTTTCAGCTCCAGAGCTATTCATATAGAAATGCTAAATGACATGTCTACAGATGCCTTCATAAATGGCCTGCGCTGTTTTGTTGCATTGCGGGGAGCAGTGCGCCAAATCAAATGCGACCAAGGCACCAACTTTGTAGGGGCAAAGAATGAACTGAGAAATGCTCTAAAGGAAATTGACACTAATCGTCTGGCAGTGTTCTTAGCTGAGAAGCAGTGTGACTTTGTCCTAAATGTACCCCATTCAAGTCATGCAGGTGGGGTATGGGAGAGACGAATCAGAACAGTGAGAAATGTTCTTCGCTCAACTCTCTCACAGTCCTCTGACAGACTGGATGATGCATCACTGCGGACATTCTTCTATGAAGCTATGGCGATTGTTAACAGTAGACCACTCTCAGTTGACAACTTAAATGACCCCAAGAGTCTTGCACCTCTCACCCCAAATAACCTGCTCACTATGAAATCAATTCCAGCACTACCACCTCCAGGCAGGTTCATCAGAGAAGACATTTATGCAAGGAAAAGGTGGCGTCATGTTCAGTACCTTGCGGAGCAGTTCTGGTGTCGTTGGCGTAAGGAGTATCTATCCAACATTGCCACCAGGCAACGCTGGCACACAGCAAAGAGAAACCTGCAAGTGGGAGATATTGTCATGGAAAAGGCTGAAGATCTGCCCAGAAATGAGTGGCGACTGGCCAGAGTTACAGAAACTACTACAGATAAAGACGGACTTGTGAGACGAGTCAAGGTATGCCTTGGTGACCGGAATCTGGGGAAGGATGGTCGTCGACTCCACAAGCTGTCCATCATTGAACGCCCAGTACAGAAGCTGATCCTGCTGCTAGAGACTATCTAGCTGTTCCTGAGAACATCTACGTGTATCCTTTTTTACCATATTACTTAAATGCTGATGTACATTCACTATAGTATGGACACTTAGTCCTTTTCTAAGTTAAAGGTAACATTTTTATTTGAAAATCATTCGTAATTTATAGTCCTTGACGTTATACAAATCACTCATGATTTGGTGGGAGTGTAAAAGACCATTAAATCTCTCAATCTCTGAAGTGGGCCTACATCTTTACCTCCAGCCATAGAGGGCAGTGTTGTCATGGACTACCTAAGGAAGGAGGATTTCTCAAAAGGGGACTTTTATGAAAAGAGCCAAATGTTGATAAATAATTGTTAAAAGTATTATTTATTTATTTTTTGGTTATTAATATTTCTCGCTAAATTGGCAATATTTACATTGTATTGATTTGTTTTACAAAAGCATCAGTTACTAATCTGACATACTTTTATTTTGAAGTCCGTAAAAGGAAGTTTAGCAGGCGGCCTTTGTTTTTATGTTGGCACACTTTTAAATGCTACCAGTGAGTGAAGCGAGACGAACTTACGGTTACAGACTGAATATATAGCTTTACAAACGAGTTGATTTCTACCTCTTATAGCACCTGGCCGATGAGGGCACAAGGTATCGTTTTTATTTTATTGTCTTTTAATCTTTGAGAGACTGTGTTTATTGCATTGATCTCCTCTAAGCTGTTAGTGGGTCGTTAGCATATGCAGATGGTAAATCAGTGATTTGTTATATAGACCGTGTGATTAATTGTTACTGTTACATTCATAAAACAGTGTATTATTATTATTATACCGTTTTTCTAGGTTTAAACGTCCGAGCAATTTTTCACAGGAACTTAGGCCCTTATTTGGTCATTCTTATGTTTTTCCCTTTTTTCTCTCTGAATTGAGATCGTCAGCTTTCAAAATATCTCATACTTAAATTAATTCAGTTGTCATTGAATCCATATTACATTTTAAAAGGAGATTGTTGCAATTAAAACATTTATAAATTCATACAGGTCATATGTAACATTATAGCACTTTGAAATAAGCTTGTTAATTGTTACAAACTCATTTTTATTTTTTTTTACAGGTGTTTTTAATTTAATTAAATATTGTTATTGTTAGTTAAAGCATTCATATTCATGTCTACTATAAGGCATCTATTTATGAGCCTGAATAATGCTATTTATGGTTTAGCCATTTATATATACATTTGCGGCTTATACATTTATAGACATTTGTATACAATTTGCCGTCACGTGTCTAATGTTTATTCTTTGTTTGTTTTATTCAGCTCTTACGGTGTTTCGGAAGGTTTTTTTTTGTGGAAAATAAATTCTTCTTTAACATCAGTTTTTGAGAGTGAAACACATCTGTTCGGCCGGGAATGCTACAGTAGGTCTTAAAAATAAATCTCTAATTCTGTGTTTTTATCTGTGCACACCAACCGTATGTGTTGAGACATTTTTAACCTTACCTCACTTTTCATTTAAAACAATTTACATTTTCAGATACGAATGGAGAGCAAAAAGCCGCTCCCTGTCACAATAGCCAGATTTGCATGTGGCTTTTACAACTCCGTCACCACTTAAGCCATCTGTCAGCTGAGCACCATCAGCATCTCAACTTGGCTCACAAATAAGCCGCTCATTCACTGGGGATATGACAGATGCATGCTTCCATGTTGATGCTTACGCATATTTATCCCAAACAGACTTGGGTCCATTCCGTGTTCAATACCGGCATTAAAGGCGCCGGGAGAAAATGTCAAGAGTTCGTGGCGGCGAGTGATTTAAGGCGCCACTAAAGCTCGCTGTGCTTCTTTTTCTACTTTTTGAAATGGGAGCTTTCCTTGTGTGCCAGCCTTTAGAGTTGGAATTTAACTGTCAGGAATAGGATAGATTTATTTCCCTATAAATCACACACACTCTCTGTGGTAGGACTCAGAGCATAATGTAATCTACACATGTGCACATGTGAGTTGTGAGGGTGTGGTTGATGTTGCTCCCGAGCATCGTCACTAAAACTATATCAGATTTTTGTTTAAGGTCTCTTACATTTGTTTAGATTTTTTAACATTTTAACAAAACTTAAGGGATTTTTACTTATTCTCGCATTAAGGGAGAAATATCAATTCTTCCTCCATGTAATAAGAGCTGAAAAAGTGCACACAGAATAGGAATAGGAAGCATTTCTTGGTAATCACAACATAGAGAAAAGGACTCATGATGAAAGCTCCTTTTGAAACAGCCTTCCTCCCTTTGGGCTTAAGGGGATGCCTCTCGCAGCTTCTGCAGGGAACTGTAACTACCGCCACAGGACTTTAAATCCTCAGTTTGATGGCTTGAGGATTCAGCTGGAGGATTTGAGAGAGAGGTAAAAACTGCACATCCTTAAGAAAACAAAAAGCATTTCCTTCCTCGTGTCAGGATGAAAAAGAGGGAGAAAAAAATAGAAATACATACTAATTTATCATTGGCTTTTACTGCTCCTTGATGGTCCATAACTCACTCTGACCCTGATTCCCTATTTCCCCATTCATACCTACCTCCATCACGCCATCTTTTAATGACCTTATTATAGTCAATTCTACATTGTACAATAAAGGTTAAGACTTTGAACTGTGATCCATAGTATGACTAACATATTTTTATGATATCCACCAAAATATATAGTAATGGAATAACTGTAAAAATGTTTCTTTGAAATGGAGAGTACGAGGAAATTACACAAAGTCTGAGTGATGAAATGACCTAAAACCCCCAAATGATGCCTCAGTTGTTCTGTAATCCTCTAAAACACGTCCCGCAAATGGTAATTTTAATCACAAAATGTAATAAAAGCACAATGTAGCTGACAGACATGACATATGAGTTCATGCCGTAGCCTTTCTTGACACAGCTTTTAAGCATCACTGCCATATGGCAACTCGATTCGAGCACCGTTCCAGTGGATTCCTGAACGCCGCCTGGTAGTGTCATTGCTCATCCAGCAGAGAGTACAGAAAGCTGGTCTTCCTCTCTTCCTCGTGGATAGCCCTTAACTGGCAAAATAGACAGATTGGTAAATATTTGGGCAGAATTCATGCATATCCCATAGTCATACTCCTACCTACTGCCTATAAGGTTCTTATGCTGAAACCTTAGTGAAAAATTGAGTCATAAATCAAATAGTGAAACAATGGTAGCATTTACAGCCACTTTTGAAGAGATGAACTTCACTGGCAGTATCCTTTGGAAACTGGAGCCATAAATTTTATTACTATTAAATGTTTCTAAAGGGAGTTGACAAATAGTTGAATGGAGTTGATTTTCTCCTCCTGCTCTTGGCACAGCCAAGCGAAGGGAAAATTCCCTGTCTTGAAAGAAAAAAAGTTATTTCATACTAGTGCTGCCACTCCATTCATCTTGATGCAGTTTGAGTGTAATTTAAGCCTTTTTAAAATACCTTCTGAAAATACAGTGTGCTTAAGGGCAGTTCTGAACATTTTATGAGCACAATAAAATTGTCACTGCATATGGATTAGATGGATATTGATATATGAGAATGATGGGTTTTTTGTGTAAAAACACCAGCTGTGTGTTAATTTGTCTGCTGCTGAAAGAGTAACTGTGGTTGAAATTACTCAAAATATCTCTTAGCAGTCAGTCATAATTTAAGATAAATAAAGCAGTCTTACAATGTTTTGGAAAAAAGCCTTGGCTCCCTTATAGTTATTGCTTTTTATCACACTTTTAACAACAGAAATAACTTCAGTGATTAGTTCACCAACCCAAAGCAACCAACTCTGTTCATAAACTGTCAACTGAGATTCATCACATTTCTTTGCTTCAGTTTCTCCAGCCACACCCATGCCTGATTGGTAGAAGTTAGAACTTTTGTCAGAAGAACCTTTCGAACAACATGAGCTAGGCTAATAAAAGTCAAAAAGTAACACATTCCTTGATCTGAAATTCAGCAAAGGTATTCTTCAGCGAACGACCATGGGAGCCAAAGTCAGTATTAATTATTCAAATGTGAGATTGGGCAGAAATAGCGTGGATGGTAGAGTTCCAAGGTGGAAATACCAGCTAACCAAATAGAAAATAAAAACATGTCTCCAGGGCTGGACTGGGATCAAAAAGTGGCGCTGGCATTTTTTGGTATTTGATACCTTTTAGAAGAAAAAGAGACAACACTCTAAAACTAAAATGTAAAAAATCTAATTGTGACTAAGTCGCATAATGTTAAAAGTCTATAATTTCCCTTTAAATAATTATATTTAAAATGACAAGTGCGGCAAAAAGGAGAGGAAGCTGCAGTCAGGGAGGGGTGGGGCTGACAAGAGCTAAAAGTTTTCATTGCAATAGGCCAGTGTCCTTCGAAAAAAAAGCTTGAATATTTATCATTAGGCCAAATAATGTGCATCTGCCTTGCCTGGTATCTTTTAGGATTAACGAGCTGTATGGATAATTGGCAAAATCAGGCCTAAAAATCCTGCTGTGTGAACCAAGCCTTATCTGTGCTCCCCCACGAGGTTTCCTCGTATATCCTCCCCGTGATTAGCTCTCCAGTTTCTTTTAAAAGCTTAAAAGTTCCCGCTACCAGGGTCGGTCTCTCTGTGTCTCCCAGATAATCACTGTAAGCTTCCAAAGACTTCTATCTCTCTCTCTCTCTCTGGCATTCACTCAACTATCTGAAACTACCCACGTGCAGCAAAATATCGGGATATTTCTAGAAACAACAATCACGTGTTAACTCTCCTTCCTGCAGTTCCTCTCACCTCCATTTCTCCGAGCAATGTTCCTGGTTTCGGCTATTATTATCATTTGAATTTTTTTATTTTTTTTTATTTTACAACTGGTCTCTCTAGTAGTTCTGCACCTGGGTCAATTCAATTTCATTTATGTAGAGCCATTTCAAAACAAATGTCATCTCAAGGTACAAATGCAAACACAACGACAATGTTACTTAATCTCAAACTGAGCTTTGCAGATGATCTGTGTGCTCTGAACATTTGTTCCCTTTAGCATGGTGTTGGCTTTAGAAATAATTAATTGAGCATTTTTTCTGATAGAATCTTCATTGGAGATTGAATTTTCATTCTCAAAAAAAAAAAATTAAGATAGGCTACCCCAAGACATAAATTTTAGGACAAGATTTAGTTTACTCTGTTTAGTTGGCTGATGCAGTTGCAAACTTTTAATTTGACCTGCTGTATTAATTTAATTACGGCTTACATCACTGCACTCTTCCCTCTTCACTACTGAGGTAAACATTAGGTTATTTTCCTCCTCTTAAATGCTTAAAATCAGCCAATCGTATCGTCTGATCTGCAGTCTGTTTGGAAAGAGCCCCCGCCATGTGTGTAGGCTCACCGCAAGCAGTAGGCTGGGAGAGTAATGTCACATTTTTACACAATACTTAAAAAGTGAAACATTGGGTGAACTATTTATTTTGTACTTGCCTTAGTCTGGAAGATTGTGTTCCACCTTTTGGTACAGATCCTGGTTTTAATTACAGCTTCGAAGCAAAGCCAGTACTGTAAGGTCCGTAGCTATGTAGTAACTCTGCTCAAAGGGACTAAACAAATCACTAACCAAGCGTCGCAATGTCCCAGTTGTGTTCTTCTTGAGCTCCTCTTCTATTGGTTAAAAATAATGTAGTGTTGATGTGTTATCTACACAAATACAGAAACTGTTCTGCTGTGTTGTAGAGTTGCTAACCGTTAGCTTCTCATTGCTACATTTACCTGCCTCTGTGGGTGGTTCCATTCGAAATGAGATTAGAATGAATGGCATTTTTTAGATTCAAGCGTTTTCTGGTGTATTTTGTTTCTCTAACGTATGCAGATAATTGAGTTTGGAGAAGATATATAAAAAAAAAAAAAATTTCATATTTTTCAGTGAAGGAGACCTTTAACAGAAATTTGAAATCTGTGGTCAGGCAGGCAGACAAGTAGTTGTGCATCTAAATATTCATACATAAACACCAAAACATCAACAAAATTACACTTTAAGACTAATTACCTGTACATGCTATTCTTTGCTCACGTCTGGAAAAAAAAACGTAACTTTACCAGGACAACTAAAGGAGCTTCTTTAAACTTTCTGAAACAACTTTTAACTCAAATTTTAAAAACATGGAAAAATCACAATGTATAGTTTTCTCCCTTCTACAGCTCAAATTACCATCCCCTTCACATCTTTATACATTAATTTACCAAAGGATACATTTTCATTCCAAAAGGATATTTTTCCTGTCAAGCAAATTTCTTTGGCCATTTTCCCTTCAGCTAAATTTATTTCCTTACCCTGCTGCTAACAGTAGGCAAGCCAAGCCACTGTGGGTGGAAAAGTTATGACAGTTAATATTATTGATTTCAAATGGAAGCTATTGTAGCTCACTTTGGGACCTGTTATTATACCTTATTTAAATTCATATATGATTTAAAAACGTTTATATTTCCAAGATTTCTAGTGAAAATCCATTCACACAATGGATGTTGCAAAAGGGATGTTTAATTTATGTGGCTGTGTGAACATGCCCATCATCCACAACAACCAATTCATCACTTTACTATATCCCTGTGTGTGATGGAAGAAACTGAATGAAGATATGCAGCTGTTTTGTCTTCGATTGGCAGAAATCGACAGCACTGTCACGTTGCATAAGAAAAATTACTTGCAAGGTCACTAAGGGGAGAAGCTATCATCATTCATGCAGGCCAAAACATCAAGAATCTGGGAACAGCCTTAACGTCAGCTTGCCAACAGCCCAGTACTTGTCCAACCACCGGATGATTTTGTGGAAAGAGACTTTCCCTACCATCGCTTTGGGTCAGTGTGATTTACGCTCATGTTTACTGATGTCTTTCACATGGTCTAGTCCGCTGCTCATTGTCTTCCACTATTAGTTCCCAGATGAATCACCAGCGGACAAATTAGGGGACGTCTCTGAGGACATGCAGTATTTATGGGGGTTACGCATCACTACAGACCTCTCCATCGGGTTCTCAATGAAACGAGGAAAAAACAGATGGTGCACAGTCATGGCATGTTTGGAGATTGAAACACTTGGGTTTCATGGTACTTTTTATCCTTTTCTGCACATTTGTTTTACATCTTGTTCAGACATCATGCCAGGACCCCTGTTATCTTTCAGCATGTTAAAAGTTTAAGCCCTAATGTAGCTCTGGGCTTTTTTTATGAGCCGCTGACCCCAGCAAAAATCCCTGAAATAGAGAATCCTTTTACTCACTCTGCCCCATGTGGTACTCTACTTGCTTACTGGCAAGTGTATTCAGTTATAAAGCTCTCATACCAAGGCAATTTTAATTTTCTGAAGTCTCTGTTGTGTTCAACATTCCTTTAGCCAGCTGGTAATACTCCATCATGTTTATTCTAATACGGTAAAAATAAATGAAGCGCAGTGATTAAAGCAGATATGTAAATATTGTCCCGTGGAATTCACCATTCTGGGAGCCCCACTGATTACCTTTAAGTAAAGAATAATGAACTCCGCTTAAATTTAAGATGACAATGGAGCTATTCTCTCACAGTATCTGAGAGTACAGTTTTCACCAACTTGTCGTGCTGAAGCAAATAATTTGTTGCAGAATATATTTCAGCGATTATGCCTCAATAGAAATCTGTGCTTTGAGGGATGTATTGCAACCATAAGAAACTTGTTGAAAATGATTGGTAAATGAAGCTCGCCTGAGACAGATCACTTCCTGGCTTCTTTTATCGTCAGCTGGATTTTAAGCAGAAAAAAGCGTTTCACGAGTCACACTAAGGAAAAAACAAAAAGTCCTAAATTTATGAGACTGGTTCTTTCTGCTGAAAAGATGCCTTTTCTTGCATATTCTTTTTCAACCCCTGATATGTCTGACAATGTGATGCTAATGTACTAAAAGTATAATTCCACAAAATGCTCCACACACTTTTAAACAACTTTCCTACTCATCATCATCATGAAGGTGGAATCACCCTGCGGGATTTCAGACGTCAAAAGAGTCTTTATTTCGTCAGAAAAAAAATCATGATGAAAAATGGTGCGCATGTGAATCGCCGTTCTGTCACTGTGCCATGTCATGTGATCCCCAACAGCTTAGAGCTCATAGGACCAAAACCATCCCACAGGTTACATTATGACTTCATTCTAGTTAATTTATGTTTCTTTTTTTATTCTCTGTGGCCCTAAATTTTAGCAGGATTATTTACAGTCTTGTAGTCTATGGGAAACTGCAATATCAATTAAAATCATCATTTATGCAGAAAGATGAGAATAAACGATCACGAACATTTAAATAATCCAATAACAATGTGTAGTGGGCAGTGGAATAATTATTGGTTTCAGTTTGTGGTGACATTTGACTGAGATAAGGAATACGATTAAATAAATCCCGGAATTTAGCCTGGTCAGAAGCTGGCTAGCTCTACAGAATATACTGTATACAATAACATATCCTTCTGCCCCTATCCCTTTTTTGTGCAACTGGATCGCGTTAAGTCGAGACAGGATAACCAAGATAACCTGCCTTAATCCCTTATCCTAGTTTTGAGCAATAGCCCCCAGGAGGTGTAGAGAACAACAAAACAGACTCTTTTGTTTGCTTAAATGCGAGAATTTAAAGAGCTGCTCTTCTAGTAAAAAGCTTTCCAGTTCAATCAGAACTCACTCTCTGTCAGCCATTGCTCCTTAAGTGGAAATGTGTTTACAAGCTAAATTAAATCAACTCTTGTTGACCAGAGATGTCACCCTAATGATCCGCAGACCTACCAGAAAGGGTTAGCACCCCCTGCTGTCCTGGTTGGTTGCTTTGTAACAGTGACACACCAACGGTTTAAAAGAAAAACTTCTCTTTCAATACGTTCATGTGTGTGTATCAGAGTGCAAACTTGCTGACGAAGAAGTAGAAATCTTGTTTTTTTTTCTGTACAGATTCCGGACTTCCAACTATTAATCTTGTCAGATTTGTATGTCCCCTCCCAAGGGGTTTGAAAACCTGTCCCTCCAAAAAGGTGTTTTTAATTTATGCTGTAGAGAAACAAACAGTGTGGGTGGGACTTTGGACAAAAATACAGGTAGAACTAGCACAGGTTTTCTATAGACTCACAGCAATTATCTTTCAGTTTATTGTACTTCAGCATATATTTAAGTGCCTTATCATGCTTTTTTTGCCTTTTAATAGAAAAAAATGAGCCTAACACTTCCATGTGATTATTTAAAAATGATGGATTTGAGTTCTTTTAAATTTGTGGAATATATTTTTTTTAATGGGGAACTTTTCTACAAACTCACAGTGATATGACATTTATCCACTACAGTTAAATAACCATTATTGAAAATAGATTTATGGAATCTCATTTTTAAAGATTATCAACCATTCCTCAATTTGTAGTCTTTCTGCAGTGGCCTTTTTATCTGATGTAGCTTGAATGCCACAATAAAGTGAGGCATCAAATGAGGAGTAAAACATGCTCACCATGATCGCCTCTAAGTTATTATAGCGGAGTCTGTTTAAAACTGAAAAACATGTGTGAATCCTTTGAAGTGAACTGGGAGAAGCTGAGGTGACTGAAGTTTCTCAGTGTTTTCCTTTCAACCCCCTACCTATTTCCTGCAAATCAAAAAGTTAAACCTTAAAGGAGTGAACATCAGCTCAGTTCATTATGCTCAGCTAAGTGAAGACTTCCTATTTCACCTACCGCGTCACAAACCCCCAGAGTACTTCCTGTGATGGTTTTAAATGTTCCCACAGACTTTATTCTAATACAATGCTGGAAAAGTGACCTGAAAAGCTAAATCTGTCCACTTTACGATAGGCTTATTTAAGAAACATCCAGGAGTATTGAATGCTTGTTTAAGGAGGGACAATTATATTTCTATATTACAGCTTGCACTCTTGCTAAATTTAAACAACACATCTTTGCTGTCACAATTGTGTGGCTGGGAGATGACCCTCAAGAGAAAAACACTCCAGGCAAGAGACCTGGCTGTATTTTTCTTCCACTTCTTCACCTGTCTTCGGACACCATTTACTTTTAAGTCCGCCGGTGCGGATTTACTGGGCTGCTTCCTTCCGGGACCCAGTGGAATACAACATTAAACCACAGGGAGGAGAGAAAACCCGTCAGCCACTAAAATAAAGTTATGTCAAAACCATTTTCCTCTTCCTGTAGTCTTCCCCCATGCTCACAAGTATCCTCAGAGGGATGGAGAACATAACACGCCATTCAGTTTATATGAATGGGCACTAACAGACTTTTTCGCCATTTTGATACGTCTACATTTTGCAGGCATATCCTGTGGTCTATCAGGCACAGCCTTATTTTCAATTTAGTGTCTCCCTGTGGACGCCTGTCTTCCTATTTCATATGGAAATTGTATATGATTTTTTTTTCCTTTAGCAAATCAACTGCTTCAAAGCTAAGGACCACTTTTTTTCCAAAATGAAAATTTGCAAGCTAGCATTTCTTAATGTTTAGAGAAGAGTCAAACAAACAGCAGGAATGTCCTAACTTGGCCCTGTCCAGCAGTCAGTTTAGGAACAGTCAAAAAATAAATAAAAGATATATCACTGTTTTAGCTGTAAGTCTGCAAAAGTCTTTGGAAGAAGAAGAAAAGCACCTGTATTTTTATTGGAGAGGGCTTGCCTTATACTACTCCATAAAATTTGGACACCACCAGGGGGATCGTTTCTGATGATCTTTTGAACAGCAGTGTGCCGTGCCTCGTTCAGATCGAGCTTATGTCCGGAAGACATTTTCAAAAATGATGTCAGTGAAAATAACTAAATTAAGGGGGCAATTTTTTTAATTTATTTTTATTCTGTGACGGATTTCTGTGATTGTACTTTATGGAAAGAAAATGTGGTCTAATTTAACATGATTGAACCATAACAAATGTCAGCACTCAAACCTTGAGCTTAACAGGCAGAGATTTAACACAAAGTTAGACACTGTTTTAGATCCATAAAAAGGCTTTATTTTTGGTTTTCTATTAAAATTAGTTCGTAAAAACATTTTTATCAGCATACTTTGTACTTAAAAACCTTAGAAATAACCAAAAATGTACTATATTATCTATACCTATCATTACAAAATGTGCATATTACATGGCTTCTAGTCAGTTAAGGACTTTTAAAGACCATTAAAATCTAACTGTAATGTCTACATGTATTAAAATACCTTTAGCTGACTTAAAGACTTAATTGACTTATATTTACGTGTCAAATACCCAGTCACATCTATCTTTTTAACTTAAGTTGGTGTTTTTTGTACAACTTCACCTTTTGACTCATGGTAATATGACATAAATAACAAATGAATGATGCTGAACAGGAACAGTATACACAATATGGATTTTTGGGGGACTTCTGAGTTCTCAAATTAAGATAAATCATTTTAGAACCATTGAAATACATACATAATTGCAGTTTACTTCCATCTGTCATTGTTTAACTGATCTGCTTTGTCTTTCATTTCAACATTTACATTAATAGGAACTTTTTCCTTCACGTTGGGCTTTGTGAGAAATAATATTCTGATACTGAATTATGTAACAAGCCTATAATTTACTGAGACATTTCTTGAAAGATTTCTCTTGTATAATTTTCTGTCTGATTTGCCCTGTCAGTTAGATACCTTAAAGTAAGATTCTTAAAGTTGTCCTTAACAGTCAGTATCTTACTTTAAGTGGTTAGTAGTCAGGATCAAAACACTTAGTAGGATATGTTACTTTTCTGTGTTTATTAATTTATGCTTGATAAAGCGCCCCCTTGTGGTTCAGCACCAGACAGGTAGCAAAGATAAATATTTAGTTGACTCAAATTTGATCAAAACTCTTTTTTTTTTTTTTCATTCATAGTTTTTATGGCATGGATAAACCATCTAGCTAATCATCGGATTGACTGACAATTGGGATGCAAATTATTACAATTCTTATCTTTTGAATTTAAGTTACAAAAAACAGTTATGGTCAAGTTACAAGTTACCTTCCCTTGTCTCTCCAGCTGTTCTGCATTCTCCTGATCAGTCACACCCAATTCTAATGCTACTCATTAACCCTCCCAGTGATTGCAAGTCTGCCAGTTTCCACATCACCTTGCCAGATTCTTCTGTTCTCCACGATTCCCTTTTCCCTGCTTTGCTGTTTCCAATCAATTGTTTGCTTGGTTCTCCTATGCAAGGTCCGAGTTTTCTATATCCCGTCTTCAGTAAGCTCAGACATGTCCAACCTTATGTTGCCACTGTATTGTCTGCACTTAGAGCTAACTCCTCGACAAAATGAGATGAACATGAATCTAACAAAATCTATAACAGCCACCTCATACCAATAATTATTTGTCAATCTGTTTTTAAGAAGCCTGTTTAATCGTATATATATATATATATATATATATATATATATATATATATATATAGTATCACCAAATCCACACCCATTAGAACCTAAAAGCTAAGGTACTTACCAAACCTGATCGTTTTGGTACAGTTACATCCTTCTCATCTACACATAATACTCTGTTGTTACTGAGTGGGTTTAACTCCTTCTGTTTTGTAACGTGTTTTACTTTGAAAAATACAGAACAAATAAACCCTTTAGCAAACATTTAAATAAATTCTTTGTCTTAGGGCACATAATTGGGTTCATTGTAATATGTTTAATCCAAGGTGTGATCATTATTATTGACACCTAATTTGGCGAATAATGAGCTTATGAAGTAACATCTTTCTATAGTTACTAATATAATGTACTTGAGTTGTTTAGGGTTTCGGTAAAGTAGACTCTAAATGTATTGACATAACTTGGCTGAGGGCTCCAGGCCCGATTCCAGTTTCTGCCCAGTTGTAGTAATCATATCTGCCACAGCTGTTGCTTTATCAGAGATCTTGAGGACAAATACATTCCTGAAAGTAAACAGACCGCCGTAGCAGCTCCTGCTGAGTGACAATTAGCTCACTCGTGGTTTAAAGAAAATTTACAGAGACCACAAAGTATTCAGATGCCTCTGCAGGACAAAACAAGATACATTGGTAATAAAGCCTTAAAACGCAAACAAATAATTACCTATATTTGGATGAATTCTCATTATGAGGAAATATATTTTTATGTATGACAAATACATTGAGTGTTAGTCCAACAGCTTTTAAAAATGATCTTATGTCATCTTTTCACATACCATCCGTGTTTGCCTGCACATCCATGTCAGATCCCTTTCAGCAATTAGCCTTGAACTCGGAAAGACGATCAGCTCCAGTTTCCCATTGCTGCGTCCCTCGTCATCTTGGAGCACTTTAAATCTGCCCCCCTGCGTCCTAATTAAGACGTTAATGCTACCTCCCCGGAGGGAGGGGGATCCGGGCGCCCTGCATCCACCCACCACATTCCCTTTGTAACCATCAAAACTGTTATGATAATAGTCGGCTTTGCACAGGTGCAAATTGCTTACGTTTAGTCTACGTTTTTTCTCAGTCACGGCTGATCATCAAAACTCCACTTAAATGAGGGAGATTTGCTCAGATCCTGGTTAGGAAATTATTTTATCTTATCACTCACCAATAAAGTTATTTTAACATCCAATTTAAATCCAATCAAAACATAAACATACAATGATATTTTTCCCATGAGTCTGAAATGTTTTGGAAATCCTCTCACCTGTATTTAAACAAACGATCTCTTCATACTGTAAGTTTTTTTCAAGCAGCAAACCCCTTTTTTCTCCCAAAATGGAGCACATATGTCATCATCAACCTCAACACTTTCAGACGATTATATATTTAGACCATGTACAGCAATAAATTCACAGACTTGTACCATTAAACCTCATCCTGACCTTCTAACTGTTGACTTGGACCGCTGCCATGTGATGTTTATAAGCTAACCAGAGCAATTACAAAGATCTGGGATTGAAAGAGAGCTGTCATTAGGATGTGCTTTCACATGCAGGCCTGTGGAGTCTGGCTACTGGCCAGGCTGGCAAATGGGATCAGCCCTGCAAGGAGAGTCGGGGGGCCAGGCCAGGGGGCCATGGGGGATAATTAGACAGTTTTATCCCAGCTTGTTGATATAAATGTGGCCAGTTTAGCCCTCTACACCCTTGCTTCATGGTAATGATCATGTCTAACAGGTGGCGGGCAAACAGAAAGTGGATTGGAGGGGGAGGAGGGGTCATGAAATGGATACCTCGCTTCCTGGCTGAGTCTCAGTTTTTTTGTTTTGTTTTGTTTTCCAGCCCAATCGGAGCCGAACGTTTCTGCATCGTGGCTTCATCACTGATTGTTGATGCTGGGGAGTGTTGGGTATTTGTCACCATCTCATCACATTTTAGCTAATCTGGCCCTCCCCTGGGAGACTCGCTGTGAGAGCGAAAGCCTTTCAGTGGATAAAGTAAAATGCTTCAATGTGTTTACCTCAAGTGGGTTTTAGAGCCTGATAGGAAAGAAAGTTGTCACTCCTTCCTCTCAAAAAGGAAAAAGACATAAATTAAAAGGTTCATGCGGTGACTTGTACAAGTATGCACACCTCTGAAGCTTTTTGTCACATTGCAACTACAAACCTCAGTGTAGCTAATTACTGTGAAGTAGAAGGAAAAATACACATGGTTCCAAAATATTTAACAAATAAAAATCTAAAACAGGGTTTTACCATTCTACTGTGACACTCCTGAAGCAAACTGCTTTCAGAAATCCCCTAATTAGTCAATAGAGTCCACCTGTGCGTAATTTAATCTCTGCATAAATACAGCTGCTCAGTGAACATCTTAGAAGTTGGTTAGAGGATGTTAGTGAAAAAACATCATCACCAAGACGAAGAAACACCAGATAGGTCAGGGATAAAGTTGTGGAGAAGCACTGATGCAGCCGAGAGAAGATATGCCACAACTGTAATTCTACACAGACTGTTTACCTGATGAAACAATGGCCTAAATATACACCCACAATGGTTTTGATCAAAGCATAATTTGTTTTGTTGTGGTCCAGTCAAAGTCCAGACCTCATTTGATGGGTTAGTATGAAAAACAGTATGAATACTATTTGAATGAGCTGTAACTGTATTAGGGAGAAGAATAAGCAAAGTTGGTAAGGGTTTTTAACGAGGTGTTGACTCAGGGGATCTGAATAAAAAAAAAAAAAACACTTTTCAGACTTTTTTCTTTTATATTTGAAAACCATGTATCATTTTCCTCCAATTTTCAAATGCATGCACTACTTTTTGTTGTTTTATTACATAAAAGACCAATTAACTCCCTCAATGTTGGTGGTCGTGAATTCCTTGCATTTTTTTGTGCATTCTCATTGACAGCCTGAAGCGTAGGGCATATATTTTCCCTTCATCTAAAATCCCTGAGATGCTTTCCAGTGTTGGAGGCCCTCTTGATTGAGTAATCTCTAACAGGCTGATCATTGCTCTGCACATTCACATCTCCTGCATCCTGTGCAGGGGAGGGTGCCATTGAGGCATGTACGTGAAAAGGCTTCTGAGACCACTCAGTTCCAGGCTCCTTGTTCTGTGTCATATAATGGATCATTTGTGGTAACAGTAACCCGAAAAGATTAAGCATGTGTTGAATTTTACTGCCTTTCCCAATTGTGGCTAGTAAACAATGGCCATTCTCCTCAACCATAGCCTTTTTAATTTGGACTGTCTTTCGAGCAGAAAATATGCAACAGTGTATTCTTGGGAGCAGATGTCTGATTTGTTTGTTGTGCCCACAGCGTGCTTTCTTTGAAAATGTCAGCGGGTGCTCTTCTCGTGCCCTAGTCTGTGGTCGCTTAAGTCCAGCTGATCCATGGAGCCGTGTCTCTGTATTTAGGAGCTTGATCTTTTCTGGTCAGGCTGCAGCCTTGGATTTTAGTGTAATTTTCACTCTGCAAGTTGTTTTTAAAGCTTAACCTAACCTTAACCCCAGATCTCACTGTCTTTACAGGCTTAAAGGCAAACCGTAACTTTAAAACAGATGACACCAAGCTTTATGATCGCAAATTTTCAAAGATGTGTCTTTTATTTATCCTTTTGCCTTGGCAAACATGTTGACTATACTTTGTGGCACAGTTACCCAGGATAATGTGCTTGAAGGTCACTTCGTCTCATATTGGAGTAGATTTGGTGTTTTTTGGTAGAATGGCAATGTGTACAAATTAAAGAACATATAACCAGGCAGAACAGGGCAAAGAACAGCCTGTATAAGGGCTCAGAAATCATAAGCAAACACACTATATTTATTTGACTGTCCATCACAGTTGAAAGCCTCTTTTGAAATAACAGAGACACGATGGAGCCTCTAAGTAATAACCTGCAAGACTGGTCAATATTTTTGATTTTATGCACAACGTAAATAGGTTTTCACCTCATTTCTTCTCACAAGCGTGCTCTCATCTCTGAAAGAAGTCGGCTCTTTTTCAAAGCTGCTCCACAGTCTTCAGGTCGCTGCAGCTGTAATCGAGACGCTGTGCAGCTCCATTGCTCTGCAAATTAGCCATCCTGTTTAATGTTTGTATTTATAAAGTTCTTTGCTCAGTTATCACACTATGCCCTTACCTGTAAGATGTACAGAACAACACTTGATAGAAAAAACATACACTTGTATGAACTTGAGTGACATCCACTTCTTAGCCAGTTAAATGTAATGTCAGACTACTATTTGCAGCTAAGAAAGCCTCAGTATTTTAAATGCCTGTTATGGGTATTATTCTCCATTATTTAGGAAGTACATTTGTTAGGTCAGACATTGATGTTGGATGAGAACGCCTAGCTTCAGTTTTTCCCACGAGGAAGCTTTTTAGGAACATATTGTGGTTTTCAGTTATCTCCTCTGCTAGTCATATTTATTTCACAGGATTTCAGGTATTCTGTTTTTTGTGCTCAACATAACATTCAAACTAAGCCACCCATGTTGAATATATCTGTGTTTTACAGAGTTGCAATTAAGTGGCCTACAGTAAGGCAAGGCAAGGCAAGGCAAGGCAATTTTATTTCTATAGCACACTTTCAACACAAGGTAATTCAAGGTGCTTTACATGATTCAGTGATAATGAAACCACATGATTACAAAGCATATAAGTTTAACAGTAATCAATCAGTAAGAAAAGATATTGTAAGGAACAAATCCACGTAATTAATACACAATCACTTAAAAATAAAGCTAAAAGATAGAATAAAATATAGAAATTAAAACGACAACAATAAAATAATATAAAGATCAAATGTTTACAAAAAAAAAAAAAAGCAGTTACTCATAAGCAAGTTTAAATAGATACGTTTTAATTTTAGACTTAAAAGAGTTCAGTGTCTCTGCAGCTTTACATTCTCCTGGTAGTTTGTTCCAGAGATGAGGAGCATAGAAACTGAAAGCTGCTTCTCCATGGTTGGGGTCTCTGGTTCAAGTGACGATCAAGTAATTTAGAGCTGGAGTACTAGATGATCTGGATGGTTTGGTATCCATGATAGCAGAGTCTCTAATGTACTCAGTTGCTAAACCATTCAATAGTGATTTATATACTAATAAAAGCACTTGAAGTCTATTCTCTGAGCTACAGGGAGCCAGTGTAAGGACTTTAGAACTGGGGTGAAGTGTTCTACTTTCCTGGTTCTAGTGAGAACACGAGCAGCAGCGTTCTGGATCAGCTGCAGCTGTCTGATTGATTTTTTAGGTAGACCTGTGAGGATACTGTTACAGTAATCAAGGCGGCTAGAGATAAATGCATGGATGAGTTTTTCTAGGTCTCCTTGTGTCATCATTCCTTTAATCCTAGAAATGTTCCTCAGGTGATAGAAAGCTGACCTTGGTATTGCCTTTATGTGACCCTGGAGGTTCTGGTCTGAGTCCATTATTACACCTAGATTTCTGGCCTGGTCAGTAGTTTCTAGTTGGACCAACTGAAGCTGTTTACTGATATTTAATCGATCTTTTTTGGGTCCAAAGAGAAGCACTTCAGTTTTGTTTTTGTTCAGTTGTAGGAAATTTTGGGACATCCAGCTTTTAATTTGCTCAATGCATTTATTGAGGATTTGGATGGGTTCAACATCATCTGGTGACACTGAGATATAAAGCTGAGTGTCGTCAGCATAGTTGTGGTATTTAACATGGTTGGCGGTTATAATCTGGCTAAGCGGAAGCATATAGATGCTAAATAGGAGGGGCCCCAGGATGGAGCCCTGGGGGACCCCACATGTTATTTCTGTGTTTTGTGATGAGAACTGGCTAACCGATACAAAGAAGTTCCTGTTCTTGAGGTAGGATGTGAACCAGTCGAGTACTGTACCAGAGAGTCCGACCCAGCTCTCTAGACGTTCCAGTAATATATCATGATCAACAGTGTCAAACGCCGCACTGAGGTCTAACAGTACCAGCACTGTTGTTTTTCCATGGTCAGTATTTGTACGGATGTCATTAAATACTTTGACGAGGGCTGTCTCTGTGCTGTGGTATCTACGAAAACCAGACTGATAAACATCAAGGCGTTTGTTCATTGCTAGGAAGCTGTTTAGCTGCTGGAACACAACTTTTTCAATAATTTTACCGATAAATGGGAGATTAGAGATTGGTCTGTAGTTTTGCATCAAAGTGCTGTCTAGGTTCTTCTTCTTTAGTATTGGTTGATAACTGCTGTTTTTAGGGCTTTGGGGAAAACACCTGATAGGAGCGATGAGTTAACTATTTTGATAAGATCCATTCTGATGGATGGGAGGACCTTTTTTAGAAAATTTGTTGGTAAGATATCTTAGCAGCAGGTGGCAGAGCTTAGTTTGTCAATAATTTCATCAAAGCTTGATTGATTTATTGTTTGGAAGTGAGTCATTTTCTCTGGGTGAGTGTTAGTTGGGCTCATAGTTGGTACTGGGGTTTGAACTGATGTACTGATTGATCTTCTGATGTTCAAGATCTTTTGAGTGAAGAAGGTGGCAAAATCATTACAGGCCCTGGTGGAGTTTAGTTCAGGGGGTATTGTCACTGGAGGGTTAGTTAGTCTCTCCACTGTAGCAAATAATGTCCTAGCGTTATTGCTGGTTCTGTGAATAATCTCAGAAAAGAATGAATCCCTTGCACCCTTTAAGGTTACTTGATACTTGTTCAGTCTCTCTTTATAAATCTCATAATGAACCTGGAGTCGAGTTTTCCGCCATTTTCTCTCGGCGCGCCGGCACTCTCTTTTTTCATTACATACCAGTGGATTGATTCTCCACTGAGACTTCTTTTTGCTAGAGACAGTTTTAACCTTAAGTGGCGCAATCGTATCCATCACGTCTGAGACTTTGGATATAAAATCATCTGTCAGTTTATTTACTGATTGTGTGCTAGTGGATGTTGGCGATTCAGACAAGGTTGGAGTGTACATCAGTTTAAAGTTTTCAGCTGAATTTTCTTTAAGGAAGCGTTTTTTAACATTGGATTTACTCTGATTAGGTATGTTTTCTTGGATGGTGCTTTGAAATGAGATGCAGAAATGGTCAGATAATGCTATATCCATTACAGCAATGTTAGAGATATTTAAGTCTTTGCTAATAAGTAGGTCCAGAGTGTGTCCTCGGTTGTGCGTTGGCTCGTTAATGTGTTGGCTTAGGTCAAAGTTATGAAGGGCGTCATATAGTGCTTTTGTTCCGCTATCTTGGGGTTTGTCAGTGTGAATGTTGAAGTCTCCCACAATTGCTATGTGGTCATAGTCTAGACATATTGCAGAGCAAAGGTCATTGAAGTCGTTATAAAAGTTTGTGTTAAGTTTTGGTTTTGGTGGTCTGTATACGTTTACAAATATGACTTTGTTTGTTTCATTTGTTTCAGTAGCTAAATATTCAAAAGTGTTAAATTCTCCTAGTGATACTTTTTTAAAGTTTAAGGAATCATGAAAAACTGTGGCCAAACCACCCCCCCTTTTATTTTTCCTGGTCTCACTAATGAAGTGATAATTAGTTGGACAAGTCTCTATTAATACATTTTGTTCTGTATTTTCATCTAACCACGTTTCTGAGAGAAATAGTGCATGTATATCATGTGTGATGATGTAGTCATTGATTAGCAGTGATTTTTCTGATAGTGATCTTATGTTTTGTATAGCTGCATTAATATTTCTTCTCGAGAAAAAAAGATTCTGTTTGCTAGGTATTATTTTTAAATTCTGTACTGCTCGGTTATTTTTAGTTTTAGTGTGTGAATACCTCTTTTTTATAATAACTGGGATTTTACTTTCAAGGTGAGAATGTGAGTAATCTTGACCAAACACCACTTTCTGGAAATAAGTTTTTCTGGCTGTGTTCGGTCGGTATCAGATGTCTGATATGGTGAGTTGAATTGGAGAGCAATAATGTTCATAGTTCCTGCTTGGGCGTGGAGTTAAAAGGAGGATTCCTTTTTTTTTCTTGAGTTTGAAGTTTTTCAGAGAATTCCTGGAATGGTGAGAGCGTCTCAGAGTCAGGAGTTGAAGATGAAATGGATCTGCTTGTCTTTCCTAGATCAGCTGGTGTGTTGATTGGATGTCCCGTCTCAGGGAGCATCATCTGTACAGTAGAATCAACACATAGAGATACTGGAACTCTGTGTTTCTTTAGAGGGTCATCTGATGGTGTTGTTGCACAGTCAGCTGGCATGACTGTGGCCGGCTTATCATTAGTTCGAGGACAGAGCGGTTTGTTTGCATTGTTTACATTAGATAACAAGTTCCAGAGATAGAGCTTCTGACCTTTTTTGTTGATATGACGTCCATCTTTTGAGAATAGATGCTTTCGTTCACAGAAGATCTTAAAATTATTCAGGAATGGAATAGACCTTTCTCTACAGACAGTTTTAACAAATCTGCTAAAACCTTTGATCCGGCTCCATTCTTCATCAGAAGGCGTTGCTGGAATTGGTCCAGATATGTGAAGTTCTATCTTGTTGGTGTTAAAGTTCTGGAGTAGATCCATGAAGTCCTTCTTTAAAATTTCCGATTTCTTGTGAGCGATGTCGACTGCTCCAACATGGACAACAATTTTTTCTAGTTCTGGATTGCTCTCAATAATTGATGGAATTATCTCAGAAAGTTGTTTAACTGTCATTTGTGGGCAATTAATGACTTTTGTATTGATGCATAGAAGTTCAATACCTTGGATCGATCCGTCATGAATAATAGCAAGCATTTTCCTTTTCTTGCTGTGTTCTGTTTTCTTTGGTTTTCTGTGTTCTTGCTGCTGTTTCTTCTTATCAGGAGGAGAGGAGAGGAAAACTCTGTGTGGGTCCGTTGATTCCAGGGAACTGTTTGCATTTTGTTGGCTTTGCTGTGCGTCTGTTAGACTCAAAGAGCTGGGAGATGCCCGCGCTGTGAATCTGTTTTTTAAAGGAATAAAAGAAGTTGTTGGTTGTTGGGGTTTCTTTTTACGTTCCTTATTTTTCTTGTTGGGTGTCTGTCGTCTGAGTGCTGGCCACTCTTCTAATGAGTGGGGGGTCCTTCCGGATAGACGCCGTCTGTTTGGAGGGGAACTCTGTGTTGTTGTTGGCATCGACCTGCCAGGTTGTTGAAAATCGCATGCCATACTCAGAGTAGACTTGTTTCTGGCGTTTTCTTCCAGGCGTTGGATTTTTAATTCCATGTCCTTCATTCTTTCCAGAATGTTTTGGAGAGTGACATCAGCGTTGAGAGCCATTGTAGTCTTCGTTTCTTTGTCCACAGTGGAAAAGTAGAAAAAGGAATAAAGTTGTCCCAGGGAGGTCGTCTAGTGTCCTTAGGGTGAGTAAATAAAAAAGAAAAGAAAAGAAAAAGAAAGATAGGTAGCGGGGGGAAGAGAGCAGGAGTAGAGGAGAGGAAAACACGTCCTGCTCCTTCGGCAGTCAGAGGAAAAGGCGTTAAATAAAATCTAATATCCTTTGTGGAAATATTTAATTAAAATAATGTTGGTCTTATACTTTAAGAGTTTCTTTAAACAGGCACAGAGAGAAGCATCCTCATTTGTCATGATCCGTTTCCCTTCTCACTTGTGTTTCCCTGCAATCATGTCTCATGCTGCGCACCTGTGCTCCAGCCTGATTAGCTCACTGCCTTCACCTGCATTCACCACTACTTAAGCTCCCTAGCTCCACCATTAAATTAGCCTGCAGTAATAAACCAAAGAACCTCAATGTTATTTTTGGCCAAGCTATGTCATGTAGATCTCACATTAAATAAGTCTCTAGGATTTCCTTTTTTCACCTTAGGAATATTGCAAAAATTGGAATCATCCTGCCCAGGAGTGATGCTGAAAAACTAGTCCATGCCTTTGTTACTTCAAGGCTGGATTACTGTAACTCTTTATTACCAGGTAGTCCACAGAATACAATTTTAAGTCTTCAGTTAGTCCAAAATGCTGCTGCAAGGGTTCTAATGAATAAAATAAGAAGAGATCACATTTCCCCTGTTTTAGCTTCTCTTCACTGGCTCCCAGTAAAATCTAGAATAGAATTCAAGATCCTCCTTCTGACATATAAAGCTCTTAATAATCAAGCTCCATCATACATAAGAGACCAGATTGTTCCATATGTTACTAACAGGGCCCTTCGCTCTCAGACTGCAGGTCTACTGGTAGTTCCTAGGATTGCTAAAAGTAGAATGGGTGTCAGATCAGTTATCAGGCTCCCCTCCTATGGAACTAGCTCCCAGGGTTGGTTCGTGAAGCAGACAACTTGTCTATCTTTAAAACTAAGCTTAAAACCTTCCTCTGTGCCGAGGAACCTTAACATTAACATTAACCTTAACATTAACCTGTCTCTAACTTCCAGTTAGAGACAGGTTAATGTTAGTAGTCAGGTAGAGTGTCAAAAGCTAGGAAGAAAAGGAAGAGGTAGAGTAGCTAGGTAGAGATAGATTAATGTAAGCCAGGTAGAGAGTGTTAGTAGCTATGTCTCCTAGTAGCTAGGAGACAGGTTAATGTTAGTAGCTATGCTGCTTTAGGCTAGGCTTTTGGAGGACATTATTAGAGTCAGTTCCTACTTTCCTCCTACTTCTCCCCAACTGCATGATGTGCTGTCAATTCAAGCGCTAACCTGTTTTCTCTTAGTCTCTTCTTATAGTAGGTGCTCCTGACCCGCCCTGCTTGACGACCCTGACTAAGATGGCATTCCAATGGAGGAACGTTCTCCACGTCCTGCTACCAGCCTCTGTTTCTGCATCAGTTCTGTTACTCTTTCTGTGTCTCTGCTGCCCTCTCCAAACCCAGACTGTCTCGGCACATGACCGCTTATGCTGAGCCTGGTTCTGCTGGAGGTTTCTTCCTGTTAAAAGGGAGTTTTTCCTCTCCACTGTCGCGTCATGCTTGCTCAGTGTGAGGGATAGCTGAGAAGTCACGACGCAATCTTCTGTGGTTCTCTAATTCCTAAATTAAACATTGTATTGTGATAACTCTTCTTGTAAAGTGCCTTGAGATGACATCTGTTGTGAAATGGCGCTATATAAATAAACTGAATTGAATTGAATTGAATTCCCTTGCCAGATTACCGAAAGCCCTTGTGTTAGTAGTAGTCCAGCGCTCTTCCTAGTTCCATGGTTTTTTGCCTCCTTGTGTATGACCTTTTTATGCCTCCAGGATTCTAGTTTTTGTCGCCTAACCCCAGTCAGATTCTTCCTGCCTCCCTGACTCCCGAAAACCGTACCTCTGCTCTTTGACCACGATTTCAGCCTAGCCCCTCAGATGAGTATTCCTCCCTCTGCCTCTCTGTGTATGATCCTTGCCTGTTCCTCACGATGTCACCTCCTGGTTTCCCCATCCTGAGTTTGACTCTCAGTTGCTTGAGTCTGCAAGCCTTTTTGCCCTAGCGCTGTCTGAAAAGGAGCACTTGGAAACTTCACCTCCAAGTGGCGCTTCCCCCGCATGACCTCTGGTCAGGATCCATCTCCCATCTTCAAGCAGCAGTGAGCTGGCAGCTGTTTCTGCTTTCCGTCCTGAAGAAGTCTGAGTTCAAATAAAACCTTTACGTTCACCTTTTCCTGTGTTGTGGCTGACTTTACAGGTCCTCCTGGTTTATCATTAAGACCTTTTAAATCTCTAAAACCAGTAAACTTAGAATATTTGAATGTTTATTTATTTTGTAAAATTTAACATGTACAGTTCTTTCTAAAAAAAAATCCAGATAACATAGTGAAAATTTTATTTCATAACAATATCATCTCCTTACTATCTACATGTTCAGAAGAGAGAAGAGTCAACTTATCCAGCTCTACCCCTTCATTATCCAATGAAATTAGACTTTAAAGCGTCATTTACTTAATTAAACATCATGACAAAACCAGACAGAAAACAAATTTTACAATAAAATTAAAAATACAGGATACCTACAAAATCCTTCATTATAGTATATGTAAAGTATAATCCCTGACGAGGTGTCCATTATCAGAAAATAATGGATGATGCGGAGGCGCAAACCGGCCCACACGATGTCCATTATTTTCTGATAATTGACACCTCAAAGGGCATTATCCTGCTTATACCATGGTCTCTTACGAAAGAAAAAATATTTAATCAATTAATAATACATTAATGTGTTTTAGAGTTAAAATCGTGAGGGTTTTTTTATAAGTCGAGTGCACTATTTAATATCTCCCATATACAGGCGTCGCTAAGCAACGTGGCCACAGCGATGAGTCAATTGTGAAATAACGTTGAGTCGCCGTTACCATTTGAGCCAGTGCAATAATTTAGAACTGTCATCAGGCAATTTGGCGGGATGCCTTTCCTAGGTGTACATTATCACTTTTTAACGTACACCCTCCAGCCAATCAGAATCGAGTCTTCACCCAAATCACGGTATAATAAGAAGCCTCAATGCTAGAGCATCCCTTTACCGTCTCAATCGTTCTCTTTTCTCTTCCCGATGGTAAATTTTCAAAATAAAGTTTTTATATTAATCTTTAAAATGTTTTATGGTCCCACTGCGCTTAATCTTGTCTGGCAAACCATTCCATAGCTTTGCCCCACGAACCGACACTCCAAAGCTCCTCCTTGTTGTTTTTGTACTTTTGATTTTACAATTTAAGTTAACCCTAAAGTTACACTTACCTTCTCTTTCTATTAATAATTCTTGTATTCCTAGTGGAAGTTGATTATTTCTTGCTTCATAAGAAATTTGAGCTGTCCTAAATTTAACCAAATCAACAAACTTTAATACTTGCATTTTCAGAAATAATATATTTGTATTTTTTCTATACCTGCTTTTAGTTATTATCTCAAAGCTTTTTGTGTGTGTGTGATAACCTATGGTTGTGTATTTTACTGATATGTATTTTCCCATACTATGACTCAGTAAAATAAGTATGGTACCAGTAATCCACAATATAGTTTAAATAAAATGCCTTCTGATTTATTATTTGACTTAATTTACCCATAATTGAAACGTTCATCACCAATTTCAACTGAATATGATCCAATTAATTTTACTATCTAAAATTACACCTAGTAAATTTAATTTGATCAACCCGTATTATTTCATACTGGTCTACGATTAATTTGATTTTTTTCTAATAACCGAAGACCATAGATTTGGTTTTCTTTAAATTTAAAGATAATTTCTTTGTGTTGTACCATCTCCTTATGTTTTTCATTTCCCGTGTAGCCATATTCACCACTTGTTCTAAGTCCTCTTCTGATGCAAATATGTTTATATCATGAGCAAATGTTACTTTTTTTTTAAGTCCTCCACAACCTTACTTACACTACCGTTCAAAAGTTTGGGGTCACATTGAAATGTCCTTATTTTTGAAGGAAAAGCACTGTACTTTTCAATGAAGATAACTCTAAACTAGTCTTAACTTTAAAGAAACACACGCTATACATTGCTAATGTGGTAAATGACTATTCTAGCTGCAAATGTCTGGTTTTTGGTGCAATATCTACATAGGTGTATAGAGGCCCATTTCCAGCAACTATCACTCCAGTGTTCTAATGGTACAATGTGTTTGCTCATTGGCTCAGAAGGCTAATTGATGATTAGAAAACCCTTGTGCAATCATGTTCACACATCTGAAAACAGTTTAGCTCGGTACAGAAGCTACAAAACTGACCTTCCTTTGAGCAGATTGAGTTTCTGGAGCATCACATTTGTGGGGTCAATTAAACGCTCAAAATGGCCAGAAAAAGAGAACTTTCATCTGAAACTCGACAGTCTATTCTTGTTCTTAGAAATGAAGGCTATTCCATGCGAGAAATTGCTAAGAAATTGAAGATTTCCTACAACGGTGTGTACTACTCCCTTCAGAGGACAGCACAAACAGGCTCTAACCAGAGTAGAAAAAGAAGTGGGAGGCCGCGTTGCACAACTGAGCAAGACACCAGTGTCAACATCTACAGTGAAGAGGCGGCTGCGGGATTCTGGGCTTCAGGGCAGAGTGGCAAAGAAAAAGCCATATCTGAGACTGGCCAATAAAAGAAAAAGATTAAGATGGGCAAAAGAGCACAGAAATTGGACAGAGGAAACCTGGAAAAAAGTGCCGTGGACGGATGAATCCAAGTTTGAGGTGTTTGGATCACAAAGAAGAACGTTTGTGAGACGCAGAACAACTGAAAAGATGCTGGAAGAATGCCTGACGCCATCTGTTAAGCATGGTGGAGGTAATGTGATGGTCTGGGGTTGCTTTGGTGCTGGTAAGGTGGGAGATTTGTACAGGGTAAAAGGGATTCTGAATAAGGAAGGCTATCACTCCATTTTGCAACGCCATGCCATACCCAGTGGACAGCGCTTGATTGGAGCCAATTTCATCCTACAACAGGACAATGACCCAAAACACACCTCGAAATTGTGCAAGAACTATTTAGAGAAGAAGCAGGCAGCTGGTATTCTATCGGTAATGGAGTGGCCAGCGCAGTCACCAGATTTGAACCCCGTTGAGCTGTTGTGGGAGCAGCTTGACCGTATGGTACGCAAGAAGTGCCCATCCAACCAATCCAAATTGTGGGAGCTGCTTCTAGAAGCGTGGGGTGCAATTTCTCCAGATTACCTCAACAAATTAACAGCTAGAATGCCAAAGGTCTGCAATGCTGTAATTGCTGCAAATGGAGGATTCTTTGATGAAAGCAAAGTTTGATGTAAAAACAATCTTATTTCAAATAAAAATCATTATTTCTAACCTTGTCAATGTCTTGACTCTATTTTTTATTCATTTCACAACGTATGGTGGTGAATAAGTGTGACTTTTCATGGAAAACACAAAATTGTTTGGGTGACCCCAAACTTTTGAACGGTAGTGTATGTAATTAACTTACAGTTCAAAAAGCTCATGTCCCAATGTTGATCCTTGCAGTACTCTGCAACTGATCTCAATTCAGAGTTACAATCATTTATCCTTACATTGTACTGTCTCTTTTCCGTATAGCTCTTAATCCAGGACGCTCCTATACCAGATGTCCCATAGCTACCTAACTTTTTTTAACAGTATTTTATTACTTACTGTATCAAATGCTTTAATTAAAAATTTAAAAACACTCCCACCGAACACTTATTTTATCCAAACATTCTGTTAATTCCTCTACTAATCCACTCCTGCTACTTATTTCATAACTTCTATGTTTAAACAGCCAAATTAAAGCAATCACAACTGCAATTCCAACTGTTTTCATTTTGTATCCATTCTGAGAAATAAACTGCTATGAAATTGACCTAAATTATTTAATTGGATAACTAACTGTAATCCTGATTGGAGCTCTCCTTTTTTTTTTTCTAAGAAAAGAAAACAGGCAAGTTCGCGTGAAAGTGTCCTGGAAATGAAGTTGAGGGGAATAAAGTTCAGGATCCCATAGTCAAAATGCATCTTATGTGGTTAAGGGTTTCACAGGCCAGTGAATCTCTTCCACACAAAACTCACTCATCCAAGTCTTTATGCTTTGTGCACTGGTGTAGTCATGATTCAATAGGAAAGATTCCTCCCCAAACTATTCCCTGGGCAAGAAACTGTCAAAAATATCCCAGTATGCTAAAGAATTTAGTTCCTCACTGGAACCAAAAAATATCCCCAAACTTTACATTTCACCCAGCGCCGTCAGGTAAGTGTTTTTCTACAGGCTGACAAACCTAGACTCGTGTAATTAATTTGCCGACAGAGAAATGAGTCGTAATTCTAGAGAAGACGTCTCCACTACCTCAGTGTGGTTTGCACCGCCAATGTAAGGCTTGATTGCAGCTGCTCGGCAATCTAAAACCATCCTTTGAAGCGCTCTGTGCACGTTTTTTTAGCTAATATGAAGTTCACATGGAGTTTGAAGGTCTTTAGCAGGTCTTTACCACAGGTGGTATGTACCATGCAATGAGCTCCAGAGTCCAAACCAATTTTTAAAAAAAATTATAAATCGAAGCAAACTTCATATCTGACAGCTCAGCCATCATTTAGTATATAATACAGTATGCACAATACCATCATGTTAGCTCAAACTTGAAAAATTGTATATGACAATACAAATACAGTGCCTTGTATAGCCACAACATTCTGAGATCTCTTTGGGGCTTTTATATGATAGACCGACACAAATTAGTGTATACTTATTAATTGGAAGGAACATTTTTGGAGATTCTACAATTAATAATTAGAAAAGGAAAACTAGGCGTACCTTTAACAGAGCAACAGCCCTAAACATAGATTAGATATTCAAAGCACATTCATGTGTGAGAATGGTTCGGACGTAAAGGTTGATGTTCAGAGATGCTTCCCATCCAATCTGATAGATGCTGAACTTTTTTGAAAGAAAAATGTGCGAAAATTGTTGTTTCCAGATGCTTAAGGCCAGTAGAGACAAGTTTCCAATGACTTGGAGCTGTAATTGAAGACAAAGTGGTGTGATCTTTGAAGTTTTGATTCTGAGGGGTTAAATATAACTGCTTGCCACTCTTATAAAGTTTGCAACTATAGTTAGAAATGTTGAAAACCATATATCATTTAGCCCTGTGATGGACTGACTATTCCTGACACCACAACCAGGATTATGAATAAGTAGGAAAATGTTCACAACATTGCTTTTTAGTTGACAAATTATCCTCCCTACACCTCACACTTTCAAAAAGAGATTAATGTTTAAATATTATACTCTGTACAGAATATATGTTTTCTCTATGTGACCAGAAACCTTCAGGCTGATATGTTCATAAACATAAATCTATATGTGACAGTATGGAGGTCCTGTCACTATGGCTCCGATTGATAATGTGCCCTGGCTGCTTGGCAACAGGGCTAAATGGTTAGCATGCATGACTTTCACCCAGGAGTCGTGAAATCAAATCCTGCCTGGGCCCTTGTTGTGCCTCTTGCTACATATAGTAATCTCTATGGATTGAAGAAATTTATACAGTTTGAATCCAACAACTTTCTTAAGGCCAGGACCACTCATCTTCTGAAATCTGACCTGACTGTGCCACTGTGTCTGGAGTTAGCTAATTATTAAATACTAAGCACAAACATATGTACATAAGCAATAAAAGCCTAAAAAGATAATGTATTTGTCTTTTTTTGTACTTATGGTGTTATCAGCCTGCTGTTTTCAGTCTTTCTATTGCATCTATAACTTGTACCTTTCTTGACATGTTTGTTACAGGCTTTTTTATATCATGTGTTTCCTGAACTATCTCTGACTCGAAAGGTGATGAATATATTTCCTGCCCTTTCAAAAAACAAAAAGGTCTAAATTTATCACTTTGTCTTTAAGTCTGAATCCTGTCCAGAACCTCTGACGTCTACAACTTCCAAAGAATATTGCTCTACTATTGTCCGAAGGGCAATATATCTATTACCAGCACACACACAAACACAGATTAGTTGACTAATGTATCTAAAGGCCACTGGGTTAAAAGGTCAATTGTTTAATACGTTTCTTTTTATCTTCACTTCAAATACTAAAGTAAAAACTTGTTTCATTTTGGCTCAGGAATTGTTGATTATTAGCAGCATGTGTATCTTACAGTGCCTTTTTTTGGGAATTTAAAGGAGACATATTATGAATACTTTTCCACAATTTAAAATAGGTCTAAGAGTTCCAGAAAACATGTTTCTGAAGTTGGTTCCTGGAAATAACTTGTAGGAAACAATAGTTATCAACCTGTATTTCTCTCTGTTTCAGCTGCTTGCAGATTGTGCTGTTTTCTGCTGATCATTACATATTAATGAGTTGCTGTTAACTTGGCCACGCCCAACGCTTCTACAATCTTTACTCACGCCCACCACTCACATAATGACTGTTACCACTATGTGTAAAAGTTATGGACATGGCTGCTGCAGCAGTTCAACCAAACACACAAAAAGAGGGAATTAAACCATACAAGAAAAAAATGAGTTTAACCAAACATGTTTGAACCAGAATCTGCTCCTGTAGGAGGGGAGTCTCCTGCACAGCAAATTTAAAACTGCAGATTTAACACTATCATAGTTGAAATCAGCTCTCATGCAGAGTTTATATGGTGAATTTTACACCATAAAGGTTGCAATTACTCTCGGTGTTAACAATAATAATACAGATGGGAGCACAGCTCTTCAGTGACCTGAATCTGCGGACAGGTTGTACTGTAAACTACTGAATTTCCACTCATGGGATCAATAAAGTATTTTTGATTTAATTGAAAATTAACTCAAAATATTTTTATTATGATAATTCCACTCCCCAATGTTCCTGTGTGAGAACCTGATACTCAGAGAATTCAGCAAAAATACTTCTGAATGGTTATTGAAGAAATGACTTCAAGTTAAAAGAATAGATTTAACTGCTTACCTGGCACTCTATCTTCCTGAGATGCCTCTAAAGCCTTCCAGCTCCATCAGCTGACTCCAGCTCTCTAGCACCGCAGAGACCCCACTCTTTGAGCTCCGTGCGGCAGCAGGTCTTCAGCCTTCCCCGCCCTTACCGCCAGCATCTTACCATTAAAAAAAAATTCAACCTATGCTGCTCTTCTGTCCTCTTCGACTGGGACCCGTTAAAGTGTTTTGAGCTCTTTTGAGCAGCCAAAAACGGAGCATTTTGCGTGGAGCCTTAACATGGTGTTTCCTAATCTGAACAAGTGCTTTCCAATCGGAAACTGTTGTTTACTGCTGTACCTGGTGGGTGGAGGCAGCTCTGAGGAGGTGTGGATATTCCAATATTCCGGCTTTTGACGTTGAAAGCCGGACAGATTTTGAATAGCTCAAACAGAGGCTGTATGCAGGATCAATTAAGAAAATCATATCTCAAAACAGCATGGATGTTTTTTTTTTGCCAAATGTATATGCATGTATATGCACCAGAGACACACAATAACAACCCAGATCCCAGGAAAAGTGATTTTTTAATAATATGTCTCCTTTAAACCTGTGAGATTTTAATGCCCTGGACTAATCTTTTTAATGAAGTATTGAAGAAGAAAAGGAGAATACTGTAAAAATTGAAGGCATTCTCAGGTTACAAGAAATATGCAGCTTAGAATAGTAATTTGAAAAATTACTATTAATGTATGATTAATGTTCAAAACATGCATTATGTGCATTAAAAACAAAACAACTTCTGCACCACCATAAGGATCACTGTTAATAATGACTGTCTTCTTTCCATTAATTGTAAGATGTTGTGGATTTTTCTAATCTTTTCCTGACTGACATATTTTTTGAATGAGTTACTTCTAGTTTTTGTAATCTTTCTGCAAACCATTTTCTTAGGGAAACCATGCAAATGAGCAATCGTCAATTAAATCCCATTAAAACAACTGACATTTACTTAACTAATGGTAGGTGTGGACTTCCAACTTAAATCAGACAATAACTCAAAATGTGCTTTATCAGAATATAAATTTACAGTAGCTTCTTGTAATTTCCCAACAAATATATGTTTGTTTTGGTAAACTGAAGGGGATATGTGTTTCATTTAATGTGAACAAACTTTATCATCATGTCCTTTAGTTATGTCAAAAATCCTGGCATTTTAACAAGTAGTGGTGACATCAGGTAAATTGGGTCACCTTTTAACAACTATAGATCAATCAAATCAATTGATTATTTATTTATTTTTTAGAACAAACAAGCATACAGTCGGAAATCTTTTGCGAACATTGTACAAAATTAAAAGGCTATGAGGCTTAAACCTTAAGTGGCTCATCTTATCTGATGGCCCAATTTACCTGATGTCACCCTACATACTTTTGAGATCCACTGTAAAAATGTTACATTGATTCTTGTATAAAAATTATACATTTTATGCTATAGGATTAAATTTGATCAACAAAAAGTATTATTTATTTATTGCATACACAGAATTACTGCTAGTGTATAGACTTAAATATATTCAACAAATTATGTATCTAAAATACATGTATATTTAATGATTTTTCAACCCAACAAATTCTCTCTAGATCAAAATGCAGAAAATGAAATTCATAATCATTTCATTATAATCGTGACCAGATTATTTCAACTCCCTAAAATATAGTACTGTGCAAAAGTTTTAGGCAGGTGTGAAAAAAGAAGGCTTTCAGAAATATGAATTATTATTGTTTATTTTTATCAATTTGTAAAAAGCACAGTGGACAAACAAGAGAAAAATCTTATTCAAAACTATATCTTTGGTGTTACTTCCTTTTGCCTTTAAACTAGTGCGAATTCTTATCGGTACACTTGCAGAAAATCAGGGATTTTGTAGAATTATGGTAAAGGTGTATGCTAATGAGCATCAGTGTCACATTTCTGTCATTGGGTGAATCAATCTCACCTGGGATATTGAGCACCCATGAAATTGGTGCCTATGGTGTCACAGGTAGGTTGAAACACAGTCATTAATTGAAACTGAAACAGCTGTGTAGGGAGTTTGAAACTGGGTGAGGAACAGGCAAGCTCTGCTACCAAAGTGAGGATGAGGAAGACAGTTACATATCATGGCAAGGAAAAAAAGAAATGGCCAACGTTGAAAATCATAGATGAAACTTAGTGCAGCAGCATATTACCCTTTGAAATTTTAAGATGTCCAGCAGTGCCATCAGCTCAGGACTGGCCCAAAATAGTGGGACCCAGGTACACCCATCTACTGTCCCAAAAAGCCTTGCCAAAGTTGTCTTCATGGAAGAGTTGCAGCCATAAGCCATACCTCCGACATGGAAACACAGCCAAGCAACTCAAGTATGTACAGAAACATAGGAACTGGGGTACAGAAAAATGAGTCAGAATGTAAAATATTTGACTGTAGCAGAGGCAGGAGAACGGTATAATAATGAGTGTATTTTCACAGTACTAAGTCTTTACCTTAAAATTGAGTTTAACCCCCCCGTTTTGTTCGATAAAAAATGTTATCCTAGAGTAATGAGGGTGATAATCTGCTTGGACTCTGCTGCTGCAAATGTTAAAATGTCATCCTCATTAATGTTGTCTGACCGGTAATTTAAAGTCTGTCCCGTCAATGGGTCCCCACAGGAGATGTGAGCATTATCAGATTTCATCCGAAGCCCAAATTGGTGAGGCCATTTCATCCTGTCACAAACAGATAATCAAGATGAAATCTGCCTATCTGAGGTTAACAAAGACAGGAAGATTAAATAATACATTCATCACATTCTGAGAGGCCTGGGGCCAAGTTCATGTCAAACCCATAACGAGCAAAGTATCCTCAGCCCAGCTCATTTCCCCACACGCACGTCACTCTCTGCTGGAAGCTTGCGTAGAGGATGTATTGATCTTACTGGCACTTCCTTTCTCACAAGCTCACAAACAGAATCCCCAGTATCACAGGCAGCGCTGCAAAACAACCTCACCCCCCGCCTCCAAGCCCCATAAAACAAAATAATAAACTCACCGCCTGCCAAAACAATCCAAGTACCTTTGTCTGTGCAAAGACTTTTTGTGTGCGTGCAGCTTGTCTGCTAATGCACTGTTATTTGCTTCCTGTCACTTCAGTGGATGAAAATGGCTCTATTTTTATATGTCCCATTTGCTAAATAGAGGTCAATTGGCCATGCAACAGGAGTTTTTAGATATGTTTTGTTGGTATAAACATATAAATCTTATCTTAGGTATAAAAAACTTTACAGTTTTAGAACATAATCGTCTCATAATGTAAATGAGAAAACAGTATTTAATTTGACCCACTATGACATTTATTTATTTTTTAGAGTACAAATTTCAACATATTTTAATCGCAAAACTTATTAAACCTCTCAATATAAATCAAAATAAATCTAAACTTTTCTGAAGGTTTTTTTTTAAGATAAGTAATGTCCAAAGATAATTTAAGCAAAATATGGAAAATGTGTGCTACCATAAATTGAGTTACAACGCTGCGCAAAAAAGGACAGAGTGAGCACTGTTACTTATCCCAAAGATTTTACTAAAGAATTCTCCTCACTCGCAAAATCTGTTAAATCTGTTAATTTAAGAAACATTTGTAACAGCAGAATTATAAAATAGTCTTGAATTTAACACAACACAGTTCATAATAATTTGTTTTTTTTTTAATGAATAAATAAACCACCACTCTTTCCAAATGCACCCCTCATCCTCAACACCTGCATTGGTTTTACACCTTATTCAGCTACAACAGGGATTTTTTTTCCCTCAGTGTCTGAGCCAAATAAATGAGCTACAATGAATTTAGACTTCCCTTCCAAAAGCCGTGTGTAGCATTAGCTTCGGGTTATTTTAATTTGGGTCAAAAGCCATGTTATGAAATTATTACCCACCATAGGCTTCCAGAGTTTGAGTGCTGTGACAGACTTCAGACAGGCTTCATAATGAAAGTTTTGTTTTTTAAGTAGAGAAGATGAACCATCCACAGTCAAAATACAAACTGAATGTGCTTTTGACAAAAATGAGGCTTTCAGCGTCTTATATTTAAAACAGCTGTGCTTTACTAAACCACTGGATTGCTCGCTGACATAAAATGTTCTAGTGACCGGCTTGATAAGGGAAATTAGAGAAGCAGTGCTGGTTTGGTGGACAGAACTTCTTTCTACAAAGAGAGATAACTTTGAGAGCGACCGTTTTTCTAGGTAGGATGCCAAAAGGTGGTGGTAACTGATTCAATATCCTTTTCAATAAAACGGTACAGTAAACTCTTTGTCCAAAGTCGTACCAATTTTAAATCATATTTGCTGTGTTTCATAGTTATTGTTGGTTCACTTTTATTTTCGTCCTTTAAAACAACACCTTTTTGTATATTCAATACAATCAAAATATGTTCATGTAAATTTAGGACTTTTTGAAAAGTCCTCCTCTCCAGCACTGATCATATAATGTGTTATACAGTTGAAAAATGTGCTACGTTTATTTTCTAGTCCTGTAAGTTGTAATGACATAAGGAAATGGATGCAGTCAGTTTCACTCATTTTTCATTGAGCCATTCTTACAGCTTTGCTCCGATTGTGTTTTTAGTTTCCTTGTAATCAGCTGTGCTGTGGGGGCTGATGATTATTTGTCCTTAAACAGGAAACCCGCCTGTTATTTACTCCTCACGGATATTACTGTGTTTATAGCTTCAAATTGCACAGCACTGATCCAAAGATATTTGGGAGTTAACCTACTTAACTGTACCACCATCAGGAGCAATGTTCACATACTCATTCGATCTATTGAAAATTCCTGAACGATTAGAAAATATCCAACTAAATGTAATTAGGGGGGAGGCTTTCCTCCACAAGGGTAACTGATTTAGGCTTCATCATACGCTGTCTCCTGTTTACAACAATCAGGTCAGACAATGATGTGGTGGAAAGTTACCAGGTCATCAGGGGTGAACTAATTTTATCTCTTTCTCTGTTATGCATAGTAATACTTTTAATTTGGAAATATGACTCTGGATATAAATAGCAACTTTTGCACATCCAGGACATAGATGCATTATTTCACTCAAGTCATGTTTATATTTTACTACATTACAGAGCTAAAGCAGATTAAATTATTCAGTTACATTTGTGTTATTTCTAAAAGTTTTGGTGTCTGAATCATTTTTAAGCCTCAGTAAAGTTCTCAGTAAACTCTTTAAAAATAGACATTTGATTGATTTGTGTGATGAGTGTACTTTTGGCAACTTAATATAACATTTAACCATTTCTGTTACAGTTACAGTCTGTAGGCTATTTAGTTTCTAGGCATTTTGTGACTAGAAAAAAGACAGACAAATAAAAACTAATTAAATTCAAGGCAATCTCCTATTACTCCCCAAATGTTTCCTTTTTCCCTTTTCCTTTTCCAGCAGCATTTGGCTGTGTTGCCTGGCAACTATTAAACTTGTTTTCATAGTAAAATAAAACTGCTTATAACTCATTTCATAGTTCAAAATAATTTATTTTAAGTCCTGCGATGGAAAGGCAACCTTTCCAGGTTGTACCCCGCCTCTCACCTGTTGACCGCTTATCCCCCTGAGGATGAGTGGTATAGAAAATGGATCGATGGATATTTTAAGGCATTTTTAAATCTTTACTAATCAATCAATCAAACAATCAATCAAAATGTATTTATGAGGCACTATTCATACAACAAAATACCCCTTCCCTCAAATCCTGCCCCCATGTGAAATTAAAATTGACAATAAAAAGGCCAATGGGCCATGTACAGATGAGCCAGCTTAGATAGGGAAACGCCATCAAGAAAGCCATCTGCACTGGCAGCAGCAGATCAACAGCAACAGCCAAGCTGCAGTATATAGTAAAAACGTATACTTTTGGCTAAATTCATATAATTTCTACCTTATATCTTTTATACTGCCCAATACTAGCGTATTGCTTGCAAAATTTACTATAGGCTGTACACATTGTCTTACTGATCTAACAGATATATATATTTTCAATTGTTTCAGTAATAATCTCAGTGAAAGAGAGTCTGTATTGACTGCTGTAGCACCTCTTCCATCTGTGTAGTAAGAGGACAGCTGGAACAGTAGTGTTTACATTTTTTTTTGACTGCCAAAGCCATGCAAAACAAGTGATTCATGAGAAGCACTCTAAAATGTGTTGCAAGCCAAATTAGCAACAAGTCATATAAAAATAAAGAGGAAATATAACACTTAAGCAAATTCTCCTTCGTGAAAACTTCCTCAGCAGGAGCAAGGCTGGATTTTATTTGTCGAACACAGGTTTTGGGGGACTCTCTTGATCAAGGACTTCTTTGAGGCAGCATTTTTTTTTTTTTTTTTTTTGTGGCTTTCCGCAAAAATTCTTGTCAGGAAAAAACATTAGTTATCATCAAGAAAAATAGAGAGACTGCAGCATCTAAATTATCATTTGTAAGTAAAGCAGGAAGCATTCATAATGGAAATATAGACCGTATCAGTAGTGGGCAATATGAAAGGTATATGGTAGAAATTATATAAACATGGCCAAAGGTACAGGTTTTTACTTTACCGCGTTTAGCATTTTGATGTCATTCAGCTGTGCCTACATGTATTGTACCAGGTATGCAAGGATACTGATGTTGAGTGTTTTTCTTCACACTGCATTTTAAGAGTTTAAAAGTTAATATTTTTTATTAAACCGAAAAGAAACCTGTTGAACTTGAAGCATTTTATTTATTTAAATGTATGCAGGTTTCTTTATAAATAAGTAATCTGGTAGGTAGACAATTTTGTATTTAATTTAAAGACATTTACCTATTTTTTTATATCTTCATATTTATTTTGCAGTGGGAATTTTTGGGTTGCATTATTTTGGAAAAACAATTTTTAAAATGCATTTTGCATAATAAAAGTTCACTAAATGGCATTCTAAACCTTTTTGAAGTTGTTTTTGAAAGTAAGAATATTCATAAGTACTGTATTACTGCAGACATAAATCCAGGATCTGGCTTCAATAGGCTGAAGGAAAACTCTTAAGCCAAATGCTTTAGTTTTCTAATTGCATTGTAGGTATAGGCGCCAGGTTCTGAGAAGAAACTAATGCATCTGGAGTGAAAATCACTGTTTTTTTATTTGCATGAATTTTGATAGTCCTATCCGTCGTGAGCAGACAACTTCGCACTTTGGATTAATGGAGAGCACTTAACGCTTCTACATTTTAATGATGCTGTTAAAAGGCAAAGCTGCTGTAACTTAAGCTTAGCTTTTCTCTGAGCTGTCTTCAGCCAAACAACGCCTCTCTCAGCTATTCTAGATCACGGAAAGCCAAAGCCTCGAGAGGCTTGTTGCCTAAATGAAAACGGAGTAGTGATTTATTTGCTGTCCTAATGAGCTCTAATAAAAAAAAAAGTGGGATTTCTATAGCCTGCATAGCCGACACCATTTCCACTACCGCATCTCTTGCTGACACACACTGCCTCTGTGGCAGCAGGATCCCATCGGCTATCCAGTTACAACCTGGCTGGCCAGGGGTTCGCATTAGTGGCGTAGGAGAGTCGTGAACAGGGAGTATCACATGCTGTAATATGGAAATTCCTCTGTAATGTAGAGGCTGCTGGATTGTGCGATTACTTAACTCATTTTAGTTGACTAAATGTTACTGATTCACCAAAGCGTCTGTGGGGAAGAGGCTGAATTTTACCACGAAATGGTGGAGTGCTAGTTTGAATGTGGCGTCTTTGTATGTGTTCAACGGGTAGATGGGAGTATAAGGGGGCGGAGGGCCTCAGGTCGGTTTCAAGGCTCCAGTTTCATGCATCCAGGGAACAAACCATTAAGGAAGAGCACAGCGCCCAACAAACCCACACTCCCACTCCGGTGTCCACATGACCGATTCCAGACGCTGATTTGTGGTTCCTGACACTTTAATTCATCGGAAAACACCAGTCAGGACCCAGGAGTTAAGTAAGTCCATTAACACTATGCAGAAGTAATGCTTTCCAGTGTGGTGCCAGCCATGCCACCCAGCGTGATGAAGTACAGAGACTCAGGGATTTCATAGTGGATGAATATTTCCTGGAAGTTTTGCACTAAAACTGCTGCCAAAGAAGACTTAAACGGCAATATTTAACTGCCTTTATGAACTGTAAATAATCATTTTATCATCATACACTTTACATAATCCTATTCTTCTACGAAGACTGTAACCACAGTCTTGGCATTATTACATGAATACTGTACATGAAATGAGAGAAAAAGTAGAACAGATTATGGAAAAATATATTTTCAATTTTCTGCCAAATTAAGTCATCTTTTAGGTTTTACAACCCAATTGCTGACAGAGTGCAGAACGTTTAAGACCTGTCTTCTGCTGTGATTGTCTCAAGTTGATGCAATCATGCATTAAGCTCATTCTCTTTCAACATTTTCTACACAGTGTGGAGTCAGAGATGCATTTTGTCAGCTGCTGCATCCATGGAACCCATCTGTTCTCTCCACAGCCGTGTGTCAAAAAATTATTTCACTGTCATCTAATCCATTATTTAGCTCAGAGATGTCAGCTGAGCTGTAAATGACTCAAAACACAGCTGCTGCCGGGGAATGGAAAATTCGGAGCCAAATTCAACTAATAGAAAATGGGGAGCAAAGGAAAAATAAGGTGGAGTCAAAAGACTGTTCAAACTATCTTCAGGATTCGATACGCACTGCTCTGCGGGACAACGTTATTAATTTGGGAAGGGTGTCTGTTAAATCTATCCGTCTATTATTCCAACAGAAGGACATTTACAGCCTAAAGGTCAGCACCCATGGAGACCGATCAGTTTTTTTGGTTCATTTGTTTTATTTTTCTTGGGGGTTTTTTACATACATATTTTAAAAATTAGTTTATCTTTCATTCTGACTTTAAAGGTGTTCGCAGTGCCACCTGCTGGACAATTACAAAACTATTAGTAATGGAAATACATGTAATTGGTTTTTAGACTTTTTATTGTAGGCTTATGACGTCATTCATTAAAATAGTTTTTCAATAATATATTTATTATTCTTATATAAAAACTAGGGAACTTTAAATAGCTAATGCTCTTTTTTTAATAAATGCTATTTATTTTCTTAATATGACCATAAATAAAGAATTTAACAGAAAAGTACCTAAATATTTTATGCACTATTATTCTCTACAATCCTGTGAAATTAGGCTATTTGTAAATACCCACGAATTATGATTGTTTGAAATGTTTAAAATGCTCTTTAAAGCATATTTTCATTCATAGTATACACTGACATCAATTAAGGTATGCATCATAGCAGCAAATACGCGGGAGATTTAATATAAATCAGCATTAGTGTACATTCACATTTTCATACACATGGCATTTAATGCAATACTATTTTTAGATTAAACAGATCCAAGACAGAGAAAGAAATAACTCAGAGTGTCACACTGATGTCATGATTTAACACCTGATGGTCTCTTTGGCTCAGATACTCTTTTTTTATCCATTCATATTATTCAGTTATTCTTTTTCTTTTTATTAAATACTTTTATGTCTATGTTTTTTTGTTGTGATATTTTACTCAAAGGCAGGATGAAGCAATCATCCAGATGAACAGAAATTAGTCCATGTCGGAAAAAATAAACGTAAAAAAGTAAAACTAACAAATCTGCTACACATTGCAACTTTTTCTTTTAAAACCACAAGGTTATTGCCAATTATATATCAAAAAAATATATAATTTATCACAATTTGAAATTAGATTCAGAAAGAGTTGCACATTTGTAATAAAACGGGATGTTTTGGGGATAAGAAATGCAAATAACTTTATCCAAACCTCTCTAAAATAACTTCTTTTGAAGGCAGTGAGGCAGTTTTTTTGTTTGTTTTTTTATGCAGTAGAGAGTTATTATAAAAGAGCATTTAAACATTGTTGCTGATAAGAGTGCTTACATTTGAGTGATTATCTACATATATTTGTATTTAAATCTGAACTTAAACCCTTATTATTTTACTTTGCAGTCTTTCATAAAGACAACCATATAATAACTAACTCTGCTTAAAGTAGTTGCTGCACACCTTAACTATCATATTTTATTTCTGCCATCTCACCAGCAACATTTATTAACATTTTAGGAATAAAGAGCGCCTTATTCACCCGCTGAAGATAGCTCACCAGAGCTCGTATGGGACTGCTCTTAATCTAAAGTCTGCCACTCACCTTCAGTCTATTCTCCCTAATATTCCACAGAGTCCTCGTCTTGTTTGCTGTGCCTCCAAACTGTGAGGTTGTGGGGTCCATCGAGGTGCCAGCGTAATGGCACAGAGGGGGGCACAGAAGCCTTGGAGGTCCAGGTTTTACAGCACAGCAGTCTAGATCATGCACAGCAACCCCCCGCTCCGCTGAGACTGGAGTTTGTCACTTGAAGATTTATGCTCCCCTCTATTAAAGCTTCTTTACAAGCCCACCGAGAACCTCTGGGGCGTAGTGGAGCAGAGAGTGGGAAACACAGTCACAAAATGAAAGAACAAAATCCTGAGACACGTGGAACAAATTGTTGAATGACTGTGAAGCTTGGAGAAATCATTCAGTGACTGTTAAAACCGGCTTGCGTAAAAAAAGACCAGGTCTGGATTTATTCTTCTGATCCAAAGAAGAACAACCTCTCTTAAATTTGCTTTAAACAAGACTGTGAAAATAACTTCACTGATTAAATTTTTTTGTGTAAACTCAGATGAACAACAATGAAAAATAAAATTATTCAAAATGGTAGGAATTTAAGAGGTTTTTACAAATAAAAATTGCAAAGGGTTTTGTGTAAAGTTTTAAGTTATATTTTTTTGAGTGAATTTATTATTGATAATTTTAATGAAGATTAGAAAATATATATATTTTTTTGGCTTTTTTGTTTTGTTTTTGCTGTCCGTACTTACTTTTATCCTGATTTGGGCCCATCTGGTAAAATGTTTTATACAACCATTTGCCGCTCGGGCTGTATGTTTAGGATCATTGATCTGTTGGAAGGTAAACTTCTCCCCCAGTCTTAATTCTTTTTCAGCCTCTTATAGGTGCTCTTCTAGGATCGCTCTCTGTTTAGTTTTTTTCCATCTTCTCATCTGTCAGTATGTCCATTAATATGTCAGGTAAAATGGCTCAGAAATTGTGGTTTAATGTGACAATATGTGCCAAAGTTCAAAGCACTGTCTGTGTACTGCATGTCCCAAAGCAATAGTTTAAGGCAAGGACAGTGTTTTTTTTATATATATATTGTGTGTGTGTGTGTGTGTGTGTGTGTGTGTGTGTGTGTGTGTGTGTAAGTGTGTGTGTGTGGGTGTGTGTGTGTGTGTGTGAGAGTGTGTGTGTGTGTGTGTGTGAGAGAGAGAGAGAGAGAGAGAGAGAGAGAGAGTGTGTGTGTGTGGGTGTGGAAACAGCTCTTTGGGGGAAGAAACTGCCTCAAAAGTTATTAATTTCATAATAAATGCATTGTAAAATATGACAAATAAAGAGAATATTGGCTTGCAAAAAAACTGAATATAAAATACTGTCTTTTTATCTAAGCATGGACTATTTTCTTTTTTTTAATGCTCTTATTGCTGTGTTCTTGTCTATGATGACAATGAGGTTTAAGGGCTGCCCTGTTTCCTCCCCCACTAATGGATCACATGACATTATCATGATAGAAATCTCATTATTTCCCTAATTTATTTCAGCATCTGACCCATATATGATAACATCTTGTGTACAGTAAGATGAGTCAGGCTCATGGGTGTTCGGACTTGCTGAATGTTTGGGTCATGACACACAAGTGAAGTCTAATTTATGAGTGTCTTCTGTGGCAGCTAAAAGCCAGAAGGATCCACATCCTTATAAAATCACCCAGGGAGCGTTCACAGCTCAACTTTCCATCCTGTCCAATTCTTTCTCAGCGGTGCTGTGCGTCTCTGTGATCACACTCTGAAGAGAAGGAAGGGCTTCTTCACACAACAAGAGCCAAAGGAAGCTCAGATTTACCCTAATACATAGAGTTGTGCTACTTTTATACTACAAAATAAAATGTTATGTAAATCACTTCTGCTTCTTCACATTATAATGTTTTTTTTTTCTGAAAAATAAGTAGAATAACTTGGGTCATCTCTGCTCTGGGACATAGAGTGCATGGATAGGCAGTGCTGTAGGAGAAAAACATATAGGCATTTATAGAAGAAATTAAAATAAGTACTTGAATATTTAAGGGTGAATAAATTATTCTTCTGCTGTCAGTATATTTTATACAACTATTTATAATCCATTATTTATTTTTAGGAGGGTTTCCTAATATTTGTGATTTTTTTTTATCTACTAAAATGAAAAGTCAGAAGTGTGTGGGATTAATTAACATAAAAGCAGTCTGCTGCTAAATATATAACTTAGTCCCCATAAATTTCCTAAACATCTCAGTATGTGTGGTTTCTAACATGTACACCTTTAATTTAATAAGTAACTGTTTCCTTGTGTATTATATGTTTAAAACATTTACCTTTGTATACTGTGGTCTAAATATGTTTATTTCTTTAAAGTAGTAACAGTAACAAATGCTGCCATCAAAACTCGTTAAGATTTTTATAACAGGAAATGAACAAATAATAAAATAATGCCAATGGACGGATGGATGGATGGATGGATTGATGGATGGATGGATGGATGGATGGATGGATGGATGGATAGATAGATAGATAGATAGATAGATAGATAGATAGATAGATAGATAGATAGATAGATAGATCACAGTATGCAGTTTTTCTTTAAAACGCATGGGGGCGACATGCCTCCTGTTGACCTGTTGTTGCCTTTCCTTTGCAGTAGATTAGTGACAGGTTTATAAACACACCATGCTATGCTTTCATGGAGCTGCATAAATGCATGTATGAGAGGTACTTAACAGATGGAGAGGATTAATTGTCTCTGCATCTCCTTATCCTTTCTTTTCACTGCTCACTCCATCCTTTATTTCTCTTGATGTCAGCCACCTGCATTAACAACAAAAATATTCATCCCCTCTAAATGAGCAGCCAAGAAAATGTGTTTTTCTACACATAAGCAGCCTTTGGAGTCACAATTAACAGTTTCCCCAAATTCCCACAGATTTTTAGTCTCCGTATAACACTAGATGCTGAGTCACAGCGTCTAAAGATAGATTGCTGCAGCAGCCTGGGTCACGTAGTACAAGACTGAGGTGAATCAGAAGTCATGTAGCAAAGTTAAAAAGTTCAGCAGTCCTTTTTACAATGCAAGAAAGGAGGTATATAGCTATCTTGTCTTTCGAACTTAGCCCCCCTGAGAAATGGTGTTTCTGTGAGTAATAAAGCTGTCCCATAACCCCATAACCTCTGCAATATTCATGATCCAAAGTTTAGGCCTCACAAGACAGCTTGATAAGTGTTGGACCTGAGAGCAGTCCCAAGTTCAAACATAACAAGTGCGTTGTCTACCTGCGTTACCATGGACCGAGCTTGTCCAGACTCCCAGCAGCCCTCATCGGCTTGTTAAAACACACTCCTCATTGGTTCGGAACAAGCATTCACAATAGACTTTTTAGATGTTTACTGACGTCATAGCCTTGGCAGAGCCCATAATAGGCATTGGTTCGTCTCAACATTACGACCTGTTTATATGAAAGCGGTAGAGATGACACTTTTATTGCCTGATGCACCATCCCTCCGTCCTGTCGTGTCCTGGCCTGCTTTGCATTCTGCTGTCACATCAGCGAAGAACTTCTTGTTAAAAAAAAAAAGTCTGGCAGATCGAGAGAGAAAAATATACACAGATAACCTAGAGGAGGGGGTATCTGGACAGTGACAGTCCTAATGCGATATCTCATAAACATGCATTAATCACAGCAAGGGACTTTTATAACTGTTGCTGCATACACATCAGGATAGAGTGAAGAAGGGATGGGTGTAAAGGGGCTTTCCCTTTTACTTCTAGTTAAGGCCTTAACCTCAAAGCCAATAATACCGTTTTTTCTGTCTCGTCAGTTTATGATCCAGACATCTCAGAGAGAGTGTTATTGCAGTTATCCAGCGATGCACTTTGCAAGTCTGGCTTTATGGAAGAGTTGGAAGAGGAAAGCCATAGGAGGTTCTTTTTGGAGTTTTCCTCAAGCCATATATGGGACACAGCAGGCGTGTCGGAGAATGGGCTCTGCTTAGACACCAACATCACTTGTGTGATTATAACTAATTCTGCAATTCAACCTGAAGACACCATCTTCATTGTTAAATGTGATGGCAGAAGGGCAAGTCCTGAATGAAGCCATAACTCTAAAAGCAACATTAAAATTAGATTACATCTTGCTAAAACAACATGTAACAGAGGCTTTATTTTTTAAGATGGTCCTACAGTCTGATGAAAATAAAGTTGAAGGTCTCAGGCATAATAATCACTGTTATATTTGAAGGAAAATTGGGATGTTTGCATAACCAAGGCAAGGCAAGTTTATTTGTATGGCACTCTTTCAACACAAGGCAATTCAAGGTGCTTTACATGATTCAGTGATAATGAAACCACATGATCACAAACAAAACATATAAGTTTAACAGTAATCAATCAGTAAGAAAAGATAATGTAAGGAACAAATTTATGTAATTAATACACAATCACTTAAAAAAGAAATAAAAAAGCAGGAATAGAAATTAAACCACAGCAATAAAAAATAATTTAAGGAACAAATGTATGCAATTAAAATAGATTAAAACAGATAAAAAACAATTGGGTAAACAAAACAAAACAAAAAGTGATCAGAAAGCGCAATTTATGATTCAAATGCAGCTCTGAATAGTAGAGTTTTTATCTTTGATTTAAAAGCGTTTTTGCATTCGTCTGGAAGATTATTACACATTTGTGGAGCATAGAAGCTGAAAGCTGCCTCTCCCTGTTTAGTTCTGATTCTAGGGATGATTAGTAGGCTAGAGTTGGAGGACCTGAGTGGTCTACTGGGTTGATATAGTGACAGCATATCTTCAATGTGCCCGGCGCCCAAGCTCCTGCCAGTTCCATGAGTTCTACTGCCTGGTCGGTTCATCTGGGGGGGCTGTCTGGTATTGGCTGGGCCCCAGATCTTGGCGCTCTGCATGAGGCGGGATCTGGACCCGGGAGCTGGTAGATCTGGATGTCCAGGTGCTTGCTGGGCGCGGCCTGGGGAGGGCGTACATCCGCTGTGGCTTTACTGTGGCTCCCTGGCGTGTGGGTGTGTGGGGGGGTCCGGGTTGTTGGCGGTGGGTATTGGTCCGGGGTGGCGGCGGCGTGTATTGTCCGTCGGTCGGCTGCAGGCGCCTCCTGCCCGGCGGCGGCAGCAGGAGACCCCTCTCGGCGGGTCCCTGCTGGGGGGCCGTGTGCCCCTGATCCCCGTGGCCTCCGGGTCCTGTTCCGGGCCCGCCCTGGAGTAGCCGGTTTCCGGCGGAGCCCATGGGCTCGTCTCTGCGATCTCTCGGGGCCCCAGCATTGTGGCTGGTGAGTGTTCCCCTGGGGCTTCCATCTGTTCCTCTCTTGGTGGGTGATCGACCCTGCGCTGATCCGCCTGTGGCCTCTGTACTCTATGGGACCTTGGATGCATACATCTCTTGCCTCCTCCATGTCTGTGTCGATTCCTGTAGGACGGATTGACGGTTCCTTACACCAGCTATCAATCACTTGCATGGGGAAACCTTATTCAGACCTGCATGCTCGCACACACACATAGGTGTGGGGACATTGGTGTGGACGGACATATCTTGAGCTGAGGTTATTGTCATTAGTTAGCTTTTACCAGGAGCTTAACAGAAACATTAGTATTGTGTTTATTAATCCATGCTTGTGTGTAGTGAATGTGTAATTCTTAATTTTTATTACTGGATCTGAACTATTGGTGTGGTTCTGTTCAGTTCGTTGTTGTTTTTTTTATCCGGCAGAGGCGGAGGACTGGGATGTTTTCTTGTGTTCTTTGTTGCCTCATTTGTTTAATCAAAGTCACCTGTCATTCATTGTCTAAGTATTTATCCCTGTATGGTCCTGCCCTTTATCTATGCATTTCTATCTCACTGTCTTCACCAGTTCCTCGTCTAACCTCCCCTTGTGTAGTTCCTCATCCTGTGTTCCTTGGATATATTTTGGATTTCTAATAAAAACATGGGAAACAACCAGTCCAAAACTCTCCCTGCATCTGAGTCCGACCAGACACTTGTTCCAGCAAAGCTTCTCCCTGAAGCTACCTCAAGCTGTACAGTTTCAGTTGTCTTACAGTCTAAATTCTCCACAGTTTCTAACAAAGACAAATTAGGGAGACTGAGTGCCAGGGCGTTCTGTTACGCCACCTTCAGACCGCACTTTGCTGCCAGGCGTCAAACAACTCAAATGGACGAAAGTTGCTGCTTTGAAAATTCAAACCCCACTGCTTGCCCATTAGTAGCCTACTCTGCGTCGGCGGCGGTGCGTCACGTCAGTACATCAGCGAGCGGGCAGGGATTTCTCTTCCACTGGGAAATTAGTAGTGTATATTTAGTAACCGTAGTTGCCCTAACCGGGTTTGTGCTAGTGTTAGATAACTTAACAAGAAACTTAAAAGAACATATTAATCTGCTAACCTGGCACTCCGATATCTTCCCCTAAATGAAGTCTGATTTTTTCCTGAGTCTCCGACTCCGCAGCCTTCCAGCTTGATCTAGCCGACTCTCCTCTAATCACCGCGAAAACTCTGCTCCTTCAGTAGCTACAGCACCCAACTCATCCTCCCCTCTCCGCAAGTAGCTCCAGTCGGTGGCTCAGCTCGTCTTACGTCTTCTCCGCCCTCAATGCCGGCATCCCTTCGCTGATTGGTTGCTACCCCGCGTTTGCTGCCCCAAAGTTCAATTTTCCCAACTTCATGCAGCAGCTGCGTGGTCGCCTTGAAGGACCGCCAGAGCAGCAGCTGCATTAACGTGCTGATGCCTGGCAGCTTGGCACAGCTTGAGGCTCACATGCTACATAGGTACCATAGACTTTGTATGTAATCTAGCTGCCCTGCTCTCTTGCGGCAAAGAGCGGTCTGAATGTGCCATTACTGATCCATGCGAAAGCATGACATGCCACATGAACTCAGAGTAGGGTGAAACAACAACAAAAAAGTTAATCTGTTCCATTCTAATCGGACTACGTTTTGGGGTACTTGTGTCACTAATGTTAAAATTATGTAGGACTAGTTACCATTTCTTGCTATCCCTTTCGGCATTGAGTAAATTTAGCAGGTGCGATATTTATAAAGACATTACGGCTAACGCTGCAGGTAAACATATCCTCCATCCAACTTTATGCTCGATTTCACGCATTTATGTTGCATTTTGGATGAAAATTATCATCTAAAGGTAATGCTGGCTGTAAAAATGTTTAGAAGCTCTTATATAATTTTTTTGTGTTTCTGGCTTCAAATTTAGCTAAATGATTGGCTGAACATCTTCTGGCATCATCAGCTTTCATGAGAACCCCAGAAGCTGGTCTTAATGGCTTCACTTCCTTGTTCTACTCAATAAGTTTGAATTCTTTCACTTTGTTAATGCTACGGCAAGTTCACGGGCCAGATCAGTCTCCTTAAGAGTTTTTGTGGTTATCATTTGTTCTGTCTAAAGCTCAGAATACCGTACAGCTTCTGGCCGGTGTTACACCCATTAGACTCAAATGCATTTCAATACAGGAATATAAAGGTGCTTGATTGAAATTCCCCTTGGATCCACCTCAAAGTCACGTTTTTTTTTATATTGGTTCAGTGAGTTATTATCATTACACCATAATGCAAATACAGACATTTGCACAATACAAATATCAATGCATTCTCACTTACAATAACTGTTTCTGTATGTATGGTGGGGATGATTGTTCTTAAAAAACAACACCCTCTGTAAAAAGTAAACAGAGCATTTATTTGCACTTTTGCGCATAATTTCAATACATAAAATATTGATGTAAATAGCAGTATAAAGCCAAAGCACTTTAGAAATCTTCCAAGATTCGGAAATCCTGTATTGTGTTCCTAGCATAATATGAAAATGAGGAATATGGGCCAGTTACCAGGAAATTATAGACTTATTACATGTCATTACAATCATGCAGCAGACGCAACTGAGGGATGCCAACGTGTCAGTAGGTACTTTGGTCCATAGGCTGTCTACTTATGGAGTGTTTACTAATCCTTACTGACAATAATTAAGGCATTTCAAGCAGAGTGTTACTATTAAAGTGAAAGGTAGATGTGTATCACTGTGTGTAATGAATCAAACATTCTTTGTGGCATTGTTTCCATCAGCTTCTGTAATGTCACAAGATTTCTTTCCATCCAGCGTTGCATCTATTTTTCACCAAGATCTTGCATTAATAAGGATAGCGTCTGACTGCTGTGCAAAGCCTTCTCCAACGTATCCCAAAGATTCTCAGTGGGGTTCGGGCCATGACTGAAAATTATCTCTAATGCTCCCAGAATCACTCTTTCACGATTTGTGCCTGATGAATACTGGCTTTGTCATCTTGGAATACGCCTGTGCCATCAGAGAACAAAAACAACAACATTGATGGAATAACCTGGTTATTCAATATATTCAGGCAGTCAGCTGACCATATTCTTGGAGCACATGCTATTGCTGAACTTAGACCTGACCAATAGACCTAGATCATGGTACTGCCTCCACAGCCATGTACATTAGGCACTAGTCATGATGGGTGCATCACTTAATCTCTCTTCTCACCCTGATGTGCCCATCACTCTGAAACAGAGTAAATCTGGACTCATCAGACAACATGACCTTCTTCCTTTTCTCCAGACTACACTCTTTATGCTCCCTAGCAAGCTGACGCCTTTTTTTCCGGTTTGCCTCACTGATGAGTGTTTTTCTTCCGGGTACACAGCTGTTCAGTCCCAATCCCTTGAGCTCCCTTTGCATTGCGCGTGTGGAAATGTTCTTACTTTCACCATTAAACATAGCCCTGAGTTCTTCTTTGAATTGCTTTGACGAAACATGTAAAGGATCGGCGACCACATTTCTTCCTCGAAGACAAAATGTTCCCAATATCCTTCCACTTGGACAGTTTTTAGCCCAATTTTAGTAATTTCTACAATCTCCTTTTTTTTTTTTTTATCTGTTTGACAGTGGCGTGTCCAGGCTTTTTTTTCAGGGGAGGCACAGGAGGGGCAGCTAGTTCTTTTAGGGTGGTACCCGTAAATCGAGGATCTGCAATAAAAAATAGAAATTATGTCCCTCGCCTTCTTTCAGATAAATGTTTTAAAATAACACAGACATTTTCCCTCTAGTAAAACATTTCCTAAAGCATTAAGCTACAACATCAGACAATCAGGGGTTGTAGCTGGGGTCTTTTCTACAACCACGAGATGCGTCTTTTGACACGGTTGTTTATGAAAATTTGAAGCAACTCATTGGAGCAGTTGGGGTGTAATAACTAATCGTCCATGCAATAATTATCCAATAGGAGGCTTGTACCTATCTCCTTAGTTAAATCCATTTGGTAACCTTTTACAACACCTTTTGTAGTATTCTTGTTCTTTGCTAAACAGAATCAGTTAATTTACATAATTCCCCTGCCCTGAATATTAAATAATAAAATATTAATTGTGAATTGCTAAAATAGTCATGCACATGTTCTTTCACAGAATGATAAACACCTTTTTTTAATACCCCAGGGCAGCTACTTTTTAACAGTTTTCCAGACAAATAAATGTTTTTATAGTTGGTAAAGTAAAATCATTAAAAAAATGTCAGTTTTAACACTGACATGTGCTTTACAATTCAAACAATTTGTTAATACTTGCACTGTGTTTCTTTTCAAGCATTACATACATTCACAGAGATCTCACAGTGACTACAACCAAGTTTAATATGAGCCCCTGAAAAGAGCTGGAGGTGCATGATTGTAACTCCCACCAGTTGTGATCACATCAAATCAAGTGGCGCACTGGGACCAATGTTAGGCTATCAAATTAATTAGGAAGCTGATCTTTTACTTCTCCTGTGGGTTTTACATGCAGCTTCATTTGTATTAGCAGACATGGGGGCTGGGATTTAACTGCATTTGAACTAACTGGCATCATTGGATAAAAATTCAGTAATTTTTTTTTGTGACTATAACAAGAACATTTAAATTAATGTTCTTCGTTCATCCACCAGAGTGCAGCACTGTTCTGTCTTATATATTTACAGAATAATTGTTGCTGCAGGGAGAACTTCAGCATTCTTTATGAAAAGCTGAGTTATTTCATCAGAGTCAGAGCTATTTATAAAGGTCCTGACTAAGCTACACTGATGTGTTCACTCTGAAGAGATCCTAAAGTGCAAAGGCTGTTTGACCTAATTAAGAGATTGTTCAGAGCTTCAAATATTCTTTGTTTCCATGTGGCGTTGATAATAGAATTCAATGGTCTTTCTCATGTTTTTGAGTGAGTCAGAATGAGACCCTAAACATTAGCATGCTATATGTTTTTTTTTTCTGTAAGAAAATATATTTTTTTGCAATTCCTCCTTTTTGTGCGGCAGAAGGTTCCAGATTTGTCTAGTGCTTCTTCTGTTTATTTTAAATATGCCATTTTACTGACTGTTAGACGTATTAGCAGATCTGATTTGGTGGTTAGATTAAAAAAAAACTCTTAGCAAGTGGGGATAAAAAATGTCAACAAAGTTTTGGGTAAAAAAAAAAAAAGTGGACATGTTATAACCTTCAGTTTCTGTGTATTCTAATTGGATTATGGGAAGTGATAAAATAACCAAAGAAAATCTCATCCAAACATCTCTAAAAGAATACAAGGGATAATCATCTGCACATGAAAAAAATCCCTTTTTCTTGTTTATTATCCCTTTTTTCTATGAAATATAAAATAATGGAAAAAAGGAGTCAGTTTAAAATTATTTCATTAAAGGGATACACACACACACACCCCTAAAGAAGTGTAAGCGAATAGGAATTAGTAGCATGCTAGTACTTCCAATCTGCAGCATAAGTCACGCCCTTCTCCTTCCGGTCCATGGATCCCCAAATGCCACGAAAAAAGAATAAGAGTCAATGGAGCGATTAAAGTTATTTTCTGAACCAGTTTGAAATGTGCCATGGATCAAACATATCATGTCCCTGAATTTTAAAAACTAATTTTGATGCAGAGAAAACGCTGTTTTTCGACCGGAGGCAAAAGTAACTTAGCGGACTACAACTGCAGAAGAAGAAGTAGAACGAGGGCCGTAGCCTCCAGGACGAAGAAAGGAGCATTAAACACGGAGAAAACCACTATAAATCTGACCATGGGGAAAGTAGCAGCTATGTCGGGGTTAAAGCAGTCGGTGGAGTGAGAGCCAGCATGGAGGACAAACTCTACAAGCTCTAGGTGAGTATTTTTTTACGTGCTATAGCTAGTGTTAACTCCTGTTAGCAAAATTATGTCATATGTGCGACTTTTAACTTGCATTTTAAATGCAAATTTTTACAATCAAATATATCCCAAATCACTGGACAAACACAGTCGAAACGTACATCATTAGTTATCGTTTAAATCTAAGTACAAAATATGTGTGATTCAGGACGTAAGACAAAGTGGACCAGAAAATAACTTTTATCGCTCCATTGACTTCCATTCATTATGTTTTCGGTTTGGGGACCTACGGGCCCACCGGAAGGGGAGGAGACTTTGGCTCCCCATTCACTTACATTGTTTTATGATAAGCTAAAGCAAACAGACTGCTGCCAGAGCAGGGGAATTACTGGGCTGGTTACAAAATGCTTTTTTCCTCACTAATCTAACTCTGGGGAATATGGCTACAGGCAAATTTTTACTTAGGGTTGGAGTATCCCCTTAAATAAAGCATCATCAATATATTTTACTGTGTAGTTAAAAGTGTATCTTGTCATAAAAATTATGATCTGAGATGCTAACCCCCAAAAAAGAACAATTTATCTCTTTTGTGGTTTTAAACTGTGGATAAATCAAGTGTTTTCTTTTGTGAAACACAAAATACTGCAAGTAACAGTGCATGAATCCCTCTATGCCGCAAATGTACATTATTTTGGCAACGAATATAACCTTATACCGCCCCCTCATTGGCAAATGAAAACTTATCGGCAAACAACAACATTTTGAAGTAAAAAAAAAATAACATTAATGCCACTGCTGTAGCTGAACCTTTAAATACAATTTGATTGTTGTTTCAGACGTTCAAATATTTGGACACACAAAATTCACATCAAACATAGACTTGATGCAAATTGTTATCCAGCCAGTTACGCGTATTTACAAGACACACTGACTCAGACAGTGCAAACAGGGCAGAAAGAAGTTGAAATGTCTCAGTGTGAAAAATCTTGTTCAAGCAGGGTCAACTAAGAACCACCACAGATGGCCAAACAGAGAACATCTGTTCGCGTAAATGAGACAGCCGTGAACACTGCGGCATGTAGACGCTGTTGTAAGACGCATGAATATTAGAGGATAAATTATGCCCTTTTATCAAATGAAGTCAGCGTAATGATATTTTTTTTCAAGTGATTTTTATTGCCTCTATAAAGATACATTTGCAAAGTTTTTCCACACACTTCCCTGGATTGGGTTTTCTTGACTGATGTGATCAAACAGGTTTTTGGTGGTTGGCTTTCATTCAATTTATGTCACAGCAAAAAAAATTCCTCACTTATTTTTGGTTCAAAGGGACCAACATACTCTCAAATAAGTTTTTTCTTTTCAAGCAGGTGTGAGAAGGTAGCAACCTTAATTTCTTTCTCTCAACCTGTTGTATTTTTTATTCATGACCTCAGACATTATATGCATCAAATATACTGTATATCAAATTAAATTACTCCTCATTATTACCTGGTTTGCAAATAAGTTTGGATGGGACTATATCTATAAAGAATTTATATACTATCAAAGATTCAATTTTTTCCAAATCCTATGGGCTATTTTAAGTAATTTTAGTACAAATACTCAGAATTCTTGTGACTTTTTTTTTCAGCCGTCTCCTCACTCTATGACACTCTAGGTAAAAGGCAAGGCAAAGTGATCTTATTTGTATGGCACACTTTCAACACACGGTAATTCAAGGTGCTTTATATGATTAAAATTGGAACAAAGCATAAATCAATTTGATGATTAAAATACAAGAAAGCAATTACAATAAGACAATAATCAAGACAATACAACAATGCAAGGACAAGCAGGTAAAACAGTTACTCATAGGCGAGTCTGAATAGGTATGTTTTAATTTTAGACTTGAAAGTGTTCAGTGTCTCTGCAGCTTTGTATTCTCTTGGTAGTTTGTTCCAGATATGAGGAGCATATAAACAGAAAGCTGCTTTCTAATGTTTGGTACTGGTTCTAGGTACGATCAGTAAATTAGAGCTGGAGGACCTGAACAATACCATGACCTGATACTTAAAATGTGGAAACTCTGCAATAATTTTTCAGAAAATAAAATTTTTTAACTTGAAATTTTAGTTTTAGTTTGATTAATATTTTTTTTTTTATCTAAATCACCCCCATTTGTTGTTATAAGATGAGAAGAAAATAAAACCCTGCTCTTCATAGTCATTGCATTTTTTGTGTGGTAAAAGTATCAGCAATTACTCAGTTAATCAGTTTGAAAAAAGTGGCATCGTTACATCTCTTATTATAATTATTATTATTATTATTGTTTCGTTTTTTTTTTTGTTTTTTTTTTTTCATATTTCATCTATCGGCGCATGTGTCTAAGATTTAGCCCTGAGGGCAACATGTGTGTTAACCTGTGACTCACATCCAGAATAAAAGATGAGCGGAGCTCTTGGATCTATTCAAGGACTTTGGTTCAATGGCTCTCTAGTTACCATGGAAAAAATTTACCCCTGTCCCACCAACCAAAAATGAATCCCTGCAGAAAACTTAATCCCTCAGTGACATGCCGGCATGTCGTCTCCTAAAAAATGAATTTGTCTCTATTAAAATAGCAAATAAATGGTGGACTTGTGGCAGCTAGAAGTTTTATAAGAGCATAAAGCTTAAAAGGTGCACAGAATCGACAAGGTGAAAAGGGCTTTGATGGTCCTGATGGTTTTAAGGCTTCGTGATATTTTAGACTCTGTGACTGAACTGCATGGCCAGTTTATTAAAATCTGCAGCTGTTGTTTGCGAAAGGCTCCAAGGAAACAGAGGTAATTGATGGAGCTATTGAGTTACACTTGCTGCATATGAAACCTCCGTGGCTGAGAAAAGTCAAGGCTACTGATTCAAATAGAAGGCTTCACTGGGTGTGAACAGCATCGGTCGTGTTACTACAGGTCAGTTTGACTTATAGATTAGCTGTTTGTGTGTATGAGACATTCCAAATGAAAGGTCATCATCTAATATTACTCTCATTTTTTTTTCTTTACTGTTCATTTGTGTAATTTGCCAAATTTTGTAAGCGCAGCGAAATAAATTGTACATTTTTACCCTATAAGTGGAACTATATTGAAAGTTAACTTGTCTGATTTAGGGAACTGAATTCCAATGTGAGACCTGATCATTCATCAAAACTGGTCAGCATTTCAACAATATGTGGTTTTAACTACTTGGGTGAGCACTTGGCAGATAAGCGCCCTTGTAAAATGGGGTCTAAATTACTGTTTTGGCTTGCAGAGCCCCCCCACGGTGCAACATAATAGGTGGGCTGAATGTGTCATGATGACTGTGGTGGGGGGTTTCCCAGAGTGAAAAAAACTGATGGAAAGATGAGGAGGAAGGAGAAAGGAGGGGGGGGTAATTTATTACTCTTCCTGGCGGTAAGAAGAGAGGAGGGTGACTGAGCAGGACCAGACAGCTCTGCTGATTGCTACAGTACACAGACAAAGACACTGGAAACCACCACGGGGTTAACTTCACAAATCAAAGTTTACAGGAGGGTTAAAGAGTTATCTGGAGAGTGCAAAACTCTTCTTATATGAAAATTCAAGTGTGAACAATCAATACAACAGTAATAAACAATTCCTATAGTGTGCACCAATTCAAAGGCTATATAATTTACTGATATTAAGAAAAAATGAATAGTTGTGGTGTAAGAAAATAGGAAACATAAGTCCCACTTCTGCTAATAACAGTCCCCATAGCTACTTGTGTGGTTTTGGATTTTAGGTCTGCTTTATCATATGCTGTATTTGTTATTTTATTGGTGCACCATGTTATCAAAGGAGGAAAAAATAAATTTAACAGATTTGGACAGAAATGCTCAAAAAGTTCAACACATACAGCACGGTTAAAAAGACAATGGTAACCCAAGTAAATGCCTCCTGAAAAAAATCTGAAGATGAGAAACTTAGAAGGGCATGGGGCTTCCTGCTTTTAGCGTTTCATTGCAAAAAAAAGAAAAGGAAATGGCCTCTCGTAGTCTTTTTCTTTCCTTTTTCTATTTGTTTCTTTTCTTTTTTTTTCTCTTATTTCAATTGCCTTATGTTATTTCCCTTTTTGAGGACTGCAGATTTAAGCTTATTAAGGTAAAACCAAACAGGAGTTTATACAGACAGGGACCCTGATGAAACCCATGCTTGATTAGATTATTCAATGTAGTTTTTACTTGACTTACAATATAAATAAAGGCATTTTAAATGTTTTTCAATTTTAACAAAATGTGCAATTAAGCTAGAATTTTTTTTAAAAACTGTTCAAAATTAAGTTATCACAAGAAAAAAGCTATTCAACTAAAACAACCCACTTTGCAAAATAGCCATTGCCCCATAAAATCTATTAACTGCCTTTGTCACCACAACAACTGCCATCAAGTATTTGTAATACCTGGCAATTACTCTTTTACGTGACTGTAGGGAAAATTTTGGCCCACTCACCATTGCTGAATTTTTTTTTAATTCAGCCTCTTTAGAGGGTTTTAGAGCATGAAAAGCCTGTTCAGGGACATGCCTCATCAACTTAAACAGACTAAGGTCTGGACTTTGATTAGGCCACTCCAAAACCCTCATTTTGATTTGCTTTTTATCAAGACATTCAGAGTTGGACTTTTTTGTTGTGCTCCAGATCATTGGCCTGGTGCCTTGCTTAAGTATGCTAAAGCTTAAGATCACAAACAAGGCGTTTTCAAAAGACACACCGTGGTGACATATTATAGTAATATAACTGGCACGGTCTGTCTATTGAATTTGCCATGGCAGCATGGCAAGGCAACAAGATTCCGGCATTCGATACTACTGCAACATTGCTGTAATACTGGACTTATGAATGAAGATCATGCGTTGCGCAGCAGAGGGTGATGTCATGATGATGTGTGGAATGTGCGCCGAGCTCCGGTCGGCAACAATATTTAAAATGCAGGTAAACATGGGGAGTTCATTTGGCATTTGTTGTCTGTATCAGATGAGATGGTAAACAGGAGTGATGCAGAGGTCTGGGAGCTTCTGTCCTTCACAGTTAAAGACCAGATCGCTAGACAGTTCACAGGGACTGTGAAGGACAGCAGCCTTTTTTACTTGAGGAACGACACTTCAATCGGCCTAAAAAGAAAACAAATTATATCCAAACTATTTTGTCTGCTTAACATGCACTCTTCCGTCTCATGGTTTATACGCAACCCTGTACATCGACAGCAATGACAGCACCCACTGACATATTTGCGGGTTGACTCTAAATTCAAGCAACAATCCCAAAGCGAGAAATAGTTTTAAAATGTTTATTAAATGGAGGAACCAGAGACCATGGGACTGAAAGCACAGCAGGACCGGATAACCTGGAAGGGAAGACCCAGCTTCAAATAGAGGAGGGACTCGATTCTTTGATTTGCACTGAAGGTTATTTGACTGGTGGATGGAAAGATGGAGATTCAGTAATGCGGTAACGGAGACCCTTGGAGGAGGTAATTGGGTAAACAGTGACTGAGCAAGGAGAACAAGGAGGTAAGTAATAATCTTGAGACAACTAGTAACAAAGCAAGTAATCAGATTCAAGAAGTGTAGGCCTAAGTTCCACGCTGGACCCTCTGACATCAGCCTCCAGTCAGCCCTCTTCTTTTACACAGCAGAGATGTAGAGGTCTGATGAGGAGCACCTATCACTGCCAGTCACACCCTGCAGAAAGAGGTAAGAAAGCAAAACACAACTCAGCACGCAAACACTGAATCCCAACACCAACACAGACCCCTTTATCCCACCATCGCCATCTTTTGTGAAAAACACCTGATCGCGCCTCTGCTGATCATTTATGAACAACCAAATGGCTCTCTGATGCTGGAACTGATGGCCACTGATGGCGGCATTGTCATTTGAAACAGCCTACAGAGCGAAAAACAATATCCATTTTCTGGTAGAGGGCGGATTTCTTGGTTCCATTAATTGTTCAAATCAAATTAAAATAAACTTGTCTATGTCCTGAAGAGGAGAAGTAAGGCCCAGGCTTGCACATCACCACCACCATGGTTGATAGTCAGTGATTAAAGATTGTTTATGGAACATTTTCATGAAAAGCTACATTTGAAAGAAAATAATACATCCACGGGGCCTTTAGCGGAGTCAAGAATGAAAGTACAACATCTTCTAAAAAAAATATCCAACTATATAGTCAAGAAAACTTGGCTGGCAATGTGAAAAATGGAGGAGTCTGCAAGTTAAGCAGCTGCTTCAGAGCTATTCAGAGATATTATTATCTGTCTCAGGAGAGGAGTGAAACAGAAGAACAGAAACTAGAGTAGGTCGTTTTAGGTTAAGCCTACACTAGATGGACACACATAAAACATTTCCGCAGCATCAAACACATGCGGAAACTACGACTTTCCTCCTGGTTCGGTAAGCTAACTCACTTGCTAACTTTACTGACGTTTGCTGTCAGTTAAACTCTTCTAAAATACATTCTTCACCGGACACAGTTCAGGTTGGTCACTGGCAGCGAACCAGGCAACCAAACAGCTGTAATGATGATGTTTTTATTATTGTAACTACAACCTAGATAAACTAGGTGTTGCTATAATGCTCATGTTCCATATACAACCTTTCATACTAAACCCAAAACATAAAAATTAAAAACGTGGACAGCAAGACAGCAATATGCGAGCAAGAACAAAAAGAAAGGTCTAAATGAACACAAGCCTGGAGATAAATCAGTTCTACTATGGATTTAGCGGGACACACACCTTCAAAAAAGCTCAAATTTTGTCACGCAGAATATTTCTAATATTTTTTTTTAAATCACCAAGACATTTTTGGTAAACAAACAACTCTTCTTGTTATTTTTGTTCTTTAGTATTTAAGTATTTCATGTAAAACAGACTGCATCTCACTGTTGTATGGCTACAATAAGCTGGATCTCGAAATAAAGAAACAAGCCGCAAAAAGAGGTGTGTGCATTTCCCACCCATCTAAAACCAGCCAGTCTGATCAGGGCTGTGAAAAAATGGGAACGTCCTACCTAATCTCTGTGGTATTTTTAACACACCTTAAAAAAAAAAATAGATCCACTATTACCCACAGTACTACTGTATATGTTCTTATCAAGTCATGTTTATTCTGTTTGGGGTCTCAACATGTGCTTCTACAATTTTTCAGTCTTTACAGTGCAACTAGCAAACCTTTACTTGATTTCCTTTCTAATTCACAAACGATGTAGTCACAGCTAAAACAAAACTCTTGAGCTCTCAGCAGTAGCTTCAACATTACAACATAATGAAGTTATACGTGTAAGAGAAAAATCGGAATTTTGTGAAATCGCTGCCTTGGTTTTAAGTTTTAGCAGTGACTCAAATGACTAATCAAGCATTTAAATCCTTCATTGACAGCTCAAAACTGTTTCTAACATTTCTTGGAGATTTTACAATTCAGCTCCTTTGCAAGGTCATACTTCGTCATTTTCTGAAAAAGCATTGTATGATTCGCAACATGCTATCACATATTGGTAAGAAGACAATACCTGCTCAAGCTCTGCCTTCCTATCTGCTTCACCAGTGCTTTCACATTCATCGTCGGGTGATTTCACAAGTAAAACCTTCAGAGCTTGTCATCCCTGTGGTTCAAATGGTGACACATTGCTCTTGAGCTTGGAAGTGAAAATTGAACTCAATTTCAGCAATATGATGCGCTTGGTGGCCGCAGAGCTTTTTCCTGGGTTTCCTCTTAAGCTGTTTGGGCAACCTTTCAGCTATATTCAACAACAGACTTTATGAAAGATAATAATTCATGTGATAGCAGGAAACACACACAAACATGTATAGCATGTTAATCTATAACCATTCGTGCCCTGGTGTTCATGTGTGGTGAGTTTTGACTAAAAAGTACCTGTTTCAGCTCTTTTTGGTATTTTGCATTGTCTTTGGTCTGACGTTTTAGTCTAATAATGGCCTGATAGATTTGCACCGAGTTCGTTTTACTGCATTCACTCTGGTGTGATGTCACTTCAACAAGTTCAGAAACACAAACCGCAGAAATGAAACCAGTTTTACAGGAGTAAAAATGAATTTTTAATCCCACGCTCATTTCCAAGTTTGCCTTCCCCAACAAAGTCAGTAACGTTTACATCTTGTGGTTCTGTCACATTCTTGGGTTTTGGGCTTTTGTTTTTTTGTTTGTGTCATTAGCATTTTCTTTTGTAGTTTATTCTTTAGAAGTTTTGGTCATATTTATTTATTTGTGTTTATTATTTTTAGGTATTGTACTTTGGTTTCAGATCTTTGTGCCTGCCTTATCCTTGCCACAGCTGTACCACATTTACCCTGATTAGTTTATCCGGTTTCTCTTGTCAGTTCATTAACCTGCCTTAGAATTTATCCTCTGGAGATTTCTTTAATCACTGCTGGATCCTTACATTTCTGTGCCTTGATATCTGTTCCAGGCCATTTCACATATCTCTGTTCATGGTCCTCGTCCTGCAGCTTTTTCCAAGTGTTTTAAGTTGTTGTTGTTATCTAAAGGAAATTTCAATCGAATTACCATGACCTAAATGAATGAGAATATTCACAGGCTTGTTGTTGTTGTTATTAAAATATTCAATATATCCTGTTTTAGGGACTGTCTGTGCCTTGGCCCTGCCAAATAACACACTTTTATCCTATTTCTCTTTAACGTGGAGAGACAGAGCAAAAACATAACCTTAAAGGGGGGGTATTATGCAAAATTGACTTTTTGATGCGTAACATCCTGATTACGTCTTATTTCCTCATTAAAAACATGCCTGAAGTGTTTCTTTGACTCATCCACTTATGTTTGAATATTTTTTGTGTCTCTGCTGGTAGTTATTGGGGATGCTGAAATGCTTGCTCCCATCTATCTCCCCTTTTCCACCCAACTCCTCCCCCTCCCTGACGTAGCTTACTCAGCAGCCGCTGCGCCTGCATCCCCCCACTCAGCTCCGGTAGAGTAGCAGCTGCTACAGTTAGCTTAGGCTAATCGTAAGGCTAAGAGTTTGGACTTCATCTTTGGAAACAATTCTAGACCAAAAAATAGCTGTTATCTTTGCGCAAATCACTTTACAGAGGACTGCTTTCTCATAAAAAGCCTTTTTGGTAGTGGATTAATAAGAAGGTTAAGCCTAAAGGCAAGATTACTTCATTGTACAGACCAAGAACTGTGGTTTAGCATTACTTACTCTGACTTCAAAATATATGTTTCTTTGCTTTTATGGTTGCAATGCAAAACGTAGCTTTATTTTTATGTGCTAATATGGTTGCAATGTAAAACGTAGCTTCATAGTTGTTTGAATTTATGGTTTCAGAGCAAAACGTAGTTTCATTTCTCTCTACACTTTCACCAATGTGATTTTTTTTCCTAAATACTAAAATGCAACACATTGAAGACTTCTGTAAACTATCGAAGTCCGACTCCAGGCACATGCTGTGATAATAATCGGTATATGGCGTTCTGCAGGGGAAGTTTCACAAAGGGTAGGAGGGCTTAGAGAGGCTCAGGCTAGTATCAAGGTGTCAAATACGGAACTGATTAGAAGGCATTTGAGTGTGCTATAGAATGGTACTGTGTGCCTGGAAGAAGCATAATACACCCACTTCAAAGAAATAATTTCATCAACGTTAAAAATTGGCTTGCAATCCAGTCCATCTAACAACACAACTCAAGTTCTACCCCCCACTGATTAGTTATACTCCCTTGTTGCACACTCTTAATTGATCATTTTCACATACTACTGGCATCCACTTAACTTAGGCTACGTCCACACTAAGCCGATAAGGTTATACAGGGAGTTAGACGCCTAATGTTATCCACTCAACACGAGCATTTACACATTTACAATTGTTTAAGGTCCGTTTAAGGTCCCATGATTGCGCAATCCCATACCGACCTGTGCAAATACTGGGCATGCGCGAAAAAACACACGAAAAACGCGTATAATCTACGTGACGCCAGCGCCTACATAATATACAAGAAGCTCTACAGCACAGTACATATCTGGTTGTCCCGTTAACCGAAGAGAACAATAGCTGCTCAGAAGAAGAGAGAGTTTTTGGTGTGGACAGACGACGAGATCAATTTATTACTCTTCGCTGTTGTCTGTAGTGTCATATTGTTATTGACGCAGCATTCATTGACGCCACTTCCTTTCATTATCCGGGGAAGCTGTCCACACTGGCTCGTTTAGCCGTTGAATTAAGATTTACACGGCTCTCTTACCCGGCTAATAGTTATCCGGCCACAGACCTTAAATGACGGCGGGTTAGTGTGGACGATAAGGGGGTGTAGACTAAATAATTATACGTTTAAGGCATTATCCGGCTTAGTGTGGGCGTAGCCTTAAACTCTTTACCGCCATGAACAGACCAAAGAGCTATCAAACGATATCAGGAAGGAGATTGTAGACCTACACAAGTCTGTGATGAACATACAAATGTTTTGTTTCATGGTTAAATGTTTTTTTAAGGATGCGTATGAGATAAAAATGAAAGTTCATTCAAATTACATAAATCTTTATTTTTTAAAGGAATACAAACACTTTTTATGCCACTCTAAGGTCCCTCAGAAATATGGAATCTATTTTTCTGCAACAATAATCAAAGACTGATATGTAAATATTATCTGTTTATTGTGAAAGCCCCAACCTAGTCTTCATCAGTATTGGTTTGGGCCTGTTTGAAAACTAATATTGTAGTAGTCTAATTTATGTTTATTTAAAGTAACAAAAAAATTCAATAGTCATGAACTAAGTTATTCTTTTCACGTTTTATCACATACAGTACTGTATGCTGTTCATATGTCTTGTTTATAATTATGGGACAAGTGGATAAAGTGCCTTTAAAATCAAAGGCAATTGAAAATATATTTGAGATTTGTTTTGTCTACTATTGTTGTGTGTAGGGTACATGCTTTTTCATCCAATGAGTCATTATAGAAATTAGAATGCTAAATGAAATGAATGAATGTATATTATATTCATTTTATCCATGAAGTGTGGAAGCGAGAATGTAACCTCAAAACATCAGATAAACTCCAAACATGGCTGCAGCATCTCCATGCAGAAACTGTGCAACATATGGCTTCGCATCGCCACACTGAGTGCTGACCCATTTCTTTTGCTGTTGTCAGTGTGCGCTAATAATACATAACGACACATGACAGTTGAATGGGAAAGTCCAACGTGTGCCGCAACCAATTACACTTCGCCCTGCAAAATCTTGTAGATTCAGCAGCTGCGGATGACAGCGTTTTTATCTCCTCTGTGTGCAGAGCCGATGACATTGTTTGATATAATTTTGAACATCATACTTCCTAGAGGTTGTCCCTTACAGCTGCTTGCCGTTCTTCACTTGCATTTTCCTATTTGCAGAGGTTTTTCTTGTCCTCTGTCAAATGGGCCTTTTTTGTTAGAGCATAAGAATGGAGACAAAAATGAGATTTAAGTGATTTTGAACGCATCATGGTTGTTGGTGCCAGAGGGGTTGCTCTAAGTATTTCTGAAACTGCTGAACTGCCGGGATTTGTTTAATATACATCTCTTATGTTTACAGAGATTGGTCCAGACTACAGCAAATATCTTGTGAGCAGCAGCTGTGTGGGTGAGAAATGCCTAGTTAATATTAGGGAAGACTGGGCAATCATTTAAGTTGATAAAAACAGGCAATAATGTTAACATACTGTAAGTAGTTACCTTGGCAGAGTCTGCACTCTCTGATCGCTTTTCTAGTTGTCCTTTCAGCCTCTGCACACAACATATTGTCGACAATATTATGCATTTCAAAGACGTTGTATTTTAGTAAATTCGTGCTAAGTTATATTTTAATATTCAGTTGTATTAAAAATATTGTGAAGCCATTGAGAAGGAAATGCTCATCTGGCCCTTGGGTATATATGATTTATTGACTTGGGAGCATTGAATTAAACAGTTTCTAAATCACAGCCCTCAGGTACCATAAAATAGAGATTTTGACAATATCAGGAGTATCACCTACAGATTAAAATAAATATTTTAGCTCAATTTAAAGTCACCAGGAATTGATTCTCAAAAGTCTTAGTTGTGAAATGTGATGTATGGATGTAAAAACTCAGATTCCTAAAGGTTAGTGTCACTGCACTTATCTTCTTATTACATTGTCTCCTCTCAAGCCAAAAAATGAGCTCACCTGTAAGAATATATTAAAAACGAGAAGCCTCGTCTCATGCTGTATTAACTTTTAATAAAGTCCTGGTGAAGCTTTGTGTGTCTCCCTTGACAAAGAGAGTAGCTTTGATGGTAACCAGTGCAGTGGCCCTCGGGCATAGAGGTCCTCTCTGTTTTATTTCCCCGCCTTCCCTCACTGAGAAGTATGATGTACACGCCTTGATGTGTATGTGTGTGTGTATGTGTGTGCAGAAAAAGGTAGGTCTTCCTCTCAGGGCGTTTTTGCCTAATACGTCCATGCAGAACTGGCTGGAGAGCAGTGTGCAGAGGCACAAAGATCAGGGCTATTCTGGTCCTGCCAGCATGCCCAGTGCTGATAGGAAAAGATTAATGAGGCGGGGCACTCATCACTTGTAATTAGAAACAACGCTAAAACTATTTTTGAGCTTGTTCCTAAGGAGAGACTCTGACCTCTAGGGCACCCCCCACAAACACCCTCAATACGCCGCTAGCCATGAGGCAACAGATGCCTGCAAAGGTGGAGTAAATATAGTCCCATAACCAGAGTAGCTATGTGACACATGGTTGAATGGAGGCAAGTGTTGGTAATTAACAACTTTGGCTGCCTACTCTAAATGTCAAAATGCTCACAGGCTGGATCTCTGTTTTAGTGTCTTAATCTGGTTCTCTTGATAATACTTTCACTTCTGAGGGGCTTACTTTTTTATTTCATTTTTGTCAATTTTGCTAAAGTGGGCTCTCAGAGCTATTTTTCTTATCAAAAAAGCCATTCAGTAAGGCTTTACATTTTAATTTTGAGAGTAGAATATGAAGCAAAGACCAAACGTTTGAGTTACTAATGAGGTGACCAATATATGTTAATGGAGCGCACCATCCTAGGCGTGCAGCATGACAATAAAAAAATGGGAAAAGATAGGAAAGCAAACAAGAATGTGGATACTCTCTGTGGCATCTTGGAAAAATGTTCCCTGATCATGTAGCTCAACAGTTCTGACCATGCACACACTTTTTACAATTACATTCTAACCATTAAATTTTGTGGCAGTATAACAGGGTCCTGGGTGATGCATGAACTAGCCTGGTAACGGTAGCAGTATCTAATGTATGAGGTGAGGCCGTAGAGTAGACATTTCCACCAGTGTGGATAGGTCACTGGCCACACTGGACTCATGACTACGTAACCACGGCCACACCTAAACGGCAGTGAAGCTAAGGTAACACATGGCTTGACCTGCAAATTGCATCACTGCTCTCTGGCTGCAGCAAAAACAAGTAGCTGACGTTCTTATAGTTTGGGTGTAATGGCAACATTTCAAATGCTTTTGAAATATTGATTCCAAAAAATTTACATGTATTGAGGATGCACAAAGGTTTTTTTTTAATGTGACTTCATCATTATTAAACTTAAGTTGTGTGCTGAAACCTTAATTAACAAGAATTATCAGTTATGGTAAAAAAAAAAAGCATATGATTGTTTTAAAAGAGTGGTTTTCTATATTTTTATTCTCTTTTTTGTCAATGTGCAATTTATATAGACACCTACTGTAGTTTTTTTGTGATTAGAATCTGGATGTTAAAATTTATTACTAGGGTACACATATATTTAAAAAAAGAAAATAGCAATTTTGACAAAGCAGGTGGCTAGGAATGAAGCAGGAACCTCCTTTAAAATAGGCCTCCAGGACATCAAACCAAAATTTGAAGCCTCCATCTTTATTTCAAAGCTCACAAGTAGGGATTACAAAATTACAGTGTTTCAGTTGCAACAGTTCAAGGAGGAGAGATGACAAACCAGTTGAGGAATTTTGAGCAAGTCATGCAAAAAGGTGTGGGAGAAGGCCTCCAGTATAGTAGCACCCTTTGTGGAAAAAAAAATAAACCCATCTCTCAGTAAGTCAGTGCAAAAATAGTAATGAATATATGCATACAAAGAAAATATATATGTATGTATTTATATACTGTAAATACTTGACTGTAGACTACAGACACAGAGAAATATACAGTGACTCTTAAGAGCGAAGCCCAAATCCACCAGAGTGTCCAAGCCCAAAGCAAAGACTCTTAAAGTCCAGGTCATGAAGAGGCTTGATATTATCATAATTGAGAACCTTGTTTCCATGTAAATAGGAGCAGATGCCTTTTGGATGTGACTTCCACAGATAGAACAGCGTACAAAAGACAGAGAGCACCATAATGACCCTCAAAGAGCAGGAGCACACCGCATGCTTCATCTCCAGTAAGGGAGTAAAGTCAGATTTTTCAGTCAAAGAGATCAACAGAAAAAAAAAAGCTGTTTGCTACTGAAAGTTGCAGGAACCAGCAGGTTGCATGAAAACATCGACTTTTCACGTGTTATATTGGCTCAGACATTGTGTGTCATCAATGTTTATTCTTTATAAAGATACATAAGATGCACATCTTGTAAATGGTCATTAGCATATATGGTATTTGTCCTACACAGATTTATGGTGGAGCACCAGTAAACACAAGTGATGACAGCAACTAAAACAGGACAGGTTACTTTTTTCCTTCTTTTTACAAAAAAAAATCCAAAATCTCACAAACGAAAAACTTTTTCATGACAGTTGGAAACATCGTGCGACAATTTGGTTTTGCATAGCGTTATTTTTCACGTGAGGGATTTTTTCCCCCGAATCCACGTTGTTGCAGATCTCCATCTTCAAGCCACCCTGAGCCGACAGTTCAAACATACTTGTATAATCTTTCTTCCTACTGATAAACAACAGATGATCATTTCTAAACTGTTGGAATCATATTCAAAGACATAATGGATGATGCAGTGGGTGTATTGCGAAACAGATGATGGTTCTGGCACTTTGACAAAGTTATTGTTAGCCCTGTGCTTCATTTTATGCCTTGCTTTGGACAGCTGAACAGAAACCAGAAGCACGACAAATATAAACAGAGTTGGGGGCAGTGTATGACGACGCTGCTTCAATTCAGCTTTGGATTCACTCTAAAATCCAGATTTTTTTCTGTTTTGTCTTGTTTGTCTTCACTTCAGTTTAAAGACTGGTCGTCGGTGTCATAGAAAGCTTTTTAACAGCTCAATTAGATCAAAGCTGCATGTTCTTGGGCATGAAAAGGAAGGCTTCAGGCAACACTGATCACAACACTGAAGTTTAGATGTCGATCTTTAACAATGCACACAAATTCATTAAAAAGTTGTTTAGCGTTTGTGCTCTGCTTTGTACACACACTTAAAATGGCTTAAAACAGGCCATTTTAAGTAATCGCGTTGTGTGAGAAACCAAACAGTTGTGTCATCTCAGATCTGTTTAACAATAATTCAAAAAAGACCAAAGAAATGATAGAAGAGAAACTTTGGTTAGACTATATACTGGCATATATTCTCCTGTCTTAAATGTGGATTTCATTTGCAGAGTATCAGGCAAAAAATACCCCTAATTGTTTTCAACCGAAAGAGCTCTGATATGGTGGCTTTAAACATATTCTACATGGCTGCATGGTTTGAAGCAAATATAGTAAATTAGATATCTAAGCAGATGACATATTGGCGTAATTGGAGTCTGCAGAATACATTTCTGACTCGTTTTCTTCAAAGTGGATCACCAGTAATTCAAGGTTTTCCAGAAACTACTCTGTATTTACCGCCAACCTCAAGAAAGATCTGTATATTCTCTTACAATAAATTATTATGAAGACCAGGTGACCCTAAAATGGCATACTTTTCTAAAATTTTTCAAAAGTAAGTTTTCTTCTACAACATCCATTACCTCACTCCATAGTTCAAAGACAAACCTCGCCCAGCTTTATTCCTCACAACTCCAGTTAAATGTATTAATTGTTGCCAAGGAGCAATTGCCTTGTTGTAATTTTCCGGACACATATTTATACACTTGTGCAACAGAAAGCTGTGGACTTTTAAATACAAGTCCCAGGTACTTTTTTTTTGTATACTGTCATATTTTGCTGCCTCTATATAAGGGGAGTTTTTTTTTTGATAAGATGTTTGTTTCTCGAAATCATTACCAGGGGTACAAAATGTGAAAGGACCTCAAGACATGTTACACATGAAGTAGGATAAATATAAAAAAGAGGTTTTTCCCAAGTTCTATTTAATGCCAGATTGACTTACAGTTTACTGCCATGCTGTTTCTTTTAAAAAAATTCTCTAGATCAAAGTCACAATAACATGTTTGACCTTTTTCGATGTTGCTTTTATTTTATCATGTTTGATCAGAAACAACAGCTGCACTAATTGCCAAATGAGATTTGTGTCTTAAATAAGTTTTTTCTGATATTGTAATGTTGACTTCAGTGGAACACAGATTTATGTTTATGTGAAACCATTCCAAATTCCTAAACGAGAACAAAATTAAAAATCCACAATTTTATTTCCTTATGTGATGTTTATTCAGTTACTAGTGCTTTTTGCAATTGCAAGCCGTTGTCTTTTGTGGTGTTTTTTTTGCAAAACGCAGATGAATTAAGGCATCGTTAGAGGCACTGAAGCAGCACGTGACATCAGCAGGCAGCTCAAAACAAATCCTCCCAAAGGTTACGCCGCTCTGCCGTACCATTGCTGTCACGATAAACTGAACTCCACAACAGGACATTTGAGTTTATGTGAAGTACACACCTCAACGTTGCTACCATAGAACTTGGCTGAGTAATAGCTGGGAACGTGGGGCATCGCCAAGGAGATTGGATGTGAGTGGACAGAGACAGTACACGTTGAGGTACAGTGCAACAGAGCTGGCTAATGGATGAAGTGGAGCAAAAACAAACAGAGGAGACAGAAGCAGGCAGTGAAAATCCTCCCTTGTGTTACATTAAACATCAGCAGCAGCCCTGTTTTACAATATTCACTGATTATTTCAGCGCTCCCTCATCTTCTCCACCAGCAGCCATGCATAAAAAGAGCTCTTATGGCTGTCTGGTAGTATGCATATTGCTAAAAATATACGCGGACGCACGAATGGCAAAAACCAACACACTGAAGCGAACACACAAGATATGAAGCTATGCTTCAGCAAACAAAATCCCATAAGCTGCACTTAAAGTAAAACCTTTTTTTTTATTCCTCTCGTTCTTGTACAGATCAGCGCAGAATCTTGCAGCATAACTGTATGCACCATAAACACTTAGAGCTGAACAGTAATTACATTAAACTCAAAATGGTTCTTCAGCAAAGAGCTGGAAATGTTTTCCTTGATCATTACCAATATATACAAATATAAGATCAAGGTTGCATTCAGCGGAAATTATTGCACAGTAAGCCTTTGTTGGCTCATCATGGTCGTCCCCTTAAAACCCCTGTATAAAAATAGAACAAGATTAACACGGCAAACAAGTCCTTATCTTTTATCTTTTATTATTATTTATATTTAGACAGGCACTGCTGTGGCCTACCCTGCCTGAGTCAGCAAACTGTGTGCCTCAGTCCCTTTTTATGTGCAATTGCGCTAAAGCACAACTGATTTTCTTTTTGCCCTCCTTCTCCTCCTCCTGACTTCACCATCTCTCATCACCATCAACAAAGAGGTTGTGGTTTCAAGAGACTCCAGGATTTAGTCAAGGAGATTTATTTTTTTTAAAAGACACCTGCTCTCTTTTTTGTCTCTTTTTCGCCCTAAGCGGTTCGTACAGCAGCGTGAGTCGTTGCAAAGAGCTAGGGGGTCAAGCAGCTCGTCTAGACGACGGTTTCCACACCGATCAGCTTCGGCGTGAGGATCCGTGGCGTTATGCCGTTGTTGAGGTCCTCCTCGAACTCCAGCAGCTGGCCCATGAAGTTGAGGTTCGGCGAGATGATGGGCCTCTTGCTTTTGACAAACTTGTAGGCGTCGGTCATGGTCATCCAGCTGTGCTTCATCAGGTAGGCGATCACAATGGTGGCAGATCGCGACACACCTGCCTGGCAGTGGATCAGGAGGCCCATACCTGCTTGCTGTGCTTCCTCTGCAGAAAGCAATGAGGAGATCATCAAAATATGGTCAAACAGACGGTTTATTCTCTATGAGGAAGTTTAGCCATCCTGCTTTTTAACATATTACAGCTTCCTTTATAGCCTTGCATATGATTAGGGCCCTGTTTTAAAATGTCAGCTCTTTCCCTATTGACAAGAACATAGATCTAATGAACAGATATTCATAACAGTTTAACCGCATTTTGTGGTTCTGCATTCAGTGGCAACTGGAAATGCCAAAAAACTTCCTCTGTTTTGACCTTTAACACATTAATTTTATTCGCATTACTCAACAACCAAAAAAAACGAATAAAATTACAACTTGCATATTTTGGGAACCATCAGTTGTTTTTTCATGTATAATAAAGATTTATAATCATGAAAATGCTCAAACCACATGTTTTGTTTATTGTAATTACACCCTGTTTCCATTTACTTTGGTGCTGATCCCCTTTTGAGCCTATTAAGTGTAATGAAATATGATATATTATGAAATAAGAGGGAAATGGTCCCTCGGTGGGTACACATGGACGATATAAAATCTCTCATTTTCTTACCAGAAAAAATTGGGCACAAAACAACAAAAGCGACAAGAGTAAGATATACGAAAGAGATGAGGTGACCAGCACCCATATGAAATGCAGTAGGCAGCAATCAGATGGGTACCAATGCAGAGAATCAGGCAGAAATGTTCCAAGTCAACACCTATTCAACCCTTGGTAAATTCCCGGGCAGATTTTAACCAAATAAAGGCCCATTCATATATATTTATACTTGAATTTTTTTTTTGTTATGTTAACTTCATACCTGATTGTGTAAAGACATTAATTTGAGATTCCTCTATTATTTAAAAAGAGCATATTGTTAGAATGGAATAAAAAATATTTCTAACCATATTTTATACAATGATATAAAAACTTTTCCTTGGAGTGTGCCAACTCTAGTTATAAAACGGTAACTAAATAAGAGTAATGGATGGGATTTTTTTTTCCCAACCAGCCAAATTGTTGTTTTTCTAAAAGGTGGTTTGAAAAATATATTTTTTACTTCTTAAAGCGTGCTCATTGATGGTCCTCAGCAAGAGGTGGAGTAGGGCATCACTGTTACTTGATATCCCATGTCGCTAAAGAACACTTTAAACCACAGCTATTTTGTAAAGTTTGGATAGCGGCTGAAGCTTAAATATCCATTGTTCACCTATTTCCCTTTGATATCTGTTTCTAAACCCAATAGTAGTGTAAATATCTCAGATTTTGTGTTGTTTTAAATTTGTTAAGATCACTGAAATTTGCTGTGGGATCAATCCCAGAGTTGGAAGATGTAAGTAAGAATTCAAGCAAGCATTAAGCTGATCTCCAGTAAAAAAAAAAAAAAAAAATTTAAATCTAATGTATTTTTTTTTTTATTTAAGTTAACAGACATTAATAAAGTCTTCCCTTTTTTACAACATGAAGTAATATAGGAAACAATGACTTCTGTTCAAACTACTGTTGCTTTGCTTATTTATTTTAGGCTGTTAATGGAGAAGTACCTGATTTTTTGTGGCATTTCAACTGTCAACATTAAAGAGTGGGAAATCACCACATGTCAAAACAACTGAAGGCGTTTCTCACAATAAAGAGTAAAAGCAAAAAGCTCAAAGAAAATTTTACATTTATTATTGACTGTTTCAAATGTCAAAGACATATTATACATGGCATCCAATGATTTTTATCCTTTCATTTATTTTCTAATTCCCTTCAATGATTAGGGAACTAGCTCATAAAAAGGACATTAATTTTATTTTAGAGAAATGAGGGTCAGATTCGGTAGAGAATAAATTTTATTAGAGTTAAATTAAAGACTAAACATATAAGGGTAAGCTACTAAGTATTCCTGTGTTAAATAAATATATTAGAATATAAAATAAGTAAAAATGTGTCTTAACTTTTTTGTTATATTTTCTCACTAGGTAGTCTGACTGTAAAAAAATGGGTACAACTCAAACTCTGGAGCAGCAAAAGAAAAAAAGACTCAGCACCATCATTTTCTTGAAGCAACAGGGAGTATTAACCATATAACTCTTTTTGTCAAAACTAGTTATCAACTGTAAACACAAAAAAATCATTACTGCTGCAAGTATGAATCATATCTGTGGCTCTGATGTAAATTTAGCCCTTGAAGTTGTTTATTATTTAGCACCTCCACGATATCAAGATGTTTGTTAACTAACGCAAAAACAAGATTTTCAGAAAACAGAGTGGGATTTGTTTTTTGGGTTTTTTTGCTTTCAGTTTCTGACAGATTCAAGTATTTGACTTTAATTCAATTTAATTCAGTTTGACTTTACACATAAGTGACTTTATTTAGTTTTTTTAGCTACTTACATCTGAGATAAAGTGCATGATAAGACAACAAATGTTTTCAATAGAACCCCAGTGGCTTCTGGCCTTTTCAGTTTGACACGTTCTCCGACAGCATTGTTCAACTGGGGTGACCTTTTAGGTTTGTAAGAGGTATTATCACTTCAACTTCTGCATAGTTGTCACTTTAATTTAACATATCTACATACAATCCAGTATCTTAATAAACGCTTAGGAAACCAAAAATAAAAATCAACAAGACTTAATTGTGACTACAAAATGGGTTCAAGTAAGGATCTGTTGGGTTATTTTCATCAAATGTAACAATTAAATGCTAGATTAAAGATTAACATTGTGTAGGAGTGTGTAGCTAAAAGCACAATTCGGGGATGATTCATTACTTTTCCACCTTTCTGCCTTCTTTGTAACCTTTACATGAGCAACAAGTAACTTTCTGTTATCAAATTTTCTGTTTTGCAACCTGTAAGGCAGCAGTTCCCAAAGTTGGGGTCGGGAGCCCACTTGGGGTCACAAATAAGTGAGTGTGTGTGGGTTCTTGAGATTTGCTTGGGGAAATACTGTTGATACCAGAAGAGAACAGGCAACTCTATTCATAAATCAACTGAAAGATGAAAAACATGAATGTCGCCATTCTACCACTTTATATATCACTGAGATTTTTTATTTTTTTTTATGTTTAATCAAGAGTTGGAGTCATGGGCGTGCTAATCTTTTTTATTTTGTGAGTCAGAGACTGGAAAGTTTGGGAACCACTGCACTAAGGGCTACTTTTATCCCTGCCAAAATTAACAATAAATAAATAAATAAAATAAAGAAATAAAATTGTGAATAAATAAATACATGTGGTAATACAATACTAAATATTTCACGTATGTCCACATATATTTATTTTGTTATTTAGTTATCCATTCATTTATTTTTAATTATATTTACCCATTTATTTGTTTTTATATTAATTTTTATTATTTATTTATTTACAAATGTATTTCCTTTTTTACTTTATTTTCTATTGGCAATTTTGGCAATTTTATACTTAATCTGTTAATGTTATCTCTAAGTGTTGTTTAACTGGCAACAGTTTTTAAAATGTCCTACCGATAAACTCAAACGCCTCCTCGAAGTACTGCCGCAGGTTCTGCTTGTTGCTGTCTGTGGCGGGCAGGCGCTTGTAGTTGAACAGGCCAGTGTCATAGTGGTAGAGAGGCAGGTGGGTGGTTACGTTGAGGATGTAGCCGATGTTGGTGCGCTGCAGCAGGTGGAGGTCCTGAGCGTCATGCTCGTTCCCCAGGTAGAGGAAGGGCAGGATCGGGGTCAGCTCTGCGTTCTCGATGTCCGGGGTGGAGGGCAGGGAGTGAGGTAGAGGCCCCGTTAGGCCGGCAGATGCGCCCGTATTCAAGCCCTCGTGGAGGTGCAGCGAGTGCTCGCACAGGTTTTCATGGCTCTGCCTGAAGCAGCTAAGGCCTCCTATGAACACAAAAACCCATGAAATCACAAATTTTTACAAGAACTAAAACAAAAAGTCAAACATCTATTTATTTTAGATTCAATGTAAAGGTTGTAACAAGATTTTTGTGATATGAAAACACTACAATATACTTCCCCTATATAAATCTGATTTGTGAAAACACTCTTCGCTTCCCCAGAATGTTAAAAATCCTGTTTGATCTCGGTCTCTTAAACTCATTATCAGATCGTCTTAGAAGCTAAATGTATTGCAGTCATCAAATTAAATATTTTTTACTTTCTCAGAGCAGACAGTGTACTCACCTAACACATATCCTAATGGTTTAATTCCCATAGGAAGAATCTATGCAAAAAATACAGTAGATAGTCTGACCAATGAGTAGCTCATCTTGCAACTGAAGACTACTAAACTTTGTATAGATACAGTATCTGATGAAGCCAACTGGCTTTCATAAGCATTAAGGCTGTAAAGCTAAACTCATATTTGGTTCTAATTTAAAGGCTTTCATTCGGATTTTTACTTAAATTTTGAAGGATTTTTACAGTTAGCTTCACTTAGCTCAGATACGCCAATGTGCAGGAAAACAGGTACTCTCACGGTTAAACAGGCTTCTGGACATGTGCACTTCTCCAAAGAACTGGTATGCACCTGTTTGCAACAGCGAGGCCAAAAGTTTCCCTTCGGCAATGCAGGGAGGGAAGGGGGGGCTCCAAGTATCAGTTTGTGTATTGTTCACAGTGCGAGAGCTGACATCCAGCCATGTGAGGTCATCCCACAACCTCACAACTTCCCCATGGGTGGGAAGCAGGTGGGAATCTCCACCGAAAGTTGTTGTTTTCATGAAGCAGACATATTGTTAACCATTAACTAAGACAGCAGCCTAAACACATGGCATCAACTTGGCCGAGCCCACACTAGTAACGCTAGGGCAAATAAAATATAGAGAAGTGATAAGAGAAGATGTGACCCAAACAAAAAGATATTAGAGAACAAGGGAATTTTTACTTAAATAAAGGTATTTTTTTTTATTTGTTTCATTTTTAGACTGAATAGCCACAAATCCACACGTTTCAATCATCTTCATGGAATAAATGCGACCTGCTTATCATTGTATTTATCAAAAACACCAAAGAACATCCTTATAAAAGATTTAACTTTAGAATTAAAGTCAAATAATCATGCAACAGGATGGGGGGGCGGTCTATTTGCTTTTTAAAATGTCCCATTTAGGAGTAGCATTAATGCTAATTTATATTTTTTAAGCTCTACCTTGTAGTTAAATAAAGAGCTTAGCAGACAGCTTGTTGTTTTCCTCATTTTAGTTCTCCTTTAGTCTATACCAGCTACCTCTTGAGAGTTCAAATATTACAATTGGCAACTGAATTTTTCAGTATTTAAAAAATATTTATTTCAAAAAAGTTCCCTCACATGCTGTTTGAATGGGCAGTTATTTGAGTTATACCAAGGTTTTACATTATTAGATTAAAATTAAAAAAGTAGTAGCACTAAATAATCATTACAATATTTTCTTTTTTTTCTTTTTTTATACAGTTTACTGTTTTAATGTTTCAATTTCCTGTTTTATTTAATTTTTTTGGTACTCATCAGATTAACCTTTTTTAAACTCATTCTATAGGCTGCTCTTCTACAAAAAAGTAAAACTCCTTTATCTGGTAAATCCAAAATCTGCTGACAAACCAGCTGTAAGACATGTTTTTCAGTTATCGTCAACTGGCAGCTCCCAGTACATCTCACTTCATCTATATTCGTACATTTTCAGCCTCTGAGGCTGTTATGCATTCGGGGGTTTGGTGCATTTGTGTTTATTGCTACAATATCTATAATATGCATACTGTTACAAGATATACAATATCCGCTTGTTGTTTTTCTAACGTTACTACTCATAAATGAAAGTAAAACAATCATACTTTTTTCAGGTACTTTCCTTACAGGTTATTGTGTTCTAGTTCAAAATAATAAAAAAATCATTTATTTATCTAATCTAGCATCCAACATACATTTACAATAAGAAAGGGCAAATCAACTTTTATCTATATTGTGAAAGAATACCAAAAAAAAATCCCTGAACGCTCAGAGAAAGAGAGCAAACGCATGATACAAGCAAATCACACTCCCTTATCTTTGGCATGTCTATTAAAAAAAACTGTGCAAAACAAACTCTAATATAAGGGAAATAGGAGATCATGGATTATTGACTTCACAATTCACAATTAACTTAACAATATAAATTGTTAGAATTGTTATTTATATTTATTTAAAAATGGGTATAAGGCAGTCTGGGGGGGGCAACAGAGGCACTGGATATAAAATGTTACAATTGTGCCCTGGACATTGTTTCTGTGCTTTTTTTGTCAATGTAAGCACTGTGAGAAAATATGGCTGTATACCACATGTGGCTATTAATGTTGAAGTTGCTTAAATAAAGCACTATTTCCCTTTTTGGAGAGGATGGCAGAATGAGAACCTCGACCGGTTAGAAGTGTCATAAGTGGTGGCATTAATGGTTTGGTTAAAATTAAAATAAAATTAAAAAAAATGTATGTTGTTATTTTTCCCCTACTGAATAAATACATAACATTTTAGGTTTGCCAATGTGAGATTATGTGGTATATTTAAAATAACAATTAATTTGATGGTTTTTACACATCTTTAGTGTGAATGCCAGTAAATGTCATGGGTAAAGTATATTTCACACTGAAAACATGTCTGGTCAAAGACAGATCACCCTACTGTTGATGTAGACAATTCTGACCTAAATATTTGATGACGGCCACCAGCCTTATTATAGCTTGGACAGACGAAAAAGCAAGTCCTGCTCCTTGGTGACCAACAATGTTAACCTCAAGCTTTTTTTAAGCCAAGGATTATTTCAGTTTCTACTTGACATGTTAACCACGCGCGACAGCAGCACCTACTGTATTTATCATCTATGTTATATTTGAAACATGACGATAGCATCTTTTGTTTCAAAAGTAACAGAAAAGTGAACTGGGACCAGAATCCTCAAAAAAGATCAATCTGACAAGAGTTGAAATGTGTCGAGCCTCACCAGCTGCCAGAGAAGAGAAAACCTGAGACATTATTTTGTCTCTTGGGTGAGCCAGTATTTTGGTTCCTGTTTAGAAATTAACCATTTCTGCCTTTCAAGGCTCCTCCCACTGACCACCTACTGTTTCTGAAGCTCAACGACATCCGTCCAAAACAAGCAACGAGCTGTTGATGGCTATTAAAGATATGTTCAACATAATCTATATGTTCTTTTAGCTGGAGCAGGAAGGGAAGTAACCATGTTTACCTGTAAATCTTGGCTACCGTTTGCTTGTGGCTAAGCAAATAAAGCTGTATGTGTTAATTAATTAGCTTGCAATGTTTTTTTTTTGTTTTTTTTAAACTGCTCAAATTGATAAAAACTATAATTTCAACCTTTTGGTGAAACATTAATAATTTTCTTGCACAAATGTGTAAAGAAATGTAAGAAACCTGCTGGAATAACAAAAGACATGAAGCTGACTAGACGAATTCAAACCAGATGAAGATTAAGTAAAACGGTCTGCCTGTTCCTCCCACTGAGGCAAGCTTGAGAAAGACACCAGAGCAGGATGAGAAACTGGAGAGGCGCCTCGTTTCATCAAAGTCCATAGAGGGACCAGGAGGGGGGAGCAGGGGGGGGACAGGAGAGAACGGACATGAAGAGGAAGGATCAAGGTGCTCTGATCTAACAGCTACATGGTGACTGCAGGGCATTATGAAAAAAACACTCCCAGCCAAGCCCCCAAGATGGCTCACAGCTCTAGCTTCAAACATGCAGCACACCAAAGCTAGAAAACATGGCAGCGACCCAAAGACTGCCATCTCAACAGATTGCCTTATTTACTAACAGCTGCTTCTCACTTCATGCAAAACATTTAATGTTTTTGTCCAACAGAAGAAGGTAAACGTGTGTTAATATATGAAGAGGATGCAAAAACAGTGTGCATTATACATGGAGGTTATATTTTGGCGGGTTTCAAAACCGCCTCATGCTGTTCCTGTGGCTTAGATAATGAGATGCCAGAAAAAGTGCTGTACTCAAAACAGTTTGCTGCAATTCTGTGAAGTGTAGAGTAGCTTAGCACCCCCCCTTCTCCACCTGTTGCTGGTCTGCTAGATGAAAGATGGCCACTACGCCTGTCACTCACTTGAAAGAATGACAAATTGGGATGTTAAGAGACATTTCCAGTAACAAACAAAACAGTCACGTTTTGGGCACTAAAGCTGCTACAGCAAACAGCGATTTAAAACGGCAGCTTTCAAACTACGACCGGCATGTCTGTGAAGCAGCAAGGTGCATACTAACTACCTTAACAGACAGCCCGATGAATTAACCACCGAAAATAATTTTGTTAGACTTGTGTTGTACTTCAAACACACACACTAATGATGGAAAACGTGGCAGCAAGCCCAAGACCGCCATCTCAGTAAATTCCCTTCATAATAAATACTGGGTTTGCCACATATCACTTGTACTAAAGCTGTGCTGTAAGTTCATAAGAGATGAGTCGTCTGTAAAGCAGCCAACTGCAGGCTAGTTAGCTGAGCTGATAACTAATAACAATAGAACAGTAAAACGTAAAATATTTTATTAGTGGCATTTTTATGTCTGTTTTTTTTTTTTATCCTATGAATATGAATCAATATAACACCAAAACATTTACGTTTCTGTAAGCATTTTTATGATTGTTCTAACGTATATATTCTATTATATTAGCAGCAGATAGAATTATTGGTCATTTTCTGTATTTAAACTGCTTAAATTTTTCTTACCTATTTTGAAGCATCCAAAGGTTTTTTCATGTAGTTCCCACAGTTTAAAGTCTTTTTAACAGCATTCTATACAATAAACAATAAAATACGTAAACCCCCTTTTGATTGACAAAGTAATTTTTTTTACATTAATGCCAGAGAAAGTGGAGGACAAATTTCATGATGCACATCCACCTCCTGTTGCTAGACATGGCCGTTCAGCTGGCGGACAGAAGACTATTGAGTTTTGTCACATTTTTGTGCCTACAGAGAAGCCCAGCTTGGCTGTTTGGAAATATTTCCAGTCTCAAAAAATTAAAAGACACTTAAGGTGAGGAAAATAAAGAAACCTCACCCATCAACCTTCCATGCTGTTTGAAAACTACGGCTAGCAAACTCCAAACCTGTTGACATTCTGTTTTAAATTAAAGCTACCGGACCATGTTAGATGTTACTGCTTTTATCTCTGTGTAGTCTCTGATTCTGAGACAGTGGAATTTTACTCAAGGTTATACAATGGGAAACTCATACTATCCAATGCCTATGTGGATAGCTTTGATTATTGGTGGCATTATAGGTAGCTATGAGTGCTGAGAGGAAGTACTGGTTAGGCATAAAGATAAAGGTCAGTTTACCAGACTTACGGGCACTATTTACATCTCTACTCGTTGCCCGAAGCTTTAATACCCAAGTAATTCTACTGCTTAAGATCTCCAAAGCAGTTTACCTCATTTGGAATCAAACCAAGATCCACAAAACTGTATTCTCTTGTTGTGTCTTACATTTTTTTTATTATGTCTGACTCCCTGTTACCTTTGAGGACGACTGGGTCCTTTCCCTCCCTCCTCAGTGATTCCAGGACCACGTGCAGAGGCTGCGTAGACGTCAGCCTGTTGGGATCTGTGGTACTCTCGTCGTAAACCACGATCTCTTTGGAAAAAATGCCCTTAAAGGAGTCCTTCCCCTCGCGGCAGGAGATGAGGTCCAGCACAGTTATCTTGCCCTGTTGCAGCCGGCGCCGGCTGATCTTGTCAGAACAGTTGATATGCACAGCCCCACGGATGTGGCTCTTGTTGTACTCCAAGAAGGGCCGGCAGTCGATGATGACGGGGACAGGCCCAACGGGGTGCCCCAGTGGGCAGCAGGTCATCCTCTTAGCCAGCTCATTGGGGTGGATAACCCTCAGGGTGGCGAGGGGCTTCAACTGACCCTTGGTGAGACTGGGGGTGCTCAGCACTTCACGTTTGCTGACCATCGGCGTGGGCGGTCCGGCATAGCTGAGGTTGGGGCTGCTGGCACTCACCTGGCTGTGGCTGAGGCTCTGGCTGTCCTTCTCATAGGTAGTCACAGAACAGCAGCTGGCACTGCTGCATCCACACGACAACGAGCGCGTGGAGCCCTTGGATGAGGGCATATACGTCACAAGATTGGCCGTCGCCCGGATCTTCACCACGGTGGTGCTGATGACTGTGTCGCCGCCGCCGCTGCTGCTGCTGCTGCTGCTGCTGGTGATGGAGTCCAGGTAGCTGGTGTCCAGGCGCAGTTGGAGTTCCTGAGGTCGGATCGGCCTTGGCAGCGCCACCACAATTCTGTCGTCGAGGGGAGATGGAGGCATGGGGAGGCCGAGGGCTGGACGTCTAGGGAGAACTCAACAAGCCGCTCCTGCGAAGACAGGGACAAACAACATGAAAGACTCTGATCGGATCGAAGCAGACAGCTCAACCTCTTAACCGACGGATCAAAATGCAAACTGCAATAGGAGCAGCAGAGACAAATATTAGCACTGTCAACACCTGCAGGGCTGCACCCAACTTAGAAGGAACATTTAGGAGTGACAGACTGACCACTAATAATAAAAAGTGAGATCATCATAGGGTGTCTGGTAGCTAAATCACTGTGGGAGCAATTAATATGAATCATCCTCCAAATTTGTACATCACATATGTGTGTGTGATTTTTTTCTGCCAACCCTACTCTGTCTGATCCAAAGCTTTTAGAACAAGTGAAGAAAACACTGCATCAACGCCATGCTGCAGCTTTGTTTCTCACCCCAATGGAAAGTCAGGGTAGGTTATTATAGGAGGAGGTGGGGGGAAAGGGATAGTAATTCATTTCTGATCAAAGGGGCTTTTAATCAGCTTGTTCTATTGGAATATTATGTAAAGACGCCCGCCAGGGGCTTTGCCTGTCCCGACCATTGCGTGTGCAGGTTCAGCAGCAAAGAAGCAGTGATCATTCATGACCAAATTCATTGAAAAAACCGGCAGGAGAACGTGCCGAGAATGTGATAAGGCAGTGATGAGGAGAGCCGCAGACTGAAGAAAATCCAATTTCACAGCAGCATGTGTTAGAAAGATACAAAAGATTCAGAAGCGGGGTCTGAATTTAAGGGATGTAACTTTGCACAATAAAGAGATAAAAGCTTAATAAAACACGCCTCTTAAATAGTAAAAGAACGGAGTATTTAACACTCCTTTGATATTCAGTTTCATTATTTATAATCGTTCAATATCTGCGCGTTTATACAGCAACTTGCGCCACTGATAACTCGTATTTTTGCGCTTACCGGTGAGTGTCAGGCTTGTAGACTGATTTATTGTCTCCCCTCGCTGACAGCGCACCCTCCATTCAGTCCGTCCCAGTCCTCCTGTGGATCGGTAACATTTTTCTTATCAGCACTTTAACCCTGGTCTCCTACATTTAATATTGAAGGAAGTCCGCCAGCCTACAGAAGTCGCGCAGAGATAGTGACGCAAATGTGAGCCAATGCGCGTCTTCATTAATATGAGATGCGCTCTCTATGCGTACAGCGAGGTCCGGCTTTGCGGTGGGAGGGGCCAGCAGAGATGCGTCCCTCCGTGGAGGGGAGGAGGGGAGACGGGGCGTGAGGCAGCGGAGCTTGAACTGCCTCCAGTCCCAGACACGAGGTGGGATGATGTCACTGGCAGCCAATCAAAAGGCTCTAATGGAAATTTGAGGAAGAGAAGGCTGTGCGTTCAGGTGCGGCTCGTAAACTCCTAAACACACACCAAAGCGGATCATCACTGAAAGTAAAGCGCTGGTTTTTATGTGAAAAGAAAGTGAAAGCAAATATTACCTGTTCATGAGTAATACTTACTTTTCTCTAAAATTATTCTGCCAGCAAGACATATTGTGATATTCCCTTTTTTTAAATCTAATAATCAATAAGATGTGAGAAATATTTTAAATAGTAGTGGAAAAACATTCTCCTTAACTGGAGAAAATGTTTGAGCTAAGTTTATATGCCTTACCATCACTTTCAAGTTGACTACATAATGAGTAAACAGATAAGATATGTAATATGGCCAAGCTCCATGGCTAAAATGTACATTGGTTCAATGACCACTATGCCATAAACTAAGGATTGGTGGAGAGAACAACTAAAAGTTGTTAACTCTAACCCTGTCAACAGATTTTCCTATCTGAGTTCTGAATCTCTGCAGCTCCTCCAGAGTTTCAACACCTCTAAGTGACTTCCCCCCTAATATTGCTTTATAACGTAACATTGCCTTGAACTTCTCCAGTACTTTAGTCCTGACATGTCTGGTGCATTTATTTATGTTCATGATGCTCTCTGTTCAGCAATGTTCTCAAACAAACCAGTGAACCACTCACAGAACTGCTGTGTTAGATGAAAAGTAGAAGCTTTACTAACTAGGTGACTTGGTTTTATTTTTGTTTTTTTAGAAAAGAAAAGGGGGTACATTTCAGATGTTTTTTGTAGGCTATATACATTATTTTTGAAAACTCATATCTTTTTCCTTTTGCTTTACAATTGGAACTTACTTTGCTTTGGTCTATCATATAAAATTCCAATGAAACGATTGTAGGGTTTCTGGTTGGAACAAAACAAAATATGAAGCCGTTCATGGGTTATGAATACTATTACAAGACACTATGGGTTTATTGATGTTTATTCTCAGGGCTTTATTGTAATATGCATAAATAAGCCACTGCAGTTTCTTTGTATCCAGCAATTGTACCTTCTTTCTTTCCAAGCTTCGGATAAAGAAAAGGCCAGTAATGTTCCTTAAATGTTTCCTTCTTTTTGGGAAGTAGGCTAACATTTGTTGAGCGAACCTGACTTGAATTAAAGGTGGAATATAGAACATTTTTCTTAAAAGCTATCTCTTAAAAAAGTAATACTTCAATGGGGAGTTTAGATCTGTGCAGAATGAAAATGCACCCTTTCCTTTAAACGTTATATTTAACCTAAAATAGCCTAGTTTTAAAAAATAACTTTTTCCGACCACTGCACTGTGTTTATATTTATGTGTTCCAGCCAACAGCGGTGTGGCATTGTGGGTTGCCAAATACTATTGTAAACAACTGCACAGAGGAATGAGGCATTTACTGTAGAAAATTGAAAAAGTTTAGCTTCTGTGTCTAAGCCCCATAGATTTCATTATCTTTCTCACAAGAGGCGCCACCTTATAATATCTAAAACCAGCATTAGTTTAGGTGAAGCAGATGGACACAAATGATAAACTTTAATCGTACATGGAAATGGCGAAGTTTCTCATGGAGAAAGGTAAGAAAGCTTGCTAACGGCTAAAGATAGCTGTTGGTAAAATATCTTTGCAATACTCGTGTATATGACGTTGTTCCCAGATATGAGAACATCAACCTCCAAACCAAGTAAGCGCAAGAAAAGGACACAGTTTTCTCCTGCACTCCCCAGTACAGCAGGCTCACTTTCATCGCTGCTGTGAGTGGCTACTATAAAGACTTTCTAGCTAGCTTTCTGTAATGACACAGGTCCCCGACCATACAATTTAGTCAAATACACACGCTGTGAAATCGGTCGGATTTTTATGTAAATTCTAAAGAATCCCACTCAACCTAGTTATTCAACTTAAAAATTATGGAGAAATAAATAAACTAATTCCATCAGGCCCGCAAAAAAGAAATATTTTAGCTATTAATTTATTACATGCTCCAATCCAAGGCCAAGCGGAGTGCGGCTCGGATGGTCGCTGAGGCAAAAACTCGGGCGTGGGAGGAGTTTGGAGAGACCATGGAGAACGACTTCCGTATGGCTTCGAAGCGATTCTGGTCCACCATCCGGCGTCTCAGGGGGGGGAAGCGGTCTGCCGCCAACACTGTTTACAGTGGGGGCGGTGTGCTGCTGACCTCAACGCGGGACGTTTTGGGTCGGTGGATGGAATACTTCGAAGACCTCCTCAATCCCACCGACACGCCTTCCTGTTTGGAAGCAGAGTCTGGGGACTCTGGGACGGACTCTCCAATCTCTGGGGCTGAAGTCGCCGAGGTTGTTAAAAAGCTCCTCGGTGGTAAGGCTCCGGGGGTGGATGAGATTCGGCCGGAGTTCCTCAAGGCTCTGGATGTTGTAGGGCTGTGTTGGTTGACGCGGCTCTGCAATATTGCGTGGACATCGGGGGCAGTTCCCTTGGATTGGCAGACCGGGGTGGTGGTCCCCCTCTTTAAAAAGGGGGACCACAGAGTGTGTTCCAACTACAGGGGGATCACACTTCTGAGCCTCCCTGGTAAGGTCTATTCAGGGGTTCTGGAGAGGAGGGTACGACGGATAGTCGAACCTCGGATCCAGGAGGAACAATGCGGTTTTCGTCCTGGCCGTGGAACACTGGACCAGCTCTACACCCTCGGCAGGGTCCTGGAGGGTGCGTGGGAGTTCGCCCAACCAGTCTACATGTGCTTTGTGGACTTGGAGAAGGCGTTCGACCGTGTCCCTCGGGGTGTCCTGTGGGGGGTACTCCGGGAGTATGGGGTACCAGGCCCTCTGATACGGGCTGTTAGGTCCCTATATGACCGGTGTCAGAGTCTGGTTCGCATTGCCGGCAGTAAGTCGGACTCGTTTCCAGTGAGAGTTGGACTCCGCCAAGGTTGCCCTTTATCACCGATCCTGTTCATAACGTTTATGGACAGGATTTCTAGGTGCAGCCAAGGTGTTGAGGGGATCCGTTTTGGTGACCTCAGGATCGGGTCTCTGCTTTTCGCAGATGATGTGGTCTTGTTGGCTTCGTCTGAACGTGATCTACAGCTCTCGTTGGAGCGGTTCGCAGCCGAGTGTGAAGCGGCTGGGATGAGGATCAGCACCTCCAAATCCGAGACCATGGTCTTGAGTCGGAAAAGGGTAGGGTGCTCTCTTCGGGTTGGGGATGAGGTCCTTCCTCAAGTGGAGGAGTTTAGGTATCTGGGGGTCTTGTTCACGAATGAGGGAAAAATGGAGCGGGAGATCGATGGACGGATTGGTAGGGCGTCTGCAGTCATGCGGGCGCTGTACCGGTCTGTCGTGGTGAAGAGAGAGCTGAGTCGAAAGGCGAAGCTCTCGATTTACCGGTCGATCTACGTTCCTACCCTCATCTATGGTCACGAACGCTGGGTGGTGACCGAAAGAACGAGATCACGGATACAGGCGGCTGAAATGAGTTTCCTCCGTAGGGTGGCTGGGCTCTCCCTTAGAGATAGGGTGAGAAGCTCGGTCATCCGGAGGGAGCTCAGAGTAGAGCCGCTGCTCCTCCACATCGAGAGGAGCCAGTTGAGGTGGCTCGGGCATCTAGTCAGGATGCCTCCTGGACGCCTCCCTGGTGAGGTGTTCCGGGCATGTCCCACCGGGAGGAGACCCAGGGGAAGACCCAGGACCCGTTGGAGAGATTATGTCTCCCAGCTGGCCTGGGAACGCCTCGGGATTCCTCCCGAGGAGCTGGCCCAAGTGGCCGGGGAGAGGCAAGTCTGGGTCTCCTTGCTTAGGCTACTGCCCCCACGACCCGACCCCGGATAAGCGGAGGAAGATGGATGGATGGATGGATGGATGGATGCTCCAATTTTCTAAAATCTACTTGGAGACTAATTAATCATTTGCTTCAAAACGACAAAGCTATTTCTGTTTTGTCACCAGTTTTTGTAGAGGGAGTGAAACTTTTCAAAAACCCTTTAAAGATAGCCAAACACTTCAATGATTTTTTTGTGGCCATTGGTTAAAACTAGCCACAAAAAAATCCTATAGTTGTGAAGATAATCATTTGGATTTCATCAATGGTTCTTTTTTCTGAAATGGCATCCTTTAAGCCCCCTGTTTGTCAGGAAATTAGCGATATTATTGACCAATTTAAAACATCCATAGCTGGCTATGATAATATCACGATGACACTCGTTAAGAAAGCTAAAGATTTAATTTTGGAATCATTTACTTATATTGTGTCATTGTCCTTCATCTAGAAAATAATTATTACCAATATGGGTTTCGCAAAAATTACTCCACTTATATGACCATACTTCATCTGACTAATATATTCATAAACGCTCTTGAAAATAATAAATTTACATGCAGCATTTTTTAGACTTTTCTAAAGCATTCAATACTGTAAACTATAAATTTATTTTAGCTAAATTAAATGAATATGGCTTTAAAAATACAATCCACAAATGGTTAAATAATTATATTTCAAATAGAACGACTTTACAATGTGGCGTACCACAGGGCTCCATACTTAGACCTCTGTTATTTCTTATCTACATTAATTACATATTAAATGTATCCAAATTCCTTTGACCGATTGCTTGCAGATTACACAACTTTAGTTGTCTCACATGCAATCCTTAATATGTTGATTGATTGTTGATCTGGCTTCCTATGCTAATTGGTTAAAAATTAATAAATGATCTGTGAATACAAAAAATCTAACTTCGTTATTTTTAGTAGAAAGAAATTCTATAACAAAGACACTATACAAATTAAAATAGATTCAGCTGACTTACCCCAGGTATCAACAATCAAATTCCTGGGTGTTTTTATTGATGACAAATTGAGCTAGAAAGTACATGTAATTTTATAAAGTTAAAAATTCATAAGACTATTGCCGTAATAAGGAGAGTCAGCCATCTTGTACCTAACAGGGGTCTTCTCACCTTATATTTTAGCCTTGTACCTCCATATATTTCTTATCGTAACAAGCCTTGGGGAAGCACCTTCTCAACTACCTTACATAAAATTTTTCTTCTTCAGAAGCAATTTGTGAGATTGGCAACTAGATCACAACTGTACGCTACTAACGCTAAGATATTTAAAACTTTCAAGATTTTTATCTATTTATCAGGTAAATACTTTTCAGATGTGTCTCTATTTATAAGATTTTATTAATAGAAGGAAAAATGCCTAATCAGTTCAATGTTTTATTTCGGTTCAAGATTTATTTCATTTTGTCCTTTCTCTGTACAGAAGAAATCCCTGACAAATAGCTCTACTGAAGACAAAATTCACGTCCACTATGATATTATCCTGAACAACGTTCTGTCATCACCCCTCTAAACCTTTGTTTAATGGTGCATCAGCGCTACAGCATAACCCACAGTGAGCTGAATGTCCTCTATGCTTTCCGGTCATGAGCATGTTGTCTGTTAAGTAATTTGCATTAAGTTGAGTCAAGAACAGAAATTTGAACCTGCTTCACTGATTTCTTAAGTTTTGCTGCAGGGCTTTTTGAATCCCCGCTGAGCACTTCATGTTGTGATCTCAATGGGATGCGCATTTCTAGACCAGGTCTGAGTATCTAAACAACAGAACATTTGTTCACACTGATCATGCTATGACACTTTTAAAATGCTTTTTAACATATTACAGTTCTATTTGAATCATCCTCCCTGAAACATGTTTTAGAGTGGTTTTAAACCACATTTCTAATCAAATTAGTTGGATTTACATCTAGCTTTTCAAAGTAAGAACCATTCTAAACTCAGTGGTTCACAAGCAGAAAATATGTTTCTGAATTAAAAAGGTTAGTACATGGGGTAAAGATCAGTCCATGGACATCCGAATTGCTGTCCTCATTCACAATCATGTAGAAGTAAGATAAAAAAAAAATCAGTGCAAAGAGTCCCATCTTAATCGTTTTTAAATTGAATATAATTGAGAAGTTTAATTATAGCAGTAATTCAGCTCAAAAATGAAACAAACACAAAGTTATATATTATAAGTATTTATTTCTGTTAATTTTATTAAAATGGCTAAAAGCTTATAAATTGATGTTAAATTATTTCCTATTAAATGAGATTTACTTGTGGGCCAGTTTATGTCTATGAAATTATAGATTATGACTCCAAATCAAAGCAAAAACATTGTGACTATAATCTGAATGCTGCTCGTAAATAGTTTCCAATGGAGTCACACAACTAGATTTCCTTACACTAGGCTATAACAAGACTATAGATAATTACTTTGAGCCATCAAACATCCCAAACAAAGAGACAAACAGTTCAGTGTGGAACATTATGTTAACAGACTGCTTCTTTGGATACCTGAAAGCATGAAGTATGAAAAAGACCAGAGCTGGAAAAGTCTGAAAGAATGAACAACCCACGTCTATTTTCGTTATTGTTTAAAAAACAAATTATCTTGAGTCTTTATTGTACTTAATACAACAAATAAAATGTTCTTTCTGTTAAAATGCACTACATATATGGATAATTATACTTATTTGTTGCTGTGTCAACACTGTTTAACTTTGCATGTCATATTTTTACCTCATATCCTCATATCAAAATGTCTTATTTTTCAGACTGAGTCACTTATATGGCAGACAGCAGAAATCTATTTCTTCCCCTCTCTTACTCATTTAAAAAGTCTCAAAACCCAATTGACCTTTTCTTAAAAAGATAAACACATCTCGCTTTGTACAGTAATTGGAGGAATAATATTCTAATTTGCTTTGATACTATAGGTCAAAGCATGAAGAAGCAAAACACAGTGCCTCCCCTGTGTAAGACAACACAAGTGACCTGCATGCAGGACAGGCAGGAAATATTATTAGTGGTAATAAGTAGGTGTCTTTTGGCAAGAGGCCTGTCGAGTAAGTGCCAAGTTGGCTCACTGCACAGCCACATATGATGAGACCAGTGTTACAGTGAAAGGCTCCTGCTGGCTCCAGTCCCCCAAAATAATCCCCAGCGGTCCATTTATACCCACTGGCAAACTGAAACCACACAGGGTATGTGTTATTGCTTCTATTATTAGGTTACTGTGTAGTTATTTATAATTGGACACAGCTGATCTGAGATGATTAGATTCCCAAAGACTCATGTTAGAGCTTGTCTTAAAGAGAAAGAGAACAAACAAAAGAGGAGACTTAACTAATTTTCTTTTTATGATCTCATAATGCATTCTGCTTGTATTTCCAATTTACGACTTGTTAAGATGAAGTATCAACAATGTACCAGTTGTATTTCCTACAACACAATATGGAAAAATTTTGGAAAAGGCTCTGAATGTTATGTACTTTCCATTGTTAAAATTCTATCATATAGCCTTTCTCTTTTTATTTATTGTTGAATGGACCAAATGAACAAAGAACTTTCAAAATTTTGATCTAGAAAAATACGAAGATGTGGGTATTTCTCAGTATATTCCTCTCATTTTTAGTTACATTCTCACTGCATGTTCAAACAATAGGTCAAAAACTGCCTGAATGTGAGAACTACAACAAATTTTAAATCTGTCTTAAACGGGACGTAATGTTTGACGATTTAATGTTTGATTAACACATATTTCTTTCTTTCATAATACTTAGGGGAAAATGCTGTGCTGGGCATATCAAAGGATTGCATTTCCCTGTGAGTAATTTCTTAGAAATTGAACTGTTGCTAGAAACTGTAATTTCATGTGGCCTTGAAAAGTTTGGCCTAAATTTAAAATACTTAAAAGAGCACAGGCCACAGTGCTCCCGAGGCCAGCTGGGAGACATAATCCCTCCAGCGAGTCCTGGGTCTTCCCCTGGGCCTCCTCCCAGTGGGACGTGCCCAGAACACCTTACCAGGGAGGCGTCCAGGAGGCATCCTGACCAGATGCCCAAGCCACCTCAACTGGCTCCTCTCAATGTAGAGGAGCAGCGGCTCTACTCTGAGCCCTCTCCGGATGACCAAGCTTCTCACCCTATCTCTAAGGGAGAGCCCAGCCACCCTACGGAGGAAACTCATTTCAGCCGCCTGTATCCGTGATCTTGTTCTTTCGGTCACCACCCAGCGTTCGTGACCATAGATGAGGGTAGGAAAGTAGATCGACCGGTAAATCAAGAGCTTTGCCTTTCGGCTCAGCTCTCTCTTCACCACGACAGACCAGTACAGCGCCCGGATAACTGCAGACGCCTTACCAATCCGTCCATCAATCTCCCGCTCCATTTTTCCCTCATTCGTGAACAAGACCCCAGATACCTAAAGTCCTCCACTTGAGGAAGGACCTCATCCCCAACCCGGAGAAGGCACTCTACCCATTTCTGGCTCAAGACCATGGCGTCGGATTTGGAGGTGCTGATCCTCATCCAAGCAATCCCCCTGTAGTCGGAACACACTCTGTGGTCCCCCTTTTTAAAGAGGGGGACCACCACCCCGGTCTGCCAGTCCAAGGGAACTGCCCCCAATGTCCACGCAATATTGCAGAGCCGCGTCAACCAACACAGCCCTAAAACATCCAGAGCCTTGAGGAGCTCTGGCCGAATCTCATCCACCCCCGGAGCCTTGCCACCGAGGAGCTTTTTAACAACCTCGGCGACTTCAGCACCAGAGATTGGAGAGCCCGTCCCCAGACCCTTCTTCCAAACAGGAAGGCGTGTCGGTAGGATTGAGGAGGTCTTCAAAGTATTCCATCCACCGACCCAAAACGTCCCGCGTTGAGGTCAGCAGAAAACCGTCCCCACTGTAAACAGTGTTGATGGCAGACCGCTTCCCCCGCCGAGACGCCGGATGGTGGACCAGAATCGCTTCGAAGCCACACAGAAGTCGTTCTCCATGGTCTCTCCAAACTTCTCCCACACCCTAGTTTTTGCCTCATCGACCATCCGAGCCGCACTCCGCTTGGCCTGCTGGTACCTATCAGCTGCTTCCGGAGTCCCACAGGCCAAGAAGGCCCGATAGGACTCCTTCTTCAGCTTGACAGCATCCCTCACCGCCGGTGTCCACCAGCGGGTTCGAGGTTTGCCGTCGCGACAGGCACCAACTACCTTGCGGCCACAACTACAGTCAGCCGTTTCGACAATGTAGGCACGGAACATGGCCCATTCGGACTCAATGTCCCCCCTCTCCCCCGGGACGTGTTTGAAGTTCTTCCGGCTGTTCTTTCATCGAGCTGCGGCCTAGAGTGTCGAAGGGTGTTCATGCACACATGAACACCCTTATGCTTGAACATGGTGTTCGTTATGGACAATCCATAATAAGCACAGAAGTCCAACAACAAAACACCGCTCGGGTCCAGATCGGGGGGGCTATACCGCCCATCCACGCCTCTCCAGGTCTCACTGTCATTGCCCACGTGAGCGTTGAAGTCCCCCAGCAGAATGAGGGAGTCTCCAGTTGGAGCACTCTCCAGCACCCCCTCCAAGGACTCCAAGAAGGGTGGGTAATCTGATCTACTGTTTGGTGCATAGTTACAAACAATAGTCAGAACCCGTCCCCCCACCCGTAGGCGGAGGGAGGCTACCCTCTCATTCACCGGGGTAAAACCCAACGTACAGGCGCCGAGATGGGGGGCAACAAGTATGCCCACCCCAGCTCGGCAATTTTAACCGGGAGCAACTCCAGAGTGGAAGAGAGTCCAACCCCTCTCGAGAAGACAGGTTCCAGAGCCAGAGCCATGCGTCGAGGCAAGGCCGACGATGTCCAGTCGGAACCTCTCAACCTCGCACACCAGCTTCCCCACCAGAGAGGTGACGTTCCACGTCCCAAAAGCCAGCTTCTGCAGCCGAGGATCGGACCGCCAAGGTCCCGCCTTAGGCTACCGCCCATCTTGCACTGCACCCGACCCCTATGGCCCCTCCCACAGGTGGTGAGCTCATGGTAAGGGGGGCCCATGTTGTCTCTTTGGGCTAAGCCCGGCCGGGCCCCATGGGTAAAGGCCCGGCCACCAGGCGCTCGCCAACATGCCCCACATCCAGGCCTGGCTCCAGAGTGGGGCCCTGGTGACCCACGTCTGGGCGAGGGAACACTGACTCCAATACTAGTACGCATAATAGGGGTCTTCGGGCTGTGCTTTGTCTGATCCCTCACCTAGGACCAGTTTGCCATGGGTTTCCCTACCATATTCGGCAGAGGTAATGAGTAAAAAATAGCAAGTCATTCTGTTTGCGATTTCACGCATGTAATATGAAAACACACTGTTTTATCTTGTATACATAAGGCTGAATTGGTATTTGACCGTCTTGGTGCTTGACTTGAAGCATAGATCTCTAATTTGTTATCTCCATGGAAATACGATTCAGCTGAGTTACCTAGACATAGCTGGTGCATCGGACTGAGGTTTGATTTAAAACAAAAACACTCCAGTCTCTCTCTGCCACATATTTAATCTAGGCAATAAACTTATAATCCTAATTTCCAGGCAACTGTATAGAGGCAGAAAGGGCTAACATGAAAAGGTGTTATATTTTCTTCAATTTCTGTCTCCTAACTTTGGCCTTTTTCTTTTATTTACCTCTTCAGTTTTTGGCAGAACTAAAAATACACAAATTAACAGAATTTTAATGCAAAAAGTTTAGCTTTATCTAAGAGAGATTGATTTATATATGAACCAAGACCTTATGTATATTCAGCCAGTTCATCCTGTATTTCAGGTTTAATTACTCACAATGTTTGTCTGGTTTAAACAATTTCACATATCAGGGTTTGCAAATCTAGACGAAATTATAAATCTTGTTCAATACAGCTTTTCCAGTTAAGCAGGAATTATCTTCAGGAATGCAATTTCTAAGAAAGCTACATAGGTTGAAAGGCAAGAATACTACCTTTTTTATGATGCTGTCACTGAAAATGAAGCTGGTTTCTGATGTCAACAGGTTTTGTGTAAAAAGAAGGACAGTTCCTAGAAGTGCTCTGTTTGTTCATCCACACATGATGGACTTCTATGCAAACTTGTCTCCTTTTAAGTCTGGCGCTGGAAAAACAAACTGTTGGCTGGGATATTAATTTATTCATATTATTTGGGAATGTAAATGTTGTCTTTTCTAATTAATAAATGAGGACAGGATGCTTAAGTATGATGAGTTTATCATAAGTGTTTTGTTCTGATCAGCCATGTAAGCATATCATTACTTGATGTAACTGCCCTCAAGTCAAGGTATCAACTAACAAGGTTGGGAACAAGGTTTGGAGATGATATACTTGGATTATGATATCACAGAGACCATTTTGTGCTAATACAATGTAGAGAGACCAGCTCATCTAACTGTAATGTCATTGGACTCCTTCCACCCTCAATGTGAACGCTAACAAGCTCACTGTAAGGGAGTTGATTATTCAGATAGTGTTATGTTTATTGGTAGAGATGCATCCTAAATTATGCATCTTGTCCCCTGTGTATTTTGTGGGGGGAGCTGCAGGAGTTCCTGGTTTGAAAGAAATAGCTGTGTCAGCAAGATGGACTCGGCCCGGGTGGCTGCTTGTCACTGATACAGCTAGTGACGTTCATGGAAATGTTCTCATCGGATAGTCAAGAAGTGATTGTGGTTTTGTGTGAACAGAGAGAGAACTTTAAATAATGGAGGCGATCTCGAGAAAAAAAAAAGACAAAACACTGGGTCTTCTCGCACCAGCTCTGTTTATTTCTAGCTTCCACTGTTATGGATAAAAATGCCGGCTGTGTCTTTCATTCCGCTATGTATAATTCAGCGCCCACAACTTGTGGGCGTCACCGGGTGGGTGAGGGAGTAAGCGGTTCTTAGCAAACATCAGTTCCGGCCGAAGAGGAGTAAGCTCTAAGTTAAGCATCAGTTTAGAGCCATGTGTTGACAGTGGAAAACCAAAGAACGGGTGTCAAGTCATGCTCTGGCACCGAGTTAGCACTTGAAACAACTCGGTGGAAAAAAGTGCTGAGATCGTGGCTCTAAATGGTCAATTGCTTCTTCCTGGTTGGGTGTCAATACTAGTTTAAGCTTCTCTGTCAGCAAGTCTGCTCCCACATGCACAAGTACTGAAGAAGACGTTTTCCTTTTATACTTCTCTGTTGGTGTGTCAGTTTTGCAAAGCAATTCCCTGCCAGCACAGCAGGGGATGCAGACATTTTCTGAAGGGTCTGCCTACCATTGTGGTGATGTATGTGGTCAAATTTAGCCAAACAGATTATTTACTTCAGCTTGTAAACCCAACAGTCTTTTTTGTTGTTCTCTACACCTCGTGTTCAAAATCAACAAAAGACGATATTAGATAAAATGGCTTTTAAAGTAAAGGATACTGATTACATAAACTATAGACCACCATCGTGGTGAAATTAACTTGGGTTGATGTTGGGCTGACCGATCACAGACTTGCGCTCGGTGTTTTGTTCGATGGTAAATTAAGAAAATAAACTTTACTCCATGAGTAGTTGCGTACTGATCGGAGAGTTCTTTGTGTCAACAGATAATGGTGCTGCCTGTCTCCACACCGCAGACGGAGAAGAATACACTGCAGTCTCTGCCTGAAGAGGAGTTATGGTAGGAGGGAGCAACAGATTGATAGAGAGATTTTGGCCAGGTCTGCAGCATTGCAGGTGCTGTGTGGGCAATCAATGTGCAGAAAAAGCTGAGCCAAAAAGAAAAGCTCTTTATTCACAAGTCTGTCTCTATCAGTACCATCATCTGAAAAATACCAAAAAGAACAAGATCCTTAATATAAACGGCTTCCTAAATTGGGTGATTAGACTGAGCCTTAGAAATGGCGTGTAAAGCACCATCATCCAGTGGGAGCCTGTAGGAGACCTACAGTTTTTTGGGGGGGGTTTCAAACATCTTATCAGGAATGGAAGTATACTAGAGCTGAAAGCCTTTGCCTGAACCCACCGGGAACCAACGGTTCCGACTTGTTCCGGGCTTAATTTTTATCATTGTTGACGGGCTCAGGCCAGAAGCGGTTGAAGCTCAGGATATCACTGTTCTCTCAGTCACTGTCAAGGTCCTCCTTTTGGGTTTTCAGACTGTGGTCACCCTATAAAAAGTAAAATGTCATTATATATGTTCAGGGATATTTCAGTTTGTTTTGAGAGTTCATAGATTTTATTCCATCTTTTTAACAGACATTATTTGATTTCAAGTTGGCAGCACACTGCAGTATCAAAATGGTACAACCGAGTCCAGATGTGTTTTTGTTTGCAAATTATTTCATCTGGTAATGTGTAGGCCTTCTGAAACCCTGCTGTGTGACTTTTGAATAATGTCGGGCTGTAATCGGATTCAGACTTTAGTTAGCTGTCAAAGAAAATTAACTCTTCGGGTTCTTGCTGAATTCTCTCGGGCCGCGTTGGGCCCAACTTTTAAGGCCCAACTTTTAAGGCCCAATTACAGCTCTAAAGTATACCTTAAATTCCTGTTTCTTTGATTTATAAATATGATGAAACTGAGTCCCATTTCTTGCAGTAAAGAAAGATAGATGGTCTTAAAGAAAACAATTCCTCATCTTAATTTCCCCAAAGTCACAGTCAGAGGAACCTTTAAAACATTCAAAACAATATATACTGAGACAAATAAAGTGAGAGAGGTAGAAAAAAAATGTAGAATAAATAAGGAATTGTATCTGGGTCCCCTCCATGAATCTGCAAAGATAAGCAAGTATTGACAATGGATGGATTTGATCTCTTTTTAAAAGAGCCTTGTCCTGGACTGATTCTGTTTGTGCATGGGAAAATAATACCGCTTTTTCGCTGAAAGGCATGCAGTATTTGCAGCTTTTTTTTTTACCTCTGCTGTTAAGATCAGCTGTACCTTACGCACAAAATATAGGCCTACTAAAACATCATTTAATCCCTAATCTCTGCAATCTCTTGCCTTTAGAGACAGGGAACAGGTCGATGTGAAAATGATTTCTGTTGATGAAAGCTTTTCATCATTTCAGAGAAAACTCATTTTAGAACCTCTTTTGCAAGATCTTGATGTGGACCGAGAAAAGCCATCTTCCTTTTATAAATGTCATACGGGTGGAAAACATGACAGAGTGTGGCTTTGCATATCTGACATTAGATAATGTCAAACCTTGATGTGAAACACAGTCATGTGGTTGTGCTTTTTTTTTCTTGTTGCTCGGCATGGAAAATGTGAGTGATCGCGGTGCGGCATTCTCTGGCCCAGATAAAAGACCCAAACCACTTCCTGTCTTCAGTAAAGGTGCAGATGCAGAGTCACATTCACAGCAGCACAGGAAACTCTTAACCTTATGTAACCTTGGAAAAAAGTTGTCATACATATATTCATTTAGCAGGGCACATGCGACTGTTTGAATTACAAATCAACCCCCACTCCCCATTTACTAATTGCTGTTTTAGTCTTGAATATTCACAAGACTGCCATCTCTCACCTCATTTTATAAACTCAAGATTTAATAAATGGAAAAGTGTTACTGCTGATGGCTTCGGAGAGGGAACAGCACAGATGGGATTACTGCAGTCTCAACAGCTTGAAAAGCAACATGTCCACCGATGGCGAGGAGGGACGCTGCCAAAAGACTCAACAGCCTGTCAACCTTTGCTTCTTCACCTTCTGCATATTTAACAGCTTTGACTTTTTGTGTACAACACAGAATAAGACAGTTTATGGCATCTCTAACCTCTTGATGAACTGATTGTAGTTCTTGTATCTTGTTTAGTGTCAGTGGACACTTTACTTGAATGTGTAAGCTCAGTAAAGATGTCTGACTGTTAGCCTTGAAAAAAACAAATACAAAACTGTCAGCCCAGTCTGTCAATGCCGTCTGCTGTGTCCCTCAGAAGTGGTGTCACATCCTTGTATTTTTGTTTTCTTTGTTGTTTTACTGGGTGGGAATTCGATTTCCTGTCTATAGTTTTCTTACAGACTGAAAGAAGTTAAAAACATGGGGTTTATTTTATGTTTGAAACTTATGAATGTGCTGAGAAAGGCCCTGACTCTTTTTCTGTTCAGTCAAGTCACAAAGCATTGATTAACAAAATCAGCACTATAGTGCCTTGCAAAGATATATAATTCCTTTATAACTTTTTTTAAACATTTTGTCACACTGAAGCCAGAAATGTAAATGTATTTCACTGGGATTTAATGTGATGGCTCAAAACAAACTAGCACATCATTCTGAAGTAGAAAGAAAATGAACAATGTTTTAGAAGATGTTTTACAAATATGAATAAGAAAAATGTTGCTTGCATAATATACTTCGCATAAAATGTAATGAAATTAATGTTTGATTGATTATTTCTTTGTTGTAACAATCCTTGCCGATAAATCCTTTACCAAAGAAAAGCCTCTTTAATAGTGTCATATTTACAAAAAAATGCATTCATGGGTTTCAGAGTAGATTTTGTGGGTTGCAGCCATAAAAAAACCTCTCTGCCAACTCTAAATAGAATGTAGTGGGAACAGTGTAATAGTGTGCGCCAGAATCTCTCTTCGTAATAAGAATACAAGGCTTGTCATCATTGGAGGCAGTATCAAAGGATGAGTTACCATTTCCACATCCTAATGCTTAAAGATCAGTTGAATATATCTTGAAATATTCAAAAAATTTATTTTAATTCAATTAAAAGTTCAATTCACTTATATCCGCTAGACCCATTGTTTTTTTTATTTTTGTTTTTTAGTTGTTGCTTTTACCTATGAGGCTGCGGCTGTTGAAAAACTACACTTATATAGCGACACCTTCCACTGGGTACTCGTGGTTACTCAGTATTTTGCATTCCAGATGACAACTTAAATTGTATAGAATAAAAATGTGTCTTTAGTTATTAGCTTTGCCAAAGCATAAAGTTTTCCAATACAGTTGTTTTGCTTTATTTTCAGTTTCAGTTTTGCAGTAGTTTTTCCCCTGCTCCAGATTTGTCTCTAATATCTGCTTGTGGTCAACAATAACCATCTTTAGTTTCTCTTGTTCTTTAGTTTTAAGTTTCACTTAAATGTTTCGGATCATCACATAGATTTTAAACTCAGATTAACAGGAGTGAATACCAAAGTAGTTTCTTTTTTAAATAATTAAATGATTTATCAGGAGATGTTTCAAGATGCAAAACGTCATTGCTAAACAAGAGAACTGGGCCCTAGCATATTAACAGAAAGCTGAATGGAAGGGAAAAGTATGTAAAAGAAACGGGTATAACAACAGCCATCATTGTTATAATTACCAGATATAAACGTGTAAAACATAAATATGTGATGTATGTAGGTTCAAGAGTTACTGTTTTTATGTAATTACTGAACTTAATAAATTTTTCAATGATATTTAAATTCAATGAGATGCACCAGATAGCAAAAAAGATAAAAAGAATATTTAGATTTATGAATTGTATAAAAAGGAGACTATGTTTGGCACATTTCAGACGTCATCTTGTGGTTTTCACCACACCTGAAACTGCATGATTAGGGGGTTTCCAGGTGGGGGTTGAGGACAACTAAATTTAGCCGAATAAACCAGTTGTGTGCAGTCAAAGTCAGACGAAAAATCATATTGTAAATTAGGGGACCAACCTCTTTTCCTCCCGACATGTCCACTTTTTACGTGCTGTCTGGGCCATCGAATTCGTAGACGGACAGAGATGTCTGGGTTTTATTTTTTTTATCATGGGACCATGCTATAGCTTACTGATGCAATAGAAAACAACAGCTTTTCTCTCTTGTGATGTTGCCTACTGTGTGGTTCTGATCTGTTTATTGAAATAGCACACAGCAGACAATGCATTGTGCTGCACCAAATTGCTGCTGTTTACAATAAGTCAAACAACAAGCGGCTTTACAGAGGAACCACAAAAGATTGGGTTGCAGCAAAAAGATGGCAGGGTGCCTCACTCATATGGGTTAAATAGTGTAGTATATCTGTTTCTCTGTGTGACCAAAACGGGAAAGATCTCATAGATCACATGTATACAGAAACTATAATAATGCAGTGCAAAGTGAGAAGTCATCTAGAAAAGAATTTGGGGAGGATGGAGATAAAAAAAAAAGACTGAGAGTGTACACCTTTTTATTGTATTTTTGATACTTCTACTTTATACTTTTAATACTTGAAAGAAAAAAATACTTGTTTTCTGTGGATATTGTTTCAGATTTTGTTTAATTTTTGTCCAGTAAGACTTAAAAAGTTAACTATTATTAAGCACTTTTACAAGACACTCCGTAGAGCCTAAGTCTCCGCCCTTTCCGGTCGGCCCATGGGTCCGCTAGCCGTAAAAATTATGAATGAAAGCCAATGGAGTGATCAAATCTATCTTTGGTCCACTTTGTCTTACCCCCTGAATCACACATATGATATTCCTCAGTTTAAGTGATTACAAATAATGTGCATCTCAACTGTGTTGTCATGAACTGGCTCAACGCCATGACAGAAAACAAGGGTGAGACACCAAACTTAAAGCAAGTTAGATCATTTATTTAAATAATATAAAGTAAAAGAGTAAACCAACGCAAAAAGTGGGAAGCAAGGCTCCCACACCAAGCAAAACACAGAGAAGTCAGATTCCGTATCGCATTAATGGGGTCGAATACTCAGGCTTCTGAAACTCCCATCCGGTTCGATTCAAGCTAAAGCCTAGTTATACTTCTCCGAGAACAGGTTTGCACCGCAGACGTATTGACAGAGACATTTTTCGTTTAAAGTCCTACATTGATTTTTCTGTGTTGCAAAGCAATTCCCGACCAGGACAGCAGGGCGTGCTAACTTTTCATGGCGAGTCTGCCAACCATTGCAGTGTTGTATCTGGTTAACTAGTTTATTTTTTTCAACTTGTGAACTCATCCCCCCTCAAGGAGCAATGGGGGAGAGAAAGTACGTTTTGATTGAACTGTAAAGCTTTTTACTAGAAGTGCAGCACATGGAATACTCTAAAAACGGATGTCAACAAACATAGCATTCTATTTTCTTGCTCTCTACACCTCTTTGTGCTCAAAATTGCCAAAACACCATATTAGATAAATTGTCCTTTCAATATAAAGCCTGTAGTGCCCATAAACTGCATTGACTACTGATTACAGCGAATACAGAGCACTGTTCTGGTGTAAGATCGCTGGCTGTTGTTGAGCTGACCAATCAGAGACACACACAGGCACTTTCCGTTGACAGAGACAAATAGTTAGAAAATGTCCTCACATAGGTGACGTAGAGGCCTTGCGTCGACAGATAATGGCTCTGTCAATCTGTTTCAACTGAAACTGAGAAGTTTAAACTAGGCTTAAGTTGTGTACATGCATTTCAAAAGTCTGATTTCACTCGGACTAAGGTAGTAATTCAACTTTCTCTTGTTGCATGTGAACACACCTACTGAAATCCCAGGTTAGTGTAAATTGGAATCAGTTGCATTAAAAGCCTGTAAGAACCTCAGAAGCTAATAGCTTAGCACATCCGAGACATTCTGAACTCACATGGGAATATCGCTATCTTTTCAGGACAAAACATGGCTAAACGAAGGAGTTTTGGGGCAGATAATGCCTTATTACAGGCAGCAAACTCCTGCCCCCATTGACTCGCATTATATGGATATATGCTGATTGCAAGTTGGTATAAACTCCTCCTGAAGGGCTCCAAATAGCTCCAAATTTGTCTGGGTAAGTAAATGAATAAATATTTGTTAAAAATAAGGTCCAGGTTTAAAAAAAAATGCTATGTGAATGTGTAAAAGTGTGAGTGTCATGTCATTGTAGCTCTAATTGATGATGTTCCCTGGCTAGTTAACCCTGTGGCTGACTGGTTAGCATATGAGACTCTCACCCACATGTTATAGGATCAAATCCTGCCTGGGCCCTTGTTGTGCACCTTGCCACAAATGTCTTTTGAAGGAGACTTTTGTTTCCAATAAAATTTCTAATTTAGAAGAGCAATTTCTTCTATCATTGTTCATTTCTAGAGATTTTAAAATCATTTTTTGTATTTGTAAAAGCCTATCTGAAGTATTGTATTTAACTACTCTTTTCAAACACATAGAGGCACACTTTAAGTATGTTAAAATCAAAAGTCTTGGCACAGTCCTGAAAGTGTTACAGGCCTCTTTTTTAGGAAACACAATATGATCACCCTATTCTAAATATACAGCAAAGTTTCTCCTTGGTGTGTTGGCTGTCGCTTTTACAGATTACCATGATAGGAACGGTTTACTTTTTACAATAACAGCTCCTTCTCTGAGCTCATAACAGCCCTGTGTTCCCTGAGTTGCTGCAGTCTGCTCAGTGTTAGGGGCTCATGTTGGCATGTTCGTTTTGCCAGAGTGACTCATCCTCGTGGTCACCAAGGAGCGACTAAATATTGTCCAGCTGACGATCATAGAATTTAAACATTCACTTAGTCTTCAAGCGAATAAACAAAGTGAGAAAGTGAAAATGTGTTGCAGATTTAGGTATTTCCATCAAGATTTAATTAAATGTGCAAAAATGATCTCCAAAACAGGTGAAAATTTCACTCAGGCTGCAGTTTGATCTTGATTTAACTCTGACCTTAGAGGGGAACTGCATCTTCCCCTTAGGGATTTGGTTTTTTTGATGATGCTCCCTCATATTTATGTCCATCTCCTGTAACTAGCTGCTGGTTCTGAGGTCATAACCCAAATTTCTCTGCGTCAGCCATCAGGTTGTGTGATGTTTCTGCGCCCCGTCAACCTATAAACCCAACTGACAGATAAGAAAATATAAATAACAATGACACTATCCACACCGAATGATAATCATGTCTAAATAGCAACAGTTTCTAGGACAGTGGGAGGGTCACCTGCTGCATGGCTGTGCAGAAGCCAGGACATTTTAGGTCTGAATGATTTCTCCCACAGGAGGCTGAGCTTTAACCTCCATTTGCAGCTGTCTTTCTGCTTTTAAAAAGAACAACTCTTGTTTTATACAGTGATATCAGAACTGTAGGTAAATCAAAGAAAGATCTGGTTTATTAGCTTCTGTTTTTCTCTGCAAGTTTTAATTCATGTTTGTTGCCTTTTTAACCTCAAATGCATTGTAAGGTTCCCACATTACTCTAAACGATCTGTCAGACGTGTAAAATGCTCCACTTCCTGTGAGAAAGAGGGATCATTTTGGCAGGAGAAAAGCTTTCCCATACACCTGATGGGTAGAATAGAAAATTGCTGCCTTTTCTGAGCAGATCTTTGGTTAAAAGATATTCTTTTGAGGGAAGTAAAGAAATATAACACTTTAAAGTCTGCCTCCAAAATTAAATAAATAATTCCTTTAAACTGTATTGTCTATAAGCTTGATGAGCTTTAGCATGCAGATCAGTGGTGAAACATTTATTTTCTTGATTCTTTTATCCATTTGAAAGGGTTTTAGAGTAAAAAACTTTCAATGTAGCTCATAAAACGGAAAAGACATCAGATACAAATTAAAAGTCTTCTTCTACATTTCCATACTGGAGGAGATCATTTACATTTGGACTGAATATCTCCTTTGATTGTCTCTACCGACTGATCGCTAGCATTGTTACAGTTTGCTGAGAAAATGTGAGTATTAAGTATTTTATTGACACCAGGCTGATAAAAATCTGTGTAATTGCGTATCAACAATAAATTAATATAGAACATTTTGATCCTGGCCTATCGTATGGAAACAGAATGATACAACAGTGTATGAATGTTAATATACATGAAGAGAAATTTGTTACGTGTAAAATGTCTGGTTTAAGATGGCCTTAAATTGGGATGTACCGATACCGACACTGGTATCGGGGCCTATACCGTTCTTATGTACTGTGTCGGTATCAGTTAAATTGAACCATTACTTAAAATGTGTAAACTCTGCACAAAACTTTCACAACAAAATGTTTGTTTTACTTTAAATTTTTGTTTTGTGATCATATTTATTGATATTTTACCTTTTTAATCTAACTCACGATCGTTTGTTGTAAAAAGTAGGCAGAAAATAAAACCCGTCTTCCAAGTCATTGCAGCTGTGTGTTTGTGTGTGTGTGTGTGTGTGTGTGTGTGGTATCGGTATAGGTACTACCACAGAATGCTACCATGTAAAGTTTAAAAAAGCATGGGTCTTAAAATTGAACCTTGTGGAACCCCATAGTTTCAATCACATTTACAAAAGAAGGAAAGCAACGTCTCCCATCTTTGAGACACTCCTTAAGCCACTTATTGACAACCCAGGGATTTCATTCTTTCTGAGACTCTAAAGTAAAATATTACATTCACCAATATCAAAGCTTGCACCTACTGACTGTTTAGTAATTTCACTACTGAAGGTATAGCAATTTATGCAAAGGCTTGTTTCAAAATGTTTACAACTTCTAGCTAATATTCATAAACATTAAAGCCAGTTGTTATATAGAGCTTAAATATCTGCATTACAACGGTCTCTCTTACAAGTAAACACCTCTATATAAATAACCGTGCACTGCAAAAGTGACACCCTTGCAAAGGTTTAATTAAAGTTTTTGTTATTTTTACTGTCATTACATTTGAGATTGTGGTTCCTTGTAGATGCTAGAAGAACTTGGCTCAGCCTGGTCAGTCACAGATTAACTACAATTAGGTCCAAAAGTATTAAAATCGCTCACAGATTTTGATTTAAAATTATCTTCATTTAACCAGAAAGTTTGCTTCTGATAGAAAAGGAGATGTTAATTTCTGAAAATATACTCAAAGAATCTCAAAAGAGGGTGAATTAAAACAATAATACATTGTCAGTTAATTTTTGCACTGATAGTTAGGTGTTGAAAATGACTTACACCCTTTACAAAGGAAAAATCTTTGTTAGCATTACTTATTACAGCTTGTCAGCTTGTTGCCAGCTTTAGTAATGAGCTTCAGGTCTTTGAGGCTGGATGATTTCCTTGCCATCACCCTAATCTTTAACATCTTCCACCAATTCTCTGTCAGATTCATGTCAGAACTTGGACTGGCCCAATCAAAAATGATATTACTTCTACTCATAATAAATTAAAATATCATTTTGAACCCAAATAAGTCAGAGGTAGGAATAATCTGGGGCTAAACTGTAACTGACAGAATTTGTTTTTTCTCCAAGCTAAATTAGATTATGGCTAACCATAGTCACACAGTAAAACCCAGATTATCAATTTAGAATAAACATTTTCTAACCAGCTATATACTACGATTAAGGTAACAAGAAATAACCGGAGTCAATGATGCTTAATGCCAAGATTTTCACATTTATAACTCATACAAACTGGTTATTTTTCCGGAGTTTTTAAACTTGTACGTTTTAGAGTTGTTCCTGTAGATTTTCAGGAACTCTATATTATAAAGCACAAATTTCTAGGGTAGGATTTTAGGGGTCAGTAATGAGTAATTTAAAAGCATATCTGTTAGAATTGGTTGTGTTTCCTCTGTATGTTCTTGTGTCATTTTCTCGTTGGCCATGTTTGCAGATGTCAATCAGCAGTTTAGAGGTTGAAACTATTGGAAACAAGGATTTTGTAGCCCGAAATCTTAAAGCTTTTGGAAACATATGGTTTATTGAGAACCTCTCATTATCTTTGGACTCCAACCCCCAGCAACTGACACTTGGCTAATGAAGTGGATGTCTCACTCTAAGATAAAGATCTCATTGATCGCTGAATCTCAGGGGTATGTTAGAAATGGTAGTTTACCTACTATTTTGATCGTGAAAAGCTTTTAAATCGTAGAGGCAAATGTTAAGGATAGGGTAATAAATACAGAAATCTTTCTGTTATATTTTATTAAATGAAAGACTTCAAATACAACAATACCATCTAGACTTTTTTATCTACTTCGTCTCCGTGAGCACAGTATAATGCCCTTCCTCCTGTCTGATCACAGTCTGATAAGGTGGGAGCCGACAATGCAGCAAAGTTGATGAGTATGCAAATGACTGGAGTTGTAGAGAAAGAACAAAGTGTTGAACTGAAAGCACAGAGGCAGTAGTGGATAATTATATGTGTCATTTGGTGATGTCATGCCTCCAAACGTCCAGGGTGGCAGCGGTGGTGGTAACAGCCTGAGTCAGAGGATGACATCAACGCTACAAGCTGTCAGACAGGTTGGAAAATGGCTTAGTCCCACAGTCCCATTGTGTGCTTGTTAATGCTGTTATTCACCCTGCTAAGGGCCTTAACATTTGTTAATCTGACCTAACACACAATTAAACACAGCACAAAGACACACAACAGCTAATTTAAAGACCGGCGTAGAGAAAGGCCAGCAGCGAAATCTCAGCTTGCAGTTTACTATCGCAGCCCTTTCAATGCAAAAGAAGAAGCAGGAAAAAGGATATACTAGCAGACAGATCTTGCTAAGGAGGCAAAGCTTAAACTGACAGCATGTCTTTACATATGGATTGTATATTTATATTGTCAGAAAATCAACTAACAAATCATTCTGATCTTTCAGTCAATCAAATGCAACAAAAGGTGTTTCACCTACAAACAAAGCAAACGACCATCACACCAAAACATGTTGAAACTAATAATTTGAAATTCGACTAAGAAAATGTCATACGATGTAGAATTAAGGAAATGTAATTAAAACTTTAAATATGGAAACATCGCATAGAAACAAATTGTATGAAATAAATTACATAAAAAACACCAGAGTACTCATAAGACAAATAATAGCAAAGCATAAAATCACATTTAATTTATGATTAAATCTAAAATAAAGATAAAAAATAACTGATGTAATTAAAAATGCAATAGAACAAAATTAAAATATGTAAGATAAACAACATAAAAAATGAAGTTCAGCTAATAAAGTTTTTAATTTGCTTTAAAGACCACTTTTAGCTGTTCTGAAGTCCTTCAGAAATAAGAGCCAAAACAATTACGTGACGCCTCACTGTGTATGTTAGCTTGATCTAGGTACCACATTAATACATTTCTAACAACATATAGGTCTCTGGACGGCTAGTAGGGTCTGGACTATCATTTTTACTGCCTTAAAAAATCCTTGAAACTATACCTTAAAGGCACAGTGTGTAATTTTCGGCCAGTAGGGGGCAGTGCATACATAAATTATCACAAGCATGCAGTATCTGTCTTTGAGTAAGAAACTCAACAACAGAGGTCCAACTAGTGCTGTTTTCAAACGCTCAGTTCCCTGAGAATTATCTATTTGCAGCAACATGACGAGCAAATCAGTCTCTCTTTCATCGCTTGGAACTAGCGAAGAAGTAATAATGTATTTATGGCAAAACTTTTTTGCATTTTGAGGGGAAATCAATGTCTTAATAGCGGGCATGTTCCGTGTGCTTTGTCCGTCCGGGCTCTTGTAGAAGTAAAGACGTCATCTAATATGGCTTTCCCTTGAAAAGAGGACCCGCTCCTATGTATTTTAAAACTGATTTTTAAAGTCATATTTTACAATATCGCCAATATTTTGCAATTAATGTGCTTTACGTAATTATTATTACATAATATTTTAATGGCTATTTTCAAAGATGTACTGCAAAAACTACACATTGTCACTTTAAAATAAATTTTTAAAACAGAGATTGTCAGTACAGAATCCCTGCTGATTATTGGTTGCAGCTAAAGTGACTTGAAGGTATAAAGGAGGGTAACTGCCATGTTTGTAGTTCCACAACATTTTATTTTCATGTTGGTCAATCTTTCAAAAAGCCTCAGTTTTTGTCTCCTCATCAAAAAGATATTCACAGATTGTCTTTTGTCTTCCTAAGGGATTCTTTATTTCAGACTAGCAGGTCCTATATGTACACTACATCAGATATTTGCATGTGAGCTGCTGCAGATTGGAGTGAGTAATATTGGTAGAACCGGGAGGGACTCTGAAGATACAAGAAAGGTAGCCAACGAGGCACTGCGTAGTTTCAAATAAGTAATTCTTCAGCAAAAAGAGACAAGAAATAAGGAGCAATCTAATGACAGGAACATAGCAAATAGACTGACTTTAATCTACCCAGGACAAGGTTTGCTCACACAGAGCTGAAAAGCTTTTTTACCAATCAATTAAGTGACACGTCCGCCTTTAAGCATTAAATATCTGCATTACAAATTTTAGCCTATGACAGCCACTCCAACTCCATCACCTGGCAACGTGCAGACGTGTACTGGTGGGTGAGCGGAAGTCACAGAGAGACGAATGAGTAACACCGGAAATACATAGGCAGGCACTCCACAATGCATCAGGCTTTTCTTTTTTTTCTTTTTTTTTTTTTAACGTGTCCTGTCTAGCAGTATGCTACTCAGAATTGGTGTCTGAGTACCAAGTACAAGCCCAACAGTTTTACTTTCCCAAGCAGAGTATTACAGCTTCGCTGTAGTACGCCACTTGATGTATATGTATGAAAAATCTTTATTAGTGATTACTGTGGGTTCAATTTCCTGACGTCATGGACATTAAACTGAGACAAGAAGGGAGAAAGGAAGAAGGTGAAGAAAAGAAACCGGACCAACAGAGGGGCGAACCGATGACACACGACAGGGAGGCAAATAAAGAACACAAGAAAACATCCCAGTCCTCCACCTCTGCCGGACGGCAGAGAAACAGTAATACAAAACAAAAACAACAAAGTGTACAGAACCAAACCAATAGTTCGGATCTGGTAGAATAAACAAAGAATTACACATTCACTACACACAAGCATTGATTAATGAACATAATACAAATGTTTCTGGTAAGCTCCTGTGAACAACTAACTAATGATGATAACCTCAGCTTAAGATATGTCCGTCCTCACCTATGTCCCCACACCTATGTGTGTGCGAGCATGCAGGTCGGAATAAGGTTTCCCCATGCAAGTGATTGATAGCTGGTGTAAGGAACCGTCAATCCGTCCTACAGGAATCGGCACAGACATGGAGGAGGCAAGAGATGTATGCATCCAGCGTCCCACAGAGTACAGAGTCCACAGGCGGATCAGCGCAGGGTCGATCACCCGCCAAGAGGGGAACAGATGGAAGCCCCAGGGGAGCACCCACCAGCCGCGATGCTGGGGCCCGAGAGATCGCAGTGACGAGCCCACGGGCTCCGCCGGTAACCGGCTACGCCAGGGCGGGCCCGGACCAGGAACCGGAGGCCACGGGGACCAGGGGCACCCCACCCCCCAGCGGGGCCCCAACCAGTGACCAGCCGACAAGGGTCCCCCGCCGCCGCCGCAGGCAAGGAGGACCCGCAGCCAACCGACGGACAACACACGCCGCCGCCACCCCGGACCAGTACCCACCGCCAACAACCCGGCCCGCCCCCACACATCCACACGCCAGGGAGCCACAGCGGATGTACGCCCTCCCCAGGCCGCGCCCAGCCGGCACCTGGACATCCAGATCTTCCAGCTCCAGGGTCCAGATCCCGCCCCACGTGGGGCGCCAAGATCAGGGGCCCAGCCAATGCCGGACAGCCCCACCAGGCGAACAGACCAGCCAGCTGAAGTCCTGGAACCGGCAGGAGGATTGGGCGCCAGGCACGGTCCCCACCGATCCACCGGACGGCACCAACCTATTCTACAAACCATAAGAGGTGCCCCAGTCAATCCAAGGAGGACATCGGCCCGAAACAGCGGCCGCCCGACACACCGGACCACCCAGGACCCGCCCGACATGCACCAGGACCGAGCCGGGCCGCAACCGGGACCCCCAGCCCCAGGCATCGAGAGTCATCATCAACCAGCGGGCAGGAGCAACCATCACCGACGGGGAGTGACGGGGAGGGAAGAAGATGCATCAGGCCAGAGAGCAGCCAAACACCCAACCTGACAGGTAGACATAGACAGACAGAGACACTCATACGTACCCTCCCTTTCTTGTGTACACATTCTTACAAATACAGGACATACGAAAAAAGGACGCTATACCCTCATTCATACCCCCCATACGTACACTATACTCCATACTCCCAGGCCCAGGGACAGACACCCCAGTAGAGAACCCTGCCCCTGCACCCAGGAGACAGACCCCTTTGCCCACCAGGACGGGGACAAGTAGACCGCCAAGGCCCCACACCGGCAAGAGCAGCCCACCAGCCCAGGACCCCGACCAGACGGCGTGATGTTCTATCCGGGCTCCGACCCCTGATGGTCCAACGAACAGGGGTGTGGAAAGACCCCCCAGCCTCTCTCCCCCAGCTCAATGTGGTGTTGTTGCGTGTTGTTCTAATGTGCACTTAAAACAGAGGGGGGGGGACATGGGAATACTGCCGGGTACCCCCATCTCCCCCCCCGGGCCCTCAGTGTCTAGATGCGTTTAACCAGTGGGTGCCGGCACCACAGGCGAGCCCCCTCAACGGGGGGGGTCTCGCCTGTGGCGCCACACCGCCAGGTCCCTACATGTGCGTTCCCTGTAAATGTTGCAAGTGTAGTGTCTAAATTGCTCAATAAAATCGGGACCCAGGCCGCCACCGGGTAGCGAAGACGGAAGCTCCATCCCGCACCCCTGTGACGTGCCCAAGGCCTTGTGAATGGTAGAATGAAGGAGCAGGTGGACAGAGGCATGGGGATGGGGAGAAAATAACTGGGGTGACCATTGCCAACCCCAGGGAGCCAGCTCCCCTGCTGACTCCAATAGGCACCCCCGTTCGGCCCGATCCACCAGGGGTGGGAGGCCCCAGCACATCCAGTCGGGGCCCACGGCAGCGGTACAGCCGAGCCCCATGGGGGCCCCGGCAATCCACCAGCCCCCATGCCAGGGGCATACCTAAATCCTCCCCCACATTCACACTGCTAACAAAACACATGTCACTAGACACCCAGGTTGAGTTTAGCCCCCCCTCACCCTCAACGCCCTCCCCCCTCCCGTCCCAAGCGCACCCCGTTAAAAAGAGCGCCTGTGCTAGATGGTAAAAAGCCTCCCCGCCAATAAGATACGCCCCAGGCACCGCCAGCGTCCGAGGACCCACGGGCGGAGGCCGGAACCCAGCGCACCACCGACTCGGGTACCCCGGAAATGCCGCGCCAGGCCCGTGAGCAGACCGAAGTCCCGGGCGGCCAATCCCCAGGCCGACATCCTCCAGCCTTGCTACTACCGCCCGATGGCCGGGTGGCAACAGAACCCAGCACGTCCACCCACCAGCCCACACCCCACCAACTGGTCAGTCACTGTGGAGGCCGACCAACACCGGCCAGAGCCCCCCACCCCAGCACCCCCGCGAGGGCTAAGACCAAGACCCAGGAGCCATGTCCAGTGTGAATATAGCCGATCGGGCCCGGAGACGCCGGCCACCCGCCACGGCCTCTCGCCGACGCCCGGACGCGGCAAGCGGCCACCGGGGAGCAAGCGACAGGAACCAGCCCGGGGAGATGGAAAGGGCAGCAGCGCCCGCCAACCACCGGCCGACCACAGCCCCCCCCCAGCCGGCACCAACGGCAGCGGCCCCCCCCGGCCAAGCCCCAGCCAGGGCCCCAGCCGGGGGGCACGCCGCCCCAGAACCCCGAGCCCCAGGCCCAGCCCAGACCCCCCCAGAGCAGCACAGCACCAGGCCAGTAACCCGTGTCCGCCAGCACGACCCCTCTAAGGCGCCGCATGCAGCCACTAGGAGTCACCACACAAAGACCCCAAAGTCCCACCCCAGGTGAGGGTCTCGGCACCTATCGCCGAACCGCAAGCGACCCACCCCCAAGGACCTCCCCGCAGTCACCACCAACCCTTAAGCTCCACATCGGCAACCGTGTCCCACAGAACGGAATCAAGGGCCCGACCCCACTAGGTGATGGAACTGATCAAGGGTGACCAGAAAGATTGATCCGATGTGGAGGCAGATGCCGTTTCTAAACCAATGTAATCCAGAAGGAGATCTCTATATTGATTAATATTCAGAGTATTTTTATTTTTCCAGTTCAGGAGGATATTTTTCTTAGCGATGCATAAGGCGATGTAAAATAATTGCATAGACTTTGTATCCATTGTAACTTCATCTATATTTCCCAGCAAGCAAACTCTGGGAGCAGGTGTGATATTACATTTCAGACACTTTGATAGATCTTCACATATCTGGTACCAATATTTCTTAACAGGTGGGCAGAACCAAAGAGCATGAATATAATTGTCTGGTAGATTGCTTGTACATTGTAAACAGGTATCAGACGGCGTATAACCCATCTTGAACATCCGTTTGCCCTGTATAATGCACTCTATGAAGGATTTTATATTGTATTAATCGTAGATTAGGATTTTAAAGAAATTTAAAGGTTCTTAATGAAATTTGAGACCAGAGTTCTAGGTCAATTGAGATGGACAAGTCCATCTCCCATTTTGAAATAGGAAGGGCTATTGATTCATCTATTCTATTTAATGTTTTGTATATTTTAGATAGCAGTTTGGGAGGGTTAAGATTAAGGAAGTCTAATACTTTTCCTGGAATTTGTAAATCAACTGTATTGAGCCTAAATTTATTTTTTATAATTGATTTAATTTGTTGGTATTCTAAGAATTTATTCTTGTTAATTCCGAATTGTGTAACCAATGTATTAAAGGGGATAAAGTCTGTTCCATCAAATATATGCTCCAGGTATTCAATTCCTTTACAACTCCAGCCCGGAAAGTTAATCATGCATTTTTTTTGTAAGATATCCGGGTTATTCCAGATGGGTGTACGACTGCATGGGACTAGTGAGGTCTTTGTCATTTTAAGAAATTCCCACCAAGCTGTCAGAGAGGAGCTGATATTTATACTTTTGAAACATTCATTTTGTTTTATATTTGAGCTATCAAAAGGTAGATTTGAAATTTTTATCTTATTGCATAGTGTCTATTCAACATCTACCCAGCACTCATCGATATAACTGTGTTTTACCCATCTTGATGTGTATTGGAGTCTGTTGGCTAAGAAATAATGACGAAAGTTTGGTAGGTCTAGACCTCCTTTATCTTTGGACTTCTGTAGTGTTGTTAAGCTAATACGTGGGGGTTTATCTTTCCAAAGAAATTTAGAAACAGAAGAGTCCAGAGATCTAAACCAATCAGGTGATGGTTTGCTTGGGATCATTGAGAATAAATAATTGATTCTAGGCAAAACCATCATTTTTATTGTAGCTACCCTTCCAATAAGTGATATTGGAAGGGATTTCCATCTTGCCAGATCATCTTCCACTTTTTTTAAAAAGTGGGACGTAGTTTAGCTTAGATAAGTCTGCCAGTCTTGGTGAGATATGGATACCTAGATATGTAATATTTCCGGACCGGAGCTGCAAAGCAACAGGACACAGGACTCTGGTAAGAACAGTTGATAGGAAGGACTGTAGATTTTAACCAATTTATGGAATAGTCTGAAACTCTTGAGTAAGATTTTATTAACTCAATTACCTGATACAAGGAAGTTTGTGAATGCTGTAGAAAAAGTAGTACATCATCTGCGTATAAACTGATTTTATGTTCTATTTTGTTGCATTGTATACCTTTAACATTATTATTTTGCCTGATTGCTGCTGCTAATGGTTCAATAAAAATAGCAAAGAGGGAGGGAGAAAGTGGACATCCCTGCCTGGTACCTCTCTGAAGAAAGAACCTTGATGATGTTTGATTATTGGTCCTAATACATGCTGTTGGTGAGCTGTATAATATTTTTAACCAGTTTACAAAAGAATTACTGAATCCGAATTTATTTAAGGCTGCAAATAAAAATTTCCAGTTAACTCTATCAAATGCTTTTTCTGCATCTAAAGATAATATATTGGTTTGGACGTTTTTACAGTGGGAATAATCTATTAAATCTATTAATCTACGTGAATTTGTGGAAGAGAGCCTACCTTTTATAAAACCTGTTTGATCCGGGTGGATTATTAGAGGTGTTATTTTCTCTATCCTTCTTGCAAGAGCTTTGCAAATTATTTTCAGATCCACATTGATAAGAGAAATAGGACGATAACTGGTAGGAGACATAGGGTCTTTTCCTGGTTTTAATAGAAGATTGATGTAGGCAGAATTCATGTTTGGTGGTATTCGACCATTTTCCTTTGTTTCCTGTAACATTTTGTAAAATGTTGGTGCCAGAATATTCCAGAATTCTTTATAGAACTCTGCTGGAAATCCATCTGGACCTGGAGCTTTATTATTAGGCATAGATTGGAGGGCTTCCTGGAGTTCAGACACTGTTAGCGGTGAATCCAGGGCCTTTGCTTGACTTTCTGAAAGTTTAGGAAGAGTTATTTTATCCAGAAATTGTACAATATCATTATTTGAAGGGTTTATCTCTGGTGTGTATAACGTCTCATAAAATTCTTTGAAAGTGTTGTTTATTTTTTCAGGGTCATATATTATATTCCCAGTTTTGTCTTTGATTGCAGATATAGTTGTTTTTTCTTTATTTATTTTTAACTGATTAGCTAAGAAGCTACCTGATTTATTACTATGTTCAAAGTTTTCTATTCTAAGTCTTTGGATTAAGAACTGCGTCCTTTTATTAATAATTTCATTTAACTCTAATTTTGCTTTCCTTATTTTACTTAAGCTCTCTTTATCCAGGGAAGGTTCTAATGATTTAATAGTTTCTTCTAATTCCTGAACATGTTTATTTTCTGTTCTCTTTTTATTTGATGAGAATGAAATTATTTTACCTCTAATCACAGCTTTCCCTGCTTCCCATAGAGTGGATGGCGACATACCAGGGAGATCATTAAATTCCATGTATGAAGCCCATTCTTTTTCAATATATTTAATAAATTCTTTATCCTTAAGTAATGATGTATTAAATCTCCAATTTTTATATTGAAGGGTTGCAATTTTATTTGCTAAATTTAAAGAAACAGGAGCGTGATCGCTGATCACTATAGGATGTATCTCAGTGTCTGAAATGTCATTCAACAGTGAGCTGCTGACTAACAAATAGTCCAATCTAGAATAAGAATGATGTACGTTTGAGTAAAAAGTGTATTTTCTGTCGTTGGGATGAAGCGATCGCCATGCATCGCAGAGTCCATAATCGCTCATGTACTGTTTAACTATATCTATGGATTGCCATCTGCGCTGAGTCCCTGCTGTACTGAGCCTGTCTATTTCTTCATTTAGTCCAAAGTTGAAGTCTCCCCCAAGAACAAGTGAGCAATCCATGTGATTAGCCAGAACCGAGAAGAAAGTATGAAAGAATGAGGGGTCGTCAACATTTGGACCATATATACTAACTATACATAACTTTTGGTTATTTATAAATAGTTTTAATATTATAAATCTACCTTCTGGATCTGTAGCTGTGTCTATTACTTTAAAATTAGTATTTCTATTTATTAATATTGCTACTCCTCGTTGTCTAGAGTTATAGCATGAAGAAAATATATTAGGATACTCTGGTGTTTTTAAATCATTAGCTGTTGAACTTGATTTATGAGTCTCCTGTAGTAAGACGACATCTGCCTTCAGTCTTGTAAGATGGTTTAAAATCTTAATGGTTTGTACAGAGGCTAGCGCCGCGAATATTCCATGTTATAAATTTTACAGGATTCATAGAGCTAAGATAAACCTTAGACATGTACTATCGCCAAGGATGAATATAGGTGTAATTTTGGTTTGTCCATGGGGTTGCCAGATTGAAAAAAAACCAGAAGCAGAGATAAAGCGGGTAGATAATGCACCTTAAAGGTGTGTACAGAATGAAAGTATGATGGAAAAACATGAATATGCCATGATAAAAGTCTGTGTGTGTGTGAGAGAGAGAAAAAGGAAAAAAGGTGATAAAGAGATTTGGTGGTACAAATGTGAGAAAGATAATAGTGAAAAAGAAAAAATGAAAGAAAAAAAAAGAAAAAGCAATCTAGTGCACAGCCCTGCCCCTACCCACATTAACAAACAAAAACAGCCTGCTGAGCTGTGCTTTTTTTTTAAACTATAGTTGTCTGATAAAGCTAATTCTGTCTTGGTTCTGTTAAATATGACTAATAAAGCCAAGGAGTAACCTGAGGGTCCCTAAACAGCTGACCGTTAACATACAGTTTATCCACACTAACCGTAGCCCTACTGCCCTCACTAATATGTTTTTTTCTAATTGGAAATAACACGCGTCTTCTGTCCAGGATTTCTTTCGGAAACTGATCATTAACGCTGTAATTCGTCCCCCGTAGCTCTCTCCCGCGTCCTTTGACTTGTTCTTTTTGTTTAAAATGTTCAAATTTTGCAACAATTGGTCGCGGGCGGGTGTTGTTGTGTTTCTTACCTCCGAGCCGGTGAACCCGATGGAAGGTTATGTTTTTAACCGTGTCGTCTGGCAGTTTCAGCTGGTGTTGAATGAACTTTCGCACGGCTACTTCAGCATCTTCCTCAGCCTGCTCTGGTATCCCCGAAAAAACAAGATTGTCCCTCATTGATCGGGCCTGGATGTCTAGGATAGACTCCTTGAAGCTTTTGTTTTCTCCAGACAGCTGCTTCATTCCCTCGGTGAGTTT